>CM038674.1:209783312-211033312 GCA_021605145.1 Aegilops bicornis
ATGGGCGCCGCTCTGTTTTTCCCTTTTGTCACTTGAAGTGAGTTTACTGTTTTGACCTCTTGTGGGAAATTCTTTTGTTTTCCGGTGCTCTGCTTGTGGGGTTCGTCATCATCCTCACTTGGTGTGTCGAGCCCCTTGTGTTCGGAGTTGAGTCTGCCGGACTGCTTGAAGACCCAGCAATCTCTATGGGTATGGTTTGCAGGCTTCCCGGGAGTACTGTGGATTTGGCATATCTTGTCTAAGATTTTGTTTAAGTTGGATAGCTTGTCGCTATTATCCTTAAGGCGATTTTTATTATTCTGCCGAGAGCTTTTGAATCCGGCGTTATTTGGCAGCTCTTCGGACTGTTTCCCTTGGTCCGGCGCTGGTCCTTGTTGCGTCGTGGTTTCCCATTTCCGTCCCTGACCTCAAATGTACTTGGGTCGCTGGTGCTGCATCTTGCCCGCCAGCTATCCTCTCTCGCGCAAAAGCGGGTCATGAGGCTTGTTAGTGCGGCCATTGTTCTCGGCTTTTCTTGGCCAAGGTGTCTGGCGAGCCATTCATCTCGGACGTTGTGTTTGAAAGCTGCTAAGGCTTCGGCGTCCGGACAGTCGACTATTTGGTTCTTTTTGGTGAGGAACCTGTTCGAATTCTTGCGGCTGGCTCTCCGGCTGTTGAGTTATGTGACTTAAATCGTCTGCATCCGGAGGGCGGACGCAAGTCCCCTGAAAATTTGCCCGAAACGCATCCTCGAGCTCTTCCCAACTTCCAATGGTATTTTTCGGTAGGCTTTTGTGCCAATGTCGGGCTGGCACTTTGAGCTTGAGGGGAGTATTTTATGGCGTGGAGGTCATCTCCTCTAGCCATGTGTATGTGCAGGATGTAATCCTCAATCCAGACTCAGTGCATTGTTCCGTTGTATGCCTCTATGTTTACGGGCTTGAATCCCGCTGGAAATTCATGATCCAGCACCTCATTGGTGAAACATAGGGGGTGTGCGGCGCCCCTGTATTTGGGTGTGCCGTGATGTTCGAATAATCTATGTGTTGCATTGCTTTCTAGAGCTTGCTTTCTTGGCCCATAGATAGACCTGACTGGGCCATCCTTTTGGTGCGAATCCTTATGCGGATCGCGTGCCGGCTTGTGTGCGGCGCCGCTTGCCGCTCTATGTTTGCCATGTGGTCATCTATCCGACCGGGCAGCCTCTTTGTTCTTTGATTGTGGGGGCTCTACGGCCTCCTCGTCGAATTCGGGTAGTAGTTTGCGCTTCGGGTAGCTCTTTGTTTGGCGACTATCGCCGTATTTGTCTGCGGTGTTGAGTACTTTGCTCCATCTCATTCTGAGTGCGTCTTCCGCTGTTTTGAGCTTCCGCTTCTGCTTTTTCAGGCTACCTGCAGTGGCGACGAGCCTTTTGTGGAGGTTCTTCTGCTCCAACGATGTGTCCGGCGTGTGATCGTCCGGACTGTTATCTTCGCCGGGGACGGATTGTTTATCCAAGTTATCCTGTTCGGATGGTTGCTCGATGGCATGTTCGTCGTCCACCGGTTCGCCCTGCTTTGTGGATGGATCTGTATGGGTGTTGTCTTTGTCGATGCGGGACTTTGAGCAGCGCTTACGTCGCCGTTTTGACTGCTTTTCAAAGGAATTATCCTTCGCAGTGTCCCGTTGTTCCTCGTTATCGCTTCCTTTAGGTGTATCCACCATATATACATCGTGAGTTGAGGTGGCCTTCCAGTGCTTTGTAAGCACTGGTTCTTGGTCGTCTCCGGCATCGTCGTCCATACCGTCGATGTCTTCGGAGTCAAAGTCGAGCATGTCGGTTAAATCATCGACAGTGGCTACAAAGTGGGTGGTGGGTGGGCGTTGAATTTCTTCGTCGTCCGTGTTCCAACCTTCCTGACCATAGTCCGGCCAGGGCTCTCCTGATAAAGAGAGAGACTATAGTGAGTTCAGGATGTCGCCAAAGGGCGAGTGCTGAAAGATGTCCGCGGCAGTGAACTCCATAACAGGCGCCCAACCGGATTCGATTGGAAGGGTCGGGGAAGGTCCGGAGTCCGGAGGGGAGTCCGGCACCTGGGAGTCACGAGCTTCGCAAAGGACAGGGATGGTGTTCGGCTCGATCATCGTAGAGATCGTAGCCCCCGAGGCGGTGTCCAGCCACTCATCCTCGATTAGCGAAGTCGGCTCCGAGCTAAGGGTCGGAGCGGACTCGTGCGGACCGTGGCAGCCTTTCGTGGCAGAGCTAGATCGTACCCGTCGAGACAGTGAGGCGGCTTGGCTATGGCTCGAATCCGTCAAAGATCAAGTCTCCGCGGATGTCGGCCGTGTAGTTCAAACTCCCAAATCTGACCTGATGGCCAGGGGCGTAGCTTTCGATCTGCTCCAGATGGCCTAGCGAATTGGCCCGCAGTGTAAAGCCGCCGAATACGAAGATCTGTCCGGGGAGAAAAGTCTCACCCTGGACCGCGTCGTCGTTGATGATCGAAGGAGCCATCGGGCCTAAAGGTGACGACACAGAGGAACTCTCACTGAAAGCACCAATGTTGGTGTCAAAACCGGCGGATCTCGGGTAGGGGGTCCCGAACTGTGCGTCTAGGCGGATGGTAACAGGAGACAAGGGACACGATGTTTTACCCAGGTTGGGCCCTCTCGATGGAGGTAAAACCCTACTCCCGCTTGATTAATATTGATGATATGGGTAGTACAAGAGTAGATCTACCACGAGATCGAGAGAGGCTAAACCCTAGAAGCTAGCCTATGGTATGATTGTTGTTCGTCCTACGGACTAAAACCCTCCGGTTTATATAGACACCGAAGAGGGTTAGGGTTACACAGAGTCGTTTACAATGGTAGGAGATCTACATATCCGTATCACCAAGCTTGCCTTCCATGCCAAGGAAAGTCCCATCCGGACACGGGACGAAGTCTTCAATCTTGTATCTTCATAGTCCATGAGTCCGGCCAAAGATGATAGTTCGGCTATCCGGACACCCCCTAGTCCAGGACTCCCTCAATGCCATAGTTCTTTATGAATTTTCTGTAATATCCTGTGAGCCCCAGAAATCCCCTCACTAGTTTGATAGTAGTGGGAACAGGCCAGTCTTTGACTGCTTGCACTTTAGCAGGATCTGTACTCACTCCATCTTTGCTAATGACATGGCCCAAATATTCTAATTTCTGCTGAGCAAAGTAACACTTACTCATCTTCACATAGAGTTGGTGAGTAGCTAACAGGTCGAATACTTCCTTAAGATGTTTGAGGTGTTCCTTGAATGTAGCACTGAACACCAATATGTCGTCCATAAAACAGAGCACACATTTCCTGAGTAAGGGAGCTAACACAGTATTCATCCCAGTCTGAAAAGTAGCAGGTCCTTCGGTCACTCCAAAGGGAATGACTTTAAATTCATATAACCCATTGTGCACTTTAAAAGCAGTTTTATGATCCTCCCTGAAAGATCGAGGATGTCGCCTAGAGGGGGGGGGGGTGAATAGGCGCTTTAAAATAATTACGGTTTAGGCTTGAACAAATGCGGAATAAACCTAGCGGTTAATTTGTCAAGCACAAAACCTACAACAACTAGGCTCACCTATGTGCACCAACAACTTATGCTAAGCAAGATAAGCAACTATGTGATAGCAAGATATATGACAAAGAACAATATGGCTATCACAAAGTAAAGTGCATAAGTAAAGGGGCTCGGGTAAGAGATAACCGAGGCACGCTGGAGACGACGATGTATCCGAAGTTCACACCCTTGCGGATGCTAATCTCCGTTTGGAGCGGTGTGGAGGCACAATGCTCCCCAAGAAGCCACTAGGGCCATCAGTAATCTCCTCACGCCTCGCACAATGCAAGATGCCGTGATTCCACTAAGGGACCCTTGAGGGCGGTCACCGAACTCTGCATAAATGGCAACCCTTGGGGCGGTCACCGAACCCGTACACTTTGGCAACCCTTGGGGCGGTCACCGGAACCCATCAAGTTGCTCGGCGATCTCCACAACCTAATTGGAGACCCGACGCTTGCGGAGCTTTACACCACAATGATTGAGCTCGAACACCACCAACCGTCTAGGGCGCCCAAGCACCCAAGAGGAACAAGCTCAAGGGCACCAAGCACCCAAGAGTAATAAGCTTCTCAACTTGTAACTTCCACGTATCACCGTGGAGAACTCAAACCGATGCACCAAATGCAATGGCAAGGGCACACGGAGTGCCCAAGTCCTTCTCTCTCAACTCCCACCAAAGCAACTAATGCTAGGGAAGAAAATGAGAGGAAGAACAAGAAGGAGAACACCAAGAACTCCAAGATCTAGATCCAAGGGGTTCCCCTCACTTAGAGGAGAAAGTGATTGGTGGAAACGTGGATCTAGATCTCCTCTCTTTTCCCTCAAGAACTAGCAAGAATCATTGGAGGGATTGAGAGTTAGCAAGCTCGAAGAAGGTCAACAATGGGGGAAGAACACGAGCTCAAAGGATAAGGTTCAATGGGAAGAAGACCCCTTTTATAGGAGGAAAATCCAACCGTTACCCCACCGAACATCCTCAGACAGAGCGGTACTACCGCTAAGGAAGGGCAGACTACCGAGGGCGGTACTACCGCTTCCCTACCTAGAAGCAGATTACCGCTTAAAGAGAGAGAGGCAGCCATCGGCCACAGAGCGGCATTATCAAGGAGTAGAGCGGCATTACCGCTCAGAGCAGATTACCGCTTCCTATCGCCGCAAGAACTAGTGCCGCAAAAACCCGACACGAGAAAACATCGTCTCGAATCGAGGCGGTAGTAGGCGCCAGTACTATCGAGGTAGTATAGTCGAAGCCATGAGCGGTACTACCGCTCATCGGAAGTACTACCGCTAGGGGGCTTCATTACTATCATTGTAGGTCGCGCAGTACTACCGGCACAGCATGAAACCGAACTGTCATAACTTCTGCAAATGAGCTCCGAATTGAGCAAACTCAAGCTTGTTTGAAACAAGACAACGAGTAGCATAAAAACAGCGACTGGTTATAGTAAGAAGAGGCAGGGGAGGTATGCTTAGCAAACAAAGGAGTGAAACCTCCAACCGAGAAGAACTGCATACCCTCCAACATCGAAAACATCATAGAAGACGCATGAGAACTCCGTTTCGATGAACTCGAGCTTGTCATAAAAATGACCATAAGCTCCAAATCTCACAAGGATAAGAACCAAACAAGAACCAAAAAGATGATGCAAGGATGCAATGGTTTGAGCTCTCTCTGAACGATACGATTAAGCAACTCATCGAGAGCCCCCTTGATAGTACGCAAGCGATCCTATAACCCGGTCTCCCACAACTACCATGAGACCGGTAAAATAGAAAACCTATCAAGGGCAAACCTTTGCCTTGCACATGGTCCACTTGAGCTAGATGATGACAATCTTGACTCCCTCAAGTTGGACCACCTTTCTTGATTGCATTGGCGGGATGAAGACTAGTTGATTGCTCCCCCATACTCTCGTGGGTGAGCCTCTCTTCTTCATCTTCACAAGTCCATTGTCACCACAATGGACGGCAAGCTTCAAGCACTTGATCTCTTCGTGATGCATTACTTGAACTTGCACACCGCAACCTAACCCCACAAAGAACTCTCACGAAGACCATGGGTTAGTACACAAAGCGTAATGGACAATGCTTACCATACCATGGGATCACTTGATCCCTCTGTACATCTTATGCGCTTTGTGTGTTGAATCTTTCCAACTCTCTTCATTTGGATGATGTCTTGAAGGTGGACATGAATGATCACACAATCTTATTCTTCAAGACATGCTTGCAATAAGCTCAACACTCACATGACCAATCTTTGGATAATTCCTTGAATAGCACCTTGGTGCGACACAAAACTCTCCTTGAAACCAACACATGTACTCCAAGAAAAGCCTATGGACAAAACCTTCAAATAAACTCAAGGCAACCATTAGTCCATAGAGAATGTCATCAATTACCAAAACCACACATGGGGGCACCGCATGTCCTTTCACTCCCCTTCCACCAATCGAATTTGGTGGTATCCTGCTCTCAAATCCAACTTGGTGAACCACATAGCTCCAGCTAACTCATCCAATAGCTCATCCACAATAGGCATGGGATATTTATGTTTCACAGTGATTGCATTCAAGTGACGATAATCAACACAGAAACGCCAGGTACCATCCTTTTTCCTGACTAATAAAACAGGAGAAGCAAATGCCTTTGGAGCTTAGTTGAATGATACCTTGTTGTAACATAGTAGCTATTTGTTTCTCTATCTCATTTTTCTGGATTGGATTATATCTGTAGGGTTTGACATTGACAGGCACAGCCCCAGACAACAGAGGAATTTTGTGATCAAAACTTCTGTGTGGAGGTAGAGATGTAGGTTCTGAAAATAAATTTTTGTGTTCAGCAAGCAGTTTCTGTACTTCTTCAGGCACAATTTCAGACTGAAGTGGACTATCAGATATGTGATAGAGCTGAATAATGTGATCAACAACATCAGTCTGCAATAAACCTTTCAGTTCTTGTGCTGACATTTGTTTGCAATCAGTTGCAGTTTCCAGAATTCCTGTCAGTGTTACTTCTGTGTTTTTGTAACTGAATTTCATAATTTTGTTGCGCCAATCAACCCACATGGGACTCATGGTCTCCAACCAATTCATACCCAAAATGATGTCATAATCATCCAGTGGTAATGCTTTCAGAGATGTAGTAAAGCTAGTACCCTGACACCACCATTGGAGTCCCAATACTTGTTTAGTGCAGGTTAACAAGCCACCACCTGCTACTCTAACCGAAGCTGGATTGAGTTGCTCTACAGGACATTGCAGTTTCTCCACTAACTTCTCACTGATGAAGTTATTTGAGCTACCAGAGTCTATCAAAATGAGCAGATGAGTTTTCCCTATCATGCCCTGCAACTTGATACTCTCTTTGCAAGAAGTTCCACTAACTGCTTGTATAGATAACTTCATTACAATTTCTTTTGTGTCAGACACAGTATCACTGTCTTCCCTTGCTGGTGCCTCATCCAATTGCTCTGGAAGTTGTAGTGCTGATAACAACTCCTCCATAACATGTATTTGAATGGATGTGGGACACTTGTGACATGGTCCAAATTTCTCTCCACATTTGAAGCACTCCCCTCTGGCCCGTCTCTGAGCTCTAAGATTATCAAATTTCTCATAGAATTTCCCTTTTTCAGTTTTTTTCTGATCTCCAGGAGCTGACCCCAGTAATCCTTGGTGCACATACTGTTTGTTCCTCTGCTTGAAATCTGGTTTGACTATTGGTCGACTGGTATCTTCAGCTAGCAATGCCTCTTGTGTTTGTGCACAAGCAAATGCCACATCCACAGTTACTGGATGTTGCAATTTAACAGCTATCCTTATCTCTTGTTTCAGTCCTTCCATAAACCGATTGACAAAAAATGTCTCATCATAGGAAGGATTGTACATGAGTATCTTATGCATATGCTCCTCAAAACAATGAGCATAATCATCCACTGAACCTTCTTGTCGCAAGGCAAAGAACACATCCATTAGTCCGGAATACTTGTTTCTATTGAACTTAGCAAACACTTTGCAACACACAGGTGAGGCCGAGTCGATTGTGTGCATAGCTTCATATGTACGCAACTGTGAGAGCCGCATTGCCTTGAAAATGCATAGTCGCAAAATCAACCCACAGATTTGCCTGGACAGAGTACATCCTGAAGTATTTCTCGCATTGCTGTTTCCACCACTTTGGATTATCACCATCAAATTTTGGAAAATCAGACCGAGGAATACGAGGACTGAATCTCGAATGGGAACACTGTACTGCTGAATTTGGCGACACTCCGTGCTCATCAAGTTCATCAGAGAATTCCTCATATGTTTGGAAGTGATTGCTGGAATGCTCACCCTGTCCTTGGATCGAGCGGATGTTGCGCTGTGCCCGCATCTTGCGCCTGCCGGATTCCCTTCATGACGCGGCACTTCCACCCTCAACCCCCCTGCGTGCTGCTGTAGTTGCGGCAGAGTAGATGGTGTGGGCTGCGCCTGTTCCAGGGACGAGACGCGTTTAAGGACTCTAGTGAGGGAGCGCTTCATCTCGTCCACCGCTGCATCCATCCCATTGTTGGCGATGAGGAGCCGACCCAGCGTTGTCTCTGTACGGTCGAGCGACGCGGTGGTGGTCTGCGCGAGCGCATTGAATGCCTTCGCCGAGAACGACGCATAGTTGTCGACGGCGGTGCGCAGTTCCTCGATCCCCTTGGCGTTGTGCGCCCCTGCCTCCCGAAACGGCCTTGCTCTGTGCGATGGTCGCCTGAATCAACTGCTGCATCTCCGCGAGCGTCATCTCTGCTGCCGCCATGCGTGCAGAGAGCGTCGGCTTGTTGGATTTCATCGCCGTGGTTACCGCTGGTCGTCCCAACCCAACTCAGGTACACCGAAGTGTTTTGCGCGTAATTCCCAGAGGAATTGCACCTTTCATCAGGAATTAGGCGTCAATCGGCAGATTGGATCACCGGAATTTTTTTTGCGCGGTTCTGACGAGGCTCTAGATACCAAATGCTACGATACAGATAGCATTCCCTGCCATGGCGAGGGTGTGGTTCATAGATCTCAAGGTTTCGAGGAGAATTACAGAGAGAGGGAGGCTTGGAGAAGAAGAAGCTCATGGGATAAGATCTCGATTTGCTACAATCATTTTCGTACCCCCACACCTACATACGCAATGTCTATATATCTGAGTCGATGGGCCGGACCCTCGGCCCACGGACTGAGGCCCAGGTTACCAGTCGTTGCACTCGCGAGGTGCCCCTTGCATAGATATCTCTGCTCCTCGAGAGCCAGCCTAGCGAGGCCGCCCCCAGAAAGGTCTTGGTGTCGTCTGCCTCACGAGGCTTGGCCCCTCGCGAGGGTCTTGAGCTGTTGCTGTCGAAGCTGGGCCGCACCAGGCCGTTGGTGGAGCCACGCCGTGGGCCGCAGGCAGGCAAGTCTGGGTACCCCCGTTCGCAGGACGCCGGCAATCACTATTATAAAAATTTCAACAAATAACTTGATCTCGATGTCCTCCATCCAATTTTGAATAACCTCGCCAATTTTGAATAACCTCGCATGTATACGCCATGGCCAGGGCTTTGTTGTGCCTATATTAGCACGCAATCAGTGTCCTACTAAGGTAGGTTGAAACACCTCCATAATTTACCGTATCGCAATGTAGACTGAAGCCATTTCTTTCGTATTGCTTGGTTCATATCCTATATGAAGCAATCACATATATTTCATAGTGATTATTTACGGTCGCAAATAATTAGGGTGTTTTGCCTCACAGTAGATAGTCGGAAAAAAGCTAGGGTTTTATTTGTTCAAACTTCAAAGGTTTTACAGGAAATTAGGAGGATTCAAATTTGTAGACAATTTCCTAAGGATTTTTTTTATTTGCACTGTATTTTATAGGATTTTTCCTCCCGCTTAATTTTGTGATTTTTTTTCTTTTTTAGGGGAAAAATATCTTTGTTTCTAATGTTCATCCTGCCATTGAATGAACTTTGGTGCACACAAAATCCTGTAGCATTGAAAGAGTGACATTGTAATTCTGTGTCTTGAGTTATTTTTACCTTTGCGGGAAAATAACCGAAGAATTAGATCCTGATTTCAAGCCAACAATAACAATAAAATAAGGAAACGTAGACAAACGGGAGTAGCACGTGCGAGCAAAATATGACGATGGCATCCGTCCAAGGCTCCGGCCCCCAATCCCCCAACCCAACGGATCTCCGTGTCAGCAGGGCCCCATCCCCCTTTCCCCTGCGCGGCGCCCGTGAGAATAAAAATCCCATCAATGCCATGCGCCCCATGCCAAGATGCAAATTCCCTCTCTTTTCTTTCCCTCAAAATCCTCCTAAACCCTTTTCTTTCCCTCTCTTCGCCTTTGCCGTTCGCCACTCACCCACTCCACTCCCCCGTCCCCCTCCCCGTCTATCTACCTCCCTCCGCCCCCCCTTTTTCACGCCCGTTGCTCCCGCACGCTACTCGTCTCACACTCCATTTCTCTCACTTCGCCGCCACTCCCAGAGCCAGAGGCCTCTCTCTCTCTCTCCTCCCCGTTACAGCTACGAGATTCTAGAAGCCAACAAAAACAGACGGGGGCGAACCAGAAAAGCAAAACCCCAAGTCCACCACTGTCAGTTCTCCCTCTCTCTCTAGATCTGCGCGAGCCTCGGTTTCCGCGATCGCTGGCCGCGGCGGTTGCTCCTGCAGCCCTGCCGCGCCGTCTCGTGCTGCTCCCGCGCTCGCGTGTGCTCGACCGGCCGATGGTCCGCTAATCCAAGGCCGGAGGGAGCGATGCGGGCGGGAGGCGGGTACCTCGTGCGGGCGGGGGGTCGGGTGCTCCTCCCGCTGCTGTTGATCGCCACGACGGTGGCATTGCTGCCGCGGGCGCTCGCCCTCACCGACGCCGCCGACGGTGAGCGCCCCCGGTTGCTGCCTTTGCTCTGCTTGCTGGCTCTGGCTGACGAATTGGTTTCCGAGCCGGTTTGAACGGGCTGTGCTTGCTTTGCGTCGTTTGGCTCTACTGTTTGTGCAGCGATTGTTCGGGGGGAACGGACGATTTGTCGGTGAAGGGGAGGGGGGCGTTAATTTCCATGCAGTGCTGCTGCACCAGTGGGTGGTGAGAAATGTGCTGGGTTTTGGTTCCGCCGATTGATTCAGCTTGGTGCAGCGGACTGGTGGGGGGTGGGGGTGTGGGCTTGTGCCGTATTTCTGGAGGCCATGTCGTCACTGAATTTGTGTGTGCCTGTCCGTGGAAGCAACGATGTGATGATATCAGACAATTCGGATGCTCCTTTCGATGTGGAGAGTGGAGGCTGAGAGCGATGTTTTTGGTCCTGAGGCAATGTGGTGACATGTTCTGCAGACTACCATCATTGTCGATGCCAATTGGGGAGATACGTGTGCTTTCAGTTAGGATTTGGTTGCAGTGGAAAAAATGCAGGATAAAGATGCAGGTTAGGTTGCTTACCATGGATGCGAGCTTTGATCTAAGTTGAGCTTGCAGTCCCTCGTCGCCGATAGTTAATGCCAACATGGGTCTCAGTGGTAGAAAGCTGTGATGTAAAATGTGGCTAACTGCGTGAGTATTTTCTAGAGATATGGTCTTAATAGCTGTTTATAGTACAATGCTGGATTGCGTCTCCAAGTACTTGATTTGGCTGTTCTTTTACACAAGTGGCGCTGTACTTGCAAATGCAGTTGCAATTTATTTAGTATGTGAATGTATATTTTATGCCTACCGATGTTACAAAGCATTTTGTTTCTTGCTAATGGCTTGTTTGCCCTTCCATTTTTTGAATGCAGTTTCTGCTATAAATGGATTGTATGTTGCACTTGGGTCACCAGCTCTTCCTGGATGGACTGCAAATGGTGGAGACCCCTGCGGTGAGAAGTGGCAGGGTGTTGTATGTATTGGCTCAAATATAGACGCAATGTATGTCAATTATTCTTTAAATTCCTTTCCCTCGTAGAACTTTATATTTTGGGCTTTTATCAACTCATTGTCTGTAGAAATTTTATTGCTGCAACGATGGGAGGACAGCTGGGAAGCCTAGGGAACTTCACAGCTATAACCACAATGTAAGGGCCTTCATCGTCAATTTTATTCCCTCACTCATGTTTCATAGTTGTATCATCTAATTATTCTGTCATATATTCCATGGGTGTTTGAGAAAAAAAAACTATGTTCCATGGGTGAATTAAGAACTTCTAGGGGTACATGTAATTATAGGCAGAAGTTACGTTGTCCTCTTATCCCGATTGAGCCTTTTGAGTATTTGCTTTCATTTTTTGTAGAAATCTTAGCAACAACAAAATCACCGGAACTATACCAGATGATCTACCTGTTACACTGCGGAATCTGTAAGTTCTGTTCTTACTTTGTGCAGCTCCTTGTTCAAAAATAAATAAATTGTGCAGTTCCTTTAAGTGTTTCTGATTACATAACGAGATGATCTTTTTCTGTTTCTTGCTGCGCAGTTTTCTCTCGGACAACCAACTCACTGGAAGCATCCCGATGTCGCTATCAAAACTTAACAGTTTAACAGCCATGTAATTTATTATTTTCCATGTAATTAAAAGAGCCACATATTACTTTCCTCTGCAAGCTGTCTCACTCAAGATCTGTCATTCCGTCTTTTTTCAGGTCACTCAATGATAACCATCTCGATGGACAACTACCAGATGCTTTTGGCTCCTTGTTGGACTTATAAACCTGTAGGACTAACATATTTCTCTCTCTTTTTTGGTACTCGCCCTTAATCTTCATCCAGCTTGCTGATTACATCTGAGCTTTTATCGCAATTCACAGGGATATTTCTTCCAACAACTTCAGTGGTCCATTACCAACTTCGTTGGGAAACCTGTCATCACTAGTTACGCTGTATGTCTAGCCTACAATTTCTTTCTTGCGTTTTCCCTTTTTGGCTACTTTCTTTTTACGTTTTCTAATAACATGCTATTTCACAGGCGAATGCAAGATAATCAACTATCTGGGACCCTTGATGTGTTGCAGGGTCTTCCCCTCGGTGATTTGTATATCCACATTCTCTTTGCTGATTTACTTATATTAGCACATCAAAATATATAAACAGAACATTGTCAATTATTTGATCAGTTAATTGTTGATTTTATAAGAACTTGATTGCTAAACAAAAACTTTCTTTCGGTCATTGTATAGACATCGAATTTTACTGCAATTTGATATAATTCTGGACTTGCGTGCAAGTATGGCACACAGTTTCTGCCTTATTTAGCATAATCAACCTCGAATTTCCTCAGTCAAGGCTGTACAATTCCCCCCGCAAAAAAAGGCTGTACAATTCCACATACTTAAACAATGTATATGTCAGTTACACACTTGGCTCTGTATTTCTGTAAGTACAATATGTAATCAATTACATGTAGCAATATTTTTTATTGGTTAGAAGGAACAGCTCACTGGATAAGTAGTTTTGCATCTCTTATTTGAGCCCTTTATATATTGTACCTCCAGTTCTCCTCTGTGCTCCAGTTGTTTATCAGGACAAATGGTATCTCAGTATTTTGTTTCTTTCCTACAAACTGTTCTACAAAACAATAACCAGCCAGTACCATGTTTCATGCAATGCAGTTGATTTTTGTGATTAATAAAGAATTTTGATGTCAGTCAAACTCTTAACTGTCGATCCAGTTTGCAATCCAGATCATTGATAGCTTTGATTTTTGTAATGCATACAAATATATCCGCTTTGTTCTGATAATTTATTTCTCTTTTAACAGAAATATAGAGAACAATTTATTTTCTGGACCAATTCCTCCAAAGCTGCTCAACATACCAAATTTGAAGTAAGAAACATTTTCCCTATTTCAGATTTATTGGTGTCTTCTACAATTTCACATTGTTCTTGTATCTATATAAAGAATATTTCCTGCACTCGATACTTACACAGCTTATCAAGCAACTAATTATTTTTCCTACAGAAAGGATGGGAACCCATTTAATACCAGCATTGCTCCTTCCACGGCACCCTCTTTAACACCGACAGGCCCTACACCGACACAAACACCATCATCTCCTTCATCCCCTTCAGGAACTCCTTCATCGTCTAATACACCCTCGAGCTCTTCTGGTGGATCCACAGCTCGAGACAGCAGATCATCCTCCGGGAAACACAAGTCTTCAACCCTAAGGACCGTTGGATACGTTTTTCTTGCCATTGTGCTGTTCATAATTGTTGTGCTGCTGGTAATCTTTTGCCTGTCCAAGTACCAAGAGAAACAGAGACATGATTATACAACAAGTCAGGTGGGAAGGGTGCACCAAAGAGTTGAAGAACCTAAAGTCAAGCAAGCTTCAGCACAGTCAAGGAGCAGCGTTAAAAAGGTCTACTTTACTTACCTTTCTGTTGTATAATATATCTGTTCTACTCTGTTATTTAGATTGCGGTACATGATGTTTCATTAACAGGCTCAGCTGGGGTTCCTGACAGGAAGCATGTTCGTGAAATAAATTTGGCCATACCAGGTACTTGTAAATCTGACCACTAGTTCATACTGTAATATTGTTGGCCTGTTTAAGTTCAAATGTATAATGTAATTTATCAACTGCTGGCAGCTGCTCTGGAGAAGCCTCCTGAAAAGAGAGAAGAGCGTGTAATTAACTTGGAGCGAACAGAGTCGGATATTTTTGCCGTGGAACCTCCGCCACCTCCACCGCCGCCGCCGCCGCCACCACCAGTGTCCCCCCCACCACCTCCACCACCGCCGCCGCCGCCGCCAGTGTCCCCACCACCACCTCCTCCTGTTGAAAAATTGTTTGTTAATACAATTGTTAGGCCAGAAAAAAGAGCAAGCACCCCACCAAGGGCAGGTCCTCGACATCTGCAACATCCTTTTCTGTTGCAACACTTCAGCAATATACAAATAGTTTCGGAGAGGAAAATTTAATAAGAGAGAGTAGGTTGGGAAAAGTATATCTGGCAGAACTTCCTGAAGGCAAAGTATGTACAATGTATTCTTCATTTACTCAAGAGGATTTTATGCTTATTGAAATGCTGTCCTCATCTTGTTTTATCCTGTGCAGTTACTGGAAGTTATGAAGATAGACAATGCCAATGGAAGAATACCAGTAGATGACTTTCTAGAGCTGGTTGCGTGTATATCAGATATTAGACACCCTAGCATCCTCGAGCTTGTTGGATACTGTGCAGAATATGGACAGCGATTACTTGTTTATAACCACTTCAGTAGAAGAACACTACATGATGTGTTACATGAAAGAGATGATCTAGATGGTGCACTGTCTTGGGGCGCCCGTCTCCAGGTTGCTCTTGGTTCAGCAAAAGCCTTAGAGTAAGCTGCATTCTACTTCAAGATACCTTTTCACGAATGATTAATTTAGCTTGTTAAGGGTCTGCCTTCATATTTAAAATCGATGCTCTTCTTGCAGGTATCTCCATGACACCTGCGAGCCTCCAGTAGTGCATCAGAATTTTGAGCCAGCCAATGTGCTTCTTGATAATAGATTCTCAGTACGTGTTGCTGAATGTGGACTGTCTGTATTGACGTTGTCAAGTTCTGTTACACAGGTAACCTCAAGTGTTAGTTGTAAATCTTGTGCTTAGGGTGTTTTAGCCTTGTTTGTAACCAAAAGATCTACTCCCTCCGTTCACTTTTGTAAGTCATTTCAGACAACTCAAAATGGGCTGTTTTGTACATTGTCTGAAATGTCTTCAAGGTCTTATAAAAGTGAACAGAGGGAGTACAACATTGATTAAAAACAGAAAATTTACCATGTTTACTTACAATTTGGAACTGTATGTTTTGTCAAGATCTTAATCCTTTAGTCCTGGTCTATCTGACAATGAGTTCATGGAGGATACCAACTTCTTATGTAGAAAAACATGGCACCCCCAGTTCTAATACTAGAATGAAACTTGTAAACAAGATCTGTTTCAACAGTACAGTACAAATTCTGAGTCTTGAAACACCCAGTCGTTAACTGGTTGAAATCCTAACAAATTATCCCAAGTACTGACCAAAATAATTAGACTAAAGGGCAGAAAACATGATTTGCTGAATCATCACTAGTCTTCATGAAGTATCATTTTGTTTTCTAGTGACCTTCAGAAACGAGCCATTGCCCAACAGTTGTTCAGTTGATTTCCAGCTTCATCGTGCATGAACATACTCACATATAATTATGGAGATAATATAGAGCTAGCAAAACTGTGAGCCCCTGACATTGACAGCTATTAGGTCTAGTCCAACAATTTCCTTACAAATAGCTAGTTCTCTCTACATATTTAGCTATTTTATGGCATGAAAGGCAATTGGAAAAGAAAAAGAAAATGGACTTGGTCTATATTTATGGATTAATTATCTGGCAGCTATTCTTGCTTCTGCACTTGTTTTAGGGAATTCTTGCTTCTGTACTTCGGTAACATGCGAATGAATCTGAAACCTATAACATATGGGTACTCACAGTTGTGTTCCTTTTGATTTCAGTTGTCTGGTCGCATGCGGGCACTACTAAATTACGAGGCACCTGAAATCCAGGAATCTGGAACTTTTACTGATCGAAGTGATGTTTACAGTTTCGGTGTGGTGATGCTAGAACTTCTTACTGGTCGTAAACCATATGACAGGTCAGTGATGCAATGTAATTTGCAGTGCTTAATCAGGATCCCTTTTTAAATGTTTTTACATCATGCACCTCCACAAAAAATGCGGCATTCTCATGCACCTATTTGTTATTTTCTTAAAATATGCAGTTCTCGTCCGCGACATGAACAACATCTTGTTAGATGGGCCCAGTCTCAGTTTCATGACATCGAATCACTAACAAAGATCGTTGACCCTTCTATTCGTGGAGAGTGTTCTGAGAAAGTGTTGTCTCGTTTTGTCGACATCATCAGTCGTTGTATTCCGGTAATTCAATGCTTCCATTCCTTCTTAGCTAAGCTGTACTTTCGAAGCACAAGACATGATACTATATGTGCTGCTTTGTTATAACTAGCACATCCTTCAGGTTTTTGTTGCTCAAAATTTTCTTTCCTATATGAATACGTGGGGTAAAGCCATTATTTTCTTGGTGTCCTATAAGTTTGTTCACTATGATATTCCGGTTTTATTTAGCTCGTTTCCGGAGGACAGCAATATAATGAGATTAATTTATTGAGCATGTGTCTGACCCGAAATTTCTTATGCAGCCGGAACCAGAATACAGGCCGCCAATGTCTGAGATTGTCCAAGACCTAGCGAGTATGTTAAGCGCTTCTGATGAGGAATCAGAGTAATAAGAAAAATCAAGGATGGGCCATATATATCGAATGTTGGCAGTGCAGCCAGCGAAGTATATTGAGATGAAACATCTACCACATTCTGTGGAAACCCTGTCAATATTTCTGTTGGACAACACCGTCAACAAGTGTACATGCTGATTTGGAGCCGGAAAGGAGGTAGCGGTACAGCCCCATTTTGGGGAGGAGGGAGGGCATACGGGGATCCTCGTTGTTCCCGGGCAGAAGATCCTTGTATTCTAGGCTTCTAGCCATGATTGTATGAGGTGTATCTCTAGTAACCACCTATAATTTTGGATAGTTTTTTTTAACTTATTACCTTAAAGTTAGTGATGTCCGTACGTTTCTCTGCATGCCTGGGTGACTGGGTCTCGTCTATCCATGAAAACAAAAGAAATGTTTTTCTTACTCTGGTTTTAGAACTCTTATTACTGATGTTTGTAGTCTGGTAGAGATGCTGTGCAGAAGCGAATGAAGTCCCGCACTTGACATGCAGGCGTTCTCTTCTAGAGACGCAGATTCTACTCTGGAGGCAAAAGTACACCACTCCGCGGACAAATAGCAAGAGTTCATGAGACTGGTAAGAGTTCTAAAACCACATATACACGTCTTCTGGCTATGGATAATGAATAGTGCTTAATGTGACATTTTGTTTGCAACTTTGATGGCAATGTAGCCCCTCGTATGTTCGGTCGCTTGTGTGTGGTGTAAACCAACTTTATCGAAAGGAACGAACTATATTAAGAGTAAAAAAAGTGTTAAGTTCAAAAGTAAAAAAGTCTTCTGGTTATGGGTAATGAATTGTGCTTGATGTGATATTTTGTTTGCACTTTTTGATGGTAATGTAGCCCTCGTATGTTAGACTTCTGTGGTGTAAACAAAGTTTGTCAAAAGGAACGACTATATTAATTCTCGCAAAAAAAAAGACTATATTAATTAAAGTAAAAAATGCATCGCGAAAAAACTAATAAATGTGTTAAGCCCAAAATTAAAAAGCAATGTGCTAAATAAGCCTCTTTTTCTTTTTTCTTTGTTGGGCCATGAGCCTCTTTTCTCATTTTTTTGTGGCCTTAGGCCTTTTATTTTTAACGGCAATGTGCCTTTTTTCCTCGCTTTTACCTCTTTTTTTTTCCTCTCAGATTGGCAGCCGATTGCACCCATGGAGGCGAACCAACGACAGGCAGCCCGGTAGATATGCAGGGTGCATCACGGAGCGCACTTTCAGTGCACGGCGGCATTGGTGCACTTTATCCACGTCGTGTACTGCATGCATCGTGATGTGAGTATCCAGTGCCAGCGTGTAATAAGGAACAATACGTTGAGCATATATTCCATGCATGTCGTAGCTATGAACTCAAGGTACGGTCCGGTATCGAAAGTACTCCTCCCCCCTCAACGCGATCACCTGGCTCAAGTCCGTGTTGCATGCTTGCGTGGCCCAATTAGTGCCTGCCACACGATTTTCATTGCATGAAGTTTAGCTGGGACCCACGCAAGTCAAACAGCTTAAGACAGCCGGGCCGTGCTTGTCGCCATCAAAATAACTAGATCGGAATCGCGCCATGGCGCGAGGGTGCCGGTCCAAACGTTTGTATGCACATAATAAGAAGCTATTTAACAATGCATGAACATAGAAAGCATGTTTCACGATAGGTTAGCACCAAATATTTTAGGCACAGAAGATACGACAACACGTCGCTTAAAGACAATTTACAACTATGCATAGCTAACTTTAAGTTCTAGGCATAACGTAGACGTTTAGGCATAGAAGATACGACAACACGTCACTTACATATGTTTTAGGCATATAGAAGATACGGCAACATGTCGCTTACAGACAATTTGCAACATGGGTCTTGCCGTCCTCATGAACAACGCGTTCATACTGAGCCGGTGATAGTCCAAGGTGTGCCAGGAGCATGCCAAGAACTACCGTGTGTGGGATCCTAAGCACTCGCTGGGTGTCCTGCAGTTCCCAATAACATAAACATAAGGCCTTGGGGAATTGCCCAAAACAATTGCATTACAGCATGGAAAAGGAATCAGAGAAATCAGTTGCGGATAAAAGCAACCATAGTGATAAAAAAGATATGCCAAGTCTATCGTTTAATCAGGATTTTGTTTAGAATGTGCCAAGCATTTAAAGAAATAGACTATGAATCAGGATTTTGTTGCAAACAGACTGAATGATGGAATGAGAAGAGGAATATATTCATGAAATAAAGCAAGAGAGATGAAGTTGAAAGGAAAGAAGTGCAAAGCTTGCAGGTGAAAAACATCATATAAAATGTATAATCATCAATCAGGCAATTTCAAGATATCATGACTTATTGCTGTGATTAAGACAAAGCTAGTTGATAAATGATTGGAATCAGCTATTTCACTGAATAAATATATTCATGGTGTAGTTTCAGTTTTGTGCCATGAAGAGAGGCCGTTGAGTGTGATATCCAGAACAGAGATGACCATATATATCAAGAATGGTGAGGTATGAAGAAAACAAACTCTCTAAGGAACACATGCAGGTAGGTATTTTTTTTTCTTGAATTCTATTGCTTCTACCTGAATCTCAAGGTATACAGTGACAACCACGATTAGCGGAATTAAGCAACAACGACATGCTCTCTGATTTCAATGTAACATGTTTCAATTCCTCTATAACCCATGTGTTTTATCAAAACAAGCGCACAAACAAGATAATTATCGAAACAATATTATGTTCTCAGCAAGGCTATGTGCATTCTTCTCAAGTCTGAGATATGCACGTACAGTGGTCTTAGATCAATTGATAATCACCAGAACTAACTACATTACATAGTCTGTGAATCAAAAGTGAGAAAATACCAGGAAGATGATTTGTGTAGTTGCAAGAGCTCAGGGGAAAGGAGAGTAGGCGGACCTGCTTGCTGGAGCTCCTTGACTGGCCAGTTGAACGTGCAGCCACAGCCGAGAGAGTGCTACTACCTTACATGAGAGCATGTTAAATGGAAAAAACTCAAATCCCTAACAAGAACTTTTTTTGAAAGATCCATAAAATCCAGATCGGGATAGGGGGACTAACACGAACTCATCCTTCACGCGAGCACCGCCACTCGATGGAGATGGTTGGTACCCCACGCCACTCCACGCATCATCATATTCCTCCTTCACGCGAGCACCGCCGCTCGGCAGCCTCCACATACGCCGGCTCGGCTCCCTCGGCGGCCGCTGTGCCCCACGCCGACATGAGCGCCCATCCAAAGGGAAATAAAGAAGTAGACAACAAAACAAAGAGCGATGCTAATATAACCACATCATTCAATTCACATGTCAAGATACAATAGGAAGTCTTTCCACCAAGCGGCTTGATACATACAATTAAGCTCAGGAAAATAATATTCACCACTTATAGATAATAAGCAGCTGTAAGGGGGCACGTAGACAACCGCCTACCAGTATACATGCAAATAACTTCCAAAAATAAACGTATGCCACAGGAAAAGTAAACTCCAACATATTACCAAAGAGACAATAAAAGCTCTAAACCAAAAAATCTAAGAAATGCTCAATTCAGTTTACTTAATAGTTACGAAATTAATTATTCTCGGTCAGGTGGTTCTGGTATACTTAAGAAAACACTTGTAGACTTCAAGTACAGATAAATACTCAAGCTACATGGAACTATAGTCAACAACATAGTTCTATAATAACAAGTGATTCCAATTAAACACAAGTGCTCAGAACCATGGAACTCGAGCTTTATAAAATCATGCTACTAATTATCTTAGACACCAATTAAACTCATACGCGGACATGGTCAACTGTGAGTTTATACACTCGTCAGAAATATTGGCCACTAAAAACATAACAGCATTAATACAGTCAACACATACCTCAAGTCTTTGAAGAATTTGAGGCCTTTGATCACCTGTTTGACTCGTTTTCACTTACGCACGCTATTTTTATAAAGTGATCGGCAGGTGCAGCATCGTCGGCAGGCGGCAGCGACAGCCAGACCACCTTGAGCACCACGGTCCGGAAGCCAAGAGCATGAGCAGACCAAAATCAGGAATGGATTAACCAGAAACCCTAGACAAATCCTAAAAACAACAAAGCCCTTGATGAGCACATACACATCACAAAGGGAAAGACAAACAAGGAAGCAAATAATCACCTCAGCCATCTTAGAAGCCCACTCGGTGTGCTCCCTCCCGGCCGACCATAAGACAGCCTAGCGCCACGCCACCGTCCCAACCGTGAAATAGCCAGAGAAGCAAGGAAGATGGTAAGAAACAAGCGAAATAAAAGGTAGTGGGCTCCAATACAAACATTAACCAGCCTAAAGACGTTGTTATTAGAAACATGACACCATGGTTTCTGCTGGTTTATCAACAAATTAGAACAAGCCATTGAACCGACAACTTGCTTACTCTTAACCAGATGAAATCAAGGACCAACAACAAACAATAAAAGTCAAGAACAACTTATATGCAATAAAGGTATGAGAGAGAAGAAATATTCATATAAGATGGCTATAAACACTGGAGCATAAATAAGCAACACCTTTAAATACAAATAAAAAGGGTTCAGGGTTCAATGCATAGTGGGATCAGATTTGCCTTTCCTCGATCATATAATCTACCCCCGCCATCTCTTGTCACCACATTAATCTGTTTATACAGTGGAGCTGCCCTGGTTATCACTCAACAAGAATGACCATCCAAGGACAGAACAATAAGTATCACATGATCAAAAAGGATTCTAGAGACAAGAGGGAGGACCCAACTTGATACCCACAGGTGCCTTGATTTCTCAAAGGCACACTTATTTCAGCCACAACGAATCATCATCGCCCTAGCAAGGATGGCTTCCAACCTGTGGGGCACGTGCGAATAAAAAGGGTTCAGGGTTCAATGCATATGGGCTCAGATTTGACTTTCCTCGATCATATAATCTACCCCCATCATCTGTTATCACCAGATCAATTCGTTTATACAATGGAGCTGCCTTGGTTATCACTCAATAAGAATGACCATCCAAAGGACAGAACAATAAGTATCACATGATCAAAAAGGATTCTAGAGACAAGAGGGAGGACCGAACTTGATACCCAGGGCTAATCATCATCGCCCTAGCAAGAATGGCTTCCGACCGATGGGGCACGTGATTCAAACGCGGTGGCACGAGATATCTCATTTTGGGAGTAACTATTCATTCCCGCAGTAATCGCTTTTTATCCGACGGACGAGGTCGTTCTGTGGGTCGATCCAACGGCCCAAGATCCATCAAGCAACCAGATCCGACGGCCAGAATCCCAAATCACGAGGAGCGGCCCGAGGAGCTTCTAGTCTTATTTCTGGATGGACTTATTTCTGGATTTCTGGATGGATCACCGGATCAATATGTTCTTACGAGGGTTTAACTGCCCTGGTTATCACTCATTAGAAATGACAATCCAAGGACAGAGCCACTAAAATAAGAACGTGATCAAAACAGCTCATAGAAATGAGGGAGGATCCAAACTAATACCCACAAGTGCCTCGACTGCTTGAGAGCGTGCCTATATCAGCCATAACTGATCATCATAGCCCTGGCCATGTCCCATATAGTAGCCGAAGCAGCAGGGAAGATGGAGCTCACAGAGGGAGGTTGTAGCCGAGGCAGTACTCGAGAGGGCACCGGGTTGCGCCTAAACGACATCCAACCAAAGGAGGAACCACATCGGAGTTGCGCCTTGCACCATCCCGCTGACGAGCACGAAAGCCATGGGCACCGAAGTGGCCAAGGAGGTGAGGAGGTGATGTATAGCACATCTAGGAGCACCATTAGAGACGACCGGGGCAACGAGCAGGCAGGGAGAGAGGCGAGGTGGCAGGGAGAGGAAAGGGCACAACGCGAGTGCAGGCCTGCAGGGAGCGGAACATCAACTATTTTTTATTTCGGAGTATATAGGAAGTATCAAACATATCATATAAGTGCAATCATCTTTGATAATATAAGAGAGCATACAAATCACAGAGCTTGTTTAAGATATTTTGTCACATCAAGTAGTTTAGATAAGAAAAGTCTAACCCAGAATTACAAATAATTGGAGTGAGTGATAGATTTATTATTCTGATAATTTGGTAGTAACTATACATAAATAATTCATTTGCCAACAGTAAAAAATATGCGATGCATTATTTACACAAAACAATATTTTTTGTATAGGGTCAGAAAGATATTTCAGCATTCAAATCAATAAGGCTGAAATAATCTAAGAGTATTATCACTCTGAGCAACAATTTATGAACTCGCTGTCGGTCAAAAGTAATAATACATGAAATCTATCTTGAAGTGCAAGAGTTCAATTTAGCAGATCTGACACACCAGAACACGAATGTGCTTACACCTGCTTTCCCAGGCGGGCCTAGTCAGCTCTCTTTTAGCTGCAATCAAAGATAAGATTTGTTAGGACATTCTTGTGGGCAAAATTTATCATCATGCGAGCAATGGGCCTATCTATCATCATGCAAGCAATGGGCCTATCTATCGGGTTCGCGCCTTGACGCGAGGGTGACGGTTCTAAAGTTTTAATCAAACAGGTAATGCTAAGTCAGTATTAACCCAGATTTAGCATATGCAATCATACAGGATAACATGCAGTGAGAATATAATAGGAGCGAGATACAGTGGTCAACATTACAGTAATATTTTAAAAATATGTTAACACTTCTTAAGTTACACAGAAAAAAGCCTATAATAGTCAACAACAAGAAACCCAACCCATCCAACACTTTTACATCGCCACCAAGTGCCCTGTAGTAGAAATATCAGCCAAAATATGCACTAATGATTATCTGAACTGGAGCATCACAAGAAACAAGAATATATTTGATAGACAACATACTGAACTTGGTTCACATGACATGACATTCCTTATGATCTGAACCTTGTAAAAAGGAAAGATGTATTTACTATTACATCTGATCATTCTAGCACAGCGAGTACAACCTTAAGATAAAGAGAAGATTCACAATGGAGTTGACAGATGCCATGAGGACGATCAAGAGTACAGAATCAGCCGGGCTACAAAGCAGCAGAGCAAGTCTGTGAATAGATGTGGCGCGCGTTGCCTGCCTGAGCAATCCGACAGAGTATATGTCCTGGCAAGAAGAGAAAAGGAGGTGGAGCACCACATTACATAATTTATATTAGACTAAAGAGCAATACAATATCACAATAATTTGAAGGAGTAATTGCATGCCTAATCATGATCTCAAGAGATGTGACTCTGCACATGTATTTCTTTGATCATTTTTCATTTGAATAACCACGATCTTAAAATTACTATAGTTTGGTTTGATTATAATCAAATAAATCAACCAGCTATGCAAGTACGATAGTTATCTACGGATAGGCACCTCACGCGAGTCATAAATTTCAGGATAGATACTTACTATATTTTCTAAGATTGGCATGCATCTTGTTAGAACCAAGAAATACATGTATATATACGCCAGCAGCTACTGCTCCCAAGCGAACTGAAGTATGCTTATGCAACATCATGAATATCTAAATATATATGCTACTGAATATATACGATGGATTTACTCTAGTTGTCGTGGTAAAAAGTTCTAAACTG
This sequence comes from Aegilops bicornis, assembly GCA_021605145.1. Lineage (NCBI taxonomy): Eukaryota > Viridiplantae > Streptophyta > Magnoliopsida > Poales > Poaceae > Aegilops > Aegilops bicornis. The sequence continues at coordinate 209,807,722 of CM038674.1, forward strand.
ACTTATATTCTACAAAAATGCACACCGGATGTGATCCAGTGTGCTGTTGCAAATACAATTTTTTTAATAAATCATTTGTACATCTCTGACCTCTATGCTCTAGCCATGATTACTATGTAATTACTAAGTTCTTAACTTTCTCTTCATTTATAATTAGAACATGGCATTACTTTGATATATCCCCACCTTAACATGGAGATCCTAAAAAAATCAGGCAAATAAGCCTAAAAACAAAACAGTGGTGATTACCTTGAGAAAAGACTAATTTGACTCTTGTATCAATCAATAAACCAAATTCTACTCTAGATGGCCACATATTGCCCATTCATAACTTTTATAAGGTGTATTGACCCGGTAACCGACTTTTAGTTATATTAGGTACTAAGCATTGGTCGATGCAACATCAAAGAGCAAAATTGGTTCCTTAAATAGAGAAGCTTTTTGGAAACTTCACATGGAGAAAGCAAGGAATTTAAACCATGCTGCCAAGGTAAAGCATCCGACAATGCAAAAGGGACAACATAATCCAGAACAACAATTGTAAGCCATATTTTTAATACAGCAGAGCCCAGAAGGGCTATTAAGCTAAGTTAGAAATTGTAGTGAGAAGTATAGAGCAAAAACATTAAAGACTACTAAAACCAAGGTATAGTCAACCTACCGGATAATTGATCTCAAGTTGGTTGTACAGGAACTGATTTGCATCAGGATGTGTGCCGCCTCTCCAGGAAGTGATTTACATCAGAAAGCGCAATGCGTAGTGCCTGTGTAAGGCAATGGTCAAGCGTCTCTCATAGAAGGAGCTGGTTCAACAGAATGCATATTTATAATAATAGTGGTTAAGTAAAAAAGCATCAAGATTTGACAGGATAACTGATTTGCACCAAGATTCATTACATTCCAAGAGAATGGCACAGTGGTAGCCCAGGATAATCGATTTGCATACAGATTTGGTACAAAGCAAGATTTACAATATACTAAAAGCAAGGCATAATGATAACACAGGATAACCAATCTATTTGTTTCTACTATGGTATAGTAATATATTTTATAGTAGACCACATATAGAGAGAGCTTTGATTGAACGCCTTGTCATGTGACTCGCTCAAGCTAGCGTGGCGATGTAACGACCTGTTCAACACTGACTGCTAATTTTTCAGTAAAATCACAGTGCTAGAACAGTATCTAAATTGACATGCAAACCATGGACCAGGCGTGGAAGTGCAGTGAAGTTATACAGATCCATGTTGATATTAAGGCTCTGGCTTTGATCCATGTAGCAGCCACGATCGACAGCCATGTCAACAAATGTTTTCTGCTTGATCTCCCAAACAGTTCTGGTTCAATGATATAGAAAACTTTAGACACATCTGTAAATTGAAACCTCATTGGAACTAAAGCGAGGGGTGGTCATATTTCCCGCATTTGGGATCTCAATGATATTTTGGGCAGAGCCATCTTTCTAGATAACATTATTTTTCAGGACAAGAGAGCAGATATAAATTTCAGCGATCTCTCAATACGTTTCAAAGGATGTGAAGAAAAATTGCAGAGTAGGGGGCTCACCTGCTGTTGTAGGCCTTGCTTGGAGGTGCCGGCGGACAGACGGGCTGTGTTGGCCATCAGATCTGGCGTATGCGCGAGCTCGACGGGAGCAGCGGTGCGAGAGCTTCGATGTGGCAGCAGCTCACCTCTTATTCATCCATTTTGTGCCGGCGGCCATGCTTTTTCTGGAGGCTAATCATGTGGAACTTAGAGAATAATAAATTATAAACATACATCTTCAGATACTAACCTTGGGTCTAGCTGCTTGTCGACATAAGGATCACTGGAGGTGACTTTGTTAGATGATGTGCCGACAACCTGCATACAATGATTTACAGAGAAGGGGATGAGTAAGGTTTGTTTGCTCAGGACTGTGCATCAACCAATCACCTAAAGTAATTTCAATAAATAAAAATTTACATATCGACCAAGATAAACGTCACGGTTAAAAAATACGTTGAAAATATATACATCAATGACATCTCAAAGCTCATTTCACAACAAAACTACTGTAAACTTGATATAAATATATAATGGCCCCATAAAGATCCCCATCTGTAGAAACCAAGTGAAAAATCCTTTGGAAAATGGTGTTTAGATATCACTGCCCCATAAATATATAATGTCGCATGAAAAATGGTGTTTGTTCTAAATGGTCACTGAACATACTTGTTCTAGCGCTGCAAACATACACAGATAAAGGGCAAGCCAACAATCGTAGGTATTCAGTAGGCCTACACACATACACCTATTTTCTTCTATTCTAGAATCAAGACGCACTTTCATGTATTGTCAGATTATTTCTCATCGTAAAGAGGATCGAGCCAAAGCTTGATTATAAGTATGTAAGCAAACAATATGGACAGAAGGAACAAACATTGGGTGTCAAATGCAAACAGTAAGCTTCAGAGAATTTACATCTCCTACAATCATTCAAGGGATTGTAGCCTTTTGACTAAATGGTAGGTTGGTAGGTAGAAACATGTTCATATACATTGACATCAACATTTTTTACCAAAACGCCCTGACCAAAACGTAGCAACAAGAAAACAATTAACTACCTTAAGAATAAATTCTGAAAGAATCAGGAAGAATAAAACCAACAACAATTGGGATTGCAGAGAAAACATTTTCTAGTGGCCATCTGAGAAACATGGCACTCGCTTTTTAGACAAATTCAACTTGGAAGAAGCTGAGAGCAATTGCTCCTAAAACTGAAATATCAATTGAACCATCTGACCTAACATCAGGAAACGAAAAATCTATGTAAAACAAAAATTTATGATACACAGTCTGTAGATAGCAATATATATAACTTTCAGCACCTGTGTATAGCTAGGTGATGACAATATATATAGCTGTGAATATATATAGCTTTCAGTAACATTAGGTGCTTAAGGCAAGTGAATATCTTCCTGACAGCATACTACTTCAGCTACATGCCAATGAACATTTTTTATAAATCATATCTAGAACGATATTGGTTAGTTTGGTAGCCCCACCAGCGCGACACATGCGATCACTTCCAACAAACAAATCATTAGGCTACTTCTAGGACACAGCAGAAAGGTACAAGAAAGCATAGGTCCTACCAGGATCTGGAGAAGTGACAAAAATCCCCATTTCCGAATGCCAAGCAAGCACAATAATACAAGCAGGGAACAATAATTTAGGTGCTAGGCTTCTACGAATAAGAGGACAAAAAGCACATACATCCATTGTCCAAACACAATCTAACAGCAGCTTCATACAGGAATTGAAGGTAAATACATGGCCGCAAAAAATGCAAGCCTAGGCCTGAAAAGCAGAGATGAGAGGGAGAGAAGGGGTCAACCTGCAAAGAGGTAGCCGAAGACCGAACACGACGAACTGGGCAGAACAACAAGCACCTATAGACAGCGGACCAACCTGCAAGGGAAAAAGGGGATAATTAGGTACAACCATGGATGAGCTGCAGTTAACCAGAACTAAGACAGTTCAAAACAATCACGTACAGATCGACGAACGCAGCAATAGATCCGTTGGCTGTGGTGGTTCCCGAAGGCAATGAGCACCTCCTCCCGGTGACGGCAACATGGTGGAGGATCAAGAGGAGTGGCGGGGGCCTCCTGCCAGTGGGTGGTGGCGGGGCAGACGCGAGGTGGAAGGCAGTACGCGGCGTTCTCGACCTCACCGAGCACCACGTCGGCCAGCCCCTTGCTGCCAGCCATGGAGTTGGACGGAGAACACAGTGTAAGCGCCCGGCGAGGCGTCGGCCTTGGTCAGGACGCCGTAGTGGAGTGGTTTGGGGGCCGGGTCATCAGGGGAGGAGGGTACAGTGCTTCTCCCCACCCCCTCAGCGCTCAGCAGGAGGAGTTGCTCGCCGTCGGGCCTCACGGGAGTGGTCGCCGCCCCGCCATCTTCGGATCCGGCCCCCGTCACCATCTCTATTCTTGCCCCGTCATTCCTCAGGGTGATTCGGGCAACGGGAGGGGATGGGAGGAGGCGGAGCACCAGGGGCAAGCGGCGGGAGGGAGAGGAGGGAGGCGGAGCACGAGGGACGAGCAGTGGTGGCGGCGAGTGCGGGGAAGATGGGTGTGGCGAATGGGAGGACGAAGAGGCGAGACAGGCTCCCTCCCTCGTCTCATCCAGCCCACGCGGCCGCCCGGGCGAAGGTGGCGGCGGCACAAGCAAGTAGGCAGTGAGGCGCAGGAGGGGAGAGAGGAGGCTACATGAGGCGGGAGGAGAGGAGGCGCATGAGGGAGGGGAACGAGAGAGAGGGGAGAGGAGGCGCGGCAGGGGGATGGGAGCCGTCTAGGGCTGCCTCCACGGAGCCGACCCTTTTATACCCGTCTTGAGTGAAATTACGAAAATGCCCCAGTAGGCTATTCTGTGGTGGCACGAAACAGGAGTAACTATTCATTCCAGCAGAAGCTTTTTTTTTATCCGACGGACGAGGTCGTTACAGGGGTCGATCCAACGGCACAGATCCGATCAAGCAACCAGATCCAACGGCCAGAAATCCTAAATGGCTGTGGTGCGGGATGAGGAGCTTCTATTCTTATTTCTGGATAAACAACTGGACGGCCCTCGGAGTTTCAGATCCATCTATTGCCTACTAGCAAGCCAGATGGAGTTCGTTGACATGGAAGGTCACCTAAGGTTGGTTTGTTATGAGCTTTCTTCTTGTCGGTTCAAGATCTTCTGGATAACATCTAACTGTTTGGCACTAATACTGAACCTTGCTATTCTGCCATTGGTGACGATTCAAGATCTTGGATGTGTTTTCTGAGTACTTGACGGTATGAGATGTATGTTTGGTGGGGATGGATGGGTGGGGTGGATATGGTGTGTGCTGGTGTATGCATGTGAGTTGGCCGTGTGGTGGTGGTGCTACATGCAGCTGGGGGCAATCAGGCACGACCCCACTATTCAGTGTGCGTGCATGCATGAAGCTCATACGACGACTTGGGCGTTTACCAGTTTAGGCACGACCCACTATTCAGTGTGTGTGTGTGCATGCATGCATCGTGTTTCGGGCGAGTATTTGTTGGGAACCACTAGCGATCAGACTACTGATAGCTAGGTTTCATCAGACTAGCCCCCCACCATATGATTGAATTGTTTTGAAGCGTCGGATTGAGCCTGGGAAACATGATTGCATCAACGTAATAGCTGTATTTACTGCTATTTTTGGTAAATCGTGATTTGCTTCCACCAAATAAATATAGAAGTTAATGCTTCCCAGGAATTACGTTAGATACTCCATTTCCTTTTTTCTTTTTTTGGTAAGTCCTGGTTGCTTCCAATGAACAAATACAGAAATCAATGCTTCGCAGATATTGGAGATTTGCTTCCAACAAATAAAGTACGGAAATTAAATGTTTCTGTATATGGCTTTTGGTAAGTCGATGGAAGCATCGTGCAATGGAAACATACTATTCGATAGTGTGATTGATATCTGTTTCAAGGAAGCATTATTCAAGGCTGTGGTACCATATTTTAGATGCTTTGGAACATTTTTTTTATGGAAACGTTTGCTTCGCAATGGAAATTACATGGATCAACGACACGAGTATACACGGACACAAATTCATTTGGTAGGAGAAGTTTACATCTCTTTTCATAACAACACTAATTTTACTTCTGCATAGCCAACATGGATGCGTGAGTGTATTTTTTGATGTTGTGATGCAGTAGGAATATACTTCAAAAGACCAGATAATTGTTTCCAATGTACAAGTAAATTGCTTCCAAGGATGTTTCTTTCCAAGCAATGTTCAAAATAAAAGAAGCCTTATTTACCATCGAAGCACATCATTTGTTTGAAACAAAGTGAACTATTGCTTCCAAAGAAACAAGAATGTGCATCCAAAAATTTCAGAATGTGCTTCCATAAAACATAACGTGGCATCTACAAACAACGTTGGGTAGCCGGAAACCATGCTTCCTTTCGATGTTGGCCATGCTTCGTTGGGATGGTAATCATGCTCCCAATACTGGACGTGCAAGGTAGTCATGCTTCCTTACGATGCTGGTTGTGTTTCTTTGCGATTGTATCCATGCTTCCTTTCTATGGTGGACTTCTATCACACCGTTGTTAGCGGCATCAAGAAGGATTGACATGGATGGAGGGGCGCTGCAGCTGCACCACTAGCCGAGGACCACTTTGACAACAAACATAGGTCAGCTGAATATATCGAATTAAACCTAGGTAAACTGAGGACGTGGAGCACTGTTTCATGCAGCCGGCCGGGCGCGTACCCATCGCTGTCGAGAAGGGATGGCGCTCTTGAAGTACAGGAAGCAATCTCCTGCCTCTTGGTGATTCCCTGATGCTTATTCAGGCCCCCTACTGGGATGGGCCTCACGGCCACCTGCTCATCAAGCACATAAATGATAAGAATCAGTCATAGCATAATCAAATCAAAGTGACGTGACCAGCAAAATCAGTGAGGAACGCATATGTTGATGTTTTACTACCGTATTGAAGGTTCGAAGGCTTTGTTATCTTACATCAAATGAAATTCTGCAAGTACATGAAATCTAAATAGATTAACACATATCTCACCTTTGGTGTGCCTCCAAGACACTTAAATTTTGCAAATACGTGATGGAGGATCATAATCTAGGCAAGAGGGCTACTTGTGTCGGAGGTGAACGTTGGAGAACGACGGGGATGTGGGCTCGTTGATGTCGCCATGGAGAACAACGTGTGCAGTAGCCCGGGGGCGCGTCGAGAAGTAGGATGGGGCAGGGATCTAACCTCTAGTAGGGATGCCTCTGGCAGAGTAAAGGGGCGGCGGGGTGAATGACGACCCCGACGGAGAGGAGGGTCTGAGGTAGGAGAGAGAAACAGCGGTGCTAATTGATTCGGGAGAAAGATAACGGGGCGAGAGATTACGGGAAGGTACTGCGTGAAAAACGGGAGGAGCATTAAAAGACGATTCTTTTGTGATCTCTTGGCCATGAGATGAAGCATGAATCGACGGCTTACGCGTGGTCTGAGGATGTCCTCGTATCAGACTATAGATAGAAAGTGTTTCCCGTATTTGTTTGTCTGCGGCGGACTGGGCTGGGTTGGTGCACACTGTGTGTGTGCATCAGGTGTGGCCCATATGGGCACAAGGCAGACCGAGGGCGGCCGTCACAACATCGCCATAAATAAGCTTCCACCATTCGTTGCTGCGAGGAGGCGCGACTTGCATCCACAGTGCAAAAAAAAATATCCCCTCTAGTGAAACCCTAGATCATGAGCATGTCAAACTCCTCCAACACAAGGTCCACTGCTGGGTCAGCTCGCCGGCAGAGCCATGCTCCGGATGGACTGAATTTCAAATTCAGCTTGTGTGTGGTTTTCAAATGCATCAGCCCTCCGAATTCAATTTCCGTCACAAGACCGCGCTTGAAATTACTAAATTGGAAGACCACGCAACGAAACTTCTGGATAGATATACCAGATTGCTGCCTGCCATGATGCTGGCTCGGGGGACATCTGCTTCGCCAACAAGAGGAATCCAGGACCAAAGTTGCTCCATTACAGTGGTCTAACTTGTGCTCGGAGCCAGTTGGTACAATATGCAACCTGTTCTAAATTGTGGCCTCTCTTGGTGCTGGGTCGCGGGACATCTGCTGCGCATGCGGAGGAATCCAGGACCAAACCAACTAGATTACGCGGCCAATACAACATGCTGAATAACAAACGCATCGCTCCTATACATTTAACCATTAATGCGAGACGATGATCCACATGCGACCGACTGGTGAGAATATGCATACCCCTTTTTGTTGTGCTCCTTCGCTTGTTCACCATGCCTAATACGCACATGGCCTTGTAAGCGTTGTAAACTTGTAATCCCATGTTTATACTCTCCTTCTATCAATACAAAGATACGCAACTTGCGTATTCGCGAAAAAAAAAATATACATACCACTGGACGCCGTGCTCCAAAGGAGCTTTTCGGGGTGCATCATCCCACCTTGGGCAATATGGGACAAAAGTTATTTTATTTTGAGACAAGGGACAACAGTTATTGAAAACTGTAACCCGCGCCCTCGGCCACATGGGCCAACTCGGTACGGATGCGACGTGACACACAATCCAGCCCACGTGAAGTCTCAGTAATAAAGGAAAAAAAAAACGTTATTTACGCGAGAGTTAAAAATAACCGGGCAACCATTGGCCTTGTACGCGGAATGAACGGCCTTATACAATGGAAGGTGTTTAGAGACATGTTTAGAAAAATAAACCAGATTTTTCTGAAGCACCGATGCCTATTTTTACAGGAGAGACGCTTAGTTAAGCGTCTATCCTATACAAATAAGCATCGATGCTTAAGAAAAGACTGGTTTATTTCTCTAAGCACCTCCCCTAAGCATCTCTCATTGTACAGGGCCTAACTAATTGCTACGTTCTTCTAAAAAAAACTAATTGCTACGTATTTCTAAAAAAACACTAATGACTACATTTGCTAAATAAAAAAAACTAATTCCTACATGCCCTAGAAAAAAAACTAATTGCTACGTTATTTTATTCTTAAAAAAACCACGGCACCCTTGATTGTATGTGTTGTAGAGATGTCCTAAGTGCGGTATTTTTGCCTTCAGAGTAGAATCTGTCCACACCAGTCCACGGACACTGATATAAGAGCCATCAAATCATGCCTACATACATTTCAAACAACATTTGAACACATCATACAAATTTCATGCAAACATGTCCAAATTACTAAAGTTCGTACATAATTTACATAAAATGGATGATATTTCATACCTTCAAGTACAAACTAAAGAAATGAATATCCAATTAGGCTCTCGAGCTCATCTACACCCTGTGAACAGTAAATTAAAAAATACTAGAAAATTCAAAAATCCATTTTTTTTGTTGAAAGATGCTTGAGTGTGTGAGATGTCCATGCAAGTTTCAGCTCATTCGGACAGCTCATTCGGACATCTCAGTAGATGTCAGAAAAAATTAATCAGGCCCGACCGTGCAAAACACTAACTTTTTCATATACCTCAATTTTTTCTTTTTTGCTGAGAGCTCGTCAAATGTTCAAATGCGCTAAAATTTTGCAAGGACATCATGAACTCAAGCATCTTTCACCACAATATTTTTAGATTTTTTTACTATTTTTGATGAATTTACGGTTCACCTTGGGCTCATCTGAACCCGGGAGTCAAAACGTCCTGTCCCGAAAAAAAACTATACTAACCTGCAGCGGAAAGTGACCTTGCCGTCATTGTTGTCCTTCAGTGACGGAAGGGCGTGGAGGTGCAACAGCCTCCCAACCGCCGCCTGGTGCTTGCGGAGGAGTCGCCCCGCTTTCTCCCGCGCCATGCGGAACGCCGCCACGGGCAATGCAGCCCCCGGCCGCGGTGCCCTGGCAACGGTCTTGCCCCTCCCGGCATTCACGGAGGTGTCGTTGAGCGACCATTCCGCGCTGATCTTATCGAGCTTCCCTTCGAGGCCGTGGCACCGCACGACCATCTCCACGGTGGTGAGCGGGTAGTCACGGGCCCAGGACTCTGCAAGGTTGGGTTCCTCACAGACCTAGACCGACGCCTCGTCGGACTTGGCGAAAGCGGAGTGGTGCGTCGCTCTTGCCACACCGCCTCCCTGGCTGCCCCCTCCTCGGCCGACACGATGGCCTGGAACAACGAGGAGTCGTTGTTTTGCGGCCACCGATGTAGTGGAGGAGGCAGTCGTGCACCTTGGCGATCGCGGGTGGCACCTCCTCCTTGACGGCCTTGTCACGTTATACGTCCATTTTGCATCATGCTTTTCTACTATTATTTATTATGTTTTGGATTGTTATTTCACTTTATGATGCATTTCAAGCATTTTCTCTCTTATTTTGCAAGTTTCACATGAAGAGGGAGATTGCCGGGAGCTGGAACTCTGGAACGAAAAGGGCTACAGCAGATATATCTATTCTTCACAACTTCAAATGACCACAAAATTTAAGGAGAATTATTTTGAAATATATAAAAAAAAATATTGGCGAAAGAAATACAAGGAGGGGGTCACCAGGGAGCGGCAAGCTCAGGGGGCACGCCCCACCCCCCTGGGCGCACCCTATGAGCTTATGGGCCCCCTGGCAAGCCTTCGGTGCCCATCTTCTGCTATATAAAGCCATTTGCCCTAACAAAATAAAGAGAATACATTCGGACGAAGCATCGCCGTCTCGAGGCAGAACTTAGGCAGGAGCACTTTTGCTCTCGGGCGGAGCGATTCCGCTGGGGAAACTTCCCTCCGGGAGGGGGAAATCAAAGCCATCGACATCACCAACGATCCTCTCATCGTGGGAGGACCAATCTTCATCAAAACCTTCACCAGCACCATTTCATCTCAAACCCTAGTTCATCTCTTGTATTCAATCTTTGTCCCGAAACCTCATATTGGTACCTATGGGTTTCTAGTAGTGTTGATTACACCTTGTAGTTGATGCTAGTTGGTTTATCCGATAGAAGATTAAATGTTCAGATTCTCAAGCATATTCAGTACACCTCTGATCAACATGAACATGATTTGTGAGTAGTTATTTTTGTTCTTGAGGACATGTGAGAACTCTTGTTATAAGTAATCATGTGACGTTGGCATTCGTTCGATATTTGATGATATGCATGTTGTTGCTTTCTTTAGTGGTGTCATGTGAACGTCGACTACATGACACTTCATCATACTTGGGTCTAAGGGAGATCATTGTGGAGTAATAAGTAGATAATGGGCTGCTAGAGTGACAGAAGTTTAAACCCTAGTTTATGTGTTATTCCGTAAGGGCTGATTTGGATCCATATATTTCATGCTATGGTTAGATTTATCTTAATTCTTCTTTCGTAGTTGCGAATGCTTGAAAAGGGGGTAATCATAAGTGGGTGTTTGTTCAAGTAAGAACGGCACCCAAGCACCGGTCCACCCACATATCAAATTATCAAAGTAGTGAACGTGAATCAGCTAAACATGATGAACGTGACTAGACAAAAATTCCCATGTTTCCTTGAGAGCAGTTTGCTTTATATAAGAGAACTTTTCGGCTTGTCCTTTTCTACAAAAAGGATTGCGCCAATTTGATTCACCTTTGCTACTTTTTTTTACTTCTTACTTGTTATGAATTATCTTGCTACAAAACTATCTATCACTATTACTTACAGCACTTGCAGAGTATACCTTGCTGAAAACCGCTTGTCATTTTCTTCTGCTCCTCGTTGGGTTTGACACTCTTACTTATTGAAAGGAATACGATTACTCCCCTATACTTGTGGGTCGTCAAGACTCTTTTCTGGCGCCGTTGCCGGGGACTGAAGTGCCTTCGGTAAGGAAACATTTATATTACGTGCTGAAATTTTCTATCACTTGTCACTATGGAAAATAATCCTTTAAGGGGTTTGTTTGGGGTATCTTCACCTCTACCGGAAGCAATATGAGTTGCCCCTCAACCTACTGAACCTACTGAAAATATTTATTATGAGATTCCTTCGGTATGTTAGATAAACTGCTAGCTAATCTTTATGCAGGAGATGGAACAATACATCCTGATGTGCACTTAATCTATGTGGAAGAAATTTGTGAATTGTTTAAGCTTGCATGTTTATCCAGGGATGGTGTTAAGAAGAAGGCATTCCCTTGAGCTTTGAAGGGAAAGGCATTGATATGGTATAGGCTATTGGATGATATTGGAACATGGGACTGGAACCGATTAAAATTGGAATTTCACAAGAAGTTCTATCCTATGCATTTGGTTCATCGTGATCGGAATTATATATATATATTTTGGCCTCATGAAGGAGAAAGTATTTCTCAAGCTTGGAGGAGGCTTTAGTCTATGATGCAGACCCAATCATGATCTCTCAAGAGAAATTATTATTCAAAACTTTTATGCTCGACTTTGTCATAATGATCAATCCATACTTGATACTTCTTCTGCTGGTTACTTTATGAAGAAAACTATTGAATTCAAATGGGATATTCTGGAAAGCATTAAATGCAACTCTGAAGATTGGGAATTTGACAAAGGTCAAGAGTCAGGTATAAAACTTGAGTTTGATTGTGTTAAATCTTTTATGGAAACTGATGCTTTTCATAAGTTTAGTACTAAATATGGACTTGACTCTAGATAGTAGCTTCCTTTTGTGAATCATTTGCTACTCATGTTGATCTCCCTAAGGAGAAGTGGTTTAAATTTCATCCACCTATTGAAGATATATTAGAGGAACCTGTTATAGCTAAAGATGAAACTATTATTTATAATGTTATTCCAGTTGTGCCTACTGCTTATATTGAGAAACCCCCTTTCCCTGTTAGGATTAAGGAACATGTTAAAGGTACAACTGTGGTTAATAAAAGTAATACTAGAGAACTTAAACCCTCTGAAAAAAATAGAGTGGAACCTAATATTGCTATGGTTAAAGATCTTTTGGTTGATAATGTTGATGGGCATGTTATTTACTTTCGTGATGAAGCTGCTAGAATTGCTAAAATGTTAGAAATGAACAAGATATTTTAGATAAGAATAAGCCAGTAGTTGCCACTCCTGTTGTTTCTGTTAACATTGGAGATCATTTATATCATGGTTTACGTGATATGGGTGCTAGTGTGAGTGCTATTCCATTTACTTTATATCAAGAAATTATGAATGATAATGCACCTGCAGAGATTGAAGATATTGATGTCACTATTAAGCTTGCAAATAGAGATACTATTTCACCACTTGGGATTGTTCGAGATGTTGAAGTCTTGTGTGGTCAGAGCAAACACCCTACTGATTTCTTAGTACTTGGTTCACAACAAGATAATTTTTGTCCTACTAAATTTGGTAGGCCTTTCTTGAATACAAGTTAATGATGAAATTGATTGTGTTAAATAAAAGGTTAGAGTTAAGTTTGGTGAGGTATCTCATGTATTTAAGTTCTCTAAGTTTCATATTCAACCACATGAGAAAGAATTATCTAGTAAAGATGAAATTATTGGTCTTGCTTCTATTGTTGTACCTCCTACTGATCCGTTAGAACAATATTTGCTAGACCATTAAAATGGTATGCATATGGATGAAACAAATGAAATAGACGAGATATTCTTTAAACAAGCACATGTCCTAACATAATTTACCTGTTGAAACTCTTTGAGATCCTCTTCTACCTAAGAGTGATCCTATGTTTGAGTTAAAGAAATTACCTGATACACTGAAATATGCTTATCTTGATGAAATGAACATATATCCTCTTATTATCAACGCTAACCTTTCAGAGCATGAAGAAAAGAGATTACTTAAAACTCTCAGGAAGTAGTGCTGCTATTGGATATACTCTTGATGATCCTAAGGGCATTAGTCCCACTTTATGTCAGCACAAGATTAATATGGAGCCTGATGCTAAACCCGTCATTGATCACCAACTTCGTCTAAACCCTAAGATGAAGGATGTGGTAAGAACTGAAATATTAAAGCTTTTGGAGGCAGGTATAATTTATCCCATAGCTGATAGTAGATGGGTAAGTTCTGTTCATTGTGTTCCTAAGAAAGGAGGTATTACCATCGTTCCTAATGATAAAAGGAACTTATCCCACAAAGAATTGTAATCGGTTATAGGATGGTGCTACCTCTTGAGCACTGCATTGGTTTTCCCTTGAAGAGGAAAGGGTGATACAGCAAAGTAGTGTAAGTATTTCCCTCAGTTTTTGAGAACCAAGGTATCAATCCAGTAGGAGACCACACACAAGTCCCTCGTACCTACACAAACAAATAAGAACCTTGCAACCAACGCGATAAAGGGGTTGTCAATCCCTTCACAGCCACTTGCAAAAGTGAGATCTGATAGAGATAATAAGATAAATATTTTTGGTATTTTTGTTGTTTAGATTGAAAAGTAAAGATTGCAAAATAAACGGTGACAGAAATAGCTAGTTGACAGGAGATTAATATGATGGAAGATAGACCAGGGGCCATAGGTTTCACTAGTGGCTTCTCTCAAAATAGCATAAATATTACGGTAGGTGAACAAATTACTGTCGAGCAATTGATAGGAAAGTGCATAGTTATGAGAATATCTAGGCATGATCATGTATATAGGCATCACGTCCGCGACAAGTAGACCGAAACGATTCTACATCTACTACTATTACTCCACACATCGACCGCTATCCAGCATGCATCTAGAGTATTAAGTTCATAAGAACAGAGTAACGCATTAGGCAAGATGACATGATGTAGAGGGATAAACTCAAGCAATATGATATAAACCCCATCTTTTTATCCTTGATGGAAACAATACAATACGTGTCGTTTCCCTTTCTATCACTGGGATCGAGCAAAGCAAGATTGAACCCAAAGCTAAGCACTTTTCCCATTGCAAGAAAGATCAATCTAGTACGCCAAACCAAACTGATAATTCGAAGAGACTTGCAAAGATAACAAATCATACATAAAATAATTCAGAGGAGATTCAAATATTGTTCATAGATAATCTTGATCATAAACCCACAATTCATCGGATCTCGACAAACACACCGCAAAAAGAGTTACATCGAATAGATCTCCAAGAAGATCGAGGAGAACTTTGTATTGAGATCCAAAGAGAGAGAAGAAGCCATCTAGCTAATAAATATGGATCCAGGTCTGAGGTAAACTACTCACACATCATCGGAGAGGCTATGGTGTTGATGTAGAAGCCCTCCATGATCGATTCCCCCTCCGGCAGAGCACCGGAAAAGGCCCCAAGATGGGATTTCACGGGTACAGAAGGTTGCGGTGGTGGAAATAGGGTTTCGTGGTGCTCCCGGATGTTCTCGGGGTATATGAGTATATATAGGCGAAGGAAGTCGGTTAGGGGAGCCACGAGGGGCCCATGAGGGTGGGGGGCACAAATACTATAGGTTTTACTTGGCACAAATACTAATTAAAACATAAAACCACATCTAACCAGAGGCTAGATCAAATATTTATTAATAAACAGGAACAAAAAGCAAGGAACAAAAATATAATTGGGTTGTCTCCCAGCAAGCGCTATAGTTTAACGCCCCTAGCTAGGCATAAAAGCAATGATAGATCTAAGTATTATCATCTTGGGTATGCAATCCATAAGTGGCTCTCATAATAGATTAATAAGGTAATTTAATTTTGTTTCTAGGAAAGTGTTCCATGCCTTTCCTTAACCAAAATTGGAATCTAATATTCCCTTCTTTCATATCAATAATTGCACCAATCGTTCTAAGGAAAGGTCTACCATGAATAATAGGACATGAAGGATTGCAATCTATATCAAGAACAACGAAATCTACGGGCACATAATTCCTATTTGCGACAATAAGAACATCACTAATCCTTCCCATAGGTTTCTTTATGGTGGAATTCGCAAGATGCAAGTTTAAGGAACAATCATCAAATTCACGAAAACCTAACACATCACACACAGTTTTTGGAATCGTGGAAACACTAGCACCCAAATCACACAAAGCATAGCATTCGTGATCTTTAATTTTAATTTTAATAGTAGGTTTCCACTCATCATAAAGTTTTCTAGGGATAGAAACTTATAATTCAAGCTTTTCTTCATGAGATTGCATTAAAGCATCAACGATATGTTTAGTAAAAGCTTTATTTTGACTATAAGCATGAGGAGAATTTAACACGGATTGCAACAAGGAAATACAATCTACTAAAGAACAATTACCATAATTAAATTCCTTGAAGTCTGAAATAGTGGGTTCATTGCTATCTAAAGTTTTGACCTCTTCAATCCCACTTTTACCAATTTTTGCATCAAGATCTAAAAACTCCGAATCATTGGGACGCCTTTTAACTAAAGTTGACTCATCTCCAGTCCCATCATTATCAAGATTCATATTGCAAAACAAAGATTTAATAGGAGACACATCAATCACTTTTAGTCATCATTATTATCATGAAAACTAGAAGAACACGCTTTTACAAAGCAATCTTTCTTAGCACGCATCCTAGCGGTTCTTTATTTGCACTCATCAATG
The DNA here is from genome assembly GCA_021605145.1 of Aegilops bicornis. Taxonomy (NCBI): domain Eukaryota; kingdom Viridiplantae; phylum Streptophyta; class Magnoliopsida; order Poales; family Poaceae; genus Aegilops; species Aegilops bicornis. Next base: position 209,823,725 of record CM038674.1, read on the forward strand.
GAAATTCTCATAGCTTTGAGAGACTCATTGATATCATGCTTAGGTGGAATAGATCTAAGTTTTAAAGAATCAACATCAAGAGAAATTCTATCCACGTTCCTAGCCAATTCATCAACCTTAAGCAATTTTTCTTCAAGCAAAGCATTGAAATTCTTTTGAGAAAGCATAAATTCTTTAACACTAGTCTCAAAATCAGAGGGCAACTTATTAAAATTTCCATAATATTTGTTGTAGGAATTACCATAATTATTAGAGGAATCACTAGGGAACGGCCTAGGATTAAAGTTTCCTCTATACGCGTTGTTACCAAAATTGTTCCTACCAACAAAATTCACATCCATAGATTCATTATTATTCTCAATCAAAGTAGACAAAGGCATATCATTAGGATCAGAAGAAACACTCTTATTAGCAAACAATTTCATAAGTTCATCCATATTTCCACTCAAAACATTAATTTCTTCAATCGCATGAACCTTTTTACTAGTAGATCTTTCGATGTGCCATTAAGAATAATTAACCATAATATTGTCTAGGAGTTTAGTAGCTTCTCCTAAAGTTATTTGCATAAAAGTCCCTCCCGCGGCCGAATCTAAAAGATTTATAGAAGCAAAATTCAATCCGGCATAATTTTTTTTGTATAATCATCCATAAATTCAAACCGTGTGTAGGGCAATTACGTATCATTAATTTCATTCTCTCCCAAGCTTGTGCAACATGCTCATGATCAAGTTGCTTAAAATTCATAATATCGTTTCTAAGAGAGATGATTTTAGCAGGAGGAAAATACTTAGAGATAAAAGCATCTTTGCACTTATTCCAAGAATCAATACTATTTTTAGGCAAAGACGAAAACCAAGTTTTAGCACGATCTCTAAGTGAAAATGGAAATAGCTTCAATTTAACAAATATCATTATCCACATCTTTCTTATTTTGCATATCACACAAATCAACAAAGTTGTTTAGATTTGTAGCAGCATCTTCACTAGGAAGGCCAGAGAATTGATCTTTCATAACAAGATTCAACAAGGCAGCATTAATTTCACAAGGTTCAGCATCGGTAATAGGAGCAATCAGAGTGCTAAGAAAATCATTGTTGTTGGTATTGGAAAAGTCACACAATTTAGTATTGTCTTGAGCCATCGTGGCAAACAAGCAATCCAACGCACAAGCACACAAGAAGCAAGCGAAAAAGAGGCGAACGGAAAGAGAGGGCAAATAAAACGACAAGGGTGAAGTGGGGGAGAGGAAAATGAGAGGCAAATGGAAAATAATGTAATGCAAGGGATAAGAGTTTGTGATGGGTACTTGGTATGTCTTGACTTGTGCGTAGACTCCCTGGCAACGGCGCCAGAAATCGCACGTTGGCGGGAGATCAAATCTTGACTTGACTTGGCGTAAGTCTCCCCGGCAACGGTGCCAGAAATCCTTCTTGCTACCTCTTGAGCACTGCGTTGGTTTTCCCTTGAAGAGGAAAGGGTGATGCAGCAAAGTAGCGTAAGTATTTCCCTCAGTTTTTGAGAACCAAGGTATCAATCCAGTAGGAAGCCACACGCAAGTCCCTCGTACCTACACAAACAAATAAGAACGTTGCAACCAACGCGATAATGGGGTTGTCAATCCCTTCACGACCACTTACAAAAGTGAGATCTGATAGAGATAATAAGATATATATTTTTGGTATTTTTGTTTTATAGATTGAAGGTGATAGAAATAGCTATTTGACGGGAGATTAATATGATGGAAGATAGACCCGGGGGCCATATGTTTCACTAGTGGCTTCTCTCAAGATAGCATAAATATTACGGTAGGTGAACAAATTACTGTCGAGCAATTGATAGAAAAGTGCATAGTTATGAGAATATCTAGGCATGATCATGTATATAGGCATCACGTCCGCGACAAGTAGACCAAAATGATTCTGCATCTACTACTATTACTCCACACATCGACCGCTATCCAACATGCATCTAGAGTATTAAGTTCATAAGAACAGAGTAACATATTAGGCAAGATGACATGATGTAAAGGGATAAACTCAAGCAATATGATATAAACCCCATCTTTTTATCCTCGATGGCAACAATACAATACGTGTCGTTTCCCTTTCTATCACTGGGATCGAGCAACGCAAGATTGAACCCAAAGCTAAGCACTTCTCCCATTGCAAGAAAGATCAATCTAGTAGGCCAAACCAAACTGATAATTCGAAGAGACTTGCAAAGATAACGAATCATACATAAAATAATTCAGAGGAGATTCAAATATTGTTCATAGATAATCTTGATCATAAACCCACAATTCATCGGATCTCGACAAACACACCGCAAAAAGAGTTACATCGAATAGATCTCCAAGAAGATCCAGGAGAACTTTGTATTGAGATCCAAAGAGAGAGAAGAAGCCATCTAGCTAATAATTATGGACCCGAAGGTCTGAGGTAAACTACTCACACATCATCTGAGAGGCTATGGTGTTGATGTAGAAGCCCTCCGTGATCGATTCCCCCCTCTGGCGGAGCGCCGGAAAAGGCCCCAAGATGGGATCTCATGTGTACAGAAGGTTGCGGCGGTGGAAATAGGGTTTCGTGGTGCTCCCGGATGTTCACGGGGTATATGAGTATATATAGGCGAAGGAAGTCGGTCAGGGCAGCCACGAGGGGCCCACGAGGGTGGGGGCGCGCCTCCCTGCCTCGTGGCCTCCTCGTTTCTTTCTTGACGTCCACTCCAAGTCCTTTGGATCACATTAGTTCCAAAAATCACTCTCCCGAAGGTTTCATTCCGTTTGGATTCCGTTTGATATTCCTTTTCTGCGAAACATTTGAAATAGGCAAAAAACAACAATTTACCTTTGTGCCTTGGGTTAGTAGGTTAGTCCCATAAATAATATAAAAGTGTATAATAAAGCCCATTAAACATCCAAAACAGATAATATAATAGCATGGAACAATAAAAAATTATAGATACGTTGGAGACGTATTAGATGGTAATTGATTTCAGAAAACTAAATAAAGCTACTAGAAAAGATCATTACCCCTTGCCTTTTATTGATCAAATGTTAGAAAGATTATCTAAGCATACACACTTTTGTTTCCTTGATGGATATTCTGGTTTTTGTCAAATACCTGTGTCAAAAGAAGATCAAGAGAAACTACTTTTACTTGTCCTTTTGGAACTTATCTTATAGACATATGCCTTTTGGTTTATGTAATGCGCGTGCTACCTTTCAAAGATGTATGACTGCTATATTATCTGATTTTTGTGAAAAGATTGTTGAGGTATTCATGGATGATTTTTCCGTTAACGAGACTTCTTTTGATGATTGCTTAAGCAACCTTGATCGAGTTTTGTAGAGATGTGAAGGAACTAATCTTGTCTTGAATTGGGAGAAGTGCCACTTTATGGTGAACGAAGGTATAGTACTTGGGCATACAATTTCTGAATGAGGTATTGTGGTAGATAAGGCTAAAGTTGATGCAATTGAGAAAATGCAGTGTCCTAAAGATATTAAAGGTATAAGAAGTTTCCTTGGTCATGCTGGTTTCTAATTTCCCTAAGGTTTCTAGGCCGCTAACTAATCTTCTTCAAAAATATGTTCCATTCATTTTGATGATGATTGTGTAGAAGCCTTCAAAATACTTAAGAAAGCCTTAATTTCTGCACCTATTATTCAACCACCTGACTGGAACCTACCCTTCGAAATCATGTGTGATGCTAGTGATTATGCTATTGGTGCCATTCTAGGACAAAGAATTGATAATGAATTAAATGTTATTCATAATGCTAGTAAGACTCTAGACAGTGCTCAAAGAAATTATGCTACTACTGAGAAAGATTTTTAGTAGTTGTGTTTGCATGTGATAAGTTTAGACCTTATATTGTTGATTCTAAAGTTACTATTCACACTGATCATGCTGCTATTAAATATCTTATGGAAAATAAAGATGCTAAACCTAGACCGAGTAGGTGGGTTTTATTATTACAAGAGTTTGATTCGCGTATTATTGATAGAAAGGGAGCTGAGATTCCTGTAGCAGATGGCTTGTCTAGGATGGAAAATGTTCTTGATGACCCACTGCCTATTGATGATAGTTTTCCTGATGAGCAATTAGCTGTTATAAATTCTTTTCTTAATAGTCCTTGCCATGCAGACTATGCTAATTACATTGCTGCTAAATATATACCACCTAGTTTCACATACCAACAAAAGAAAGAGTTCTTCTTTTATTTAAGACATTACATTTGGGATGACCCACATTTATATAAAGGAGTAGATGGTGTTATTAGATGTCGTGTACCTGAGCATGAGCAGGAACAAATCCTATGGAAGTGTCAGTCCGAGGCATATGGAGGGCACCATGCAGGAGACAGAACTACACATAAGGTATTCCAATCTGGTTTTTATTGGCCTACTCTCTTCAAGGATGCATGTAAGTTTGTCTTGTCTTGTGATGAATGTCAAAGAATTGGTAATATTGGTAGACGCCAGGAAATGCCTATGAATTATTCACTTGTGATTGAACCATTTGATGTATGGGTTTTTGATTATATGGGACCTTTTCCTTCCTCTAATGGGTATACTCATATTCTAGTTGCTGTTGATTACATTACTAAGTGGGTAGAAGCTATTACAAGTAGTAGTGCTGATCATAACACTTCTATTAAAATGCTTAAAGAAGTTAATTTTCCTAAGGTTTGGAGTCCCTAGATATTTAATGACTGATGGTGGTTCACACTTTATTCATGGTGCATTCCATAAACTTCTTGCTAAATATGATGTCAATCATAAAATTGCATCAGCTTACCATCCCCAGTCCAGTGGTCAAGTTGAATTGAGCAATAGGCAAATAACATTAGTTTTGCAAAAGACTGTTAATAGACCCAGATAGAATTGGTCTAAGAAACTTGATGATGCATTATGGGCTTATAAAAACTCTATGGGAATGTCTCCATATAAAATGGTCTATGGAAAAGCATGCCATTTACCTCTTGAGTTAGAACATAAGGCTTATTGGGCAATTAAAGTACCTAATTATGATTTTAAACTTGCCGATGAAAAAAGATTATTTGATATTAGCTCACTAGATGAATGGAGGACACAAGCTTATGAAATTGTCAAGTTGTTTAAAGAAAAAGTTAAAAGATGGCACGGCAAAAAGAATCTAAAAACGGGAATTTAAAGTAGGTGATCAAGTTCTATTGTACAATTATCGTTTCAGATTCTTGACAGGAAAACTTCTCTCTAAATGGGAAGGAACATATATCGTCGAGGAAGTTTATCGCTCCAGAGATATCAAGATCAATAATGCCAAAGGCACTAATCCGAGAGTGGTCAATGGGCAAAGTATTAAAATTATATCTCAGGTATGCCCATTAATGTTGAAACGACATCGGAGGAGCACATAAAAGAGACCTTCCCATGCTCTAGAACCCTCAAAAGGAGTAGGTACGTGGTACGGTTAGTAAACAGACTCCAAAAGTTCCATAAAAGTACTTTTTGTTCATTTCGGAATATATAAAAAATTAGAAAAATAATAAACAATCAAAAAATTGCACAAGGGAAGCGACAAGACCAAGGGGCGCGCCCTACCTCCCTGGGCGTGCCTCCCGAGTTTTTGGCTCCCTCATGGACTTTCCCAACTCCGTTTTTTGCCAGATTACTTGTCTTGCACGGATAATATTCATTATATATACTCCCAATTGTTTTGATCAATGTATTGCAAGTTTCTCCTCTGTTCTTGTTTCAGACTATTTTTCTTACAGATCTAGATCACCATGGCGCCTCCAAGTTCGTCCAAGGATAAGTTCTACGAGAAGGTCATCAACCCCTAACTTTTGGAGGTGATGAAACACCCTCAAGCCAATGAGATGCGTGAGGGGGTGCTTCACATTTAGGATGTTCAATGGCCTAAGAAGGACGAAAGCGAGAAGGCCAGGCTCAAAGCTGTGGAGCAGGAAATCTTCAAGTGCCAAGGATGGTGGAACACGGACTTAGTGTCAACCACTCCATGATCACGAAATTCATCCGTGAGCACAAAGTGGACAACAAGGATATTGGTGACATCATCCACAAGCTCAATGACCGGATTGATCATCTTCAGGCTCAAATCCATGATTCGCAGAACCAAAATTTTGAGTATGAAGCCAGGTTAAAGGTACGAGTTTAGCTGCAAGTTTCAGGACTCTGGAGACACGAACATCCTTCTATGATGGAGTACCTATGCCTTGGAAGCTGGAGGACAAACCTACTATCGGTGTCAAAATCGGCGGATCTCGGGTAGGGGGTCCCAAGTTGTGCATCTTGGATCAATGGGGAATAGGAGACACAGGGACAGTATTTACTCAGGTTTGGGCCCTCTCGAAGAGGTAAAACCCTACGTCCTACTTGATTATATTGATGTGTGTATGATAGTTACAGAGTCAATCTACCACGAGATCAGATGAACTAAACCCTAGATGAGTAGGATGATGGTTCTTCTTCTAGCCTCTACAGACTAAACCCTCTGGTTTATATAGACACCACGGGTACTAGGGTTACACATAGTCGGTTACCATCAGGGGATTAACGTGCATACGCCATGTTGACTTGGAGGACACCAAGGCTTCGGAGATTTCCTTCCCGTACACAAAGTCGCCTTACAACTCGGCTTTCCAGTAATAGTCACAGAGCAGCCCACCTGTCCGGTTCACAAGAGATATGCTGGTAGCCCGAGGACACCCCTTAGTCCAGGACTCCGTCAGTAGCCCCCGAACTAGTCTTAGAAGCCGAGGTATGTAAGGGAATCATCTGCTTTGTGGACCAATTCCTTTCTTCATGGTGCTCACGCCAGACATGCAGTTATCCTTAGCTGAACTTTTAAAAGGTTGCCTGATACGTCTCCATCATATCTACTTTTGCAAACTCATTTTCCCTTGTTTTGGACTCTAATTTGCATGATTTGAATGGAACTAACCCGGACTGATGCTGTTTTCAGCAGAATTGCCTTGGTGTTATTTTTGTGCAGAAATAAAAGTTCTCGGAATGACCTGAAAATTTACGGAGAATATTTTTGGAATATATAAAAACACCGGCGAAAGAATCAACCAGAGGGTACCCACCACATGTCCACAAGGGTGGATGGCGCGCCCCCTCGGGGCGCGCCCCCTGCCTTGTGGGTCCCCTGGACCTCCACCGACCTCAACTCCAACTCTATATATTCATGTTCGGGGAGAAAAAAAGATCAGAGAGAAGGATTCATCGCATTTTACGATACGGAGCCGCCACCACCTCCTGTTCTTCATCGGGAGGGCAGATCTGGAGTCCGTTCGGGGCTCCGGAGAGGGGAAATCATCGCCATCATCATCACCAACCTTTATCCATCACTAATTTCATGATGCTCACCGCCATGCGTGAGTAATTCCATCATAGGCTTGCTGGACGATGACGGGTCGGATGAGACTTATCATGTAATCGAGTTAGTTTTGTTAGGGTTTGATCCTTAGTATCCACTATGTTCTGAGATTGATGTTGCTATGACTTTGCTATGCTTAATGCTTGTCACTAGGGCCCGAGTGCCATGATTTCAGATCTGAACCTATTATGTTTTCATGAATATATTTGTGTTCTTGATCCGATCTTGCAAGTTGTAGACACCTATTACGAGTTATGATCCGCATACCCCAAGGTGACAATAATTGGGATTCTTTCCGGTGATTACCGTAGTTTGAGGAGTTCATGTATTCACTAAGTGCTAATGCTTTGTTCCAGTTCTCTATTAAAAGGAGGCCTTAATATCCCTTAGTTTCCATTAGGACCCCGCTGCCACGGGAGGGTAGGACAAAAGATGTCATGCAAGTTCATTTCCATAAGCACGCATGACTATATACAGAATACATGCCTACATTACATTGATGAATTGGAGCTAGTTCTGTGTCACCCTAGGTTATAATTGTTGCATGATGAATGTCATCCGACATAACTATCCATCATTGATCCATTGCCTACGAGCTTTTCACATATTGATGTTTGCTACATTACTTTGTCATTGCCACTGTTACAATTGCTACAAAACTGCTACAGTCACTTTTATCATTGTTACCGTTACTTCCATTCTACTTTGCTACTACATACTTTGCTACTGATATTAAATCTTTCAGGTGTGGTTGAATTGACAACTCAACTTCTAATACGCGAGAATATTCTTTGGCTCCCCTTGTGTTGAATCAATAAATTTGGGTTGAATACTCTACCCTCGAAGACTGTTGCGATCCCCTATACTTGTGGGTTATCATTGCCCGACCAAGTTAGGCCATGCTTTCTCCGGATTATGTCCTGATTTTTGAATTGTGTATATTACTTAGCCTCGAAGGCCAACCGCTTGAGTGTGAATAGTGCCCTCATTTGACAACTTTTAGCAAAAGGTTACAGCAGGCCATAGCCACTGACCGGTCACAAAAAAACTCAATTCACGGTCCGAGGCAGTCTCTCCATTGGCACCCCCATCAATATGGAGATCGTGCCCTATTCTTTAAGGGATGTGATCAATGACTCGGGTTATCCCATGCGCTCATAACGGCATGATTATATCGGGAAGTGGCGAGGTCCATGGCGCGGTAAAGGGGGCTCTTGGTATTATGACAACTTATAAAAGGAAAATAACCACTATTTTCTCCATACGCTTTCCCTTCCTTCGTCACCATTGCTTTTCCCGTCTCCTGAGCTCCAGTGCCTAGATTCATTTCTTCTCAGGAAACCTTCACAGCCACCTCCTCAATCCGGCCATGGCCAGTTCTGGTTCCAAGGGCAAGTGGGAGGCCTCCAGCGTCATCGACTATGACATTGATGACCCACAAGTATAGGGGATCTATCATAGTCCTTCCGATAAGTATGAGTGTCGAACCCAACGAGGAGTAGAAGGAAATGACAAGTGGTTTTCAGCAAGGTAATTTCTGCAAGCACTGAAATAGTCGATAACAGGTAGTTTGATAGCAAGATAATTTGTAATGGACAAGTAATGGTAATGGTAAATAAAGTGCAACAAGGTAGCCCAATCCTTTTGTGGCAAAGGACAGGCCAAAACGGTCTCTTATAGTAAGCAAAGCGTTCTTGAGGATACACGGGAATTTCACCATGTCACTTTCATCATGTCGGTTTGATTCGTGTTCGCTACTTTGATAATTTGATATGTGGTTGGACCGGTGCTTAGGTGTTGTTCTTACTTGAACAAACCTCCTACTTATGATTAACCCCCTTGCAAGCATCCACAACTATGAGAAAAATATTAAGATAAAATATAACCACAACATTAAACTTTTCGATCCAAATCGATCCCTTACGAAGTAGGGCATAAACTAGGGTTTAAGCTTCTGTCACTCTAGCTACCCATCATCTAATAAATACTCCACAATGAATTCCCTTAGGCCCAAATATGGTGAAGTGTCATGTATTCGACGTTCACATGACACCACTAAGGGAATCACAACATACATATCATCAAAATATCGAACACATATCAAGTTTACATGATTACTTGCAACATGACTTCTTCCGTGACCTCAAGAATAAAAGTAACTACTCATAAATGATAATCATGCTCAAGATCAGAGATGTATTAAATACCATAATGGATCTAAACATATAATCTTCCACCAAATAAACCATATAGTAATCAACACTACTAGTCACCCATAGGTACCAATCTGAGGTTTCGGTACAAAGATTGAACACAAGAGATGAACTAGGGTTTGAGAGGAGATGGTGCTGTTGAAGATGTTGATGGATATTGCCTTCCCAAAGATGAGAGGGGTGTTGGTGATGATGATGGCTTCGATTTCCCCCTCCGGGAAGTTCCCCGACAGAATCGCTCATGGGAGGCAAAAGTGCTCCTGCCCAAGTTCCGCCTCGACGGCAAGGCGCTTCCTCGAAAGTACTCCCTATTTTTTCTAGGTCAAAATGACCTATATACCAGAAGATGGGCACCAAAGGTGGGCTGGGCTAAGCACAACCCACGAGGGCGCGCCTGGGGGGCCTGGCGCGCCCTGGCGTCTTCTGCTCACTAGGTGGCCCCCCTCCGGTAGTTATTTGCTCCAGTATTTTTTTATATATTCCAAAATAATTCTCCACAAATTTTCAACTCATCTGGAGATGTGCAGAATATGTAACTCTGATGTAGCTTTTTCAGGTCCAGAATTCCAGCCGTCGGCATTCTCCCTCTTTGTGTAAACCTTGCATATTATGAGAGTAAAGGCATTAGAATTACTCCATAAAGCATTATTATGCATAAAAACATTATAAATAATAGTAGGAAATCATGATGCAAAATGGACGTATCAACTCCCCCAAGCTTAGACCTCGCTTGTCCTCAAGTGAAAAACCGATATCAAAAAACATGTCCACATGCTTAGAGAGAGAGAGAGAGAGAGAGAGAGAGAGAGAGGTGTCGATAAAAACAAAATACGCACATAGTAGCATCATGCTTATTATTATAACAACAACAAACTTAATCATAAAGCTTTATCATACAACTCTTATCATATAACTTCTCATGAACAAGTAACAATTCATCATAACATTGAAGTGTAAAGCATAACTCTATTAAAAACCAACAAACTATGTTCTCAGTCAAGTTTGCAACTACAATTCATCATATTTTCATGAAGGGTCACGTATCGGAGCCTTTTGGCAAGTCCACATACTCAACCATAATTTAATCTTCTATGATTATTGCTAACACTCACAACATACCCATGAGCAAAAAGTTTCAACCAGACACATAGAAATATAGGGGCTTATAGTTTCGCCTCCCAACGTATTCACCTCAAGGGTGATGTCAACAATAATAATTCATGCTCACTCATATCCAACTGGATATATAGCCTAGATCTTTCCTCACCACGTGATGCTTGCAAAAAGAGAAAATAAAAGGAATAGGGAAGAATACTTTGACTCTTGCATAAAAGTAAATACATAAAAGCAAAAGATAGGCCCTTCACAGAGGGAAGCAGAGGTTGCCATGCGCTTTTTGTTTGCATGCCAATTACCTTAATGCAAAAGAAGGTCACATTATATTTCCCCTTATGATAGCAACCTTTATTATGCAGTCTGTCGCTTTTATTACTTTGCCATCTCAAGTTCGTACAACGCTCAATTTTCTCTTACACTAAATGATCCAACACATTTAGAAGCAATTTTTATAGCCTTATTTCACCGATGACAACTTACTTGAAGGATCTTACTCAATCCATATGTAGGTATGTTGGCTAGCAAAGATATTGAGCAAGCACCACATGTTGAAGGATCTATGACAATATAACTTCTATGTGAATATGAGCAAACATAAATCATTACGTTGTCTTCCTTGTCCAACATCAATAATTCTGTTATATAGTGTTTAATGGGGGCTCATAATAATAAAAGATGTCCAAGATAGTATATTTGCATGTGAATCTTCTCTTCCCTTATTAATTCTTTCATGAGTTGCATCATTGACCAACGTTATGTTTGTCAATCTCCAATAAATTTTATCACTTATACTTTTCCTTATGTGATGTCATTACTTACCATAAGATTAGCATATGATCTTTTTCATTTATTTTCTTTCTTTTTATTGAAACATAAGAGTAAAGAAACAAGACTCAAACTACTCTTTATTATATATCTCACACACGATTACATAGATAGATAGATCACTAAGCAAGCACACGAGAATAGATCAAACTAAACTTTTATTCAACTAAATCATAGGATAACTAAAGATCGAACTAAAATAGATAAAGGCAAAGATAGTGGTGGTGATATGATACCGGGGCACCTCCCCCAAGCTTGGCACAAGCCAAGGGGAGTGCCCATACCATGTACTCAAGTCCCCTTTGGTGGGGAAGGTGTTGACGGTGGTGGTGATGAAGAAGTAGCGAGCTTATCCTCGAGTTTCCATGGCAGCGGTTCACCATCATAAGAGGAAGCACGAGTCTCACGAGTCCTGCAACTGGCAGCTAAACTCGTACTTTTAAATCTCGCCTCATATGTAAAGACTTGATTTTGGAGATCATAGATTTTGCTTGAAAATTGATTTGCTCGTTGTAGGTGAAGACGATGTCCTTCATGGACCGACCATCCACCTTGTGATAACGGGTGAACTCCATAATCATGAGGTGATTGGCACTGAGCCCACGTTCACCATCACCTTGCACTTGAAGACCCCATGCTTCATGGCTTTGAGCCTGGCCTCCACAGTTCCTGTCCTCTTGGGCCCCTGGACATCCCAGATGTGGAGAACCCCCTCATGCATCTCAATGGCTTGAGGGTGCTGCATCACCTCCCGCAAATACAGGTTGATGACCTTCTCGAAGAACTTGTACTTGGAGGAGCTCTAAGCGGCCATGGCGATCTAGATCTGTAAGAAAACAACAAGAAATAAGAACATAAGATTTCTCCCCGATACGATGGTCAACACATTCGGGGGGTATATAAAGATTGTTTTATCTTGGGGAACAAGCAAACGAGAGGAAAACCGAGTCGGGAAGGTTCCCGAGGTGGGCACAACCCACCTGGGCGCGCCAGCAAGGCAGGCGCGCCCTGGTGTCTTGTGCCTTCCTTGATTGCCTTCCTGGTTATTTCTTATTTTGCTAATTTTTTAATATTGTAAAACTGACCGAAAATATTTTTGTGGATTTTTTGAAGTCCATTTACTTACCGTACCACGTACCTCCACCTTTTCAGGATTCTGGAGTGTTCCGAAAGGTTTCTTTTATGTGTTCCTCTGGTGTCATGGTTTGAATAATATTGCTTTCAACATTAATAGGCATACCTAAGATATAGTGTTTAATTCTTTGCCCATTGACCACCTTCGGGTTAGTACCTTTCGCATTATTGATCTTGATAGCTCCAGAGCGATAAATCCCTTTGAAAATATATGGTACTTCCCATTTAGAGAGAAGTTTTCCTGTAAAGAATCTAAAACGATAGTTGTACAAAATAACATATTCTCCAACTTTGAATTCCCGCTTTTGGATTCTTTTTTCATGCCATCTTTTAACTTTTTCTTCAAATAATTTGGCATTTTCATAAGCTTGGGTTCTCCATTCATCTAATGAGCTAATATCAAATAGCCTCTTTTCACCGGCAAGTTTGAAATCATAGTTAAGTTCTTTAATTGCCCAATATGCTTTGTGTTCTAACTCAAGAGGCAAATGACAAGCTTTTTGATACGTCTCCGCCGTATCTATAATTTTTTATTGTTCCATGCCAATATTATACAACTTTCATATACTTTTGGCAACTTTTTATACTATTTTTGGGACTAACATATTGATCCAAAGGCTTGATGCAGTTCCTATTTGTTGCATGTTTTATGTTTCGAAGAAACCCCATATCAAACGGTGTCCAAACGGGATAAAAACGGACGGAGAATATTTTTGGAATATTTGAAAAATATGGGAAGAAGAATCAACGCGAGACGGTGCCCGAGGTGGCCACAAGGCAGGGGGCGCGCCCCTGACCCTCTTGGGCTCCCCGTAAGGAGGTTGCTGCTCTTCTTTGGCCGCAAGAAAGCTAATTTTCGGAGAAAAATCTGGGCGAAGGTTTCAATCCAATCGGAGTTACGGATCTCTGGATATATAAGAAACGGTGAAAGGGCAGAATCCCAGAACGCAGAAACAAAGAGAGACAGAGAGACAGATCCAATCCCGGAGGGGCTCTCACCCCTCCCATGCCATGGAGACCAAGGACCATAGGGGAAACCCTTCTCCCGTCTAGGGAGGAGGTCAAGGAAGAAGAAGAAGAAGGGGGACCCTCTCCCCCTCTCTTCCGGTGGCGCCGGAACATCACCGGAGCCATCATCATCAACGCAATCTTCACCAAAAACCTCACCGCCGTCATCACCAACTCTCCCCCCTCTATGCAGCGGTGTAACCCCTCTTTTACCCGCTGTAATCTCTACTTAAACATGGTGCTCAACGCTTGTAACATCCCAAAATTCTAAATTTTGGAATGTTATAAACAAATAGATAGATTTGATTGATTGCTTGATTGATTGACTGAAAGTGAGTAAATTCGAAACTTTTTGAAAGTTAAATGAGAGGGAATAAAAGGACTTTCCCAAACTTTCATTTTGCTTTTATGATCTTGAGAATTCAAATTCTTTTCATCACAAAACCACGGAGAGAAGATGACATGACTTCTTCCATTTATTTAAATGACAAGGGGTGTTGAAAATATTTGAATTTCATTTGAGAATATTTCCAATTCTGAAACTTTATGCAACTCAATGATTTTCACGGCGAAGATAAAATGACTTCTTCAAAACATATGAAATACGAGTTGGGAGTTTCAAAGAATTAAATTCAAAGTTCTTTTGAATTTATTTTCAATTTGGAGTTATTTGAGTTTTATTCAAATTATTTTTCTCCAAAAATAAAATATATGGAAAATAGGGTAACATGATTCCCTACATCGAGAAAATTGGAGAGAAATTAATTTGAAATCATTTTGGTATTTTTAAAATGATTTTCAGTGGATTTTATTAGGGCAGTAGCACTGTTTGTTTTATTTGAATTTGTGTGTATTTTATTTGAAGCTAGAATAATGTCCATGTTATAGAAAATCTTTTACTGCAAATTTTGATATATTATATGCCTATTTTGTATTTTTATTTTATTGGTATTATTTTATTTTTAGTGTACATTTAAAAAATTCTTGAAGAGTGCCGTGCGAAGCCCGGCTTGCTCTCTCTCTCTCTCTCTCCTCTCTCGCGCCAGGCCAGGCCCGTGACCCAGTGAGCCCAGCCGTTCTTGCGTCGCCCTCGTCCCGGCGGGACTCGCTCGGGAGTCCGCCGCCGCCCGTCCGAGTCCCGGCAGCACGCCTCCCGTGCCCCCTTCCCACGCCACCTCATCCTCGCCCCTTAAATACCGGGCCCCGGATCCCCTCTCCTCCTCGTTGTCGCGCCCTTGCTGCATCTCGTCGCTGCCTCGCCGAAGACGCCGCCGCCGCCGAACTCCCTCGCCGTCGCCCCGCACCTCCCCGACCCCCGCAGCCACCACCATCGACTCCGCCGCACTGCGCCGCCTCTCCCGACCCTTTGCGGCCTCGTTGTACCGAGCCGCCGCTCCGATCGGATCGAAACCGCCGCCGCCGTCCGTCTCGCCGTTGGCCGTCGCCGCCCGCATGTAAGTCGCCGTCGCCGCCACCTCCGTCCGATCTAAAATCAACGGCCTAGATTAGATCTGTTAGTTTTTTCCCAACCGGTATGCACTAAATAGCGGTTGTTCGCTCGATTAAATCTCGCAGCGAACGGTTTTCACCCAGCAGTTTTCTGACACGTGGCCAGGGATCTATTCGTGATAATTTTTCTTCACAGATTAGTCCCTGATTTTCAAACGCCCATAACTTTTTACTCGTTAGTCCAAATTCAACGAAACCAACGCTCACTTCTTTGTTATGATCTCCTCTATCCAGTAAAACAACTCAAACATATTTTTGAAAGTTTTAAAATTTGAATTCAAACAGATTTGTATTTAAACTTTGTTTGATCATAACTTGAGTTTCGTAACTCCGATTTGGTTGATTCTTTTTGCAAATCGAAGCTCTTGACCTAAAATTTCTGATAAGGCCAAATTCACATAATTTTGGTACTGTTAGAAGTTGTTTTATGTTGCAAGAGTTATTTGCTTGGTTTTGATGTTTTCCGATTTGTTCTCTTCGTTCTTTCCGATCTTTTGGGTGATTGCTTATGTGTGGTTACTATTGCTTGCTTACGATAGATTGACCGGAGTGTGACGAGTAGAGCTATCAAGAGTTTGAGTGCAAATCATCTTCATCAACATTGCAGGCAAGTAACACTTTGATCATACTTTCTCACACCCAGTTTTTATGCATTAGATCAATCCTCAAACACTTGCATGATTAGGATCTAAATAAATTGTGGGATGGGAAGTAGATTGAGGTAGTACCTATTACTGTTTTACTTATGAAACCTTGGGAGTTACTTCTACGTTTGCTTATTATGCTATGCTATGCTAGTAGACGTGGATTGGGTGAGTGTATTCCATGACAGATGTGAGATTGTTAAATTAATGGTTTATTTAAGGTGGCAACTTAAACACACACCTGAGTGGATTGAGGCACCTGGTTTCTATCAGGACTTGCCTGTTTTTCTTCGGACCGCCACCCAGGCTCAAAGAGATCGTAAGATTATTCATGCTAGTAACTTCCGTGTGCAGCCACAAGCCATTATGGGCTCTGGCATAGTTGATTAAGTCGTGTGAACTCTTACAGTGGTAGACTAGCTGATGTAGGGGTTGTAGGTGGTACGGTCTACCCATCGTAAGGTGCAAACGCACGAAAGACTATGTCTCGGTCATCCATCTCTCAAACACCATGTAGTGCGAGAAACCAACCGGAGGCGATCGAGTCTTGTGGGGAAAAGTGTGCAAACCTCTGCAGAGTGTATAAACTAATCATGATTAGCCGTGTCCCCGGTTATGGACATCTTGAGTATCTAGTACTTGAATATCATGTGAATCTCAACATGTTACTCTAATTAATATTGTTGGGTTTTTAATGAGTACTTTTAATTGGGATTGAGGATTTTGTCAACCATTCTCAATGTTTAACAACCACCATGATAGTTAAACAAATTTATTCCTTTGCGATGAGGGAAAAATTGGCTTTTCATAAAAGCTGTAACCATAGAGCTTTCCACCAGCCATATATGCATGTAGTATAGCCAATTCTTTAATTACTCTCTATGTGTTACATTGCCAGCATATTCCATGTGCTGACCCGTTTTCGGGCTGCAACTTTTCATGTTGCAGACTTTTCAGACGACGAGTAAGTGATACGTTAGGGTTATGATTTCCTATACTCAACTTTGCCGTTGGTGTTGATGGGAATCCACAACCTTGTTGCTTCCGCTATATTTTGGATCGAGGTAATAGTATTTACGTTATTTATACATGTGATTTACCTCTGTTATAAATCCTCGAAATCGTGTGTGTCAAAGATACCGATCGAGGATGACACTTAAGCACGTAGACTTGATCCATTCGGTCGGGTCGCTACAAGATGGTATCGAGCACATGTTGACTGTAGGACGTGACCCTAGAAACTGACAAGCCCATAGGAAAGATTTTTTTCTCTACAACTTCATTTTCAAAAAGATCTTTTACCTCTCTTCTCTTCTGAGTTTATTCAAATATTCCCTTCTAGTGAGACCATACCCCTTTTCTGTTTTGACCACTCGAAGATTCGACTGATGAGACCACTCCAAGGAGACAAGATATCAGACAACTAAGACCATTTGGAATGAAGAGGATTTTACCATGTAAATGGAAACTACAACTATTAAAGACTCCTAAGACTATGAGATTTTGAAGGCTCTGAAGAATTCCCAGATTTTTATGACCTAGGAAGGTTACGCTTATGGAATTGAGAGACTATGGAAGTTGTCAATACCCGAGATCAAGGTGTATTGGAGTAAGACCGGAACATGGAGCATCAGAACTCAAAGTTTTGTCAAGGAAACCCCAATGCAGGAGATATCAACTATGGAATGATAGCACATGGAAATGACAAGAGCAGAAACATGGCTATCCATGATGTTATCACCCGCTTAGGCTATTGCCACTGTCCGGAGTTAAGCATGCATTTCCTCAGAAGGATTGGATGGTAGAAGGCTGAAGGAGCATCTGTCAGCAAAGGATGCAGTTTTAACATTTCTGGTGTATCACCAGGATCTGGAGTGTTACATCAAGAAGTTAAGATGGACCCACAAGAAGCCGTATTTTGACAAGGAAGCGTTCCGTGAAGAACTCAGGACCCAGAAGCTGAAAGTAGCCAAGCTGGAGGAGCCAAACCTTGAGACATCAAAGATTTGTCAGGAACTGAAGGATAGTAGGACCATGGTTCATGTCAAGGAAGTTGAAACCAGAAGTTTGGAATGCAACTCCAGAAATATTAAAGGACGTCACGAGAGACTTCGCGTCAACAGAGATGATTTGGCAAAAGATCTTGAGAAGGACAAGCATGATCAGAAGGAGCCATCGGAGACATGACCAAGACTTGAGGAGTTTGATGATGTTGAGATCTATTGACCTTTAGAAGCCCAAACCCCTATTATATATCTGTGTTAGATGCGACGATTGTGAGCTGTCATTTGTTTGATGTCTTTCCGACAGCCACAATAAAATCTGTCTTTTCAAAAATATTGTTTGCATTGTGTGTATCCCTCTCTATCTCTCTTATCCCACCCCAAAACCCCTGGACCCGATAGAGGATGAATGGAGATGAGCTCATATTATCTGGATCGATGAGTCAATTGGAGACAGACCGATGGATTCAGAACATGGAGGATCACATGGAGAATAACCCTATACCCAGAAAGGATATGGCCCAGCATACTCTTCAATGCTTTGAAAAAGGTGCCGCTACTTGGTGGAGGATGTACCAAACCATCAATGGATGGCAAGGAGTAACCACTTGGAAGGAATTTAAGTTGACTTCGCCAAAGCCTCGGTTTGTGTCTTAGAAATTGAAGCCTTCGGGAAAGGATATGAAGAAACCTTGTGCATGCAAGCTCTATGGAGAAATAGGACACACCCATAAGGAACACGAGGATGAATGCCCTAATTGTGAAGGAAGTCACCCAACTGAAGAATGCCCAACTAGACAGATTACTTGTTTCTTGTGTGAAGGAACTACCCACTACCACCTTTCGGTGTCACATTTACACTATGGTACAGAGAACCATCCAGCAGAAGAAAGAAGAAATGAAAGGAGCCCTCATGGAGATGTTAGAAGAACCTGTGATGAAGGAAGATATTGAGGGCACACACAAGGGAAACAAATTTAAAGCCCGCACCAAGTCATGCTATTCATGTGGAGAAGAAGGACACATCTCCCAAGATTGTCTGAATGGAGATCTAGTAAAATTTCCGATAGAGGAAGTAGAGTATGACCCACAAGAAATAGAAGCCACGATTGTAACGGGAAAGGTCCAGAAGAGAAGTAGGTTGGATTCAGGGAACAACCCAATTTCTACAAAGAAAGACCTGAGTCATATCACATGTTTCAGGTGCAAAAATTCAGGCACTACTTCAATGATTGCCCAAGAGGGAAGATAAGGACCCAGAGGCTATATAATCACAAGGAAACCTCGATATTTGTCAAGTAATATGTTTCCGTTGTGATGAAGCCGCACTTTGCCGTAGATTGTCCAGAAGGAGAAGGAGACTGGTGATATATAGTTGAATTTGTAACCGAATAAATGTAGTAGTAGAAGTGAGAGCTTTTCCTTTATATTGAGGTGTTAAGTTGAGACATGTAATGGAAGAGCAAGATGATTTAAGAATCAATAAGGTTAGTAGTGTTGGTACTGCTTTGGATTTTATGAGTTACCCTATGAGGAAAGATGTTGACCAATTTCGAGGATATGAGAAATATGGTCTATGGAATATTGGAACATTTTAAGGGTGGTAGTACCCTGTAAGAACCGTTGACCCCTGGAAAAGATAAGGATACCCACTGAATGGATTTCAGACAAAATGGATATGAGTTTTCTCTTGAGAGTGTGGGATGAAGTTGGAGACCGTCAGTTGTTTGGACCAAATGTGATCAAGGAGTCAGAAGAGAATGTTAAGTTGATTCGAGATAGACTGAAGATAGCTCAGTCGAGCGGAAGAGTTATTCAGACTCAAAAACGCAAGGAGGTAGTCTATGAAATCAGAGACAACATATCTTTGTGTGCCACCTCTGCGAGGAGTTAAATGATTTGGAGTTAAGGGAAAGTTAGCCCCGAGATTTGTAGGACCATACCGAGTTTGGAACGTATGGGAGAATTGGCTAACAAGTTGGAGTCACCCGAAGGACTGTCAGGAGTTCATGATGTGTTTCACGATTCCCAGTTGAAGAAGTGCCATGCAGAGATGGCCAATATTCCCCTGTAAGGACGCTTGACCCTGGAAAGGATAATGATGTTCCACGAAGTGGAGTATGGACTTCATAAGTATAAGTTTTTATCTTGGTAGGTGGGATATCCCACGAGGATGAAGAGATAAAATACTATTGGATACAAGGAGGTATAATGTTGGTAATATGGATTAATGGAAATTCCATGATGAGTCTGAGTAATCATATCCTAGTTTGGTGCAAATAGAAGGAAGGAAGACACTACAATTGGATGGATTTTAAGTATACTAGGAAGTTGGATGTTGGAATAATGATCAGAAGCCCGAGGATAAGCTCAAGGACTACAAGTGATGAGGTGGGCCCATAACCCACAGGCCCCAGGACCTGCCAAGAAGCAAGCACACTCTTGCTGAAGGCAAAACCCTGGAAGAGGATATGCCTTTATCGACCGACGATTCTATAGGAGTTTACGCAAAACCTGAGAGTTGTTAAGGAACGATAGATGTTTGCTTGGCTTGCAGAATCAACGGATTTTCTGAACTTGGTTCGTCGACAAGAGAAATTCTGCAATGCTTGTGAGGATGACCGAGTGTTAGAATGCGAGATTCGCTAAACCATGTACAAGGTAATGATTTGGGTGCGGGATGAATTGATCACCATACCGACTTACTCTTATTATTCGCGTTGCTATATGGGATGGTAAATCTGAGTGACTTACCTATAGTAGAGAGACAACGATCAAAACCTTGTTTAAACCTTAGAATGGTATAGGTATTTTTTCCCTTGTACACGGCAGTTGTTGCCAACCGTAGGTTATACGGTGAGGTTCAACCTGACCCGCTTTTCTGCAGGAGAAACCATAAATCGTTGACCACCATGAGATACCGATAGTTGTTTAGAATTGGCGCCAGACCCGTCAGCTAAGAAGACCCAGTCTCAGAAGAACCTTATCAAGATGAAAGGACAAAAGAATTGAGGAAAAGGTTATGCCACTACCGGAAGATCCCAGAGAAGGAATTATCCTTAAGATCTGGGAAGACCGACACTGTCAGTAATAAGGATGGAGTATATAAGTTTAGATGGAACCGTAACCATGCTTCTAAGGGTGGTAGCACCCGAGACCCCGGAGATGATCGATGGATTTTTGAGAAGACCCCCAAACCCTAACCTATTTCTTTTTAGCCTCTCCGAATCTCGAGGACGAGATTCATTTTAAGGGTGGTAGTTTGTAACATCCCAAAATTCTAAATTTTGGAACGTTATAAACAAATAGATAGATTTGATTGATTGACTGAAAGTGCGTGAATTCGAAACTTTTTGAAAGTTAAATGAGAGGGAATAAAAGGACTTTCCCAAACTTTCATTTTGCTTTTATGATCTTGAATTCAAATTCTTTTCATCACAAAACCACGGAGAAGATGACATGACTTCTTCCATTTATTTAAATGACAAGGGTGTTGAAAATATTTGAATTTCATTTGAGAACATTTCCAATTCTGAAACTTTATGCAACTCAATGATTTTCACGAGCGAAGATAAAATGACTTCTTCAAAACATATGAAATACGAGTTGGGAGCTTCAAAGAATTAAATTCAAAGTTCTTTTGAATTTATTTTCAATTTGGAGTTATTTGAGTTTTATTCAAATTATTTTTCTCCAAAAATAAAATATATGGAAAATAGGGTAACATGATTCCCTACATCAGAAAATTGGAGAGAAATTAATTTGAAATCATTTTGGTATTTTTAAAATGATTTTCAGTGGATTTTATTAGGGCAGTAGCACTGTTTGTTTTATTTGAATTTGTGTGTATTTTATTTGAAGCTAGAATAATGTCCATGTTATAGAAAATCTTTTTCTGCAAATTTTGATATATTATATGCCTATTTTGTATTTTTATTTTATTGGTATTATTTTATTTTTAGTGTACATTTAAAAAAAATCTTGAGCAGTGCCGGGCAAGCCCGCCTGCTCTCTCTCTCTCTCCTCTCTCGCGCCCGGGCAGGCCCGGCCAGTGAGCCCAGCCCACGTCGCGCCGTCGCCCTCGTCCCCGAGCGGGACTCCGCTCGGGAGTCCGCCGCCGCCGCCGTCCGAGTCCCGGCCGGGCACGCCTCCCCGTGCCCCCTTCCCCACGCCACCTCATCCCCGGCCCCCCCTTAAATACCGGGCCCCGGATCCCCCTCTCCTCCTCGTTGTCGTGCCGCCGCCGCTGCATCTCGTCGCTGCCTCGCCGAAGACGCCGCCGCCGCCGAACTCCCTCGCCGTCGCCCCGCACCTCCCCGACCCCCGCAGCCACCACCATCGACTCCGCCAAGGCTGCCGCCTCTCCCGACCCTTTGCCGGCCTCGTTGGCCACCGAACCGCTTGCTCCGAGCCGCCGCCGTCCCGTCTCGCCGTTGACCGTCGCCGCCGCGCATGTAAAGTCGCCGTCGCCGCCACCTCCGTCCGATCTAAAATCAACGGCCTAGATTAGATATGTTATTTTTTTCCCAACCGGTATGCACTAAGTAGCGGTTGTTCGCTCGATTAAATCTCGCAGCGAACGGTTTTCACCCAGCAGTTTTCTGACACGTGGCCAGGGATCTATTCGTGATAATTTTTCTTCACAGATTAGTCCCTGATTTTCAAACGCCCATAACTTTTTACTCGTTAGTCCAAATTCAACGAAACCAACACTCACTTCTTCGTTATGATCTCCTCTATCCAGTAAAACAAATCAAACATATTTTTGAAAGTTTTAAAATTTGAATTCAAACAGATTTGTATTTAAACTTCGTTTGATCATAACTTGAGTTTCGTAACTCCGATTTGGTTGATTCTTTTTGCAAATCGAAGCTCTTGACCTAAATTTTCTGATAAGGCCAAATTCACATAATTTTGGTACTGTTAGAAGTTGTTTTATGTTGCAAGAGTTATTTGCTTGGTTTTGGTGTTTTCCGATTTGTTCTCTTCGTTCTTTCCGATCTTTTGAGTGATTGCTTATGTGTGGTTACTATTGCTTGCTTACGATAGATTGACCGGAGTGTGACGAGTAGAGCTATCAAGAGTTTGAGTGCAAATCATCTTCATCAACATTGCAGGCAAGTAACACTTTGATCATACTTTCTCACACCCAGTTTTTATGCATTAGATCAATCCTCAAACACTTGCATGATTAGGATCTAAATAAATTGTGGGATGGGAAGTAGATTGAGGTAGTACCTATTACCTGTTTTACTTATGAAACCTTGGGAGTTACTTCTACGTTTGCTTATTATGCTATGCTATGCTAGTAGACGTGGATTGGGTGAGTGTATTCCATGACGGATGTGAGATTGTTAAATTAATGGTTTATTTAAGGTGGCAACTTAAACACACATCTGGGTGGATTGAGGCACCTGGTTTCTATCAGGACTTGCCTGTTTTTCTTCGGACCGCCACCCAGGCTCAAAGGGATCATAAGATTATTCATGCTAGTAACTTCTGTGTGCAGCCACAAGCCATTATGGGCTCTAGCATAGTTGATTAAGTCGTTTGAACTCTTACAGTGGTAGACTAGCTGATGTAGGGGTTGTAGGTGGTACGGTCTACCCATCATAAGGTGCAAACGCTTCTGAAAGACTATGTCTCGGTCATCCGTCTCTCAAACACCATGTAGTGCGAGAAACCAAACGGAGGCGATCGAGTCTTGTGGGGAAAAGTCATAAACCTCTGCAGAGTGTATAAACTAATCATGATTAGCCGTGTCCCCGGTTATGGACATCTTGAGTATCTAGTACTTGAATATCATGTGAATCTCAACATGTTACTCTAATTAATATTGTTAGGTTTTTAATGAGTACTTTTAATTGGGATTGAGGATGCTGTCAACCATTCTCAATGTTTAACAACCACCATGATAGTTAAACAAATTTATTCCTTTGCAGTAGCAAAAACTTGGCTTTTCGCAAAAACTGTAACCATAGAGCTTTCCACCAGCCATATATGCATGTAGTATAGCCAATTTTTCATTACTCTCTATGTGTTACATTGCCAGCATATTCCATGTGCTGACCCGTTTTCGGGCTGCAACTTTACTTGTTGCAGACTTTTTCGAACGACAGTAAGTGATACGTTAGGGTTACGATTTCCTATACTCAACTTTGCGTTGGTGTTGATGGGAATCCACAACCTTGTTGCTTCCGCTATATTTTGGATCGAGGTAATAGTATTTACGTTATTTATACATGTGATTTACCTCTGTTATAAATCCTCGAAATCTTGTGTGTGTCGACATACCGATCCGAGGATGACACTTAAGCACAGAGACTTGATCCATTCGGGTCGGGTCGCTACAACGCTATATATTATTTCCCAATTATGTATGGCTATCCTATGATGTTTGAGTAGATCCGTTTTGTCCTATGGGTTAATTGATGATCGTGATTGGTTTGAGTTCATGTTTTATTATTGGTGCTGTCCTATGGTGCTCTCCGTGTCGTGCAAGCGTGAGGGATTCCCGCTATAGGGTTTGCAATATGTTCATGATTTGCTTATGGTGGGTGGCGTGAGTGACAGAAGCATATACCCGAGTAAGTAGGTTGTTTGCGTATGGGATAAAGAGGACTTGATACTTTAATGCTATGGTTCGGTTTTACCTTAATGATCTTTAGTAGTTGCGGACGCTTGCTAGAGTTCCAATCATAAGTGCATATGATCCAAGTAGAAAAATTATGTTAGCTTATGCCTCTCCCTCATATAAAATTGCAACAATGATTACCGGCCTAGTTATCGATTGCCTAGGGACAAATAACTTTCTCGTGACAAAAAGCTCTTTACTAAAACTAATTTAGTTGTGTCTTTATCTAAACAGCCCCTACTTTTTATTTACATGCTCTTTATATTCTCGCCAACCTATCCAAAAACACCTACAAAGTACTTATAGTTTCATACTTGTTCTAGGTAAAGCGAACATTAAGCGTGCGTAGAGTTGTATCAGTGGTCGATAGAACTTGAGGGAATATTTGTTCTACCTTTAGCTCCTCGTTGGGTTCGACACTCTTACTTATCGAAAGAGGCTACAATTGATCCCCTATACTTGTGGGTTATCAAGACCTTTTTCTGGCGCCATTGCCGGGGAGCAATAGCGTGGGGTGAATATTCTCGTGTGTGCTTATTTGCTTTATCACTAAGTAATTTTTATTTGCTGTTCTTAGTTTTTCTCAATCTTTAGTTATGGATATGGAACACGAAATACCAAAAAAATTAGGTTTAGTTGCTACTCATGGAGATGGGGAACCTCCTAAAACCCTCGATGCTCGTTAGGTGACAGGTAGTATGTACTACTTTGATAATCATGAGAAAACCCCATTCAATCTGGTAATGGGAGACACGTTGGATCAACGAGAATACTTTAGGGATTATCGCTTGACTCAAAAGGGAAACTATTATGGGATCAAATTTATATGTTGAAGTGGTATGCTCGGCAAGTATGCTTGAGTTATGATTATACTTGTTGCTCTAGGATGAAGGCTCCTCACCTTCCCTTTTCTAGAAAATTTAATGATAATAAAACCTTGGCTTCTTATGCTAATGGTATATATGATTACTATGATGTGGAACAAATAGAAGAATTTGTTGCTTTTATGGGTGCTTATGAAATTGAATCTTTGTTCAAAAAGTGTGAAAATCTTTATGATGCTGTTTATAGACCTGAAAATTTAGCTATCCTTAAATATTGCTATGAGAATTATGAATACAATGCCGATATTGATGCATTTATTGAGAAAGTCTCCGCTGTCCAAGAAGAGACTAATATTTTGCAGGAGTCTATGGAAGAAGAAATTGATGAAACTATGAGCTCATTGGATGAAAAAGATGAGGAGGAGAGCGAAGAACAAGAGGAGGAAGAGCGGATTGATCACCCGTGCCCACCTTCTAATGAGAGTAACTCTTCAACTCATACATTGTTTAATTTCCCTTCGTGCTTACGGAAGGATGATTGCTATGATGACTGTTATGATCCGTTGATTCTCTTGGAATATCCCTTTTTGATGATGCTTGCTATGCTTGTGGCCAAGATGCCAATATGAATTATGCATATGGAGATGAACTTGATATAGTTCCTTATGTTAAACATGAAATTGTTTCTATTGCACCCACGCATGATAGTCCTATTATCTTTTTGAATTCTCCCGACTACACTATATCGGAGAACTTTTTACTTATTAAGGATTATATTGATGGGTTGCCTTTTACCGCTACACATGATGATTTTGATAGATATAATATGCATGTTCGTGCTGCTCCTACTTGCAATTATTATGAGAGAGGAACTATATCTCCGCCTCTCCATGTTTCCAATATGATAAAATTGCAAGAAACTGTTTATACTATGCATTGTCCTTTACTTTGTGTGCATGAATTGTTTTTTATGACATGCCGATGCATAGGAAGAGAGTTAGACTTCGTCATTACATGATATCTATTAATTAGTGCTCACTACTAAGTCACAAATCATTGTTAATTAAAATTGGCTTTGATATACCTTGGGATCCGGGTGGATCCATTACTTGAGCACTATATGCCTAGCTTAATGGCTTTAAAGAAAGCGCTGCCAGGGAGACAACCTGGAAGTTTTAGAGAGTCATTTATTTCTGTTGAGTGCTTTCATATAGTTTAGAAACAAAAATAAATAAATAGGGGAACACAAAACTTTTCAAAAAGGAAAGTGAAAGTGAGAAAGACAAGCATTGTTGAAGTGGGGGAGCTCCTTGAACTTTGTTCATGCTCACGGAAACTTTGTGAATCTTTATTACAGAAACTTTTCAACAAAATAATTATCCCCTTGTACAATTCCATTGTACTATAAAAATAATGTGCCGAGGTTTGCCTTTAGGATGCTTTAGATTGCTTGTTGGTTTGTGCGGTGCAGGACAGAAACTTTGGCCGTAGTGCGCGATTTTACATTTTTTACTGGAACGTCAAATGGTTCTGAAAATTTTTTCACTGTATTTTTATGCAAATTTTTTATTTTACATAATTTTTGCAGAATTTTTCAAGTATCAGAGGTATAGTGAATGTTCAGATTATTACAGACTGTTCTGTTTTAGACAGATTCTGTTTTTGATGCATAGTTTGCTTGTTTTGATGAAACTATCAATTTATATCAGTGGATTAAGCCATGGAAAAGTTATATTACAGTAGCTAAAATGCCAAAACAAAATATGAATTGGTTTGCAACAGTACTTAGAGTAGTGATTTGCTTTATTATACTAACGTATCTTACCGAGTTTGCTGTTGAAGTTTTGTGTGGATGAAGTGTTCGATGATCGAGAGGGTCTCGATGTGAGGAGAAGAAGGAGAGTAAAGAGCTCAAGCTTGGGGATGCCCAAGGAACCCCAAGTAAATATTCAAGGAGACTCAAGCGTCTAAGCTTGGGGATGCTCCGGAAGGCATCCCATCTTTCTTCAACAAATATCGATATGTTTTCGGATTCGTTTCGTTCATGCGATATGTGCAAATCTTGGAGCGTCTTTTGCATTTAGTTTTCACTTTTATTTTATGCACCATGCTGGTATGAGATAGTCCATGGTTGATTTATAGAATGCTCTTTTCACTTCACTTATATCTTTTGAGTATGGCTTTATAGAATGCTTAATGTGCTTCACTTATATCATTTTAAGTTTGGATTACTGTTTCTCTTCACATAGAAAACCGCCATTTGTAGAATTCTCTTTTGCTTCACTTATATTTGTTAGAGCGTGGGCATATCTTTTATAGAAAGAATTAAACTCTCTTGCTTCACTTATATCTATTTAGAGAGATGACAGAACTGGTCATTCACATGGTTAGTCATAAAATCCTACATAAAACTTGTAGATCACTGAATATGATATGTTTGATTCCTTGCAATAGTTTTGCGATATAAAGGTGGTGATATTAGAGTCGTGCTAGTGGGTATTTGTGGATTGTAGAAATACTTGTGTTGAGGATTGTGATTCCCGTAGCATGCACGTATGGTGAACCGTTATGCAACGAAGTTGGAGCATGAGGTATTTATTGATTGTCTTCCTTATGAGTGGCGGTCGGGGACGAGCGATGGTATTTTCCTACCAATCTATCCCCCTAGGAGCATGTGTAGTAGTACTTTGCTTCGAGGGCTAATAAACTTTTTCAATAAGTATATGAGTTCTTTATGACTAATGTGAGTCCATGGATTATACGCACTCTCACCCTTCCATCATTGCTAGCCTCTTGATTGCCGTGCATTGCCCATTCTCACCTCGAGAGTTGGTGCAAACTTCGTCGGTGCATCCAAACCCCATGATACGATACGCTCTATCACACATAAGCCTCATTATATCTTCCTCAAAACAGCCACCATACCTACATATAATGGCATTTCCATAGCCATTCCGAGATATATTACCGTGCAACTTCCATCATCATCATATACATGACTTGAGCATTTATTGTCATATTGCTTTGCATGATCGTAAGATAGATAGCATGATGTTTTCATGGCTTGTTCATTTTTTGATGTCATTGCGCTAGATCATTGCACATCCCGGTACACCATCGGAGGCATTCATATAGAGTCATATATTTGTTCTAGTATCGAGTTGTAAGTAAATAAAAGTTTGATGACCATCATTATTAGAGCATTGCCCAAGAAAAAAAAGAGAGGCCAAAGAAGCCTAAATAAAAAAGGGGGGCCAAAGAAGCCCGCAAAAAAAAGGAAAAGAGAAGAAAAGAGGGGGCAATGTTACTATCCTTTTACCACACTTGTGCTTCAAAGTAGCACCATGTTCTTCATATAGAGAGTCTCTTGAGTTATCACTTTCATATACTAGTGGGAATTTTCATTATAGAACTTGGCTTGTATATTCCGATGATGGGCTTCCTCAAATGCCCGAGGTCTTCATGAACAAGCAAGTTGGATGCACACCCACTTAGTTTCCAGTTTGAGCTTTCATACACTTATAGCTCTAAGTGCATCCGTTGCATCGCAATCCCTACTCCTCACATTAACATCAATTGATGGACATCTCCATAGCCCGTTGATTAGCCGCGTCGATGTGAGACTTTATCTTTTTTTGTCTTCTCCACACAACCTCCATCATCATATTCTATTCCACCCATAGTGCTATATCCATGGCTTGCGCTCATGTATTGCGTGAAGGTTGAAAAGGCTGAAGCACGTTAAAAAGTATGAACCAATTGCTCGGCTTGTCATCGGGGTTGTGCATGATGTGAATATTTTGTGTGGTGAAGATGGAGCATAGCAGAGTATATGATTTTGTAGGGATAACTTTCTTTGGCCATGTTATTTTGAAAAGACATGATTGCTTTATTAGTATGCTTGAAGTATTATTGTCTTAATGTCAAATGACAGACTATTGCTTTGAACCACTCGTGTCTTAATATTCATGGCATGATTTGATACATGATCAAGATTATGCTAGGTAGCATTCCACATCAAAAATTATCTTTTTTTATCATTTACCTACTCGAGGACGAGCAGGAATTAAGCTTGGGGATGCTGATACGTCTCTGTCGGTGTACTAAAGTAGGGGTACCCTAGTATCCCGAACTCATGCACGGGCAGTTGCAGCACCCCGCGGCAAGGCTTGCCTGGTCACCGCCAAGATCCTCCATGGTTCCTTTGGAGCCATTCAGGAACAAAGTATTTAACCAAGAAGACAAGGCCCCGGCAAGAGGAGCTTGCCAGGAAGGCCACTCAGGGCACGCAGAAGACAAGACCCCGGCAAGAGGAGCTTGCCGGGAAGGCTCGGAGAGCGACAAGCCTCCGGACGCACAAAGGATTGATCGCGGCACGGTACTTGCCGCGGCAGGCGACCTCTCTTCATCTCCGCTCCAGCTCATCCACCAACGTGTCGCCGTGGGATCATTCCATGCGCGCGTGTCAAGAGGCTGTGCAGCCAGCGGGGAGCAGCGTTAAGCGGCGCTGACAAGCTTGCCATCGTGGCGGCGGTGGCGCACTGACGGTCCCTGTTTGCCTTTGTTTAGGCGACGGGACGGGCATTTAATGCTTTGTCCCTTGCCGTCAGGGTTAGGTGGAGTACACTGTACACTGTACAAGTAGGTGTACCAACTACTATTTTTCCCGATTTTGCCCTTGTCTATGTTGCCACCTGTTGGTGACCCCTTGCACATATAAAAGGAGGCCCATGCGCAACATTGAAGGGGTTCTGCACATTCGACTCATTCGAGACCAGAGACATTCACGCTAGGTTTTGTAGCTCTCTGTGCTCCCTAGCAAGAATGCAATACAATCAGACAAGCATCAGTAGGAGTATTATCTCTCCGGAGAGCTCCGAAGCTGGGTAAACTGCTCGCGTGCTTCGCCTCGATCTGCTCTTCATGCGATCTCCGCCCCCCCACCGAACCGAAAGGGACTCGGCCCGCCGGTCCCATAGTTGTTCGTGGGTCAGATCAGCTTCCCCGACATCTTTGGCGCGCCAGGTAGGGGTGCGTCGAGGCTGTGTGAACCTGATCCGGCGTTCACACGAGCAACATCTTCATCATCTTCAACATCTTCATCAACATGCCACCGAAGAAGAAGGCTTCGGCGGCAGCGGAGCCGTCCGCGTCGTATCCAACATCACCGGAGCAAACGGGTGGTGGAGCAGACGCTGGCGGAAGAACGGGCGCCGGCGAAGGAGTTCGTGACGCTGCCAAGTCCAAGGACAAGGCCGCGCAAACCTCGGCGTCCGCACATGCCCCGCGCCCATCTCAGGAGACACGGGACCAACAACGTCATGGTGTTCACAATACCATACGTTCGTTGGATCAAGACCGAGCTGGAGGATCCCGGGACCCTCAAGACCAGCGTGCACGCCAACATGCTGGCACGGGCGAGGTATGGTCGCCTGGACGGGATGCTGCTCCTTCTAACATAGTTAGAAGTCCGAGCATATCCTGCTCCTCGCACCGTTCACCATTGCCACCCACTACTCCAGTAGAAGCTCTGGCGAGAGCTCACTGCATACGGATTACCTCCAACAGCCGACAAGGTCGACGAATGGAGGGCCACCATCTGAGTCTCATCGGCTTTGCCAAAGGCGACGCTCCGCGGCAACCAACTACATCATTGCCGCGGCAAGACGACAAGGCGCGAGCCGGTGGCGACGAGACTTGTGGAGGTGCAACCACCATGCACTCTCCACCCCGAAGGCCAAGATCGCCGACTCGCCGGATCCACCTTGACGACGACTCCACCGCGTCATCGAATCCATGAGCTCGCCGCGATGAGCGCCAAGTTCTTCATGAACGACAACAAGAAGACGCTCGAACTCGCATCGAGCGCCGAAGAGAAGCGCGGCGTCAGTCAGACCAGCGCGCTGGGCCTTCTGTCGATATGCATGCGCCAGGGGAACCAGGCGACTTGCCGTACGCGGTAGGTTGCCCTGCGTTCACTCGTGAGCTGCGGCAAGTCCAGTGGCCCAGCAATAAGAATTTCAAGCGGGCGTGCGGAGAAGTACGATGGCGGGGCGCACCCGTCGGAGTTCCTCAACATATACACCATCGCGGTGCAAGCTGCGGGGACGAGACGACAAGATCCTCGCCAATTACTTCCACCGGTACTCAAGTCCAATGTCGGATCTTGGCTCATGCACTTGCCGGACAGCTCCATATCCTCTTGGGCAGATCTATGCCATCGGTTTGTTGGCGCCTTCACGGTGACCACAAGCCTCATGGCCAAGAAAGTGACCTTCATCCGCTTGCCCGAAGGAAGGAGAGTCCTCGCGCAAGTTCATTCAGAGATTCAGCCGTGTGCATTACAACATCCCGGATGTCCACCCTGCCGCGGTGATCGGTAGCGTTTCACCAGAACGTGCGGAACCGCAGGATGAGGGAGGAGAAGGCGATGTGCAAAGTCAAGGACGTCAGTGAGCTATACGCCTTGGCCGACAAGTGTGCACGTGCTGAGGAAGGGAGGAGACTCCCAGGAGAGAATGCAGAAGCAGGATCTGACACCGCCCCGGCAAAGAAGAGCCGGCGGCGGGGCAACAGGAAAAAGAAAGGCAGAGAAGTGCTAGCTGTTGAGCAGTCCGGCAACGGAGGTGGCGACAAGAACGCCAAGGCTGGTGGCTCCGGCAAGGAGGTTGCCGCTGGCGCCAACCCCCAGTCTGTGGCGGCCGCCGACAAGCAGGATGGCTCCGGCAAGCAGTACTGCAAGATCCACCGCACCAAGGGCCATGACCTTCAGAGCTGCAAGAAGGTCGAGCAGCTTGTTGAACAGCAGAAGGCTGAGTCTGGCGGCGCGACAAGGAGAAGGTCCAGGAAGGTGCTTGGGGAGTTAGCAAGAAGCGACCCGCCGGGAGGACGCGGCAAGGCCAAGCAGCGGCAAGGAGACAGACCTCCAGCGGCGCGACAAGGATGACGACGACGATGAAGATATGGAGGACGATGAGACCTATGAGCAGGAGTTTCAGAAAGCTACAGAGGTCCTCTGCGTTGACGGAGGTGCTTCCCTGCATACTTCCCACCGCCAACTCAAGCAGTGGATGCGGGAAGTTAATGCAGCTAAACCATCCTTAGAGTCACGCAAGCCTAAAGTGGTCCAAAGACGCCTATCATCTTTAATATTGAGGACCACCCTGATCGCATAACTGCGGTCGGGTGCTTGCCGATGTTGGTCTCACCAACTATCCGCAACCTCAAGGTCACCAAGATGCTAGTTGACGGCGGGGCCGGCTTAAACCTGATCTCCTCCGCGGTACTCCAGAAGCTTGGATCCTGACGGCAATGAGCTCGAAGAGACTGGCACATTCCAAGGAATCAACCCGGGAAGGAGCAAGCCGAAGGGGAAGATCACGTTGGCGGTAACATTTGGCAGCGAGCTGAACTTTAGGACCGAGAGGGTCACATTTGACGTTGTTGATTTCCCATTGCCTTACAATGGGATACTTGGCAAAGACTCGCCAAGTTCATGGCGGCCTCTCACTATGCATACAACTTACTCAAGATGCCAGGCCCGATAAGCATCATCTCTGTCCATGGCGACAAGAAGGATGCTCTTATCTGTGCCGACAAGATCTATCGGGAAGCAGCAGCCGCAACAGAAAGCAAAACACTTGCCGCTGAAGCTCCCGGGGGGAAGAAGACCAAGTCCGGCAAGAGCTCTGGTGCCCACTCCGGCAAGCGCACCTCTTCGGAGTGCTGCGCTACCGTCGAGGACGCACCATCGAGCTCCACCGGCAAGTGCAAGAAGATGATGGCAGCTCCGCCAAAGACCAAGAAGGTGTCCGCCAAGGAGGACGGCTACCGGTGGTACCTTCACCATCGGTGCCACTCTCGACCCTAAATAGGAAGGCGCGCTCGTTGCTTTTCTCAAGGGCGAACGTCGGCGTGTTTGCATGGCAACCGTCGACATCCCGGTGTTCCTGTGAAAGTAATTGAGCATCACTTAGCTGTCTGTCCTCATGCGCGACCCGTCAGCGAAGAAGTTAGGAAGCAGGCAGTGGAGCGCCAAGAATTCATTGCAGAAGAGATCAAGAAATTGGAAGCAGCAGGCCTTGTCAGAGGAGTGCTCCATCCTACGTGGTTGGCCAATCCTGTAGTTGTGCGCAAGGCGAATGGGAAATGGAGACTTTGTATTGACTTCACGGATGTTAATAAAGCTTGTCCCAAAGACCCGTTTCCCTTGCCGCGCATCGACCAGATTGTTGACTCCACGGCTGGATGTGATTTTTGCTTTCATTTCTTGATGCATACTCGAGGTATCATCAGATCTTCATGGCGAAGAGGATGAGGAGAAAACCGCATTCATTACTCCTTGTGGCACATCTTGTTTCATACGGATGCCTTCGGTTTGAAGAATGCTGGTTCAACGTTTGCAAGAGTAGTCCATGACGCTTTTGAGCCGCAAATGCACGTAAATGTAGAAGCCTACATGGATGACATAGTGGTCAAGAGCAAGGACAAAGCAACTCTGGTTCAAGATTTGGATGAGACCTTTGCAAATCTGCGCAAGATCAACCTCAAGCTCAACCCCGAGAAGTGCGTGTTCGAGTCCCTTCCGCAAGCTTCTCGGGTTCTTAAATCTCGTGGGGAATTGAAGCCAATCCCTACAAGAGCAAGGCCATTGAGCAGATTGAAGCACCAAAAGCGGCGTCAAGGATGTACGAAGACTTGCCGGTTATGCGTGGCTGCTCTCGGCGAGTTTATCTCTAGGTTCTGCTGAGCGCCTGCCATTTCTCAAGATTTTGAAAAAGGCAGGTCCAATGCAATGGACTCCCGAAGCGGAGGCTGCGCTGCAGGACTTGAAGAGGTACCTGTCCTCCACTCCAATACTTGTCGCACCTAGGCCACAAGAGAAGTTGCTGCTATATATAGCGGCAACCAATCAAGTGGTTAGTGTTGCGTTAGTAGCGGAGAGGGAAGCGGATGATGAGCCGGCAACCATGGCAGATACATCCAGCGACAAGCAGGGGGCTTCGCCGGCAAGCTCTGGTCCCGACAAGGACGGATCTGCGCAGACGCATGAGCAGATGCAGAAAAGGATGGTGCAGCGCCCAGTTTACTTTGTCAGTTCCCTTCTGCAGGGGGCTAGGTCAAGGTACTCTGGTGTGCAGAAATTGCTTTTCGGCCTCCTCATGGCCTCGAGAAAGCTACGCCATTACTTCCAAGCACATGAGATCACAGTTGTCACTCGCTTTCCGCTGAAGAGGATATTGCAAAATCCAGAAGCGGCAGGCAGGATTGTCGAGTGGGCCTTTGGAACTGTCAAGCTTTGGCCTCAAGTTTGAAAGCACATCAACTATCCAAAGCGAGCATTGGCAGAGTTCATAGCGGAATGGACCCCAACGCAAGATGAAGAAATTCGAGACGAGCATCCCGTCAAGGAAGCGAGCAAAGAGTGGCTGATGTACTTTGATGGTGCCTTCTCGCTGCAAGGCGCCGGTCTTTGGCATGCTGCTTATAGCACCCACGGAGAGCACCTCAAGTACATAGTCCAAATGCATTTTCCCAAGGAGCAAGCAACAAACAATACTGCAGAGTATGAAGGTTTGCTTGCCGGTCTCAGGATCGCAGTAGACCTTGGGATTAAGAAGCTTATTGTCAGGGGTGATTCGCAGCTAGTCGTCCACCAAGTGAACAAAGATTATCAGAGTCCATTGATGGAAGCCTACGTTGATGAAGTGAGAAAGCTAGAAGAACACTTTGACGGCCTACAAATGGAACATGTTCCAAGAGCTCGTAATGATATTGGCGATGGCTTTGTCAAAGTGCGCTGCACTTAAGTTGCCTGTGGAACCAGGGATTTTTGTGCTCAAGCTAACTCAACCAACCGTCACACCATCAACTGGACATATCAAGAAGAGGAAGTTGATTTCTGGTGACTATTTTCCAGCAGAGCTTCCCGAAGCCGCCACCAAAAAGGTCCCCAGGATCAACACCAACAGTGCTGAGGGGCAGTCTGCTCCGACAAGCCCCAGGGTTTGTTTCGTTGAAGCAGACGCTCCCGACAAGTTTTGCTCCGGCAAGCTTGCCGGGGAACGTCAAGCTCCGGCTGAGCCGCAGGTTCTTGCCGGGGAAGCTGATGTTCCCGCAGCAGCAGATGTGCCTTTAGTCCTTGTTGTCGAGCCGCAAGCTCCGACATGGGCGCAGCAGATTGTCCGTTTCCTTCAGACAGGAGAACTTCCCGCAGAGCAAGAAGAAGCTGAAAGAGTAGCCCGGCAGTCAAGTATGTACCAGTTTGTCGGCGGCTCAACATGCGAAGAAGACTCAACGGTGTGAAATTGAAGTGTATTTGGGAAGATGGATGAAGCTGTTGGCGAGAGATACATGGAGGCATATGTGGTCATCACATTGGCGCGAGCACTTCTTAGGAAAAGCGTTCGGCAAGGTTTCTTTTGGCCGACAGCCCTCCGGGATGCAACTGCACAAGTAACCAAGTGTGAAGCGTGCGGTTCCATTCCAAGCAGATACACCAGCCAGCTCAAGCTCTCCAGACGATCCCTTTATCCACGGCCATTTTGATGCAGGGGCTCGACATCCTCGGCCGTTCCCCGAGCTGTCGGGGCTTTGAGTACTTATGCGTTGCAATCGACAAGTTCACAAAGTGGCGGAAGTGGAAGCGGTGAGGAAGGTGACAGCACGATCGGCGATCAAGTTCTTGAGTTGATTGTTTGCCGTTTGAATTCCTAACAGGATCATCACCGACAACGGCACACAATTCTGGTCGCACCTTCATGCGATCGTCCAAGATCTTGGCGCCAAGGTCTGCTTTATACATTGCTCATCCGAGAAGCAACGGTCAAGCGAGAGAGGGCAAATCTTTGAAGTCTTTGCGCGGGCTCAAGACCAGAACTTTCGACGGGCTGCACAAGTGCGGAAGAAACTGGATTGAGGAGCTGCCGGTGGTTCTTTGGTCGATCGGACGGCGCCAAATCAAGCCGGCGGACACCTTTTGCTCTAGTCTATGGAGCAGAGGCGGTTCTCCCCACGGAACTTCGATATGCGGGTCACCTCAGTACTCGCTTATGATGAGCTTGAGCAAGAGCAGCTGCGACAAGGTGACGCGTTGCTCCTTGAGGGGACCGTCTTGAGGCTTTATGACGAGCTGCTCGTTACCGGCAAGCTTTGCGTCGCTACCATAGCCGCAAAGTTAGTGCGAGAAGCCTCGAGGAAGGCGACCTTGTTCTTGGTAGCGTTCAGTCCGCCAAGAATTCAAACAAGTTGACGCCAAAGTGGGAAGGCCCTTATCGGGTGAAACGAGTCACTAGGCCTAAGCGCTGTCCGCCTTGAGACCGAAGATGGCATTCCGGTGAGCAACTCCGGGAACATTGAGCATCTTCGTAAGTTTTACCCATAGGGCGCGGTTGCCGGAACCTGTTCCGGCAACCACCTTTTGTACAAGTCTTGCCGATGTTGCATGTAATCCTTTGTACAAAGCGAGCGCAGACCCGTGCATAAGTAAAGCTCATGTGTTGCGCACAACTTGTCAAATTCATGCTTTCATCATTTTATTGCATGTTTTGGCTAACACTTTGTGCAGCACCCACACCCGGTAAGCAATATCGAGCCGCTGGGCTCCATAACTTTATTTTCTCTTCTTTCTCTTTTTTTCAAAGAAAGGAAGGTTCCCTCGCACACAAGTTAACCAGGGGGGAAGGAGAGAATAATACTATGGACCAAGCGTTGCTCGAGGAAGTTTCGCCTTATCGGGAAGCAAACGACAGAAAAGCTAAGGTGCCAAAGTTTGAGCAATCAGTTCTTAAATTTTTAAGTTATCTTCCTCGAGCGATAGTACTTTGTATGGAAAATCTGTGCGGCGGAGGAACCAACTTTCATGACTAGTCGGCGCCCTTACTTTGTTTCGAGTCCGCTCAACAACTTAAGTGAGCTGCAGCTAGTCGCGACAAGGTTGCTTGTCGGAGGCGGCACCGCCAGCAGGCTGCTGACGTTCCGCACTCAGCGCTCGCGGCAAAGGTGCCCGCGCCGACAAGTTCCCTAAAAGCGTAGGGTACAAACATACAAAGGAAGGAATCAAGTAAAGGAAATAACATTGCAATCATTGCCTAAGATAGAGTACATTACAAAATAACTTGTTGCAGATCTAATAAATTGTTCTAAACATGATCAGCAGCGACAAGGGAAAGATAAATTTGGCGGCCTAGTCTATGCGGTCGCCATCAACCCGCTTGATCTTGCCCACCTTGTCCACAATGGGTGCGACAAGGGCTTTGAGCGCCTCCACGTCGGCATCCGGCGGCAAGGATCTGAGGACGCCGTTGAGGTTGAGGCCTGGATTGCGGAAGGCCACCTTCATCAACAACTTCTGGAGGGCTCCTGCACAGATCTGGCGCGATTCCTCGGCCAGCTGCTTTGGGATCTCTTCCCGGAGTCGCTGGAGACCCGTCACCACACCCTTGAAGAATAAGCTGAGCTTGGCGCTGGGTTGGAGGTGCTCGTCGGAGGAGTATCCAAGATCCACCATCCCCAGCTCCATCAGCTCGTTGTGGATGGCGGTGGCAGTATCCACGAGACCTTCGGTCCAGTGCTCCACACTCTCCCTCAAGGCGCTCTGGGTGGCAACAGCATTCGCCAGCAGCTCCTCGTTGGCCTTGATCTTCTCCAACAGGCTCACCTCCCGCTCCTTGGCGCCGTCCAGCGTCTGCATCAGGGTGGTCAGCTTCAGCTCAAGATCTGCCTTGGAATCCTTGGCGGCGTCGAGCTCCTTGCTCCTTTCAGCGAGACGACCCTGCAACTCGCCAAGAGTGTAGGCGTCCTTCTCGCGCTCGTGCTTCAGCGCGGCAAGATCCTCGCCGCTCTTCTGGAGGTTGGCCTCGAGCTGCGTCACCTTAGTCTCCAACTCCTTCTTGGCGGCCTCGGCAGCTGCGGCAGCGTCCTTCGCTTCCTTAAGAGCCCCGCCAAGTGACTCCTCGCGCGCGACAAGCTCTTCCTCATAGCTGTCAAGATTGATCTTCCGCTGCGCCAACTCGCCTTCTTGTGCGGAGAGCTTCTCGGCAGCAAGCCTTTGCTGCTCCTCGACCTCAGCCTTCTCAAGGATGAAGGCTGTGCGCTCTTCAGAGAGTCGCTCCCACTCTTCTGCTATGTTCCGGAGGGCTTCTTGGTTGGCTCCTCGGAGCTCTTCTGCGCGTTTCTCCGTGTCTGCTCCCGCCCTAGCGACAAGTGCTTCCCGGGACTCCAACTTGGCTTGTCGGGCGCGGTAGAGCGGCGGCTTCTTCAATGCTCCTCCTCCTCGACTTCGCCGCTGCTGCTTGGCGTCCACCAGCGTCGGCCAATGAGGCGAGCAGCTCTCCGTCGAAGGTCTCTCCTTCGACCGGCGCCTGAGCTCGGCGCCGGGGAGCTTGATGAAGATACCATCGCGGCCTTACGGTAGGCGCGGACTGGGGCTCTTGAACTGGCAGCTGCTGGCGATGGCGGAGGGATCGTGATCCGGTGTAGCGCTGGCGCTCCTGCGGCCTCGGGGCCGTCGGTCACGATCGCGAGACCCTCGCCCGGCTCTGGCGGCAGCCTCGGTGGCCTCTTCGGCAGGCTCGTCGGCCGGCTTCTTCTCCCATGGCGGCGGCTTCGTCAGTGTTGCCGCGCGTCCTCCTCGCCGGCGACCTCGGTCTCCATTGGCTCTGTGGCGGACGGATGAAGAAAGTCAAGCAAATATCCAAAGATAGAATCAGAAGAAGGAAAACACAAGGGAAATACTCAGGCAAGAAGGTTACCTGCGCCGGGGGCTGCGGTCATGGTCTCCGTCGCCAAGGGATCGCTGGTGCCGTCCCTTGCCGGAGAGCTGCCCCTTGCCGGAGAAGACTCCCTTGCCGGAGAAGGTTCCCTTGCCGGAGAAGGCTCCCTTGCCGGGGAATCCACCCTTGGCGGCATAGTCGAAGCAGAAGGAGGCTGCTCTGCTTCTGCACAAGTCAACAAGTCAGATATCAACAAAGAAGAAGCACTCATGCATGCCCAACAGAAAGAAGTAAACTGTATACTTACGCTGGGGGCTGTGCTGGGGGCTGCCTTGAAGGAGAGTTGCCTCGTCCGACAAGGTTGTCTCGGACGCGCCTCCTGCCGTCGCAGTAGGTTCGTCCTCAATGACGACCACCGGGGTCTTGGCTCTCTTCGACGCTCTCTGGGCCAGCGTCCTGAAAAGGAAAGAGTTCAGAACGAAGCAAATCAGATTCAAGATGAAGCAACAAAATTGAAGAAATACAAGCACAATATTGAAGCTTACTCTTCTTCTTCCTCGTCGGAGCTGGCCGGAGAGATCAAACTCCGGCTCGCCTCCGGTGCGACGAGGCGGAGGAGTGGGCTCTCTTGGCCGCTTAAGCGGAGGCGTCGGCGGTGGCACAGGAGGATCCCGCCCGGTTTGTCGCATAGCGGTGTGGGGTGCTCAGCGGCAACATTGCTTGTCCGCGGATGAAGCGCGTCATGGCAGCTGCTTGTGAGCCCGCCTGCCGCCCCATCTCGTCTCCAGCCTTGCGGAGACGCCTCTTTGGCGGAGCCGGGGGCTCCGTTTGCGGCAAGCTGCTGGATGGAGGGGAAGAAGCGCCCTCGGCTGGTCCGCTCGACTCGGCCTCGGGTTCGGCAAGCTCTTCCTGACCGGCGAACTCCATTCGCTCGGCAAGGCTTGCCGCCTCTGCCGCATCTGCCTCCTCCACGGTGTACCCGAAGACGCCCGGTAGCGGCTCTTGCTGCCGCCTCCTCCAACCTTGTGGCAATGCTCACCATCTCTTCGTCGGTGGTGTCGCGGGTGAGCTTCTTCTGCTCGTCGGGGCGGATCGGCATTTCTTCCAAGCTGTCGAAGAAATGCCGCACGATGTCGTCGGAAGGCTCTTGCCAGGTCGGAACAATCCCATGGGAATCGCACGACGGCATCATGGCGCGGATGCGGTCGGCCTTGAAGTTGTTGCACAATGGGACGACCCCCCTCGGCAACCTAAACCACTCGGGATGATCGGGGTCGTGCTTGAACAGCTCTAGCAGCATCGCATCCAATACCAAGACAGTAAAATTCCTGTTGAGTCCCGGGCGCAGCCTCATGATGTCCGCCGCATTTTGGAACTCCCAAGCAGGTCTCCTCCTCTCCTGCAAGGGAGCGATGCGGCGGCGAAGGAAATCTGCGCCAACTGCGCCTACGGTGAGTCCGGCAAGCCTGAGGCGCAGAATCCGAGTCACAGCTATCTTCAACCTGGCATCCTCCGGCGCCAAGTTGCTCCAATCGTTGCCGCGCACTATGGGAGTTTGGCGCTGGGCAGTGAAGGGCTGTGGGTTCTCCTCAACGATCTAGCACCAATCGGCTCTCCACTCCTCCCACTTGCTACGGAGCTCTCCTTCCAGATAGGCTTCTTTCTTGCCGATCCTGGAGATCCAAGCTATCCCTCCGGCAAGCGGCTCTCCCCTCTCGACGCGGGGCACGAAGAAGTGGCGGAAGAGGGCTACGTTTGGGTGGATCCCGACAAAGTTTTCGCAAAGGTGTGCGAAAACTGCCATGGTCAGGACGGCATTGGGGGTGAAATCAAGGAGGCGGAGACCATATGTGTTCATGATATCGCAAAAGAACTCAAAAAAGGGCGGGCATAGCACGCAATAGAAGAAAAGCGCAAAGAAAGGATACCCAGTTCGGGCTAGTTCCGCGGCGATGGCGGGGAGTACCTTCGTCTTGTGGATGCGCACGTCTCCGTCGACGAGAACAGGTAGTAGCCCTCCTCGGCTCCTTTGCGAGCTGGGGGAGAAGATGGCCCGCTCCTTGCGCAGCGCCGCGAGCCGCTGCGCCTCGGTCGACTTCGCGCCCTTCCCCTTGTCGGCTTTCGGAGCCATGGCGGAGGTGGTAGAGGAGGCCGACGGCGTTGGTGGCGCTGTGGCGAAAGGGGGCAGAGTACTTCTCTCTTCGCACTAGAGAGGAAGGGGGGAGCGGCGGTGGTTTTCGAGATGGGACAGCAATGGCGAGGTGGGCGACCTGCCCCTGTTTCCCCTGTTTATAAGGAGGGAGAAGGG
The DNA here is from genome assembly GCA_021605145.1 of Aegilops bicornis. Classification (NCBI taxonomy): domain Eukaryota; kingdom Viridiplantae; phylum Streptophyta; class Magnoliopsida; order Poales; family Poaceae; genus Aegilops; species Aegilops bicornis. Next base: position 209,865,046 of record CM038674.1, read on the forward strand.
GCGGACGTTCCGCTTTTCCAATTAAAGAAACCCCCCACGATCTCTCCCACGACGCCACGTTCGGTAGCGTGCTGTTAAATGGGGGACGTGGTGGTCGAGCAAGTAACGGCGTGATCAAGGCCGAGTGTGACCGATGCCTTTATTTTGGGCTGGCCCAACAGCGCTTCGGCACCGTGTGTGGCCCAGCCGGGCTCTGTCGGTGTACTAGAGTAGGGGTACCCTAGTATCCCGAACTTCGTGCCGCAGGCGATTCTGACACCAGCGGCAAGGCTTGCTGGTCACCGCCAAGATCCTCCGTGGTTCCTTTGGAGCCATTCAAGAACAAAGTATTTAACCAAGAAGACAAGGCCCCGGCAAGAGGAGCTTGCCGGAAGGCCACTCAGGCTCGCAGAAGACAAGGCCCGTGCAAGAGGAGCTTGCCGGGAAGGCTCGGAGAGCGACAAGCCTCCGGACGCGACAAGGATTCAGCCGCGGCAAGGCACTTGCCGCGGCAGGCGACCTCTCTTCATCTCCGCTCCAGCTCATCCACCAATGTGTCGCCGTGGGATCATTCCATGCGCGCGTGTCAAGAGGCTGTGCAGCCAGCGGGGAGCAGCGATAAGCGGCGCTGACAAGCTTGCCATCGTGGCGAGCGGTGGCGCACCTGACGGTCCCTGTTGCACTGTTTAGGTGACGGGGACGGGCATTTAATGCTTTTGTCCCTTGCCGCCAGGGTTAGGTGGAGTACACTGTACACTGTACAAGTAGGTGTACCAACTACTATTTTTCCCGATTTTGCCCTTGTCTATGTTGCCACCTGTTGGTGACCCCTTGCACATATAAAAGGAGGCCCATGCGCAACGTAGAAGGGGTTCGGCACGTTCGACTCATTCGAGACCAGAGACATTCACGCTAGGTTTTGTAGCTCTCTGTGCTCCCTAGCAAGAACGCAATACAATCAGACAAGCAGCAGTAGGAGTATTATCTCTCCGGAGAGCTCCGAAGCTGGGTAAACTGCTCGTATTAGCCGCCTCGATCCGCTCTTCGTGCGATCTCCGCCCCCCTCCGAACCAAAAGGGACTTGGCCCGCCGGTCCCATAGGTGTTCGTGGGTCCGATCAGCCTCCCCGACAGTCTCCGTCGTATCTATAATTTTTGATTGTTCCATGCCAATATTATACAACTTTCATATACTTTTGGCAACTTTTTATACTATTTTTGGGACTAACATATTGATCCAGTGCCCAGTGCCAGTTCCTGTTTGTTGCATGTTTTATGTTTCGCAGAAACCCCATATCAAATGGAGTCCAAACGGGATAAAAACGGACGGAGAATATTTTTGGAATATTTAGAAAATATGGGAAGAAGAATCAACGCGAGACGGTGCCCGAGGCGGCCACGAGGCAGGGGGCGCGCCCCTGACCCTCTTGGCCCCCCCATAAGGCGGTTGCTGCTCTTCTTTGGCCGCAAGAAAGCTAATTTTCGGAGAAAAATCTGGGCGAAGGTTTCAATCCAATCGGATTTACGGATCTCCGGATATATAAGAAAGCGGTGAAAGGGCAGAATCCTGAACACGTAAGCAGAGAGAGACAGAGAGACAGATCCAATCTCGGAGGGGCTCTCGCCCCTCCCATGCCATGGAGACCAAGGACCAGAGGGGAAACCCTTCTCCCGTCTAGGGAGGAGGTCAAGGAAGAAGAAGAAGGGGGGCCCTCTCCCCCTCTCTTCCGGTGGCGCCGGAACATCGCCGGAGCCATCATCATCACCGCAATCTTCACCAACAACCTCACCGCAACATCACCAACTCTTCCCCCCTCTATGCAGCGGTGTAACCCCTCTTTTACCCGCTGTAATCTCTACTTAAACATGGTGCTCAATGCTATATATTATTTCCCAATGATGTATGGCTATCCTATGATGTTTGAGTAGATCCGTTTTGTCCTGTGGGTTAATTGATGATCGTGATTGGTTTGAGTTGCATGTTTTATTATTGGTGCTGTCCTATGGTGCTCTCCGTGTCGCGCAAGCGTGAGGGATTCCCGCTGTAGGGTTTGCAATATGTTCATGATTTGCTTATGGTGGGTGGCGTGAGTGACAGAAGCATATACCCGAGTAAGTAGGTTGTTTGCGTATGGGATAAAGAGGACTTGATACTTTAATGCTATGGTTCGGTTTTACCTTAATGATCTTTAGTAGTTGCAGACGCTTGCTAGAGTTCCAGTCATAAGTGCATATGATCCAAGTAGAGAAAGTATGTTAGCTTATGCCTCTCCCTCATATAAAATTGCAATAATGATTACCGATCTAGTTATCGGTTGCCTAGGGACAAATAACTTTCTCGTGACAAAAAGCTCTTTACTAAAACTAATTTAGTTGTGTCTTTATCTAAACAGCCCCTACTTTTTATTTACATGCTCTTTATATTCTCGCAAACCTATCCAAAAACACCTACAAAGTACTTCTAGTTTCATACTTGTTCTAGGTAAAGCGAACGTTAAGCGTGCGTAGAGTTGTATCGGTGGTCGATAGAACTTGAGGGAATATTTGTTCTAACTTTAGCTCCTCGTTGGGCTCGACACTCTTACTTATCAAAAGTGGCTAAAATTGATCCCCTATACTTGTGGGTTATCACTTTTCCATAAACCATTTTATAGGGTGACATACCCATAGGATTTTATATGTTGTCCTGTATTTCGAAAGTGCATCATCCAATTTCTTAGACCAATTCTTTCGGGACCTATTGACTGTTTTTTTAATATAGTTTTATTTCTCTATTGCCAAGTTCAACTTGACCACTAGATTGAGGATGATAGGGTGATGCAATTCTATGTTTAATATCATATTTAGCAAGCATTTTACAGAAAGCACCATGAATAAAGTGTGAACCACCATCAGTCATTAAATATCTAGGGACTCCAAACCTTGGGAAAATGACTTCTTTAAGCATTTTAAAGGAAGTGCTATGATCAGCACTACTAGTTGCAATAGCTTCTACCCACTTAGCAACATAATCAACAGCAACCATAATACGTGTATACCCATTAGAGGAAGGAAATGGTCCCATATAATCAGAACCCCAAACATCAAATGGTTCAACAACAAGTGAATAATTCATAGGCATTTCTTGACGCTTACCAATATTACTGATTCTTTGAAATTCATCACAAGATAAAACAAACTTACGGCATCCTTGAAGAGAGTAGGCCAGTAAAAACTAGATTGCAATACCTTGTGAGCAGTTCTATCTCCCGCATGATGCCCTCCATAAGCTTCGGAGTGACATTTCCGTAGGATTTGTTCCTATTCATGCTCAGGTACAAAACATCTAATAATGCCATCTACTACTTTATAAAGATGTGGGTCATCCCAAAAGTAATGTCTTAACTCATAAAAGAATTTTTTTCTTTTGTTGGGATGTAAAACTAGGTGGTACATATTTAGCAACAACGTAATTAGCATAGTTAGCATACCAAGGAGTATTATGAGAGACACTTATTGCAGCTAGTTGTTCATTAGGAACACTATCGTGGGTCATCAAGAATGTTCTCTAGCCTAGACAAGTTATCAGCTACGAGGTTCTCAGTTCCTTTCCTATCAGTAATATGTAAATCAAATTCTTGTAGCAAAAGAACCCACCTAATGAGTCTAGGTTTAGCATCTTTATTTTCCATAAGATATTTTATAGCAGCATGATCAGTGTGAATAACTACTTTGGAATCAACACTGTAAGATCTGAATTTGTCACAAGCAAACACAACTCCTAAAAATTCTTTTTTAGTAGTAATATAATTTCTTTGGGCACTATTTAGAGTTTTGCTAGCGTAATGAATAACATTTAATTTCTTATCAACTCTCTGTCCTAGAACATCACCAACAGCATAATCACTAGCATCACACATAATTTCAAAAGGCAAATTCCAATCGAGTGGTTGAACAATAGGTGCAGAAGTTAAGGCTTTCTTAAGTGTTTCAAAAGCGTCTACACAATCATCATCATCAAAAACAACTGGAGCATCCTTTTGTAAAAGATTTGTAAGAGGCCTAGAAATTTTAGAGAAGTCTTTAATAAATCTCCTATAGAAACTAGCTTGACCAAGGAAACTACAAATACATTTAATATCTTTACGGCATGGCATTTTCTCAATTGCATCAACTTTAGCTTTATCCACCTCAATACCTCGTTCAGAAATTTTATGCCCCAAGACAATACCTTCGTTTACCATAAAGTGGAACTTCTCCCAATTCAAGACAAGATTAGTTTGCTCACATCTCTACAAAACTCGATCAAGGTTGCTTAAGCAATCATCAAAAGAAGTTATGTAAACAGAAAAAATCATCCATGAAAACCTCAACAATCTTTTCACAAAAATTAGAGAATATAGCAGCCATACATATTTGAAAGGTAGTAATTGCATTGCATAATCCGAAAGGCATATGTCTATAAGCATAAGTTCCAAGAGGGCAAGTAAAGGTGGTTTTCTCTTGATCAGGTTGTGAAACAGGCATTTGAGAAAAACTAGAATATCCATCAAGAAAACAAAAGTGCGTATGTTTAGATAATCTTTCCAACATTTGATCAATAAAAGGCAGAGGGTAATGATCTTTTCTAGTTGCTTTATTTAATTTTCTAAAATCAATTACCATTCTATAACCAGTAACAATTCTTTGTGGAATATGTTCATTTTTATCATTAGGAACAACAGTAATACCTCCCTTCTTAGGGATACAATGAACAGGACTTACCCATCTACTATCAACTATGAGATAGATTATACCTGTTTCCAGAAGCTTTAATATTTCAGTTCTTACCACTTCTTCATCTTAGGATTCAAACGTCATTGATGATCACAATGGGTTTAGCATCAGGTTCCATATTAATCTTGTGCTGACATAGAGTGGGAGTAATGCCCTTAAGATCATCAAGAGTATATCCAATAGCAGCACGGTGCTTCTTCAGAATTTTCAATAATCTTTCTTCTTCATGTTCTGAAAGGTTAGAACTAATAATAATAGGATATACTCCCTCCGTCCGTAAATACTTGTCATCAAAATGGATAAAAGGGGATGTATCTAGATGTATTTTAGTTCTAGATACATCTCTTTTTATACATTTTCATGACAAGTATTTTCGGACGGAGGGAGTATCTTTTTATCATCGAGATAAGCATATTTCAAAGGGTCAGGCAATTGTTTCAATTCAAACACAGGATCACCTTTAGGTGGAGGAGGACCTCCTAGAGTTTCAATAGGCAAATTGTGTTTGAGCAGAGGTCGTTGTTCAAAGAAAATTTTATTTATTTCATTTCTTTCATGCATATGCATATCATTTTCATGGTCTAGCAACTATTGTTCTAGTGGATCAGTAGGAGGCACGACAATAGAAGGAAGACCAATTATTTCATCCTTACTAGGTAATTATTTCTTATGAGGTTGTCCATTAAACTTGGAGAAAGTAAACACATGAGACACATCACCAAAGCTAACACCGACAGTTTGTTTTTCATAGTCTATTTTAGCATTAACGGTGTTCAAGAAAGGTCTACCAAAGATAATGGGACAAAAATCATCTTGTGGGGAACCAAGTACTAGAAAATCAGTAGGGTGTTTTATTTTCCCACACAAGACTTCAACATCTCTAACAATCCCAAGTGGTGTGCACTACAACAAAAAGACACATCCGTGACATTTTGGGCCGAACGAAATTTTTTTCTGTCATACATATGACACTTCTATGACGATAATTGTGACAAAACCCGGTATCGTCATAGATGTGGTGGGCTCCTACTTCTATGACAAAAATCATGATGAAAATGGGCTTTTCGTCACGGGCGGACCGGAGACGCAGCTGCATGACATTCTTTGGGCCGTCCATGACGGAAAAAACCGTGGTAGAAGCGAGGGGGAGGAAAATTTCGGGGAGTTGCCGATTACGGTGAGAGGTCAGGGGCCGAGCGATGCGCGTTTCTCTCGTACGTACGCGCGTGTGTGCGAGCATTGGCTCTAATCAAGCCGAAGCGAGGCGTTGGGCTTTAATCGAACCCGGCGATTACCGCAGGCTACGCATTCACGAACCCGAGCGATCGATCGATGGCTGTTAATCGAACTTCGATGGAGCGATTCTTCGCCGCCGCTGCTAATCAAGCCGATCGATTGGATGAACAAGTGAGCATTGCCGGGGGGGGGGGGTTGGATGAACAATGAGCGGTGGCGTTGCCTCTGGATGAAGAGGACCCCGTGGTGTGGAGGGATGGATGAACAGTAGACGGTGGAGAGGTGGTTGAACAGGACCCCGTGGTGTGGAGGGCAGGATGAACAGTAGACGGTGGAGGGGTGCCCGTGGAGGGGTGGTTGAACAAAGAGCGGCGGAGTAGCGCGGTGGAGGTTGGATGAACAGGAGCCCGTGGAGGCCGGAGGAGGTCGACGGTAGCCCGTGGAGGCTGGAGGAGGTCGACGGTGGAGATGAACAGTATCCCGTGGAGTCCTGCTTTTGCGCACGCCACACCCTCCCGATGAACAGGACCCCGTTTGACCGTGGCGCTCCAACACAAGTCCGTTTCGTCCGTTTTGCGGTACGCCACACCCCTCCCGATCAACAGGACCCCCATTTTGACCGTAGCGCTCCAACACAAGTCCGTTTCGTCCGTTTTGCGGTACGCCACACCCCTCCTGATCAATAGGACCCCCATTTCGACCGTAGGAGGTCCATTTCCTTGTTGTGCGGTACGCCAGGCCCCTCCCGATCAACAGGATCCCGCTTCAAACGTGGCCGGTCGAACACAAGGCCGTTTCCTCCGTTGTGCGGTACGCCAGGCCTCGTTTCCATTGCCTATTCCATCCAAGCCCTCCCGATGAACACGACCACGCATTCTGTTCCGACCCAGCCGGTCGGCTCCCCATGAACACGACGACGATGCTGTTTCTCTGTTCCGACCCAGCCATGTACATATGCGCGAGTAGGCGTTCGAGACCCTGCCCGTATGTAATGACGCGTGGTCAGATTTTCTTTCTTGCACCCTCGCGGCTGTATATGCGTGTACATGCTATGTCGCGCCTCTACTATGACACGCGGCGCGCCTCTACAACGACCAAGATGTAATGCACACGTTCGCGACCAGAATGACAACCCTATGTACGCTTGACCGGTGGGTCCCGACCGTCGCACTTCCTTGCTGCGAAGATGTTGCTGGTGGGTCCCAAATCGTGGGGCGAATCGTTTTTTGCCCGGACGCACTTCCTTGCGTGCGAAGGTGTAGCTGGTGGGTCCCAGCAGTCAGGGGGAAACGTTTTTTCTCAAAATACGGTGGCGCGTCCGGTGGGTCGCCGCTGTGAGGTGGAGGAATATTTATTTTGGCATAATAAGGAGGCACTTCATTGCTGCGGACGTGGACCCAAATTGCCGCCTCTCCACGCATGATCCACGTCCGATGGAAGCCATTCCTTGACCACGTTGACCACGCGGCGCCAAGAGCACCGTGGCGGTGGACGACGGCGAGGCCTAGGAAGGGACGACGCGGAGCTGGGAAGACGCGGCAGCGGATGCCCACGCCAGAGCGTGAGTACGCTGGATTCAATGGTTCAACTGCGATGTGAGGCTCTTTGTCGCCCTTGAGAATAACGGGGTGTGGGTGAGTAGAGGGATGGCGTGGCCGGTGGGAGAAGTAGGGGCGGTGAGACCTCTGCCGCATCGCAGCCGGCCACGGGAGGCAGGAGCACGAGGCACGACCGGCGCTGGTTTGAGCGGCTGGAGCAAGAAGACCAGAGGTTGAAGAAGCACTACGGCCGTTGGATGGACATCGTACGGTCACTGGAGCTAGACTCGTGCATATTGACTAAGTTGACAAAGCCCTCCGTCCCCGTTAACTTAGTAGGCCCACAAGTTAGCCTGCCACTATACTGGGTCCCAGCTGGCAGGGGAGTATTCATTTTTTTGTGCGTAATAAGGACGCACTTCCTTGCGTGCGAAGATATAGCTGGTGGGTCCGACCTGTCAGCGGCGGTAACGTTTTTTTTCGTGAAATACAGAGGCCCTTTCATGGTCTCTCGATGTCGTGGAGGAATCATTATTTTGCGCGCGTAATAAGGAGGCATTTCCTTGCGTGCGGCCGTGGACCCAGTATCGGCCTCTCCACGTCTGATCCACTTCAGATGCATGTCGGTCGTTGACCATGTTGACCAGGCCGCTACCGAGAGTACCAGGCGGTGGACGACGGCGAGGCCTAGGAAGGAACTACACGGAGGCAGGGGAAGACACGACAATTGTTTCAAGACGCTGGAGGGGAGTACGATCTGCACGAGGGTTTATCGTTCGTCTGCCGTCGCCGGAGAATAACAGCAGGTGTGGGTGAGTAGAGGGATGGCTAGGCCAGCGATGGGAGTACGATGGGCGATGAGGCCTCACGCGGCAACACAATCGGCCGGGGAGGAGGGAGCAGCAGTCCGCGGCGCTTGTTTGAGCGGCTGGAGCAGGAAGAGCAGAGATTGATGAAGCACGACGGCCGTTGGATGGACATCCAACAGTCACTGCTTATGCGTCAACCTTTTTTTTAGGAAAGCCTTAAATCTGTGGAAAACAACATACAACACATCTGCCATTATTTCTAATAATTTACAGCCCATTTGCTAATTCTTAAGGTTTTTTTGGAGCCCATATTCTTTTTGTTAGCACTAGCAAAAAGGCCCGTATGCGTTACACGGGAGAAAAAAATCTCTCATATCTCTAGCTGGGTCAGTCGGACAAACTGTGCGTGGCCGGTTGGCAGGTTATGAGATCGAACCCTCCCATCAGTAATTTGATATTTTGCCAGCTCTTTGGACATGGGCCTCAGTTTGCCGCCAGGTGGGCTTTTTCGTTGGGCCAAAACGGGTGGCAAGTAACAAAACCAAATAGCGTATGCGAAATTAATTAAAGCGCGACCAAACAAAGCGGGATGAAACCAAGAATATCACCTCCTTTTAATAGTAGGTAGGTATAGATTACAGCCCATATTGTGGCCACGGTTAAAAAATTATACGAAATTTTGCATATTTCGGTGCGGTCCGAACTGTTTTTAATCCCGAAATTTCGACTCACATTCAAACTGATTTAAAAAAATGTATATCAATATAAAATCCAACAAATTCTCCACGCATAAAAATTAATGTAATTTAAAATCTCAAAATGAAAAAAAGATATTTGAAACTAATTGCCGGTTTGATGTGTTTTAAAAATGTAAAACCCATTTCTCATTACTGATAGGCCATTTTCTCGGCTAGCCGAATGAAGCTCTCCTCGTCTTGAAAGATTTGCAGCCCACCAGGCACGACAAAGCGACTTACTTGGCAAATCACAAAAAAAGCTGGGTGTGGCCTTGGACCCGGTATGTCGGCCTCTCCATGTACAAGATTACTCTTGATGGAAGTCGTTCCTTGACCACATTGACCACACCACGCCGAGAGCACCAAGGCGGTGGACGACGGCGAGGCCTAGGAAGGGGACGACATGGAGCTGGGAAAGACGTGGTAGTGGGTGCCCACGCGCAGAGGAGTACGAGGGTTGACTGGTTCGGTCAAGGGCGTGAGGTCATTGCCGCCGCAGAATAACAGGGGGTGTGGGTGAGTAGAGGGATACCCTGGGCCAGCGGTGGGAGTAGTAGGGGGCGGTGAGGCCTCCGTGGCATCACAGCCGGCCACGAGAGACAGGAGCACGCGGGACGACCGACGCTGCTTTGGGCGGCTGGAGCAAGAAGACCAGAGGTTGAAGAAGCAGTATGGCCGTTGGATGGACATCGCACGGTCCTTTGGAGCTAGAATCGTCAGTATTGACTAAGTTGACAAAGCCCTCCGTCCTCGTCAACTTAGTAGGCCCACAAGTCAGCCACCCACTATGGTGGGTCCCAGCTAGCAGGGGGTATTCATTTTTGGTGGGTAATAAGGAGGCACTTCCTTGTGTGCAAAGATATAGCTGGTGGGTCTGACCTGTCAGTGGGGGGACGTTTTTTCGCGAAATCTGAAGCCCTTCCCACGTAGTACAAAGGCACGACGATGCGTAATAAGGAGGAACTTTCCTTGCGTGCAACCATGGACCTCGTGGGTCCCACCGTCGAGCTCTCCACGTCTGATCCTCTTCCGATGACTCTCGTATGTTGACCACGCCGCGCCGAGCGCACCGAAGCGGTGGACGACGGCAAGGCCCCAGACTGGAACGACCCAGAGATGGGGAAGACGCGGCAGTGGAGTCGCAGACAGAGAGGAGCGGGAAACTTGACTGGTTCGGGTGCGGGGTGGGCCTACACTCGGCAAAGAATAACATGAGGTGCGGAGTGGAGGGATGGCCTGGCCGTCGTGAGGGTAGCGTTACGAGGAGCGCAAAACAACACCGCTGGACGCCGAAGGCTGGAGCAGGCGGTCCCGGCGGCACTAGGGGAAGAAGACGAGAGATTGAAGAAGAATGTCGGCCGTTGGATGTAAATCCAATGCCTTCTTAAACTTTCACCCATCGCCCACATGTCAGCCAATCCATTTGTTTTTTTAGTCCATTTGGTGGGTTGGGTGAAACAATGATGTAGCATCTATGCAGCCCGTTTAAATCCCATTTGCATTTTTCTCGAAATCCGCGGACTTGCTGGGTTGGGTGAAAATATCATGTTGGGCTAGACGAAGAAATGTTATAAAAACATAAACACATGATTGCACGTCAGTAAAATCTTTGGAAGCTTATGTACGTAATCACTAGGAGTTAACTTGGCAAGTTATATATAAACAATTATTATTATTATTTTTAAGAACTTTCAACTTACGAAATAAAATATCATTTTAATTTGATGAGTTAATAGTACGTGGGGTATTATTATTTTGTAGGCTAGACGTGGGACAGTTGAGTTGGTTCTAGGGGAAAGTACTGGGAGAAAACTCAGTTTACATCCAAAAAGAAAGTGGGAGAAAATTCAGAGACCTGTTGGGTCCACCTGAGGAGAGGAATATGTTGGGAGGAAGGATATTCAAAGCACGGCAGCCGGGTGAACTAGTTTTTTTATGGACAAGTGAACTAGTTTACATACATAAGCAAATAGCCACTAAAAAAAGCAATCAGGTTAATGGGTTCTTAAAACAAATATTTCGAACAAAACAGATAATTACGACACATAGGCTAATGCATGAAACACTTAGATGATAAAGGTGCTTATAAACAGATAAAGTACAACATCTAGACCTTCCTGGCACGCTTGATCATGATGCTGCGGCTGTCCGTGTACTCGTCGGTTACGGGAAGCAAACACACCCTCATGTCCAAGATCTGCCTGTACATGTCGTAGCATGCGTATGCGTCCTTGGCCGCATACGTTATGTAGGCTAGATTACGAGGTACCTCCCACGTGTTCAGGTCGTCTTCTTTCATGTTGGCGTATCAGGGGTCGATGATGGTCTCAGCGAGGTCAACCACGGAGTCCTTCTCCTGCCCGTTGCTGATGATCTTGTATTGCTTCTGGATGTCGACAAGCTTGTTGCACCAGATGGCCGAATCGTCGCGTTCTTCCTTCTCTCCACCGTAGCGAAGGTGCAGTCGGCGCTGCTGATGAAACGGGCGAATGCTCCAGAACCTGGTGCAGCCATAGGACTGAGGCGAGGCAGAGCTTCACCGAGTCCGTATCGTTGGTGTACATCACATTCAACTTGGTGCAGCCATAGGACTGAACGGTGAACTAACTCCTTGCTGAAGTCCATATCCAGCAGGCTCACCCCTCGGATCACCAAATGAGTCTCTTCGAGTGAACGAGTGTGTAGGCGGCAGCAGCAGTTCGTTTTCCAGCTCTTGGGGAACTGGATTCAACAGTAAGCTGAGTGTGTACAGGGGACAACAGTTACTACCCCTCCCTCGTCCCATTTGACGCGGCAGAAGATGCACCCTCGGCGCATTCAAATGCCTCCATTAAGAAACCTACTCCGGCCACACGTCGGTCACGAGCGGGTCTGTATTCGTACTGTAATAACATGAGTTAGAGGTCACTTTACTTAAATTTAATTAGCTTTAATAGAAAATTTATACTTAAAACAAGCAATGCATTGGCTCGTTCTATCAGTGCCACGGGATCAACATGCACAACAATTAGAATTATTATTCTCGGGGCCTTTACGATCAACACATTTGTCGCACTTTCACAAAGATAATACTACCAAGTTTGAACTGTTTATTATGGTTGCTGTCCTCTGCATCATCATGCCGTGTTTCCCAGCTTGCAAGATTCAGAACCAACAAATGAGATCCAAATAATAAGTACAACAAAGATGCCTACACATCTCATTGATTCCCACTTGCAAGATTCAGAACCAACAAATAAGATCCAAATAATAAGTACAACAAAGATGCCTACACATCTCATTGATTCCCAGCTTGCAAGATTCAGAACCAACAAATAAGATTCAAATAATAAGTACAACAAAGATGCCTACGCATCTCATTAATTCCCAGCTTGCTAGATTCAGAACCAACCCATTAGAGCGTTTTGATAAAGTGAATATCGGGATTAAATCCATCTTGGCTAGCCATGTCATACAATCGAAGAACTTGGCGAATGCTCTTGACCGTCACAACATCTGTAGTTGAGTATTCCCGTTTGCATAGCATGTTTGCACAACACAAACAAGGAGACATGAGAGCATGATTTCACTTTAATAGCGGCCTCCTTGAACTCAACCTCCAGCTCGACTAGGATGAGGTCTGCCTGGAGTTCCATGATTCAATTCATGCGCCTTTTTTCGTGGTTCACCTGAAATGAAGCAAAGATTGCATCATTCAGCTAGCAAGAAGTACTTGCTCTTGTGAGTCAAGGTGTTCTTCTTTAGTAGTTGCACTAAAATTGAGGAACATTAAGGTTGGCTGTCCGGCTCATGTAAGGTGCAACTATAATTTTTTATCCTTTTGTGCAGTTCCACTAAAATAAAGTGCCATTGTGGTGACAGTGACGGCTCCATCTTGCAAAGGCTAATAAAATGTTGCACGAGATTACCAGCAGAAACTTGACGGAGATTTTGGAAACTCCAATCACCATTTTGTGCAGTTCCACCAAAATTGAGAGATGTTGCCCACGTGACATTTTAGTTGAACTGCACAAGACACTCATTCCAAAAAAAAGTGTTTTGTGCAGTTCACCAAAAGGTCACAATAGCAACAAGGTGAAATGGATATCCCTATCTGCTCAAAATGATAGAAAGTAAACAGTTGCTGGTCAATAAGAATATATGAAACATATACAAAATGAAAAGAAGCATCTTAATTATGTTCATGGCAATCACGCAAGGACAGTATAATTTTTAAAACGTCTGCAATGCTTCATGTTACCAGAAGCATTACGATCAGCAATGGGATTCCTCAGATATGGGATTACTTTAATGGTGGCATTGCTTGTTTACCAGACATAGTAAATCAACAGCAGATAAAGAGTTGGTTTAAGGGCATGGGACCATGGGGACACCAGGACACTCAGCAGCGTAAAGGAGCAACTTACTTATCACACCGGGGAAAACAGCAGGAGTGCCATTTGTAACACAGTTTAATTGCATCTTATCACTGGAGGCATTAGATTAACAATAACACTAGTTAGACATGTCCCTAAGGTAACAGTGTGATCACTTCATTTTACATGAGCCCTTACATTAACAAGGGCAAAAGGTTGGTATAAGGACATGCGACAGTGGACGCATCAGCACAATGTACCTACAAGGAGGCATAAAGAGGTGATGCCGAGCTTGTTCACGCTATGTGAGGGCAGCAAACCTAATCCTGGAGACCTTTTACTATGTGAGGGCAGCAAATCTAATCCTGGAGACCTTTTACTATGTGAGGGCAGCAAATCTAATCCTGAGACCTTTTACTATGTGAGGGCAGCAAATCTAATCGTGAGACCTTTTATTATGTGAGGGAAGCAAATCTAATCCTGGAGACCTTTTACTATGTGATGGCAGCAAATCTAATCCTGGACATACTCTGTTGACTTGTCCACCAACCGCCACTTTCTATCCTTTTTTCAACCAATAATAGATCTGTTCCTTATCCGGTTTGTACTGCGTTTTCCCATTATTTCCTTTTCAACCAAGAGACCGTTGGGTATCCGGTCTCTACTACTTTCACCATATTATTTCCTCTTTGAATCAAGTCCTAGATTCATGCTACAACTTTCCCCTTTCTTCGTTGTTTGAACAAAGCCCTAGATTGAATGCATGAAGTAGCTTTACCTCTAATAATACTAAAAATTTAGGTGGCTTTGGAAGAGCTGATGGGAGTAGAAAAAGATGCACATGCAGACACGTGAGTCAGGGGCAGTAGAGCAAGGCCGCTTTCGAAGAACTTATACCTGAGGGTCGCCGGGATGTCGGCAGCGGCAGGTCGGATCTGCGGACAATACGGCAGGGAGGAAGAAGGGTCGGAGGACCTCCCGAGCCGGCGCTGTGTCGGAGAGAACGACACAGGCAGAGGATCGGGCCCCTCCGGCAGCTGTGGGTTTCCTCCCTCGGAGGCGATGACCGCGTGAAAGATGCACCTTTTAGTCCTCTACACACACCGGCCGAAGGGATCCGGCCGGATCTGTGACCAGCGGTGAGCAGAGAGAAAATGTCGCTACCGCTGTCTTGTTTATATCTAGAGAGGATGAGAGAATGAAGAGAGCAACCCTAGTAAAGCAAGCGCTCAGGCCCCTGCGTCCATATATAGTGCAGTGATTACCTTTTTTCTCTCCACAACAAGCGTTTCAATTTGTATACGTGGCATTAAAGAAAAGAAACTCTCTATTTAAGGTGACTACTCTACGACTCCTACTTACTACTACATTTGTGCTCCCTGCCCCTCCATTCATTGAACAACCCCAAGGGTGAATAAACATACAGTAAGTATTGTATTTATATAGAACGAACAAGCTCGAACTATTTTCGCGTAGTTAAAAGTTGAGGGCGGGGCTTTTCCCGGGCAGTACGCGCGGCGGTTTTTGGGTAGGCGGTTTGACAGAGAGGCGAGGAGGGTGAGCGAGTGGGGCTGTGCGATATGACGGCGCGTTACTGCTGGAAAGACTTGTGATATGACCACTCACTATAGTCATGAATTATCGGCGCCTGACCGGGTGATGCCCCCTTCCGTTCAGCGCCTAACTGGTGCATGACACGTCGACCGGATCTTGACTCTCCCACATGTCGGAGTAGTAAGAAGGAGCAAAGAATGATGCAAGATATATACTCTCCCACATGTATGGAGTAGTAAGAAGGAGTATAAGTCTTTGGAGAGATTTCACTATGGACCACATACGGAGAAAAATGAGTGAATCTACACATAAAATGCATCTATATACATCCGTATGTGGTCCACAGTGAAATATCTACAAAGACTTATATTTAGGAACGGAGGGAGTACTACTCAGGTCGGAGGAGTGTGAACCACGGCAGCCCAGTGAACCAGCCGTGCGAACCATGGTAGCCCAGTGAACCAGTAGTAGAAAACAATGTGGTGATATGGCCATAAAAAATAATGTGCTACTGTCCACACTGTAGCATGTACAGTAACACTCCTCTTTGTTTGGATCCCTGAGTTAGAGCTAGTTTGGGTTGAAATAGCCTCAAATTATCGAAAGAAGAGGGGTTAGTTTGAGCTAGTTTGCTCTAACCCAGCTAAAAAAACTAGCCCGGTGGAGAGGTTCTAATTGGGTTAGTTATCCTCGGGCCCACTAAAATAGAACTAAAAATTCTCACCTGCCCGCACCAGATTGCTTCCCCCCTCTCGCACGACTCCTCTCTGTTCCCCATAGGGCCGCCCGCCCAAGCGCCGCTCGCCCTCTCTCTCCTCCGGCCGCCCTCTCCTTCCGGCCTCCGCCGCCCTACTCCAGCCGCCCTTTCCCTCCGACCTTCGAAGGTCGCCCCGCTCCCCCTTCACCAGTCGTTTTTCACCCTCTGTTGTGCACGGCGGCGGCGCATCTACCAGGGAGGCCGCGAGAGGGGTGAGTTTGTTCGACTGATTGAGCAAGGTGCAAGTTTCTTGATTGATGTGCTGTTGGATTGATTTCTGCAGTGCAAGGGAGGGCACCTGGCCTGCGCGGACTGCGGCGTCGAGCGCCCCGGGAACCAGCGGGCGGTGCGAAGTCTGGCCTGTGGTGGCTTCGACGTGCGGAACATGGCGGTGGACTCCGTCCTTTCGTCGGTGAAGGTGGAGTGCCCGCACGAAGGTTGTGGGCTCTACATCACTTACCACAAGCTCGCCGATCACCAGAGCGTGTGTCCGCTCGCGCCCTGCAAATGCCCCGTGCCCGTATGCGGCTATGAAGGCCCGCCGCCGGCGCTCTACCACCACATCAGCACCGCACATCCCATGCCCGTGCACAGGATCCAGTACGACAAGGTGCTTCAGCTGCAAGTGCCACTGTCGGAGGCACGGCTCTTGCTGTTCGCGGAGGAGGACCGCCGCATGTTTTTCTTGGTCGGCGGCGTGCTCGACATCGGCGCGCCTATCACCGTGTCGGTCGTCTGCATCAGAGAGGAGGTGTCCCTACTGCTGCACTACTTGGCCAAGCTATGGGCGAACGGCCCGCCGGGGGAGCCCAAAGGCACGACCGACGCCGTCAAGGTGGAAATGGAGGTGACAAGCAGCAAGGATCCCGGCGACGTCGACGTGCAGGAGCTGACCTTCTTGACAGTTCCGCCCAAGCCATCGGCCGGGGCTAAGCTTGTGTCCCTCCACATTCAGATTGACAAGCTCACGTCCTAAATGTTTCGACAGTGCCTTCTGTTTATCTTAGTAATATGCTAATATAGGGATTACCTTGGTCTACTTTAGCTTAAGAACTGGTGGGTATTGGTGGCGATGCAGCAATTACTTCGACATCAGATCAGTAATTTCCAACAGTTGAACGGATATTTTGTGTCTGTTGAATATAAAGTTCCTTTGGGTAAGAAGTACTACTTGTCATCAAAATGGATAAAAGGAGATGTATGTAGATGTATTTTAGTTCTAGATATGTCCCTTTTTATCCATTTTGATGACAAGCACTCCCTCCGTTCCACAATACATGCCTTCCATTTGTCAAAATATAGATGTATCTAGACATGTTTTAGTATATAGGTACATCCATTATAGAGCCAATCGGATGGTTGAGAACACTACAATTCGTAGCTACAGATGCGTGTGTGACTCCCAGATGCAGAGGCCGGGGGTCATCATCCTCCTTTTCGAGAAAAAATAGACGCGTGTGTGAGAGGACGAGTGCGTGCGTGCACCTCTTCTCTTCCTGTATAACGTACTACTAAACTCAAAGTACTACAAATTTTTGTGGGTGGCACGATGGTGCGTGCGAGAAGTCCCGAGAGATAGGTTTAATGCGTCTGAAAAAAGGACTAGCCTAGAGCTCGCCACGCGGCTATTCCTCGTTTAACGCCCCATTAACCGTAAGATATGTATACGACGGTGCCGCTTATTGCACGCATACAGCAGATTCCCTCCTTTCCGGTTTATGGTGAGTGGTGGAATATTTTTGTAGTTTGCAAAAGCACCTAATTAATGCTCTTGTTTTTCTCAAAAAATTATGTTTATCAATGCATTAATTGCAATGCATGCATGCATAAAGTACATGCATTGGTCAATTTTCTCTTAATACTTGCATGCAATGATTTAATGCACCTTGGAATCTGAACATGTGTTGGGGAACAACCAAATTGAGCCTTATAAAATGGAAAAACTAAAATTTCGAGATAAGCCCTATAAAACCGGAAAGGAGGGAGTAGAAAAAGAAGTACTCCATCCGGGAATAGTGCCGCACTTCGAAACTAGAACCGTCAATAAATTTGGAGCTTGCGTCTCATCACGTTCCAAATTACTCCACGCTATATTCAATTGCAAACCTGTTCACACCGATCACAACCTAAACGGTTTTCCACTTAGGAGCGTATTAGTACCACGCTATATTGAATTCCAAACCTGTTCACACCGATCACAACCTAAACGGTTTCCCACTCAGGAGCGTATTAGTACGCGGTTATAAATACTAGTATGCCAAGATGACTGCACATTCCTCCTCAACTCCTCATCCACAAAAACAAACAAGTCATTCAACATCCTTCCCTTGCGTCGCCATGGCCAGCGTGAGTTACAGGTCGAGAGATTGCCACCAGTGGAGAGGCGAGCATGGAAGCGGAAGCACGAGATGTCCCGCCTCGCGAGAGCAGCCGACATGTCCCGCCGCTGAAGTAGCAACATAGAGGTCCCGCCGCCGCTGAAGCAACACGGAGGTCCCGCGCCGCCGATGCAAAGCAGACTGGTCCAGCCAAGGCCATGAAGCAAAGAGATGTCCCGCCGCACTAATGCAGCAGAGATGTTCACGCGCCGCGTGCGGGAAAATTTCTCGCGGCAAAGCGACGATCACATTCTGGCGCATGCATGCGATCGTCCATATCCGGATGGATCAGATCTCCGGCTTGGCAAGGTTGCAGGACGACGTGAAAGCCTCGTTTGAACAGGCTACCGGTGTCATCCGACAACTAAGGGAGGGCAATGAGAGGCTCCGGGCTGAGCGCGACCTGCTGAGGGAGAAGATCGTCCGAAGTGCAGACCAGCAGGAGGAGACCAGTGCCTTGTTGAAGAGGACCAGCGTCATCGTCAAGAAACTTATGGACGATAATGACATGCTCCGCAACAAGCGCCAAAGGCTGGTGGAGGAATCCGTGGATGTTCTCAAGTAGCGTCTTGAGGACACGAAAGAGCTCATCACCGCCGCATGGAGACTAGTTCCCGCTGGCCCGCAAAGAACGCATCAAGAAAGTAGAGATCAGCGAGCTAGATCCTTGTCTTCCTTCTTCTTTTGCCCTTGTGTATTTCGGGCGAGTAAGATGTGGCTTTTTAATTATCTTTCTAATTATGTAAGACAATTAATCGTCATTATCTTTCTATGGAAGATCAATGTTGCGAGGCTGGAATAAAGAAAACTCTTCTTTGTGGCGACCACGTTCTTTGTTCTTCTAGTTGCTGCTTTGGGCTTCCTTCAGTTTCCTGGTTTCTTTTGATGTAATAATCGGTTTAGGATGTGGATTGTGTCGTCGGTTGTGAAATGTTGCATTCTAAGCGGATGTTTGGCCTTTGTTGGCCTCTTGGGATGTTGCGATTTCAACTGCACGTAGCTTTTAGTCCTTCGTGTTAGGCTGGAGTTGTGCTGAACTTCTTGTGAATTGTGATGGATTTCAGTAATAAAAATCGGAAGGGGTAAGCCCTTCTTTTATAAAAATAAAAAAAATCGTCCTTATATATTCATCAGTCGTGCTATAAGTCGCAGTAGATGCTATATAGGTCCGTCGGATCTTACATCAAGATCCGTGCTTTCAGATTTTCTTTTCTCTCTCTTAAATCTCAGGCGAGTGACACATAGCCACGCCATTAAACAGAGGCTCGGGAGCCATTAATGGAGACTTTGGGAGAGAGGTGGACGGCAGATGGAGGTCAAAGGGCTCTCCTCCCGATAAGCATGCTAGGGTGCGATCGCACGCCTCAGACTCAAATAGCTACCCTGCATGGCGCCTCCTAGCTAATAGAAAATGGGACGCGTATGCACGTAAATGGTACTAGTAAGTAGAACGCATACGGTTTCAATAATACTTGTGTTTCCGATTGTAACGTGACAACACTTGTTCCAAAATGACTTTGTTCATTGTTAATGTGTGCGCCTTCGCAAATCGGACTGCAAATTTACCACAGCATGTTGGTGCCATGTCATGGCACCAAGCCAAGTTTCATTATTTTCATGCGTGTTTTTGATTTAACTAAGTTTCTCAATGTTTCCAACCCAGCCACGACGCCCTGAATTTTGAATTTCATTCCCATTTCTTGCATGGAACCTAGAAATTTACCCGAGGACACACATGTGATTTTTCAACCAACTTTGGTGCACTAGAACATGTGCTTGTATTTCAAATTTTAATTATGCACACAAAGGTGACACGTTACCTCCGAGAACCACGAGCCTTCTTGAGAGAAGCTCCGATTTGCAAGAAGCTTATACCAAAATTTGTTCCTATTCGGCCAATTTTTTTACCACGGCATGGTACTACCATGACATGACACCATGCCAAGTTTTATGGTTTTAAAACCAAGTTTCTCAATGTTCTCGACCGAGCCACGATGCCCAGATGTTTGAATCTTATTCTCATTTTTTGCATGGGAGTAGAAATTCACCCGAGGACACAAATGTGATTTTTCAACCAACTTGTGCACGGGAGCACGTGCTTGTAGTTCAAATTTGAATTATGCACATTAAATGACCAAAAACTCAATTAATGTGTAAATAAGGCCAAACGAAGCCGGAATAATTCCAAAATTTAACAGGGCACTCATGTAGTTCTATGTTGCCTTTGTAAATAAACTCAAGGGGACAACGATATCGCTTCAAGCACTCAAAGGTGACACGTTCCCTCTCAGAACCACGAGCCTTCTTGAGAGAAGCTTCGGTTTGCAATAAGCTTATACGAAAATCTGTTCCTATTCGGCCATTTTTTTACCACAACATGGTAGTACCATGACATGACATCCATGCTAAGTTTCATGATTTTCAGACGTGTTTTGGATTTACAAGAATTTTAAAACCAAGTTTCTCAATGTTCTCATTGAGCCACGATGCCCAGATGTTTTAATTTTATTCTCATTTCTTGCATGGGACCTAGAAATTCACCCGAGGACACAAATGTGATTTTTCAGCCAACTTTGGTGCACGAGAGCATGTGCTTGTAGTTCAAATTTGACTTATGCACATTAAATGACCAGAAACTCAATTAATGTATAAAAAATGACAAACGAACCCGGAATAATTCCAAAATTTAACATGGCACTAATGTAGTTCTATGTTGCCTTTGTTAAGAAACTCAAGGGCGGGGGGGGGGCAGCGTATATCGTTTCACACTCAAAGGTGGCACGTTCCCTCTTAGAACCACGAGCTTCCAAATTGGCCCAATTTTTTACCACAACATGTTAGTGCCATGACATGACACCATGCCAAGTTTCATGATTTCCAGCCGAGTTTGGATTTACATGAATTTAAAATCTAAGTTTCTCGATGTTCTCGACAGAGTCATGACGCCCAGATGTTTGAATTTCATTCTCATTTCTTCCATGGGACCTAGAAATTCAACCGAGGACACACATGTGATTTTTCAACCCACTTTGGTGCACCGGAGCATGTGCATGCAATTCATATTTAGATTATGCACATTAAAAGTCCAGAAACTCAATTAATGTATAAAAAGGCCAAATGAACCCGAAATAATTCCAAAATTTAACACGGCACTCATATAGTTCTATGTTGCCTCTCTAAATAAAATCAGGGGGAGGCAGCGTATATCATTTCGCACACAAAGGTGACACGTTCCCTCTCGGAACCACGAGGCTTGTTGAGAGAATCTCCGGTTTTGCAAGAGGCTCATACCAAAACTTGTCCCAATTCAGTCAAAAATTATACGTATGAAAACAGGGTTTAGATTATCTCGAACATCTCGCTACCTAGACCAATAATGTACTATGATTTGAATTCAACATAAAATGGATACAAATATTTGAATTGGAGAGCGTATGGTACATGTACTTCATAGTGAAATATGATTACTGCTATATGCATGTCTTTTTGTTATCAAGATAATATTTAAATTATTGTATAACTTGACAACAATCGTATTCATATAAGGAATATTGATTCCAATTTAGTCCATATCGTAGACGACAATATATATGTTCACATGGTGGAGTAAAATGTTCATATATGATGGAAGATCAAAATGTACGACTACATCAATTATAAACCGCAAGGTCACCTAATGATATATTCGAATTCAACATAACGTGGATTCAAAAATTGAAATTCGAGATCATGGCATCTCTAATCATATAAAAAAGGACATTACTCTTTCTTTGGTGGGAATTGATTTGTTTTTCTTGTTGTTGAGGGAAGTGCGAATCGATTTGGTACTGTGCAAGGTAATCTTGTTCTCCCGATTTTTTTTACATTTTTCTTGTAGTTTTTTCAATGGCATCTATAGCAATATAGTAAAAGGGGACATGACTCTCTTGTGTCTTGTATGATTTTTTACACGTTAAGTTTGTCCTGCCGAACAAGGAATCCGCACCTTGTTATCCCGAAATTTTCAAGCTCGAGTATCTTTTGTCTCACCTGCTTTGAAACTCCCGCTTCTTCAACACGCGCTGCGCCTTGTTATCTCGAAATTTGACGCTGCGAGAACTCCCTCCTCATCCGAAATCGCCCCGCAACCTGCATATCGAAATCCCCTTCTACCCTCACCGGAAATGAAGCTCCACGTCATGTGTCAAAACCGTGGGGGTACGCTGGTAACTTACCCTACATTTCGGACAAGCGCGGCCCTAAGCTTGGCTCGCCCGCCCCCGTCGCCCCCCATTCGGACACCGAGGCCGCCAAAACCCGCGCAACCCCACGCACCTCCGCCGGCTTCCCGACCGCCAAAGCGGAGACTCTTCCCGACTACATCGTCCACCGCAACAGCTCGCCGTCCCTCATCCACTGCACCGGATGAGGATCCGTTGTCGATCTCGTCGTCCCGCCGGATCAGCCGCCCCGTCCTCCACCTCCAAGGAGTTGCCCCGACGTTCGCCTCATCTATCGCGCCACCTCAATCCCCACAGCACCGTCTTGACCTGCCCCACCGAAACCGCAGCACCCTCACCAATTCCTCCGACGAAGCCGAGGCCAACTCGACGCCACCAAGGAGGTTCTGCAGTCACCGCTCCATTTTATCTTTTATTCGATCTCACAGGGCTGCCGGTGCTCGATACCGAGCAGACATGGCGTCTCCATCAACGGCACCGTCGCCGACCACATCATCCACGACGTCTCTCCCCCATGTCGTTGCTTCCTCGGCGGCGACTTCCACAACGGCACTAGCTGTAGCTGCTCCGGCTCTCGCTCGTGTTGCGGCTCTGTTCTTCTTTGTCGGTCGCTTTACTGCTTCCTGCTTTAGTTCGTGCTGCTGCTCTGCTCTTGCTCTCGCTTGGCTGCTGCTGCTTCTTTGCCACGACCTCCGGCAGCTACAGGAGTTGCCGCTTTAGCACTCGTCGCGGTGCTATCGCACGACTTGCTCTCTCGCTAGTGCTGCCTCGCCGAAGGCCCGCTGATTTAGATCATCGCTTCTCCGCTACTAGTGCTCGAACGCCCTAAACATCTATTGCAATGCTCACATTAGTTCAATCTGGCCGACAAGAAAATTCAGTTTCGATTGTGAAGTTCATTTTCTTCGATTAAGTTCAGAGTGAACAGTACTTACAAAGATCTCGCCGAGCGGCCGTGGTGCGGCTGATGCGTTTTACATCTAGCACTTTTTGGTGATGTATTTTACATCATCTATTGCAGATGATATTAGGGTTCCACTTCAGATTAAAGTTTTCTGTCTTGTCATGCTTCAGCCTCGTTGGTATACACCTTAGCAGAGCTGCTCCAACGATGGAACCGTCCATCACAGCGGAGCAGTACCCTCGGCGCCGTTTCCAGAGGCCTCGGATCTTCGTCCCCGCCTCCGACAGTCACACCGGCATCATCACCATCCTCCACGTCCAACCCAATGATGCTGAGGTCCACAAGGCTATGCCAAAGAGGTTGTACACTCGTCGCATCACTTTGTTTCTCCATTCCTCTGTTCTTCCAATTCATGTGAGCCAAACACCTGAGTTGACTGAATCCTATGTTTCCAAATGCCTGCTTTTGCACGTGCATTCCTATCAGATTCCTGTGTTTTTCCCTGTCCCTCGCTTATAGAATCCTCCAATTCTAAGGAGCCCTTACAGATTTACTTCATTTTCAGATTAGCCTCAAAGAAAACTCTGTGTGTTATGTCCTGCTCCTGCCGTGCCGTCATCCACCCCACCTGAGGTGCACCATCGACAGATTGCTGCAGCAGAGATCCCCCCTGCAGACTTTCTTTCGCCGCCTCAGGTCATCTTCCCTGTTGCCGGCAGCCACACCAACTGCATTACCATCATCGATCGAAAGCAGATGAACACGAGGACTAGACAGTTCTGGAAGAGAGGTCACAGTCTTTCGTGTTTGCTTCCGTTATACATCGGTTATTATTACCTGCTACTTTATTGTTCAATCTTGAGTTTTGAATTGCCCATGGGTATCATATCAAGCCAGCAACAAATAGTATCTGTCTACTATCTAGTTCATCTGGGGTCTTCTATGTGGTTCATGTTGGGTGGGCAACAAACAATAGATGATCCATTGTCTATCTTTTTAAACTGAAGCTATAATCTACCTCCTATCATTAGTTTTGGATCCATCCACTGCTTGCTACCATCAGTCTTGATTTTTGCATGCACCCTTAGGCCTTACAAAATCTAACTATTTTTTATTATGCATGTCGATATTGTACACAATCGCATCGAACATGTAGAGAAAAAGAGAAGACTGTTGCGTGCGAATATAATGTCATGCAGACGCTGCTCCATGGTGGGCGAAGTGCCCCCCTCTCCTCCATTTCCAGATTGTATTCCAGAGGAAGATAACTATACGGAGCCGACCATGCCTGTTTACCACCCGAGGTGTTTGCTCTAACCTGGCATGCTGATGTTGGTCATATCATGCATATGGCACCTTGCATTGCTTACATTATACATCTTATATGTCATCAGCTTAGTTTAGATTTGCTTTGTGTGAATGCCACCTGTTTGGTTTCTATATCATATCTCATTATTCCTAAATATTTGTATTTTTAGAGATTTCAACAAGTGACTACATACGGCACAAAATGAGTGAATCTACACTCTAAAAGATGTCTATATACATCTGTATGTGGTAGTCCATTTGAAATCTCTAAAAAGACAAATATTTAGGAACGGAGGGAGTATATGGGAATTATGCAATGCCATCTTCTTTAGCCGTGCATCATATACGTGAATCATGCAATGCCATCCTGTTTAGCCACCATCGATATGTGAACTCAGATCGTGCCATATTTTTTTCCATAATGTATTCCATTTGTCAACAATGTTTATACATTCATCTACTCTTCCTGCATCAGCCATTTGAGTCTGTCATGGGAAAATCTGGAGTGAAAACAAGGTCTTCTCGAAAGTCGATGCTACACCGTCGATGCAGATTTCTTGCTGGTTACGTATAGCTCCTCGAGAGGAGGATTCAGAGAGAGATGACCAACAGATTCCCCGAGGTGCATGCTCTAACTTGGCTGGGTTATATTGCTCATATCATGCATATGGTGTCTTGCATTGCCATGCCATCTGCTTAGGTTAGACATGCTTTGTGTGAATGCCTCCTGTTTGCTTTCTATATCAGATATGTGAATTATGCAATGCCATGCTTTTCAGCCAGTTATCATATATGTGAATTATGCACCACCATGGAGGCAGGCATCATATATGTGAATTATCTCATGCCATGTTTTTTTCATTACGTATTCCATTTGTCGACAATCTGTGTATATTGAACTACTCTTCATGTGTATCAGCCATTTGAGCCGGTTATGGAAAAATCTGGAGTGAAAACAAGGTCTTCAGAGCAGGCAATGGTACCTATTGAAGCATATATCTCGATGGTTACAGGGAGCTCCTCAGAGGAGGATTCAGAGACAGATGACAAGTCCTATATCCAACCTGAGGTGTATGCTCTAAGTTGCAATGTTTATATTTCTCATATGATGCATATGGTGTCTTACATTGCTTAGTTTAGACATCATATGCACAATATTTAATTCTATCTGCTTAGTTTAGAGATCATACATGCGAGTGCCAACTGCTTAGTATATGAATCAATTATGTCAATTATATCATGCCATCCTCGTATACTTAGACAACATGTATGTGAATTATTTCATCCCAACCTATTTTAGAAATACATCATATAGTTTTGTCATGTCATCCTGTTTAGGTACTCATCATATGATGAATTATGCCATTATATCCTATTAAGTTATCCAACATATATCTGAAACAGTGTAATGCAATCTGTTTAGTTAGGCATCATATATGCGAAATTGTGTCATCTTGTCCTGCTTTGGTTAGACAACATATATGTGAATTACCACATCCGCTTCATCATACAATGTCTCAGACGCTCAATTTCTTTTCTTGTTTATCAGCCATTTGAATTGGAGGTGGTGATGGCAGTATCTAAGGGAGAAAAAACCCATTCTTCACAAAAGACAGTGCTACCCGTCGATGCAGATAGAACCATGGTTGTACTGGCCCACAAACTAGCCCCACCACACATAATCGAGACTCTTCCAGATTGCACACTTACACCGCTAAGCGAGAACCAGCTACAACCCATCTAACCGCAACCCCAGCAGACAGTAACCCACTTATAGTTGACAAAGCACCATGTCCGCCACAGAGTACCCCCACACGAGCAGTTTGTAAAGCTACTGCAGTGCCCAAGGCACGAAGACCACCACAGCTAACCCAAACTCCACGTTTAAAGCAGAAGAGCAACTGTTCTCAGGTCAGATTCCATAGCTATGGTCCATACTCCTTTGTTGTTGCATCACTGTATTTACTCATATCAACTACTTTCGAATTTGAAGGATCCAATTGAAACTCCAATGGCGCAACATGTATGTTTTAAACCTATTTCTTTAACTGGATTGCTGTTCTAACTTCTTGCTCTATGTTGATTTCAGTTTAAGTTGTATAAACAGTTATGTTCTCATGTGATGCACATTACAAGTGCTGCCAATGTTGTGTAGTTTCTCACACTTATATTCTCTCTATGTTCTTGTGTCTTAAAAATATATGATTTGAACTGTGTCTCTATCTTGATTAGGGAACATAAACTAGAATGATATGGACAATACAAAGGACCATAGTACATAGGTATATGTTTGTTTCATGCTGTTATCCTGTCCACCTTACTCTTGAACCGGTTTACCAAAATGAGTTTGGTATACTACAAGCTAAACCTGTGATGTGTCTCGCTTGTTTCTCTTGTAGTATGCAAATGTAATATTGGAGAAGAGCACCCCACAATGCAATGGTAGAGAAAGAAATGCAGATAAGGTTCAAGATAGTGAGACAACCCTGTTGGTTTCCAAGAAAGGTGATAAAAACGAACTTGTAGACAGTTAGAAAACCCCACAGTCCTGCGTTGATGTAGTGTTCGAAAGCATCGTCCGCATCAATAAACAAGCTCTTCAAACTTCATTTGCTGAATCACTTCACTTCTTCTTCCCTCAGCTACAAGTCGAAAGGCATCAACCGTGCTGCAAGAAGTCAAGGAATGAGGAAGTCCTCAGAGAATTCAGATGCGTATTTTCTTGTGCAACAATGAGCTACTGGAGGATTTAAGCGCCAACCAAGAGAAAGTTAATAAGCTTGCTAAGCATCTTGCCAGCATTATGGGTACCCAGGATATTGTTTCTTGAACTCTTCAAGTGGTTTCAGCTCGGACTTGTTTTGTCATGGCGTTTATATGTCGTTGTGTTCCCTATATTTACCTTTGGTGGTGAACTTTGATGCCCAAAGTGGATGTAATATGTAATAGCCGTGATAGCCTAGCATAAGTTGCTTGCTTATTTATTTCCTTCTTGTCTTGTTTATTTGTTTGCTTGTAGTTAGTGCGCTTCTTTTTCCGCTGGTTTGCTAGTGGCTGGAATAACCTATTTTTAAAACTAGGCCACAATAACCATGGGCTAATATTTACCGTAGTGACAAGGGCCTCCCACGGGTCAGAGAAACAAGTGGGCCTTCTACGGGCCATAGAAACGATGGGCCTTCTACGGGTCAGAGAAAAGAGGCCTTCTACGGGTCAGAAACATTGGGCCTTCTACGGCCGTAGAAACAATGGGCCTTTTACGGGCCGTATCATCAATGGGCCTTATACGAGCCATATGATCGATCACAAACATGGGCCAATAATAGCCACATTATGGTCAGAACGGGCTAGAGTTGGAATTGTCCGTTCATGGGCCGACCATAACGGGCCATCGTTAATAGGCTGTATTTGATGACGCTATGAAAACGGCCCAATGTATTAACGGACCACAAACGGGCCGATCAGAACCACGGCTGAATTTGGCCCACAAGAAAAAATGATTGTAACGGGCCGTAAGTAAACGAATGCTCGAAATGAGCCCAAGAATAAATGGGCTCAGGAAGGCCGAAGATAACATGGGTGGAAACGCCCAATCAATAACAGGCCCTTAATGGGTATAAAGTGATACATCGTTCATTACGGGCCGATTTCACCACGGCCGTTAATGGGTCTAAAGTGATACATCGTTCATTGCGGGCCGGGCCACCACGGGCCGTTAATAGGCCAAGAGTTACATAGGGCCTCATATGGGCCGAAAGACGTCATGGGTCAAACATGGGCCGGCGAAAACGGGCCGAATCATATTGGATGGCCCAGATGACGCCATCGGGCCTAATTCGGATAGGGCGAACGGGCCTTGGGTTAGCGGGTTGTAAATGGGCTATATGCGACCATGCCGTTAACGAAGCTTTCCATGGGCCGACCCGTCACCTTTGACCAAGTCAAACGGGCGGCCTTTTTCACGAGAATGGGCCTCTCTTGGGCCGTGCCACGTGTCGACGTATCATAGGCGCCTTTTGTCCAATGAGTGGATGACATCTGTCCCAACAATGAGCCGACACGTGTTTCCTCCAGTCAATGATGATTTTACATGTGGAAAATCCCCATTGGTCGGGGCTGTTAACGGGTTATCGGATCCAAAACCCGACCCGATAGCTTAACGGCGTTCCGTTATGGTGGATGCCATGTGTCGGTCACCCTTGACAAAAGCACTTCTGTGACGCGCGATTTATCGTCATGGAAGTGGACACTTCCGTGATGATAATTTTGGTAATGTCATGGAACACTTCTACGACAGCACAGGTATGACTATCTTGATTCTGTCATAAATTTGTCATGGATGTATATGCATGACAAAAAACACGACCTACTATGACAAACACGTATCATCACAGAAGTGTATTTTTTTTGTAGTGGTGATGGTGTCTCCATTAGCAAGTTTAATAGTAACATCTATGTCTTCTATTTCAGCGGCTGCTATTTCATTCATAATTTTTGGTATAAGGTAAAAGGAATAGCAATCATGCTAGCACATAAACCATGATAACAATGATCTCCTTTTTTAACTGAGACAACGGGCATGCCAAAAACAGGTCTATGTTTGTCTTTTTCATCAGGTTTGGCAATTCTAGCAGCTTCATCACAGAAGTAAATAACATGTCCATCAATATTGTTTCTACCAGGAGATCTTTAACCATAGCAACACTAGGTTCTTCTTTAATTTTCTCATAAGGTTTTGGTGCTTTAATATTACTTTTGCGAACCACAGTTGAGACCTTAGCATGTTCCTTTATCCTAACAGTGAAAGGTGGTTTCTCAATATAAGCAATAGGCACAACTGGATCAACATTGTAAATAATAGCTTCATGTTTAACTACAACCGGTTCTTGAATTTCTTCTTTAATAGGGGGATGACATTTGAACCACTTCTCCTTAAGGAGATCAACATGAGTAACAAAAGATTCACAAAAAGAGGCTGATGTCTCAGAGTCAAGTCCATATTTAGTGCTAAACTTGTGAAAAGCATCGGTATTCATAAAAGTTTTAACACAATCAAACTTCAGCTTAATACCTGACTCTTTACCTTCGTCGAGTTCCCAATCTTCAGAGTTGCGTTTAATTCTTTCTAAAATATCCCACCCGAATTCAATAGTCTTCTTCATAAAAGAACCAGTACAATAAGTATCGAGCATGGATCAATCATCATGAGAAAGTCGAGCATAAAAATTCTGAATAATTATTTCTCTAGAGATCTCATGATTGGAGCTTGAATATAACATTGACTTATGCCTCCCCCAAGCTAGAGCGATACTTTCTCCTTCAAGAGGCCAAAAATTATATATATAATTCCGATCACGATGAACTAGATGCATAGGATAATTTTTTTGGTGAAATTCCAATTTCAATTGATTCCGATTCCAAGATCCAATATCATCGCATAGCCTATACCAGGTCAATGCTCTTCCCTTCAAAGATAAAGGAAAAACCTTCTTCTTAGCTTCATCTCCGCATAAACCTACAAGCTTAAACAATCCACAAATTTCATCCACATATATCAAATGCATATCAAGATGTTCGGTTCCATCTCTTGCATAAGGATTAGCTAGTAGTTGTTCTATCATACCCGAAGGAATTTCATAACCAATATTTTTAGTAGGTGCAGTAGGTTCAGGGGTAACTAATTGTGCTTCCGCTCGAGGTGAACATACCCCGAACAAACCCTCAAAGGATGGTTTTCCATAGTAACAAGTGACAATAGATTTCAGCACGTAGTAATAATTTTTCCTTACCAATTTCCACTTACCAAGAGCACTTCACTCCCCGGAAACGGTGCCAGAAAAGAGTCTTGATGACCCACAAGTATAGGGGATCAATCGTAGTCCTTTTGATAAGTAAGAGTGTCGAACCCAACAAGGAGCAGAAGGAAATGACAAGTGGTTTTCAGCAAGGTAATTTCTGCAAGCACTGAAATAGTCGGTAACAGGTAGTTTGGTAGCAAGATAATTTGTAACGGACAAGTAATGGTAATGGTAAATAAAGTGCAACAAGGTAGCCCAATCCTTTTGTGGCAAAGGACTGGCCAAAATGGTCTCTTATAGTAAGCAAAGAATTCTTGAGGATACACGGGAATTTCACCATGTCACTTTCATCATGTCAGTTTGATTCGTGTTCGCTAATTTGATAATTTGATATGTGGTTGGACCGGTGCTTAGGTGCTCTTACTACTTGAACAAACCTCCTACTTATGATTAACCCCCCTGAAAGCATCCGCAACTATGAGAAAAGTATTAAGATAAAATATAAGCACAACATTAAACTTTTGGATCCAAATCGGTCCCTTACGAAGTAGCGCATAAACTAGGGTTTAAGCTTCTGTCACTCTAGCAACCCATCATCTAATAACTACTACACGATGCATTCCCTTAGGACCAAATATGGTGAAGTTTCATGTATTAGACGTTGACATGACACCACTAAGGGAATCAACATACATATCATCAAAATATCGAACACATATCAAGTTCACATGATTACTTGCAACATGACTTCTTCCGTGACCTCAAGAACAAAAGTAAATACTCACAAATGATAATCATGGTCAAGATCAGAGAGGTATTAAATAGCATAATGGATCTGAACATATAATCTTCCACCAAATAAACCATATAGTAATCAACTACAAGATGTAATCAACACTACTAGTCACCCACAGGTACCAATCTGAGGTTCCGGTACAAAGATTGAACAAAAGAGGTGAACTAGGGTTTGAGAGGAGATGGTGCTGTTGAAGATGTTGATGGAGATTGCCCTCCCAAAGATGCGAGGGGTGTTGATGATGAAGATGGATTTGATTTCCCCCTCCGGGAGGGAAGTTCCCCCAACGGAATCGCTCCGCCGGAGGGCAAAAGTGCTCCTGCCCAAGTTCCGCCTCGAGATGGAGGTGCATTGTCCCAAAAGTCCTCACCTATTTTTCTAGGTCAAAATGACATATATACCATAAGATGGGCACCGGAGGTTAGCTGGTCTGAGCACAATCCACCAGGGCACGCCTGGGGGGCCTGGCGTGCCCTGCTGTCTTGTGCTCACTAGGTAGCCCCCCTCCGGTAGTTATTTGCTCCAGTATTTTTTATATATTCCAAAATAATTCTCCATAAATTTTCAGCTCGTTTGGAGATGTGCAGAATAGGTAACTCTCACGTAGCTTTTTCAGGTCCAGAATTCCAGTTGCCGGCATTCTCCCTCTTTGTGTAAACCTTGCATATTATGAGAGAAAAGGTATTAGAATTACTCCATAAAGCATTATTATGCATAAAAACATTATAAATAATAGTAGGAAATCATGATGCACAATGGACGTATTAGAATCTTGTTAGCAATAGCTGCATTTTTCGATTATGAAATAGCTACTTTTTTGATTATGTTTGCAATAGCTAATTTTTCGATTATGAAATCTGGCAGATGGATGTCAAAACAGCGTTCCTTAACGGTTTCCTTAAGGAAGAGTTTTATAGGATGCAACCAGAAGGTTTTGTCGATCCAGGGAATGCTGACAAAGTGTGCAAACTCCAATGATCCTTTTATGGACTGGTGCAAGCATCTCGGAGTTGGAATCTTCGCTTTGATGAGGTGATCAAAGCGTTTGGGTATACAAGTTTTCGGAGAATCTTGTATTTACAAGAAAATGAGTGGGAGCTCTATAGTGTTTCTAATATTATACATGGATGACATATTGCTGATTGGAAACAATATAGAACTTTTAGAAAACGTGAAGGAATATTTGAACAAGAGTTTTTCAATGAAGGACCTAGGAGAAGCTGCTTTCATATTGGGCATCAAGATCTATAGAGATAGATCGAGACGCTTAATAGTACTTCGACAAAGCACATACCTTGATAAGATTTTGAAGAAGTTCAAAATGGATCAGTCCAAGAAGGGGTTCTTGCCTGTTTTGCAAGGTGTGAAGTTGAGTCTGACTCAATGCCCAGTGACTACAGAGGATAGAGAAAAGATGAGTATCATCCCCTATGCTTCTGCCATAGGCTCTATCATGTATGCGATGTTGTGCACAAGACCGGATGTCAGCCTTGCCTTAGTATGGCTGGAAGGTTTCAAAGTAATCCAGGAATGGATCACTGGACAACGGTGAAGAATATCCTTAAGTACCTGAAAAGGACTTAGGAAATGTTTCTCGTTTATGGAGGTGATCAAGAGCTCATCATAAATGATGACGTCGATGCAAGATTTGACACTTATCCGGATGACTCTAAGTCTCAAACCAGATACGTATATATTCTAAATGGGGGAGCAGTAAGCTGGTGCAGTTCCAAGTAAAGCATGGTAGCTGATTCTACATGTGAAGCAGAGTACATAGCTGCCTCGAAAGCAGCGAAGGAAGGTGTCTGGATGAAGCAGTTCATGGCAGATCTTGGAGTTGTGCCCAGTGCACTGGACCCAATGACTCTGTTCTATGACAATACTAGAACCATTGCTCTGGCCAAGGAACCAAGGTTTCACAAGAGGACCACACACATAAAGCGATGCTTCAGTTCCATCCGTGATGCGATCAAGGAGGAGGACATAAACATTTGCAAAGTGCATATGGATCTGAATGTTGCAGATCCGTTGACTAAACCTCTTCCACCGGAAAAACATGATCAACACCAGAACTCCATGGGTGTTACATTCATTACCATGTAATGCTAGATTATTGACTCTAGTGCAAGTGGGAGACTATTGGAAATATGCCCTAGAGGCAATAATAAAGTGGTTATTATTATATTTCCTTGTTCATGATAATCGTTTATTATCCATGCTATAGTTGTATTGATTGGAAAGTCAAATACATGTGTGGATGCATAGACAAGAACATGTCCCTAGTGGGCCTCTACCGGACTAGCTTGTTGATCAAAGATGGCTATGGTTTCCTGGCCATAGACATGAGTTGTCATTTGATAACGGGATCACATCATTAGGAGAATGATGTGATGGACAAGACCCAAACTATAAGCATAGCATATGATCGTATCAAGTTTATTGCTATCATTTTCTGCATGTCAAGTGTCTGTTCCTATGACTATGAGATCATGCAAGTACCTTGTGTGTATCAAACGTCGCAACGTAACTGGGTGACTATAAAGAAGCTCTACAGGTATCTCCGAGGGTGTCTGTTGAGTTGGCATGGATCAAGACTGGGATTTGTCACTCCGTATAACGGAGAGGTATCTCGGGGCCCACTCGGCGCACTTAACGTTTGGTGACGATCTAAGTATAGTTGAGTTATAGTGTTGGTGATCGAAGGTTGTTCGGAGTCCCAGTTGAGATCCCAGACATGATGAGGAACTCCGGAATGGTCCGGAGGTGAAGATTGATATATAGGATGAAGGGATTCAGATTCCGAAAGTGTTCCGGGAGGTACCAGATTTCGTCGGAGGACCGAAAAGGGTTTCGGGGGGCCGCGGCAAGTGTTGGGGGCCTCATGGGCCAAGGGAAGGGGGCGCACCAGCCCACAAGGGGCTTGGCACCATCCCAAACCCCAACCCACTCGGCCACAAGGGAGAGGGGTGCCCCCTAGGTAGCTGCCCCCTTGACTTGGGAGGCAAGGCACCTAGGGGAGGCTGCCGACCCTAGATGGGCAGCCCCTAGGGCACCCTCTCTTCCCCTACCCCCTATATATAGAGAGATACAGAGGAGGGAAACCACACCCATCTGCCATGATGCTACCCTTCCTCTCCCTCATAGATCCTCTTCTTCTCCCCTAGGCTTGGCGAAGCCCTGCTAAGATTTCTCCACCACCACCGCCATCAGGGCGTCGTGCTGCCGGAGAACTCGAGCTACTCTTCACCATCGCTCGCTGGATCGAGGAGGTGATGGCGTCATCAAGCCATACGTGTGTTGAACGCGGAGGTGTCGTCCGTTCTGCACTTGATCGGGAGTTCGTGGACGGATCGTGATTGGATCGCAAAGACGCTCAACTACAGCGTTTCTTAACACTTTCACTTAGCAACCTATAAGGGTATGTAGATCCAATATCTCCTCTCATAGATGTCCATCTCCTAGATTGATCTTGGTGAGCGTAGGAATTTTTTTTATTTCCCATGCAACGTTTCCCAACATCTGCTACTCTGTGGTGTGGGAGGTGAAGGAAATATGCCCTAGAGGCAATAATAAAGTTATTATTTATTTCCTTATATCATGATAAATGTTTATTATTCATGTTAGAATTGTATTAACCGGAAACATAATACATGTGTGAATACATAGACAAACAGAGTGTCACTAGTATGCCTCTACTTGACTAGCTCGTTAATCGAAGATGGTTATGTTTCCTAACCATATACATGAGTTGTCATTTGATTAACGGGATCACATCATTAGGAGAATGATGTGATTGACTTGACCCATTCCGTTAGCTTAGCACTTGATCGTTTAGTATGTTGCTATTGCTTTCTTCATGACTTATACATGTTCCTATGACTATGAGATTATGCAACTCCCGTTTACCGGAGGAACACTTTGTGTGCTACCAAACGTCACAACGTAACTGAGTGATTATAAAGGTCCTCTACAGGTGTCTCTCAAGGTACTTGTTGGGTTGCCGTATTTCGAGATTAGGATTTGTCACTCCGATTGTCGGAGAGGTATCTCTAGGCCCACTCGGTAATGCACATCACTTAAGCCTTGCAAGCATTGCAACTAATGAGTTAGTTGTGGGATGATGTATTACAGAACGATTAAAGAGACTTGCCGGTAACGAGATTGAACTAGGTATTGAGATACCGACGATCGAATCTCGGGCAAGTAACATACCAATGACAAACGGAACAACGTATGCTGTTATGCGGTCTGACCGATAAAGATCTTCGTAGAATA
The DNA here is from genome assembly GCA_021605145.1 of Aegilops bicornis. Taxonomy (NCBI): domain Eukaryota; kingdom Viridiplantae; phylum Streptophyta; class Magnoliopsida; order Poales; family Poaceae; genus Aegilops; species Aegilops bicornis. Next base: position 209,900,444 of record CM038674.1, read on the forward strand.
TGTGGGAACCAATATGAGCATCCAGGTTCCGCTATTGGTTATTGACCGGAGACGAGTCTCGGTCATGTCTACATAGTTCTCGAACCCGTAGGGTCCGCACGCTTAAAGTTTCGATGACAATTATATTATGAGTTTATGTGTTTTGATGTACCGAAGGAGTTCGGAGTCCCGGATGAGATCGGGGACATGACGAGGAGTCTCGAAATGGTCGAGACGTAAAGATCGATATATTGGACGACTATATTCGGACATCGGAAAGGTTCCGAATGATTCGGGTATCTATCGGAGTACCGGAGAGTTACGGGAATTCGCTAGGGAGAAGTATCAGGCCTTATTGGGCCATACGGGAATAGAGGAGAGAGGCCAAAAGGAAGGAGGCGCGCACCCCCCCTCTGGTCCGAATTGGACAAGGGGTGCAACCCCATTTTCCTTCTCCCTCTCCCCCTCTTTCCTTCTCTCCTACTCCAACAAGGAAAGGAGGAGTCCTACTCCCGGTGGGAGTAGGACTCCCCCCTTGGCGCGTGTCACGCCTAAGATGCGACCCTATCCTAAAGGACCTCGAAGGTCCCAACAAGTATAGAAGCGCATCTTGAAGATGCTTTTGCAAGGTGGATATCATTACATCAACATTACATAATAGATGGGGATACACACATAAGGCATACAATGCCACACGAATACAACATCATCTTACAAGAGATCAACATCCGACTACGGATGGAACACAAACAGAAACTCAAACGACATCCACCCTGCTAGCCCAGGCTGCCGACCTGGAACCTATCCCCTGATCGAAGAAGAAGCAGAAGAAGAACTCCAAAACAAGTAACATCGCTCTCGCGTCATGATCATCGCAAATCTGTACCACAATCGGGTGATGTAGTAATCAGTGAGCCACGAGGACTCAACAATCCCATTACCATGGGTATCAAGACTAGCAAAGCTTAATGGGAAAGGAAGGGGTAAAGTGGTGAGGTTGCAGCAGCGACTAAGCATGTATGGTGGCTAACTTACGCAAATAAGAGCGAGAAGAGAAACAAAGGAACGGTCGTCAACTAGTAATGATCAAGAAGTGATCCTGAACTCCTACTTACGTCAGACATAACCCAGAAACCGTGTTCTCCTCTCGATCAACCCCGAAAAGAGACACTCATGGTTACGCACACGGTTGGTGTATTTTAGAAGAGTTTACTTCAAGTTTACTACAACCGGATATTAACAAATTCCCATCTGCCACATAACCGCGGGCACGGCTCTCGAAAGTTTATACCCTGTAGGGGTGTCCCAACTTAGCCCATGATAAGCTCTCGCGATCAACGAAGGATATTCCTTCTCCCCGAAGACCCGATCAGTCTCGGAATCCCGGCTACAAGACATTTCGACAAAGCAATAAAACAGGACCAGCAAAAGCCGCCCGATGTGCCGACAAATCCCGATAGGAGCTGCACATATCTCGTTCTCGTGGCACACCGGATAGGTCAGCCCTACGAGTAAAACCAGCCCTCGAGTTGCCTGTGGTGGCCCCTGATCTGCCCGTTCGGACCAACACTCGAAGGAGCACCGCCCGGGGGTAAAATACAGATGACCCTTGGGCTCCGGAATCCCAAGGGAAAAGGGCTAGGTGAGGCAAATGGTAAAACCAATGTTGGGCCTTCTGGAGGAGTCTTATTCAAAGCGAACCGTCAAGGGGTCCCATAAATCCCCAACCGCTGTTAGGGGACGCAAAATCCGGAAACATAATACCGATATGACGGAAACTAGGGCGGCAAGAGTGGAACAAAACACCGTGCATAAGGCCGAGCCTTCCACCCTTTACCAAGTATATAGATGCATTAATAATATAAGAGATATTGTGATATCCCAACATAAACATAATCCAACATGGAGCAATCTTCATCTTCACCTGCAACTAACAACGCTTATAAGAGGGGCTGAGCAAAGCGGTAACATAGCCAAACAAAGGTTTGCTAGGAAGGGTGTCAAAGGTTAGAGGTTCATGGCAATTTAGGAGACTTGAGGAGCAAAAGATAGGTAGCGCAGCATAGCGATAGAACGAAGGAACTAGCATAGCAATGACAGCGGTGAGATCCAGGGTAGCGGTCATCTTGCCTGAAATCCCGCAAGGAAGAAGAACAAGTCCATGAAGAAGATGAAGCCACGAAGACGAACCAAGCGAGATTTAACGAATCCTCACGATCGCAACGGAAACGGGAACTATCGAGAAGAAGCACACAATATGGTAAACACACCACACATGAACAAGACATGATGCACAACCAAGCATGATGCATGACAACGCTAGATGAGGCTACTCATGGCAAGAGAGTATGCATAGAAGAGCAACACATCAAAGCAAGTTTAAATGAGGCCGGGAACAACATATAACAGTTCCGGTAAGTCCTCATATGCAAATCTAGAAATTGTGGCAGATCTGAATAAACCTTAAGTTCAAGTTGTTAAACAGCAATTTAAGATGCACCAAGATGATCTACACGAAATTCTAGTCAAGTTACATATAAAGTTCATTTAATTCGGAGCTACGGCCTAGAAGATATGAGCAAAACAAGATAAGCATGGCATTGATACAAAATGCATACAAACATCAAGCACACACCTCAAATCATGGATGCAACATGATAATATGAAACTACATGCAAAATCAAGCAAGTTTCATATAGAGGACACTCAAAACGTAGCAACGGTTCACCACATACACTATACAAGTTTAAAGGACAAGCTGTCCAAAACAGCAACTAGGCATATTGCAAGCACCAAAACATTAAGCTACCGCATCTCAATGTGAAAACAAAAGGAATGGGCATGATTTATAGGTAAAGCATGACAAAACATGAACACTGAGCTATCTCCAGAAATCACTAGAACATGCTAAAAATGACATGGCAAGATTGCAAATACTAACGGTTTCAGACTTTGCAGAAATTAACATCAGGTTGCAATGTTTAGAGCTATCAAACATGTTACAGCAAGATATCAAGTCAAACTAGAGCATGGCATGAATCTACTCAAAGCATATAACAAAAGTCTCTTTACTGACCATGAGCCAAAAAGGATCCGAAGATATGATGGCACCCATGTAAACATGGCAAGTTAAATTACAGATTCATACATGGCAGGAACAACAATAAGTAGGCATGTTGGTGAGCTTGATCCACTCACCACAGAGCAATACATGGCATGGCAAGGCAACTCAAAGTAAGAAGACATGTTTATGAAGCTAAGCATGGCAAGAGCTAGTTCATAGAGTGCATGGATCACTAACAACAATCATGGAAACAACTGAACTTAATGTTAACAGGCTAACAACAACATTATTTAGCAAGTTTGGAGCGAGATAACAACATGTTAAGGTAGGCTATAAATGCAACCAGGGGCATGGATGGATAGAACATGACATGCAGAACAAAACACCCTTAGTGAACATCTCCATATTATGCATAGAATGACTTGTAGCAGCAGGTTTACATAGCATCATGATATAGCAGATTCAGACTAGCAAAATAGTAACAGCAAGTACCCTAATTAACAAGCTTGATGCACTCAGTACAAGACTCACAAAAATACGAGGATAGCACCTCTGTAAAGGTGGAATTACATAGCACAAAACATATGTAGAGCTCATGCTCATAGGATGCACACATCAAATGCAACAAAAATGACAAATCACCAAGTTACAACAGTTTCAGCAGGTTAACATCACATAGCACTCTTGCAACAATCATTAGGGCATCAAGATGAACTCAAATGAACATGATGCAATGGAATGAAATGAAGCACTCGCCGAGGCGAATAATTTGACATATTATACGCACAAAACGGACCTACAGATGCAGAGTTATGATGCGATGAACATGGCATGATAAAGTCAAAATCTCAGGGACTTAGTAGTTTACGGAAAAAAAACAGAGACGAGCGGGGTTGACTAAATGACGCCCGGGGCGAAGGATTGGGCCGGCGGGGAGCTCACCTAGTGGGCCAAGCCCAGGTCGACGATGCGGGCAGGGAGGCCGGCGGCTGGGCCGGATCGGGTCACAAGGTGACTCAAAGGGAGGAGAGGAGGCAGTTGCCGTCTTCCTTCGATCCCGCCGAACCGTGGAGGCAGGGCGGCGGCGGTGGCGACGCCGGCGAGGGCACGGGCCGGGCGGGAGGCTGCAGGCGCCGGAAGGAGGGGCTCGACGGGCGGCAGACCGGGCGGCGTAAGAGGCGGCGAGGTCCGAGACGGCGGCTGGCCGGGCGGGCGGCGAGCTGGTCGCTAAAGGCGCGGGCCAGCGGGCGGCGGCGAGGCCTCGCTGGTCCGCTGGCGGGCTTGGGCTCGGTGGCGGGCGCCTGTAGGGCACGTGGCGGCACGAGAGTGGCTGCTGGCGGCGGCGCGGGTGTGTCCGGCAGGAAACGGACATGTCCGGCGGCGGAGGTAGGTGGAGGCTAGGGTTTGCACCGGGAATTTCGGAGGAGGTCACATATTTATAGGTAGAGGGAGCTAGGAGACTCCAAATGGAGCATGGTTTTCGCCCACACGATCGTGATCGAACGACCGAGAGCATGGAGGGGAGTTTGCTGGGTTTTTGGCCACTTTGGAGGGGGTGTTGGGCTGCAAGACAAAAGAGGCTTTGCGGTTACCCGGTTAACCGTTGGAGTATCAAACGACCTCCAAATGGCACGAAACTTGACAGGCGGTCTACCGGTGCTATACCAAGGCCACTTGGCAAACCTCGGGCCATTCTGAGAAAGTTTAACACCCGCACACGAAGAGAGGCAAGAAGGGGACGCCGGGCGACATAGGAGAGCCGGATTACAAAACGGACCACGGGGAAAATGCTCGGATGCATGAGACGAACACGTATGCAAAATGAGATGCACATGATGACATGATAAAAATGCAGATGTTGACATGGCAAAGAGAGAAACGCAAGCACATGACATGGCAAGGACGGCAAATAACTGGCGGACACCTGGCGCATCGAATCCGGGTCGTTACAACACTCCTCCACTAACAAGAGATCTCGTCCCGAGATCTTAGGACCGAGACGGAAGGGAAAAGGGATGAGGTGAAATAAGAACAAGAGAGAGGGGATGAACAAGGTCGAGGACACTCGGGAAGAAGAGAGGAACAAAGAATATGGCGAGACCCAAAAGCTCAAGAAACAAGATGGACTCTGAAAGCACTCCGGTTAAACATGGAAAGAGTAGAACATGAACTTGAGAAGATGGAATGATACTTGACGAGAGGAACAACACAAAACCTCCGTAAGACTTGACAGATAAGAATGAGAAGAAGGGGAAGAAGATGACAACTTCTTCGATTTAATGAATTTGAAAAGCATCCTTAGAAGGAAGGATTGAACGGAGTTGTTGAGAAAATCAACAGCGGAAAGAATAAGCTTGTTGTGGACTTATAGGTAACATCTCAAGATCATAAGGTGATAACCGGCCACAAACGGAAATGATTGGATAGCTTAGAAGAATGAAGAAATGCAAAACTCCACTTCAAAGGAATACGGAGAATTAATTGCACTTCGACACGTGAGAAGAAAAGATACTTGAATTTCTCCAACAAAGTCTTAATGAACTCTTGAAGAATGAATTAGATCATGAAGAACCACCATGAAGAACTCCGGTGACAAAAGACAATGAGATAGAATGAAGGATGAAAGAATAAGATGAGCCTTCCGGTGATTTAGATGGAGGTTCCGACGAAATGGCCGAGGAAATTTTGAACTCAGGAAAAGAAAAGATGAAAACACTTGGAACTAGAATTTATTCATCAAGAACAAACTCCGAATAAAGGGATTACTCACTTGGATGAAATAAGAATAAGATTTATTGTATGCTTATCCTTCATCAAATTAAATTGATGACAAGCAATGGATTTTGCATACTACTTATTCTTCTTGAAAAGGATTGAGAAGTGACATATGGTGAACTTGAGAAGGTCTTACTGAACCACCGGTAGGATTCAAAAGAACGAATGGATTAATATGATAATCAAAGAAAAAGAATCTTGAACGAACCACCGTGAAAAATGAAAATGAACATAGAGAAGAGAACGGATCGCCAGAAAGAATTAGAAAAGCACGAATATACTAGAGGGAATTTGGGGAAAAGAGAACTGAACTAGGCACCGGTACAAATATAGGAACGAACGGAGCTGAGAACTTGAAACGAAGAAATAATCCAAAAAGATGGCCTCCGGATGATCGAGAGCGAAAGCAACACCTGAAGTACTCGGATGGATGAAAAGAATTGCACCACTGGAAACAAATTGATAGGATAACATCGAGCTAGCACCACAAATCTTCGGGAGAACGGACAAGATTTAGGGAAAACTCTACTTCGGTCTTCAAATGAAGACGAGAAACACCACCAAAATTACTGAGATACTCCGGGAGAATGCAAAAGAGGAAGGGTTGCACCAACGATGAAAAGAATTTGAAATCGATCTTGAAAAGGCATGTGACTGATGGGATCCATTCTTACATCACAAATGAAAAGAATTGCGAAAAAACTCCGGGGAAATTAGAAGAGTCAGGTAAGATCCTGGGAAAAGACCTGTGGGTTAGGGCCCACTGAAAAAAAACACCGTTGGAAAGGGTTGTTGAATAGATAGGTGATGCACCGGAATAATTGAAATATTTGAGTGAGGTGACACCCTCGAATTAATTGGAACACAGACAAATCTCCTGATATGTCTTGAACACTCCGGAAGGATAAACTGGCGAGAGGCGAACGAGCAAAGAGAAATATTTGAGCTGAGGGAAAGAATACGATCGACAACGAAAAACTTGAATTGAATCCACCGGGGAAGAAAAAGAGGTGATGAATGTCAAACGAGACGAGAATTCACCGGTTGAAACAATTGAGGGAAGACTCCACACGAATGAAATTGATGCTCGAAATAGACTCAGGCTCCGGGAAGAAGAGGGTGGGAGGGCGGGAAAAACAAAGGCAACTTGGAAGGGGAAACGACGAATATCTTGAAGAGAAAAACACCGGTTGAAATCATTAAGGAAAGAAAGCAAAGACTTCGCATTTAGTAGGATGGATACTCGATTACGGACTCCGGTTCCGAGAGGAAGAAGGGAGGGCGGGTGGGAAAAACAAGGACAACTTCGGACAGGAAAACAACATCGATTGAAAAGAACTGAGGATTGATCTCCCAAAGCCAAAGAGGTTTCAGTCGATTGACGAGAGACGCACCGGACAAAATAGGATGGACAACTCACGAAACTAACCACGTGATCCTAAATAAAAATTTGAACGGGAAGAGGAGTAATTCAAAACACCTATGTCAAGATTCCTCACCAGAGCGACGAAGGGGCTGAGGAGTAAAAAGAATTCCTAGTCTCCGATATAACTAGACTCCGAAAAGAGTTTTCTTCTAGACTCAACAACGGCCAACCTACACGATCAATCAAGGGGGCTCCTAAGGTCGGTCGAGGCTCAGATACCAACTTGTCACGCCCAAGATGCTAATTCTATCCTAAAGGAACTCAAGGTCCCAACAAGGATAGAAGCGCATCTTGAAGACGCTTTTGCAAGGTGGATATCATTACATCAACATTACATAATAGATGGGGATACATACATAAGGCATACAATGCCACACGAATACAACATCATCTTACAAGAGATCAACATCCGACTACGGATGGAACACAAACAGAAACTCAAACGACATCCACCCTGCTAGCCCAGGCTGCCGACCTGGAACCTATCCCCTGATCGAAGAAGAAGCAGAAGAAGAACTCCAAAACAAGTAACATCGCTCTCGCGTCATGATCATCGCAAATCTGTACCTGCAACTGGTGATGTAGTAATCTGTGAGCCACGAGGACTCAGCAATCCCATTACCATGGGTATCAAGACTAGCAAAGCTTAATGGGAAAGGAAGGGGTAAAGTGGTGAGGTTGCAGCAGCGACTAAGCATGTATGGTGGCTAACTTACGCAAATAAGAGCGAGAAGAGAAACAAAGGAACGGTCGTCAACTAGTAATGATCAAGAAGTGATCCTGAACTCCTACTTACGTCAGACATAACCCAGAAACCGTGTTCTCCTCTCGATCAACCCCGAAAAGAGACACTCACGATTACGCACACGGTTGGTGTATTTTAGAAGAGTTTACTTCAAGTTTACTACAACCGGATATTAACAAATTCCATCTGCCACATAACCGCGGGCATGGCTTTCGAAAGTTTATACCACTGTAGGGTGTCCCAACTTAGCCCATGATAAGCTCTCGCGATCAACGAAGGATATTCCTTCTCCCGGAAGACCCGATCAGTCTCGGAATCCCGGCTACAAGACATTTCGACGACAATAGAACAAGACCAGCAAAGAAGCCCGATGTGCCGACAAATCCCGATAGGAGTTGCACATATCTCGTTCTCGTGGCACACCGGATAGGTCAGCCTCTGAGTAAAACCAGCCCTCGAGTTGCCCGTGGTGGCCCATGATCTGCCCGTTTGACCAGCACTCGAAGGAGAACTGGCCCGGGGGGCTAAAATAAAGATGACCCTTGGGCTCCGGAAACCCAAGGGAAAAAAGGGCTAGGTGAGGCAAATGGTAAAACCAATGTTGGGCCTTGCTGGAGGAGTCTTATTCAAAGCGAACTGTCAAGGGGGTCCCATAAATCACCCAACCGCGTTAGGGACGCAAAATACGGAACATAATACCAATATGACAGAAACTAGGGCGGCAAGAGTGGAACAAAACACCAGGCATAAGGCCGAGCCTTCCACCCTTTACCAAGTATATAGATGCATTAATAATATAAGAGATATTGTGATATCCCAACATAAACATAATCCAACATGGAGCAATCTTCATCTTCACCTGCAACTAACAACGCTATAAGAGGGGCTGAGCAAAGCGGTAACATAGCCAAACAAAGGTTTGCTAGGAAGGGTGTCAAAGGTTAGAGGTTCATGGCAATTTAGGAGACTTGAGGAGCAAAAGATAGGTAGCGCAGCATAGCGATAGAACGAAGCAACTAGCATAGCAATGACAGTGGTGAGATCCAGGGTAGCGGTCATCTTGCCTGACATCCCGCAAGGAAGAAGAACGAGTCCATGAATAAGATGAAGCCACGAAGACGAACCAAGCGTAGACGAACGAATCCTCACGATCGCAACGGAAACGGGAACTATCGAGAAGAAGCACACAATATGGTAAACACACCACACATGAACAAGACATGATGCACAACCAAGCATGATGCATGACAACGCTAGATAAGGCTACTCATGGCAAGAGAGAATGCATACAAGAGCAACACATCAAAGCAAGTTTAAATGAGGCCGGGAACAACATATAACAATTCCGGTAAGTCCTCATATGCAAATTTCAAAATTGTTCCAGATCTGAATAAACCTTAAGTTCAAGTTGTTAAACATCAATTTAAGATGCACCAAGATGATCTACACGAAATTCTAGTCAAGTTACAAATAAAGTTCATTTAATTCGAAGCTACGGCCTAGAAGATATGAGCAAAACAAGATAAGCATGGCATTGATACAAAATGCATACAAACATCAAGCACACACCTCAAATCATGGATGCAACATGATAATATGAAACTACATTCAAAATCAAGCAAGTTTCATATAGAGGACACTCAAAACGGAGCAATGGTTCACCACATACACTATACAAGTTTAAAGGACAAGCTGTCCAAAACAGCAACTAGGTATATTGCAAGCACCAAAACATTAAGCTACCGCATCTCAACGTGAAAACAAAAGGCATGTGCATGATGTTCAAGTAAAGAATGACAAAACATGAACACTGAGCTATCTCCAGAAATCACTAGAACATGCTCAAAATGACATGGCAAGATTGCAAATACTAACAGTTTCAGACTCTGCAGAAATTAACATCAGGTTGCAATGTTTAGAGCTATCAAAAAACATGTTACAGCAATATATCAAGTCAAACTAGAGCATGGCATGAATCTACTCAAAGCATATAACAAAATTCTCTTTACTGACCATGAGCCAAAAAGGATCCGAAGATATGATGGCACCCATGTAAACATGGCAGGTTAAATTACAGATTCATACATGGCAGGAACAACAATAAGTAGGCATGTTGGTGAGCTTGATCCACTCACCACAGAGCAATACATGGCATTGGAAAGGCAACTCACAGTAATAAGACATGTTTATGAAGCTAAGCATCGCAAGAGCTAGTTCATAGAGTGCATGGATCACTAACAACAATCATGGCAACAACTGAACTTAATGTTAACAGGCTGACAACAACATTATTTAGCAAGTTTGGAGCAAGATAACAACATGTTAAATTAGGCTATAAATGCAACCAGTGGCATGGATGGATAGAGCATGATATGTAGAACAAAACACCCTTAGTTAACATCTCCATATTATGCATAGAATGACTTGTAGTAGCAGGTTTACATAGCATCATGATATAGCAGATTCAGACTAGCAAAATAGTAACAGCAAGTACCCTACTTAACAAGCTTGATGCACTCAGTAAAAGACTCACAAAAATACAAGGATAGCACCCCTGTAAAGACGGAATGACATAGCACATAACACATGTAGAGCTCATGCTCATAGGATGCACACATCAAATGCAACAAAAATGACAAATCACCAAGTTACAACAGTTTCACCAGGTTAACATCACATAGCACACTTGCAACGATGATTAGGGCATCAAGATGAACTCAAATGAACATGATGCAATGGAGTGAATTGAAGTACTCGCCGGGGCGAACAATTTGACATATTATACGCACAAAACGGACCAACGGATGCAGAGTTATGATGCGATGAACATGGCATGATAAAGTCAAAATCTCAAGGACTTCGTAGTTTACAGAAAAAAAAACAGAGACGAGCGGGGTTGACTAAATGACGCCCGGGGCGGAGGATTGGGCCGGCGGGGAGCTCACCTAGTGGGCCAAGCCCAGGGCGGCGATGCGGGCAGGGAGGCCGGCGGCTGGGCCGGATCGGGCCGCGTGACCCAGGCGGGGAGGAGAGGAGACGGTCGTCGTCGTCTCCTTCGATCCCGCTCGGGACCGGGGCCGGCGGGGAGGCTGCAGGGCGCCGGAAGGAGGAGCTCCGTGGGCGGCACCGGGCGAAGAGGCGGCGAGGTCCGAGACGGTGGCGCTGGGCGGCGAAGGCGGGCTGGAGGCGGGCGTGACAGCACCGCTGGGTCCGCTGGCGGGCTTGGCGGGCCTCGGCGGCGGGGCGCCCGGGGTGGGCATGTGGCGGCGCGAGAGTGGCTGCTGGCGGTGGCGCGGGTGTGTCCGGCAGGAAACAGACATGTCCGGCGGCGGAGGTAGGTGGAGGCTAGGGTTTGCACCGGGAATTTCGGGGGAGGTCACATATTTATAGGTAGAGGGAGCTAGGAGACTCCAAATGGAGCACGGTTTTCGCCCACACGATCGTGATCGAACGACCGAGAGCATGGAGGGGAGTTTGCTGGGTTTTGGCCACTTTGGAGGGTGTTGGGCTGCAAGACAAAAGAGGCTTTGTGGTTACCCGGTTAACCGTTGGAGTATCAAACGACCTCCAAATGGCACGAAACTTGACAGGCGGTCTACCGGTGCTATACCAAGGCCACTTGGCAAACCTCGGGCCATTCTGAGAAAGTTTAACACCCGCACACGAAGAGAGGCAAGAAGGGGACGCCGGGTGACATAGGAGAGCCGGACTACAAAACGGACAACGGGGAAAATGCTCGGATGCATGAGACGAACACGTATGCAAAATGAGATGCACATGATGACATGATAAAAATGCATATGATGACATGGCAAAGAGAGACACGCAAGCACATGACATGGCAAAGACGGCAAATAACTGGCGGACACCTGGCGCATCGAATCCGGGGCGTTACAGCGCGCCCTCTTCCTTGGCCGGCCGCCTCCCCCCTTGGTCCTTTATATACGGGGGCAGGAGGGCACCCCAGAGACACAACAATTGATCGTTTGATCTTTTAGCCGTGTGCGGTGCCCCCCTCCACCATAGTTCACCTCGATAATACTGTAGCGGTGCTTAGGCGAAGCCCTGCATCGGTAGAACATCATCATCGTCACCACGCCGTCGTGCTGACGAAACTATCCCTCAACACTCGGGACGTCATCGGGCTGAACGTGTGCTGAACTCGGAGGTGCCGTGCGTTTGGTACTTGATCGGTCGGATCGTGAAGACGTACGACTACATCAACCGCGTTGTGTTAACGCTTCCGCTTTCGGTCTACGAGGGTACGTAGACAACACTCTCCTCTCTTGTTGCTATGCATCACCATGATCTTGCGTGTGCGTAGGAATTTTTTTGAAATTACTCCCTTCCCCAATAGGAGGTGGGTGACGTCTCGGACATGGATGTCGGGGGCAGGGGCTCCGGATGGCGGTTCTCATGGATGGCTCTCCAGTGGGCACCATGAAGGCGGTGGTGGCTCCCATCTTGGTCGTGCGGGCAACGGGAGGGGTGGTGGTTGATGGCTCGGGCGTGTCTTCTTTTGGACGTCGCCCATATTTGAGGTTTGCGCATGTCGCGTTTGCCCTAGGGCCCCATTGTGACATGGGTGGGGTGCCGAGCGAAAGGTCCATGCTTTTGCGTCGGCACCGGCGATGCTTGTGTTCTCTCTTTGAATATGTCGTCGTGAATCTCCTCTCCGCGTCGGAGTTCAGGGTGAAGACCCTTGCCTGGTTGGGCTAGGCAATGGCGACGCTTTGTACCATTATCCCTCTTGGGGCGTTGTCTAGGAGCTTAGAGCATCTACAACCGGACCTCTCAAACCCGCCTCATACGCCCGGACCTCTCAAACCTCTTGTTCAACGACCAACGCAATGATGCTGAGGTCGACACGGCTACGGCAAAGAGGTTGTACACTTGTCGCATCACTTATTACTCTACATTCATGTCGATCCATTAGGGCTATTTTGGTTCATAGGAAAAACTCAAGGAAATAAATAGCAATAGGAAATTTTCCTATGGCACTCTACTATTCAATTATTCATGCATTTTGTTGAAAGGAATGGAGCAAAACATCCACCTGGACCTACTTTTCAAAATCCTATGCATGAAAACAAGACCAAGTGCATTAGTGGCAGAATAACATTCTAATTGTACACGTGATACGTCTCCAACGTATCTATAATTTTTTATTGTTCCATGATGTTATATTATCAATCTTGGATGTTTTATAATCATTTTATAGTCATTTTATATCATTTTTTGGCACTAACCAGTTGACTTAGTGCCAAGTGCCAGTTGCTGTTTTTTCCATGTTTTTTACAACGCAGAAAATCAATATCAGACGGAGTCCAAATGCCACGAAACTCCATGGAGAATTTTTTTATGGGCCAGAAGGAACACAACGGACCCTGGCTGCACCTGGGGCTGCCCCGAGGGGGGCACAACCCACAAGGGCGCGACCTGGTGGGTTGTGCCCACCTTGGGTGCCCCCGGGACCGCCTCTTTGCTCTATAAATACCCCAATATTTCAGAAACCCTAAAGGCATCGACGAAATATTCATCCAGCCGCTGCAGAGTCCAGAACCACCTGATCTCGGATAGGGTTCACCACCTCCATTGGTGCCTCTCTGATGATGCGTGAGTAGTTCTTTGTAGACCTTCGGGTCCGTAGTTAGTAGCTAGATGGCTTCCTCTCTCTCGCTGAATTATCAATACAAAGGTCTCTTCGAGATCCATATGATGTAACTCTTTTGCGGTGTGTTTGTTGGGGTCGTTGAACTTTGAGTTTATGATCAGATCTCTCTTTTTATATCCATGAAAGTTATTTGAGTTTCTTTGATCTCTTATATGCATGATTGCTTATAGCCTCGTATTTATTCTCCAATATTTGGGTTTTGTTTGGCCAACTTGATCTATTTATCTTGCAATGGGAAGAGGTGCTTTGTAGTGGGTTCGATCTTACGGTGCTTCATCCTAGTGACAGAAAGGGAAACAACACGTATGTATCGTTGCTACTAAGGATAAAACGATGGGGTCTATCTCTACATAGATATATCTTGTCTACATCATTTCATCGTTCTTATTGCATTACTCCATTTTTCCATGAACTTAATACACTAGATGCATGCTGATAGCGGTCGATGTGTGGAGTAATAGTAGTAGATGCAGGTGAGTCGGTCTACTAATCTTGGACTTGATGCCTATATAATGATCATTGCCTGGATATCATGATGATTATTCGAAGTTCTGTCAATTGCCCAACAGTAATTTTTTCACCCACCATTTGCTATTTTTCTCGAGAGAAGCCACTAGTGAAACCTACGGCCCCCGGGTCTTCTTTCTCATATATTTGCCTTAGCGATCTACTTTTCCTTTGCATTTATTTTCAGATCTATTGAACCAAAAAATCAAAAATACTTTGCTGCATTTTATTTCTATTTATTTTATTTGCGATCTACCTTCCAACCTAATACAAATTTAGCTCACGTCTGTTTGCCTATTTTGAGGCGCCGTACCCCGGAAGGGATTGACAACCCCTTTAACACGTCGGGTTGCAAGGATTTGTTATCTGTGTGCAGGGGTTGTTTACGTTATGTTGCTTGGTTCTCCTACTGGTTCGATAACCTTGGTTTCATATCTGAGGGAAATACCTACCGCCATTGTGCTGCATCATCCCTTCCTCTTTGGTGAAATACCGATGTAGCTTCAAGCGACATGAGGGGTGCTAGGTACGGCCACATGTCGAGCAACATGGCTGAGATTTTCAATGCCGTTCTGAAAGGAATAAGGCGGATTCCATTGGCCGTTGTGCTTACATTCACTTACGAAAAGTGCAATGAGTACTGGATCACGGTGATCCGATGTTAGGCGAGCAATCATCGGCGACCATACGGATGGCGATGGAAACCACAAAGACAGGCGGTGGCCGCGAAAGGTGAGCGAGCGTCTAGAGAGACAACAGATCAAGTCTGTGGATCAGTTGGTGAGGAAGTATGATCCGGAGAAACAACATTACTCGGTACAAGAGAAGGGCGGTCAGAACAGCGCCGGGTAGCCATGGGGCCGTTGGATTCATGAGGTCAACCTTCAAGAATACACCTGCAGCTGCCACAGGAAGAGTCCTTATCATGAGTTGTGCTCGCATCTGATGGTGGCTTGCAGGCAGCATTCATTGCATTGGTATGATATGGTTTTACCATATTACAACATACAGGCCATGGAGCGTACCTGGTCCACAAGGTTTAAGCCATACCTAGACCCCGGTAGGGGCCCCGAATACAATGGGTACAAGTTCCATCCCGACCCTACCCTTGTTCTCACCATGCGTGGGCGTCGGCAGTCTAAGAGGTTCAAGATGGCGATGGACAAGATGAAGCACAAGAGGAATAAGTTTGACGCATTCTCCTATGAGACGACCACGAAGAACCTCTGCACCTTCTTTCATCAAACCGGACACATAAACAACAAGTGGTTCGGCTGCGAGATGAGGGCGGAAGCCGTGAGGCAAGCCGCTATAGGAGCAGGGGCCATGTGATGACCCACAAGTATAGGGGATCTATCATGGTCCTTTAGATAAGTAAGAGTGTCGAACCCAACGTGGAGCAGAAAGAAATGACAAGCGGTTTTCAGCAAGGTATTCTCTGCAAGCACTGAAATTATCGGTAACACATAGTCGTGTGATAGGATAATTCATAACGGGTAACAAGTAACAAAAGTAACTAAGGTGCAGCAAGGTGGCCCAATCCTTTTTGTAGCAAAGGACAAGCCTGGACGAACTCTTATATAAAGCAAAGCACTCCTGAGGACACATGGGAATTGTTGTCAAGTTAGTTTTCATCATGCTCAGATGATTCGCGTTCGTTACTTTGATAATTCGATATGTGGGTCGACCGGTGCTTGGGTGCTGCCCTTCCTTGGACAAGCCTCCCACTTATGATTAACCCCTCTCGCAAGCATCTACAACTACGAAAGAATAATTAAGATAAATCTAACCATAGCATGAAACATATGGATACAAATCATCCCCTTACGAAGTACCGCTTAAACTAGGGTTTAAGCTTCTATCACTCTAGCAAACCATCATCTACTTATTAATTCCCAATGCCTTCCCCTAGGCCCAAATCATGGTGAAGTGTCATGTAGTCGACGTTCGCATAATACCACTAGAGGAGAGACAACATACATCTCATCAAAGTATCGAACGAATACCAAATTCACATGATTACTTATAACAAGACTTCTCTCATGTCCTCAGGAACAAACGTAACTACTCATGAAGCTTATTCATATTCATAATCAGAGGAGTATTAATTATCATTAAGGATCTGAACATATGATCTTCCACCAAATAAACCAACTAGCATCAACCAACATGGAGTAATCAACACTACTAGCAACCCACACGTACCAATATGAGGTTTTGAGACAAAGAGCTGATACAAGAGATGAACTAGGGTTTGAGAGGAGATGGTGCTGGTTAAGATGTTGATGGAGATTGACCCTCTCTCGATGATAGGATCATTGGTGATGACGATGGCTTCGATTTCCCCCTCTCGGAGGGAAATTTCCCCGGCAGAACAGCTCCGCTGGAGCCCTAGATTGGATTACGCCTGTGTTCCGCCTCGAGACGGCAATGGTCATTCCAAAAAGCTTCCTTCTGATTTTTCCAGGTCAAAACACACCATATATCAGAAGATGGCCATCGGGGGCCCGCCAGGTGGCCAACAAGGCAGGGGCATAACCAGGGGGTAGGGCGCGCCCTCCACCCTTATGGATGGCAGGTGGCCCCCTCTGGTGCTTTCTTCGCCCAATATTTTTTATATATTCCAAAACAATTCTCCGTGAAGTTTCAGGACTTTCAGGGTTGTGCAGAATTGGTCTCTAATATTTGCTCCTTTTCTAGTCCAGAACTCCAACTGTCGGCATCCTCCCTCTTCATGTAAACCTTATTTTAACATAAAAGGATGCTAGCCGACTTGCCTCCACGGAGCTCCCTCGATTTGATGCATTTCTGACCGTTCGATCATAGTCAATCTGGTCTTCTGGCTCTTCTTAGACGTCAGATCTTTACCTACAGTCAATCTGATTTTCACCTGTCGGTAGTTCTCCGTAGCCTATGACTGGTGGGCTCGTTGCTCACGTCTATTGGCCGGGTGAGACATTTCGACGTGCGAGCCAATCCTCCCCTCACGTGCGGCACACGGTGTGTGGCACCGCACAAACCCTACCCCCGATCCATAGGTGTTTCACCCTTTCCTCCCCTTCCCTTCGTCAACACAGCCGCCACACCTCCTCTCCCGTGCTTGCCGCCGCCACGGCCTCGCTGCGCCCGCCACTAGATCTGCGCCCTTGAGGGTGACGGGGAGCTGAAGACGATGAGCAGCGGCGCGTGGGGTTCGTGTAGGTCCTCGGCTCGCCCGTACCTCACCAGTACGACGGGCAAGCAAGCCCACGGGAGACGAGCGCACAGAGGTCAGTGGCAAGTGCTCCAGAGAGGAGATAAGGCAACACTCGAGGTGGCGGCGCTGGGCCAGCAATATCAGGTGGTGGCTGAGGTAAACGAGCGAGGTGGTGCTGGAACGCATGGGGGCCGGCAGCAAGTCGCGGAAAGTGCACAACCACTCCGACGAGGTGGTGGTGGCCTGCTTGCCCATGGTGAGCCATTGTTCTTTTCTTTGCTCCTCTCTTCTCATGACAAGGTTTGACGGACACCGAAGCCGTCTGCTCCATCCGCCAGCATGCTCATAAAGGTAGTTACAGTGAGATTGATGTTCATATTAGCTTCAATGTTGTGACATTTTTATGCGATCTGAGTTGTAATCCACTATTTTTTTAGATTTTACATTTTAGTAGCAATGGGTTTCCTGCTCTACTAGCTGTGACATTTTCCATGCCTTTGCTTTTAATATAGTATAGCGTCCATACTTATGGGTTCAATTTGACAAGCTTTTGTCACCTTCCATCCTGTTTTAAGCTCTGTTGATGAATGCTTTCTACCATGTTAGTGGGAGGGGGAGGAGGCCAACGACTAGGAGAAGGAGCATGGATCATAATCGATGTTATGGGTAAAACTGCTAACAAATTGCTGCATCATCATGGCTAAGGTGTCAATACTACTAGGTAGGCATAGTGAGTATTCCACTTATTATGTTCACCTTGACACGCTTCATGGATTGTATGAATTATTTTAAATATGTAAACCTACATTGGTGTATGTTAGTTTTAGGATGGCAACTTGCCTTTTTTTTCATGCCTTGTTAATGCTTTTGGTTCTCACGGGGTTTGAGATGTGTAGATCCGATTCGACGGATCGATTGCAGTGTGAGTATGTAGTATCCTTATCTATTTCATATGCTTGACTCCACTTTCATTTTCCTATGATGTATACATCGGACTCAGGGCTTTGCCCTGTTCCATCCGAGGTGTATCATGCTTTATCTGAAACTCAAGTCATTTGGTGTTGTTGGGGCTTCTTTGATCGAGAAGAGAAAGAGGGCATATGTGATATTTTTAGGCCATCTTTCCAGGTAGTGACATTCTAATATGCAAGGAATGCATTTATTTGATTTTTTTATTCTGACATACACTAAAGTAATCATGACCATCAGTAAAAGGAACACAGTCAAAACATGATTATATTTTGTCTTGGTATACCTCATTTAGTTGTCATTTGTATATTTCAGGGAAATTATTCAATTTTTAGTTATCTTTCCATTTCTATTTTCCCTTCTATGCTTATCGGATGGGTAGACAATCTTATAAGGGGATGCAATGGATTTTTGTATTTTGGATTCTCTGGACTGAATGGGTTATATTTTTAACCCATAAAAATTACTTTGACTCCAATATGATCAACTGTGACTCGGAATATTTTTCCCAATATTATCGGACAATATTGTAGGCACCCACGCTCCAAAGCATACATTTGCATTATCTTATTTGATTATTGAACTAACTATCAACAATCATGTATATAGACTTCCCGGAGAAATAAACCAAGATGGGCATTATCTGGTACAGCACAAGGAACCTGCCCTCCTGCTCTGGTTCTCAGAGCCATGGCCCTCGAGTTAGCGGAGAATGGTTATGATGAAGACTCGATTCCGGTTCTCGTGTTTCTCTTCTTCTCCTTCTTCAAATTACATTATCCTCTTTATGATTTAGCTATTCATGTTATCTCAAGATACTGCAGCCTAGAGAGTGCGTGCTTTAGATTTAGCAGCCATACATACTGAAAGGGACACCTTTGGACTCCCTTGCCTTGATTTTCAAAAGTATAATTACTCCATGTAAAGACTGCATCCATTTTGGTATATATGTGATACTGCATGTGTAAATTCAGAAAATGGACCCTATGGTCTACCTTCAGTGTGTGCATACTGCATAAAACTGGAGTATCCTTCAGTGTTTGCATACTGCATAAAACTGGAGTATCCTTGTGCTCATGTGAGCTTGCTATTATACCTTGCATTTGCATTAAAATGGAGAATTCTGCAGCTAAGATCCTGGTCTTTGTTCTTTCTTACATGGGATCTCTATCTTAGCTTGGAACCAATGTCAATTATACTTACTGAAAGATGTTAGGTTTACAAATCTATTTAATTACCAATGGCAAAGCTTTCCCGGCATTATGTTAATCTGAAAGGTGTATCTACATTTTTAAAATTGTGATTTTGGCCAATTACCACACCTATTGATCTTTGGTTTCTGTCTTTGCTACAGATCCTATGTGCCTGCTTTATTATTCTGCTGCTGTGAGACAGGCCTTATCGCTACCTCACTTGTCATCGCAGTCGTCCCTACCTCACTCCCCTCTGCCCTTGAGGCAAGGGTATGTACCTTACTTAATTTTTCACTGGAAATTCTTTGAATTGATATACAAGTATTTCAAACACTTCATCTATTGGGGAGCTACTATATTTTCCTCCTATTGTCCGGCCATTGCTTGATCTTTGCGTTCCACTCCTCACGATGCCCCTATATTTTCCTATATTTATCAGGACAAAATTTGGAGAGAGGAACGCAAAGATCAAGCGATGGCCGGACAACAGGAGGAAGGAGCTGACGGTGGTCATAGTTTGCCTCTGCCTTGCTATGTGCCAAAGACAGATCCAGAAGATATGGTAACTACTATTGATGGATTGATTTTATGTATAACTCATCTATTCATAGTTTTATGTTAACTTAGTTGTTGTGTTTTTCTTTTCAAATGCTTTTGTTTTATGGGAGGCTGAGGGTTTTGGAATTATCTGTATGGGTGAGTTCTTTTTCTGTAAGTGTATTTTATATGTTGCTGACTGTTTTTGTAATTGATTCTTGTTCTTTATGAAACCGAGAAGAAAGAAAAGAACAACGAGAAATTGTTTAGCTAAATAGGCAAAGCCGGCTGATGTTTACTTGTTGTTTGTTTTAGACCCTTGATGGGTCATGCTTTTGGCTGCCTTTTGCGTTCCTTGACATCATCGAAGTTGAAATAAGAAGAAGAAGAAGATGAAATCTTGCCGAGGTGCTCCTCTCTATTTTCCTATTACTTTCTCCATCATTCACATTTAAATTTACTAATATTGGTTTGCTAAAGTCTAAGCATGATGTGTACAGATCTGAGGATGAAGAGAAGAAGATATATGTTAACTTTCGGAGTGATTGAGTTGGTCAAAAAATATGAAGCTCATCAAAGGGGTACTATGCAATACCTAGAGCTCGAGTAGATATAAATTATTCAATTCATATTTGATTCCAGTGGTTTTACTTCCATACAACATGCTTGTTGCTTGGCTGCTATGGAGAAGGGTATTCTTTGAAGGAGTTGTAGACCTTTTGAATATGCTTCGATTTGGACACTTTTTCAGTATGTATATGATATGGGCAGGTAAGAACGCAACTTGGTTTCGGCTCAAGTTTTACTAGCCTTTATGTCATCCTCACATTTATGTTGCAGGTTACTTGTCTTTCAACCCGTTTGTTAAATTTATAGTGCATTTTTTATGGGGCAGGTTAAAGAGCCCCTGTTATTTTTCTTGGCTTTTATTTGGAAGGTGCCATATGATGGTACTAACTCTATTCCGCTATCACTTTCTACATCACTCACATTTAAATTTGTTAAAATATGTTTTTGAAACATGATATCTACATATCTGAGAATTTTTATTTGTGGGTAAGGATTCTGTATATTGATATGATGTATAAGAAAGAAATAACTTATTGACTTATTTGGAGATTAGCTTTGTAGTATAGGACTGTGATTTCCTGCAAAAAATAGTATAGGACTGTGATATTTTAAGAATTCACAAGAAGAAGTATTTGTTATGTCCACATTTATATGATACATAGTCATGCATATCTCATCTCTTTTCCTGATCAAATGAAGCACAAGTCGTGGTAATTTTATCAGTTCCTTACATCTATTTGTGTAATGTCGATTCAGGAAATGAAAAACTTAATGTGGCTGGAGTTCTACATGGATTAAATCTAATTATCCTTATATTTCAACTCCAATGTCTTGGCCTCACATGGTCAGGCATGTTTTGTACAGGCAGTGGAAATAGAGTGCTCATTTTTATCCTGCAGATTTGGATTTTGACAGTAGAATGCGGTTTTGGGCATGTGTTTTGGTTCATTCGGTTTCGACAGAATCTAAGGTCAGGAAAAATATATAGGTGTTAGTTCATTATCTTTTCAGGTTTCTTAATTATTCATACATTTGCATCTATGTTACAGGTGCTAGCTTTCATGGCTAGGATTTTTAGCATATTCAAATCTGTTTTATAATAAGGTTTCCCCCTTGGATGTTCCTTATGTATCCATATATTAGATTTTGTGTGGTTCATTTGTTGCAAATATATAAATAATAATCTGATTGACTATATGCAAATTTGGTTTGAAATCTTAAAGTAGTCTCTGACAAGTTGTAGGTAAAGAAGATCATGTCCTAGCAGTTATATGCACGTGGAGTACATTTATTGTATGCTTTTTGTTTAGAAGTACTCAGTTTCATAGCATAATCAAGTGTTTTTCAATACTCTCTCTCTCACACACACACAAAATGTCTTTAATTTCTGCTTTTTTAATGTATTGGCCTCTGAATGACCTGCATGGTATATATCTATATCGCTGAATGACCTCGACTTGTACCTTTGTGGTTTGCAAACACTAAAACATGTGTTGCTACAGAGTTATCTTAGTTTTGACGTTGATCGGTGCAGGTGGGTTCTCATGGTAGGATTTGATCCACTTGGATATCAATGATACTGATACTTAAGTTGGCTTTCTTTAAAAAAATAAAGTATGTCTTGTGTTAGTTTGGGCGCAAGCCTGTATCATGAACACATACTTCACAAGAAAAAACTATACATTCACACTGCGGAAACTATACATTTACTTATTATTCAGAGCTCACTGTATGAAATCGGAGTGGTGCTCAAGATGTTAATTAACTAGCTTTGTGAATGGGGTGGTGAAAATACTGCTCACTTTATTTGTTTGGTCGCAAGCCTATATCATGTACACATATCGCTCAATTTATTTGTCCCTTCGTAAAATAAATCAATTTGCTCAAGCCTTTCTGCTGTTGATTCCAGTTCATTGGAGTAACTTTAATATTTCTTCTCATTGCATCAATTAACATGAATGCAAAACAGATTTGTTGTCTTATGCTATCCCATATCGTGGATGATGCCACTAAGTTGTTATAATTATGCTTGTAGTCCTTGTCGGAGTTTGGGTCTTGCACTTACTTTATAATGCAAAGGAATGGTATAAACTATAGCTGGTTCTTTCATGTAGTATGCCTTTTTCTATAATGTAAGTTATGGATGCGGTACTTCTTCGAAACCTTCATAATGCTTTTTGTCATGCAACAACTTGCTAACAAGTCATGGTCTGTTGCAGTTGATTGCACATGTCGAGGGCTTCTGGATGCATTTATTGTCTCATGTCACAAGGATTTACAACTTTTACGAGAATGCGGGAGTAGAGTATTGATAATTCCAGATGGTTCACTTCCTACAATAGATCACCCTACAGTACTATCAATTATTCAGTCAGAGAACCACACTATGCTGAATATATTGGTGGATCAGGTACATCGATAAGCACCCAATGTTCAGTCAGATGAAGAGAGTGAAAACAGCATTTACTCTGAATTTTCGCATGAGTGGCGTATGCATTTGGAAGTTTGAGGCACTGGATTCCCCACGGAGGAACAGTCAAGTTAAATTTAGATGCTTCATTCTTTCTTTGAGACTTGGAGGAGCTATATCGGGGCCATCACCGGGATTTTTGGTGTTTCTTCTATTTATCCAAGAGCATTGACAAATGCAGTTCTGTGGAAGAGGTCGAGGCTCAAAGCGATGCTAGATGGATTGACAGACTCGACATCTATGTACAACAATGTATGTTTCCCAACTTCATGCGACATTAAGACCAGCTCTTCTTCTGTTCCTGTCCAAGTCCGGGCAGCAGAACCAATATACCATCGCCCATGCCCTTGGTGTGTGTGCTAGAACTAAAGAGAACATACTCCAGATTGCAGATATCCCAGCGGAGCTACATGGGGCAGTTTCCCGAGTAGTTTCTATTTTGTATCTAAAAAAATGCATCCGATGGAAAAAACTTTTAATATTGCGAAGTATTTCAGGAAGCGAATTAGGAGCACTCGGGTGCTCCACCCCCTATAGGGAATATAGGGGGGCGTAGCACCCGAGAGCTCCTATGCATTTTCATGCATTTCACTCCTTTTGTCATGGAAGTAGATAAGGCCTCACTGGTTCGGGTGTGACTGCTGTTGTGTCGCGATTTGATTTCTTAGATGTGTTCTTAATATATTGATAGAAACACCAATTTCTAAAGCAAAATAAGGCCTCCTTAACTTGTTTTATACGTCATGTTAAGTATAAGCATGTTATTAAGCAAAATGATATGTATATATTTTTTATTCAAAGGTATCTAAATTCTTACTATGCTTGCTTCCTCAAACAAAATACTACCAAAAAATGCACATATTTTTCAACACAATGTGGTTTCTAATGAGACTTTACGCTAGCAAATTGAAATGTGTTTATAGATGTTATTGTAGACAACTGGCCTATTTTTATTATTATTATAGGGGGTTAAAATTGTTATCGTATGTACACCACTCCATCGGAGCTCATAAGAGGAACTATCACCGGATCCATCTCGATTTGTTGTGCGAGTTTTAAATCGAGCCATTGTCGGCGCTTCCATCAGAATTGATATCCACAGGCTCAGTTCAAGATCCCCTCATGCTCAACTATCGCACTGACCTACGACACCATCGATTCTCAATCAAAACAATGGCAGCTTATAAATAACCATCAATTCCCTTCCATATGAGTGCATCCCTAAATAGAAAGGATCGCAACACAAGATCTATAATGCCTAAAAAATGACCCAAAAGGAGTGGGAATCGCCACAAAAAAGAGGGGAATAGATGGACAGTAAATCCATGCATGCAGACAAATCCAAAATCAAAAGAGGTGAGAAAATGCACCGGTCGCGGTGACAACGCCTCATCACCCAAATTGAGGAACCGAGAAAGAAAGGAAGGGGATACATGATTGGCTCCGCCCCTGCCGCTTCATATTCAGCCCCTCACGGGCCACAGACATTGCTCTACGTGGGCTGGGCTAAATAATATATGGGCTATTCTAATACCTCCTGATCCCTATATCTCCCTATATGCACAACAAAGACATGTTTTTTTTCTTTGGTTTCTTATCTTTTCCCCTCTTTTTTTGCAGGAAATATATGCATGGCCAGGTTTCTCATCATGATAACCATGTTTTCAAACTTTGTAAAAAAATACAACCATGCCAACTTTACTCTCTCACCATAGTGGCCATATTTTCAAACTGAACATATTCATATCATGCAAAATTTCCCTTTTCCCAGACTATTATTTAACAACGTAATAAACATGTTTACAATATCGCATGATTTAGTTGAAGGTTCTTGCAACATGAAACTATTTTCATCGACAACATGTCTTCAGCAGGTCTCTACGCCATTTGGCGCAACAGGTGAACTAGTAAAATAAGAGAGAAAAGGCATAAGTATTGTGATATAATGTGTAATAACAGCCCATAATGCAATAAATATCAATATAAAAGCATGATGCAAATGGATGTATCATCATGGCGGAAGGTGTGCCCGCCCAAGCATCGGGTAACATGTGCACGGCCACCTTAGCTAGAGCGATGCGCCGAGGAACTCGCCGTACGGGTGCTTCCCGTAGAGGCTAGGCCCAGCCACGTGCAGAGTGGGCAGTGTGAAAATATGAGGTCGTTTCGTTGTGCCGTTATTAATTTCTGGTATATGGCATCTGTTTAGCTGCGCTAACATGATGTTATTTGTTCAATGCAGAATGGCGGCCCAAGACGATGGTCCACCGGAGCTGCCACCTCCAAACCCTTCACGTGGACAGGGTGTTAGAGACCTTTTACGATTATTCACACCGCGGTCGTAGAATGTTGGAAGGGCATGTACCCGTCTCTTTGTGTCTCATTACGTGCAAGTCGTGCGTGCAAGGTTATATTGTTCCCTAACATCTTTCATTGCTACCATGACGACAACATCTGAATAAACTTTCTATGCGGTCTCACGACATTGACAACATGTCCTACGACAACCGTTACACTGAGTATTTTTGACAAGCAAGGTAGTTGCCCTTCATCACAATGTTGCGCAAGGGCGTGCCTGTATTCAACGACAGTCTTCTATCAGGCATGGTGGACCGTTGGAGGCCTGAAACCCATAATTTCCACTTGCCGTGTGGTGAGATGACAATCACACTACAGGATGTGAACTTCATAACTGGATTACCAGTCAACGGGAAACCGGTGACTGGAATCACCGATCCATCCCTGTGGAAGGCACGGGTTGAGCGGAACCTTGGTGTGAAGCATGACTCCTTTCCCCCAGGTTGGAAGAAGAAATTGGCGAGGACAAAAGTAACAGTATCCGGTGACCTAGAGTCCGTTGAAGAAGGGGTGTCGAAGGAGTTGAATAATAAAAAGAAGAGGTTCAAGACCAGCATCTCCTTCCTATGGCTGGAAGCAAACTTCGAGAAAGGCTCACCTGCAGATGCTTCTCACGAGGTCGTCCAAAGGTTCGCAAGGGCGTACGCGCTATACGTCCTCGGGGGCATGGTATTCACGGACGGTACTAGAGACCACGTCTCCTGGACCTGGCTGCAGCTTCTGAGTGACTGGGAGCAAGCTGGGCAGTTCAGCTGGGAATCCGCCGCCCTTGCCTGGTTGTATCGTCAGCTGAAAGCACAAGTGCTCCCTAGGTGGTTTTGGTAATTAATGTCAACATATCTATTGTTGGACTAACACTTTTTCCCAGTATGTTTCAGATAAGTTCAACAATGAAGTGGCATGGACTAGAGGATGTGGAACTCCCTCAAAATGCTAAGGACAAAAGGATTGGCTCAAGCTCAAAGCTCAAGACTCTACATTTTCTATTTTAGTGATCCAAGATCACATTGAGTCTATAGGAATAGCCAATACTATCAAGGAGGATGAGGTGTTGCTTAATGAGGCTCTTGCTCAAAACGCTTAGTGATATGCTCCAAAGTCCTCAACTACTTTCTCACATCCACATATGACCTAAACCCAAAGTCAAACTCGGCCCCACCGATTCTTTCTATAAGGCGCCACCGACTTCAGATGTCATAGCCACTGCCACAAACCCTAGGCAAATCGGTCTCACCGATAGGGATCTCGGTCTTACCGAGATGGGGTTGTAATCTCTTTGTGTATATCCATTACCAAAATCGGTCTAACCAAATTTGAGTAATCGGTACTACCGAGATTACAATGCAAACTCTCTGGTTAGCTTATTACCAAAATTGGTCCCACCGAGTTTGTGTAATAGATATCATCGAGTTTACCTGACCAAATCTCTGGTTAACTTATTACCAAAATCGGTATCACCGAGTTTGTGTAATCGGTCTCACCGAGATTATGTTATGCCCTAACCCTAACCATATCGGTCCTACCGAGTTGCATGTCGGTCCCACCGAAAATCCTAACGGTCACTAGATTTGTTGAATCGGTCCGACCGAGTTTGTCAATTCGGTCCCACCGAGATTGGTAAGTTGTGTGTAACATTTAGATTTTGTGTGGAGGCTATATATACCCCTCCACCTCCTCTTCATTCGTGGAGAGAGCCATCAGAACGAACCTACACTTCCAATACACATTTTCCGAGAGAGAACCACCTACACTTGTGTTGAGGCCAAGATATTCCATTCCTACCATATGAATCTTGATCTCTAGCCTTCCCCAAGTTGCTTTCCACTCAAATCTTCTTTCCACCAAATCCAAATCCTGTGAGAGAGAGAGAGAGAGTTGAGTGTTGGGCAGACTATCATTTGAAGCACAATAGCAAGGAGTTCATCATCAACACACCATTTGTTACTTCTTGGAGAGTGGTGTCTCCTAGATTGGCTAGGTGTCACTTGGGAGCCTCCAACAAGATTTTGGAGTTGAACCAAGGATTTTGTAAGGGCAAGGAGATCGCCTACTTCGTGAAGATCTACCGCTAGTGAGGCAAGTCCTTCGTGGGCGACGGCCATGGTGGGATAGACAAGGTTGCTTCTTCGTGGACCCTTCGTGGGTGGAGCCCTCCATGGACTCAAGGCAACTGCTTACCCTTCGTGGGTTGAAGTCTCCATCAACGTGGATGTACGATAGCACCACCTATCGGAACCACGACAAAAACATCTGTGTCTCCAATTGCGTTTGAATATTCCAAACCCTTCCCGTTACATTCTTGAAAGTTGCATGCTTTACTTTCCGCTGCTCATATACTCTTTGCATGCTTGCTTGTTATGTATTGTGATTGTTAAACTTGTGCCAAAACTCCACTTGAACTTAAAGAAGTTAAAAACTGCAACTTTCGGTACTTAGTGTCTAATCACCCCCCGTCTAGACACCTCTTCTCGATCCTTTCAATTGGTATCAGAGCTTTGGTCTCCATTGTCTTGGTTTAATCACCGTTGGAGGAAGATGGATGTGTCTACTTTGGGGAGTCTTAGACATAGAGTGCCTATTCTTGATGGAGAGTATTTTCATGAGTGGAAAAATGAGATGTTTGAGATTTTCAATGAATATCATTTGAACAAGTACATTGCTAGCCCTTGTGCACCTCATATTGATCCTGTGCATCCCACACCCGAAGAGGACCTTGACATGATTCACAATCTTAGGACCATCAATCTTATCATAAGAGGATTGCCCAAAAACTTGATTGCTAATTTGCCTACTCTTGATTGTGCCTGTACCATATGGAGATTTCTTGAGGAACGATATCCAGATTATTCCTTGAAAAATCTAGACGAAATTCTCCATAAGTCTATTGCCTCGAGTAAGATGAATTCGAGTGATCCTAGCTTTGGTGATTGTCTATTTGAGCTTACAAATCTCATGCGTGCCATAGGAGATGTTGGAATTATTACCAATATCATTTCCGAAGCTATTATAATCCATAAAGACAATCATAGAAATGATCATTTGTCTAATGAACTACCCTCTCTAGGAATTGATCAATCACAAGATGATGTTGAACATGGGTACTATGATGAGGATGATGATAGTGACTATGATCTTGATGATGCGATGAGACACTTTGGTCTTATGGAAAATCTTCGTGGCTACATGGCCGAAGGAAAGGAATGGGTTCTTGATAGTGGATGTACTGATCACATGACCGGAGATAAAGATATGTTCCGTGAGCTTGCTGAAAACGACGGCCCTAGAAAATATGTCACTTTTGGTGATAATTCAAAGGGTAAGGTGGTTGGCCTTGGTAAGGTGGCCATCTCACATGATAGCTCCATACAAAATGTCATGCTCGTTGAATCTCTTGGCTACAACTTACTTTCAGTATCTAGACTTGTTGTTTCGGTTTCAATGTCCTATTTACTGAAGTAGGTTGCCGAGTGTTTCGTAGAGATAATCATAAAATAGTCTTTAACGGTGTATGTAGAGGTGATCTATACATTGTTGATTTCACTAAAAAGGCTCAACCTAGAACTTGCTTTATTGCCAAATCTTCTAAAGGCTGGTTGTGGCATAGAAGACTAGGTCATGTTGGTATGCGAAACCTTGACAAGCTTATTAAAGGTGGTCATATCCTTGGAATAAAAGATGTCATATTTGACAACGATAGACTTTGTAGTGCTTGTCAAGTAGGGAAACACGTTGGAGGAAGTCACCGCGCGAAGAACATCATGACCATGAGAAGACCACTCGAGCTACTTCACATGGATCTCTTTGGTCCAAATGCCTACAAGAGTCTCGGCGGTAACTCGTTTGGTCTAGTCATAGTTGATGATTTTTCAATATTTACGTGGGTATTCTTTCTCGATGACAAATCGCAGGTCCAAAAGATCTTCAAAACCTTCGCTAGGAAGGCCCAAAATCAATTTGACGTGAAGATCAAGAAGGTTTAAGTGAAGCAAGAGAGAATTTCTTCAAAATTTTACTAACTCTCAAATAAATCTAAGTGAAGCAAGAGAGCATTTCTTCAAAAATACTAAGCACACCGTGCTCAAAAAGATATAAGTGAAGCACTAGAGCAAGTCCTAGCTCATAAAAGATTTAAGTGAAGCACAGAGAGCAATTCTAACAAGTCATGATATAATTTTGGCTCTCTCAAATAGGTGTGTCCAGCAAGGATTGATGACTTAAAACACAAACTAAAACAAGAAAAGACACATATCATACAAGACGCTCCAAGCAAAAGACATATCATGTGACGAATAAAAATGTAGCCTCGAGTAAAATACCGATAGTTGTTGGAAGAAAGCGGGTATGCCACTCGGGGGCATCCCCAAGCTTAGTTGGTTGCTCATTCTTGGATAATAGCTTGGGATGCCGGGGCATCCCCAAGCTTAGTTGGTTGCTCATTCTTGGATAATAGCTTGGGATTCCAGGGTATGCCCAAGCTTAGGCTCTTCCATCCTTCCTTCATCCATCGTAAGATAACCAAAAACTTGAAAACTTCAATCACACAAAACTCAACAAAACCTTCGTGAAATCCGTTAGTAAAAGAAAGCAAATAGCTACTATAAGTACTGTATCAAACCAATTAATATTTTTTTTTGTATTATATCTACTGTATTACAACTTTTCCATGGCAAAAACTCATCAAAGAAAACCATAGAGCCATCAAAATAAGCACACAACACAAAGAAAACAGAATCTGTCAAAACAGAACAGTCTGTAGTAATCTGATTTTTGCGAATACCTCTGGAACTCCAAAAATTCTACCAAATTAGGAAGACCGGGGTAATTTGTATATTAATCTTCTGCAAAAAGAATCAGGGCAAAATCTCTTTCAGATAAAAAAATGAGAATTATTTTCGTCAGCGCAAAGTTTCTGTCTTTTTCAGCAAGATCAAACAACTATCACCCAAGAAGATTCTAAAGGCTTTACTTGACACAAACACTAACTAAAACACAAAAAACACAATCATACCAGTAGCATAATTGTGTAAACACACAAGAACAGAAAGCAAAAGGCAAAAAATAATTTTTATTCATTGGGTTGCCTCCCAACAAGCGCTATTGTTTTACGCCCTTAGCTAGGCATAAAGCAAGGATCTAAGTTTTGTCATCCTTGGTTCGAGATCCATAAAATTCCCTCATGATTGATTCATATGGTGGCCTAATTTTTTTTCTAGGAAAGTGTTCCATACCCTTCCTCAAGGTAAATTGGAACTTAATATTGCCTTCTTTTCAGATCAATCACGGCACCGAGAAAAGCGTGAAAAACGGTCTACCAAGAATAATTGGACAAGACGGATTGCAATCAATATCAAGAACAATAAAATATATGGGCACATAATTCCTATTTGCAAGAATAAGAACATCATTAATTCTTCCCATAGGCTTTTTAATAGTAGAATCCGCCAAGTGCAAATTGAAGGAACATTCTTCAAGGTTGGTAAGACAAAGCACATCACATAAAGATTTTTGGAATTGTGGAAACACTAGCACCCAAATCACACAAAGCAAAACACTCATAATTTTTAATCTTGAATTTCATAGTAGGTTCCCATTCATCATGCAATTTCCTAGGAATTGATACTTCTAATTCCATTTCTTCTTCTAAAGCTTTCGTCGTAGCATCAACAATATGTTTAGTAAAAACTTTGTTTTGTTCATAGGCATGGGGTGGATTTAGCTTGGATTGCGACAAAGAAATTCAATCAATCAAAGAGCAACTATCATAATTAGTCTTTGTAATCCAAAAGAGTGGGTGCATCACTAACTAAAGTTTTGACCTCTCCAAACCCACTTTTAACAATTTTCTCAACAAGATTTTCACCCTCCGAAATATTGGGACGCCTTCTACCTAAAGTTGACTCTTCTCCAGTCCCTTTTTCATCAATCTTATCTTTACTAAACAAGGAATCAATAGAAGAAACACCAATCATTTTAAGATCTTCATCACTTTTGCAAGAATAATCACTAGAAAAAGCTTTCTCTAAAAATTCTCTTTTAGCTCTAAGCATAGCAGTTCTTTTCTTACTTTCATCGATAGAAACATAAAGAGCTTTAATTGATCCATCAACCTTAGGCACAAAAATTTTCAACTTGAGATTTTCCACATCATGAGCAATTCTATCAACACTTCTAGACAAATCGTCAATCTTATTCAACTTTTCTTCTATGGAAGTGTTGAAAACACTTTGTGTGTTGATAAATTGTTTAATATTATTCTCAAGATCAGAGGTATTCCTATTATTATTGTAAGATTGATTTACATAGGAATTACCATAATTATTAGAGGAATTACTAGGAAAAGGCCTAGGATTAAAATTTCCTCTGTAAGCATTGTTGTTGAAATTATTGCGAGAAATAAAATTCACATCAATCGCATCACTATTTTGCTCAATAAAAGTAGACAAAGGCATATCATTAAAATCAACAGGAGCACTTTTACTAGCAACCAATTTCATAAGAGCATCAACTTTATTGTCGGCATCTTGGGAACGGGGGTCCCCAGACTTGCCTGCCTGTGGCCCACGGCGTGGCTCCACCAGCGGCCCTGTACGGCCCATCTTCACCAGTAAACACCCAAGACCCTCGTGAGGTGGACGATGCAAGACCTCCTCGGGGGTGGCCTCACCACGCTGGCTCGCGAGGGGCGGAGAGATCAAGGCAAGGGGCACCTCGCGAGGTTCCTCTGACACAAGCCATGACGCCTGGGGCGGTGGGCGCCCGGTAGCGTCTGATGTCCTCGTTCCTCTTTGGTGCAAAAGAGGCAAGCGCAAAGCGAGGAGTCCCAAGGCATCAGGCAAAGGTTCCCATATCGGTGCAACGAGACCAAGACCAGCAGGACGGCAGGACGGAGGTCACCATGGAGCCCAAGACGGCGTCACCACCAGAGCCTTTGGCAGTTGAAGACTACCTTTTGTCAGGATAGCTTGTACTAGCTGTCCCCCTTCAAATTGGCCATTGTGGGATCCCTTGCCGCCTAATATTTGGGAAGAGGACCAGGGCCTCTATTAATAGGACTAGCCAACACTGTAGGCATGGGAGAGGGAGAGAGGGATCCCGAGCATTCTCTACCACACAAACTCACCAAGCACAAGAGCACCTCTCCTCAGGAGGCTGTTCTTCCCCTGTACTAGTTCTTCCTCAGCACAAGAGGAAATCCACCACACCACACTGGAGTAGGGTATTACACCACATCGGTAGCCCGAACCAGTATAAATCTTGTGTCCCTTTGCTCTGTGAGTTCGACGCGCTGAAGCTTTGAGATCGCGGTGAGGGCGTGAGCTAGAGGGGGAGAGATCTTCATGCGCACCACAGTGTTCGAACCTCAAGGGTTTTGCCGGAACCCGAAATCTGACATTTGGCACGCCAGGTAGGGGTGCGCCGAAGCCTTCCTTCCGTCGATCCACACTCCGCTATCTCCGCGCTTTGCCCCCATGGCCGGCCTTGCTCTTTCGGCTGCGATGACGGATGCCCGAGGCGGGACCAGGGGCTCCAAGCCTTAGCCCCTGTCGATGTTCTGGGAACGGGAGTCCTAGACTTGCCTGCCTGCGGCCCACGACGTGGCTCCACTCGCGGCCCAGTATGACCCGTCTTCACCAGCAAACACTTAAGACCCTCGCGAGGGACCAAGCTTCGCGAGGCGGACGACACAAGGCCTCCTCGGGAGCGGCCTCACCAGGCTAGCTCGCGAGTTGCGGAGAGATCAAGGCAAGGCGAACCTCGCGAGGTTCCAATGACATAAGCCATGACCACCAAGACCGAGCGGGCGCCAGCCGAGCTCCAGCGCGTACATTGTCCTCGTTTCCTCTTTGGTGCTAAGGAGGAAAGCGCAGGCGAGGGGTACTGCGGTGTCTGACAAAGGTTTCCATATCGGTGCAACAAGATCAAGACCAGCAGGACGGCAGGACGGAGGTCACCGTGGATCCCAAGACGGCGTCACCACCAGAGCCTTTGGCAGGCGAAGACCACCTTTAGCCAGGATAGCTTGTACTAGTTGTCCCCCTTCAAATTGGCCGTTGTGGCATCCCTTCCCGCTCAATATTTGGGAAGAGGACCAGGCCTCTATAAATAGGACTAGCCACTAGTAAGAGGCAACTGATCTTGGACTGGATCCACTCCATCCTCACATCCACCAAGCACAAGAACACCTCTCCTAAGGAGGCTGTTCTTCCCCTTATACAATTCATCCTCATCCCAAGAGGCAATCACCACACCACACTGGAGTAGGGTATTACACCACAACGGTGGCCCGAACCAGTATAAATCTCGTGTCTCTTGTGTCGCGGGTTCGTCGAGCTAGGCTTTGAAAACGTGGTGAGGCTGAGGGCGTGATTAGGTAGGGGGAAATCTTCGTGCGAACCCCAGTGTTTGAACCTCAAGGGTTTTGCCGGAACCCAAAATCCAAAACTTGGCATGCCAGGTAGGGGTGCGCCGGAGCTTTCCTTCCGCCAGTTGATCCCCCGACACTCCGCGGCTCCAAAATCCGATGTCCGGCGACCCGAGGACCAACGCCGACCGCTGGGCAGCTTGGCCAGCCCGGGCGGCACCGTCTGCCCAAGAAGACTGAGGGAGTCCTGGATTAGGGGGTCTCCGGACAGCCGGACTATATCCTTTGGCCGGACTGTTGGACTATGAAGATACAAGATTGAAGACTTCGTCCCGTGTCCGGATGGGACTCTCCTTGGCGTGCAAGGCAAGCTTGGCAATACGGATATGTAGATCTCCTCCTTGTAACCGACTACTGTGTAACCCTAGCCCTCTCCGGTGTCTATATAAACCGGAGGGTTTAGTCCGGAGGACAAGAACAATCATACCATAGGCTAGCTTCTAGGGTTTAGCCTCTACGATCTCGTGGTAGATCAACTCTTGTAATACTCATAT
This sequence comes from Aegilops bicornis, assembly GCA_021605145.1. NCBI lineage: Eukaryota > Viridiplantae > Streptophyta > Magnoliopsida > Poales > Poaceae > Aegilops > Aegilops bicornis. Next base: position 209,934,823 of record CM038674.1, read on the forward strand.
CATCAAGATCAATCAAGCAGGAAGTAGGGTATTACCTCCATCGAGAGCGCCTCAACACAGGTAAACATCGTGTGCCCCGCCTCTGTTACCATCCACCTTAGACGCACAGTTCGGGACCCCTACCCGAGATCCGCTGGTTTTGACACCGACATTGGTGCTTTCATTGAGAGTTCCACTGTCGTGCCACCGTAAGGCTTGATGGCTCCTTCGATCATCGAGAACGATGCGATCTAGGGTGAGGTTTTTCTCCCGGACAGATCTTCAGATTCGGGCGGCTTTGTATCAAGGGACACCCGCTGGCCATCTGGAGCAGATCGAAAGCTGAGCCCCTGGACATCAGGTCAGGTTTGGAAGTTTGACCTATACTGCCACGTCTGCGGAGACTTGATCTTCGAGGGATTCGAGCCCATGTCAAGTGCGCCGCACAGTCACATCAGGCATGTCTTAGCTCTGTCGTCGGACAGTGTTCGGGAGATCACACCTGCAACTACTCCGGCCTTCAATCCGGAGCAAATTGCGCCACCCGAGGATGGGTGGATAGACCCCGCCATGGAGGCCGCACTCAGCGGTGATAGAGCCGGACATCGACTTCACCCTCACGAGCCGTGATGCCGAACCACTGGATTCGTCTCCTGTCACGGATTCCGAGCTGCCTGCGTCCGTGCCTATCGAATCTGATTGGGCGCCGATCATGGAGTTTACCTCCGCAGATATATTTCAGCACTCGCCTTTCGGCGACGCGCTAAATTCATTAAGGTCTCTATCCTTGTCAGGAGAACCTTGGCCGAACTATGTCCGGCTAGAATGGGATGCGGACAACGAAGAAATTCGCTGCCCACCCACCACCCACTTAGTAGCCACTGTCGGCGATTTAACCGACATGCTCGACTTCGACTCCGAAGACATCGACGGTATGGGCGACAATGCAGAGATTTAACAGAACCACCGCTGTGTCGCTGGACCGCCACCTCATCATACGATATATATATGGTGGATACCCTCATAGAAGGCAATGGCGACAAGACAGCGAAGGATGACCCCTCCAAGAAGCAACCCAAGCATCGACGTCAGCGGCGCCGCTCTAAGTCCTGCCATAGCAAAAGCAATGATACCGGCACAAGAGACAATAACACTCCGGATAGTGCCGAAGACGATGACAATCGCCTCCAGCCAGATTTAGAGCAGGAGGATGAACAAGCTAGCCCTCTAGAACAGGCAGCAGATGGAGAAACAGAGGATGACAATTACATGCCTCTCTCTGAAGACGAGGTGAGTCTCAGTGACGAAGAATTTATCGTGCCTGAGGATCCCATCGAGCAGGAGCGCTTCAAGCGCCGGCTTATAGCCACAACAAATAGCCTGAAGAAAAATCAACAACAGCTTCGAGCTGATCAAGACTTGCTAGCAGATAGATGGACCGAAGTCCTTGCGGCCGAGGAATACGAACTCGAACGCCCCTCCAAGAGTGACCCAAAGCGCAGGTCGCTACCCCGACTCAAGGAGGAAGCATTGAAACCTACATCACCAGCGTATGATGCGGCTGATCGGCCACCTCGTGGCCGAGACACAGAGGCATTTCAGCCCGAAGTCCAGCCCGCACCTCGCCGCCAATCAAACAAAAATACCAAGGCCCGGGGCAACACGTGGAACCTGCGAGGTGTATTGGAAAACAAGGCAAAACATGCAAGATCGATCTACGGATTACGGGGGCGCGCACCAACACGTGACGATGATCGTCACACCGGATACACTAAAAGTCAATCCGGCCGAGCCGAACACGGCAGCCAATATTCGTATGAACTGCGTCATGATATAGCCCGGCACAGAGGCGCCGCACACCCCCTATGCTTCACTGATGAAGTAATGGATCATGAATTCCCGGAAGGGCTTAAACCCGTAAACATTGAATCATATGATGGTACTACCACTACAAAAAAAATACACTTCCATGATGATACCTGTTTGTCACAGTAGGTCGCGTTTTTTGTCATGCATGTACATCCATGACAAATTTAGGAAAGAATCAAGATAGTCATACTGTCTTTGTCAGAGAAGTGTTCCATGACATTACCAAAATTATCATCATGGAAGTGTCCACTTCCATGACGATAAATCGCGGCCACGAAGTGCTTTCGTCAAGGGTGACCGACACGTGGCATCCACCGTAACGGAACGCCGTTAAGCTATCGGGTCGGGTTTTGGTCCGATAACCCATTAACAGCCCCGACCAATGGGGATTTTCCACGTGTAAAATCATCATTGGCTGGAGGAAACACGTGTCGACTCATCGTTGGGACAGATGTCATCCACTCATTGGATAGAAGGCGCCTATGATATGTCAACACGTGGCAGGCCCAACAGAGGCCCATTCCTGTGAAAAGGCCGGCCCGTTTGACTTGGTCAAAAGGTGGCGGGCCGGCCCATGGAAAGCCTGTTAACGGCATGTTCGCATATAGCCCATTTATGGCCCACTAACCCAAGGCCCGTTACGCCCTATCCGAATTAGGCCTAGTAGCGTTATCTGGGCCATCCAATATGATTCCAAATTGCCACTTCGCCGGCCCATGTATGGCCCATGACGTCTTCGGCCCATATGAGGCCCTATGTAACTCTTGGCCTATTGACGGCCCGTGGTGAAATCGGCCCGCAATGAACAAAGGTATCACTTTACACCCATTAACGGCCCGTGGTAAATCGGCCCGTAATGAACAAAGATATCACTTTATACCCATTAAGGGCCCGTTATTCAGTTGGGCGTTTCAAAGAAATGTTATCTTTCGCCTTCTCAAAGCCCATATATTCTTGGGCTCATTTCAAAGATTCATTTACTTACGGCCACATCGCTATTATTTGCTTGTGGGCCAAATTCAGCCCGTGGTTACATCGGCCCGTTTGTGGTCCGTTAATACGTTGGGCCGTTTTCATAGCGTCATCAAATACAACCTATTAACGATGGCCCGTTATGGTCATACGGCCCGTATAAGGCCCATTGATGATACGACCCGTAGAGGCCCCATTGTTTCAACGGCCCATAGAAGGCCCATTGTTTTTACGACCCGTAGAAGGCCCATTGTTTCTACAGCCCGTAGAAGGTCTACTGTTTCTACGGCCCGTAGAAGGCCCACTGTTTCTATGGCCCGTAGGAGGCCCAGTGTCACTACAGTAAATATTAGCCCATGGTTATTGTGGCCTAGTTTTAAAAAGAACTGCACTGACTACAAGCAAACAAATAAACAAAACAACAAGGAAATAAATAAGCAAGCAACTTATGCTAGGCTATCACGGTTGGTACACATATTACATCCACTAGGCATCAAAGTTCGCCACCAGTGCAAATATAGGGAACAAAGCAGCATATCATATACACTGGTTGTCAAAGTTGGCGACCAGCGCAAATAAACGTCGCAAAGAAAACAAATCCGTAATCGAAACCACTTTAAGATCTCAAGAAACAATATCACAGGTACCCATAATCTTGGCAAGATGCTTAGCAAGCTTATTAACTTTCTCTTGTTTGGCGCTTAAATCCTCCAAATATTGTCATTGCACCGTAAAATATGCATCTGAATTCTGCGGGGACTACCTCGGTCCTTCAAATTTTCGTCGTCAAAGACATCTGATCGATGTCTTTCAACTTGAAGTTGAGACTCAAGAAGACGAATCGATTCAGCTGAGTTCGAAGAGCTTGTGCCAGCGATGAGTGGCCAGTAACTCGAACACTACATCAAGACAGGACTTTTGGGTTCCCTCACTGTCGTCAAGATAGTTTTTACCAGCTTTCTTGGAGACCAATAGGGATGTCTCACTATCTTGAACCTTATCTGCATTACTTCCTTTACCATCGGATAACGCAGCATCGTTTCTCCAATATTTTGTTCGCATTCTAAAAGAGAAACAAGCAGACACATCACATGTTTACCATGTTGTATATGAAACTCATTTTGGTAAATGAGTTCAAGAGTAAAGTGGATGTGATAACAAAGATGAAACAAACATATATCTATGTACCATGGTCACTTTATGGTCTATATCATTCTAGTTTTTGTTGCCAAATCAAGATAGAGACATAGTTCAAATAATATTTGTTCAAGACAAAGCGAGAATAGACAGAATATAAGTGTGGGTAACTATAGAGCAATAACAACACTTGTAATGTGCATGACATGAGAACATAACTGTTTATTCAATTGAAACTGAAATCAACATAGAGCAGGTTACAACAATGAACCGCTTAAAGAAACAGGTTTAAAACATACCTGCTGCGCCATTGGAGTTTCAATTCCATCCTTCAAATTTGAAAATAGTTGGTATGAGTAAATATAGCAATGCAAGAGCAAAGGAGTATGAACCATAGCTACAGAACCTGACCTGAGAATAAATCTTCTTCTCCTTTAAGCGTTGAGTTGGGATTCAGAGTGGTGGTCCTCGTGCTTTGGGCACTGCAGTTCCCTTACTAACCGCTTGTGTTTGGGTGCTCTGTGTTGGAGACGGTGCTGTGTCAACTGGAACTGGGTTACTATCTGCCGGGGTTGGGGTTAGAAGGGGTGTAGCTGGTTCTCTGTCCAACTGGGTAGGGGTACAATCATGAGAGTCCGGGTTATGTGTGGTGGATCTAGTCCTTGGGCATGTACAACCGTGGTTCTATCTGCATCAACTGGTAGCACTATCTTTTCTCAAGACCGTGTTGTTACTCCCTTTAGATCGCCATCACGCTCTCCAATTCAAATGGCTGATAAACAAGAAAAGTAATTGAAAGTATAGACATTGTATGATAGACAGTGCAATGGATAGTGGGGAATAAAAGAGGGCATGAAATAATTCATATTTATGTTGTCTAACCAAACAGGATAGCATGACACAATTTCACATATATGATGGCTAACTAAACAGGATAGCATGACCCAATTTCACATTATGTTGGCTAACTAAAAAGATGGAAAGACATAGTTCAAAATATGAGACCATGTAAATAGGATGACATGACATAACTATATAATGTGTTTATTAAATAGGTTGGCATGCCATAATTCACATACATTCATGGATAGAATGCCATAATTTTAAATATGATGACTGTAAACACTAAACAGGATGAGATGATATAACTATATGATGTCTTTATTAAATGGGTTGCCATGCCATAATTCAGACAGATGATGTGTATGTACTATGTAAACATGATGGCATGATATAATTCAAATATATGATTTATATAGTAAGCAAGTAAGCAGATGGCAATCTATATATGATGTAAAAACTAAACAATGCAAGACAACATGCATGACATGGGTAATATAACTCGCCAAGTTTGAGCATAGACCTCGTATGGAAATAGGACTGGTCATCAGTCTCAAAATCCTCCTCTGAGGAGCTCTGTAGCCACCAAGATGTCTGCTTCAGCAGGTAGCATTGTCTTCTCTGAATACCTTGTTTTCACTCCAGATACTTCCATCACCGCTTCAAATGGCTGATGCACAGGAAGAGTAGTTGAATATACAAACGTTGTCGACAAATGGAACACGTAATACAAAAAATGATAGCATGATATAATTCACATACATGATGATTGGCTAAACAGCATGGCATTGCATAATTCACATATATAATGCCTTTGCAACAAGATATCATTGTATAATTCACATATAATGTCTTGCAACAAGATGGCAATGCATAATTCACATATATGGTAATTAGACACCTTTGAGCAGGTGGCATTCACACAAAGCATGTCTAAACTAATCAAATGACATAGCAATGCGAGACACCATACGCATGATATGAGCAACATAACCTCGCCAAGTTAGAGCATACACCTCGGGGATAGGACTGGTCATCTGTCTACGAATCCTCCTCTCGAGGAGCTATCCGTAACCAACGAGATATGCGCTTCGTCGAGATAGCATAGTCTCGCTCGAAGACCTTGTTTTCACTCCAGAATTTGCCATCACCGTGTCAAATGGCTGATGCACACGAAGAGCGATTGAATGTACTAACATTGTTGAAAATTGTATTATGTAACGAAAATAATGATGGTATGATTTTATTTACATATAAGATGACTGGCTAAGCAGGATGGCATTGCAAAATTCACATATATGATGCCTGGATAAACAAGGTGGCGTTGCATAATTCACATAAACGATGAATAAACTAAACAGATGGCATTCGCACAAAGGATGTCTAAACTAAGCAGATGACGTATTTGATGTATAAAGTAAGCAATGCAAGACACCATATGCATGATATAACCAACATCAGCATGCCAAGTTAGAGCGAAGACCTCAGGGGGTAAATAGGAGTTATCTTCTCCTTCTGAATCCCCCTCAGAACAGATATCTTCCTCTTGATTACAATCTAAAATGCGTGGAGGGGGGCTGCCTTTGCGCCTACCATGGAGCGACGTCTGCATGAAATTATATTGCCACGAAAGCCTCGTCTCTTTTGCTCTACATGTTTAGTTCCATTGTTTACAATAACTGTCATGCATAGGAATAAAACATAGTGTGATTATGTAAGGAGTGCATGCAGAAATCCAGAGAGATGGTAGCAACCTGTGGATAGACCCAAAACCAATAATAGCAGGCAAATAATGGCTTCAGTTAATAAATACAGATAACGGCTTCTTTACTGTTTGTTTCCCACCCAACATGAAACTCATAGTAGACACCGGAGATTAACCAGATAGTAGATAGATACTATTGATAGCGGCCCGATATGTACCCCACAACCATTTAAAAACTCAAGTTTGACCATTAGTTTGGAGTCGACTCAGAGTCTAATCGGTGAACAGAGACGATAAAGTAGCATGTAATATTAAGCGATGCATAACGTAAGCAGACACGAAAGAGTGTGACCTCTCTTACGGACCCGTGTAGTCCTCGAGGTCATCTGCTCGGTTGATGATGGTAATGCAGTTTTCATGGCTGCCAGCGGCGGGGAAGAAGATCGGAGGCGATGAAAGACAATCCGAGGGCCAGATCCCTGCTGTGCTAGACCCTTCTGTCGTTGGAGCACCTGAGCTGGGGTGGACGACGGCGCAGCAGGAGCGGGACAAACCACGCAAGATTTTCTTTGACAACTATCTGTAAGAAAAGTAATTCTTTAAGGGCAAGTTTGAATTGGAGGATTCCAACAATGTAGGGATAGGAAATAGGCAGGAATAGGATAGGAATGCACGTGCAAAACAGAGAATTTAAAAACACAGGATTTCTGCCAATCTGGGTGTTTGATTCACAACAATTGGAAGATCACAGGATGCAAAGAAGCATGGTGAGATTAAGTCAAACCACAAGAAAATGTACGGTTATAATGCTATTATGCTACTATCTCTTAGTCTTGTGCTTCATGAATAGGAATTTGAAAAGGAGGACAAGTGAAAATTAAAATTCCTACGTTTTTTCTTTCAAAGAGACACTAAAGGAACAAATCCGTGTGCTCGATGGACAATATATATAACATGTAGAGTAAAAGAGATGCAACAAGTGTACAACCTCTTTGGCGAAGCCATGTCGATCTCGGCATGATTGGGTTGGCGGTGAGGATGCTCGGCTGACTTTCTTTGTCGGAGGAGGAAGAAGATCTTAGGCGCCCGGAGATGGAGCCCGAGGTACTGCTCCACTGTGATGGAGGGTTTCGTCGTTGGAGCAGCTCCGTGAGTTGTACGACGCCGAGGTCAAGCAGGACAAGAGAGACAACGAACAACGTTAACCTGAGTGGAATTCTAATAGCATCTCCAATACATGACGTAAAATACATAACCACAAAGTGCGAGATGTAAAATACATCAGCCGCTCATCTCTGAACTTAACTGTCAAAACAGAACTTAACTGTCGAAACTGAACTTAATCGCGTAAACTGAACCTAATCGTCAAAACTGAATTTTCTTGTCGAAACTGAATTTTGTCATTTAAACCGAACGCACTAGCAAGGTGAGGCTACATGTCGGTCAACCGACTTTTTCATCTCTCGTCGATCGATTTTGCAGCCGTTGGATACGAAATCAAGGGCCAGCGTTCATCTTCAACCTCCACCCCGAGCCGCCACCACCACCGGCCAAACAATGAGTTCCCGCCCATGCCGGCGGTGCGCCGCCCGCCCGCCAAAAACTCCCCACCTCCGGTCCGCGCCGCCGCCCAGCCATCCCTCTAGGCCCCCACGTGCCGAGCTTTTTCTTCGGCGATCCCCACGCCACCGCTCTGCCAATGCCCCGCCACCGCCGGTGACCACCGCCCCCATCCTGAACCCTAAGATAGATAGTGGGGTACCTCTCCGGCGAGCCCCCCTCCCTGTTGTGGCTAGTTCTTCCTTCACCCCGGCGAGCCCACCCCTTGAAAATCGACTGACCCAAAAGTTGATTCATTCGACTGAAGTGTAGCCAAATCGGAGCAACATCACAAGCAAGAGCAAGAGCGAGAGCAGCAGCACGAGCAAGAGCAATAGCAAGAGCAGACTAGGCAGGGGACCGAGAGCAAGAGCAGAGACGCAGCGCGAGCGAGAGCTAAAGCAGCAGCAGCTCCTACTGATGTGGACGTCGCCGCCGAGGGAGCGACGCCGTGGAGGAAGTGGCCGGCGACGCTGCCGTGGATGGAGCCGCGCCGTGTCGGCTCGGGACCGAGCGCCGGAAGCACCGTGAGATCGAATCAAGAAGAAAAATGCGGCGATTAGTGTACAACCTCTTTGGTGGCGCCGATTAGGCCGCAGCTTCATCTGAGGAAACGGTGATGATGATGCTCTTCCGGTGGTGCAGGTGAAGACGGCGGTGTGGAAATGGAGGTGGCGCGAAAGACGTGGGGAACGTCGGGGCAGCTCCTTGGAGGTGGAGGACGGGGTGGCTGAACCGGCGGGACGATGAGATCGACGATGGATCCTCATCCGATACAATGGATGAGGGACGTCGAGGTGTTGCTGTGGACGACGTCGTCGGGGAAGAGGCTCCGGCTGGGTGGCGGACGGAGCAGGGTGTGGGGTTTCGTCGCGGGTTTTTGCGGACTTGGTGTACGAATGGGTGGGCGGATGGGATGGCAGTTGGGAACCATGGCTTAGAGACGCTTTGTCCGAAATGTGGGTAAGTTACAAAAGTACCCCCCACCGATTTGAGGCGGTTCTTTCGGTTCAGGGGTACCACGGGCATTTCACGTGTCGGGATTTCACAGGAGGTGGGAGTTCTCGCGCGCGTTGTAATTTCGGAAGAGCAAGGAGTGGGTTGAGATGGAGGGAGTTGTCGGAGCACAACGAGACAAAGATATATCTTAAATATTTCGGGCTAACAAGGCGCGGGTTGAAATTTCCGGACAAGCCTAACATGTACTGTACCATATCAATGCGCACTACAAATGTCATTCAGAACTTTGATTTCATGTTATGTTCAATTAAAATATTTCGCTACGTGTATAATGCATGCAACCTACTACTCAAATGAACGTTTTAGTGCATTCCAAACGTATATACTACCGCTTCAATATGAACTAAATTTGAATAAGATCTACAATAATGATTGTTGTGAAGTCAAAGCATTTGAATTCGCTTTCTCTGTTTTAATAAGATCTACAATCATCATTATTGTCAAGTTAAACCATCGTTTGTGTATTATCTTCACAAAGACACCACATGATTAGTCTCGAGTTACATATGAACTATGTGTACTATATGAACTCGAACTAGATTTTGAATCCACTTTATTTTGATTTCAAATCACATTACATTTCTAGCTCTAGCTAGATCTTCATAATCTAAACCATGTCTCATATGTATAATGTGTTTATCACATTATGTATGGTGCCCCGCCTCACGCCTACAAGTATTTAGATGTGAGTTGCAAACACCACACATTACCACAAATTCAAATAAAATTTGAGAATGTTCGATATATAGTATTGTTTAGATTGCTCTATATTTAGTTGTAAGTTGCAAACGCCGCACATTATCACAAATTCAAATAAAATGTGAGATTGTTTGATGTATAGTATGGTTTAGATTGTTCGGCATTTATCTGTGAGTTGCAAACGCCATGCATTATCACATTATGGTATAACATGTGCACATCACGTGTATAACCTCTATATTCATGCATGCAATGTTTAAAACACTATGATCTCCTATTCAAATATATGAATCCTCTTTCATATCAAATTATGATCTTTGTTAGTCTCTTACACCCACACAATCCTCTAGCCTTTGTAGCTACCACTAACTTTCTCTCGTGCATGCACACGCCCTCCTCGCCCTCCTCCTCCCTCGGCATTCTATCCACCGGGCACATTCATTTTTTTCTTTAGGTCGTTCTCCCAGTCTCCACAACTCCTTTCCGACACACACCGATCGATAAACCTCTCCAAATGATGCCCGCCTACAGCATACACACACGCCTTCAATCTCCTCCTTTATGTGTCCTTGCCTCGTGTCTCTCATATGGTCAGACACACGTGTAAACTTTCGCCCCTCTTTTCATCGATCTCACAACCGCACACTCCTCCCCCTATCTAGCTAGTAGTTGGGCCTCTCGCACCACCTCCTAGCTCCATTCTCTCTGTCTATCCGTCGCGCTGGGCCTTATTTGCCTCTAACAAATGGACGTACACCGACCGATCTCTCGCTATACATATAGCCAGCTAGGTCCTTATAACTCGTTTTTATCCACACATCGATCGATCTACCTCATTAGTTGTGTCTCTCCCTTTCCTCCGACAAACAACAATTGATCTACCGATCTAGTTAGGTTTGCTTACCAAACACATGGTTCCCCTTCATCATCAATGGATGCGTCCCGACAGATCTATCACACACAGGCACACACAGAAACACATCCCCACTCTTATTGATAGCATTGCAGTTCCACCCTCAGTTTGTCTAGTAGGCCTCTCCCAACATCCCCGAGAAGCAACTCCATCACCCATCCAGCACTCTACCCCTCTCCCTCCCTCTCCCTCCCTCTCCCTCTTTGTCCCATCATATTTCCCGTCCTTCAGTTATGTATGGATGTCGACCGATCTCCCTCAAGACATAGCTGGGTCTCTCCTTCTCAACACATATACGAGTCGTTCTACCTCTATAGTTAGGCCTCCGCCACCCCTCCCCACCCGCTCCCCCCCACACACACCGATACATCAAGTGCTCTAGTCATGTCTCCCTGCCACACACAAACTTGACATGTGCCCTCTAACGTTCCACTAGGCCAGTCGCCCTATATCTTTGACTTGCACACACACACACACACAATTTCGATGGCTCTCTTCATAGATCTCGCACCCACCCACTTGATCCTCTCTTCGACTCTATTGATAGCTATGACCCCTCCCTCTCTTCTCGTGGATTGCCCGACCCTCTATGTATGATATGGATAGGCCTCCATTTCACACACATTGCACGCAAAATTTTGTTTGAGATGTCATCGACACATATTCCCACAAATAATTCACGAAATCAACCCCCCCCCCACCCCCCCCACCCCCCCCACAAAACAAAAAACACTCACGAACGCGATTTGTATCTCTCACACACACCCACGTAAGTGGGGGACGTGCACGAAGAGAAGAGGTGCATGCACGGCGCATGTACTCCTGTCTCTTTCCCAACCACAGCCGCGCGGGTACACGGTGGAGCTCATTTCTGTACGAAAAAGGCAGCCCACGTGGTAATTTGGCACGTGTACTGGTTATCCACTTGGTGGAGGGAGGATCATCTACCACGGGTAAACAAACAAACTGCGACTTGACGCATTATGTTAAATTAAAAAAAGAGGCAAACCATGTGGGGCCTACCTTAGAGGCAAGGCTCTATACACTGGAGTACTTTTGATGTGCCCTGTCAACTCGCAGAACAAGGAGAAGCTTGCTTAGTACGCCATCTCCCCCGCCCACGGGCGCGGTGGCTCGCAGGATGAGGTGAAGCTTGCTCCTCCCACGCCCATGCGCGCGGTGGCTCGCAGGACGAGGAGAAAAATTTACTACTCCCTCCGTTTACTCCTCGTCCCTACTACCTTGGTTATAGAGATTATATCATATTGTTTGGAATATATATGTCCTTTAGTAGATTTCAATATGAACTACTAGTACATACTCCAAACACCGATGTATATAGACGTATTTTAGAGTGTACATTCACTCATTTTGCTCCGTATGTAGTAGCACTCTCCCTCGCCCCTCGACCTCGCCCACGTGGTGGACGTGCAGCAATTCATTCGGTCTCATATAGCCAGAACGATATATACTGCACTACCATTATTGCTCGACTTCCCGAAGAGGCGAAGAGCCAATCGTAAGGTTAATATTTTGGAGATGCCAAGCGCAAGGTTAGTAGGTGTCGCGTCATTTATAAATAATTTTTTTTTCTTCAGTGGCACGTACGCAATATGATAGGTTCGTATGGAGAGAAAAGGAAACGCTCCACTATATACATAGTCAGGACGGGCCAGCCTACATGGTTGCTTGTTGGGGTTGCTCTCTTCACACTCTCTCGCACAAAACGACTGTGGCCACATCTCTAACATCCCGGCGGATCACGTCCGCTTGGGGAAGGGGTGGATGCTTAGTGTAGATGTGGTGGCCATCGCCGACGGCGAAAACCCTCTGTCGGCACGTTCCGATCAGGGGTCCCCGCCGTTCTCTCTCACAAAGCCGGTGAGGTTGCCTTCGTCCCTTGCTCACTTCCGCGACGTGGGCAGTTGCCGCCTCCCGCCGCCCTCCTCAAGGTTGAGCTACGTCCCTCATTTTCAACTCCCTTTTCAGCCGGCTTGCACCATCGCTCCAGCTGCCCACATCACTCCTGTAGATATTTCTCTACTTCTTTCCCCGCACATACCGATACCTCTCGGCTTCTATGTCTTGTATTTGTGATGAGTTTATGTCTCATCAACTAGTCCCAGTAATCTTATTCTAATCACGCTTCTTTAATTTCTTTGCCACAGGGATGCTCATCTCGATTTTGGTGAAACTTCACAAAATGATCCGATGGTCAAAAGGTTGCAAACTTCATTTATTAGGAAGCTCGAACGTTGCCAGAAAATTGAAGCACAGTCAGGGTTCACTGTTCAAGGGCTAGGGACTGCATGGATCATTTTTTTCCTTTAGTTGCCTCTGTTCCAAAATAAGTGTCAACTTTAGTAGTAGTACAACTTTGTACTAAAGTTTGCACAAAGTTGAGACACTTATTTTGGAACGGAGGGAGTACATATTTGCTATGATCTGTCAATCATTGAGATGCAATAGCATGCATGTTTGTATTTGATGAAATGTTGCAACGGGCAACCTTGGACGCAAGATACATGTAAACGGAGCTGGAAGCTTCATAGCACTGTACATATTTATCTCGCTGATAAATTACAGTACGTACTAGTACTATACTAGTACTTCCTCCGTTCCTATATATAAGTCTTTGTAGAGATTTCACCATTAACCACATGCGGATGTATATCGATGCATTTTAAGTGTAGATTCATTCATTTTGTTCCGTATGTAGTTCACCTAGTGGAATCTCTACAAAGACTTATCTACTAGTAATAGCTAGCCCCCACTACTAGGAATTCTCTATCCTCTCCTTGAGCCACATCATCAAAATTGACGTAGCCGTTAGATGAAGTAAATCAGTCATAATAGCCGTCTGATCTAGACGTTGAGAGGCTCAACACTAAGCCACATGCAAGCATGCAAAAATACCGTGGCACATGCATGTGATTTGGTTTTAAATCACATCAACATGTCTGCATGCAAGCATGCACCGGTAGAATGCATGTAAGTGAGCTTTTAAGTCCCATTAACATGTCAAAAAGAAAAATATAATCCCATTGTGCAGTAGGAGTTGGCTGATCTTTTTTCCTTACGTGGGATGATCTAAATGATGATCGGAGTTTATTTAGTTTGGCTACCACATTTCTCATGCGGTTATAGATTTTTTTTAGTTCTATGAAATCGATAATTTTGCGCAGAGAGATATACCGTTGTTCCGCGGCAACGCGCGGGGACTCATCTAGTAATATTTAGGAACGGAGGGAGTACTATGTAAAGAGTTAGGTGTCGTGCGGTGATAGTGTGAGGTGGGCCATGTAATCACTGAGCCTGCGTGTTTTCACTGCTCTTGCACTCCTCCGCTGTAAGAATGGAGAAAATTGTAATCTACTACCTCCTTTTCACGAAAGCGTGGGACATCCAAAGCAGTCCTACCACTTCAGTAATAAAGACCAATGAGCCGTCAAATCACATAGACCCAGCAGTAAGTTGGACGGACGAAGCAACCATCACACTTGCGCTAGTGAGAGGTCGCGTCCGCTCTGCCCGGGCATGAATGCGGCACCGATTCTTTGGAGCAGCGCTGACCGTTTCGGGCGGGAAGGCTGGGCGATGGAGGGCTTTGGGTGGGCCAGGCTGGTGAGGAGCGGGCGTGGCAGCTGTCCCATGTCCCTACCGGACACGCCCGGAACGAGAGGATGCACCGACTCGCGGCTAAAATCGTACAATACACACCATATGTCTCAGAGGAGTAGGTCGATCTGTCGCACTCTCTAACACACACATGCTGTTAAACACACACACGCACACGCACGCACCTTGGTCCCGTTGCACCTTCTAACGTGACTTATTACACCTAGACGGAGGGAGTAGTAAGTATACGAGATACGGTGGCACACTGACTTAAGTCGAATACAAGTGCCCAAAATTTGTGTGCATGTTATAATAAGGATTCACTTAAAATAGTACGTGAGCGAACAGAGGGATCAATTTGGACAGTGTTCCCGAGCAGTAGCGAGATGTGTGAGGTAGTAAGATACACCACTGGCGCTTTTAATTTTTCTTATTAATTTGTTTGTTTCACCCTCTGACTGGTGGGACCCAACGTACTACGTGGAGAGAGTTAAGGTGACTAAGGTTGCATTATTTCTACACCACTATGGATAGTCTTACCACCAAAGCCACATGACACGATTATGATTGAAATCCTAATGACTCCCACACACACAAAAAAACGGCATGCCTGTCACACGAATGCAGGAATGTATAAAAGGTTATTTTCCTCTCGTTGAACATAACGGGAGGGTTGTGTATCTGGTTAGCCCGTTCGCTCATCAAACTTGAGGTCTTGGGTTCGATAACTACACTTGAGCATAATTTTTTCCAGGAGGATTCTTTGACTGGTCAAAATGTTTTCTAGTGTTTGCACGCTTCACACTCTCTCTCTCTCCAGTATATATATACACGCTAGAGCCTCGGCCAGTAGTTGCTCTCTTCACACTCTCTCGCCTCTCCCGCTAGAGCCTCGGCCAGAAGTTGCTCTCTTCACACTCTCTCGCCCTCTCCAGATCTAAACAAGACTTCGTTGGCCTCTCTCTCCCCTCACTGCTGCTCAATGAGCCGGCAGGATCCGTCCACCGGAAAGGGAAGGAGGCTTAACACTGTCGCCGTCGGCGAGGGAGGGAATCCACTACCGGCGCTGCTATTCACTTTCCACCCAGCGGCAGCGCGGGAGGGCCTCCGACCCCTTCTTCTTCGTAGTCGTCCCGTCGCCCACCAAACCACGCCCCAAGAACCTTAAAGTATATTTTACTTACTCCACATGCATTGCTCTAGCTGCATGTATACCATGAATCTAGGACATGGTTCAAAGAGGAAAGGAGTGGGGGAAAGTAGTGGGAAAATTTGTATATAGCATGAATCTAGGACGTGGTTCAAAGAGGAAATGAAGGGGGAAAGTTGTATAGCATGAATCTAGGACGTGGTTCAAAGAGGAAAGGAAAGGGGGAAAGTTGTGGGGAAAGTCGTATCGCATAAATCTAGGATGTGGCTCAAAGAGGAAAGGAAGGGGCAAAAGTACTAGTTCAAAAAGGAAAGGAAGGGACAAGGCTGTAGAGTTTGAGCAGGACTAGATTTGTTGCGCTCACGTAGGGAAAGGTGTCTAAAGATAACAAAACTGGTACCAACACAAATATGCTCCTTGGTTGTTTGTTCTTTGTTGCAACAGACTGTGCATGACCACATTACATCGGTAGATGCACATGGTGCTGGGCCCACCGTCCCTGCAACTCATTTAGCTGTTGTTAATCTAAGGCCTGTTTGGTTAAAACTCCCTAGTCCCTACCTGCTTGGTTCCAGGGACTAAACATGGACTAGAGGTTATTAAATGACATGATAAAAGACCATGTTACCCCTAGTAATGAACTAATAGAAACAAGGTGCGATGCGTGGCATGGGCAACTGTTGGAAAAATCCCCAAAAGACTCCCTCCGGGTCTTCTTTCTTTAGTCCCAAATGCCCACTTTTAGTCCTGAAAATTCCCTCCTGTTTGGTTTAGATGTGACTGACACGGAGTTTTTTTAGTCCCTACACCAAAATGTACCAGTAAACAAACACCCTCAAATAATTCCGCAGGAAAATTGATGTAATGCCACAGTTAAAAGCAAATTACATGTTTAATGAATTTTATTGTTAATATAATCTCTATGTTAATATTAATCAGTGCCACCGTTTGAGAAATGCTAATGTCTTGCTTTATTTGCCATTTAGATAAGGTAGATGCTTCTTTTTGTTGGCTTCTCTGTCATCCACCGTTATTGACCACTAATTGTTTCCTTTGCACCTCTGTGTAAACTGTGGTTATCTATTTCACCTCGTTGCCATTGTGACCTTTTTGTTGCACGCACAAAACACTTTTGTTTTAAGAGTGTTTTGAGCATTTCAACCAAAATGTCACACCGACAACGTTGCTTGATTGCTTGATCTTAGTGGAACTGCACAAGAGGAGATCTTACTTCCTATCCGTTAAGGCGAATTTGGTTCAGATCTTCTTCTTGTGAGTTGTTTGAATTCCGCATCATGAGAGGTCAGTACTAGCCTTCTTTCACATGATTCTGCAGTGTGTTTTCATATGTTGTGCTACTTGTACGATAATGTTGCTTGATTTTAGTGAACTGCACAAATGGAGACAAGACTTCCAATCTGTATGTGCACCGTAATATCCCATTGAGGTAAGATAAGGATATTTCACAACCGCCGCCTGTATTTTGCCACTTTCATCGAAAAATTAAGTTTAGCACTATACTTTTGCTCCCTAATTGACATGCCAAATCTTACATTGAAGGCGAAGCTTGTCTCGTTATTGAACCAAGTGATGAAGGGAAGAACAAGCGGAATAAAACAAAAATCAACTCCCGGTGCTCTAATGAAGCAATCGAACCGTGATGACACAAGTAATGATATAGTTTTGCATCTTAATTTATTGCTATGGCTGGAACGAGCAATTTTTTGCCACCGATTTGATGCCATACGTAATTATCTCTACTTGTGCAAACAGGGATCTTCTTTGAAGATACCATATATTTTAGTGGAACTGCACAAGAAGATGTTGGAAACATTAAACTAATCAAGGAGTATATAGTAAGCATGGCCACCCCGTAGATAGATAGCAACAGATGGTTCCGAAGAAGTGCTTCATCTGTATGCTCTACACAATCAGCCTCCTCGACAAATGTTGGTACTCACCCACTGATTTCATCCATATGATTGAGCTTTGTCATCTCTATTGGTGTTGTGCTACTGTTTAGATACTGTCATGAAAAAGTGGTATTGTCCTTGAGAAGTGCTTCATCTGTGTTGTTTTAAATATTTCCTTTCCTTTTTTTTTTGAGCAAACAGGGATCATCTTCATCTGAAGAAGAATATGGAGTACGTGAAGTGACTAGTTCCAATTATGCCAGGATGAAGAAGCCCTGTCTATCTTCTCATCAGAAGGAGCAGTTGAAGGATGGTTACATTACTCCCCACAAGACCAAACTAACTTCAGCTCGTATGACCGACAAATCTCCATTTTTTTGCTATGATGCGTGAGTACAATGTTGTTCTAGGATTCTTTCTGGTGAGTTCCATTTTTCTAAAAGTGTGCTCTACATGGACCATGTATGTGCCTGTTGAAACTGTCAATTCATAGTATAGTTTGCTTTATACTAATCACTTTTTTGTATTTGTGCAAACAGGGGTGCTCAACTTTTGATTTCAACGGAACTGCACAAAATGTTCATGAATACATCGAATCATTCATTTCCACCACAAGAAAGGAGGTGCCCATAAGTTCAAGGCGTTGCAACATATAAGGGCGAAATCATACAAGCTACTCACGAATTTGGTTGATTTTGGTGGAACTGCTCAAAAAGAACAGCTGGTTTATTTAGCACGAGGTGCCATGTCAATGTCCGAACTGATGGCAAACCCTGCCCATTCCACAATCGTAGGCATTTGATATTTTGGAATGGGACAACCTTGTCAAATTTTGCTCATTGATTTTAGCAAGATATGCGTTTGATATTTTCGAATGTGACGCCCTTTGCTGTCAGCAGCGGCGATTAATTTTTTCTTTATTCTTTAGTTGTGAAGTAAATATTGCCTCTGACATGTGAGTCGTTGAGATGCATAATTATCGATTGTTTTGAATGTTCTCTATGAATTGCCAGGCCTGTGTGGTTGATTGCAATGTCTGAAACGCTAAAAAGCTGCTCAAACTCTTTGTACTCCTTCTGTTCCTTTTTACTCGCACATTGTGAAAGTGCATACTTTTTGTATAAGATTGGTCAAAGTAGTGATACTTTGACCGCAGCATAAAACTTGTATGCAGACTAGAAAGGACCGGAGGGAGTACATGTGAAATCGCTGCAAACATGGTGATCACCACAGGAATAATGCTAGTACGTATTGTTTTGCATGTTTATCCAATGCCGTTGATACAGGAATTGAACTAATCGAAATAAATTCATTCATACACGGTCGGAGTTCATATAAACATGCAGATTTTCATTATATTTCATACATTCTTCAACTATAAAGGGTTGTTTGTGGCCGCATGCATCTCCCAGATGCAGAGGCCGGGGGTCATCCTCCTTTTCAAAAAAACTAAAAAGGGGTGCGCTGGAGGTATAATTAATTAACCGAAGCTACCCACCTGTGTCCCGCTGAGCCGAACAGAAGCTTCAGTGACTTAACTGCAGGTGCAGTTATGTGAATCGACATGTGGCCTGTTGGGCACACGTCGGGCCACCCAACCGCACCGGCAGCTAAGTAGAAGCAGCGTTCTTCTCCAAGCAGCTCTCCGACTCCACGTCGCCGCCAAGAAGCTAACCGCCACAATGGTCAACCGCCTAGCTTGGCTTCAACCGGAGGGTAGCAGTGGTGGCCTTACTTGGACCCGAGAGGCAGCGACCTACCGTGTTCTACTCTTCCTCATTTTCTGTGTGGCGCGGCCTCGTTGGCAGTGGGGCGGGGCCTCGGCGGAGCCGGTGATGTCCTCTGTCTCGTTGCCGGCGGGCGGCGCCTCAGCGGAGCGGTGGAAAACCTCCCCCACGTTGATGGAAGGGTGGGGCCTCGGCTGAGCCGACGATGTCCACTGCCTCGTTGTTGGCGGGGCGGGGCCTCGGCGGAGCCGGCGGTGTCCTCTGCCTCGTTGTTGGCGCCGCGGGGCCTGGACGGAGCAGGGCGCCGTCGATGCTAGCGGAGCGGGGACTCGTCGGAGCCGGCATTGTCCTCTGGCTCGTCCTCGGTCTCGCCAAACAGCGTCTCTCCCGCTTCATCGCCCTCTTTGCTAGCCTCTTTGTAGGCGGCCGCAGCCTCCGCCAACCGCATGCGGTACCGTCGGCGCTCGAGGCGGCCCTTGCGGGCGCAGTGGTACGAGTCGAGCAGCGCCTCCTTCTCCGCCCGTTCCACGACGATCTTCTCCTCTGCCTGCAGGTGCTCCTGGAGGAGATGGTGGTTGTAGGCGGCATCGGCCTGCGCCTCCCGGAACTGCTCCTCACACATCGGCCTCAACCTGTCCATATATTGGGCACGGGCCTCGCCGATGGTCATGGTGCAATGCACAAGCGAGGATGGCGTGGAGGAGGGGGGTTGGCGCCGGATCGTCGACTACCATGTTCTCCATTAGGACGTCGTCGTCCTCCGGCTGCCTGCCGGCCAGCCGGTCGGCAGCAATGGCTGCCATCTCCTTGTGGTCCGTCGTCCGCCCGTCCCGAAGAGCGCTGGAGCGCGAGGAAGCCATGGTAGGCAGTAGTGGTGTGGACAGCAGAAATGGAACGGATGCGGATGACTGCGGCTATGGCCGGCGCAACAATTTATATAGCAATGGTGGGCGGGCAAAGGGACGGACGTGTGGCACCGGAGTAGCCGCCTCGGCAACCGCGTATCATTAATGTGTGCGGCAGATGGACGGACAGACGACACTTGTGTCATTTGAAGGCGGAGCAATCGGCTGCACCGGGAAGCGGGGCGGCCGGCGCTGACTGTTTTGGGCGGAAAGCGCGCGCGGACGAGGAGATGACTTTACTTGGATATGATGACAATGGGGACCTACCAGGTCCATAGCCTCACGTACGCAAGTGCCTCCTTATATATATATATATATATATATATATATATATATATATATATATATATATATATATATAAAATTTATTTTGCTTCCTCCTGGTTTCCTGACATCACGGACCCACACCATTGTCAACCTATGTACTCTAGTCAATAAACGAGAGAATTGCACAAGAAGCGGTCTACAGCTGGGACAGAGCAGCTCGAGCAGTATTTGTGTTTTTGAGGTGTGAGCACTTCAGATTTTTTCGATGTTTACCCTAGATATTAATTTTTCTCCTCTAAACAACAACGAAAACATCGCTGCAGGTATTAACTGGGCGGGTTGTGGCCCGTCTAGCCCAGGCCAGATATCCAGCCCAGATATCAATTTTTTTCAAGCTGAAAATGGCTAGCCCAGCTATACTTTTTTAGGAATACCTGTGCAAGGTCAAGTTGTTATTCAAATACTGGCTGCAAATCTTTCCTAGGAGGGATGCATTAGGCTTGAAAAGAAAATGGGCTTTAAGAAATAATAAATGGGATGTAATTATAAAAACTGGGTAGCAACTATTAAAAAATGCACCAAACAGTGATTACTTTATAAAATATTATTTTTGGAATATTGAAAATTTTAATTTCATTAATTGTTGCGAGCGCAATTTTTCGTTGGATTTTTACGTAATATAATTTATATTGAAATTGTATTTAATCTGACATAAATTTCGGGATAAAAATATTCGGATCCCATCAAAATGTGGGAAATTTTATTGAATTCTGTTTTGAACGGTTGGTTGAAATGGGCTGTAGTTTTAACAAACTGTAAATGGGCTGAAGTAAATTCCATTAGAATTCAAAAATGGGCTACACATTCTTACAAATCTCAAATGGGCTATAAGTTCTCTGCCACACACTTCTGGCCTTACTAAGTTGACGCATCCCCTAAAAACAACAGAGTTGACGCGTATGCAAGGCTTTGTCAACTTATAGTCAACACACGGTTCTAGCAGCAGTGGCTGTTGGATGTCCATCCAACGGATGCCGTGCTTCTTCTTCAATCTTGGATATTCTAGCTTCACCCGCCCAAAAAATGATTCCTCCCCCTGACATCTGGGGCGCACCGTTTCGGAAGCTGACCCGTGGGCCTACTAAGTTGACGTGTCAAGGGCTTTATCAACTTAGTCAATAATAAACGATTCTAGCTGCAGTGACCGTACAATGTCCATCCAACGGCCGTCGTGCTTCTTCAACCTCTGGTCTTCTTGCTCCAGCCACCCAAAGCAGCGCCGGTCGTGACGCTTTGCTCGCCTGCCTCGTGGCGGTTGTCTTTGCCGCGGAGGCCTCACCGCCCTACTACTCCCACCGCTGGTCGTGCCATCCCTCCACTCACCCACACCCCTGTTATTCTCGGCGGCGGCGGCGGCGAACCGATGAACCCTCATACTCCTCTTCGCGTGTGCATCCACTGCCGCGTCTTCCACGACTCCGTGTCGTCCCCTTCCTAGGCCTCGCCGTCGTCCACCGCCGTGGTGCTCTCGGCACGGCGTGGTCAACGTGGTCATGGAACGACTTCCATTGGACGTGGACTGTATGTGGAGAGGCTGACAGCTGGGTCCACGGCAGCCGCAAGGAAGTGCCTCCTTATTACGCGCAAAATAATTATTCCTCCACCTGACAGCGGGGACCCACCGGACGGGCCACCGTATTTCGTGAAAAAAATGATTCGCCTACTGACTGCTGGGACCCACGAGTTACATCTTCGCACGCAAGGAAGTGCGTCCAGAAAAAAACCGATTCGCCCCTGACTGCTGGGACCCACCAGCTACATCTTCGCATGCAAGGAAGTGCGTCCGAAAAAATGATTCGCCCCCGACTGCTGGGACCCACCAGCTACACCTTCGCACGCAAGGAAGTGCGTCCGGGCAAAAAAAATGATTCGCCCCCCTGACTGCTGGGACCCAGCAGCTACACCTTTGCACGCAAGGAAGTGCGTCCGGGCAAAAAAAATGATTCGCCCCCCTGACTGTCGGGACCTAGCATCTACACCTTCGCACCCAAGGAAGTGCGTCCGGGCAAAAAAAACAAAACGATTCGCCCCCTGACTACTGGGACCCACCAGCTACATCTTCGCAGGCAAGGAAGTGCCTGACAGTCGGGACCCACCTGGTCGAAGCGTACGTAACATTGTCATCCTGGTCGCGAACGTGTACGTACATACTGGTCGATGTAGAGGCGCGCACGTGTCGTAGTAGAGGCGCGCACGTAGCATGTACACGTACGTACAGCGGCCAGGGTGCAAGAAAGAAAATACGGCCACGTATGTGTACATACGGGCGGGGTCTCGAACGCCTAGTCGCGCATACGTACGGCGAGGGCTCGTGTTCATGGGGAGGCAACGGAATGTGTCGTGTTCATGGGGAGGCAACGGAATGCGTCGTGTTCATGGGGAGGCAACGGAATGCGTCGTGTTCATGGGGAGGCAACGGAATGCGTCGTGTTCATCAGGAGGCAACGGAACGCGTGGGAGCCAACCGGCTTGGACGGAACAGGCGATGGAAACGAGGCCTGGCGTACCGCAGAACGGAGGAAACGGCCTTGTGTTCGACCGGCCACGCTTGAACGGGTCCTGTTGATCGGGAGGGTGTGGCGCATCGCAAAAACGGAGGAAACAGACCTCCCACGGTCAAACGGGGTCTGTTGATCGGGAGGGTGTGGCGCATCAAAAACGGAGGAAGCGGACCTCCTACGGTCAAACGGGTCCTGTTGATCGGGAGGGGTGTGGCGTACCGCAAAACGGACGAAACGGACCTCCTACGATCGAAACGGGGGTCCTGTTCATCGGGAGGGGTGTGGCGTACTGCAAAACAGGACTCCACGGGATACTGTTCATCTCCACCGTCGACCTCCTCCAGCCTCCACGGGCTACCGTCGACCTCCTCCGGCCTCCACGGGCTCCTCGCTCATCCAGCCTCCACCGCGCGCTACTCCATCGGCTACTGTTCAACCACCCTCCACGGGCACCCATCCACCATCTACATGCTCATCCAGCCCTCCACACCACGGGTCCTGTTCAACCACCCTCCACGGCCACCCTCCACCGCCTATTGTTCATCAAGCCCTCCACACCGTGGGTCCTGTTCATCCAGAGGCAATGCCACCTCTCACTGTTCATCCAAACCCCCGCAACGCTCATCGTTCATCCAATCGATCGGCTTGATTAGCGGCGGCAATGAAGAATCGCTCAATTGGGTTCGATTAACGAATATCGATCGATCGCTCGGATTCAAGAACGCGTAGCTCGCGGTGCAATCGCTTGGGTTGATTAGAGCCCAACGCCTCGCTTCGAGTTCGATTAGAGCCAACACTCGCACACATGCGGCGTGCGTGTCTGAGAGAAAGCAGCATCGCTTCGGCCCCCGACCTCCCACCGTAACCGCAACTCCCGAAATTTTCCTCCCTCGCTTCTACCACGGTTTTTTCCGTCATGGAGGGCCCAAAGAATGTCATGCAGCTGCATCTCCGCCTGCCCAGACGAAAAGCCCATTTTCCGTCATGATTTTTGTCATAGAAGTAGGAGCCCACCACATCTATGATGATACCGGGTTTTGTCACAATTATCGTCATAGAAGTGTCATATGTATGATGAAAAAAAAATTGCTCGACCCAAAATGTCACGGATGTGTCTTTTTTTGTAGTGTCTGAGACACTCATGGTATGGATAGAAGACTTCTTCCTCCACATTCACACAGCCCAGGGATGACCTACACGCCATCAAGTATCTCCGCTTAAAACTCAAAGGGCCGGCTCGGCATTGGCTCAATAGCTTGCCAAGCAAACTCGATCGAAGCCGGGAGAGCCTGGCAGAGGCATTCTGGACAATTTCTGTGTAACTTATGTGGTCACGGACGCTGATGATTTAAGTCATATAACTCAGAAGCCAGGGGAATCGGCCAGGAAATTTTGGACCCGGTTCCTAACCAAGAAAAACCAAATAGTCGACTGTCCGGATGCTGGGACCTTAGCGGCATTTAAGCATAATATCCGTGACGAATGGCTCGCCCGGCACCTCAGCCAGGAGAAGCCGAAATCTATGGCATCCCTCACGACACTCATGACCCGCTTTTGCGTGGGCGAGGATAGCTGGCTGGCTCGCGGCAACAACACATCAAGGAATCCGGGAACTTCAGATACTAAAGATGCTAACGGCAGACCACGTCGTAATAGACACAAGTGACAATAGCGAGGAAGATCCCAGACCACCGAACACAGGAGGGCAAAAGAAATTGACCCCACATATTCAATCGGTGAATATGGTAAATACCACCCAAATTACCAACTCAGACCGGATATGCATCCTTAGGGATGCGACTCAACAGAACAAGTCGTCCCACAATATAAATTGGGGCCGATCACCTTCAACCGCACGGATCATCCGGTTAACGCCAATCAGGGCAATCCAGCCGCACTAGTCCTCGACCCAATGATATACGGGTTCCACCTCACTCGAGTCCTTATGGACGGTGGTAGCAGTCTAAATCTGCTTCACCAAGACACAGTGCGCGAGATGGGCATCGATCATTCGGCAATCAAACCCACTAAAGCCACTTTCAGAGGCATTATACCAGGTGAGGAGGCTCGCTGTACGGGCTCCATTACCCTTGAGGTAGTCTTCGGATCACCAGAAAATTACCGTATCGAAGAGTTAATCTTTGAAATCGTCCCTTTCCGCAGTAATTATCAAGCACTGCTCGGACGAACCGCATTCGCTCGATTCAACGCGGTGCCACATTATGCCTACCGTAAGCTCAAGATGCCCGGTCCATGCGGCGTCATCATGGTTAATGGCAAGGCCGAACCTTCCCTCGGCACCAATATGTACACCACTGCCTTAGCAGCAGAAACAACGAGCAGCACCTTGCAGCCGAACCTCGAGCCGACGTCCAGGCTTCCGGACACCGTCAAGGTACTTCAACTACTTCACGGAAGGATAGCCCGCCCGCCCAGGGCTCAACTAAACACTACGGCGAAGGCGGGACAGGCCGAACTCAGCGGCTCAACCGCCCTCCGGCACAAAAATATTTCTTACATTTCCTTCGCAGGTTCACCTTTGCGCCAACCAGGACGGGCTACACGGAGGCAGCTCGAACGCGCAAGGGAATCCTTAGACATTCCCCGCAGTGACCGTCCGGCTATATTACGGATCCAAGACTCGGCCTCTTCCCCGGGTCCCAAAGAGGTTCCGTAATAATATTCCCTTTTTTTTACTTGTACCCATACGCATAGATGTACTATTCAAATACAACATATGGATTTATATGACGTTTACCTGCTGTTATTTCTTATTGAAATCATTCTGTCAAGTGGCATCCGTACACAGCGATATCCCTTAAAACATGCCAGGGGCTTCGTTTTACCCATAACACGGCAGCAAAGTCCGAACACCTTCAAGGAAGCTCGGCACCCCGAACCTATAGCATTATATACA
Organism: Aegilops bicornis; assembly: GCA_021605145.1. Taxonomy (NCBI): domain Eukaryota; kingdom Viridiplantae; phylum Streptophyta; class Magnoliopsida; order Poales; family Poaceae; genus Aegilops; species Aegilops bicornis. The sequence continues at coordinate 209,960,614 of CM038674.1, forward strand.
TCAGCTCCAAATCATGTCTTGGGTCAATAGTTGGGTTTGCCCGGCTCCCATGTTTTGGTACCTTACGTTCCGCTATATCTGCTAAGGTAGCACTGGGAGAACTACTGCGATTGTGTCCCGATTCTTCCGGATGAGCACCTCAATAGAGACAGCCGAAAACTGACTGTCATGATGCGGTGAGAGTTGGTCATATGTTCGAGAGGTCACAAAATCTTTAAGGATTTCTCCCGCATAATGCCATAACCAATGCAGCGTGCGATGGATCGGTTCTTTCTCCGATCAGGTGCTTATAGAGCCCCTAGTACGGTCTTCCGAACACCAGGGGCTGCGCCGACCATACTAATGCTCCTATGGCTAAGTGAGAGTGATAAAGCCCTATAGTCCGATTGTCTGTTTTGTTGTGCTGAGCACCTCCCTTGAAGGACCCAAAACTGGGATAAAGAGCGCTCAGGTTTATCCCGAACACCCCCGTAGTTCTTACATGGGGGCAGAAGCCGACGGCTGGCCAACTCTCAGGTTTAACATATAAAACTGCCGCACAGGAGGGTAAAATTTTATATTACAGGTGACAAATAAACGACCTTGTTCAAACACTACAAAGGACAACATGATTGGCACTCATGGAAATATAATGCCCTTGGTTCATAGCCCCGCTGCAAGGTAAGATCCTTTCAAGACACTCTCATAATATAATGCAGGCTTGTGGTGCTCCTTCCCCTCTGGCGGTCCTTCGGTCATCAGCATTTCGGCATCCATCTTCCCCCAGTGCACCTTTGCACGGGCGAAGGCCATTCGCGCACCTTCTATGCAGACCGACCGCTTGATGACGTCAAGTCGAGGGAAAGCGCTTACGATCCGCTTCACGAGCCCGAAGTAGCTGCTTGGAATCAGCTCGGCAGGCCATAGCCGGATAACCAAATCTTCCATGGCTAGTTCCGCCGCCTTATGCAGTTTGACCAGCAGTTTCAGCTGATAGGTAAACGGCACCGTATAATTTGGTGCCAAATACTGCGACCAGAAAAGCTTATCTGCAGTTTTCCTTTCTTCGGCTCGATAGAATTGAGCGGCATCTGATATGCTGCGAGGTAGCTCGGCAAATACCCCTGAGAAATCCGGATTCAAAATTAGAAACATAAGTTTTCCTCCAAATACTTACTCTACAGGGAAAAAGCCTTGTGATCTTTCTCGCCTCTTGGATCTCCTGCAGGGTGCTTTTGGTTTCCTCCCGGGCATCGCTCAAGGCCTGATGCACCTTGATGAGTTTGGCTTCCTTCTCCACTAAACTCTGCTCCAAGGTCTCGCATTTCCTCACGGCCTCTTGTAGCTCCTGCTCATCTTTAATAACCATGGACTTGTGCTTCTCACGGAGAGCCTGCTCAGTGGCTGCCTTTTTCTCGGCCTCGGCCACAGCCTTCTTAAGGGCTTCGACTTCGGTCACAATCCCTAGCGCAAGTCATAAAGCTCAGTTCATACTGAAAATTGATTCGCAATAAACGCGAACAAGACTTGTGCATACCTTGTTTATCCCTCAACTGCAGTTTCAATTGGCCAAGTTCTTCCGTGGCCCGCTCCAGACTTTGATTCCGCCAGGAGATCTCCGTAGTACGAGAAGTAGCAGCCGTTACAGACACCTGCTTATACCAGAAGATAAATAGATGCCATTCAATGAGTCTTCCCGCGAACATAAAATTCGATCCTCTGTCCGGTTCTTTCTTTCACCGAACAGAGCATCAGGGGCTACTATCTATACTATGACACTCTTCAACAACTCATAAGTTCTCAGTTGACTGAATTTTCTCAATCATCGCACCCATAAGGGCACGGTGTTCATCAACAATGGAGGCGTCTTTCAAAGGCACTAACAAAGCATCCGACACTTCTGGATAGACAGAGGTCGCCGATGGAACAGGCACTCCCCCTCCAGCCAAAGGAGGTTGCCTGCTTGATCCTGGAGCCGTATAGGTCTCTGGATCGCATCCGGCCGGGAGCCGAACTCGGTATCGAACCCACCGTTAGCCCCCATGGGAATCTTTTCCCCCATGTGTCCAGCCACAGAGGTTTGACCTCCAGGCGCCGCCTTCATGGTTTTTTCCTTTCCTCCTTAGCCAGGGTCCTTCTGGGATGAAGCCTCGGTGTTATGCACCTGTTAGGAGGAAGGGGCCTTTGGGGGCGTCCCGCTCCATAGCATTTGAGCTCAGCAAGTCCTCTGATGAGGATTCTTTGGTACGAGACCTCGCCGGACAACAAAAAATATGGCTTAGGTTAAGATACTAAGCCACGATGAGTCCGGACGCCTAAAACATACTCGGATTTTATACACTTACGAGTTCACCAGGGGCTGGGCCCTGGGATCCCATGTCGGGCTGCTGTCGGCGGCGGAAGTGGACTCCTCTGGAAGAGGAGCCTTTCCACTTTTGGGCGGCTCGGCCTCCAAGTGTACGGAGGCCGTCCTCTTCTTTCTTCCCCCCGCTGGGGATTCATCTTCCTCCTCCTCCTCATCCTCTTTGGAGGCGGAATGGCATTGGAGCCTCCGGATATTGTGTCCGAAGTGCTGCGGCGACGAAGGCCGCCCCCGGGTCTTTTTGGCCTCATTCTCGGCCATCTTCTTTGGCACCTTGTAAGGTGTCGGGATCAACATCTTCATCAGAAGTGGGATGGCCGGTTCTTCGGGCAGCAGGGCCGGACAATGGATCCGCTCCGCCTTCTTCATCCAGCCCTGGGAGAGTGGTATAAAAGACGTTAAGCGCTTCCTTTGGGTTACGCGGATAGAAAAGTTTGATAACTCACCGAACTTGCTGGGCGGGACAGTTGGTACCCACGGTCCTCGGCAGAGTCCGGCCACGATTTGCTGGACTTGAAAAGCACCTTCCAGATGTCCTTGTGCGAGGAGCCGAAAAGCTCTCGCAAGGTTTGGTGCCTGACCGGGTCAAATTCCCATAAATTGCAAGTCTGGTGCTGACAAGGCAAGATCCGGCGAACTAACATCACCTGGACCACATTGACAAGTTCAATGTTCTTGTCTCCCATATCTTTAACGTGCGTCTGGAGCACCGACAGTTCGTCGGACGAAGACTAGTCCAGGCCTTTCTTGACCCAGGATGTAAGCCGCAGGGGGGCGCCGGATCGGAACTCGGGAGAGGCGGCCCACTCTGTGCCACGCAACGCAGTGATATAAAACCACTGCTGTTGCCACTCCTTGACATAATCATTAAAGGTTCCTGTTGGCCATACGATGTTGGGCATCTTGCTCACTATGGCGCCCCCACACTCGGCGTGCTCGCCGCCCACCACCTTGGGCTTCACATTAAAAATCTTCAGGCATAAACCGAAGTGCGGTGAAATGCGGAGAAAAGCCTCGCACACGACAATGAATGTCAAGATGTTGAGGAACGAATTAGGGGACAGATCGTGAAGATCGATCCCGTAATAATACATGATGCCACGAACGAACGGGTGGAGGGGAAACCCTAGCCCTCGGACAAAGTGAGGGAGGAATACAACCCTCTCGAGGGGTTCCGGAGTAGGGACGATCTGTCCTGCCGTCGGGAGACGGTGGCTGATTTTCTTGGCCAGGTACCCGGCCTTCCGAAGCTTTTTGATATCCTTCTCTCGGACGGTAGAGGCCATCCATTTGCCTCCTGCTCCGGATCCGAACATCTTCAGAAGACCTTTTGCGTTCAGAGAAGAGGAGCGCTTGGGCGCTGGAGCTTGAGCAAAAAGGAATGAATCGGGAAGAAAGCATGGGTAAAATTTGTAAATCCTTGTCCCTTTATAAGGGCGGAAGAGGCGATGCGCCTCCCCACTCTCCTGGTAAAGCCTCTTATTTCCCAAGCGCCATAATTGATGGCCCGGTTGGGTTACCCACATCCGTGTTGATGAGAATCCTGTGATAAGGGGACATGATCTTTGCTTTGACAAGACGTGCTAAGGAAACCGCCTCACGATATGTGCGGTGGCTAGTTGTGAAAAACGGTTCGAATAATGACCGGGCCGTGGTGTGATGACATGCCGCAAAATGCGTCAGCAGATTAGATTTGTGGAAATATTATTCTCTCTATGGTGGTACGTGGAATTTGTTTTGCAGAGCCGGACACTATCCTTGTGTTCAAAATCTTCTATGGAGTATTCGGAGCCGGACTATTTTCTTTGGCCGGACTGTTGGACTATGAAGATACAAGATTGAAGACTTCGTCCCGTGTCTGGATGGGACTCTCCTTGGCGTGCAAGGCAAGCTTGGCAATACGGATATGTAGATCTCCTCCCTTGTAACCGACTCTGTGTAACCCTAGCCCCCTCCGGTGTCTATATAAACAGGAGGGTTTAGTCTGTTGGACAAGAACAATCATACCATAGGCTAGCTTCTAGGGTTTAGCCTCTACGATCTCGTGGTAGATCAACTCTTGTAATACTCATATCATCAAGATCAATCAAGCAGGAAGTAGGGTATTACCTCCATCGAGAGGGCCCGAACCTGGGTAAACATCATGTCCCCTGCCTCCTGTTACCATCCGCCTTAGACGCACAGTTCGAGACCCCCTACCCGAGATCCGCTGGTTTTGACACTGACAAAGACCTCAACCACGCGCCCCAGGCAGCGCGCGCACCGCCAAACATTGTGGGGCGCGGGCGGCGCGGTCACGCACTGTCCGCCCTTACTCCACGGCAAGCGTAGGAAGCCGCAAGGGCTTCAGGCCACGCCGCGACAACGGCGCCGCACACCCGACGGGAACAAGAAAACATGAGGGCCGCGCTCACGGTGGCTCGGGAGCTGCTGCGATGCCGGTTTATGGAGAGCGGCCGGGATGCGTTGCTAGAGCGCGTCACCGAACTCCTAGACAACGCGGCCTTGGGAGAACCGCCCTTCTGCTCCCTTCTTACACCTCAGGCCGCGGCCGGATCGCATGGCGGGCCTTGCCTTGCCCATGCGCCCCCGGGCGCAGCCCTGGGCTTCATCGACACCGGTGTGACCAGCGGCACCGGACGCCCAATCGCACCCGCGCCACCTCCGATGAGCGCAGGTACGAGCGTTTCCACCTATGGCCCCGGCGGGATGACACCCTACCATCCGCAGGGTGGTGCGTTGGGCCGGGCAACATGGAGCGTGGGGCACTACGGCGAGGTCTTCGAGGCGACGGCCTCGGAAGCCTATGTGCCCGGCATGGTGGACCAGGAGTACGCACTAGAAGATGATCCCAGCTCGTTCCTCGAGCCGGGGTGGGAGGAGGAGGCGCTAGAAGCTGAGACCTTTCAGGAGCCTCCCTGGAGCCTCACCAACCGCGCCGGTGACAACAGCTACAGGGTACCACTAGTCTCTCAGGAGCAAGCTTACGCTAACCATGGGTCGCAGGAGGGTCAGGTCACTGAAGTGGATGGTGGCCCCAGCTCGACAGCTTCCCTTCCGCCAGGAGGAGCGCACTGGGGGCTGCAGGAGAGGGGTCGGGATCAAGGCCCCTCCCTGTGCCGCACGGAGCAGGGCGTCCCCCGGAGGTAGGCCCTCTACCGGGGAGGCGCTGGAGAGCCTTCCCCCGGTAGAGGACCCATGGTCGCCGAGGGTGCCTCTGGCGTCGCCTTTACCCCTTGGCGACGTCCTGGTTTTCGGACGCCCTCAATGGTGGTCGAGGGCGGCGCAAGGCGGGGCCCTCGTCTGGCGATATGAACTAAGGCTCGCACCTGTGAAGGTCTCTGCTCATGACACTCTCACATAATAATGAGTGGGGTTGTACACGCCCCGGAGTCTCAGGAGTGCCGCCCTTGGGCCTCTGGGGCTCCCTCCCACGTCATAGTGGCAGCAGTTTGCTCCCGCGCTGGTGAGAACACAAGAAGACTAGACTAGGCGTTAGGCGCGGCCGTTTGCTTTTAACCTCTTTTCTGTAGCCCTGCTTTCTGGCTTTGGATTTAAGTTGAAGTTGAATTTTCATTGATGAGCGCGGGGGGGGGGGGTGCCTTTTCTCGTTCGTGCGATTTCTTGCAATCTGGTTCCTGCCTTAATTCAGAATTTGCGCCAGCTGCCTCCTCCTCCCGAGCCCCTCCCAGGCGGGGGCTGGGCATAGCACTTAAGCGCTGCATGCATGCCCTGCCACGACTGGCGCTTGCTTCTCGCGAGGCCCCCTCGGACGGATCGGCAGGCTCCTCAGAGGCTCCTCAGAAACTCGCGACCTCACGAGCCAGTTCGGGACCTGTTCTGGCTAAGGTAAATTACAACAAATAACTTCGCCAGGGACTCACGGGTTCATGAAGACATATATTCATCTTGGCCTAATGAATAGATATAGTAATCCGATTACATGAGGGGCTCCCCCTCCCAAAATGCTCTTACAACCTCTAGGGCCGCGCCCGAGCTTTTGCATGCAGGATAAACATCAGGGAAACACGGGGTCAATCAGACATGTCTCTCGCTGCGTCCCCCGGGTCGCCTTCAGACGCATCGCTGGCGTAGCTGTCACCGTCGCTGGCATCACCATCACCGTCGCCAGCGCCACCATCACCATCATTGACCACGTCAACTTCGTCCGCTGCGACCACCACCGCGTCGTCTTCAGAAGCAAAGGCCCTGACCAACGCATCCACATTTTCTTCCACCCACCGTTCCAGGTCGCCCCGGATGGCCTCGCATCGGGGCAATGGCGGCGCTAAAATCAAAGTTGGGGTAGGTGTTTTGGAGATGGTCAAGACGCTGGGAGAACGCTACCGAGCAGGCCGCGGCTCCTCTCTTCAACAAGCTGGCGAGCTCTCCCGGAATGATTCTCCAGGCGCGTCACCACGTCAGTGAAGAAGCAGAGGTGGCTGGCGCAGTCGTCTGCATGGGGATGAGGGGCATTTTGATCACAGATGTGGCCCAGCACCGCGTTGGCCCTGCTCCTGTGGCCCTGGAGCATGGGGTGTGCACGCGCTCCAGCATCCGTCGTTGAAGCACTTCCTCCTTGTTCTGCAGCACGATGGACTCGGCGTTGGAGACCCGCTGCTGAAGAGGAAGCAGCTCGGCATGGGCAGAGGCAAGCTCAGCCTGTGCTGAGATCAGGGCGGCTGCGGCGGCCTCCTCGCGCCGTTCCGCCTCAGTTAGCCTAGACTTGAGGGCAGCAGTCCTGCCCGCAGCCTCGGCCTCTACGAGGTCCAACTTCAGGCCGTACCTTCCCACAAAATCCGCGCGAGCCTCGGCCACACGGCGGTCGGCATCCTCCTGGGTCTGGGCCTCGCGCGCGCCGATGGAATCCTCCGCTAGAGCAACTTGACGCTCCCTCGTCTCCAACCACTCATGCTCGAGGCTACGCTCCATGGCTTCTAGCGCCAGCGCTTCCTCGCGCTTCAGGATCCCTTCCTCCTCAATAGGCGTCCCCCTCATCGACGCAAGCGCGGCTTGGCGCGCCTCCACCTGCTGTTCCAAGGAGGCGCTCCAGGCATGGAGCTCCCACGAGCGCTTCTCTGCGATCTCGCGGTGGCGGTCGGCTTCCCGGGCTTCTTCCAAGGCTCAGGAGCAGGCCTCGCGCGAGGTCGCAAGAGACGCCTCGGCCTTCGCATTGTCAAGCTCACGCTCGTGGCGCCCGAGGTTGATGGCCACCTTCAGCTTATGCAACTCCTCCATCAGCCGAAGACCCTCGGCCTCGAGGCGCGCGTCTACGTCCGCGAGTTCCCCACCGAGCTAGTTCATTGCGCCCATCGCCTCTTGGAAAAGCTCATGGCGGACGATGCTTCATTCGTACGCAAACTTAAGCGCACGGGCGATTCTGTCCTCCGCCACAGGAGTTGCCCACGGGGTCCGGAGCAGCTCGCCCCCTCTCAGCAGGGGGCTAGGGGCTGGCGCCCCCTCGGTCGTTGGCTAGGCCCCGCGAGGGGCTGATACATCTCCAACGTATCTATAATTTTTGATTGCTCCATGCTATATTATCTACTGTTTTGGACCATATTGGGCTTTATTTTCCACTTTTATATTACTTTTGGGACTAACCTATTAACCGGAGGCCCAGCCTAGATTTGCTGTTTTTTGCCTATTTCAGTGTTTCAAAGAAACGGAATATCAAACTGAGTCCAAACGGAATAAAACCTTCGGGAACGTGATTTTCTCACCGAATATGATCCAGGAGACTTGGACCCCACGTCAATAAAGAAGGGAGGCGACCACGAGGGGGCGCCCCCCCCCCCCCGGGGGGGCGCGCCCCCCCTTTGCTCCACCGACGTACTTCTTCCTCCTATATATACCTATGTACCCCCGAACGATCAGATACGGAGCCAAAAACCTAATTCCACCGGCCAAGAACTTTCTCAGATCCACGAGATCCCATCTTGGGGCCTGTTCTGGAGCTCTGCCGGAAGGGGAATCCACCATGGAGGGCTTCTACATCAACACCATAGCCTCTCCGATGAAGTGTGAGTAGTTTAATTCGGACCTTCGGGTCCATAGTTAGTAGCTAGATGGCTTCTTCTCTCTTTTTGGATCTCAATGCAATGTTCTCCCCCTCTCTCGTGGAGATCTATTAGATGCAATCTTGTTTTTGCGGTGTGTTTGTTGAGAACGATGAATTGTGGGTTTATGATCAAGATTATCTATGAGCAATATTTGAATCTTCTCTGAATTATTTTATGTATGATTGGTTATCTTTGCAAGTCTCTTCGAATTATCCATTTGGTTTGGCCAACTAGATCGGTAGTTCTTGCAATGGGAGAAGTGCTTAGCTTGGGTTCAATCTTGCGGTGTCCTTTCCTAGTGACAGTAGGGGCAGCAAGGCACGTATTGTATTGTTGCCATCGGGGATAACAAGATGGGGTTTTTATCATATTGCATGAATTTATCCCTCTACATCATGTCATCTTGCTTAAGGCGTTACTCTGTTTTCATTAACTTAATACTCTAGATGCATGCTGGTTAGCGGTCGATGAGTGGAGTAATAGTAGTAGATGCAGGCAGGAGTGTGTCTACTTGTCTCGGACGTGATGCCTATATACATCATCATACCTAGATACTCTCATAACTATGCTCAATTCTGTCAATTGCTCAACAGTGATTCGTTCACCCACCATAAAATACTTATGCTCTTGAGAGAAGCCACTAGTGAAATCTATGGCCCCCGGGTCTATCCTCTATCATATCAATCTTCCATCACTTTATTATTGCTTTGCTTTTTTACTTTGCCTTTTATTTTACTTTGCATTTTTATACCAAAAATACCAAAAATATTATCTATCATCTCTATCAGATTGCACTCTTGTAAGTGACCTTGAAGGGATTGACAACCCCTAATCGCGTTGGTTGCGTTGAGCTATTTGTTTTGTGTAGGTACGAGGGACTTGCGCGTGGCCTCCTACTGTATTGATATCTTGGTTCTCAAAAACTGAGGGAAATACTTACGCTACTCTGCTGCATCATCCTCTACTCTTCGGGGAAAACCAACGCAAGCTCAAGACTTAGCAAGAAGGATTTGTGGTGCCGTTGCCGGGGAGTCTACGCAAAAGTCAACATACCAAGTACCCATCACAATTGCTTATCTCTCGCATTACATTATTTGCCATTTGCCTCTCGTTTTCCTCTCCCTCACTTCACCGTTGTTGTTTTATTCGCCCTCTCTTTTCCGTTTGCCTTTCTTTGCGTTTGCCTTTTTGTTTGCTCATGTGTTAGTTTACTTGCTTGTCGCAATGGCTCTACCTAGATTTGGTGATCTTCACCTTAAAAGGTTAGAAGAGATCGAAAGCAACGTCGGGAGTTTTATGGTTTTGCAATTTGAGCATAATAATTTCTTCGTAAACGAGCTTAAGGAACAAAAAGTTTTATGAATTATATGAATAAAGAGCTCGATGATATGTCTAAAGAATTTGAAGGTTTAAGATCCCAAATTTCTCGTCTTGAGAAGTTGACTACTGAAATATCTGATAAGCAAGCTACCTTAGTCAATAAGATGGCCGCTAAACCAGATTTCCATGAAAATAAAGATGAAGATCTAAAAGTTATTGACGAGTCCCCTATCAAATCCTTGTTTTGCAATACGAATCTTGATAATGATGAGATTGAATATGATCCACCTTTACCTACAAGGCGTTCTAAAAATTCGGAGTTTTTAGATCTTGATGCTAAAATTGATAAAAGTGGGATTGAAGAAAGTAAAACCCTAGATGTTGCTAAACCCACCATTTTGGATTTCAAAGAATTTAATTATGGAAGTTGCTCTTTAATTGATTGTATTTCCTTGTTGCAATCTGTGCTAAATTCTCCTCATGCTTATAGTCAAAATAAAGCGTTTACCAAACATATTGTTGATGCCTTAATGCAATCTTATGAGGAAAAACTTGAGTTGGAAGTCTCTATCCCTAGAAAACTTTATGATGAGTGGGAACCAACTATTAAAATTAAAATTAAGGATCATGAATTTTATGCTTTATGTGATTTGGGTGCTAGTGTTTCCACTATTCCCAAAACTTTGTGTGATTTGCTAGATTTCCGTGATTTTGATGATTGCTCTCTAAACTTGCACCTCATGGATTCCAATATTAAGAAACCTATGGGAAGAATTAATGATGTTATTATTGTTGCAAATAGGAATTATGTGCCCGTAGATTTTATCGTTCTTGATATAGATTGCAATCCTTCATGTCCTATTATTCCTGGTAGACCTTTCCTTAGAACGATTGGTGCAATTATTGATATGAAGGAAGGGAATATTAGATTCCAGTTTCCATTAAAGAAAGGCATGGAATATTTCCCTAGAAATAAAATAAAATTACCATATGATTCTATTATGAGAGCCACTTATGGATTGCCTACCAAAGATGGCAATACCTAGATCTATCCTTGCTTTTATGCCTAGCTAGGGGCGTTAAACGATAGCGCTTGTTGGGAGGCAACCCAATATTATTTTTAGTTTTTAGTTTTTGTTTCTGTTTAGGAATAAATAATCCATATACCGTATGTTTAGATGTGGTTTTATGTTTTAATTAGTGTTTGTGCCAAGTTAAACCTATAGGATCTTCTTGGATGATAGTTATTTGATCTTGCTGTAATTTTCAGAAACTTTCGATTCACTAAAGTAATTGTTAAAAATCACCAGAACGTGATAAAATAGTGATTCCAATTGCTGCTTATCTATAAACAAATTTCCTAGGTCTTTCTATTTTTTCTGAATTTTTTGAGTAGCAGAAGTTTGCGTCAGTTACAGATTACTACAGATTGTTCTGTTTTTGACAGATTCTGTTTTTCGTGTGTTGTTTGCTTATTTTGATGAATCTATGGCTAGTAAAATAGTTTATAATCCATAGAGAAGTTGGAATACAGTAGGTTTAACACCAATATAAATAAATAATGAGTTCATTACAGTACCTTGAAGTGGTCTTTTGTTTTCTTCGCTAACGGAGCTCACGAGATTTACGTTGAGTTTTGTGTTGTGAAGTTTTCAAGTTTTGGGTGAATTTTTTTTTGATGGATTGTGGAACTAGGAGTGGCAAGAGCCTAAGCTTGGGGATGCCCATGGCACCCCCAATATAATCCAAGGACGCCAAAAAGTCGAAGCTTGGGGATGCCCCCGGAAGGCATCCCCTCTTTTGTCCACTTCCATCGGTAACTTTACTTGGAGCTATATTTTTATTCACCACATAATATGTGTTTTGCTTGGAGCATCTTGTATGATTTGAGTCTTTGATTTTTAGTTTACCACAATCATCCTTGCTGTACACACCTTTTGAGAGAGCCATACATGAATTGGAATTTGATAGAATACACTATGTGCTTCACTTATATCTTTTGAGCTATATAGTTTTGCTCTAGTGCTTCACTTATATCTTTTAGAGCACGGTGGTGGATTTGTTTTATAGAAACATTTGACCTCTCATGCTTCACTTAGATTATTTTTAGAGTCTTAAATAGCATGGTAATTTGCTTAATAATAATAATATGCTTGGTATTCAAGATTTGTAAAACTTTCTTTTGAGTGCGTTGAATACTAAAAAAGTTTGATGCTTGATAATTTTTTTGAGATATAGAGGTAGTAATATTAGAGTCATGCTAGTTGAGTAGTTGTGAATTTGATAAATACTTGTGTTAGAGTTTGTGATTCCCGTAGCATGCACGTATGGTGAACCGTTATGTGATGAAGTCGAAGCATGATTTATTTATTGATTGTCTTCCTTATGAGTGGCGGTCGGGGACGAGCGATGGTCTTTTCCTACCAATCTATCCCCTAGGAGCATGCGCGTAATACTTTGCTTTGATAACTTGTAGATTTTTGCAATAAGTATATGAGTTCTTTATGACTAATGTTGAGTCCATGGATTATACACACTTTTCTCACCCTTCCACCATTGCTAGCCTTTCTAATACCGCGCCCTTTTCGCCGGTATCATACACCCACCATATACCTTCCTCAAAACAGCCACCATACCTACCTATTATGGCATTTTCATAGCCATTCCGAGATATATTGCCGTGCAACTTTCCACCATTCCGTTTATTATGACACGCTCCATCATTGTCATATTGCTTAGCATGATCATTTAGTTGACATCGTATTTGTGGCAAAGCCACCATTCATAATTCTTTCATACATGTCACTCATGAATCATTGCATATCCTGTACATCACGGAGGCATACACCTAGAGTCATATTTTGTTCTAAGTATCGAGTTGTAATTGTTGAGTTGTAAGAAAAATAAAAGTGTGATGATCATCATTTTGAGAGCATTGTCCCAAGTGAGGAAAGGATGATGGAGACTATGATTCCCCCACAAGTCGGGATGAGACTCCGGATGAAAAAAAAGAGGCCATAAAAAAAAGAGAAAATGCCCAAATAAAAAAATGTGAGAAAAAGAGAGAAGGGACAATGTTACTATCCTTTTACCACACTTGTGCTTCAAAGTAGCACCGTGATCTTCATAATAGAGAGTCTCTCATTTTGTCACTTTCATATACTAGTGGGAATTTTTCATTATAGAACTTGGCTTGTATATTCCAATGATGGGCTTCCTCAAATTGCCCTAGGTCTTCGTGGGCAAGCGAGTTGGATGCACACCCACTTAGTTTCTTTTGTTGAGCTTTCATATACTTATAGCTCTAGTGCATCTGTTGCATGGCAATCCCTACCCACTCACATTGATATCTATTGATGGGCATATCCATAGCCTGTTGATACGCCTAGTTGATGTGAGACTATCTTCTCCCTTTTTGTCTTCTCCAGAACTACCATCCTATTCCACATATAGTGCTATATCCATGGCTCACGCTCATGTATTGCGTGAAGATTGAAAAAGTTTTGAGAATGTCAAAAGTATGAAACAATTGCTTGGCTTGTCATCGGGTTGTGCATGATTTAAATACTTTGTGTGGTGAAGATAGAGCATAGCCAGACTATATGATTTTGTAGGGATAACTTTCTTTGGCCATGTTATTTTGAGAAGACATAATTGCTTTGTTAGTATGCTTGAAGTATTATTATTTTTATGTCAATATTAAACTTGTCTTTAATCTTTCGAATCTGAATATTCATACCACAATTAAGAAGAGTTACATTGAAATTATGCCAAGTAGCACTCCGCATCAAAAATTCTCTTTTTATCATTTACCTACTCAAGGACGAGCAGGAATTAAGCTTGGGGATGCGGACACGTCTCCAACGTATCTATAATTTTTGATTGCTCCATGCTATATTATCTACTGTTTTGGACCATATTGGGCTTTATTTCCACTTTTATATTACTTTTGGGACTAACCTATTAACCGGAGGCCCAACCCAGATTTGTTGTGTTTTTGCCTATTTCACTGTATCGAAGAAACGGAATATCAAACGGAGTCCAAACGGAATGAAACCTTCGGGAACGTGATTTTCTCACCGAATATGATCTAGGAGACTTGGACCCCACGTCAAGAAAGAAGGGAGGCAGCCACGAGGGTCAAGGGCGCCTCCCTGCCTCGTGGGCCCCCCTTTGCTCCACCGACGTACTTCTTCCTCATATATATACCTATGTACCCCTGAACGATCAGATACGGAGCCAAAAACCTAATTCCACCGCCGCAACTTTCTGTATCCACGAGATCCCATCTTGGGGCCTGTTAGAGCTCACTGGAAGGGGAATCCACCACGGAGGGCTTCTACATCAACACCATAGCCTCTCCGATGAAGTGTGAGTAGTTTAGTTCAGACCTTCGGGTCCATAGTTAGTAGCTAGATGGCTTCTTCTCTCTTTGGATCTCAATACAATGTTCTCCCCTATCTCGTGGAGATCTATTCGATGTAATCTTATTTTGCGGTGTGTTTGTTGAGACCGATGAATTGTGGGTTTATGATCAAGATTATCTATGAGCAATATTTGAATCTTCTCTAAATTCTTTTTATGTATGATTGGTTATGTTTGCAAGTCTCTTGAATTATCCGCTTTGGTTTGGCCAACTAGATTGGTAGTTATTGCAATGGGAGAAGTGCTTAGCTTTGGGTTCAATCTTGCGGTGTCCTTTCCTAGTGACAAGAGGGGCAGCAAGGCACGATTGTATTGTTGCCATCGAGGATAACAAGATGGGGTTTTTATCATATTGCATGAATGTATCCCTCTACATCATGTCATCTTGCTTAAGGCGTTACTCTGTTTTCATTAACTTAATACTCTAGATGCATGCCGGATAGCGGTTGATGAGTGGAGTAATAGTAGTAGATGCAGGTGAGTCGGTCTACCTGTCTCGGACGTGATGCCTATATACATCATCATACCTAGATACTCTCATAACTATGCTCAATTTCATCGATTCTTTGAACAGTAATTGCTCACCCACCGTAAAATACTTATGCTCTTCGGAGAAGCCACTAGTGAAATCTATGGCCCCCGGGTCTATTCTCTATCATATCAATTTTCCATCACTTTATTATTGCTTTGCTTTTTATTTTGCTTTTTATTTTACTTTGCATCTTTATACCAAAAATATTATCTATCATCTCTATCAGATCTCACTCTCGTAAGTGACCGTGAAGGGATTGACAACCCCTAATCGTGTTGGTTGCGTTGAGCTATTTGTTTTGTGAAGGTATGAGGGACTTGCGTGTGGCCTCCTACTGGATTGATACCTTGGTTCTCAAAAACTGAGGGAAATACTTACGCTACTCTGCTGCATCATCCTCTCCTCTTCGGGGAAAACCAACGCAAGCTCAAGACGTAGCAGGGGCCCGGGCAGGCGTAGGCCCGTCGCTCGAAGAGGAGCCCAGGATCGAAGCCATCCAACCGCCGTCCACGACCAGAGGAGGAGCCCTTGGCACGCCGGCCGCACTTCAAGCAAGGGCGCGAAGGAGAGATGGCAAAGGCACGGGCTCGAGGCGCATTGCAGGCAGGCTTGCTTCTCCAGCTGACCCCGTGCCGGGGGCGGCGCGCAGGCTTGGGGCACTCAAGGCTAGCGGGGGAGTTGAGGAAAGAGAAGGTTGCTCCTCAGGAGACTCCACGGCCTTGGCGGAAGGGATCCTAAAGAGCCACCGTCAGGAAGGGAAGCGGCACTCAAGGAATTACAAAGATAAGGTACTTACTCGTCTATGGCGATGTACTTCCTATGTTTTAACGGCCGGACGGTGCCACTGCTGCAGCTTGGAGACCCCTTCCTCTTACGGAGCATCGCAAAGTCCACGCGTAACCGGCCCAAGCGTTGTACGTGGCGACCAGCGCGGTGGGCGGCTGGTGAAGCACCCAAGGAGACGACCTCAGGAGCGCCAGGCTGGAGAGAGCTATCGGGCTCCGCCTCGCGACGACCTGCCGAGGCCACGGGAGCTTCGGTCTTAGGAGCAGCGGCTGCGCCGCTTCTCACCGCCGCCTCTGTGGCGAGAGTCACGGGTTCCCGAGGATGACGCCTCGGGAGCCTCAGGCAGCATCAACACCACGGCACCCGCGCCCCGGCCTCCAGCGGTGCTTGACCCCTGCGTCCACTCTTGGGGCAACCTCGACGCTAGTGACAAGGAGAGGAACCACGATGACGGGGTTCTCATGGGGCCCCACAAGGCCGACTGGACGCAGCCCCCATTCATCGAAGGGGGGCATCTGCCCCGCGAACTCCACCCTGTTCGAGCAGCAGTACAGGAGGCAACCCTCCTGTGGCATATCGCCTGGCGAGGGGTCGCCTGTCAAGACTTTGAGCACCATTCTTAGCGCCTCAGCTGGGAACCCCGACTCCTGGAGCCTCATGCGGTCCTGATCACCGGTAAGGGCCCACATCAGCTGGAATGGCACTGGAGTGGGGCAATTCGGCGTCGGAGGAACTCCTTCATCACCTGGGGCGCAGTCACGCCGAGGTCCTTCAACCTCCTCAACCGGAGCCATATGAAGGAAAGGAAAGAGCTCGCGAGCTTCTCATGGCCCCAGCCGGAGTTGGGGACGGCGGGCGACGACGGAGGCGAGAGCAGGGGGCTGAGCACTCCAACATCCACATACACCCACCGCGTCCGAAACCCACTCTCGGACGGCGGGAGCTCAAAATCAAGCTCAGGCACCCCGAGCATTGCAGGGGTCGGTCAGGTGTAGCGAGAAGAAATGGCGCATGAGGGCCACGGAGGGGGCAATGCACACCATGGCCTCGCAAACAAAGGCAAAGACGGCGAGAAGGGCCACGGATTGGGGATAAGGTGCAGCATATGGATCAAATAATGGGAAAGCACGGCATTGAAGAAGGCGGAGAAAGGAGGAACTAGGCCAGCCCACAAGGCGTCGATGAAGAACTGTACCTCAGTGGCTGTCCTATCGACGGTAGCTTGGGACGCAGGCCAGGCCACCGTCCCTCCACATTCGTTGAAGCTGGTGGCGAGCGCAGGGCGGACCTTATCCATGGCTTCCTGATTGAGCACCCGCGATCGACCGACGGTGGGCTCGATTGCCGGGGGTGGGCTGGCTGAGGACAGGGGCTTCTTCCCTTTTTCCGTTCGGTTTGGCTCCATGGCGATGGAGAGAACTGAGCTCGAGTCAGATCAGAGGAGGAAGCTGGGGTTCGAGGAAGCAAAGGAGTTGGGGAGTGCGTTGCCTGCGAGGGGGAAATAACTGTGTAGGGCGCCGTGGCCGCCTAGCCAGGCGGATATCAAGACTGCATGGGGAAGCGGGGCCGCCCACATCCAATCAATCACCACGCGTCGACCAAGGCCGCATGCTGTTGGGGCCCGCGGCGCTCCGCACTTGCCCTTTGGCTTCGTCTCGAAGCCAAGTCCGAGCGCCGCTTTGGGCCCGGGGCTACTGCCGGCGTTTCCGGGAACGGGGTCCGCGGACTTGCTCGCCTGCGCCCACGGCGTGTGTCGGTGTCAAACCGGCGGATCTCGGGTAGGGGTCCCGAATCAAGGCGTCTAGGCGGATGTTAACAGGAGAAGGGACACGATGTTTTTACCTAGGTTCGGGCCCTCTCGATGGAGGTAAAACCCTACTCCTGCTTGATTAATATTGATGATATGGGTAGTACAAGAGTAGATCTACCATGAGATCAGAGAGGCTAAACCCTAGAAGCTAGCCTATGGTATGATTGTTGTTCGTCCAACGACTAAAACCCTCCGGTTTATATAGACACCGGAGAGGGCTAGGGTTATGCTGAGTCGGTTACAATGGTAGGAGATCTACATATCCGTATCGCCAAGCTTGCCTTCCACGCCAAGGAAAGTCCCATCCGGACATGGGACGAAGTCTTCAATCTTGTATCTTCATAGTCCAGAGTCCGCCAAAGGTTATAGTCCGCTATCCAGACACCCCTAATCCAGGACTCCCTCAAGAGCTCTGAACCAAAGCTTCAATGACGCATTTAGTCCGGGCGCAGATTGTCTTCTGTATTGCAAGGCGGGTTCCTCCTCCGAATACTTCATAGAAGATTTTGAACACAAGGATAGTGTCCAGCTCTGCAAAAAAAGTTCCACATACCACCGTAGGGAGAATAATATTTGCACGAATCCAATCTGCTGACGTATTCCGTAGCATGACATCACACCACAGCCGAGTCTTCATTCGAATCGTTTTACTGTCCCACCTCAGCGCGCTAAGCGAGGTAGTTTCCTTGGCATGTCTTGTCGAAGCAGAGATCGTGTCCCCTTATTCCGGGATTCTCATCAATACGGGCGTGGGTAACCCAATCGTGCCCGCTGGTATGTCTCCTCAATCAAAGGCGAGTCGCAAACGGTCACGGGGAGGGCTCTTGGTATTCAACCTCTTTATAAAGAGACCAAGGCTCTACTCCTTTCTTTCAATCTCAATCGAATCCGCCTCTCACCTTGCATTCCAACACCCAAAGCTCCAGATTCAGGCACTTCGGACCTTCGATGATGTCCTGCTCCGACCTTCAAGGCCGGTGGATGCCTTCCTCCGTTACGGAAGAAGACGTGCTAAAGCTAAGAGATGCCAGGTATCTAACCGGCGAAATCCCGCATAGGCTGCCTGCTCAAGGGGAGGTTATTCCCACTCCCAAGCCTGGCGAGAGCGTGGTGTTCGCGTCTCATTTCCTTCGGGGGCTAGGCTTCCCAACGGACCCCTTCGTGAGGGGGCTCCTGTTTTATTATGGGCTGGAATTTCACGACTTGGCTCCGGAGTCCATCCTCCACATCTCATCGTTCATTGTCGTGTGCGAAGCCTTCCTCCGTATTACTCCTCACTTTGGATTGTGGCTTAATTCCTTCAAAGTAGAGCCGAAGATGATCGAGGGGCAGCACGCGGAGTGCGGAGGTGCTGTTATAAGCAAGAATGCTGACGCTCCATGACCCGAGGGCTCTTTTCAAGAGGAGTTCAGCTTATTGCAACGAGAGTGGTTTTATATCACAGCCCTGTGGGCACCAAATGGGTGGCACCACCGCCTTTCGCCGGGTCCCCACCACAGCTAGCGTCATGGGTCAATAAAGGGTTTAATCGGGGGCCGTCCCAAGGGCGTGCCCTTGTTGCAGGGCCGCATTCGAGATCTCCTAGAAAGAGACATCAATCTGGTCAGAGTGACGCAGGTCATGTTGATTCGCCGCACCACCTCGCAAACGCCGCCTCCCTCCGCCTGTGGGAGTTTAAACCGGAGGGACCACGAGCCCTCCAACATTTTACGGGCGCAACGCCCATTGAGATGTACAAATTGTTCTTCGGATCACAAGCAATGTGTCCGGACTCGACCGAGGACGCAGGTATGAGCTGCAATCGCCCGGATACTCAAGTAAGTAGACATGTACCCGGACATGATATCCGTATATTTATCATAAAATTGCCCTTAAAAGAGTTGTCCCTTAAACAGGAGTGGCTAGCAAAAGCAAAGCTAATCAGGTGTCCGGCCCCCCTCCCTGAGACCACGCTGGATCCCGTGTTAACCAGGATGCTGGAGGTTGCGCCTTTGGAAGAAGGCGAAGGGGGGACCAAGGAAGCTATCGCCTCCCGAAGGAGGCTGTCAGAAAGGAGGAATCGAGAATTCCTCTATCCAGGGGAAGAAGAGGACCGCCTGAAGACCCGGAGACCATGGTCTCAAAGCGGGGGAAGAAATCTTCGTCAGAGGGTCCTGCGCCGGGGGATGCCTCGGCCGCACTGTGCCCCCAACGGGATCAGCCCTCCACCGAGCCGTAAGTAGAGAGGGGAGTTTTAAAATGAGAGACATCCTTGTTCTATTTCTGAGGAAGATAACCGAAATTTTACCTTGTAGTTCGGATCTCAGCCCTTCTCAGCAGAACTCGTCTTCAAGGGATCTTAGTCCGGAGATGATGGAGAGCAGAACGCCTCCCCCTGCCGTACCGCCTTGCGAGGCGGGCGACCGTGGGGTGTCGTCACGGAGGGTTTCTCCGAATACGGCAGGGCCGGAAGGCAGTCGTATGCCCCCCCAAAGCCCTCCGTGTCCGGCCTTCGAAAAAGGCCATCGGGCGAGTCCGGCACCGTCCGGTGCAAGGTCGGAGGAGCTGAAGGATCTGCTCGGGCGAGCATCTATCTCAGAAGAACACCTTGCGTTGATGGGTACGGTGATTGAAAGGATTTCATCCACAGAGAGCGGGTTGTACGAGGCCGTCAGGAGTTTACTGACAGGTTTTGAGGTACGTGAAATGATGTACCTTTTGACAGTTCCGCATATATAAGATGCGCCTGCGAGATAGTAGCCTCCGAGACTACGTGCGTTGTCAAAATGACGGCGCTGGAGGATCATACTCCTGTGTATAATATGTCGCCCTTCCTATGTAGGTGGCGGCGTCCGGTGGCTAGCCGGATCGATGAATTTGCCGAGCTAAAGCGGCAACTTGACGTGGCAGATGCCGACATCGCGCTTGTCAACAAGCGGCTTGACGAGGCACAAGGTATGTAATTTCTCCGAAGACACCTGGTAAGAGGAGCTTGATGCCCGTATCTTACAACGTGTGTGCTTGATGCAGATGGTGCCGCTGCCATGGAGAACCTTCGAGCGGAACTTGCCCGAGCCAAGGAGCAGGCCAGGAAAAGCGATGAGGCTGCCTAAAAGGCGGCTGAATAGCTGAAAGCTGAACAGCCGCTCAACGCCAAAGCAAGAAGGAAATGGCCGAGATGGCTGTGAAGTTGAAGAATGCTGCCGACCGCCGCAAGCTTCTTGAAGAAGAAGATCGGGTGGAACAGAAGGATTCGGAGAAGGCCACTACCGAGGTTAAGGATACTCGCTCGCTGCGATGAGCGGCGAAGGAGGAGCTACGTCAAAGCCGGAGATATCGCGGCCGAAAGCCCTTTATGCTGCGGATGAAGTTCTGGGATACTTAATATGCTCCGTTGGAGCGGCTATGGAGTGCGGCGTACACTTTTCTGGACTTGGCGGCGAAAAGCCGGACACGGCCGAACACTTCCGAGATCAAAAGGATCACGAAGTGGAAAAGCTTTTTGGTCGCAGTTCCACAATCCAGGCGCCCACTTCCATTAACCGATCGCTTTGCCGCATGGGCGGAGCTGAATAGGTTATCCGGACTCGCCATGAAGTATGTCGTGAGTCATCTTTGGCCGGAAAGGCCCGAGTCAAGAGTTATTTTAGCTTGGTGCAGCAGTTCCTTGCGCGGTGCCGCATATCAATGCAATGAAGAGGTCGGCGTGCATAGAGGGTGCGCGGATGGCTCTTGCCCGTGTCAAGACATACCGGGCGGAGATGAAGGCCATCGCTGTTGCATCCCAAGATTCGACGGGAGCCGAGTACCGCCGAGCACTATTTTCGTGAAGTTCTGCAGGCGCTGCTTAATAGAGACGCAGTGCTCGAAGGATATTATGTTTGAATAACATGTATTATTGTAAAACAATGTTTCGAGGGAATATAAAAGCTTTTTATACTTGTGCCTTCAAGAATTAAAATACCTCCTGTGCGGCCGTTAATGTATATGTGTATATAACCTGAAAGATAGCAGTCTTCGGCTTCAGCCCCCACGCATATAATGCGGGGGTGTTCGCAAAGCGCATTTTCACACTTGATCCAATGTCTTGGTCCTATTAAGGAGGTGATAGCGCAGCGAACTAAGCAACCGGACTAGAATGCTTTATCACTTTCACTTAGCCATAGGAGTTTGACAGTGGGGCTACTATATAGCCCCTAGGGGCACCGCGCTCACCCGAATTCGGGCGCTGTGTGCTCGGCCGAAACGGCCCTTCGTTAATGCGGAGGAATCCTAAAGATTCTCGGCAGATCATCGAGTGGTTGACCAGTCTCACGCTATATCATGACAGTCAGTTTCGGCTTTCTCTCGAGGTGCTCGCCTAGCCGAACGGGGGCACAATCACAGTAGTTCTCCTGGTGCCGCCTTAGCCGATAGAGCGGAATGTAAGGCAGCAAAACACAGGAGCCGGGCAAACCCAACATTTGACCAAAGACATGATTCAGAGCTGATGCATATAAGTCCAAACTCGCGACGTCGAACACTCCCTAAGGTATTCGGTCTTTTTGAAAACGGGCTGAACAACTCCCTTGGTAATAAGCCCCTGGTCCAGGTACGCGCAAAATTCTGACGTGACCACAGGCTAAGACGCCAGCCTCCTCCTCGGTTATACCAAGAAACCGGGGGATGTGTATCAACAAGATACAGTGAACTGTAAAAGAGAGGAACTTAGTTGAAAAAGATCGTGCGAAAATGTATGTTATATTAAATAAACAAAGTATAATTAAAAAAATGGGTAAAATTGAGCTTTATTGTCTCCTGTTGTACATGCACGGAGCCCCTTGTACGGGGGTATGCGGCTAGTAAGCCCTTGTATGTTTACGCCGGACTCGTCTAGCCATGTCCGGGGTCTGAACGACCAGCTTAGGTGCTTTGATTAGTGAAGCCGGTTTAGTGTGTGGCTGTCAAGGCAGCTGCCGCATCTTCCGCGCCGAGGAGATATTTCCTTTAATGAGATGATGCCTCACGGACCGTGCATTTTAAGTGTAAGAGATGCATAATGCGGTATTGCGTTAAAGCGGGCGAAAGCTTCAAGGCCCTAGTAGTGCTTGATAGCTACTTGTAAATGGGGCGATGTGGAAGGTTAGCTTTTCACGGTGGAAGTTGTCGGGAGCCGAGCATAACTTCTAGCAGAGAGAACCCGCATAATGGGCATCTGGGCTGGCGTTACCCTTGAAAGGAAGTGTTGCTATGGCGAATTTTTGTTGGGTTTATCCCCATTTTGCAGGTTGTGTCCTCGATATAGCAGGTTTAGACCATCGCCGCTGGCCCATTAGGGACTTGTGTAAAGTGGAGTCCGTCAATTATCGAATCTAATATCAAGGCACTCCGGCCTGCGTTCCGGATACTTCTAGAGTAATCCTCGATGGTCGAAGGTGATTGGTTTTAACAACCCGATGGCGGGACTCCTCTGGGATAGGCCAGATGGCTGTGATCTCTATGGGCGCCACTGCTTTTTCCCTTTTGTCACGTGAAGTGAGTTTACTTGTTTTGACTTCTTGTGGGAAATTCTTTTGTTTTCCGATTGCTTTCGCTTGTGGGGTTCGTCATCGTCCTTGCTTGGTGTGTCGAGCCCCTTGTGTTCGGCGTTGAGTTTGCCGGATTGCTTGAAGACCCAACAATCTCTGTGGGTATGGTTTCCAGGCTTCCCGGGAGTACTGTGTATTTGGCATATCTTGTCCAAGATTTTTTTTAGCTTAGATAGCTCGTCCCTGTTATCCTTGAGGGGCAGCTTTTTCTGATTCTGCCGAGAGCTTTTGAATCCGGCGTTGACCGCCGTACTATTTGGGCCGTTTTCCTTATTCTGGCGCTGATCTTTTCTGCGTCGTGATTTCCCATTTCCATCCCTGATTTCGGATGTACTCGGTCGCTGGTGGTGCATCTAGCCAGCCAAATTGTCTTCCCCGCGCAAAAGCGGGTCATGAGGCTTGTTAATGCAGCCATTGTTCTTGGCTTTTCTTGGCCGAGGTGTCCGGCGAGCCATCTGCCCTTAACGCTGTGTTTGAAAGCTGCTAAGGCTTCGGCGTCCGGACAGTCGACTATCTGGTTCTTTTTGGTAAGAAATCTGTTCCAGAGTTTCCGGGCTGACTCTCCGGGTTGTCGAGTTATATGACTTAAATCGTCTGCATCCGGAGGTCGGACATAGGTCCCTTGAAAATTTGCCCGAAAAGCATCCTCGAGCTCTTCCCAACTTCCAATGGTGTTTTCGGGAAGGATTTTAAGCCGATGCCGGGCTGGCCCTTTGAGCTTGAGGGGTAAGTATTTTATGGCGTGGAGGTCATCTCCTCTGGCCATGTGTATGTGGAGGATATAATCCTCAATCCGCACTCTGTGGTATGTTGTTCCGTCATATGCCTCTATGTTTACGGGCTTGAATCCCACTGGAAATTCATGGTCTAGCACCTCATCGGTGAAACATAGGGGGTGTGCGGCACCCCTGTACTTGGGTGTGCCGTGTTGTTCGGATATTTGTTGTGTTGCATTGCTTTCTAGAGCTTGCTTTCTTGGCCCGTAGATAGATCTGGCTGGGTCATCTTTGTGATGCGAATCCTTGGGTGGATCGCGTGCTGGCTTGGGTGCGGCTCCGTTTTCCGCTCTATGTTGGCCATGGGGTTGTTTATCCGACTGGGTGGCTTCCTTATTTTTTGATTGCGGGGGCTCTAAGGCCTCCTCATCAAATTCCGGCAGTAATTTTCGCTTTGG
This sequence comes from Aegilops bicornis, assembly GCA_021605145.1. Classification (NCBI taxonomy): domain Eukaryota; kingdom Viridiplantae; phylum Streptophyta; class Magnoliopsida; order Poales; family Poaceae; genus Aegilops; species Aegilops bicornis. The sequence goes on from CM038674.1 coordinate 209,984,607, forward strand.
ATAGCTCTTTGTGTGGCGCATCGCCGCCAGATTTGTCTCATGTGTTGAGTACTTTGCTCCATCTAATTCTGAGTGCATCTTCCATTGTTTTGAGCTTCCGCTTCTGCTTTTTCAGGCTACGCGCAGTGGCGACGAGCCTTTTGTGGAGGTTCTTCTGCTCCAGCGACTTGTCCGGCGTGAGGTTGTCCGGACTGTTATCTTCGTCGGGGACGGGTTGTTCGGTTTGTTTATCCAAGTTGCCCTATTCGGACGGCTGCTTGATGGCATGTTCGTCGTCCGCCGGTTCGCCCTGCTCTGTGGCTGGGTCTCAGATGGCTGCCTCTGCCGAGGTGGGGTTTGGGGTGGCGCTTACGCCGCCGCTTTGACTGCTTTTCGAGGGAACGATCCCTCATTGCGTCCCTTTGTTCCTCCGTCATTTCTTTTAGGTGTGTCCACCATGTATACATCGTGAGATGAGGTGGTTGTCCGGTGCCCCATAGGTGCTGGTTCCTGTTTGTCTCCTACATCGTCGTCCATACCGTCGATGTCTTCGGAGTCAAAGTCCAGCATCGTCGACAGCGGCTACGAAGTGGGTGGTGGGTGGGCGTCGAATTTCTTCGTCGTCCGCATCCCAATCCTGCCGGTCATAATCCGGCCAGGACTCTCCTGACAAAGAGAGAGACCTTAGTGAATTCAGAATGTCGCCGAAGGGCGAGTGCTGAAAGATGTCCGCGGCGGCGAACTCCATGATCGGCGCCCAATCGGATTCGATCGGCAGGGGCGCGGAAGGTTCGGAGTACGGAGAGGATTCCGGCACCTTGGAGTCACGTGCTTCGTAGAGGACAAGGCTGGTGTTCGGCTCGATCGCCATAGAGATTGCAGCCCCCGAGGCGGTGTCCAGCCACCCGTCCTCGATTGGCGCCATCGGCTCCGAGCTAAGGGTCGGAGCGGTCACGGGTGCGGCCTCCAGGGCACTGTTCGGCGGCAGAGCTAGATCATGCCCATCATGACAGTGCGGTGCGCTCGGCTGTGGCTCGAACCCGTCGAAGATCAAGTCTCCGCGACGCCACCGTGTAGTTCAAACTTCCAAATCTGACACGATGGCTGTGGGCGAAGCTGATCGCTTCCGGATGGCTGCTTAATTGGCCCGCAGTGCAAAGCCGCCGAATACGAAGATCTGTCCTGGGAGAAAAGTCTCACCCTGGACCACATCATTGTTGATGATCGGAGGAGCCATCGGGAATAAAGATGACGACACAGAGGAACTCTCAATGAAAGCACGAATGTCGGTGTCAAAACCGGCGGATCTCGGGTAGGGGGTCCCAAACTGTGCGGCTAGGCGGATGGTAACAGGAGACAAGGGACATGATGTTTTTACCCAGGTTCGGGCCCTCTCGATGGAGGTAAAACCCTACTCCTGCTTGATTAATATTGATGATATGGGTAGTACAAGAGTAGATCTTCCACGAGATCGGAGAGGCTAAACCCTAGAAGCTAGCCTATGGTATGATTGTTGTTCGCCCCACGGACTAAAACCCTCCGGTTTATATAGACACCGGAGAGGGCTAGGGTTATCTGAGTCGGTTACAATGGGAGGAGATCTACATATCCAGACGCCAAGCTTGCCTTCCACGCCAAGGAAAGTCCCATCCGGACACGGACGAAGTCTTCAATCTTGTATCTTCATAGTCCAGATTCCGCCAAAGGTTATAGTCCGCTATCCGGACACCCCTAATCCAAGATACTCCTCAAGTGGCTCCTCATGCCCAAGACGACCCGTCTTCACCAGCAAACACTCAAGACCCTCGCGAGGGGCCAAGCCTCGCAAGGCGGACGACACAAGGCCTCCTCAGGAGCGGCCTCACCAGGCTAGCTCGCGAGGGGCGGAGAGATCAAGGCAAGGCGAACTTCGCGAGGTTCCAATGACGTAAGCCAAGACCGGGCGGGCGCCAGCGCGTATAGTGTCCTCGTTTCCTCTTTGGTGCTAAGGAGGCAAGCGCAGGCGAGGACTACCGAGGCATCGGGCAAAGGTTTCCATATCTGTGCAACAAGAACAAGACCAGCAGGGCGGAGGTCACCATGGAGCCCAAGACGGCGTCACCACCAGAGCCTTTGGCAGGCGAAGACCACCTTTAGCCATGATAGATTGTACTAGCTGTCCCCCTTCAATTTGGCCGTTGTGGCATCCCTTCCCGCTCAATATATGGGAAGAGGACCAGACCTCTATAAATCGGACTAGCCACCATAGTAGGAGGCAACTGATCTCTGACTGGATCCACTCCATCCTCACATCCACCAAGCACAAGAACACCTCTCCTCAGGAGCCTGTTCTTCCCCTTGTACTGTTCATCCTCAGCCCAAGAGGCAATCCACCACACCACACTGGAGTAGGGTATTACACCACAACGGTGGCCCAAACAAGTATAAATCTCGGGTCTCTTGTGTCGCGGGTTCATCGATCTAGGCTTTGAGATCGCGGTGAGGCTGAGGGCGTGATTAGGTAGGGGGGAATCTTCGTGCGCACCCCAGTGTTTGAACCTCAAGGGTTTTGCCGGAACCTGAAATCTGACAGCCCTCGCATTGCGGCGGGTGCAGTGGCCACCCAAGTTCAAGCCAAAGATGCCGCCGCGTTACGACAGCGCGGCGGACCAGTCGGCCTTCCTGCTGGCGTATGAAGTGGCCATCCTAAAGGCAGGGGGCGACGACAAGGTCATGGGCAATTGGCTTCCCATGGCCCTCACTGGTGCATCGCGTGCCTGGCTGCTCAACCTCCCGGATCTATGGTGGCATCTTGGGAGGAGCAGCGCAGCCTCTTCGCTGCGCGCTTCGCGGCACCGGCACCCCTCGCCGTCGCGGCCATCCTCGGCGGCTCGCAAGCGACGCCCTCGGGCCGTCACACCAAGCCGTTCCTTCACCAGATCGGCGCCTCTTCCGCACGGCAGGGAGCTCCCCCGGGTTGGGCGGCGCCCAAGGCCGACCTGACCTTCGACTCGGAGGATCACCCAGTCACCACCGTCGCCTCAGGCGTGCTCCCAATGCTTTGCACGACCACCATCTGCAGCGTAGCTGTCACCAAGACCCTCATCGATGGTGGCGCCGGCCTCATCGTGCTCTCTGTGGAGGCTTTTAGCCTCCTTCATGTGCCGCTCGAGCAGCTCCGCCCTAGCAAGCCCTTCTCCGGGATTGGCGGTGGCTCCGCCAGCCCCCTGGGGCAGATCCGTCTTCCGGTGACCTTCGGCACCCGCACAACTATCGCACTGAGCTGGCCGACTTCGACATCACCCGTATTGGCCTCCCGTACAACGCCATCCTCGGGTACCCGGCTCTAGCTCAGTATATGGCGGCAACCCATCCGGCCTACAACCTCATGAAGATGCCTGGGAGCAAGGACGTCCTCACCGTAGTCGGAGATACCAAATAAGCTCTAGCAGTGCTCCGGCTTGCCCTCAAAACTGTCACGGCAGCGCGACCGGCTGATGAGGTCACCGCTGGAGTCAAGGAGGCCGCACCAGCTAAGAAGAAGCAGTTGTTCACTCAAGATCGGGCAGAAACCAAGCAGGTGCCGGTCGAGGAAGATGGGTCCTCTGGAGCCACCTTCACCATAGGTGCCAACCTCGACCCGGATCAAGAGGAGGCGTTGGTGAAGTTCTTGCGCGCAAACAAGGAAGTATTCGCATAGGAACCCAAACAGCTGGTAGGGGTCCCAAGAGGGGTGATCGAGCATCATTTGAGGGTGTGCCCCAATGTGCACCCCGTGAAGCAGAAAGCACGGCAACAGTCCACGGAGAAGCAGTCCTTCATCATCCAGGAAACCCGCAAGCTGGAGGCAGCAGGTGTCATTCGTGAGGTTCGGTACCACGAGTGGCTGGTGAACCCCGTCGTCATGCCAAAGAAATGTGGGAAGGAGTGCATGTGTGTCGACTTCACCAACCTCAACACGGTCTGTCCCCAAGATCCGTTCCCACTTCCATGCATCGACCAGATCGTTGACTCCACTGCCGAGTGCAACCTGCTATGCTTCCTGGATGCGTTATCAGGCTATCATCAGATCAAGATGGCGGTAGAGGATGTGGAGAAGATGGCCTTCCTAACCCCGTGCGGGGTGTACTGCTACACTTGCATGTCGTTCGGGCTGTGCAACGCAGGCGCGACCTTCCAACGGCTGATGCACATCGCCCCAGCAGCTCAGTAGGAACGCTGAAGCCTACGTCGACGACATTGTGGTAAAGTCTCGGGAAGCGAGAACTTTGATTCAGGACCTAGAGGAGACCTTCGCGAGCCTCCGCCAGGTGGACCTACGGCTCAACTCGGAGAAGTGCGTGTTTGGCGTCCCTTCTGGCAAGCTGCTGGGCTTCCTCATGTCCCACAGGGGGATCGAGGCCAACCCGGAGAAGGTCAAGGCGATCGAAGACATGATACCACCGCAAACCCTCAAGGAGATGTAGAAGCTTGCCGGCAGTGTAACTTCGTTAGGGCGCTTCATCTCCAAGCTGGGAGAGTGCGCCCTACCGTTCTTCAAGTTGATGAAGAAGAAGGGCCCATTTGAGTGGACCCCGGAGGCTGACCAAGTATTTCAAGACCTCAAGAGATACCTGACCAGCCGTCCGGTGATGGTGGCGCCCCGCCCTCTCGAGCCCCTAGTGCTCTACCTTGCCGCTACTCCTTACTCTGCCAGCGCAGCTCTGGTGGCGGTTCGGGTAGAACGCCATGCCAAGGATGCATCCCGCTGAGTCACGCCCCCAGCCGGGGCGATACAAGACCCGGAGGGCGCCGCAAGAGCTGCAGCGACGCCAATAGATGACCAGGCCCAGCAAGACGGCGTCCTTGGGCCTGCAGAGGCCCCAATGAGTGACCGGGCTCCGGGGGTTCCATCGCTTCCAGAGCCGCCACAACCTCCGATAGGAACTGGCTCCGTCCACGCGCCCGCCCACATCGAGCACCTAGTGTATTTCGTCAGCACGGTACTGCGGGATGCAAGGGCACGGTACCCCATGCCTCAGAAGCTCTTGCTCACGCTCTTGGTGGCCTCGTGTAGACTGCGGCACTACTTCCAAGGCCACCCAATCAAGGTCATCTTGGCCTACCCACTGGAGAGGGTACTAAGGAGTCCCAATGCTGCGGGAAGAGTCGCCGAATGGAACATCGAGCTGCAAGCATTCCAGCTGGAGTTCAACACAACCAGGGTCATCAAGGGAGCCGCGCTTGCCGACTTCGTAGCAGAATGGGCTGACACCCTAGGGTTTGAAGCAGGCGAGGACCGATCCCTCTCGCCAGGAAGTGAAGCACCAGATGGCTGGGTCATGTATTTCGATGGCGCGTTCGCACGCCAGGGCGCGGGAGCTGGAGCAGTGCTCATCTCGCCTACTCAGACAAGCTCTACTACGCTGCGTGCAGCTCGCTTCAAAGAGGGCGAGAAGGCCTCCAACAACATCGCGGAGTACGAAGGCCTCATCGCTGGCCTTAAGGCTGCAGTGGCCCTAGGGGTGAAGTGCCTCACCATCAGGGGCGACTCGCAGCTCCTCGTCAACTTCTCCAACAAAGTATACGAGCCAAGGGACGAGCACATGGAGCTGTACCTAGCGGAGGTACGCAAAATGGAAAAACATTTGTTTGGTTTAGAATTGCAGCACGTGCCCCGTGGCACCAACAAGGAGGCCAACGACATCGCCAAGAGAGCATACAAGCGACTACCCCAAGAACCTGGTGACGGTGTCCTGGACTAGGGGGTACTCACCACGTCGTCTCCCGATCAGTTGGATTGGGCCAAGGATCCCCATGGCCGTATACTCATGGGCCAGTCCGGACAGTTGCCGCATACAAGGAAGATTCCACAAGACTTGGCGATCAAGACAAGGACTCCTCCCCACCGGGCGATTCGGCTAGGACACTTGTTATCCTACGCCTCTGGTGCATTATATAAACCGAGGCCAGGCTAGTCGATAGAGATATACAACAATCATACCATAGGCTAGCTTCTAGGGTTTAGCCTCTATGATCTCGTGGTAGATCTACTCTTGTACTACCCATATCATCAATATCAATCAATCAGGAAGTAGGGTATTACTTCCATAGAGAGGGCCCGAACCTGGGTAAACATCGTGTCCCCTGTCTCCTGTTACCATCCGCCTTAGACGCACAGTTCGGGACCCCCTACCCGAGATCCGCCGGTTTTGACACCGGCATTGGTGCTTTCATTGAGAGTTTCGCTGTGTGTTCGGCAAAAGGTCGATGGCTCGCCTGCAGATCAATCGCGACTTGACATCTTCGTCACCAGCTCAACTGGTCACCTTGGTTCGACCAAGGGCTGCGCCCTACCTCTGATCGTCATGTTCGGATGAGGGCCTTCATCAACATTAACTCCGATCTATATCAAGATCATGGAGGAATCATCCAGGGCTCAACGTCAACATTGCCCTCGGTCGACCGTACTGTTTTTCTGGACAGTGAATTTGTATCCGCCGTCACTGCCTCCTCGAGCATCGGTTTGACGATTGCTTTGGTGGAATTGTGCGGAATTGAGTCTACAACAACCCTGGAAAATTTCGTCGAGTTCCGATGGAGGAATCTCTGGCAATCTCCGATATACCGGAGCCGCATTGAATCTGGACGAGACTCCGGACGAGTATAGGGCGTGTTGTCCAGCTTCTAGCTCGGACCTCCTTTGGAAGATCCAACCGTTGATCGACTGCTGAATTCCTATATCTACCACCCCTCAAAATTTCAGCTCGATCCGACCGTCCAAACTCCGGGAACCTTCCGATTATTGCATCACTTTTTGGATCTGTTTTCTGCGCGAAAACAAATCCGACCCGAAGTTCGTCCCTTTTACTTAACGGGATTTTGATGTCCTTTTTGAAGGAAGTTTTGTATGGGGTATTGTGTTTTGTTCCCGAACACATCCCACTAACTTTAAAAACTTTTGAACATGATCTTCAATATCATGCTGGTGTCAAACCTGTCCGACAATATTGCTCCACGGCCGCCGACCTGCGCTAGACACGTCGTCACTTTGTTGAGCCGAGCTCAACTTCTTCGGATCATCATCTCGGCAAGCCGAACAAGAGTCCAGCATCGCAAAGGATAAATCATCACCAACATCGCCGCCCCACGGATTACACGGAGCGGGCATTCCGGCATCGCTGCACGGTAACTTCATCAAGCCGGCATCGACCACGTCACGACCAGACGCAGTGGCCGCGACGCTGTTTCTTCAAGTCGGTGTCCATCACGCCGACCTACTTCAACATCTCGGCTGGACCGGGGGCTTCGCCATCTCATCATCAACCTACTCCGGACACTTCGGCGTCACTAGCCGACCAGGCAATGGGTGCGCGGATCGAGTCCCAATTTTGGGAATCACCTTCCTTCAGATTGCTACAACAAATAAACCAGGTGCTACTAATCCTAGTATTTCTTTTTGCTTGTTTGGGTTAATTTTTCCCCAGGAATTATTACTCTGGTTTGTCCATCATATGTACACAGGTCTATCAAATGGTGGCCGCATTAACGACGGTCGCATGTTGGTTCGGTCAGTTTCCGTACATAGTCCGGCGAACGCCGTGATCCGAACTCGAACCGACCAGTGAATTCGTGCCTTGCCATGCCTTTTATTGCATTACCGACGACGACCTGCATCGACATTGACTTGGCGCCAGGCCATATTTCTTTTATTACTCACTTTGCATAAATTATTTATTATGCAATGATTTTTTATTTATTATTACTATTATGTCCGGTTTGCACTATTTTTTGTGCATGTGAAAATGATCCAGCCGGACTATATCCTTCGACGTCACCTCGGCTGGACGGGGCTTCGTCAACACTTCATTACCCCATGCCGGGACTTCGCATCACTCGCCGTCCTGCATTGACCGTGCTATGTCACCACTTGGAGTGCCGAGCTCTTTTGCTCCGCCACCTCGGGATCGGCTTGGGGATGGAACCTTGTCCCGCATCAAGCTCGGACCGGCGTCGTCAATACCGAACACATTAACCAGCTAAGTTGCCTTCATGCTCAAAGTTTTAAATTTTAACTTGTGTTCGCTCGAACAAGCATTATACTTTTTGGAAAAAAGTTGCTTGTAAAAATTTTCCTTGTCCAGACTTTGTTCAGACACACTTGACGGCGCTACCCGCTCATTATACTGGGGCTTCTTTAACAGAAGCTTATTAATAAGAGCTTTATGCCCAACACATGTGTCACACTTCCGCATGTACCTTTTATTCACCATTATATGCATCAATATGACTTAAGTTTTGGCCAAGCTGGGTTGCCTGGCTCCTGTGCTTACCCCTACGTTCCCAATTGTTCGGCTAGGTGGTAAAGGGAGCACCTCTGCGATTGTTACTGCCGGGTCAGCCGGATGTGTACCTCAGACTGGGTGACGCAAAAAGCTAGCGTTCTTTAGGGAATACTCGGTCTGTGAACTAAAAGATGATTTATTAACTATTCATTTACCTGCCCCTCAGATGTTTTTTCGCTCTTTTCGAAGTCCGGACATGCACTTTAGGGCATGCCTCCCAGGGAAAGGAACCCCTAACAGAACTATTCTCCCTGGAAGATGTTTCTTACTAACCATGTAATATAACATAACTAGTTGGGCAATTGTCTGATAAAGCACCAATGACCCCTACGCCTGGTCTCCACGCATGCCCTGGTTTTTATAACCGCGAGGGTATTCGGACACACTCCGTACTATTGGGTCCAGAGGTTGAAGCAAAAAGGTCCGCTACAACAAACGATCTACAATCCGGCTAGAAGGCATTTTACATGTCACCTTACATTATATAGTCAACTTTTACCCAAGTCACTTGGGGGCTCTTATGTTTATTTGAGCCGTTTTATAATAAGTGTCTTTCTTCTTAGTCGTTCAGAGTTTTTATTATTATTTATCACTCCTTTTCTCGAATGAGTGTGCGGTCACTAGCCGGGAGCCTAATTTCTCTCTCAAAACCGCTTAGAGTTTAGTTTTCTAAACTAGCCTAATGAGAAGTACTCCGCCTTCGGGATGGGAGACTGAAGCCGTAGGCTGACCCGCTTGAAGTCTTGAGATAGGATGTGTCATGTTAAAGCACGGCAGAAGCACTTTTTTTTCTAAAGTCCAATTTTTGGATTGGCACCAAACACTTGATCTTGTTCGGACGTCATGTTTTTACTGACTTTTTTGGTTTTCCAAGCTTTTGGAACTTTTAAACTGTTTGTGTGTTTTTAGCACAAGTCTCGCAGTGCAACGCCGAACACCTTTAGAGATTCGCCAAAAACATTCTCGGATATTGCTATATATGCATCAGTTTCGAATTGTGTCTTCGGTCAATAGTTGGGTTGCCCGGCTCCCGCGCTTGCCTCCTACGTTCCGCTCTGTTCGGCTAGGTGTGCAAAGGGAGAACCACTGCGATTGTGCTTCCATCTCGCATGGTTAAGTACCTCAGTGGAGAAAGTTGAAAACTGACTGTCACAATAAGCGTAAACTGGTCAGCGATCCGATGACTATATTAAATGACGAGCAATTCATAAAACTGGTCAAGTGTTTCCGCTTGACCTCGTATCGTCGCCGAACACTACCGGGGGCTAGTAACTGGCCTCCCAAACTAAATCCTCAATATTTTGCTCTTACATTGGAGCTAAGGTTTCATGATCATGCTTAGCATGACAACCCAAAGAAAACCGATAGCGGGACTATTTTCTTTGGAAGACATTTCTTCTGTTAAACAGTAATATAAAATATCTCTCTGCGTACCTTTGTTTATAAAACCGTATGGCCAGATTGCCTTGTTTGTCGTAAATCCTGTCCCTCATAAAGGCTTTATAAAGTAGGACAAACACTTCGCCCATCGGGCCGAGGAGGTTGAAGCCGAAGGTCGGTAAACAAAGTTTTGTACAATGCGGATCCGAGCATTAATGACATAAAGTACTTGGATACATAGAGTCATTACACATAGTTTGTGATTTTACTATGGATATCAATCCTTAATTCGGCCACCCGTGCCCGCATTAAGGATCGGGGGCTACTGGGCTTCGGGCTTATTATTTACAAATATTAAAGGGGCACATCAATCCTCGATCCGGTGTTGCCACCCGACCAGGTCTCGGGGCTACTTCATTGCCTGTTCTATGCGTAAAATTTTAAGTGCAATACAGTTTCCGAGGAAATTTTGATCCTCAGGTTGGTTGGCCGCACTCCAACCCAAGTCTCGAGGATCGAGCACGCCGCTTTTGTGTCCCAAGTATTCTCGCTGTTAGGACTTGATCCTCGGACCGATTTTGCAAATCAACCCGAGTCTCACGGCCACGGGGATCAGCGGTCTTATGTCATCCTTCATGTGCATCTCGGTTTTAGACCGATACCCACCTTGAGGGCTACTGGCTATGTATCTCGGCAGAGAATAAATTGCACCAATCAAAAATATTGACAAAAATCGGCCCACATTTGGGGTGGTGCACCACCTCGGAAGCAATCCGGCACAAAGCTCGGACGCTAGTGGCTGGCTCCATAGAGGGCATTTCCGGCATTAAGCTCGTCTAAACTCCTTCAAACTTCTTTGAACCAAGGTGATTTACGACACCTCGAATACAATCCAGCGTTGGAGCTCGGATACATAGTCCGGCGTTGGAGCTCGGATACAGTCCGGCGTTGGAGCTCGGATACATAGTCCGGCGTTAGAGCTGGGAAGCAGTCCGACATTGGTGCTCGGCTGCAAAAGATACCTCGAATGGAGTCCGCGTTGGAGCTCGGACGAAGAGGACGCTGCCGCCTCGGAACAACTTCAAACCCGAGGTGCGGCATAAAATAACAAGGAATTGATAAAGGCCGGAAACTTAAAGGGCTCCTCGGATACCCGATGTGTAAACTCGTCGAATGCATTTCGCGATCCTCAAGATCGAAGATGAGAAGATTTGTTGAACCAGTTTTCAAGACCGACGATCAAGATGAAGAACAGTTCGGAAGAATCGAGGAGCGCCCCCAACTTGAAGACCGGTTCAGGGGCTATCGACGGTGTCTCGGACTAGGGGTACTCACCACGCCGCTCCCCGATCAGTTGGATTGGGCCGAGGATCCCCATGGTCAGATAATCATGGGCCATCCCGGACGGTTGCCGCATACAAGGAAGATTCCACAAGACTTGGCGATCAAGACAAGGACTCCTCCCCACCGACGTGATGGGTTAGGACTTGGTATCCTAGGCCTCCGGTGCATTATATAAACCGAGGCCGTGCTAGTCGATAGAGATATACAACAATCATACCATAGGCTAGCTTCTAGGGTTTAGCCTCTCCGATCTCGTGGTAGATCTACTCTTGTACTACCCATATCATCAAGATCAATCAAGCATGAAGTAGGGTATTACCTCCATCGAGAGGGCCCGAACCTAGGTAAACATCGTGTCCCCTGTCTCCTGTTACCATCCGCCTTAGACGCACAGTTCGGGACCCCCTACCCGAGATCCGCCGGTTTTGACACCGACACCTGGCGTCTTCGAGGAGCGGCTCTTCAAGCCGTCGGCATGATCTACGCTTTCGAGGTCGGCGCCGCCTCGGGAGGAGCTCCCCAACCGCCTGCTTCAGGAGCCCCGGCCTGCGGCCCAACCTCGGGAGCGCGCCTACTCCCGGCGCTCGATCCTCAGGAGGGGTGCTGGACCAAGGAGTTCAAGGAGTACCTGACACAAGGGATGTTACCAGAGAAGGAGGAAGACGTGGAGCGCGTGGCCCGACAGGCTATGGCGTACTGCATCCAGGACGGCGAGTTATACAGGAAGCGGCCAAATGATGTTTCCTTGCATTGTATCTCTAGGGAACAGGGGAACGAGTTGCTAGCTGACATACACGGCGGAGACTGCTGTCACGCCCAATATGCGACCCTATCCAAAAGGAACTCGACGGTCCCACCAAGGATAGACCCGCATATTGAAACGCTTTTGCAAGGTGGATATCATTACATCAACATTACATAATACATAGGGATACATACATAAGGCACAAATGCCACAAGTATACATCAACATCATATACAAGATCAACATCCGACTACGGATGAAACATAAATAGAAGCTCAAACGACATCCACCCGGCTAGCCTGTGCTGCCGACCTGGAACCTAACCCCTGATCGAAGAAGCAGAAGAAGAACTCCAACACAAATAAACATCGCTCTCGCGTCATGATCATCGCAAAAACCTGTACCTGCAACTGGTGGTGTAGTAATCTGTGAGCCACGAGGACTCAGCAATCCCATTACCATGGGTATCAAGACTAGCAAAACTTAATAGGTAAGGAAGGGGTAAAGTGGTGAGGTTGCAGCAGCGACTAAGCATATATGGTGGCTAACATACGCAAATGAGAGCGAGGAGAGAAACAAAGGAACGGTCGTCAACTAGTAATGATCAAGAAGTGATCCTGAACACCTACTTACGCCGACATAACCCAAGAAAACCGTGTTCTCCTCTCGATCAACCCCGAAAAGAGACACTCACGTTACGCATTACACGGTTGGTGTATTTTAATTGAGATCAACTTCGGGTTTTCTACAACCGGACATTAACAAATTCCCATCCGCCACATAACCGCATGGCACGGCTCTCGAAAGTTCAAACCCTGCAGGGGTGTCCCAACTTAGCCCATGATAAGCTCTCGCGATCAACGAAGGAATAGACCTTCTCCCGGAAGACCCGATCAGTCTCGAATCCCGCTACAAGACATTTCACAAAGCAATAAAACAAGTCCAAAGAAAGCCGCCTGATGCGCCGACAATCCCGATAGGAGCTGCACATATCTCGCTCGTGGCAACACCGGATGAGACATCCTACGAGTAAACCAAACCTCGAGTTGCCACGAGGGGCCCCGCATTTACTCGGTTCGGGCCAAGACTTAGAGAAGCACCGGTCCGGGGGGCTAAATAAAGATGACCTCGGGTTAATTACTCCCAAGGGAAATATAGGTGGTGGTGAGGCAAATGGTAAAAACCAAGGTTGGGCCTTCCGGAAAAGTCTTATTCAAAGCGAACTGTCAAGGGGGTCCCATAAATCACCCAACCGCGTTAGGGACGCAAAATCCGGGAACATAATACCGATATGACGGAAACTAGGGCGCAAGAGTGGAACAAAACACCAGGCATAAGGCCGAGCCTTCCACCCTTTACCAAGTATATAGATGCATTAATTAAATAAGATATATTGTGATATCCCAACTAGTAAACATGTTCCAAAGATGGAACAACATCTCCATGTTCCAACAAGGAACAAACTTCATCTTCACCGCAACTAACAACGCTTATAAGAGGGGCTGAGCAAAGCGGTAACATAGCCAAACAATGGTCTGCTAGGAAGGGTGACAACGAGTTAGAGGTCGACATGGCAATTTGGGATGGCTTGATAAACAGTAATAGGTAGCGCAGCATAGCGATAGAACGAATCAACTAGCATAGCAATGATAGTAGTGAGATCCAGGGTAGCGGTCATCTTGCCTGAAATACCGCTAGGAAGAAGAACGAGTCCATGAAGAAGATGAACGAGTCCATGAAGGAGATGAACAGATGAAGCCGAACCAAGCGTAGACGAACGAATCCTCACGATCGCAACGAAACGGGAACTAACAAGAAGAAGCACACAACATAGTAAACACACCACACATGAACAAGACATGATGCACAACAAGCATGATGCATGACAAATCTAGATGAGGCTACTCATGGCAAGAGATGATGCAAACAAGAGCAACACATCAAAGCAAGTTTAAATGAGGCCGGAAACAACATAGAACAATTCCTAGAAGTCCTCATATGCAAATTTCGAAATTGGTCCAGATCTGAATAACCCTTATGTTCAAGTTGTTAAACAGCAAGTTAAGATGCACCACAATGATCTACACGAAATTCTAGTCAAGTTACATATAAAGTTCATTAGATTCGGAGCTACGGCCTAGAAGATATGAGCAAAACAAGTTAAACATGGCATTGATGCAAAATGCATACAAACATTAAGCAAACACCTCAAAACAAGTATGCAACATGATAATATGAAACTACGTGCAAAATCAAGCAAGTTTCATATAGAGCACACTCAAAACGGAGCAACGGTTCAACACATACACCCAATACAAGTTTAAAGGACAAGCTGTCCAAAACAGCAACTAGGCATATTGCAAGCATCAAAACAACATGCTACAGGACCTCAAAACAATAACAAAAGGCATGGGCATGATGTACAGGTAAAGAATTACAAAACATGAGCACTGAGCTACCTCCAGAAATGACTAGAACATGCTCAAAATGACATGGCAAGATTGCAAGTAATAACAGTTTCAGGCATTGGCAGAAATAACATCAGGTTGCAATGTTTAGAGCTATGAAACAACATGTTACAGGAACTTATCATGGCAAACAAAGGCATGGCATGAATCTACTCAAAGCATAGAACAAAAGTCCTTTAGTGACCATAAGCCAAAAAGGATCAGAAAAATATGATGGCACCCATGTAAACATGGCAAGTTATACTACAGATTCATACATGGCAGGAACAACAATAAGTAGGCATGTTGGTGAGCTTGAACCACTCACCACAGAGCAATACATGACATGGCAAGGCAACCAACAGCAAGAAGACCTAGCATAGAAGCTATACATGGCAAGAACAACAATATAGCATGCAAGGATCAACCACAACAACCTTGGCAAAATTGAATAACATGTAAACAATCTGCCAGGAACATTTTATAGCAAAAGTAGAGCTCGATCGACTCAAGCTATGGCACTCCATAATTGCAAACAAGAGCACGGATGGATAGAGCAAGAGATGCTTTACAAAACATCCTTACTGAAGTATCTCAAAATAAGCATGTATCTCTCGGTAGCATCAAGTTAACATGGCAACAAAATATAACAGAATCTGCCAGGAAAACAGCAACAGCAAGTACCCTACTTAACAAGCTTGATGCACTCACTACACAACTCACAAAAATACATGGCAAGCACCCCTGGAAAGATGGCATGGCATATTACAAAACACATGTAGGACTCAAGTCCATAGGGTGCACACATCAATCATGGCAAAAATGACAAAAGTGCATATTCTGTTAAGAAACAGAAACTAACATCACATAGCACTCTTCTAACAGCATTTCGGGCATCGAAGTGAGCTCAAATGAAAATGATGCAATGAGATGAAATGATCTACTCATCGAGGCGAACATTTGGACATATTACACGCGCAAAACGGAGCAACGATGACAGAGATATGATGCAATGAAAACGGAACAAAATTACTGCAAATTAAAGACTTAGAGGAAATTATACCCTCTCGAAAAGTCAACGGGACCGATTAAATGCGGGATGGGCAGATCCGGACGCTGGCGCATGCGTTTGGATCGGGGGAGTGGTGGATCTCATCCCACTCCCCAGATCCGGACGGAGAGGGGTCCGGCGGCGGCTCGCCGGAGTTGGCCGCCGGAGGAGGCGCGGGGCGGCGGAGGAGGTCGCCGGAGGAGGTGGAGCTCGGGGCCGACGAGCTCCGGGCGCGGCGGCGGGCGATCATGCCGGGCGGGCGGCGCATCGGCGCTGCTGGGCGGCGCGGACGCCGAGGCGCTGCCGGGCGACGGCGAGGGCGTGAGGCGGCGGCGCATGACGGGCAAGTGGGCGGCGCTACGGGCGCCATGGAGGCGGCGGCGGCATGGCGACTGCCGCGGGAGCGGGCGGCGGCGGATGGATGCTGGGGCCCGACGGGGCTCGGGCCGGGCGGCGGGCGCGGAGGAGAGAGAGAGGAGGCGCCGAGGCGGCGACCGCTGGAGGAGAGCGGCGGGATGACGTGGCGCATTGCCATTGGTCGGAGTGAGGTGGCGGCTGACGGCGTCCGCGCCGGGCGGACGTGTCCGGCGCGCGGAGGAAGAAAGGGGCTAGGGTTGGACTGCGCGAAAAATCGGAGGGGATCACATATTTATAGGTAGAGGGAGCTAGGAGAGTCCAAATGAGGAGCGGTTTTCGGCCACGCGATCGTGATCGAACGACCGAGAGCATGGAGAGTAGTATGCTGGGTATTGGGCCACTTTCAAGGGGAGTTGGGCTGCAACAAAAGAGGCTTTTGCGGTTACCCTTGCTAACTGTTGGAGTACCAAACGACCTCCAAATGGCACGAAACTTGACAAAGCGGTTCACCGGTGCTATACCAAGGCCGCTTGACAAACCTCGGGCATTCCGAGAACGTTTAATACCCGCACATGAAAAGAGGTAAAAGGGGGCGCCGGAGACATAGGAGTGCCGGATTGCAAAACGGACAACGGGAAAAATGCTCGGATGCAAGAGACGAACACGTATGCAAAATGAAATGCACATGATGACATGATATGAAATGCGGATGATGACATGGCAAAGAGAGACACGCAAGCACATGACATGGCAACGGCGGCGAATAACTGAACGACACCTGGCGCATCGAATCCGGGGCGTTACAACACTCCTCCACTAACAAGAGATCTCGTCCCGAGATCTTAGGACCGAGACGGAAGGGAAAAGGATGAGGTGAAACAAAACTCAAGAGAAGAAACGAAGAATCGAGAGCACTCGAGAAGAAGAGAGGAACTACGAGAATGATGAGAATCAAAAGCTCATGGAAAACATGATAGATTCAGAACAACTCGTTCTAACCGAGTGGTTAGACCGAGAAAAGAAAGGAATAAGACTGAACGATTTAGGCAAAGACTCCGGCTGAAACATGGAAGGAAAAGAACACAGCTTGAGAGGGTGGAATGATACTTAATGAAGACATGACACAAAATCTCCGGAAAGAATTGAAAGAGAATTGAATGGAAAGAACGGATAAGAATATGACAACTTGTGCCACGAATGAAATTGAAAGCGATCTTAGAAGAAAAGATTGAATGGAGTTGTTGAGAAAATCAACAACGAAAGAATAAGCTTGTTGTGGACTTATGGAAAACATCTCAAAATTATGAGCTGATAACCAGCCGCAAACGTAAATGATTGGATAGCTGAGAAGAATGAAGAAATGCAAAACTCCATTTCAAAAGAATACGGAGAATTAATTTCACTTCGAGACGCGAGAAGAAAAGATACTTGAACTCTGCCAACAAAATCTTGATGAACTCTTGAAGAATGAATTAAATCATGAAGAACCACCATGAAGAACTCCGGTAACAAAAGGATGATGAGCTAGAATGAAGGAGGAAAGAATAAGACTAAAGCCTTGCGTTGATTTACACGGAGGTTCCGACGAGATGGTCGAGGAAATAATTGAACTCCGGATAAGAAAAGATGAAAACACTTGGAAGTGGAATTTATTCCTCAAGAACAAACTCCGAAGGAAAGGATTAAACACTTGGATGAAATAAGAATAAGATTTATTGTATGCTTATCCTTCATCAAATTAAATTGATGACCAACAATGGATTTTTGCATACCACTTATTCTTCTTGAAAAACAAATTGAGAAATGACATATCACAAAATTGAGAAGGACTTCATGAATCACCGGTAGGTTGAAAAGAACGAATGGATTAATATGATAAACAAAGAAAAAGAATCTTGAACGAACCACCGTTAGAATTGAAAATGACTGATGAAAGAGACTGAATCGCCGGGAAGGATTTGAGAGCCGGGAAGAATTAGAGAAACACGGAGATACTTGAGGGAATTAAAATGCAAGAGAACAAAGAGATCATGAGCTGATTAAAGAACACTTGAACGAAGCTCCGGGATAAATAGAGAACGATAGCTGGAATGCTGGCCTCCGATGAAAAGAAATAGAAATCAACTTCTGAAATACTGGATGGATGAAAAGAATTGCACAACTGGAAACAATTAGATAGGATAATATCGAAGCTAGCACCGCTAATCTCCGGGAGAATGGACAAGATTTAAGAGAAAATCTACGACGGTCTTCAAATAATGACGAGAAACACCATCAAAATTACCGAGATACTCCGAAGAATAAAAGCGAAGAGGTTGAATCAACAATGAAATGATTTGGGCATGTGATCGATGGAATCCATTCTACGACACACTTGAAAAGAATTAAGAATAACTCCGGGAAAATAGAAGAGTCGTAAGATCCTCGAAAAGACCCGTGGGGTTAGGGCCCACTAAAGGAAAGCACCGTTGGAAAGGGTTGTTGAACAAGTAGATGATGCACCGGAACAATTGAAATATTTGAATGAGGTGACAACCTCGAATTAATTGGAACATAGACGAATCTTCTGAGATGTCTTCAGCACTCCGGAAGGATAAACTGGCGAGAGGCGAACGAGCAAGGGGAAAACATTTGAGCCGAGGAAAAGAATATGATTAACCTGAAAAAACTTGAATTGAGTGCACCGGAAAAGAAAGAGATGGAGAATGATGAACTAGGCGAGAATTCACCGGTTAAAATAATTGACAAAGGACTGAAGAGGCTCCACACGAATGAAATTGATGGTCGGAAGAAACTCAAACTCCGGGAAGAAGAGGGTGGGAGGGCGGGAAAACAAAATCAACTAGGAAGGGGAAATCGACAAATCTCTTGAAGAGAAAACACCAATTGAAATAATTGATGAAAGAAAGCAAAGACTTCGCACGAGTAGAATGGATACTCGACACGGACTCCGGTTCCAAGAAGAAGAAGGAGGGCGGTGGGAAAAACAAGGACAACTTCGGACAAAGAAAAACAACGACGTCGGAGGAAGAACTGAGGATTGAACTTGGCAAAGATGAAGAGACCCGAGTCAAATTGACGAGAAATGCACCGGATGAAAAGAGCTGAGGAACAACTACCGGAAAAACAACTGCGTGATCCTAAAGAAAAATTTGAAGGGGAAGAGGAGTAATTCAAAACACCTACGTCAAGATTTCTCACCAGAGCGACGAAGGGGCAGAGGAGTAAAAGAATTCCTACTCTCCGATATAACTAGACTCCGAAATAGTTTTCTTCTAGACTCAACTGCGGCCAAACTACACGATCAATCAAGGGGGCTCCTAGGGTCGGGCCGAGGCTCGATTACCAACTTGTCACGCCTAATATGCGACCCTATCCAAAGGAACTCGACGGTCCCACCAAGGATAGACCCGATATTGAAACGCTTTTGCAAGGTGGATATCATTACATCAACATTACATAATACATAGGGATACATACATAAGGCACAAATGCCACAAGTATACATCAACATCATATACAAGATCAACATCCGACTACGGATGAAACATAAATAGAAGCTCAAACGACATCCACCCGGCTAGCCCAGGCTGCCGACCTGGAACCTAACCCCTGATCGAAGAAGCAGAAGAAGAACTCCAACACAAATAAACATCGCTCTCGCGTCATGATCATCGCAAAAACCTGTACCTGCAACTGGTGGTGTAGTAATCTGTGAGCCACGAGGACTCAAAGAATCCCATTACCATGGGTATCAAGACTAGCAAAACTTAATAGGTAAGGAAGGGGTAAAGTGGTGAGGTTGCAGCAATGACTAAGCATATATGGTGGCTAACATACGCAAATGAGAGCGAGGAGAGAAACAAAGGAACGGTCGTCAACTAGTAATGATCAAGAAGTGATCCCGAACACCTACTTACGCCGGACATAACCCAAGAAAACCGTGTTCTCCTCTCGATCAACCCCGAAAAGAGACACTCACGGTTACGCACACGGTTGGTGTATTTTAATTGAGATCAACTTCGGGTTTTCTACAACCGGTCATTAACAAATTCCCATCCGCCACATAACCGCGGGCACGGCTCTCGAAAGTTCAAACCCTGCAGGGTGTCCCAACTTAGCCCATGATAAGCTCTCGCGATCAACGAAGGAATAGACCTTCTCCCCGGAAGACCCGATCAGTCTCGGAATCCGGCTACAAGACATTTCACACAATAAAACAAGTCCAGCAAAGCCGCCCGATGCTTGACAATCCCGATAGGAGCTGCACATATCTCGTTCTCAGGCAACACCGGATGAGACATCCTACGAGTAAAACCAAACCTCGAAGTTGCCACGAGGGGCCCCTGATCTACTCGGTTCGGGCCAGCACTTAGAGAAGCACTGGTCCGGGGGGGGGCTAAATAAAGATGACCCCTGGGTTAATTACTCCCAAGGGAAATATAGGTGGTGGTGAGGCAAATGGTAAAAACCAAGGTTGGGCCTTGCTGGAAAAGTCTTATTCAAAGCGAACTGTCAAGGGGGTCCCATAAATCACCCGACCGCGTTAGGGACGCAAAATCCGGGAACATAATACCGATATGACGGAAACTAGGGCGGCAAGAGTGGAACAAAACACTGTGCATAAGGCCGAGCCTTCCACCCTTTACCAAGTATATAGATGCATTAATTAAATAAGATATATTGTGATATCCCAACAAGTAAACATGTTCCAGCATGGAACAACATCTCCATGTTCCAACAAGGAACAAACTTCATCTTCACCTGCAACTAACAACGCTATAAGAGGGGCTGAGCAAAGCGGTAACATAGCCAAACAATGGTTTGCTAGGAAGGGTGACAACGAGTTAGAGGCTGACATGGCAATTTGGGATGGCTTGATAAACAGGTAATAGGTAGCGCAGCATAGCGATAGAACGAATCAACTAGCATAGCAATGATAGTAGTGAGATCCAGGGTAGCGGTCATCTTGCCTGAAATCCCGCTAGGAAGAAGAACGAGTCCATGAAGAAGATGAACGAGTCCATGAAGGAGATGAACAGATGAAGCGAAGCGTAGACGAACGAATCCTCACGATCGCAACGAAACGGGAACTAACAAGAAGAAGCACACAACATAGTAAACACACCACACATGAACAAGACATGATGCACAACAAGCATTATGCATGACAAATCTAGATGAGGCTACTCATGGCAAGAGATGATGCAAACAAGAGCAACACATCAAAGCAAGTTTAAATGAGGCCGGAAACAACATAGAACAATTCCGGTAAGTCCTCATATGCAAATTTCGAAATTGGTCCAGATCTGAATAACCCTTATATTCAAGTTGTTAAACAGCAAGTTAAGATGCACCACAATGATCTACACGAAATTCTAGTCAAGTTACATATAAAGTTCATTAGATTCGGAGCTACGGCCTAGAAGATATGAGCAAAACAAGTTAAACATGGCATTGATGCAAAATGCATACAAACATCAAGCAAACACCTCAAAACAAGTATGCAACATGATAATATGAAACTACGTGCAAAATCAAGCAAGTTTCATATAGAGCACACTCAAAACGGAGCAACGGTTCAACACATACACCCAATACAAGTTTAAAGGACAAGCTGTCCAAAACAGCAACTAGGCATATTGCAAGCATCAAAACAACATGCTACAGGACCTCAAAACAATAACAAAAGGCATGGTCATGATGTACAGGTAAAGCATTACAAAACATGAGCACTGAGCTACCTCCAGAAATGACTAGAACATGCTCAAAATGACATGGCAAGATTGCAAGTAATAACAGTTTCAGGCATTGGCAGAAATAACATCAGGTTGCAATGTTTAGAGCTATGAAACAACATGTTACAGGAACTTATCATGGCAAACAAAGGCATGGCATGAATCTACTCAAAGCATAGAACAAAAGTCCTTTAGTGACCATAAGCCAAAAAGGATCAGAAAAATATGATGGCACCCATGTAAACATGGCAAGTTATACTACAGATTCATACATGGCAGGAACAACAATAAGTAGGCATGTTGGTGAGCTTGAACCACTCACCACAGAGCAATACATGGCATGGCAAGGCAACCAACAGAAAGAAGACCTAGCATAGAAGCTATACATGGCAAGAACAACAATATAGCATGCAAGGATCAACCACAACAACCTTGGCAAAATTGAATAACATGTAAACAATCTGCCAGGAACATTTTATAGCAAAAGTAGAGCTCGATTGACTCAAGCTATGGCACTCCATAATTGCAAACAAGAGCATGGATGGATAGAGCAAGACATGCTTTACAAAACATCCTTACTGAAGTATCTCAAAATAAGCATGGATCTCTCGGTAGCATCAAGTTAACATGGCAACAAAATATAACAGAATCTGCCAGGAAAACAGCAACAGCAAGTACCCTACTTAACAAGCTTGATGCACTCACTACACAACTCACAAAAATACATGGCAAGCACTCCTGGAAATATGGCATGGCATATTACAAAACACATGTAGGACTCAAGTCCATAGGGTGCACACATCAATCATGGCAAAAATGACAAAAGTGCATATTCTGTTAAGAAACAGAAACTAACATCACATAGCACTCTTCTAACAGCATTTCGGGCATCGAAATGAGCTCAAATGAAAATGATGCAATGAGATGAAATGATCTACTCATCGGGGCGAACATATGGACATATTACACGCGCAAAACGGAACAACGATGACAGAGATATGATGCAATGAAAACGGAACAAAATTACTGCAGATTAAAGACTTAGAGGAAATTATACCCTCTCGAAAAGTCAACGGGACCGATTCGTGCGGGATGGGCAGATCCGGGGCAGGCGTGGGCGTTTGGATCGGGGAGTGGTGGATCTCATCCCACTCCCCAGATCCGGACGGAGAGGTCCGCGGCGGCCACGGAGTTGGCCGGAGGAGGCGCGGGCGGAGGAGGTCGCCGGAGGAGGTGGAGCTTCGGCCGACGAAGTCGGCTCCGGGCGGCGGGCGATCACAGCGGGCGGCGCATCAAGCTGGGCGGCGACGCCGGAGGCTGCCGGCGACGGCGACGGCGAAGCGGAGCAGCGGGCGAATGGCGGAGCCGGGCGGCAAAGCGGGCGCCGGCGGCGCCAGGCGGCGGCAGCATACCCAAGGCGGAGCCGGGCGGCGGCGGATGGACGCTGGGCCCGACGCTGGCTCAAGGGCCGGGAAGCGGCGCGAGGAGAGAGAGGAGGCGCTACTGAGGTGGCGACTCCGGTTGGAGGAGAGCGGCGGGATGACGTGGCGCATTGCCATTGGTCGGAGTGAGGTGGCGGCTGGACGCGTCCGGCGCCGGGCGGACGTGTCCGGCGCGCGGAGGAAGAAGGGGCTAGGGTTGGACTGCGCGAAAAATCCGGAGGGGATCACATATTTATAGGTAGAGGGAGCTAGGAGAGTCCAAATGAGGTGCGGTTTTTGGCCACGCGATCGTGATCGAACGACCGAGAGCATGGAGGGGAGTTTGCTGGGTTTTGGGCCACTTTCAAGGGGGAGTTGGGCTGCAACAAAAGAGGCTTTTGCGGTTACCCGGTTAACCGTTGGAGTACCAAACGACCTCCAAATGGCACGAAACTTGACAGGCGGTCTACCGGTGCTATACCAAGGCCGCTTGACAAACCTCGGGGCATTCCGAGAACGTTTAATACCCGCACATGAAAAGAGGTAAAAGGGGGCGCCGGGAGACATAGGAGTGCCGGATTGCAAAACGGACAACGGGAAAAATGCTCGGATGCAAGAGACGAACACGTATGCAAAATGAAATGCACATGATGACATGATATGAAATGCGGATGATGACATGGCAAAGAGAGACACGCAAGCACATGACATGGCAACGACGGCGAATAACTGAACGACACCTGGCGCATCGAATCCGGGGCGTTACAACTGCGGACACCACTCGTCGTCACGAACCCTCGTCGGCAAGGCATTCCGCAGCGGGTTCTACTGGCTGAGCTGGTGAAGTCCTGCGAGGCCTGCCAATTCCATGCCAAGCAGATCCATCAGCCGGCTCAGGGCCTCCAGACCATCCTGCTCTCGTGGCCATTTGCAGTCTGGGGGCTGGATATCTTAGGCCCGTTCCCCCGAGCGCCTGGGGGCTAACGCTACGTCTACATCACCATCGACAAGTTCACCAAGTGGGCGGAGGTAGAAGCTGTCCGCACCATCCCGACCGGATCCGCGGTCAAGTTCATCAAGGATCTCGTGAGCCAGTTCGGGGTCCCCAATCGTATCATCACCGACAACGGCTCGGAGTTCACTAGCAATCTCTTCAAGACATATTGTGCTAACCTTGGAACGCAGATCTGCTACGCCTCGGTGGCACACCCCAGGAGCAATGGTCAAGCCGAACGCACCAACGTGGAGGTCCTGAGAGGCCTCAAGACCAGGACCTTCAAGAAGAAGCTCAAGGCCTGCGGCAGGGGCTGGCACGACGAGCTCCAGTCTGTGCTACGGTCCATATATAAGCACCACCGCCACCAAGCCAACGGGCGAGACCCCGTTCTTCCTCGTCTACGGAGCTGAAGCGGTTCTCCCTCACGAGGTCAAGCATCACTCCGCGTGGGTCCTGGCGTTTGATGAGACGCAGCAGGACGCCATGCGGGGGATGGACCTTGTGCTGGGGGAGGAACATTGCCGCGAAGCCACACTTCGAGCGGCAAGATACAAGCAGACGCTGCGGCGGTATCACTGCTGCAGCATCCATTCCAGGACGCTCAAGGTGGGTGACCTCGTCCTAAGGCGGGTGCTCTCCAAGGAAGGGCTGCATAAACTTTCACCCATGTGGGAGGGCCCGTTTAGGGTCGCCCATGTCTCCAGGCCTGGCGCCGAACACCTGGAGACGCAGGATGGGGTCCCCATCCAGAACGCCTGGAACATCCAGCACCTCCGGAAGTTCTACCCATGAAGCAAGGCCCGGCGCCTGTGAAGCAAGGCCCAGCGCCTGTGAAGCAAGGCCCAGTGTGTCACGCCCCCGACTCGACGTACACTAATCATACACGCAAACATGTACGATCAAGATCAGGGACTCACGGGAAGATATCACAACACAACTCTAGACACAAATCAAAATAATACAAGCTTCATATTACAAGCCAGGGCCTTGAGGGCTCGAATACAAGCTCGATACACAAGCGTCAGCGGAAGCAACAATATCTGAGTACAGACATAAAGTTAGACAAGGATGCCTTAAGAAGGCTAGCACAAAAGCAACACGATCGAAGAGGCAAGGCCTCCTGCCTGGGACCTCCTAACTACTCCTGGCCATCAGCGGTCTTCACGTAGTAGGATCCGTTGGCGGTGGCATCTGGCTCCAGGGATCCACCATCTGGTTGCAACAACCGGAAAGAAGAAGGAAGGGGGAAAAAGGGGTCGCAAAGCAACCGTGAGTACTCATCCAAAGTACTCGCAAGCATCAGATCTATACTAAGTATGAATTGGTATCAAATGGAAGGGCTGTATCTGTGGACTGAACTGCAGAATGCCAGAATAGAGGGGGAAGGCCTAGCCTATCAAAGACTAGCATCTTCACGCAGCTCCAAGCATCTTGCAGCATGTAGAAGAGTAAAGATAGCAGTTTATATTTAACAAGCATGTTGTAACATTATTGCCAAGAGATCCTTCCTCGACTCCCTGCGAGAAAGCGATCCTGAAGCCACATATCTTAAGTATCCATTTCTAGTTGTATTAGATCAAGATATAAGTCTGAACGTCCATTACCGTGGACACAGTATTAGAATAAAGATCTTCCCTGCAGGGGTGCACCACGTTTTCCAACACGCTCGATCACTCTGGCCAGACACACCTTTCTGGGGTCAATGCCCGGCCTCGGAAGATCAACACGTCGCAGCCCAACCTAGGCTCGGCAGAGGCCCGCCGGTCTACCTCCTAAGCACTCCGGGGTCTGGGCCCATCGCCCGTTGCACTCCGGGTCGTTACGTGCAGGGCGGACCTAGGCACCACCTGCAGGGTGCCGGCCCGGCCAAATGCTGCAATCTTGAACTAGACGCCCCGACAAAGCTTCGGCTGATACTGCGACGTCGAGGCCCATAACTATTCTCGCGTGGTGGTTGGTGCGTAAAGGCCAAAGGCCAATTCAAAACAAATGCCCAAACCATAGCGTATTATTAGCTCGTGAAGACGAGCAGAGACTCACGATAATGTGACCCCGTCGCCCTGTCTCGAGGAAATACGGCAAGGGCAAGCCCAGGTCACTCGAGGGCTGCCAGACTTCCCGGCCGTGCCTCGTAACCATCTTGGTGCTCTCCGGGCCCGCCCGACTTTCCCAAAGGTCTCAAGTAATGTCAAGGTAACCGTGCGTCCAAACATCAAGGGGAAAACACAAGGAATCACCCTCGAAGGATTCCACTCGATGTAATCATCAAGGTGAACGTAAGAGGAACCACCCTCGAGGTTCACACTTGAGGGGTTGCACGACAGAGCCATATCGGGAATGGTGAAGGAGGAAATCACCCTCGATGACCACGACCGAATAGCTACACTATGTAATTATCATCGAGTGCGTTATGAGGATCACCCTCGGTACTCGATAGTAGCTCTGTAGAGTCGAACAACTAAAGGGGCGTGATGTGATGTGCGGTGTCGGGCTCTGGTCGTCGATCATGTAGCTCGAGTCGTTGACGATGAAGCAGGGGCAACAAGGACAAGTGGGGGTCACTGATGGATCACTAACCAACCTATACTAAGCAGTTTAGGATAAGCAGGTAGGTAACAATAAGCAGGTACAAAAGCAGGCTATGCATCAGAATAGGAGAAAACAATAACAGTAGCAAAATCTAATGCAAGCATGAGAGTATAGAATGGGTGATATCGGGATGATCAAAGGGGGGGCTTGCCTGGTTGCTCAGACAAGAAGAAGGGTCGTGATGTAGTCGATCACAGGGGGCATCAACGGCAGTCTCGGGGTCTACCGGAGAGAAGATGGGGGAGAAACAGTAAATACATAGCAAGCAAGAGCATAATAGGACAACATGCAAAGCTAGACGTGTTCTAACGTGGCGCTAGGCGATACGGGCGAAGGGGGAAAACAACCGAGAAAGTTTTCCCGGTTCCGGACGTCAGTCAGACAGATGAACCGGAGGGGAAAGGTTGCATGTTCGCTATGCTAGGGATGTGTGGCAGACGAATGTAGGCCGTATTCGGATTCGTCTCGTCGTTCTGAGCAACTTTCATGTACAAAGTTTTTCGATCCGAGTTACGGTTAATTTACTATGATTTTTCAAAGTTTAAACAATATTCTGGATTTATTATTAATTCGAATTAAAATAGCAAAA
Organism: Aegilops bicornis; assembly: GCA_021605145.1. Lineage (NCBI taxonomy): Eukaryota > Viridiplantae > Streptophyta > Magnoliopsida > Poales > Poaceae > Aegilops > Aegilops bicornis. The sequence continues at coordinate 210,011,547 of CM038674.1, forward strand.
ATGCTAAGTGCACCCGGTGTAGTGCACCCACAGTGCACCAAGGGCTGACCAATGGGTCCTGGGGGTCCCAGTTGACCAGTCAATGTTTGACTGGTCAACAGGGGGTGGGGTCCCCTGTCATTGACTATTTTGTTAACTAACTAGTTAATTTGGTCTAATTAGGCTATTAAGCTAATTAACTTTAATTAGTTTAGCTAACCAAATTAATTAAGTTAATTAATTAATTATATTTTTTAATTATTTATTTTTTATTTCTTTTTTTAACACCTATTTTTGAAAGGAAAGGGGTTGTGGGGCCCGCTGTTAGTGGCCCATCTAGCCACTGGAGCGGGTGCGCTAACGGGCGCTGGGGCGAGGTGCACCAAGGTGCACATCACGCAGGGGGCGAGGCCGTACACGGGCTCGCTGGCCGGGCGCCAAGGGCGGGCGCTAAGCAGAAGCGCAAGGGAGGCGGCCGGAGACGAGGTCTGGGGCGCTGGCGCGAGCCGCGGTGGCGAACAACGCGAGCGGGGTGAGGACAACAGGCGAGGCCAGACGCGCGGGAGCAAACAGAGAGTTTCAGGCGCGTCGGTGGTGGCGTCCTACAGCGACGGGAGGGGGAGGGGGACAGGAAGGGGATGAGGGCTCACAGGGCCATGTAGATGTGCAAAGGCGTGCTCGGGGCAGCCGGTCGGGGGAGAGGCAGGAAGGTGACGCCGACAAGGTGATGACGAGCAGCAACGACGCGACGTCGGGGCAGTTCGGTGCGAGGGTGACGAGGCGTCGGCGTTGACGGAGTCCGGCGTCGCCGGGGTGGGCGCTGGTGTCGAGGGGTGGGAAGGCGCGGTCGCCAGGGAGAGGCGGCGGGGTCGGGCACCTTGGCCGCGGGCAGGCGTCTGATCGAGCGAGGGAGCGGGAGGAGGGGATCGGGGCGAGTGGCGGGGTCGGGGCGTAGCCCGATCCAGATCCCGAATCGGGGGGAGGAGAGGAGCGAGGGGAGTGGGCGTCGTGCGGGGGAGGGGGGAGTGGGCGAGTGGGGCTAGGGTTTCGGGTGCCCAGGGGGAAAGTAGAGGGCGCGCTTGGGCCTGCGGGCTGGTGGGTTGGATGCCCAGTTGGGTCAGTGGCGTGCTGGGCCGGTTGGCCCTGGGAGGGGGGGTTGTTCTCCTTTTTTTTAGTTTTTAGCTCCAGTTTTGTATTTGGTTGACCCACCAAACAACTTTTGTAAAATGTGAAACATGTCATATAAATACTAGACAATGCTCTTAGATGGTACAAAAAAGTTTGGGCTCAAAATAAAATAGTTCAATATTTTATAAATTAGAAAAGGCATTTAATTAATCGTGAAAGCCACTATTTTAATTGTTTTGGGACATTTAAACACTTTATAAAAGTGTGGTTTTTATATGATAAACATCCCAAGATTATTTGCCACGCTCCGCACATTTTAGTTTCGACATTTGAAAACTTTTATTTTTTTTGACTTAAATTTTAAATTTGAATTGGACCGGATTCGAACCAACGTGAGTTTAACAACAGTACTAATGATGACGTGGCATCATTAGCAGAGAATTACTGTATCTTAATTATCCGGGCGTCACACAGTGCCTGTGAAGGTCTCCGCTCGTGACACTCTCACGTAATAATGAGTGGGGCTGTACACGCCCCGGAGTCTCAGGAGTGCCGCCCTCGGGCCTCGGGGGCTCCCTCCCACGTCCTAGTCGCAGCACTTAGCTCTGCGCTGGTGAGAACTAGACTAGGTGCCGAACGCGGCTTTTCATTTGCTTTCCGCAGTTGGCTTGCCCCTCTTTAATGAGAATTTGCTTTCTGGTGTTCCTTGCCAGCTTGGTTCCATCGCCTTTTGCCTCCTTTTCTTCCCTCGGTTCCTCATTTTGACCCGTACTCTCCCTCGCATGCCTCGCGAGGGGGCTGGACAGGTGCCCTCGTGAGCGTTTTTTCCTGTTCTTCGCGGGGCACCTCGCCGAGCTTCAAGTTGGCGCACTCTCTCAATCCATGCCCCTCGGCTACCGTGGATGCAAAGCTACTGGGTCGTGGTCGGCTGCGCCGCGCCAGGCTCGGCAGAATCACGAAGTTTTCTAATGACTTTTGCAGTTCCTAGACGCCTCCCAAGCCAAGGAGGCCTCGCCAGGCACTGGGAAATGCGTGCCTCATGAGGCGGAAACTACTTCGAGCGCGTCAAGCTAAGTTATTTCTACGCGCCTACATAAAACGTTGATGCTGCAGCATGACACAGGAACGATAAACATAGCATAGCAACTTAGAAATCATGGTTCACTGCACGCCCCTGCGGGGCCCTATACATCACTCTTTCTTAATGCAGGAAGAAATGGAAGAACGAAACAAAAGTGCCGCGTGCCCCGCAGTAGCTCACGAGGACGGGCCCATGGCGCTCTCCTGGGCTCAACCAGACCCCTCCTCATGCTTCACTGGGGCGCGGTGACGAGATGACCCACTGCCACCCTCGAAGCGGGCGCGGCGGCTGGTCGTAGCCACCGCTGCTGGAGCTGTCGCCGAAAGATGAATCGTCGTAGCTGGACGAGCCATGGCCGCCGCCGAGGGCAAGCCCGCCTTCACCCTCGTTGCGGCCGTCGCCGAGGCTGAGCACCTCGCCACCGTCAGTGTCCTCAGGGCAGCACCCGACAACTGCGACCATCTTCCCTGAACACCCTCACATAGAGGGTCGCGTTGCCATCGTACTTGAAGTGGAGGGTGCACCACCAGCCCGGACCGCACGCGCGGGCAAACGTCTGCCAGCCGCGGGCCAGGGCCGCGTTGCCTGTAATGGAGATCTCGACCGCGACCCATGAAGCCTTGCTGCAGCAGCCGTCTACCTGCAACAAGAGACCGCCTGGACCCGTGGCTGGCAGCTCGCCGGCAATGAAGCGCGGGAGCTGAAGCCAGGTGCCAGCCAGGTTCTCTGACCACATGACAAACTCCGGCAGCACCTCCGCGGAGTGGAAGCGGCGGTCCCCAGCAGCCGGCGGAAAGCCGGCGCCCAAAGACACTGACGGCCTGGTCCTACACCCAGCCGGATTACCATTGTACCCCTGGGGGGTAGGCCTATATAAAACCCCAGGCTCACCCATGCAAAGGGTTGAGAGCTTTGGCCACCATCCACACACCCTTAGAAGGAGAAGTTAGGGCTAGCCTTGCTCTTCTTCCTCCTCTAGCTGAAACAGCTCAAGGAGCCATCTTGTAGCTACTCTATTGACTATAGTCATCATGTGGAGACCCCGCAGAGCAGGACTAGGGGTGTTATCTCCACGAAGAGCCCCGAACCTGGGTAAGATTCGCAGGCGTATGTGGTCTCGCTCACTCCCGCTTCCAGAGCCCGGCGACGTACTCTTGTCCCCATCCATGATAAGCCACCCCTGGCATATGTCGCTAGATATCCCCGACATTTGGCGCCCACCGTGGGGATAAGTGCACCGTCCTCCGGAAACATGTTCTGGATGGGAACCCTCTTCCTTCCTGGCGAGCACAGCCAGCCCGGCACGCCTGATGGCGTTTGCGTCGTCATGCTGCGCAGCGCGGAAGCCGCTTGCGCTGCAAGCGGCCTCACTGATCTCATCGGTGGGATCTGCCTCTCCGAAGAGCCTGGGCCCAACGCGGGGGCAGCCAGCTCCGAGAGCTGCCTCGTCGACCTCCTTGGCAAGCTCCACATCGCCAACGAGTCGTCCTCCGACCTGGAGCCTGTCGGCTCCATCGACTCGCCTGTCAACATGATCATCGACACCGACGCCGCGCCCTCTGAAGCCTTCCCCGACCACGTGGTGATCATCGACGACCCTCTCCCTCACGCGGATAGCGGCGCCAGCACTGTCACGGAGGTGCTGGTCATCAGCCATGATTGAGCCTCTGATGGGGTCGGCCAGGACCTGCTGTAGGCGGCAGTGTGGGACGTGTCCGCGCCCATAGCGCCTGGTGCCGATGGCGCGACACTGGAAACGTGTCGTGTCTTGCTCCTCGACAGCGCCAACAAGCTGGCGGCCATGAGACGCCTCACTGAAGCCTACCAGCGCGAGATCGACAGCGGCGTCTGCGGCACGCCGGCTGCTGGTGAACCCAGCTGCGCAGGCATGGTCCGGCAGCGCGGTGCGGCCATCGCCAGCATGCTGCGGGCTGACCGCCCGGTCTATGGCACGCCTATGGACAACTTATGAGTCGCGCAGGCGGCGACAGACGAGCTGGACCACTTGGAGGGCGACGAGCAGCGCTGCATGATGGCGCGCGTCCCGCAGCTCCTCGACGCGGCAGCCATGCAGCAGGAAGCTCGCCGTCGCGTGCTGGATCCCGGCGGGCAGGCCAAAAACCTCCCCCCTCCGCCGTAAGAACAGGGCGACTTCTCGGTCGCCGACAGGTGGCGCCTGTGACCGACGAGACCAAGAGCCGGCTGCTAGCCGTAGCCGCACACGCATCACCGTTGAGCGCGACCAAGACGGCCGCCCACGAGCAATGGAACAGCGGGGCGATCGTCCACCTCCCATGTGCAGGGAGAGGCGTGCCTCCCCGCCGCCTGTTGAACACCTGACTCTCAGAGGCTGGCTAGGCCCCCGTGAAGGAGTCGGAGAGAACGACACCCGCCACCGAATCGAGCGGCTTGCCCAGTCCCTGGCGGTAGAAGAAGAAGATGCAATCGGTCCGGCCTGTTTTGGCCCCCGCATTCGCGACGAGCCCTTCCCCAAAGGGTTCTCACTCCCTCGAGATACGCCCAAGTACAACGGCTTCGTGAAGCCGGAGGATTGGCTGGTTGACTACTCCACGCCCGTTAGCATAGCAAATGGCAACAAGTGCGTCGCCGTAAATACATTCCGCTCATGCTCCAGGGCACGGCCCGGACATGGCTGAACAGCCTCAAGCCCTACAACGTCAACAGGTAGATGAATTTCGCTGATGTCTTCATCCGCAGCTTCGCCAGCACCTACAAGCAGCCGCCCAAGCCCCGCTAGCTCTCACTGTGCGTCCAAGGCCCGACCGAGTCCACCCGCGACTACTTGACGCGGTGGGCTGAACTGCGCAACTCTTGCGAAGGAATGCACGAGGTGCAAGCCATAGAGTACTTCACTGCCGGGTGCCGAGAGGGCACCCTACTGATGTCTACTATGCAGCCTTCTTCTTGTAGACGTTGTTGGGCCATATTCCTCACTTTTTCATGCTCTCCTATGGGCTCTGCATTCTCGGGTCCCGACCCTTGAGCGGGGCTCAGCCGCCGCTACTATGCCAGGTCACGGTGTCGTGGTCAAGGCCAGGGGTGAGGGCTAGAGAGTCGGTAAGAGCTCCTGAGACACGTTGCTCAGGAGCCCCCCCTTTAACGCGCAAGCGAATTGCATGAGAAAAGGAAGGAGCCGATAGGGCCACCCGTAGCTAGTGCTCCAGAGATTCCTGCGGGTTAGTGGTAGAGGGAAATTCAGCTTGCAATCGCGTTGGTTGTCCTGCCGCTGATCGTCTCGCAAGAAGATAAAGGCACTGAGGATCTGCTGAGGTGACGTGCGCGGGCTGGGCTGCGAGCCAGAGCTCGATCTCTCAGTTTTATCAGCGTTGCAGGGACGGACCCGAGCACAAGCGCCATGCCAGCATGTGGAGTCCTCGTTGTTGGATGAGCAGAGGGCCGGTCAGCAACGCGGGATCACGTGAAGTGTAGTTAGGCAGGTATGAAATCAGGAGGGGCGAGCAATGCTAGTTCAGATAGATGCAAGAATGATACACACCACAGGAACGGACCCATGCGGCCTGGGGATGATGCAGCCCGAGGGGCACCCCAACAAGGTAAGCTAAAGATGCAAAAGGATACACGTCGCAGGGACAGTCCCATGCGGCCTAGGAATGATGCAGCCCGAGAGGCGCTCCCAGCTGAATAAACTGGAAAATATCACCTTGCATCGTTGTTGAAGAGGTGTTGGAGTAGCTGAAGACGCGTACTGAAGATTCGTTTCTCACGAGTCACCTGGGTCCTGAGCCGCGGGACGCTCTGGTGGTCCGGGCAGCTCATGAAGAACCGTCGCCATCTCCATCAGGACAACATGGTGCCTGTGTAACGCCCACGATGTGGCTATATCTCTCACGTGTCGAGGCATGACTTAGAGGCATAACCGCATTGTAGGTTTTGTCGCAGGAAGGGTCATCTTCACACAATCCCATGTAATGAACAAGAATGGGTTAAAGAGTTGGCTTACAATCGCCACTGCACAAAATACATAAATTAAACATCCATCATTCAGAGTACAATCAAGGTCCGACTACGGAACCAAAATAAAGAAGACAACCCCAAAAGCTAGATCCCCGATCGTCCCGACTGGGCTCCACTACTGATCGTCAGGGAAAGAAACATAGTAACGACCACGTTCTTCATCGAACTCCCACTTGAGCTCGATTGCGTCACCTGCACTGGCATCGTCCGCACCTGCAACTGTTTTGGTAGAGTAATCTGTGAGCCACGAGGACTCAGCAATCCCATTACCATGGGTATCAAGACTAGCAAAGCATAATGGGTAAGGAAGGGGCAAAATGGTGAGGTTGCAGCAACGACTAAGAATGTATGGTGGCTAACTTACGCAAATAAGAGCGAGAAGAGAAGCAAAGCAAGCGGTCGTCACTAGTAATGATCAAGAAGTGATCCTGAACTCCTACTTACGCCAAACATAACCCAGAAACCGTGTCCTCCTCTCGAACAACCCCGAAAAGAGACGATCATGGTTACACACACGGTTGGTGTATTTTAGAAGAGTTTACTTCAAGTTTACTACAACCGGATATTAACAAATTCCCATCTACCACATAACCGCGGGCACGGCTCTCGAAAGTTTATAGCCTGCAAGGGTGTCCCAACTTAGCCCATGATAAACTCTCGCGATCAACGAAGGATATTCCTTCTCCCGGGAAGACCCGATCAGTCTCGGAATCCCGGTTACAAGACATTTCGACAATGGTAAAACAAGACCAGCAAAGCCGCCCGGATGTGCCGACAAATCCCGATAGGAGCTGCACATATCTCGTTCTCAGGGCACACCGGATGAGCCACACGTCGGGTTGGCATAGACCCTGATTGCCCAGGGGGCGTCGGACATCGCTCGGTTTGGACCAGCACTCAGAGGAGAACTGGCCCGGGGGGCTAAAATAAAGATCACCCTTGAGTCTGCAGAACCCAAGGGAAAAAAGGCATAGGTGAGGCAAATGGTAAAACCAATGTTGGGCCTTGCTGGAAGAGTTTTATTCAAAGCAAACTGTCAAGGGGGTCCCATAAATCACCCAACCGCGTTAGGGACGCAAAATCCGGGAACATAATACCGATATGACGGAAACTAGGGCGGCAAGAGTGGAACAAAACACCAGGCATAAGGCCGAGCCTTCCACCCTTTACCAAGTATATAGATGCATTAATAATATAAGAGATATTGTGATATCCCAACATAAACATAAACCAACATGGAGCAATCTTCAACTTCACCGCAACTAGCAACGCTATAAGAGGGGCTGAGCAAAAGCGGTAACATAGCCAAACAACGGTTTGCTAGGAAGGGTGACAAAGGTTAGAGGTTCATGGCAATTTGGGAGGCTTGATAAGCAAGTGGTAGATAACGCGGCATAGTGAAAGAACGAAGCAACTAGCATAGCAATGATAGTAGTGAGATCCAAGGTGACGGTCATCTTGCCTGAGATCCCGCAAGGAAGAAGAACGAGTCGATGAAGAAGGCAAACTGACGTAGTCGAACGAATCCTCACAACTCCGGAACGAAACCGAAGCTAACAAGAGAAGCAAACCGGAAAGAAGAAAGCAACATGGTAAACACACAAGCATAACCATGGCATGATGCACAAACAAGTATGATGCATGTCCGTTTTAAATAGGCCAGGCATGGCAAAGTGCAACAAACAATACTATAAATTAAGTGGAGCTCAATATGCAACGAGTTGCATATTGACGAAACACCACTTTCAAGTTATTTTGTTCACTCTCATTTGTGTACCCAAAAATATAAAATGTTATTAAACATGGCAAGGGGTGAAGCATATGAAAAATACCTATCTAGGCAAGTTTAAATGAGGCCGGAACAACAAACAACAATTCCGGAAAATCCCCATGTGCATATTTTTAATTAGCTACTGTTCTGCCCTAAAACATATTTTAAATTTGTTAAACAGGAAAATAAAGTGCAACATGTTAATCTATGCATTTTTCTACCCCATTTATATGTAAAGTTTAATAAATACCGAGTTACGGTTAATTAGTTATGAAATAAATCATTTTAACATGGCATTTTAGCAAATTAATGCAAACAAAAAGTTAAACATTTTAAACAAGGATGAGAGTTGGATATTATGAAACTAGATGAAATTCTAGGAATTTTACATATATAAAACATTTCAATCCGATGCACGGTTGTTGAGTTATTATATGCATGAACATGAGGGTGCAATCTGTAAACATGCAGTTTTCGGGATAATTGGACAAATTCGCAGCAGCAGAAAAAAAATACTACGGGTAAACTGGCTGGTCCAACATGCACAGGAGAGGGGCGGGTGCTGCTCACCATGGGCCATGGCCCAGTCGGTGGAGAGGCAGGCTGGCGGGGCGTTGGCTGGGGCTGATCTGGAGGCCAGCAGGCGACCCACGCGCGAGGCGGGTGAGGGAGTTCTGGACTAGGGGGTGTCCGGATAGCCGAACTATCATCATCGGCCGGACTCCAAGACTATGAAGATACAAGATTGAAGACTTTGTCCCGTGTCCGGATGGGACTTTCCTTGGCGTGGAAGGCAAACTTGGCGATACGGATATGTAGATCTCCTACCTTTGTAACCGACTCTGTGTAACCCTAGCCCTCTCCGGTGCCTATATAAACCGGATGGCTTTAGTCCATAGGACGAACAACAATCATACCATAGTCTAGCTTCTAGGGTTTAGCCTCTTTGATCTCGTGGTAGATCCACTCTTGTAACACACATCATCAATATTAATCAAGCAGGACGAGGGTTTTACCTCCATCAAGAGGGCCCGAACACGGTAAAACATCGTGTCCCTTGTCTCCTGTTACCATCCGCCTAGACGCACAGTTCGGGACCCCCTACCCGAGATCCGCCGGTTTTGACACCGACATTGGTGCTTTCATTGAGAGTTCCTATGTGTCGTCACCAGTAGGCCCGATGGCTCCTTTGATCATAAACAACGACGCGGTCCAGGGTGAGACTTTTCTCCCCGGATAGATCTTCGTGTTCGGCGGCTTTGCACTGCGGGCCAATTCGCTTGGCCATCTGGAGCAGATCGAAAGCTACGCCCCTGGCCGTCAGGTCAGATTTGGAAATTTAAACTATACGGCCGATATCCGCGGAGACTTGATCTTCGATGGATTCGAGCCGCAGCCAAGCGCCGCCTTTGTCCTCGATGGGCATGATCTAGCTCTGCGGCGAACAGTGCTCGAGGTCGCACTCGTAATCCGCTCCGACCCTTAATTCGAGCCGGATTCTGATCGAGGACGAGTGGTTGGACACTGCCTCGAGGGCTTTAATCTCTACGGCGATCGAGCCGAACTCCATCCCTGTCCTTTGCGAAGACCTCGACTCCAGGGCGCCGGACTCCTCTCCGGACTCCGAACCCTCCGCGCCCTTGCCAATCGAATCCGATTGGGCGCCCGTTATGGAGTTCACGGCAGCGGACATCTTTCAGCACTCGCCTTTTGGTGACATCCTGAATTCACTAAAGTCTCTCTCTTTATCCGGAGAGCCCTGGCCGGACTACGAGCAGGAAGGTTGGGATGCGGACGATGAAGAAACTCAATGCCCACCCACCACCCACTTCATAGCCACTGTCGAAAGCTTACACGGCGTGCTCGATTTCGACTCCGAAGACATCGACGGTATGGACGACGATGTAGGAGACAACAATGAACCAGCACCTATAGGATGCTGGACAACCTCATCCCATGATGTATACATGGTGGATACACCTAAAGGAAATGAAAACAAGGAACAACGGAGGACGCCACGAAGGATAAATCCCCCGAAAAGCAGTCAAAATGGCAACGTAAACACTTAACAAAGTCCCGCCTCAACAAAGACCCAGCCATAGAGCAGGGCGAACCGGTGGACAACAAACAAGCTATCGCGCAATCGCCCGATCAAGACAACTTGGATAAACAATATGTCCCCAGCGAAGACAACAGTCCGGACGACCTCACGCCGGACAAACCATTGGAGCAACATGACCTCCAGAAAAGGCTCACGCCATCGCGTAGCCTGAAAAAGCAGAAGCGGAAGCTCAAAACAGCGGAAGATGCACTCAGGATTAGATGGAGCAAAGTATTCAGCACCGCAGAAAAGTACGGCGAAAGTCGCCGAACAAAGAGCTACCCGAAAAGAAAGCTACTGCCCGAATTCGACGAGGAGGCCTTAGAGCCCCCACAATTAAAAAGCAAGAAGGCCACCAGGTCGGATGGACGACCTCACAGCAAAAAGAGAGCGGCGAATGGTGCCGCACACAAGCCAATATGCGATCCGCCTAAGGATTCACATCAAAAGGATGGCCCAGTTAGGTCCATCTATGGGCCAAGAAAGCACACTCGTCAAAGCAATGCAACACGCCAAAATTCCGAAAACCACGGCACACCCAAATATAGGGGCGCCGCACACCCCCTATGTTTCACCGATGAGGTGCTGGATCATGAATTTCCAGTGGGATTCAAACCCGTAAACATAGAGGCATACGACGGAACAACAGACCCAGAGTCTGGATTGAGGATTACATCCTCCACATACACATGGCTAGAGGAGATGATCTCCACGCCGTAAAATACTTACCCCTTAAACTCAAAGGGCCAGCTCAGCATTGGCTTAAGAGCCTCCCCGAAAATACCATTGGAAGCTGGGAAGAGCTCGAGGATGCATTTCGGGAAAATTTTCAGGGGACCTACGTCCGCCCTCCGGACGCAGACGATCTAAGTCACATAACTCAACAGCCCGGAGAGTCAGCCCGGAAATTCTGGAACATGTTCCTTACTAAAAAGAACCAAATAGTCGACTGTCCGGACGTCGAAGCCTTAGCAGCTTTCAAACACAACGTCCGAGACGAATGGCTCGCCAGACACCTCAGCCAAGAAAAGCCAAGAACAATGGCCGCATTAACAAGCCTCATGACCCGCTTTGCGCGGGGGAAGACAATTTGGCTGGCTAGATGCAGCACCAATGACCCGAGTACATCCGAAATCAGGGATGGAAATGGGAAATCACGACGCAGAAAAGATCAGCGCGGAATAAGGAAAACGGCCCAAATAGTGCGGCGGTCAACGCCGGATTCAAAAGCTCTCGGCGAACAACAAACCACCGCCTAAAGGATAACGGTGATGAGCTATCCAACCTAAACAAGATTACGGATAGATGCCAAATACATGGTACCTCAGGAAGCTCGCAAACCATACCCACAGAGATTGTTGGGTCTTCAAGCAGTCCGGCCGACTTAACGCCGAACACAAGGGGCTCGACACACCATGTGAAAGTGACGAAACCCAAAAGCAGCACTCCAGAAAACAAAAGACTTTCCCACTAAAAGTCAAAACAGTGAACTCACTTCATGTGATAACACACAATGGCACCTGCCATACCAGGACACCGTCCGCATAATGGGGATAGAACCTACCAAAATTCGCTATAGCAGCACTTCCTTCAAAGGAATGACGCCATGCCTTCTTTATTATACAGGCTCTGTACCACTAGAGGTTGTGTTCGGTTCATCCGACAACCACCGTCATGAAAGCTCACTCCCCATCGCCACATTCAGCGGTAGCCCTTAAGCACTCATCGAGGCGCAGCTTTCGCCCGCTTTTACGCAATACCGCATTATGCATCTCTAACACTTAAAATGCCCGGTCCACGCGGCATCATCTCGTTAACAGGAAGTATTAAGTGTCACTTGAGCACGGAAGAACGGGAGACTGCCTTGACAGCCCCACAGCTATCCAGCTCTACTAGGCAAAGAACCTGAATCGGCCATTCAAACCCCGGACTCGGTTAGACTAGTCAGGCGCCTACTAGCAGCATACCCCCATATGAGGGGCCGCATACATGTATAACAAGAGACAATAAAGCTCAATTTTATTTAATTCTTCGAACCGTACACTGTTTATTTAATAAGTACACCTTTCGCACGACCCTTTTTCTTTCAAACTCAGTTCCTCTCTTTTACAGATGAACAACGTACTACGACCGTCCAGGATACGGCACAACGGAGACACAGGCGCAGACGTGCAGTAGGGACCCGTTGCAAGGATTCTTTTCAGATTAAGACCCTGTGTAAACCTTTTTTCACTGTCTCTTGTTGATATACATCCCCCCAGTTCCTTAATATAACCGAGGAGGAGGCTGGTGCTTTGGCATTGGCCGCACCAGAATTTTTGCGCGTACCTGGACACCAGGGGCTTAGGGCATTATTCTGCCCATTTTCATAAAGACCGAATACCTTAGGGAGTATTCGGCGTCTCGAGTTAGGCCTTATATGCATCAGCTTCGAATCATGTCTTTGGTCAAATGTTGGGTTGCCCGGCTCCTGTGTTTTGCTGCCTTACGTTCCGTTTTCACGGCTAACGCGGCACCGTGGAGAACTACTACGATTGTGTCCCGGTTCGCCGGCGAGCACCTCGAGAGAAAGCCGAAAACTGTGTCATGATATAGCGAGAGACTGGTCAACCACTCGATGACTCACAGAATGTTTAGAATTCCTCCGCATTAACGAAGGACCGGTTTTCGTCGGGCACATAAGCACCCTGAATTCGGGAGAGTGCGGTGCCCCTGTGGGCTATATAGTAGCCCCACCTCGAACTCCTATGGCTAAGTGAAAGTGATAAAGCATTATAGTCCGGTTGCACGGTTTGCTACGCTATCACCTCCTTAACAGGACCAAGATGTTGGATTAAGTGTGAAAAAGCGCTTTTTGCAAACACCCCGCACTATGTGCGTGGGGGCTAAACCAAGGACTGACATCTTTAATGTTATATACACATATACATAAACGGCTGCACTGTGAGTAGTTTACTTCTTGAAATCACAAGTTTAAAAAGCACTTATATTACATTGAAACATTGTTTTCACAAATCATACATGTCATTTAAACATAATATCCTTCGAACCTGCATCTCTATTAAACGAGCGCGGCAGGACTTCTTCAAAGTAGTGCTCGGCGGTACTCGGCCTCTGTCCGAATCCTGGGATGCAACGTCAGTGGCCTTCATCTCTGCCCAGTATGTCTTGACACGGGCAAGAGCCATCCGCGCTCCCTCAATACATGTCGATCGCTTCATCGCGTCGATACACGGCACCGCTCCAAGAAACTGCTGCACTAAACCAAAATAGCTCTTCGGCTGGGGTCCGTTCGGCCACAAGTGAGTCAAGACATGCTTCATGGCAAATCCGGACAATCGATTCAGCTCGGCCCATTCGGCCAACCGATCGGTCGTGGCGAAGAGGACGCTCCGGACTATGGAATTGCGACCAATATAGCTCTTCCCTTATGTGCCCCTTCTGGCCCCGGAAGTGCTCAACCACGTCCACAGTGCTCGCCGCCAAGTCCAGATAAGCATCCTCTGAACTCCACAACTTATCTAACTGAGCATACTTTGGATTCGTATATTTCCTCCGCAGCAGAAACGGTTTTCCAGGCCAAGAATAGCCCCAAATGACTCAGCTCCTCCTTGGCAGCTCTCAAAGCCGACTGGGCATTCTTGGATTCGGCGGCGGCCTTTTTTAGGCCCTCTTGTTCCACTTGACGTTCTTTTTCAAGAACCTCGCAGCGATCGGTAGTATTCCTCAACTTTTTGGCCATATCGGCCATCTCCTCTTTGCTTCGGCAGTGAGCAGCCCGTTCAGCTTCTAGCTCTTCGGCCGCCTTTAAAGCGGCCGCATTACTAATTCTGGCTTGCTCTTTCGCTCGGGCGAGTTCCGCCCGCAGCTCTTCCACGGCAGCGGCACCATCTGCATTAAGCATATGATTAGTAAGACATGGGCGTCAAGCTCCCTTACCAGGTGTCCGCATAGAAGTCGCATACCTTGTGACTCGTCAATCCGTTTATTGACCAGCGATGTCCGTGATTCGCCTCATCAAGCTGCCGCTTTAGTTCGGCATATTCATCAGTCCGGCTGGCCTCGGACGCCCGCCACCTGTTTAGGAGCGTCGATATGTTAAAATCGAAATTTGATCCTCGCACGTCGTCAATTTTGACAACATACCGAGCCTCGTGGGCTACTATCTATACATGGCGCATTTTATATGCATAATTGTCGAAGGTACATTATTTTTGCGTACCTCAAACCCGTCCAAGAAGCTTACGGCGGCCGTGCAATCCGCTCTCGCGGTGCAATTCTTTCAATCACCGTACCCATTAGAGCCCGGTGATCTTACGAGATAACCGCCGCCCGAGCAGATCCTTCACTCCTCGATCAAGACACCACTTGGCGCGGACCTTCCGCCCCACGGACTTGGGGAACCCTCCGACGACACCTCCGGGTCGTCCGCTTCACATGAGGGTGCAACAGGTGGAGGCGTTCGCTCTCCAACATCTCCGGAAGAAGATCCCCAAGACGAAGCTCTGCTGAGAATGGCTGAGGTCCGAACTACAACGCATAATTTCGGTTATCTTGATAAATAAATTCAGGTATGTTCCTTATTTTCAAGTCCGCTTCTTTTTACTTTCGGCTCGCTGGAGGGCTGATCCCCTTCGGGAAATAAGGCGACTGGGTTACTTCCCAGCGCCGGACTCTCCGACGAAGATTCCCTTCCCCTCTTTGAGGCCTTGACCTCCGGATCTTTCGAAGCAGTCCTCTTCCCTCCTCGAAAGACGGGACTTTTAATACCTCCTTCCTTGATAGCCTCCTTCATGGGGGCAGTCGCTTCCCTGCTCCCCCCTTCGCCTTCTTCAAAGGGCGCGACCTTCTGTTGGGTAACGTAGTAATTTCAAAATTTTCCTACGCACACGCAAGATCATGGTGATGCATAGCAACGAGAGGGGAGAGTGTTGTCTACGTACCCTCGTAGACCGAAGCGGAAGCAATCACAACGTAGAGGAAGTAGTCGACGTTCTCCTCGCGATCCAACCGATCCAAGCACCGTTACTCCGGCACCTCCGAAGTTCTTGGCACACGACAGCTCGGTGGCGCTCCTCGGGCTCCGATCCAGCAAAGCTCCGGGAGAGAGAGTTCCATCAAGACGACGGCGTGGTGGACGATCTTGATGTTCTACCGACGCAGGGCTTCGCCTAAGCACCGCCACGATATGACCAAGGTGGAATATGGTGGAGGGGGCACCGCACACGGATATGGAACGATCTCATGGATAAACTTGTGTGTCCTTGGGTGCCCCCCGCCCCGTATATAAAGGAGCAAGGGGAGGGCCGGCCGCCCTAGGAGGTGCGCCAGGAGGGGGAGTCCTCCTCCTAGTGGGAGTAGGACTCCCTTTCCTAGTCCAACTAGGAAGGAGGAAGGGGAAGGAAAGAGGAGAGGAGAGGGAAGGGGGCGCCCCCCCTCCTTGTCCAATTCGGACTCCCCATGGGGGCGCGCGCCACCTCTGGCGCAGCCCTCTCTCTCCCTCTTGGCCCAATAAGGCCCATTACTTCCCGGGGGTTCGGTAACCCATCCGGCACTCCGTCTTTCTCCGGAAACTTCCGGAACCTTTCCGTGTCCGAATATAGCCGTCCAATATATCAATCTTTATGTCTCGATCATTTCGAGACTCCTCGTCATGTCCGTGATCACATCCGGGACTCCGAACTCCTTCGGTACATCAAAATACACAAACTCATAATATAACCGTCATTGAAACCTTAAGCGTGCGGACCCTACGGTTCGAGAACAATGTAGACATGACCGAGATACATCTCCGGTCAATAACCAATAGCGGGACCTGGATGCCCATATTGGTTCCTACATTTTCTCTGAAGTTCTTTATCGGTCGACCGCATAACAACATACGTTGTTCCCTTTGTCATCGGTATGTTACTTGCCCGAGATTCGATCGTTGGTATCCAATACCTAGTTCAATCTCGTTACTGGCAAGTCTCTTTACTCGTTCCGTAATGCATCATTCCGTAACTAACTCATTAGCCACATTGCTTGCAAGGCTTATAGTGATGTGCATTACCGAGATGGCCCAGAGATACCTCTCCGACAATCGGAGTGACAAAACCTAATCTTGATTCATGCCAACTCAACATATACTTTTGGAGACATCTCAGAGAGCACCTTTATAATCACCCGATTACGTTGTGACGTTTGGTAGCACACAAAATGTTCCTCCGTAAACGGGAGTTGCATAATCTCATAGTTGCAGGAACTTTGTATAAGTCATGAAGAAAGCATAAGCAACATACTAAACGATCAAGTGCTAAGCTAACGGAATGGGTCAAGTCAATCACATCATTCTCCTAATGATGTGATCCCGTTAATCAAATGACAACTCATGTCTATGGTTAGGAAACATAACCATCTTTGATTTAACGAGCTAGTAAAGTAGAGGCATACTAGTGACACTCTGTTTGTCTATGTATTCACACATGTATTATGTTTCCGTTTAATACAATTCTAGCATGAATAATAAACATTTATCATGATATAAGGAAATAAATAATAACTTTATTATTGCCTCTAGGGCATATTTCCTTGATCTCCCACTTGCACTAGAGTCAATAATCTAGATTATACAAGAATGATTCTAACACCCATGGAGTCTTGGTGCTGATCATGTTTTGCTCGTGGAAGAGGCTTAGTCAATGGGTCTGCAACATTCAGATCCGTATGTATCTTGCAAATCTCTATGTCTCCCACTTGGACTTGGTCCCGAATGGAATTGAAGCGTCTCTTGATGTGCTTGGTCCTCTTGTGAAATCTGGATTCCTTTGCCAAGGCAATTGCACCAAAGATTGTCACACAAGATCTTCATTGGTCCCGATGCACTAGGTATGACACCTAGATCGGAAATGAACTCTTTCATCCAGACTCCTTCATTTGCTGCTTCCAAGCAGCTATATACTCCGCTTCACAAGTAGATCCCGCTACGACGCTTTGTTTAGAACTGCACCAACTGACAGCTCCACCGTTTAATATAAATACGTATCCGGTTTGCGATTTAGAATCGTCCGGATCAGTGTCAAAGCTTGCATTGACGTAACCGCTTACGATTAGCTCTTTGTCTCCTCCATATACGAGAAACATATCCTTAGTCCTTTTCGGGTATTTCAGATGTTCTTGACCGCTGTCGATGATCCACTCTGGATTACTTTGGTACCTTCCTGCTAAGCTTATTGCTAAGCATACGTCAGGTCTGGTACATAGCATTGCATACATGATAGAGCCTATGGCTGAAGCATAGGGAACATTTTTCATTTTCTCTCTATCTTCTGCTGTGGTCGGGCATTGAGTCTGACTCAATTTCATACCTTGTAACACGTAAAAGTCCTTTCTTTGCACGATCCATTTTGAACTTTTTCAAAACTTTATCAAGGTATGTGCTTTGTGAAAGTCCAATTAAGCGTCTTGATCTATCTCTATAGATTTTGATGCCCAATATGTAAGCAGCTTCACCGAGGTCTTTCATTGAAAAACTTTTATTCAAGTCTCCTTTTATGCTATCCAGAAATTCTATATCATTTCCAATTAACAATATGTCGTCCACATATAATATTAGAAATGCTACTGAGCTCCCACTCACTTTCTTGTAAATACAGGCTTCTCCAAAAGTCTCAGATAAAACCATTTGCTTTGATCACACTATCAAAACGTTTATTCCAACTCCGAGAGGCTTGCACGAGACCATAAATTGATCATTTGGAGCTTGCACACTTTGTTAGCGCCTTTTGGATCAACAAAACCTTCTGGTTGCATCATATACAACGCTTCTTCTAGAAATCCATTCAAGAATGCAGTTTTACATCCATTTGCCAAATTTCATAATCATAAAATGCGGCAATTGCTAACATGATTCGGACAGACTTAAGCATCGCTACGGGTGAGAAAGTCTCATCGTAGTCAACCCCTTGAACTTGTCGAAAACCTTTCGCAACAAGTCGAGCTTTATAGATAGTTATATTACCATCAGCGTCGGTCTTCTTCTTAAAAATCCATTTATTTTCAATGGCTTGCCGATCATCGGGCAAGTCAACCAAAGTCCATACTTTGTTCTCATACATGGATCCCATCTCAGATTTCATGGCTTCAAGCCATTTTGTGGAATCTGGGCTCACCATCGCTTCTTCATAGTTCGTAGGTTCACCATGATCTAATATCATGACTTCCAGAATAGGATTACCGTACCACTGCAGTGCGGTTTTTATTCTGGTTGATCTCTGAAGTTCGGTGACAACTTGATCTGAAGTTTCATGATCATTATCATTATCTTCCTCGCTAAGCTGGGGTAGGTGTCACGAAACCGATTTCGTGATGAACTACTTTCCAATAAGGGAGCTGGTACTATTACCTCATCAAGTTCCACTTTCCTCCCACTCACTTCTTTCGAGAGAAACTCCTTCTCTAGAAAGGATCCATTCTTAGCAACGAATGTCTTGCCTTCGGATCTGTGATAGAAGGTATACCCAATTGTCTCCTTTGGGTATCCTATGAAGACACATTTTTCCGATTTGGGTTCAAGCTTATCAGGTTGAAGTTTTTTCACATAAGCATCGCAACCTCAAACTTTCAGAAACGACAACTTTGGTTTCTTGCTAAACCATAGTTCATAAGGTGTCGTCTCAACGGATTTTGACGGTGTCCTATTTAACGTGAATGCGGCCGTCTCTAAAGCATAACCCCAAAATGATAGCGGTAAATCGAAATAGACATCATAGATCGCACCATATCTAGTAAAGCACGATTACCACGTTCGGACACACCATTACGTTGTGGTGTTCCTGGTGGCGTGAGTTGCGAAACTATTCCGCATTGCTTCAAATGTAGACCAAACTCGTAACTCAAATATTCTCCTCCACGATCAGATCGTAGAAACTTTATTTTCTTTTTACGATGATTTTCTACTTCACTCTGAAATTCTTTGAACTTTTCAAATGTTTCAGATTTATGTTTCATCAAGTAGATATACCCGTATTCGCTTAAATCATCTGTGAAGGTGAGAAAATAACGATATCCGCCACGAGCTTCAACATTCATCGGACCACATACATCTGTATGTATGATTTCCAATAAATCTGATGCTCTCTCCATACAACCGGAGAACGGTGTTTTAGTCATCTTGCCCATGAGGCACGGTTTGCAAGTACCAAGTGATTCATAATCAAGTGATTCCAAAAGTCCATCAGTATGGAGTTTCTTCATGCGTTTTACACCGATATGACCTAAACGGCAGTGCCACAAATAAGTTGCACTATCATTATCAACTCTGCATCTTTTGGCTTCGACATTATGAATATGTGTGTCACTACTATCGAGATTTAACAAGAATAGACCATTCTTCAAAGGTGCATGACCATAAAAGATATTACTCATATAAATAGAACAACCATTATTCTCTGATTTAAATGAATAACCGTCTCGCATCAAACAAGATCCAGATATAATGTTCATGCTCAACGCTGGCACCAAATAACAATTATTTAGGTCTAAAACTAATCCCGAAGGTAGATGTAGAGGTAGCGTGCCGACCGCGATCACATTGACTTTGGAACCGCTTTCCCACGCGCATCGTCACCTCGTCCTTTGCGGTGCTCGTCTATTCCGTAGTCCCCTGTTTCGAGTTGCAAATATTAGCAATGTAACCAAGTATCAAATACCAGTGCTACTACAAGCTCTAATAAGGTACACATCAATAACATGTATATCACATATACCTTTGTTCACCTTGCCATCCTTCTTATCCGCCAAATACTTGGGGCAGTTCCGCTTCCAGTGTCGATGCCTTTGCGGTAAAACACTCGATTTCAGTGCTTAGGTCCAGACTTGGGTTTCTTCTCTTGAGCGCAACTTTCTTGCTGTTCTTTTTGAAGTTTCCTTCTTCTTCCCTTTGCCCTTTTCTTGAAACTAGTGGTCTTATTGACCATCAACACTTGATGCTCTTTCTTGATTTCTACCTCCGCGGCTTTTAGCATTGCGAAGAGCTCAGAATTGTCTTAGTCATCCCTTGCATATTATAGTTCATCACGAAGCTCTTGTAGCTTGGTGGCAGTGATTGGAGAATTCTGTCAATGACACTATCATCCAGAAGATTAACTCCCAGCTGAATTAAGTGATTATTATACCCAGACATTTTGAGTATATGCTCACTGACAGAACTATTCTCCTCCATCTTGCAGCTATAGAACTTAATGGAGACTTCATATCTCTCAATCCGGGCATTTGCTTGAAATATTAACTTCAACTCTTGGAACATCTCATATGCTCCATGACGTTCAAAACGTCGTTGAAGACCCGGTTCTAAGCCGTAAAGCATGGCACATCGAACTATAGAGTAGTCATCAGCTTTGCTCGCCAGACGTTCACAACTTCGGCGTTGTTCTGCAGCAGTTCGCACCGGCCGGTGCTTCCAGACGTAATTCTTTCCGCAGCAATGAGGATAATCCTCAAATTACGGACCCAGTCCGTGTAATTGCTACCATCATCTTTCAACTTTGCTTTCTCAAGGAACGCATTAAAATTCAACGGAACAACAAAGACGAGCCATCTATCTACGGTAAACATAGACAAGCAAAATACTATCGTGTACTAAGTTCATGATAAATTTAAGTTTTGATTAATCATATTAAATAACTCCCACTTAGACAGATATCTCTCTAGTCATCTAAGTGATTACGTGATCCAAATCAACTAAACCATAACCGATCATCACGTGAGATGGAGTCGTTTTCAATGGTGAACATCACTATGTTGATCATATCTACTATATGATTCACGCCGACCTTTCGGTCTCCGTGTTCCGAGGCCATATCTGCATATGCTAGGCTCGTCAAGTTTAACCTGAGTATTCTGCGTGTGCAAACTGGCTTGCACCCGTTGTAGATGGACGTAGAACTTATCACACCCGATCATCACGTGGTGTCTAGGTACTACGAACTTTTAGCAACTGTGCATACTCAGGGAGAACACTTCTTGATAATTTTTAGTGAGAGATCATCTTAAAATGCTACCGTCAATCAAAGCAAAATAAGATGCATAAAGGATAAACATCAGATGCAATCAATATAAGTGATATGATATGGCCATCATCATCTTGTGCTTGTGATCTTCATCTCCGAAGCACCATCGTGATCACCATTGTCACCGGCGCGACACCTTGATCTCCATGGTAGCATCGTTGTCGTTTCGCCATCTATTGCTTCTACGACTATCGCTACCGCTTAGTGATAAAGTAAAGCAATTATGTATGGCTTGCATTTCATACAATAAAGCGACAACCATATGGCTCCAGCCAGTTGCCGATAACTTCGGTTACAAAACATGATCATCTCATACAATAAAATATAGCATCACGTCTTGACCATATCACATCACAACATGCCCTGCAAAAACAAGTTAGACGTCCTCTACTTTGTTGTTGCAAATTTTACGTGGCTGCTACGGGCTTAAGCAAGAACCAATCTCACCTACGCATCAAGACCACAACGATACTTCGTCAAATAGACTCCGTTTAACCTTCTCAAGGACCGGGCGAGCCACACTCAGTTCAACTAAAGTGAGAGAGATAGACACCCGCCAGCCACCTTTAAGCACGAGTGCTCGTAGCAGTGAAACCAGTCTCGCGTAAGCGTCTGGCGTAATGTCGGTCCGGCCGCTTCATCTCACAATACCGCTGAACCAAAGTATGACATGCGGTAGGCGTATGACTTGTATCGCCCACAACTCACTTGTGTTCTACTCGTGCAAAACATCAAACCATAAAAACCTAGGCTCGGATGCCACTGTTGGGTAACGTAGTAATTTCAAAATTTTCCCACGCACACGCAAGATCATGGTGATGCATAGCAACGAGAGGGGAGAGTGTTGTCTACGTGCCCTTGTAGACCGGCGGAAGCAATCACAACGTAGAGGAAGTAGTCGACGTTCTCCTCATGATCCAACCGATCCAAGCACTGCATTACTCCGGCACCTCCGAAGTTCTTGGCACACGTACAGCTCGGTGGCGCTCCTCGGGCTCCGATCCGGCAAAGCTCCGGGAGAGAGAGTTCCACAAGACGACGGCGTGGTGACGATCTTGATGTTCTACCGACGCAGGGCTTCGCCTAAGCACCGCTACGATATGACCGAGGTGGAATATGGTGGAGGGGGGCACCGCACACGGCTAAGGAACGATCTCAAGGATCAACTTGTGTGTCCTAGGGTGCCCCCCTGCCCCCGTATATAAAGGAGCAAGGGGGAGGGCCGGCCGGCCCTAGGAGGTGCGCCAAGGGAGGGGGGAGTCCTCCTCCTAGTGGGAGTAGGACTCCCCTTTCCTAGTCCAACTAGGAAGGACGAAGGGGGAAGGAAAGAGAGGGAGGGAGAGGAAGGGGGCGCGCCCCCCTCCTTGTCCAATTCGGACTCCCCATGGGGGCGCGCCACCTCCTGGCGCAGCCCTCTCTCTCCCTCTTGGCCCAATAAGGCCCATTACTTCCCGGGGTTCCGGTAACCCATCCGCACTCCGTCTTTCTCCGAAACTTCCTGAACCTTTCCGGTGTCCGAATATAGCC
Organism: Aegilops bicornis; assembly: GCA_021605145.1. Taxonomy (NCBI): domain Eukaryota; kingdom Viridiplantae; phylum Streptophyta; class Magnoliopsida; order Poales; family Poaceae; genus Aegilops; species Aegilops bicornis. The sequence goes on from CM038674.1 coordinate 210,034,178, forward strand.
GTCCAATATATCAATCTTTATGTCTCGATCATTTCGAGACTCCTCGTCATGTCCGTGATCACATCCGGGACTCCTAACTCCTTCGGTACATCAAAATACACAAACTCATAATATAACCGTCAACAAAACCTTAAGCGTGCAGCGGACCCTACGGTTCGAGAACAATGTAGACATGACCGAGATACATCTCCGGTCAATAACCAATAGCGGGACCTGGATGCCCATATTGGTTCCTACATTTTCTACGAAGATCTTTATCGGTCAGACCGCATAACAACATACGTTGTTCCCTTTGTCATCGGTATGTTACTTGCCCGAGATTCGATCGTTGGTATCCAATACCTAGTTCAATCTCACATCGGCAAGTCTCTTTACTCGTTCCGTAATGCATCATTCCGTAACTAACTCATTAGCCACATTGCTTGCAAGGCTTATAGTGATGTGCATTACCGAGATGGCTCAGAGATACCTCTCCGACAATCGGAGTGACAAAACCTAATCTTGATTCATGCCAACTCAACATATACTTTTGGAGACATCTCAGAGCACCTTTATAATCACCCAGTTACGTTGTGACGTTTGGTAGCACACAAAATGTTCCTCCAGTAAACGGGAGTTGCATAATCTCATAGTTGCAGGAACTTTGTATAAGTCATGAAGAAAGCATAAGCAACATACTAAACGATCAAGTGCTAAGCTAACGGAATGGGTCAAGTCAATCACATCATTCTCCTAATGATGTGATCCCGTTAATCAAATGACAACTCATGTCTATGGTTAGGAAACATAACCATCTTTGATTTAACGAGCTAGTAAAGTAGAGGCATACTAGTGACACTCTGTTTGTCTATGTATTCACACATGTATTATGTTTCCGGTTAATACAATTCTAGCATGAATAATAAACATTTATCATGATATAAGGAAATAAATAATAACTTTATTATTGCCTCTAGGGCATATTTCCTTCACCTTCAACATCTTGGTCAGCATGGGATCCGGCGTGGTCTCCGGGAGGGGAGCCGGACACCTTATTAACTTTGCCTTGGCTATCCACTCCTGTTCAAGAAACGGCTCCTTTAAAGGGCATATATATAAAATAAATGGATGAATAGCTTGTCCAGTTACAGGACTACTTACTTGATTATCTGGGCGATTGCAGCTTAGTCCTGCGTCCTCGGTCAAGTCCGGACACTTCTCTTGTGATCTGAAGAACAGTTTATACATCTCCACGGACGTCGTGCCCATAAAATTTTGGAGAGCTCGTGGTCCCTCCGGATTGAATTCCCACAGGCGGAGGCGGCGTTCTTGCAGGCTGAAGGCGCGGGATCACCATAACCTGCGCCATCGCAACCAGATTGATCCCTCTTTCCTGGAGGTCTCGAATACGGCTCGCAAAGGAACGTCCTTGGACGACCCCCAGTCGAGCCCCTTGTTGACCCATGATGCCAGCCGCTGTGGTGGACCTGAGCGGAAGGCAGGGAGCGCCTCCCATTTGGAGCCCCTGGGAGCAGTGATATAAAACCACTCCCGTTGCCAAAAACCAAGCTCCTCTTGAAAAGAGCCCTCGGGCCATGGAGCATCAGCACATTTGCTTATGACCGCCCCTCCGCACTCTGCTTGTTGCCCCTTGATCATCTTTGGCTCCACCTTGAAGGTCTTGAGCCACAATCCAAAGTGGGGGTAATATGGAGGAAGGCCTCACATATGACAATGAATGACGAGATATGGAGGATGGACTCAGTTCAAGTCATGGAAATCAAGCCCATAATAAAACATGAGCCCCCGCACAAAGGGGTCCGTCGGGAAGCCTAAACCCTGAAGGAAGTGGGACATGAACACCACATTCTCGCCGGGCTCAGGAGTGGGAATGACCTGCCCTGGAGCAGGCAGCCTACGCAAGATCTCGCCCGGTCGATACTGGCGTCTCGCAGCTTTAGCACATCTTCTTACTGTGATGGAGGAAGACATCCATCGGCCGTCTTGGTCGGAGCCGGACATCGCCGAAAGCCGAAGCGCTGAATCAAGCTTTGGGTGTTGGAACTCAAGCGAGGCGAACTCGATGGAGGGTGTAAAGAAGTAGAGGGCCTTGGTCTCATCATAAAGAGCTTGAATACCAAGAGCCCACCCCGTGGTCGATTAGGACTCGCCTTTGATAGAGAAGGCAGGCCAACGGGCACGGTTGGGTTACCCACGTCCGTATTGATGAGAATCCCGGAATAAGGGGGCACGATCTACGCTTTGATAAGACGTGCCAAGGAAACCGCCTCGCTAAAACACGCTGAGGTGGAACAATAAAAAACGATTCATATAAAGGCCTGGCCGTGGTGTGATGTCACATCGCGGAATACGTCAGCAGATCTGTGCAAAATATATTCTCTCTACGGTGGTACGTGGAATTTATCTTTGCAGAGCCGGACACTATCCTGGTGTTCACAATCTTCTATAAATTATTCGGAGGAAGAACCCGCCTTGCAATGCCGAAGACAATATGCGCGCCGGACTTGTCGTCATTGAAGCCTGGTTCGTGGGCTACCGAGGAGTTCCGGACTAGGGGGTGTCCGGATAGCCGAACTATCATCATCGGCCGGACTCCAAGACTATGAAGATACAAGATTGAAGACTTCGTCCCGTGTCCGGATGGGACTTTCCTTGGCGTGGAAGGCAAACTTGGCGATACGGATATGTAGATCTCCTACCTTTGTAACCGACTCTGTATAACCCTAGCCCTCTCCAGTGCCTATATAAATCGGATGGCTTTAGTCCATAGGACGAACAACAATCATACCATAGGCTAGCTTCTAGGGTTTAGCCTCTTTGATCTCGTGGTAGATCCACTCTTGTAACACACATCATCAATATTAATCAAGCAGGACGTAGGGTTTTACCTCCATCAAGAGGGCCCGAACCTGGGTAAAACATCGTGTCCCTTGTCTCCTGTTACCATCCGCCTAGACGCACAGTTTGGGACCCCCTACCCGAGATCCACCGGTTTTGACACCGACAGCGGGAGTAGTTAACACGCGGTCGAGCGCTATGGTGCGCTGCTCGACCTGAAGCAGGGGATGTAGGGGAAACAGGGCGGCAATGGTGCTGGTGGTCTTCGGTGGGGCGGCGCGACGATATGGAGGCGGGGTGCAATGCCATGGCATGACGGCAGCGGTGCCGGAAGCAGCAGGCAAAGCGGCTCCATGGATTTGCGGGGCGACGGGTCAACGCGGGGTCGAGCGACGCTCGATGCAGAGGCGATGCAGCGGCTGTGGCAGGCGCGAGGTTCAATGAGACGGAGACGACCGGATCCAGCGAGGAGGCGTCGGAGAGAGCCAGATTTGGGGTTCGGGAGGCGTCCAGAGATGCTCCCGAGGCGGCGGCTGCATCCTGGTACAGAGAGAGAACGAGAGAGAGATGAGATACAGAGAGGAGGAAAATGGAGGAACGAGAGGGCGTGGCGGGGGCTCGCCTGGGTGGCGGAGGGCGTCGGCAGGAGGAGCTCTGCACCGGCGAGGTGGAACTCCGGCGTGACACGCGAAGACGACGGTGAGACAGAAGACGCGCGGGTGGTCTTGATCCAGACGGGAGCGGGACCTGGTGCCCGAGTAGCTGATGCGCTCATGCAGCTCGCGTAGCAAGGAGGGGAGGCTGCGGGCGGTGGCGAGGAGGATCTTCGTGGGGATCGGGATGGTTAGGACGGATTGGAGTGATGGGGAAAACGAGGAGGAAGCTCGGGCTGTGGTCGTTGGTGGGATGGGGATCCCGATGAAGGAGGGGATCAGCGGCGATGGGACAAGCTCCCGAGGTACAAGGCAAAGTGGGTGGCGGCGGCAGGGAGGATTAGATGGATGGATGGGACAGGGCTAGGGTTTGCACTGATTTAGAATGTAGGTGGTCTTTATATATAGAAAGGAAGAGTTTTGGATCATCCGATCCAGATCGGATGGCTCCGGGTCAAACGGGTGGCCTAATCAAATAACCGAAAATATTGAGGGGATGTTTGAGGTTGATCTGGACCCAACGGTGACGACTGAGCAGTTCGGGTTCGGATGAGTTTCGGACGCGCACACGAGGGGGTCTATGCACTGTGCAGAGAGATAAGGCGGACAAACAAGAGAGAAACGAGAACCCGGTTGGTCTCGAAACGGTCAACGAAAGCAAGGGGGACGCGACAACTACGAGCGGATGCAAGTTTGCAAACAATGACGGCAACAGAGTGCCGATGCAATGTGAATGATGCGATGATGAATGCAACAAACAAATAAAACACACAACAACAACGAAATAACTGGAAGGCTTCTGAAGCATCGGTCTCGGGGCGTTACAACACTCCACCACTACAACAGGACCTCGTCCCGAGATCTAGGATGGCACCGGAGGGAAAACAGGGGAGGAATAGGTAAAACAAAGTTGCTTCCTTGACAAACGAGTGAAACCAAAGAACCTTGAGAGGTTGAACAATTTCGAGAAAAGAATACAACGAAGATGAACGAAATTGAAAACACTGCGTTAGAAAAGAGGAACAAGGAACACTACGAGAACCTTATAGGTTGAAAGACATGAAACAAGAGCTTCAAGAACCAAAAGAATATGACCCCACCGGTATAATGAGATATCCAAGGAACAAGAATGGCAGAATTTGGACAGCACTCCGGTAGAAAAGAGAAGAAAACTTGATAAGATGAAAAGATATTGAAGAGATGATACAACACTCTGGTTGGAAATGGAAGGAATAGAATTTGAACTTCGCAAAATGAAAGCACTTGGATGAGACTCCGGTTAAAAGAGGAATGATAGACATAACAGTCCGGTTAAATGGATAAGCACGAAAAGAACACGATCTTCACAATTCGAGATGATGAGCGAAGAGAGCAACATCACATTCCCTCCGGAAGAAGGAATAGAAGATGGATCATTGGAATAAAAGAATAGAGAAGGAAATGCCAATTTCTGCCACAAATGAGCTTGGAAAGCACCTTTCCAAGAAGGTTATAACAGGGTTGTTGGAAAACCAACAACGAAACGAATAAGCTTGTAGTGGGCTTAAGGAAAACATCCCAAAAACTTGAGGTGAAATTCTGCCACTAACGAAAACAATTGCTTGCTTGAGATCTACGAAGAGATGAAAACTTCTTCCACCAAGAGGATAAAGAGCAAGCTTGGGTCATGGTCACCACAAATAGCAACAACCCTTAAGGAAAGCCTTTAGTTGAAATCTGACACAAGATAACTCCAACGAAGAAATTGATGGATTTAAAATACCTCATTCTTGACAACATGTGAATCATGGAACAAGAATGGAAATTGTCAAGAAGGACATAACACCACCTCAAAAGATATTGTAGAAAGAATTGCACTTCGGAATGCAAGAAGAAGAATACTTGAGCTCCTCCAACAAGAATCTTGAAGAACACTTCAAGAATGAATTAAATCCTTGATGAACCATCATGTAGAGCCTCCATGAAGAACTTCGATAATAAAAGGATGATAAAAGGAAGAGAAGTTGAAAACACAAGGTGAAGCCTTGCGATGATTTAGATGGAGCTTCGTGACGAGATAATGCGGAAAACTTGGAACTCCGGAAAAGAAAAGATGAAGCATCTCGAACCGAGAAATGTGACATGATGAATAACTCTGGAAAGAAGAAACCAGATCACTTGGATGAAACAAGAACAAGAATTATGTTATGTGTATCCTTCACCAATTTAGATTGATGACAAGCAACAGATTTGGTATACTACTTATTCTCGTAGAAAGGATTAAGATAGATATAGCACAAACTTGAGAAGGACTTCAACGAACCACCGGTAACAACAGAAGAGAATTTGGAAAGAACGGATGAATTTATACGATAACAACGGAAGAGAATTCTTGAATGAACCACCGTAAGAATTGAGAATGAAAGTAGCAAAGGCACAAATCACCTGGAAGAATTGGAAAACGAATGAAGATACTTGAGGGGATTTAGATACATCAGAACGAAGAGATCATGAGCCGACTAAAGAGTATACTTGAACGATCCACCGGTAAGATTTGGAGAGCAAGAGCTGAAGGCTGAGAATGAGTAATATTCAGAAATGATGGCCTTCGGATGATCAAGAAAGGAACCAACTCCTGAAATGTGTTGGATGGTTGAAAAGAATTCGCACAATCGAAAACAATTATGAGGGTGGCATGAAGCTAGAACCATGAATCTTCAAGAGAGTGGACCAAGATTTTAGGAGAAATCTCTACCTCGATCTTGAAATGTTGAGAATGATGACGAGAAACACCACCATGAATTGTTGAGGCACTCCGGAATGAATATTAGAAAGGTTGAACTAACGATGGAAAGAATTTGGAAGATCTTGGACAAAGGTATATGACCGATGAAATTCATTCTTACATCAAACTTCGAAAAGAACTTGGGAATAGCTTCGGAAAAATTAGGAGAGTCAGGTAGGATCCTTGGAAAAGACCTGTGGGTTAGGGCCCACTCAAAAGATACACCGTTGAATGATTAAAAGAAAGATTGCGCCGGTTGAATTAAATGGCTCAAAAGAGATAACAACCTCGAGATAGCTTGAACGGGTTGCGAATGGAAATGCGAATCTTCTGAGATATCTTCAGCACTCCAGATAACATGAATAGCAAGAGGTGGATGATTAAGAGATGCACCACATGAGAAAGCATTTGAAACGAGGAAAAAAATACAATCAACACTGAAAGCTTGACTTTAGACCACCGGAGAAGAAAAAGAATGACGGATGATGAACTTGAAACTTCCTTAGTATCTTCCTGAGAATCACCGGATAAGAACATTAAAAGAAAACAATGAAGAGAATTCACATCGATAAGATGGATATATGATTAAGAAATCTAAGTCCTTGAAGAAAAGGGTGGGAGGGCGGGAAAAACAAAGGCAACTTGGGGCATATGGAATAAACACCGTCGAGAAAACTTAGAATTGATCTTGCGGATGTTGAAATGATCGGACCCACTTTAAGAGAAGCACACCGGTTGAAAAGAATTGAAAATACAACCTTGATGATCAAGAAGGATTAGCATCCACATAGAAATATGAGAACACCGCTTAGAAAAGTTATGGAATCAACACTTGGCATTGAAGCAACTCGAATACCACAAAACAAAACAAAAACAAAGGATTTGGCTTGCAGAATAAGCCGGAAACAAACATATGATAGAGATTTCGCCCAAAGTGTTCGTGATGAGGCCCCACGGGCACGACGTACAGCGGACGTCACGAATGACAAACAAGACGTCCCCGAATCGGCATAGCCAAGGATTCTTTAAGACGCCTCGCGACCACTATAAATCGACCGTGAAAAGCGAACCACTAGACGTTGGACCCCAATCTGAAATCATACATCTATCGAAAAGATATCCTATAAGCTACTAGAATTCCCACTTATAAACTCCCGAAACTTTCTGGTTATGCAATCAGGTGTTGGGGATACAGGGGACACAAAATATATCACCCAAACTAACAATACCTAGATCCAAATTTGTATCCATCCTTCAACACATAACCAAGAAACCTTCGGAAATCATTTACCTCAACCTTCGAAAAGCATCCGTTATATGAGTTATGGCAATACTCCCGAACTCCCGCCCCAGTACTGGGTGGCGTCGAGATGATCTCACCAACAACTGCATAAAAGAGATTTTCGATGTCGGCGAAAATCAGGTATTCCAGAACTGCAACGATAAAATTGTGACGACAACACCTTGGAGCTCAACTCCCCGGGACACTGCCACAACCCCTAAATGTCAGGAGGCACCAAGAACAATGTTCTCGTCACAAAACCATCGGAACGATTCCAAGATACCCACGTGATCCTATAAAAAATTAGTGAAATTTGAGGAGAGGAAAGTCAAAACTTCTACGTCAGGAGACCTCACCAGAGCGACGAAGGGACTGAGGAGTAAAAGAATCCTACTCTCCGATATATATAATCCTAAGACTCAAAACATTTTTTCTAGACTCAACGACGCCAGCGATTCGATCAAGCAGGGGGGCTCCTAAGTCGGGGATGGCTCTGATTACCAACTTGTAATGCCCACGATGCGGCTATATCTCTCACATGTCGAAGCACAACTTAGAGGCATAACCGCATTGTAGGTTTTGTCGCAAGAAGGGTCATCTTCACACAATCCCATGTAATGAACAAGAATGTGATAAAGAGTTGGCTTACGATCGCCACTTCACACAATACATAAATTAAACATCCATCATTCAGAGTACAATCAAGGTCCGACTGCGGAACCAAAATAAAGAAGACAACCCCAAATGATAGATCCCCGATCGTCCCGATTAGGCTCCACTACTGATCATCATGGAAAGAAACATAGTAACGACCACGTTCCTCATCGAACTCCCACTTGAGCTCGATTGCGTCACCTGCACTGGCATCGTCGACACCTGCAACTGTTTTGATAGAGTAATATGTGAGCCACGAGGACTCAGCAACCCCATTACCATGGGTATCAAGACTAGCAAAGCTTAATGGGTAAGGAAGGGGCAAAATGGTGAGGTTGCAGCAGCGACTAAGCATGTAAGGTGGCTAACTTACGCAAATAAGAGCGAGAGGAGAAGCAAAGCAAGCGGTCGTCACTAGTAATGATCAAGAAGTGATCCTGAACTCCTACTTACGCCAAACATAACCCAGAAACCGTGTCCTCCTGTCGAACAACCCCAAAAAGAGACTATCATGGTTACGCACACGGTTGGTGTATTTTAGAAGAGTTTACTTCAAGTTTACTACAACCGGATATTAACAAATTCCCATCTGCCACATAACCACGGGCACGGCTCTCGAAAGTTTATACCCTGCAGAGGTGTCCCAACTTAGCCCATGATAAGCTCTCGCGATCAACGAAGGATATTCCTTCTCCCGGGAAGACCCGATCAGCCTCGGAATCCGGTTACAAGACATTTCGACAATGGTAAAACAAGACCAGCAAAGCCGCCGGATGTGCCGACAAATCCCGATAGGAGCTACACATATCTCGTTCTCAGGGCACACCGGATGAGCCAGACGTCGGGATGGCATAGACCCTGATTGCCCAGGGGGCGCCGGACATCGCTCGGTTTGGACCAGCACTCAGAGGAGAACTGGCCCGGGGGGGCTAAAATAAAGATCACCCTTGAGTCTGCAGAACCCAAGGGAAAAAAAGGCATAGGTGAGGCAAATGGTAAAACCAATGTTGGGCCTTGCTGGAAGAGTTTTATTCAAAGCGAACTGTCAAGGGGGTCCCATAAATCACCCAACCGCGTTAGGGACGCAAAATCCGGGAACATAATACCGATATGATGGAAACTAGGGCGGCAAGAGTGGAACAAAACACCAGGCTTAAGGCCGAACCTTCCACCCTTTACCAAGTATATAGATGCATTGATAATATAAGAGATATTGTGATATCCCAACATAAAAATAAACCAACATGGAGCAATCTTCATCTTCACCTGCAACTAGCAACGCTATAAGAGGGGCTGAGCAAAAGCGGTAACATAGCCAAACAACGGTTTGCTAGGAAGGGTGACAAAGGTTAGAGGTTCATGGCAATTTGGGAGGCTTGATAAGCAAGTGGTAGGTAACGCAGCATAGCGAAAGAACGAAGCAACTAGCATAGCAATGATAGTAGTGAGATCCAAGGTGACGGTCATCTTGCCTGAGATCCCGCAAGGAAGAAGAACGAGTCCATGAAGAAGGAAAACGGACGTAGTCGAACGAATCCTCACAACTCCGGAACGAAACCGAAGCTAATGAGAGAAGCAAACCGGAAAGAAGCAAGCAACATGGTAAACACACAAGCATAACCATGGCATGATGCACAAACAAGTATGATGCATGTCCGGTTTAAATAGGCATGGCATGCCAAAGTGCAACTAACAACACTACAAATTAAGTGGAGCTCAATATGCAACGAGTTGCATATTGATGAAACAACACTTTCAAGTTATTTAGTTCACTCTAGTTTGTGTACCCAAAAATATTATGTCAAGGGGTGAAGCATATGAAAACTACCTATCTAGGCAAGTTTAAATGAGGCCGGAACAACAAACAACAATTCCGGAAAATCCCCATGTGCATATTTTTAATTAGCTACTGTTCTGCCCTAAAACATATTTTAAAGTTGTTAAACAGGAAAATAAAGTGCAACATGTTAATCTATGCATTTTTCTACCCCGTTTACATGTAAAGTTTATTAAATACCGAGTTACGGTTAATTAGTTATGAAATAAATCATTTTAACATGGCATTTTAGCAAATTAATGCAAACAGCAAGTTAAACATTTTAAACAAGGATGAGAGTTGGATATTATGAAACTAGATGAAATTCTAGGCATTTTACATATATAAAACATTTCAATCCGATGCACGGTTGTTGAGTTATTATATGCATGAACATGAGGGTGCAATCTGTAAACATGCAGTTTTCGGGATAATTGGACAAATTTGCAGCAGCAGAACAAAAAATACTACGGGCCGAAACTTGCTGGTCCAACATGCACAGGAGAGGGGCGGGTGCTGCTCACCATGGGCCATGGCCCAGTCGGTGGAGAGGCGGTGGCGGGCGCTTAGCCGGGCCGATCTCGAGGCCAGAAGCACTCCACGCCATGCGAGGCCGGTGCATCAACGCGCAATGAAGCGGCGCTATGGCACGCTGCTCGACCTAAAGCAGGGGATGTAGGGGAAGCAGGGCGGCGATGGTGCTGGCGGTCTTCGGTGGGGCGGCGCAACGATCTGGAGGCGGGGATGCAAGGCCTTGGCGTGACGGCGTGGTGCCGAAGCAAGCAGCAGTAAAGCGGCTCCATGGATTTGCGGGGCGACGGGTCAACGCGGGGTCGAGCGGCGCTCGATGCAGAGGCGATGCAGTGGTTGTGGCAGGCGCGAGGTTCAACAAGACAGAGACGACCGGATCCGGCGAGGAGGCGTCGGAGAGAGCCAGATTTGGGGTTCGGGAGGCGTCCAGAGATGCTCCCGGGGCGGCGGCTGCATCCTGGTACAGAGAGAGAACGAGAGAGAGAGAGAGATGAGACACAGAGAGGAGGAAAATGGAGGAACGAGAGGGCGCGACGGGGGCTCGCCTGGGTGGCGGAGGGCGTCGGCAGGAGGAGCTCTGCTCCGACGAGGTGGAACTCCGGCGTGACACGCGAAGACGACGGTGAGACAGAGGATGCGCGGGTGGTCTCGATCCAGACGGGAGCGGGAACTGGTGCCCGAGTAGCTGATGCGCTCGTGCAGCTCGCTAGCAAGGAGGGGAGGCTGCGGGCGGTGGCGAGGAGGATCTTCGTGGGGATCGGGATGGCTGGGACAGATTGGGGTGATGGGGAAATCGAGGTGGAAGCTCGGGCTGTGGTCGTTGGTGGGATGGAGATCCCGATGAAGGAGGGGATCAATGGCGATGGGACAAGCTCTCGAGGTACAAGGCAGAGTGGGTGGCGGCGACGGGGAGGATTAGATGGATGGATGGGACAGGGCTAGGGTTTGCACTGATTAAGAATGTAGGTGGTCTTTATATATAGAAAGGAGAGAGTTTTGGATCATCCGATCCAGATCGGATGGCTCCGGGTCAAACGGGTGGCCTAATCAAATAACCAAAAATATTGAGGGAATGTTTGAGGTTGATCCGGACCCAACGGTGACGCATCGAGCGGTTCGGGTTCGGATGAGTTTTGAGACAACGCGAGGGGGTCTATGCACTTTGGCCGAGAGATAAGGCGGACAAAGAAGAGGGAAACGAGGACCGGTTGGTCTCAAACGTTCAACGAAAGCAAGGGGGGATGCGGCAACTACGAGCGGATGCAAGTTTGAAAACAATGACGGCAACAGAGTGCCGATGCAATGCGAATGATGCGATGATGAATGCAACAAACAAATAAAACACACAGCAACAACGAAATAACTGGAAGGCTTCTGAAGCGTCGGTCTCGGGGCGTTACAGCCTAGCCTCCTGAGCCGCCAGAATGCTCCGCAAGTGGCGCTGGAAGGTGAGAGCTATTTTTGGCAAGCCGAATGGCATGTGAACATAGCTATGAGGTGGACCCTCGCACCGACCAACGCGCGAAGGCCAGAAACGCCCCTGAGATACGGCCTTGTTGAGCCCTGGAATGTCAACGCAGATGTGCAGCCCGTCGTCCTCTCTAGGACAAGGAGCTGCGCCAGGTGGTGGGCAGCGGTCGCCGTGCATGACTCTTGCTTCTTGAAGCTCCTTGGTGGTCTTCGTGATGAACTCCTGAGCACCAGGCACCCCGTGCCTCGTGCCCTGATGCAGGAAGCTTGCGGCGAAGCATGCCTACATGTGGTGCCCGGCGCCTCCCTCGTGGCGTTGGCTAGGTGCGAGGCCTGCAAGAAGAGCCCCGAGCCCAGCCTGAGGAGGGCGCCGGGCACGCCTTCCTATGCGAGGGAGGGAGGCGCCCCGTCCGTGGGCGCAAGTCCTGAGGTGGTGCCGCTGGAGGTTCCGCCCTCATGAGGCCCTTCGTGGAGCAGCTGCTTGTTCTTCTTGGGGACGGCTTCAGGAGGGTAAATGATGCCTTCGCCGTCTGGGTCTTCGACCGCTGCAGCCTGGTAGGCGCGCTCGAGGGAGCACACCACGTCCTTTTCCTCGCAGGTGACCGTGATGACACTGCAGCTCCCTGGCATCTTGAGGACGTTGTAACCATGATGAGTCACCGCCATGAACTTGGCCAGGGCTGGATACCCGAGGATAGTGTTGTAGGGAAGGCGAGTGTGGGCGATGTCAAAATCGATGAGCTCAGTGCGGTAGTTGCCGCGCTTGTCGAAGGTGACAGGGAGGCGGATCTTCCCTATCGGGGTGGTGGAGCCGTTTGTCACTCCTGAGAAGGGCTTGGTAGGCTGCAGCTGTTCATATGGCACTTGGAGGCGGTCGAACGTCTCGATGGATAGGACATTGAGCCCTGCGCCGCTGTCGATGAGGGTCATGGCGACCTGGATGTTGCTAATAATGGGCGAGCAGAGCATCGGGAGGGCGCCGGCAGTTGTCGCACACTTGAGTTGGTCGGACGAGCTGAAGGTGATGGTGCACTTGGACCACCTGAGTGGGCGCGTGGCCTCGAGTCTAGGGAGGGCCGCGTTCACCTCACGAGCAAACTGCTTGAGGATGCGCTGGGAGGATGGGGCCTGAGCGCCGCCCAAATGCAGGCGATGGCGCGCGGCTCCTGGAAGCCCCCAGCCCCCTCGTCCTGGTGATGGTCGTCGCTCCTCCTTGGCGGCGGTGGCAGTGGATGGAGGCCAGACTTGCCTTTAGGACGGTCCTCACGAGGCAGATCCCTCCAGGCGCCCTCGTGAGGCTGGTCGCGCCACTCCTGACGGGCGCCGCGGTCGTCCCAGTGTCCTCCACTTCGTCCTCCTCCTCGGCCGTAGCCTCGGTCGTTGCGCTCGGGGCGTCGACCGAAGCGCCCATCACGGATGGCCCTGAGCTCCTGACAGTCTCTGGTGTTGTGGTTGTGTATGTTGTGGAAGGCGCAGAACAGGCGGTTTCCCTTGGATGACTCCGGGTGGTCGCGGCCGCGCTTCATCTCTGGCTCAGCCGCAAGCACGGCCGCTCCCTTGCATTTCACATCCTTGTCCTTGGCCTTCTTTTCTTATGGGTCAGCAGCTGGAAGCTCGAGGAGGGAGAGGCGCCCCTCCTCAGCTCTCGCGCACTTGGTAGCCAGGTTGAACATCTCTAGAGCCGTGCACAGGTCTTCATGGATGGCAAGCTCCTCCTTCATCTTGACGTCGTGGACGCCGCCGGAGAATGCGGAGATGATGGCCTCGTCCGTCACCTTGGAGATCTTGAGGCGAACATTGTTGAAGCGCTGGATGTACTTCTGCAGGGTCTCTCTTGGCTGCTGCTTGCTGCGCCGTAGGTCACCCGCGGTCGGCGGGCGGTCGCGAGTGCCCCGGAAGTTGGTGAAGAAATGCTCGCACATCTCGCCCCAGGAGGAGATCGATCTCGTGGGCAAGTTCATGAGCCACGAGCGCGCACCATCTTTGAGGGCCATGGGGAACCAGTTCGCCATGACTTTCTATAGGATCGAAAGTATGTCTAGAGGGGGGGTGATTATACTACTTGACCAAATAAAAACCTATCCTTTTCCCAATTTTAGTCTTTGGCAGATTTTAGCTATCTTAGCACAAGTCAAGCAATCTTAACACAATTCAAGCAAGCATGCAAAGAGTATATGAGCAGCGGAAAGTAAAGCATGCAACTTGCAAGAATGTAAAGGGAAGGGATTGGAGAATTCAAACGCAATTGGAGACACGGATGTTTTTGCCGTGGTTCCGATAGGTGGTGCTATCGTACATCCACGTTGATGGAGACTTCAACCCACGAAGGGTAAAGGTTCTTGTGAGTCCACGGAGGGCTCCACCCACGAAGGGTCCACGAAGAAGCAACCTTGTCTATCCCACCATGGCCATCGCCCACGAAGGACTTGCCTCACTAGCGGTAGATCTTCACAGTAGGCGCTCTCCTTGCCCTTACAAACTCCTTGGTTCAACTCCACAATCTTGTCGGAGGATCCCAAGTGACACCTAGCCAATCTAGGAGACACCACTCTCCAAGAAGTAACAAATGGTGTGTTGATGATGAACTCCTTGCTCTTGTGCTTCAAATGATAGTCTCCCCAACACTCAACTCTCTCTCTCTCACAGGATTTGGATTTGGTGAAAAGAAGATTTGAGTGGAAAGCAACTTGGGAAGGCTAGAGATCAAGATTCATATGGTAGGAATGGAATATCTTGGCCTCAACACATGAGTAGGTGGTTCCTTCTCGAAACAGACAAGTTGGAAGTGTAGGTTCGTTCTGATGGCTCTCTCCACGAATTAAGAGGAGTTGGAGGGGTATATATAGCCTCCACACAAAATCTAACCGTTACACACAACCTGCCAAACTCGGTGGGACCAAATTGATAAACTCGGTCGAACCGATCCAGCAAATTTAGTGACCGTTAGGATTTTCGGTGGGACCGACATGCAACTCGGTAGGACCGATATGGTTAGGGCTAGGGCATAACGTAATCTTGGTGAGACCGATTACACAAACTCGGTGAGACCGATTTTGGTAATAAGCTAACGAGAGAGTTGGTCAGGTAAACTTGGTGGGGCCTAAATGTTACGAAAGGGAAATACAGAGTTTACATTGCAATCTCGGTGGGACCGACCGCTCATCTCGGTAGTACCGAAACATTACGAAGGGAAACAGAGAGATTACAATCCCATCTCGGTGAGACCGAGATCCCTATCGGTGAAACCGATTTGCCTAGGGTTTGTGGCGATGGCTATGACATCTCGAACTCGGTGGCGCCGGGTAGAAAGAATCAGAGGGGCCGAGTTTGACTTTTGGTTTAGGTCATATGTGGATATGATAAAGTAGTTGAGGGTTTTGGAGCATATCAATAATCACTTTAGAGCAAGAAACTCATTAAGCAACACCTCATCCCTCCTTGATAGTATTGTCTTTTCCTATAGACTCAATGTGATCTTGGATCACTAAAATATAAAATGTAGAGTCTTGAGCTTTTGAGCTTGAGCCAATCCTTTTATCCTTAGCATTTTGAGGGATCCACATTTCTCATCCATGCCATGCCATCGATTGAGCTTTTCCTGAAATATTCATCTTGGAATGATGTTAGCTCAATGAGCTATATGTTGTTAGGAATTACCAAAACCACCTAGGGATAGTTGCACTCTCAATCTCCCCCTTTTGGTAATTGATGACAACATATAGATCAAAGCTTCGACAAATGATAATAAGAGTGAAAAACATTGTCGCTTTGAGAAGTATGTGAAAAGCAAGTGTTGCCCCTAAATTTGTGCATAGTTTAAGATTTGCTTTGGACTGCAAATGCACAAGGAGTTAGGCTCATGGGTAACTCTTCTCACATACATCTTGGTGGAGCACTCAAAATGATAATGATTGAACACATGCACTCATCACCAAGCAAAGTGAATGATCATATAGAGATAAAAAGGATAATGTCATACAACAAGCATAAGTGTAGCATATGATCAAACACATGATCATCGAGGTATCACACAGACATAATGTATCTCAAACAAGCAAATAAAGTTCAACCACCAAAGCAAGAGAGAACAAAAAGCAACATTCTCTCTCGAAGCCTATGATCTATACATTTTTCTCCCCCTTTGGCAACAAGTTACCAAAAAGTTCATAGAAAATGCATAGTACTAAATCGACTCTCAGGCTTGATCTTCAGGTGGTGGTGTAGATAGAACGCCAAGGACGAAAGCATCAGTTGATGTAGATGGAGCTGGAGGAGAATGTGCTGGAGCTGGTGGCACTGAAGCTGTAGCTGGTGCAGATGAAGTGGCGCTAGTGTCTGTCACTGGCACTGCAGCTAGTCTGTGAGCTCTAGGCACTCTGGCAAATGCATCTGTGGTTGTCTTGCCCTTCCTCTCCTGCATATCATCTTGAAGCTGCTCAACAACAGACTGGATCTCAGTTACCTTTATATCCATGTCATAGAACTTCTGCTCCATGATCCTCTCCAAGCTCTCCTGGTTTCGAGTCAAGGTGGCCAGCCCCTTCTCAATCCTCAGAGTGGATGCAATCAAGTAGCCAAGTTGATCCTGTTTGCTCTTCAGAAGGTACTAAGATGCCTCTTCCTTTGTTGGCATCTTGGCAGCCTTCTCTGCCCTTGCCTTCTCCTTCTTAGCTTGTGCTTGCACTGAAGATGGTTCATCTTCATCCATAACCACTTGGTTGTCCTCGAAGTCTGGATAGATAGGCATGTGCTCCTTATCCAACAGGTATGTGTCTGTGCCCATCTTGGAGTTTATCAGCTCCACGGATCTCGTGGGGCATATCCACAACTTCTTTTACGGTCGCCAGCTGTCCTCTTGATAGTCTCAACTATAAGGCTCATGACCTTGAACTTCTGTGGCGCATCAAATACGTGTAGCAAGTTTATTGCATGGCCTCTGATCATTCTGTGATCACCAAACTTGGGCAAGAGAGTGTGCCTGAGGATCCAATTGATTGTAGGCAGTCCTGACAGCAAGTGTTTCACTGATCCAAACTGGTGAGTCTCAAGATCTGCTTCGGGAATCTCTTTGTACATATTTGCCATAGAGTTGTGATCCATCTTTTTCTTGGCATAGACATCCAAATCATCCTCTTCCTCCTTAGGTGCATTGATCAGATTGGCCCATTCCTCAATAGTTGATTGGTACCTTGTACCTTCAGACATCCATACTATCCTGCCATCTGGATAGAAGTGTGTTGTGGAGTAGAATTGCATTATGAGCTCCTCATTCCACTTTGTGAGCTTCTGCCCAACAAAGTCTGCAACTCCACAAGCACTAAAACTGTCATACACACCAGGATAGTGTTCCTCATTCTCCTTTATGTAGGTCCAGTCGACCCACCTCATGTCACACACTATAGGCTTCTTGTCCAACAAGATCGTCTCATAGAAGTCATGTTGTTCCTTGGTATGGAACCTGTAATCCACAGCAGTCCTCCTTTTGGTGGCATATGGATCTGACTCTCTATATAGCGTCAATCCTGAGTCTCTCCTGATCTTCATGTTCTCAGCCACAGGATGAGCATCATTGTGGTCTGGAATCTTTGGCTTCAACTTTCTCAGGATATGCTCTTCATCTTCTTCTTCTTCTTCAACAACAGTCTCAGGCACTGGGGCCTTGTTCTTCTCAGCAACAGATATGTTTCTGGTATTCCTCTTTGGTGCAATCTTTGGTTTGGAGACAACTTTGGGTGCTTCTTTGGGCTTTGATGATGCAGCCCCTAACCTAATAGCATCACCCATAAGCTTCTGAGCCTTGGGTGCTGGTGCAGCAACCTCTTCTTCTTCCTCTTCTTCCATCATGGAAGGCTTTCCAATAACTCTGGCCATAGTCTTCTTAACCCTTTCCTTTCTCTTCTTCCCTTCTGCAGTAGCATCTTTGGGTTCAGATTCCAAAGATGCTTGAGTGGAGGCTCTGGCTTTAGACATGGGTTGTCTTCCTGCTCTTGTGCTTCAAATGATAGTCTCCCCAACACTCAACTCTCTCTCGCAGGATTTGGATTTGGTGGAAAGAAGATTTGAGTGGAAAGAAACTTGGGGAAGGCTAGAGATCAAGATTCATATGGTAGGAATGGAATATCTTGGCCTCAACACATGAGTAGGTGGTTCCTTCTCAGAAGCAGCAAGTTAGAAGTGTAGGTTCGTTCTGATGGCTCTCTCCACGAATGAAGAGGAGGTGGAGGGGTATATATAGCCTCCACACAAAATCTAACCGTTACACACAACCTGCCAAACTCGGTGGGACCGAATTGATAAACTCGGTCGGACCGATTCAGCAAATCTAGTGACCGTTAGGATTTTCGGTGGGACCGACATGCAACTCGGTAGGACCGATATGGTTAGGGTTAGGTCATAACGTAATCTCGGTGAGACCAATTTTGGTAATAAGCTAACCAGAGAGTTGGTCAGGTAAACTCGGTGGGACCGATTCGCTCATTTTGGTGAAACCAAAACGTTACGAAAGGGAAACAGAGAGTTTAAATTGAAATCTCGGTGGGACCGATCGCTCATCTCGGTGGTACCGAAATGTTACGAAGGGAAACAAAGAGATTACAATCCCATCTCGGTGAGACCGAGATCCCTATCGGTGAAACTGATTTGCCTAGGGTTTGTGGCAGTGGCTATGACATCTGAACTCGGTGGCGCCGGGTAGAAAGAATCGGTAGGGCCGAGTTTGACTTTTGGTTTAGGTCATATGTGGATATGAGAAAGTAGTTGAGGGTTTTGGAGCATATCACTAAGCTAATCAGAGAGCAAGATACTCATTAAGAAACACCTCATCCCTCCTTGATAGTATTGGCTTTTCCTATAGACTCAATGTGATCTTGGATCACTAAAATATAAAATGTAGAGTCTTGAGCTTTTGAGCTTGAGCCAATCCTTTTATCCTTAGCATTTTGAGGGATCCACATTTCTCATCCATGTCATGCCATCCATTGAGCTTTTCCTGAAATATTCATCTTGGAATTATGTTAGCTCAATGAGCTATATGTTGTTAGGAATTACCAAAACCACCTAGGGATAGTTGCACTTTCACTTTCTCGTCGCCGTTGGCCGCCTCGATGGTCAGCCCGTAGAGCTGTAGGAACTCAGCAAGGTCGGGGGTGCCGTCGTAGCGCGGAGGCGGGTCGGGCTTGAACTTGTCGGGCCAGACGATGCTACGCAGCTCAGGAGTGAAGGCGCGGCAGCCTGCTATAGTCACTGGAGCCCGCCGTGAGGGCGGAGCCTGGTCTTGGTACCCGCACGCTGCCACCGCGGGTGGCGCACGGTCTTGACACAGTGGTGCAGGGAGTGCAGGTGCACCTTCTTGCGGCCGAGGGACTTCTCGGCAGCTTCCTTCTTCATGCGTGGGTGCCCTGCGCGGTGGGTTGCGTCGTGGGGCCGCGCACCTTGGCGCAACAGCGAGGTATTGACGTGGAGGTGGTGGAGGCGCTCCATGGGCCACGTCGCCCGCAGAAGGAGGCGGCCGAGGCTGCGAACGTGATGGCACAGGAGAGCCCCCGGCTGCGCTGACGAGCTCGGCGATGTGGTCCAGCCAGTCCTCGTAGAGGTCGTCAACGGGGTGGTAGCACAGGAGCTCGCGTGCCGTGAGAAACGCGGCCTGCGCGTCCACGGGCCCGCGGCGAGCGTGAGACGATGAGCCGGCCGGAGTCGGCGACGAGGTGGCGGTGCGTCCGTCCTGCCGCACGGAGGGGTGCAGCGATGAGGCCTCCTGCTCGTTCCCTGCTGGGCTGGTGGCGGCGTTGGCAGAAGTTGATGGAGAGCGATGGGGAGGCCCGCCAACGGGCGCCGTCTCGGCGACGCGAGCGTTCAGAGCGGCCCGGCGCTCAGCGCGGGCTCGACGAGCATCAGCCATGGAACTGGCGGAGCGGTGGAGCGTGGATGACGAAGGAAAATCTTCGGCGCACCCCTACCTGGCGTGCCAAATGTCGGATTCTGGGTTCCGGCAAACCCTTGTGAGGTTCGAACTCTGAGGTGCGCATGAAGGATTCCCTCTCCCTATCTCGCTCGCACAATGATCTCACGGCCTAGCTCGACGAACCCAAAGAACACGAGACATAGATATTTATACTAGTTCGCTCCACCGTTGCGGTGTAATACCCTACTCTAGTGTGGTGGTGGTGGATTGCCTCGTGTGCTGAGGATGAACTAGTACAATGGGTAAACAGCCTCCGGAGGAGAGGTGTTCTTGAGCTCTATCAACTGGTGGGTGTGAGGATGATCTGAATGATCTCTCTGCTACGGTGGTGGCTAGGTATTATTTATAGTGGCCTTGTTCCTCTTCCCCAAATGTTTAGGCGGGAAGGGATCACACAACGGCCAAGTTCAAAGGGAGACAAATAGTACAAGCTATCCTGACAAAAGGTGGTCTTCGCCTGCCAAAGGCTCTGGTGGTGACGCTGCAGTGGGCTCCATGGTGACCTCCGCCCTGCCGTCCTGCTCGTCTTGGTCTCGTTGCACTGATATGGAAACCTTTGTCTGATGCCTCGGGACTCCTCGTCTGCGCTTGCCTCTTTAGCACCAAAGAGGAAACTGGTACACTCCACCTGCTGGCGCCCGCCTGTCCTTGATTGTCACGGCTCATGTCATGTGAACCTTGCGAGGTGCCCCTTGCATAGATATCTCCGCTCCTCAGGAGCTAGCCTAGCGAGGCTGCCCCCAGGGAGGTCTTGGTGTCGTCCACCTCGTGAGGCTTGGCCCCTCCCAAGGGTCTTGAGCTGTTGCCGTCGAAGCTGGGCCATTGGTGGAGCCACGCCGTGGGCCGCAGGCAGGCAAGTCTGGGTACCCCCGTTCCCAGGACGCCGACAGGATCGGCTCCACCCGGCAAGTGATAACAGCCGGCGTCTCCCACCAGTGCCTCCGCAAGCCGCCTATCTAGCCTTCATCGGAATCAGAGTCCATCTTCGTGCCGGCTATCCCTGGAGTAGTCGGATCCGGCTCGGGGACCGCAACAGTCGACCCGGGGACTTCGGCAGGTGGCTCAAGGACTACAGCAGCCGCACCCAGCCCAGGGACTTCAGAACCCAGCCTGGGGGCTGCCGCAGTCGGCCTAGGGACTTCCGCAGGCGGCTCGGGGACTGCAGCAGTCGCACCCGGCCCGGGGACTTTAGAACCGGGCCCGGGGGCTGAGGTAGTCGGCCCGGGGACTTAAACGACGCAACAAGTGGCGGCCGACTCCAACCCACCGCCTCCCAACCCAGCCGCCCTGGTACCAGTGGCCGTGATGACAGTGGTCGAAGCACCATCATGGGTGCAGCCCATCCTCAACTTCCTGGTAAGCGGAGAGCTACCAGACGACGAGATCTTGGCCCGGCAGGTGCAACGCCGGGTAGCAGCATACATGATAGTGAACAGAGAGCATGTCAGGCGCAGCGTGACTGGCGTCTTCCAGCGCTGCGTTGAGCCAGAGAAAGGCAGGGAAATCCTCAGAGAACTCCACCAAGGCGAGTGCGGCCACCACGCGGCCTCTGGATCCCTTGTCGCCAAAGCTTTCCGCCATGGATTCTTCTGGCGGACTGCTTTGGACGATGCCAAGGATTTGGTCAAGAAGTGCAAAGGGTGCCAAAGATTCAGCTCCAAGCAACACCTGCCGGCTTCTGCACTCAAGACCATCCCCCTCACTTGGTTGTTTGCCATTTGAGGGCTGGACATGGTGGGCCCATTCAAGATAGCACGCGGCGGCATGACCCATCTGCTTGTCACCGCAGACAAATTCACCATGTGGATTGAAGCAAAGCCAATCAAGAAGTTGAATGGTCCGACTTCCGTGACCTTAATCACAGATATCACCGTCTGGTACGGTGTACCGCACCACATCATCACCGACAATGGCACAAACTTTGCCAAAGGCGCCTTGGCCCGTTTCTACGCGACGCAGGGCATCCGACTGGACTTAGCATCCGTTGCCCATCCACAGTCAAATGGCCAAGTTAAGTGAGCAAACGGCCTCATCTTGTCCAACATCAAGCCCCGACTGATCGAACCACTGGAGCGATCGACCAGCTGTTGGATTGAAGAGCTGCCGGCCGTCCTCTGGAGTCTCCAGACCACACCGAACAAAGCAACGGGCTTCACTCCCGTCTTCCTCGTGTACGGGGCCGAGGCCATCATCCCAACAGACATCAAGTTTGACTCACCTCGCGTCACCATGTACATGGAGGCGGAGGCGAAGGAGGCGCTAGAAGACAGCGTCGACCTGCTGGAAGAGGGCCGGCTGCTGGCACTCAGGCGGTCCACCATCTACGAGCAGGGCCTGCGTCACTACCATAGTCGGAAGGTCCGGCCACAATCCTTCCGAGAGGGGGACCTTGTGCTCCGGCTGATCCAGCGAACAGCCGGCCAGCACAAGCTCTCGGCCCCTTAGGAAGGGCCTTTCATCGTCAGCAAAGCCTTGGGCAACGAATCCTACTACCTCATCGACGCGCAGAAGCCCAGGGAACGCAAGAGGGATGATTCCGGTAAGGAAACAGAGCGCCCATGGAACGCAAATCTTCTCCAAAGATTTTATAGTTAATGTAGTATGTATCACGCTACCTTTTGTATTAAGAGAAAAGACATCGGGTCCCTCGAGGAGCACTCGGGGCTACCCTTTTTATCTATATGATAAGATTATGCCTGTGAATGTATTATTTCATTCCTCTGCCCGATGTCGGGTCCGACCAGTCGGCCCGGGGGCTTGCCGCCTTGTCCCATGTTGATGCCACCTGCAGTCGGACAAGTAGTGTGCCGACATCTAAGCCCTCTCTTGCCTTAAGCCGCAGCTTGCAGAGCGACTGTCTGGCTGGCAAGAGCTAAAAGCAGGAAACGGTGTCCACATGAAAAATGACTAAGGAAAAAATATTAGCATAGACCAAGCCTTGCCTCACCGTCCGACAGGTGAGCAGCCGGCCGGCCGGCTTCTCACTTGACTTGCTATGTTCTAGGCGGCCGAAGTACTTGTCTATTCTAAGCGGACAAGTCCCTGACCTAGCCATAGACTGCAGAGCGGCTGTCCGGCTGGCAGGGCGGCAGCCAAAGGAAGGTGGCAAAGGAAAAAAGCCAAAAAGAACAGAAAAGCAAGACAAAGTCAGAACCTGGCAGAGCACAACTTGTGCGAATAATTAATTTACATAGCAAAAGGCTCACAGCCAGCATTCAAGAGAGTTTGAACATACACCATCAGTGGATGGAATTGCACGAATTTAACTTGTTCAAAAGATTACAAGAACAGGAAACCAGGAAAGATAAAGTGGCTGCCTAGGCCAGAGGAGCAGCAGGCGGATCCGACGGGTCATTGGAGGCAGAGGCGCCGGGTGGTGGAGCGGCCGACTAGTGGGTCTCGGCCTGGTCGGCACCGGCAGTGGTCGGCGCGGCCGCACGTGGCTCGCTGGTCGAGGCTTTGTTGGGCTGAGGCCGGTTGTCCGCTCCGTCGTCCGGTACAACGTCTTCGCCATCCTCGTCCTCTTCGTCCTCGCCTTCATCACTGGAAGCAATCTCCTCCGCCGAGTCCTCCCCATCCTCCGGGTTCAGCCCGAACCAGTTGGGCGGCAGCTCAGTGCCTTCCTCGTCCAGCTCGGGGATGAAGACAGTAGTGTTGGCGTACTCGGCAATTGCCACCGCGCGTTGGGTGAGCGCGCGGCTCACCGCCGCCAGCTCCGGTCCGGCCGCCTGCTGGAAGGTGGCCAGCTGGGCTAGATCCAGCCCCAGATACCAAGCCTTTTCGAACTCCAAGGCCGTTCGAGCGAAACGCCGAGCAGCACCCTTCGAGCTTCAGCGCCCATTGCTACCTCCGGCGATCGGCGGTCCTTTAAGTGCGCGGGACCTGAGCGTCTGGCCAGAGGGCTGTCAGCACCTGAGACCCAGCACGCTGCAGACGACGGAGCATTCGATGAGTCGGCTGCAGGCGCGTCTTGACGGCCAGAAGCTGCTCGCCAAGTTTCCGGGGCGCGTTGGACGCAATATCCGCGCCTGCCCTCCTCCGTACCTTGCACCGCGCCTCGATGGCTTAGCTGTTGGTGACGGACTGACCGGGAAAGAATTCTGCACAAGAAGAAGATCAAAAAATTAGAAGCCAGAAGCCGCCTCCTGTAACAGTCGGTGGCTGTTCAAAAGAAGAAATAACTTACCATCAATCATATCCTCGATCTCGCCATAGCCGTCGGACGGGAACTTCTCCTTCTTGCCCCAGTTTGAGCGCTGAATCTCGAACTCGGCCTTGATGAGGCATTCGCCCTCCTTCAGCTTCTGGAGCTCTGCATTGTGCCGCTTCGCCTGGTCCGCCAGCTCCTTGGTCAGGCGGTCGCACTCCTTAGCCGCCTTGCTGCGCTCCTGCTCCTTGGTGTGGAACGTAGACTCAGCCTCGCCCAGGCGCTTCCACAGACCCGTGGCGGCCTTCGCAAAGACAAGAAAGAAAGCGTCAACACCAACCAAAAACAAGTAGTAGCCGGGAGATTCGCCCCATCTTGCTCGGCGATCGGCGAATCTCGGGGCTTACACCAGATGAAGTCTTGGGCGCGCCCCCACGGAAGATTGCGAGAATCAAAAAACAAGAAGCAAATGACGTAGCCGGACGGCCGCCCGCGTTGCCAAGAACTCCTCATGGATTGCTAGAGGGTGGCGCCTTGGGTGTTGAACGGGGCTAGGACATCATGCACGGCCACGTTCAAGACACATGTGCCGCACCCAGCTGTCCAATCCGATGGGGCAGCGCTGGTGGCCTCGGTGTCGGGAACCAACGAGCTAGCGGCCCCGATCTCCAATGGCCTTGGCGTCGAGATCGCCCTCATCGGGCGCTGGTGCACGGGAACGCGGACCGTGGAAGTCGGACCCACCACCAACTCACCGCCAGATGGCGGCACCAACGGCGCTTCAGGCCAACTGCCCTACGCGTCGGCAGTCGGCGCGCGCGGAGGCACCTCTGCTTCCAGAACAACAGGGCCACCCCCTCCCCTCTCCAAGGCCGTCTGGTCATCACCAGCCCCTCCTGTCGGCACCTGGCCCTCCAGCACCGGCGGCTTCGCGTGATGCGGGCCGATGGACTCTGGAGCCCTGCTGCGGGACGCCTCCTCCTCCCGCACCTTGGCGGCCGCGTACGCCTGCTCCTTGGCTGCCGCATCGGCTTGTGCCTTGGCCGCCGCATCGGCCTCCGCTCACGCCACCTCGGACACCTCTGCCTTCTCTCAGGCCGCAGCCTCCCGCTTCCCTCGCACCTCCCGCGCGTTCTTCTCCACCGCCTCCTCGAGGGTGGCGAGTGGGTCCATGCGACGGGTGTCTGCGAAGCCGTCTGCTGCCCCAATCACCGAGCCGGACGAGGCTC
This sequence comes from Aegilops bicornis, assembly GCA_021605145.1. Classification (NCBI taxonomy): domain Eukaryota; kingdom Viridiplantae; phylum Streptophyta; class Magnoliopsida; order Poales; family Poaceae; genus Aegilops; species Aegilops bicornis. Next base: position 210,059,522 of record CM038674.1, read on the forward strand.
GCGACAAGGAAAGTGGGCACTACGCACCGAAGGAAGAAGGAAATAAGAAGACTGCAAGAAAAGAAGAAAGGCAAACGCAAAACAAAATGCAAGAAAGATCAAGGTGCTTATGCGGACACCAGCGGGAGCCGCTTTCGGCCCTTCTGGAGGAGGGCCGCTTTCACGATGGTCGGGGTCTTGCTCTTCTTGGGCCGAATGCCGAACAACCCGGCGTCGGCCCGACGCTTCGGCGCGCCACCTACTGCAGTCGGCGCGGCCGAGGAGCCGGCGCCTGTCCTATCGGCGCCAAGGGTGCAGCGCGGCTCGTCCTCCTCCTTGTCGTCATCCGGCCACTCCCTGAGGCCGCCTCCTGAGGAGCCGCCTGCTCCCTCGCCGCCACCGCCTATGGAGTCGTCCTCCTCCATGGTGGCCGCCCCCAACTCGGGGTCGTCCACATCACTCTCCGCCCGGTCCGCCAGGTACTGATGACCTCGAGCCAGTGTGTCAGTTGCCGTCTGGCCCGGGAAGCGCTGCATCATGGCCGGGTGGTCAGGCGGCAAGAAGAAATCCGGACAAACAAAGAAAAGGAGAACTAGAAGACTTACCGCAGGCTGCGTGTTTGCGCGGCTATACGGCTCCTTGCCGAACCGCCACTCCGTCTCCGAGAGCTTGCAGTCGGAGAAGAAGTTCACCATCCGGACCACCTCCACATCCGGCAGCGCTTTGGTGCACATCCGGCATGGGTCCCCGCGCCCACTCATGTTGCTGATTATGTGGGGCCGGGCTTGAAGAGGCAGCACCCGACGCTCCATGAAGGCGGCCAACAGGTCCGAGGCCCTGAGGCCCTCCAACTCTGTCATCTCCTGGAGCCGGGTGAGAGCGATGGAGGAGGCGGCCGAAAGATTCTTTGGCCGGAATTTCCACCTGGTGTGGGGCTTAGCAGGCGGGCCCGCTGCATAGGCTGGCAGGTTAGCGTAGTCCCGCGTCGAGTGGACGTTCTCGACGTAGAAATATGACTTTTGCCACAACTTGGCTGACTGCAGCAACGCGAGAGCCGGGAAGTGGACCCCGGAGCCCGAGCACTGCACCGCGATGCAAGCACCGCACTGGGCTGCCTCGTCCTTGGCGGCGGTGCAGAGTTTGAGGTAGAAAAGCTCCCCCCATAGCTCGAGCGAGGGGAGCACGCTGAGATATCCCTCGCAGAGGGTGACATAGGCGGAGAGCAGCACCACCGTTTTCGGTGTGAGATGGTGGGACTGCACTCTGTAGAAGTCAACGAACGAGCGGAAAAACCCGCTCGCTAGCAGGCCGAGGCCGCGAAGGAAGTGCGACCGGAAGATGACGCGCTCGCCGTCCCCCAGTGCCGGTGAGGTCTCCTCCTCGGGAGGAACACGCACCTTCACTTGCGACACACGGGGAAGCCGTCGCGTTTGGCGGACGAATTCCAAGTGGTCATCGTGGACGTTGGAGCCGTCCCAGTCGCCTGAGCGACTGCCGCGCACCAGGGCCCGTGGTGCGAGGTGGCTGCGCGAGGGTGAAGCCACGGCGATGCGGGGAAGTCCGTTGACGGTGGGCTGGGGCTATGCTCCGGCGAAGAGAGAGGGCACGGCAGCAGCGAGAAGAAGAGGAAAACGATGAAGGGAGAGGACGGCGCGCGTGCATTCTGCCGGCCCCCTCCTCCCCCTACTTATAGGCCGTGGTGGCGGAGCCGAGGAGGCAAGACGTGGGGGCGCGGGATTAACTGCGCCCACTTCCCCCACGCCCCCGCACCTTCCGCGCTGTAACGGCATGAAGTTACTGCGCCCTAGAAGGGCAACCGTTCGCCTCGGCCGCAGTGGATCCGCATGCGCGTCGAGGTCCTGTAGTGGCAGGCCCAGGCCTGCGGCGACGTCCCGTCGCACGCGTGGGCTAGCAGGCCGGCCCGGCCTGCGGATGCCGCGTGGCGGACGAGCGACTGGCGGCAGGCCTACCACCCGGTTGGCGCGCCACCCGGCCTCCACCATGATGATTCGAATTCACCAGGCAGCCGGCCTGGCCCCGGCCGGATCCTAATAGTCAGTGTCTCTAGAAGACGGACGAAGCAAGATTATCAAGCACTCGGAGTAGGAAGCTGCTGAGGCTCCTCAATTTTTCAGCCGCGGTGCCCCACCAGCTTCGGGGACTACTGTCAGTGTAAATGACCATGGGTAGCCTCATCGACCTCCCATGGTATTTGAAGGCATCGGAGCTAGCTGCGCCCCTCATACCTCCCGGACGAACGGCTGGCTTCTTGGGACGGATGGCTTAGGAGGCCAGATGCTAGAAGACGGCAAGACATCAGAAGGCGGCCACGAGGGAGCCGACTCCTAGCAGGCGGCCCCTCGTCCCCTCAAAGTTTGCACCCGCTTAGCCATGACGAGACAGGGCATGGCTACAGTGTGACCTGCCACCCCCGAATCCAGGGCGGAACATGGTCACAGTGCGGTGTACCAAGCGGACACCCCTCGCTCGGCGTGGCACTGTCGCCACGCGACCCATGACATCACCTATGCCAGAGGGAGCCATGCTCCCACGATGGGTGGTTAAATGCAGCCCCTTGCAGCGGCGGGCCCCTACTGTCTGTGGAGCCACCGGGCGGAGAACCCCAGCGGTGCAACGAGGGCGGGCCGACTCCTGGCAGGCGGCCCCCTTCCCCTCGAAGCATGCGCGCCATTAACCCGATGAGACGGGGTGTGGATACAGTGAGCGCCCGCGAGGCGGCGGGACTGTAGCCATGCTCCCCCCGACAAAGCCTCCGTCTTCAGGAGCGAGGTTGTAGTATAAAGCAGTCAACATGGCCCGCAGACGGCGGGCCCAACCTGTCGGCCGAGATCATGGCAGTCGGCAGGACCCACCAAGCGGCGGGCCTCAGCAGCCGACAGAGAAGCCGGCGCCCACAGACACTGACGGCCGGGTCCTACACCCGGCCGGATTACCATTGTACCCCTGCGGGTAGGCCTATATAAACCCCAGTGCTCACCCATGCAAAGGGTTGAGAGCTTTGGCTACCATCCACACACCCTTAGAAGGAGAGGTTAGGGCTAGCCTTGCTCTTCTTCCTCCTCTAGCTGAAACAGCTCAAGGAGCCATCTTGTAGCTACTCTATTGACTATAGTCATCATGCGGAGACCCCCGCAGAGCAGGACTAGGGGTGTTATCTCCATGGAGAGCCCCGAACCTGGGTAAGATTCGCAGGCGTATGCGGTCTCGCTCACTCCCACTTCCAGAGCCCGGCGATGTACTCTTGTCCCCATCCATGATAAGCCAACCCCTGGCATATGTCGCTAGATATCCACGACATTGCCATAGTCTTGTAATTTACAACCTAGAGTAGAAGTTGCGCAATGTTTATCTTTGTATGACAATGCGTACATAATTATGACAAAGAAGGTCGGTCCTCCAAAGAGGTTGCAAAGATGTCGATGAACCTAGCCCTTCCAATTTTAATTGGGCAATTAAGGAGTTACGGGACGATTACGCACACTTTGTGGACGTTACAAGGAAGGACAAGGAGTTGCAGGAATGATGGAATTCTCCATTCGTGCAAGAGAACAGACAAATGCAAATTGTACCGACTAGTACGCAAGCTGATGTGGAGAAGCAAAGTGAATCAAAACTTAGAGAATATGTTGATCCGGATGACTGCATAAGTTACACGAAAGTATATGCAGCGTTGAAGAACGAAGTACAGGACTTGATGGCCGAGAAGAAGAAGCTTGAGTACATAATCGAAGACCTCATTAATTCAGGGGAACAGAACAAGGAGAAGCTCAAGAGAATCCGAAGTGGTTGTGATGAGTAAATAGTGGTCGAGTGTAATAACGATGAAGCTTGCTTTGGCCTTTCCAACTTTTGTGAACTGTCAACCATGTTTGCTGCCATTATTACGATTACATGAGTTTGCATAGGGAAAGGCCTAGTCTATGCCACAAATTTTTGTAATCTTCATAACCTTTACCCTTGCAACGGCCTCTTCTGTGACCAGCTGCACAAGTTGTTGCTGAAGATGGTGCTTCTCGTCCTTGAGCTTATCCCTCTCCTTCTCAGATTAACTCACAACACCTTGTGCATGTTGATGGCTGTCGTTGTCACCAGGTTCTTCAGATGTAACTCCGACTTAAGTTGGATCAACTCACGTTTTGCATCACCAAGCTTCTGTAGAGCTGTCTTTAACTCGTCCTCCACCTTGCCTACCTCATTCTGTAGCTTCTCCTGCATAGATGCTTGGTGCTTCCGCTTTCGTGTGACAAGCTTTATGTAGTCTCTGGCGCTCTGAAGCTTGTCTATAGATCTGGAACTTTCCTCCTTCTCATACAAATTCCATACTGCAATGAGAGCTCTCTTCATGCTTTCTGGCCACTCTTTGTCCTTCCATTCCAAGAATCCGCAATGGTTTCCATCCTACATTGCCAAGATGGGGAAAAACGTGTGAAACAAAGGTTTCACAATTTATAAGCTTACAGTCAATATTATTTGGCTCACTTTGTTAGCGCAAGCGATGAACCTCCTCCGAGTGTTGGTGCCCTGGAACGCGACGAACCTACCGCATATTTGTTTGTGACGGCAACGTACGTGCACATCTCCCGCTAATCCGCATGATGCGTGTGCGTCGGGTATGCTCTCGGGAATCTACCAACAAGGACCAAGTTCGATTGGATTTGATTAAACGCTCTTACATGCGAGGGACTGGAAAACAGATCGACAACGGGTAATAAAGAAGGCGAAATGTGTACTCACGTTCATCCGGTGACTTTGAAGTCCTCTCCATCGAGAGGAATTACTATCGCGCCCACCGACGCCCATTCTTTGTTATGTTTCAAGAAGTGGGAGTCTGGGAAACTTCTGGCTGGCTTGTTGTTTACATGGTGTCACCCGTTTGGATGGTTATTCAAGATGTGAGACATAGCCTTGAGCTTTTCAATATGGGCAAAGCGGCGCACATAACCTCGTTGAATGCTTAGTCGGTCTTTCTTGGTCGAGACCCTCCAGCAGTTTACATGACATGAAACTAGCACTCAGTTACATTCCTCACCCCCCACAACCCTATCATCAATCCCGTGGCAACTCCTACCCCCCCCCCTTACTTCCCAACCACAACGAAGCCATGGCAGCCCAGCCGCCTCCGCCGCTGGGTCAAGCACTCAACCTTGACAGCTATGTAGGATGACACCCTATGCGACACCTGTCGCGCGTTGACATGTTGCAGGGCATAGAGTTGTTGGCTCCGATGGCAGCCTTGTGCAGTCCCTACCAACACTATCTCCGGCGTTGTCCAAGGCCCTGGACATGCCCTCCGTCCTCAAGGACGATGTGTCCCCCATGGCAGGGCCGGGGCAGCATACATGACGGTGTATGCTAAGTCCTATGGACTCCCCTGTGATGATGGCGATGATTCTTGATGGCTATGATTCCATGAGGCAGTGCGAAGGTACCAGTGGTAGAGAGCATATATTTCTTACTGATTTCATTATGTAGTTAGCTGGTTTGTGGCATAGGCATATGAACAAGTTGTAAAATTGGTTCATTTCTTAAGGATTTGATGAAGTATCACCTCGGCGCCAACGTGGACGGGATATCATCAATGGATGGGAAAGGCAAAATGCAGTTGCGCAACATGTACAACACCATAAACATACAATTGCCAACAATATCGGCACAAGGTTTCCAGGCACTCCACCTACGACGCAATCAATTGTTCATGTAGAACAACGCAATTGCGAAGCTCCTGAAGGTTGCAATTGCACAACCCCCTTCTCGGTTGTACGCGTACAGAGACTACATCGTCCTTGTTGTTTTTAACATTGTGATAGCGGCAAGCACCGGGGACAATCTAGCTGAGTCAAGTTGGAAACTCATGTCTCCTGCCACTTTGGCTCCCAACTACTACGAGGATGCCGTGTACCATGCCGGCTGAATATGTGTTGTCACCAGTGGCAGAACCTGCTTCGTGTGGGATCCTACAACATGCGGTTAGTACTTCATAAGCAGCACATCCACCGATCATATGTGCATAGGCTTAGTTTAATGAACTTAGACCATGTACACATGTTGTGTGTGTTCTAAGGACGGTGTGCTTCGCCGCCCCAGGGCAAATTCGGCTATTTAACCCGGCCGGAGTCCCCCTAGAAGAACCACCTCCTCCCTATCCGTGTTGCAATCCTGAGCCCCTCCACCACCATTCTCACGCTCCGGTGCTCTTCGCACGCTCTCCTGCTTCGCCATGGTCAGGAAGAATATGACAACCTTCGCCATGGTGAAGCCGGAGTGCCAGTACGAGAACGAGCAGGAGATCATGGCTAGGGCCACCGCCCGAGTTGCCCGCATCTCTGCCGGGCTGCCTCCAGACTCGCCGGACACGGAGGACGAGCAGGCAGATGACGAGGAGGAGCTGCCGGATGAGGAGGATCAGAGAAGGCGGAGGAGAGTCTGAGGAGCACGCGGATCGGGAGGAGCATGAGCTCGAGGAGGAGGGAGAGTAGGAGCTAAAGTTTGGCGAAGATCTGGAGCACATGGAGGACGAGAAGGATGGGCTACCGTATGAAGTGGAGGAGCCTGGCCTTGGAGGAGGAGGAGGAGGGGGCTCTGATGAGGTGGGAGGAGCACACAAGCATGCGTGGGAGGAGGATGAGGGGCTATAGTATGAGGTGGAGGAGCACGAGCGCTTGTGGGAGGAGGATGGGGGCTACAGTGTGAGGTGGAGGAGCAGGAGCGTGCGGAGGAGGAGGAGGGGCTACAAGGTGAGGTTGAGGAGCAGGAGCACGCGGAGGAGGAGGGAGAGGGGCTACAGGATGAGGTTGAGGAGCAGGAGTGCGTGGAGCAGGAGGAGCTACAGGATGAGGAGGAGCATGCGGACGACGGGGAGATGCCACCGGATGTGGAGGAGGAGCCATATCCGATGGACATTGCATATGAGCTGGAGGACGAGGACGTGCCACCGGACGGAGGCTTCGACATGGAGCAGTCGGAGGCGGAGTTCGCTGTCGCCCAAGCGGATCAGATGGCTGAGTAGTAGGCAATCCTGGAGTCCATCCTTGATGAGGCAAACCGGCGGTTAATCCAGCATGCCTCCGTGGAGCTGGATGCGCAGCCTGCCGCACAGTAGGCGCAGGATGTGCAGGCCGTCGTGCAGCAGCCGGTGGAGGCGCAGCTGCCGCACGAGCCGCAGCTGGAGGACGACCGGCCGACAGGGGAGCTACGTCTGCCGCCCATGTAGCCGCCTCTGGGCACGGAGATAGTCGACATCTCCGACGATGACTAGGCTATATAATCAGGTAGTGCGTAGGCTTTATCTGTTTCAATGCTTTTGCATGTACTACTCTGTAAGTGCTTGTACTAATCTGGCATCAAATTTAGGCACACAGGCACCACCAAGGTGCATCCAGCCTCCAATTTTGAACATCAACCCTATACCCGAGATGTTGTTTTGGAACCTTGTGCCTGATGACGACGAGCTCCCGAACAGTATGTTTCTTGTGGATTACGGGCGTTTACGTGATAGGAGGGGAGGAAGAGTCTCAACATCAAGATCGAACCCTCCGTTCGTATTCAGGGCTTATTTGTCGGCTGCTCCACGTCGAAGGATTGGATGGAGATCTCGAAGGTGCACGTCGGCACAAATTTTGGCACTTGGGTGCGAGATCTATATTCATTGGACATGGCTATCCACTGATGCTAGAGATGCCCCGTTTGGACCATGATCAAAATGGCCTTCCTTTCCTGAAACGAAGGTGTGTTTTCACAGCTCGTAGTCACACCAAAGACGAGATAGGTCGTCTACGGACTTGTGCCTATACAGCCTTGATGGTCCTCCTATGTTGGGTGTGTGTGCACGAAGAGCTGCGAAGAAGAACGGCATGACAAACCAGTCTGGTTAGTGCCGTCTCTGCGTAACGAGATGAGTGGCAATCGTAGTCCGTCCCAACGTAACGGTCGATCTAAACTTTCTGAAGCATGTAATTATAGTCATAAGTTATGTCAACCATGTATTTCGAGATGTCGTGTGAACCGTATTTTCTTGAGGCGCAATAATAGTTTCAAGCATCTTTGAACACCACGTATGCTAAGTGAAGGCGCGTCTTGCGATCGTGTTGTGCCGCGATGGCGTCTGCACTACTGTGGTCAATTGTTGTGTTTATGTACTTCCAAAGAAAATAGGTAATCTGTACGAAAACGCTAAATCACTTGGCGTGTTGCCATAGTTACGGTAAATCAGGCCTGCGTTACCGAGATCGCAAGGTCTGCAGTGCTCTGATCAATTGGCGTGTTTATGGTTGGACCGGTCTCCGTAGGACACTAGATAGGTGATGTCAGAGTAGCATGTTGTGCACACCATGACAGGTCTTGTCACAGGACGCCACGCTATCTGCCTAGGCGCTCCATGAAAAGCCAGACAGTCCACTGTTTTTCCTAGGCGAGCACGCATGCTTGAGAACAAGATGGCACCATACAGTCCCATCGTACCAGTCATAGTGGTGCACTACCTGCAATCGCCAAAAGATCCAGCCCGAAGTTTTGTACAACTCAATTAAAACGCCTACTACCTTGGTGCGGTAAGTGCCGTTCCATGCTTAGTCCCTGGGCAGTCATGGAAACTCCTAGGCGCGGTAAATTTCATTTAACGCTTAGTCCCTAGGCACAGTACGTGCCATTCAGCAACCGCTCTAATTGCGCATGATTGATCCTGTCAGTGGAACCAGCGCAGTGCAGTTGCCAACACCACTACATCTCCTCTCCCTAACAGAACCACACAGTGATCCCTTCCACTACCGATCTCTGTCTCTCCCTCAAAGAATCCCTTCCAATCACATGGCTAGGCCGGAGCCCCACGGTGAACCCCTGCAAGACTTGCCGGCCCTGCAGGACGACACCCTCATGGTTACGATGGCGCGCTTCCACGTGCTGGAGCGCATTCGAGTTGCTGGAAAACACCGCAGCCTTGAAAAGGCCGTGTGTCGAGTTGATCGGGAGGTGGACAGCGTGCAGGACATGCCCGCCGTCCTCGAAGAAGATGTTCACCGGGAGGTCGGCCCTGGACACAGGCGTCTTTTGACCCCGATGGACTCACCGCGCATGACGGCGAGGCTCTTGTACGAACCTCCTCCTGAGAAGGCTTGTGTCCCCCAGGTTTGCGACCAACCACAAATCATCTTCTCCCAGGCCCCGCACAGTTGTAATTTAGGATGTATCGGCAACCAACTAGTTCGTTCATATGTTTCCACTTTGTACAATGTAGTACTTTTTTGGAGCGAATGGCGATTGGCTTGCCTTCGTAGATCTGGGAGGCGACATTCACCTACACAATGTGTAAAGTGGTCACAACATAAACCTGCTTGCACTGTCTGCACAAGGATTCGACCCAGTGCAGATTTCTGGGAGGCTCGAATTCGGGTACAACCATTTCAGGGTGGAGTTGCTCAAGGTTGCAATCGCCGATCCACCAACCAGAAGATTCAGGTACATCAATTAAATCGTCATAGCGATCTTCGACAAAGCAATCGCCATGTTCAACCATGCTGGGGACAGGTGGCAAATAATGTCTCTGGCTGCTTTGGCACTACACTACTATGAGGACGCGATGTACGTCGCCGGCCGAATCTGCATGGTCACCACAGGCAGAACTTGCTTTGTGTGGGATCATTCAAACTACGGTACATACATGAAAGCCAGATCATTTGACGCAACTATATCTCTCATTTATGTTGCACGATTGGCCTTGTAATCTATTTATGTGTACACACCAGGAACACTGGCTCCACCTAGGCGCCTAAAGGCGCCGCCCATGCTCGACGGGCCGCTACACGACACGATTGATCACCCAAACTGCATGTATGTTGTGCGCTCGGTGGAATGGTGGCAGGGCAGGAGCAGGACGTCGACCATGAAGATCAAATTGTGCGTCCATACCCATCGCTCAGTTGCCAGGTGTTCCGCTTCGATGGACTGGCTGGCCATTTCGAAGGTGCGCAGTGGCAACAGATCGTCGACCTCGGTTCAGGCTCTCTCTTTGTTGGACCCCATGAAGATGCACATACCACCTTCTGATGAAGACGGCAATGGCCTACCTTTCCTTAAGCGAGGATGCGTTTTCACAGGTAGACGTCGCACTACCTGCTGGAATGGTCCCCTCCCTGACATCTGCCGGTCCAGCCTTGACGGTACACCGATGTTGGCGTCTTCCTCAAGTACGGATCATCGCCGGAAAGATTTGACCATCCAATATGGCTGGTGCCGTCTCTGTGTAACATGGCCGACTGGCATCAACAATAGGGGGAGTGAAGTAGGCTACCATAACTCGCATGGATAATTTGTCATGACATTAGTTACCTCCTATGTAATGATTGTACTAGTCGTCATAGTTCTTTTCGGTTACTTATGTATGAACAACTGGTTGGCATTGCCTGTTTGGCGGGTGTGGCTTAGTACCCAATGTCGTCATGCTTGCATTATGTGATTATTAATAGCTTTCTTTCATGCACAACAAAACATAAGCACCTTCACAACACGTTGATCCATTGTAACAGTCTCGCGGTGCACATGTTGGACTCACAGAGCGAGCTTGAAGACGCCAATACACCAGGCGCGACCAAGTATGACACAGACAATCTTACCCTTTCTGCAAGTAATGTGTCGCGTGCACTACCTAGGCGCTTCAAGAGCCGTCTGACCAAATGACTTTCTGGCGTCTACTACTTGACAACACGCTGCCCAAGCGCAGTCAACATGGTACTCTTCTTGGAAGCACGTAATGCTTAGGCGCTGCATGACCAGTGAGATCATCTGCCTTTATGGTTGCGCTTGCAACACGCGTCCAAGCGTAGTCCCATCATACAAGTCTTGTTGCGCGCGCTGCTTAGGCGCTAAATAGCGGTCAAACCATCTAACTTTACTTGCTGCTTGACAATACGCTACCCCACGCAGTCGCAGCAAAATTCAATTCGTTCATAGACTAGGCGCTATAACCGGCGCAAAGATGCTGACCTTTTGTACACCTCAAGTTACACGCCTTTTACGTACGCGCTCTGCCGTTTGACACGTATATCCATTTGGCACCGCGTGCGCGTAGGAATTTATTTACCAGGTTGTACCTACGCGCCATGGGCAAGCCATTCACAAGCTTTAGCAACCGCTCACATTCGAGGTGATCCATCCAGTCGAACCGCCGCACAGCAGTTGCCACCACCACTTCATCTTCTCCACCCGCACTTTCTCACAATCATAATGCCACACTAGAACCGCTCTGCGATCCTTTCCACTCCCGGCCTCTCTCAAAGCCAAAGCCATGGCTGCGCTGGAACCTCACGCTGAACCCGTAGAAGGCTTGCCAGCAATGCAGGACGACACACTCGGGGTTACGATGGAGCGGCTCAACATTCTACAGCACATTCGACTGGCTGGCAGCCACAACAGCCTTCGCCTCGCCATGCCTCGAGTTGATCTGCTGGTGGAAAACATGTTGGACATGCCTGCCATCCTCGAAGACTATGTCAGCTGGGAGGCAGGCCCTCGGATGCCTGGACACAGCTGTATTCTGACACCGATGGACTCGCCGGTCATGACGACGAGGATCTTGTACGAAGCTCCTCCTGACAAGGCTTGTTTCCCCCAGGTTTGTGCCCACACCAACCAATCATCTTCTCCCAGACCATCTTCTCGTTGACATGTTTCCACTGCTTACGATGTAGTACTATTTTGGAGCGAACGGCGACTGGTTGTCCATCGTCGATCGAGGAGGCGACATTGTCCTGCACAATGTATACACAAGTCACATTGTATAGCTTCACCCCTTTCTGCACAAGGATTCATCCCCGTGCACATTTTCGGGTCGATGGATTTTGACTATAACCATGTCAGGGTCGAACTACGCAAGGTTGCCATCGCCCATCCGCCAACAAGAAGATTTGGGTACACGGATTACATCATCATTGCGGTCTTCGACAAAGCAATCGCCATGAACATAGGTTTCAATTATGTTGCACAACCTTGGCAAATAATGTCTCCGGCTACTTTGGCACTACACTACTATGAGGATGCGGTGTACGTCGTTGGCCGAATTTACGCAGTCACAACAGCCGACACTTGCTCTGTGTGGGATCCTTCAACATACGGTGCGTGCACTTAAGTATCTTTCTTTCATTTATGTTGCTGGCAAGAGTACAAATGGTAATCTCGTGCGGTTAAAACAACAGGAACGTTGTTTCCACCAATGTTCCTATAGGCACCGCTAATGCACGACGAACGGCGGCCGAAACACTGGAACCTGGTGCCAGACTCAAGTGATCACCCAAACATCATGTACATTGTCTACTCGGATGGCAGTGTGACGGGGCAGGAGCAGGGCGTGCTCCACGAAGATCAAATCATGAGTTCTTACCCAACCCGTAGTTGCCAGGTGTTCCACTTTGACGGATTGGGTGCCCATTTTGAAGGTGCATAGTGGCAGTAGATCGTCGGCCTCGGTTCATGCTCTCTCTTTGTAGGACAAAGCTACCCCCTGGTGATGGACATAGCACCTTCTGATCAAGACGGCAACGGGCTTTCGTTCCTTAAGCGAGGATGCGTTTTCACAGCAAGACAGAGAAATTCCTGCTGGAATGTTCAACACCCTGAAATCTGCCGGTACAGCTTTGATGGTAGTCCGACATTGGGCTTGTTCCTCAACAATGGATCGTCGCCGGAAAGATGTGACCACCCACTGTGGCTGCTGCCGTCTCTGCGTAATGCGTCGAACTGGCGTGAGCAGCAAGAGGTGAAGCAGAGGATATCGCCGTTGCTTTAGCAATGTTATGCAATGGTTGTACTTTTCGTTCAGACGGTCTTATGTTCTAATGTGTGTGAACTGTTTTAGCACCATATGTACTAATGCTTCAATATGTTAGTATGGTTCTTTGTGAGTTAACTTCCTGACGCAGACTCTGAAGATTACAAGTACAGAATGAACAACATATAACTTGCTTTCATAGAGTCTATGGATGTCCATACACTTCAGGCGACGTACAAATTCAATGAACCATTGCCAAAACATACGAATTCGCACCAGTAACTCAAAAGGCTGGGTCCGCCTCGAACGCCCAGGTTTCACCGACTAAGAGAGATAATCGCCTCCTCCAGCCAACCCACGGTTTGCTTCAGCTCCCGGTTCTCCCGTTGCGGCTTGTCTAGGGCCTCAGGGACGGACTCCAGCTTCCTCAGGGAGTCCATAATTAGCACGAGCGTGGTCTTGTTCGATGATCGGCACGTAATAGGCTCACATGGCATCTTTGCCATAGGAATGTCATCAGTATGTCTGATATCATCATTGCCGGCCACCGCATCTTCAGTTCTCAGCACCAATTTGGGCTGGTACCGCTCGTTCTTGGTTCTACACAAAATCTTCATACAGGTGAACATACTTCATCGAGCATAGCCTGGATGTACGATGTGAATGGAAGGCTATGGCATTTATCCGTGCTTTCCATCTTCATCTCAGTGAAAATGAAGCGCATCACCGGGAAGTCCTTCTTGTTGTGGAACTGCATCACCAGGTTGGCAACCCATTTGCAGAAACTCCCTTTGTCGCCCTGCTTCGGGATGACTATGTGCCATAGCACACGAGAGAGAGCCACAAGCCTAGGGTGCATGAAATTCACATTCCCGGCCTTAAATTCTTTATGGGTTGCCGCCCCCTCAACATAGAATGGCAGCAGCTTGTCGGACTTTAGGGGCTCCCGAGCTTCGTGAATCCTTCTCTTCAATTGTTCCTTTTCATCATCCAGCATCGATAGGCCAAGAACCGCGAACTGGTCATACGTCGCCTCAAACTTTATACCATGGGTCATCCAGTGCATGGTCATAGTTGGCTCGTCCACAAATAGGGTCGAGTAAAATTCCGTTTGTCAATGTTTCCAATTGTATTGTTCATAATCGTTATGGTCTCACTTTCTTTGATCAGGTTTACGCTAGGCGGCCCGGTGCATGTAAGCGGGGCATAACAGACGCAGATGCCAACCAGACTCGAGGCAGGCCTCTATCGAGAAATCATACATCACCACAGCAACACCAAGTCACAGAGCAATGTGTAGCAGATGTAGCGAAATGGAAGCATCAGTTTAGTTGGCCTGAACGCTGGCTTCGTCACCCCTATAGCTCTGAAGTCTCCTGGATCCGAGAAGATCATGTACACCAAGGATAAGCGTCCTTCTGTGCAATGGCAGAAGCGTCCTCCAGGAGATCTCCTGCGTCTCCCATGACAAATAATTCAGTATGACATTCAACAGCAGAACTCCTAGTGGGAGTTACTTGTTGGAATCGCCGGTTGATAACCCACAAGTATAGGGGATCGCAACAGTTTTCGAGGGTAGAGTATTCAACCCAAATTTATAGATTGGATACAAGGGGAGCCAAAGAATATTTGAAGGTATTAGCAGCTGAGTTGTCAATTCAACCACACCTGGAGATTAATTATCTGCAGTAAAGTGATCGAGAGCAAAGTAGTTTGATAGTTTTGACAAGAGTGACAAAGACAGCGATACTTGAATGATGATAGCGATAGTTTTGTAGCAAGTGCAACAGTAACACAGCAGTAGTAACTTAGCAAGAAAAATATAAGATAAATTCATAAGCATTAGATTAGTGACTTGTTGGATGACATTCATCATGTGACAGTTATAACCTAGGGCGATACGGCACCAGCTCCAGTTCATCGATATAATGTAGGCATGTATTCCGTAAATAGTCATACTTGCTTTATTAAAAGAAATTGCATGACATCTTTTGTCCTACCCTCCCATGGCAGCGGGGTCCATATTGAAACTAAGGGATATTAAGGCCTTCTTTTAATAGAGAACCGGAACAAAGCATTAACACATAGTGAATACATGAACTCCTCAAACTATGGTCATCACCGGGAGTGGGCCTAGTTGTTGTCACTCCGGGGTTGTCGGATCATAACACGTAGTAGGTGACTATAACTTGAAAGATCGGATCTCAAACATGGATATAATGATGAATTCATAAGTGGTTCAGATATGAGTTCATGGCACCCGGGCCCAAAGTGACAAGCATTAAGCATAGCAAAGTCATAGCAACATCAATCTAAGAACATAGTGGATACTAGGGATCAGGCCCTAACAAAACTAACTCGATTACATGATGAATCTCATCCAACTCCACACTGACCAGCGAGCCTACGAAGGAACTACTCACTCCTGGTGGGGAGCATCATGGAATCGGCGATGGAGATGGGTTGGTGATGATGAAGAACGAAGATCCCCCTCTCCGGAGCCCCGAACGGACTCCAGATCTACCCTCCCGAGGAAGAACAGGGATTGGCGGCGGCTCCGTCTCGTGGAACGTGATAATTCTTTCTCCCTGATTTTTTCCCCGAAAATAGGAATTTAGTGTTAGGTTGAGGTCTGCGGGGCCACCAGGTGGGTACAACCCACCTGGGCGTGCCAGGAGAGGGGGGCGCGCCCTGGTGGGTTGTGCCCACCCAGGGGCCCGTATCTGGTGGGTCTTGGCTCCAGTAATTCTCATTTATTTCATAAAAAATCCTCGCAAAATTTTGTTTCATTCTGAGAACTTTTATTTCTGCACAAAAACAACACCATGGTAGTTCTTCTGAAAACAGCGTCAGTCCGGGGTTAGTTTCATTCAAATCATGCAAATTAGAGTCCAAAATAAGAGGAAAGGCGTGAGAAAAAATAGATACGTTGGAGACGTATCAACTCCCCCCATCTTAAACCTTTGCTTGTCCTCAAGCAATTCAGTTGATAAACTGAAAGTGAGAAAGAAAAACTTTTACGAACTCCTTTGCTCTTGTTTGCATAAATAAGCTTAAACAACACCCAGGTTTTCAGCCAACATTATAACTAACCATGTCAACAATAACATTTTAAGATTATATTAACTCATATCAATGACATAGTCAGCTAGCGAGCAATAATAAGATATCTCAAACAGCAAAATGTTGTCAAAACAACCATGATATAATATGACAATAGTGGTATCTCGCTAGCCCTTTCTGAGACCGTAAAACATAAATGCAGAGCACCTCCAAAGTTCAAGTAGCGACTAAACATTGTAATTCATAGTAGAAAAGATCCAGTCATGATGCACCCTACATTAGCACACAATGCATAAATAATTACAGCTGTGCTCTACTCAGTTTCTGGCGCTTGTTTCAGAAGGTGGTGACACAACATAAAAGTAAATAGACAGTCCCTTCGCAGAGGGAAGCAGTGATTTGCAGAGGTGCCAGAGCTCAGTTTTTAAAACAGAGATAAATGATATTTCAAGACATGCACCCTTCTTATTCACTTCATGACCATCAGTTATCAATATCTTCCATGCTAAGCACGCTAGTGGCAGTTCCCAAGCGATAAGTAAAGGTTTACTCCCCCTCCACCATCAATCACACTCCACGGCTTGTCCGAAACAACGGGTGTCGTCCACACCAACATCAGTCCCGGGGGAGTTTTGTTTAATTATTTGCATTTTTTAGTTCGGGACTGGGAATCCCTATTACCGCCCATTTTCTCATGCGATGGCGAGTGAATAAACACTCGACCTGAGGATAACCTGCTTAGCATGGAAGATATCGACCACCTCCTATCGTTCCATGAATGATCCAGGCACACAAAAAGGATATGTTTTAGAAGTTTTTGGAGGTGGCACATGCAAATTTACTTAGGACGGTAGGGTAATACCGTATATAGGTAGGTATGGTGGACTCATCTGGAATAACTTCGGGTTCAAGGTTTTTGATGTACAAGCAGAGTTCCCACTTAGTAAATGCAGTGAAGGCTAGCAATTAAGATTGAGAAGCGGCCAGCTAGAGAGCAACAACGATCATAACCAGGCATTATGCATAAGTATCATTGGACACTAGCATGAGTAGGATATGAACACCATGAACATAAATATCATAGAGGCTATGTTGGTTTTGATTCAACGACATGCATGGGCATGTGCCAAGTCAAGCCACTTGAACATTCAGAGGAGGATACCATATCATCATACTACATCACAATCATTTTAACGCTATGTTGATATCCAAGATAAATCATTATCCACTCCTAGCTATTTATGCATGGCATGAGAAACTATAATCTCTAATTGTCATTAAAAACATGTTTAATCATAATGGGTTGAAGCCTGGATACTAGGTTAAACATATTTACACAAACGGAACAAGTCGAGTTCATACCAGTTTCTCTTTGCCATGGCCAGCTCATCGAATATCGTCATTATTGCCTTTCACTTGCACGACCGAATGATAAGAAAATAATAATAGTGCAAGAGTGCCATGGACTAAGGTGGAATCTGCAAAACATTTTATTCAACAGGAGAAGACAAGGTAAAATGGGCTCTTTATTAGTTCAACAATTATTCATATGAGAGCCACTCAACATTTTCATCGTGGTCTTCTCCTCGGTACAACTCGAATAAGAAGAAAAGAAATTCAGAGAAACACACTGAAATATTTTTGGAGTTTTTGGTTTTCTTCAGCAAGCAAATAAAAGGGAAAAGAAAAAACAAGAAAAACTATTTACACGAGAAAGCTCCAAACAAGCAAAAGAAGAACTAGGAAATCTTTTTGGATTTTCTTTTTAGTGCTACTACTAAGCATGCATGGAAAGTAAATTACTACAACTAATTTTTTTGGTTTTTCTAAAGTTTTTCAAACACACAAGAAGAAAGCAAGAAAAATAAATTTAAACATGGATGATACAATGAAAAAGTGTGAACACCGACAAATGGAATGATATGTGGCAATGATTGTAATGTCGGTGAAAAACACGTACTCCCCCAAGCTTAGGCTTTTGGCCTTGCTTGGTAGTCGATCAGTAGCCTAGAGGGTAGTAGGGAACCTGAGGAGCGGGCATCCACTCATCCCACTGCTGAGGTGCCTGTGCAGCCTCTGCAGCAGTGTGAGCGTTCCAGTAGGCGATGATGTATGCATGCATAATCAGGTATCCGCCCCTGGCAGCAGAATCAAACAAAGCAGGTGCAGGCATGGAATAACATCACGAGTTTCAACGCTATAGACCAGGTTATAAGGGATGGAGATGTCAGGACGATCATGTACAAGAAAAAACCTTAGTCAGGGGGTAATCATGAGGGCGTATCGCAACCTCGAAATGGGCTGCCAAACGAGTGGCAAAAATCCCACCATGTATTTTACCTGAGATTTATTAAGATGGAGGCGACGAGCCACGATAGCTCCCAAGCTATAAGTGTTGTCGCCCTCTACAGCACAACTGTCAAAGTGCAACAGTAACAGCATCAGTAGTAACTTAGCAAGAACAATATAAGATAAATTTGTAGGCATTAGATCGGTGACTTGTTGGATGATATTCATCATGTGACAGTTATAACCTAGGGCGATACGGCACCAGCTCCAGTTCATCGATATAATGTAGGAATGTATTCCGTAAATAGTCATACGTGCTTTATTAAAAGAACTTGCATGACATCTTTTGTCCTACCCTCCCGTGGCAGCGGGTTGCATATTGGAAACTAAGGGATATTAAGGCCTTCTTTTAATAGAGAACCAGAACAAAGCATTAACACATAGTGAATACATGAACTCCTCAAACTATGGTCATCACCAGGAGTGAGCCCGGTTGTTGTCACTCCGGGGTTGCCGGATCATAACACGTAGTAGGTGACTATAACTTGCAAGATCGGATCTAAAACATGGATATAATGATGAATTCATAAACGGTTCAGATCTGAGTTCATGGCACCCGGGCCCAAAGTGACAAGCATTAAGCATAGCAAAGTCATAGCAACATCAATCTAAGAACATAGTGGATGCTAGGGATCAGGCCCTAACAAAACTAACTCGATTACATGATGAATCTCATCCAACTCCTCACGGACCAGTGAGCCTATGAAGAAATTACTCACTCCCGGTGGGGAGCATCATGGAATTGGCGATGGAGATGGGTTGGTGATGACGAAGAACGAAGATCCCCCTCTCTAGAGCCCCGAACGGACTCCAGATCTGCCCTCCCGAGCAAGAACAGGGCTTGGCGGTGGCTCCGTCTTTGGAACGCGATAATTCTTTCTCCCTGATTTTTTGCTCGGAAAATAGGAATTCATAGTGTCAGGGTTGAGGTCTGCGGGGCCACCAGGTGGGTGCAACCCACCTGGGCGCGCTAGGAGAGGGTGGGGGCCTGGTGGGTTGTGCCCACCCAAGGGCCCATCTCTGGTGGGTCTTGGCTCCAGTAATTCTCATTTATTCCATTAAAAAATCCTCGCAAAGTTTCATTTCATTCCGTGGACTTTTATTTCTACACAAAAACAACACCATGGTAGTTCTGCTAAAAACAACGTCAGTCCGGGGTTAGTTTCATTCAAATCATACAAATTAGAGTCCAAAACAAGAGGAACAATGTGAGAAAAAGTAGATACGTTGGAGATGTATCATGGGTCGTTGGTGCAGGCACCAACATCCTCCGCTGCTTTTACTGCATGACATCTTTGAGATAGTGGTTCATCAGTGCCGAGATGAACAACATTCTGCTCATTACCATCTACATCTGCATTACCATGACCAGCAAAGTTTGATATCGGGGTGGGTTCACCTGGTGCTTCAGTATGTAAAGCTAGTTCAATGCCCGGAACCACCCGCGTTAATGAAAAATCATGACAACACAAAAAGAATTACAATACAAACAATGGGGCATCAACACTCACACAATGTTAGTGATTACCTACAACAAAGTTGTACCTGGCTTTCATGGATGGATTTAGACTGATGAGAGTTAGTTGAGGCGATGGTAGCCTTCTCATGTGCCTGGGTTCGCTATGACCAGGTGGAACTTGTGGTTGATACAGTTCGGACTTGCCTGGGCATGCGCATACCAAGAACTCCGCTATCCTCTATAAATGAAACATCATTACCAATATCACCAAACGGTGATGGACCATGTGTGCTGCCGACATAGTCGTCCGCAAATTTTAAATCAGAGAGAGAGTTACCATCATCTGGCAAATCAGATGTAATAGATATATACAAAACGGGGACCGGGTCTGCAATTTGACTACTGCACGAGAATCCATTCAAGAACGTATTCTGCGCAAGAACATGAAGAACTACTGTCAGTGTTCAATATAGTAGCCGCGGAGCTAGATCTAAGAGAACTTGGTTGTTGACTAAACTAAAGACGGCACAAATTAAACAAATAACAAGGTTATAGTGGCAAGACCACATGTGACCTTAGGCACCACACAAATAATTCCACCTTGAAGCAGGAAAAAAATAAAAGGATTGGCGCTTGCGGTTACTTACATCGTCCCACGGTTGATTCTCACATGAAGCAGTAGCCAACGCACACATTTCATGCCGCCTGGACTATTTATGGTGTTGACGACGGGTCGGGGCCAGCTTAGGGTGGGCTGACAGCCGAACCACTGGCCAACCGATGTCAAGTGCCGCCGGTAGGGTTTTAGCATGATAGGTTTGGGGAAAGAAGGAGAGGGATGAGCCCGCTTACCACCCCGGGGATACAACACGATGAAAAATGGGGGAGTATGGCCCACCAAAGAAAGCCCACTAAGCCAGCTAGCCCAGTAAGGTAGGCCATCGGCGTTCTACACACATCACTTGAAGATGATAGCGCCCAAGAACAATATCAGACATACTGAGGTTTGAACAGTTCATCCAATGGCTATGCAATAGCGGACCATCTATAAATTTTGAAATGCCACCATAGCTTCGTCATAGCCACAACCGTACAATGGCTTCCTTTTCGGACAAAGGAAAAAGGGAGTCTAGATGAACTTGTCGGATTTCGGGTTCCGGCACACCCTTAAGGTTCGAACTCTGGGGTGCGCGCGGAGATCCAGCCCTCCACCGTCTCGTACCTCACCGAATCGCAGGGACCTAAACTACTAACAAGAACAGCACAAGAGACGCAAGATTTATCTTGGTTCGAGGCCACCATCGTGGTGTAATACCCTACTCCAAAGTGTGGTGTGTGGATTGCCTCTTGGGCTGATGAGGAACAGTACAGGGAAGAACAGCCTCGCGAGGGTCTGTTCTTGGTGGGTGTGATGAACCGCTAAGTGGTATCCCGTCGCTCTAGCTTGAGGATCGGGTCTTTATCTCTAGCTCTCTCTGATTCCAAAATGCCTGCCTGGGGGGAGAGGATCTACTATGGTGGATAGCTCTACTTATATAGACGAAGGCCCTGGGCCTCTTCCCAAATATTGAGCGGGAAGGGCGCCAACAATTGGCCGTTTTGAAGGGGAACAGCGGGTACACTTATCCTGACTAAAGTTGGTCCTCGCCTGCCAAAGGTTCCGGTGATGACGCCTGCTTGGGCTCCACGATGACTGCATTCCAGCCGTTGGGGCTGGTCTTGGTCTTATTGCACGAAAGCGGATGCCTTTGCTTGATGCTATTACTGCGCTTGCTCCCTTTGCACCAAAGAGGAAAGGAGGACGCTGCTTGAGCCGGGCGCCTCGATCGGCGCCCTTGGTTGTGATGGCTTACGTCATGGGCACCTCGCGAGGTACCCGCCTTGAACTCTCTGCCTCCTCATGAGCCACTCGACGAGGCCGCTACCGAGGAAGCTCCTGGTCGTCCGCCCGGCGAGGCTTGGCCCCTCGCGAGGGTCTTGAGCTTGCGTTGATGAAGATGGGCAGTCCTGGGCCTCCTTTGAGCCACGCCGCAGGCCGCAGGCAGGCAAGTCTCGGGACCCCCGTTCCCAGAACGCCGACAGAACTAATAGGACCCCGCAGCGGCACCTTCCTACCGCCAAAGATGCCATCCGCCGAGGAGCTCGACTCCTTTGTGCCACAGGTCGTGCACTGCCATTCCGGTGTGCCAACCTGCCATAGCGCGGATGAATTCAACATAAAAACCAAAGGAGAGATGGGTTGTGTCGGTGTACTACAGTAGGGGTACCCTAGTATCCCGTACTCGTGCACGGACGGTTGCAGCACCCCGCGGCAAGGTTTGCCTCGTCACCGCCAAGATCCTCCGTGGCTCCTTTGGAGCCATTCAAGAACAAAGTATTTGATTAATAAGACAAGGCCCCGACAAGAGGAGCTTGTCGGGAAGGCCACCAGGCATACAGAAGACAAGGCCCCGGCAAGAGGAGCTTGCCGGGAAGGCCCGGAGCGCGACAAGCCTCCGGACGCGACAAGGACTCGGCCGCGGCAAGGCGCTTGTCGCGGCATGCAACTTCTCTCCATCTCCGCTCCAGCTCATCCAGCGACGTGTCACCATGGGACCGTTCCATGCGCGCGTGTCGAGAGGCTGTGCAGCCGGCGGAGAGCAGCGATAAGCGGCGCTGACAAGCTTGCCATCATGGCGAGCGGAGGCGCACCTGACGGTCTCTGTTGCCTTTGTTTGGGCGACATCGACGGGCATTTATTGCTTTTGTCCCTTGCCGTCAGAGTTAGGTATTTTGCACTGTACACTGTTCGAGTAGGTGTACCAACTCCCGTTTTTACATTTGTAGAAAGGGTTCGGTTCGTTCGACTCACTCGAGACCAGATACACTCACACTAGGTTTTGTAGCTCTCATCGCTCCCTGGCAAGAACACAATACATCAAACAAGCAGCAGTAGGAGTTTTATCTCTCCGGAGAGCTCCGAAGCTGGGTAAACTGCTCGTGTGCCTCGCCTCGATCCGCTCTTCGTGCGATCTCCGCCCCCTCCGAACCACAAGGGGCCTGCTCCGCCGGCCCCATAGGTGTCCGTGGGTACGATCAGCCTCCCTGACATCTTTGGCGCGCCAGGTAGGGGGCGTCGAAGCCGTGTGAATCTGATCCGGCGTTCACACGAGCAGCATCATCAACATCTTCCTCAACATGCCACGAAGAAGAAGGCTTGGCGGCAGCAAACCGTCGCGTCGTACCCACCCTCACCGCAGCAAGCGGGTGGTGGGGCGACGCTGGCGGAGGAACGGGCGCCGACGGCGAAGGTGCTCGCGACGTTGCCAAGTCCAAGGACAAGGCCCGCAAACCTCGGCGTCACAAGCATCCCCGCGCCCATCTCAGGAGACGCGGGACCAGCAACGTCATGGCGTTCACAATGCCATGCGTTCGTTGGATCGAGACCCTCAAGACCAGCATGCGCGCCAACATGCTGGCACGAGTGAGATACGATCGCCCAGACGGGGTGCTGCTCCTTCTAACGTAGTTAGAAGTCCGAGCATATCCCGCTCCTCGCACCGTTCTCCAATGCCACCCACTACTCCAGCAGAAGCTCTGGCGAGAGCTCAGCTGCTCCTCGACTACCCTCCAACGGCCGACAAGGTCGACGAGTGGAGGGCCACTATCCAGAGCCTCATCGGCTTTGCCAACGGCGACGCTCCGCGGCAACCAACGCCATCACTGCCGCGGCGAGACGACAATGCACGAGCCGGTGGCGACGAGACTATCGGAGGTGCAACCACCGTGAACTCTCCGCCACGAAGGCCAAGATCGCCGACTCACCGGATCCACCTCGACAGCGACTCCACCGCGTCGTCGGATCCGCGAGCTCGCTGCGATCAGCGCCAAGTTCTTCATGAGCGACAACAAGAGGACGCCGAACTTCGCATCGGCGCCCGAAGAAGCGCGACATCGTCCGACAAGCGCTGGGCCTTCTGTTGACATGCGCGGCGCCGGAGGAGCCAGCGACTTGTCAGACGCGGTAGGTTGCCCTGCGTTCACTCGTGAGCTGCGGCAAGTCCGATGGCCCAGCCCGGAAAAACTTCAAACCAGACGTGCCGGAGAAGTATGATGGTAGGGCGCATCCATCGGAGTTCCTCAAAGATCTACACCATCGCGGTGCAGGCTGCGGGGGACGGACGACAAGATCCTCGCCAACTACTTCCCGCCGTGCTCAAGCCCAACGTCGAGATCTTGGCTCATGCACTTGCCGGACAGCTCCATATCCTCTTGGGCAGATCTGTGCCATCCGTTTGTTGGCGCCTTCACAAGTGGCCACAAACCTCATGGCCAAGAGAGTGACCTTCATCTGCTCGCCCAGAAGGAAGGAGAGTCCCTGCGCAAGTTCATTCAGAGATTCAGCCGTGTGCACTACAACATCCGAGATGTCCACCCTGCCGTGGTGATCAGCGCATTTCATCAGAACGTGCGGAACCGCAGGATGAGGGAGGAGATGGCGATGTGCAAAGTCAAGGACGTCAGTGAGCTGTACGCCTTGGCCGACAAGTGTGCACGCGCCGAGGAAGGGAGGAGACTCTGTGAGAGAATGCGAAGCAGGATCGGCGGTGAGGACACCGCCCGGCAAAGAAGGGCGGCGGCGAGGCAACAGGAAGAAGAAAGGCAGGAAGTGCTAGCGGTTGAGCAGTCCGCAGCGGAGGTGGCGACAAGAACGCCAAGGCTGGTGGCTCCGGCAAGGAGGTTGCGGCCGACGCCAACCACCCGGTCGGTGGAGGCCGCCGACAAGGAGGACAGCTCCGGCAAGCAGTACTGCAAGATCCACCGCACCAAGGGCCACGACCTCCAGAGCTGCAAGAAGGTCGAGCAGCTTGTCGAACAACAGAGAGCTGAGTACGAGCGGCGCGACAAGGAGAAGGCCCAGGAAGGTGCTGGGGAGCAAGCAAGAAACGTCCGGCGGGGAGGACGCTGGCAAGGCCAAGCAGCGGCAAGGAGATCGACCTCCAGCGGCGCGACAAAGATGAAGATGATGACGATGACGAAGATATGGAAGGCAGCGACGCCCGATGAGCAGGGAGTTTGAAAGCCACAGAGGTCCTCTGCGTTGGCGGGGTGCTTCCTGCGCATACCTCCCACCGCCAACTAAAGCAATGGATGCGGGAGGTCAATGCAGCGGAACCGTCCGTGAGAGTCGCGCAAGCCTCTGAAGTGGTCCAAAGACGCCTATCATTTTTGATATTGAGGACCACCACGATCGCGTAACTGCGGTCGGGTGCTTGCCGATGTTGGTCTCACCAACCATCCGCAACCTCAAGGTCACCAAAATGTTAGTTGACGGCGGGGCGGCTTGAATCGATCTCCTCCGCGGTGCTCCGAAGCTTCAAATCCTCGACAATGAGCTCGAAGAGACCGGCACTTTCCAAGGAATCAATCCGGGAAGGAGCAAGCTGAAGGGGAAGATTACGTTGCCGGTAACATTTGGCAGCGAGCTGAACTTTAGGACTGAGAGGGTCACATTCGACGTCGCCGATTTCCCGTTGCCTTACAATGGGATACTCGGTCGTCTAGCACTCGCCAAGTTCATGGCAGCCTCGCACTACGCCTACAACCTACTCAAGATGCCAGGCCCAATAAGCGTCATCTCTGTCCATGGCGACAAGAAGGATGCCCTTATCTGCGCCGACAAGATCTACTGGGGATGCACGGCCGCGACATGCCGCTTAACACTTGTCGCTGAAGCTCCCGGGGGAAAGAAGACGAAGTCCAAGTCTGGCAAAGGCTCTGATGCTCACTCCGGCAAGCGCACCTCTTCGGAGTGTTGCGCTACCGTCGAGGACGCACCATCGAGCTCCACCGGCAAGTGCAAGAAGATGGTAGCTCCGCCAAAGACCAAGAAGGTGCCCGCCAAGGAGGACGGCACTGGTGGTACCTTCACCATCAGTGCCTCTCTCGACACTAAATAGGAAGGCGCTCTCGTTCCTTTCCTGCGGGTGAACGTCGACGTGTTTGCATGGCAACCGTCTGACATCCCCGGTGTTCCCAGGAAAGTGATTGAGCACCGCCTGGCCGTTTGTCCTCATGCGCGGCCCGTCAAGCAAAAAGTCAGGAAGCAAGCGGTGGAGCGCCAAGAATTCATAGCAGAAGAGATCAAGAACCGGAAGCAGCAGTCCTTGTCGAGGAGTGCTCCATCCCTACGTGGTTGGCCAATCCTGTAGTCGTCGCGCAAAGCAAATGGAAAATGGAGACTTTGTATTGACTTCACGGATGTTAATAAAGCTTGTCCCAAAGATCCATTTTCCTTGCCGCGCATTGACCAGATTGTTGACTCCACGGTGGATGTGATTTGCTTTCGTTTCTTGATGCATACTCGAGATACCATCAGATCTTCATGGCTGAAGAAGATGAGGAGAATTCGCATTCATCACACCATGTGGCACATCTTTGTTTCATACGGATGCCTTTCGGTTTGAAGAATGCCGGTTCAACATTTGCAAGGGTAGTCCATGACGCTTTTGAGCCGCAAATGCACGAAATGTAGAAGCCTACATGGATGACATAGTGGTCAAAAGCAAGGACAAAGCAACTCTGGTTCAAGATTTGGACGAGACCTTTGCAAATACTGCGAGGATCAATCTCAAGCTCAACCCCGAGAAGTGCGTGTTTGGAGTCCCTTCGCAAGCTTCTCGGGTTCTTCAGAATCTCAACGAGGGATTGAAGCCAATCCCGACAAGATCAAGGCCATTGAGCAGATTGAAGCACCAAAGCGCGTCAAGGATGTCACGAAGACTTGCGGTTGCGTGGCTGCTCTCAAAGAGTTTATTTCTAGGTTCTGCTGAGCATACTGCCGCTTTTCAAGATTTTGAAAAG
The DNA here is from genome assembly GCA_021605145.1 of Aegilops bicornis. NCBI lineage: Eukaryota > Viridiplantae > Streptophyta > Magnoliopsida > Poales > Poaceae > Aegilops > Aegilops bicornis. The sequence goes on from CM038674.1 coordinate 210,085,990, forward strand.
GCGGGTCCAATGAAATGGACTGAAGCGGAGGCTGCGCTGCAGGACTTGAAGAGATACATCCTCCACTCCAACACTTGTCGCACCTAAGCCACAAGAGAAGTTGCTGCTATATATAGCGGCAACCAATCAAGTGGTTAGTGCTGCGTTAGTAGCGGAGAGGGAGGCGGATGACGAGCCAGTAACCACGGTAAGCACATCCAGCGACAAGCAGGGGGCTTCGCCTACAAGCTCTGGTCCCGACAAGGATGAATCCGCATAGACGCATGACCAGATGCAGAAAAGGATGGTGCAGCGCCCAGTCTACTTTGTTAGTTCCCTCCTGCAGGGGGCTAGGTCAAGGTATTCTGGTGTGCAGAAATTGCTTTTCAGCCTCCTCATGGCCTCGAGAAAGCTGCGCCATTACTTCCAAGCACATGAGATCACAGTTGTCACTCGCTTTCCGCTGAAGAGAATACTGCAGAATCCAGAAGCAACAGGCAGGATTGTTGAGTGGGCATTGGAGCTATCAAAGCTTTGGTCTCAAGTTTGAAAGCACGTCAACTATCGGAGCGAGCGTTGGCAGAATTCATAGCGAGAATGGGCGCCAACACCAGATGAAGAGATTCCGGAGACAAGCATACCCGTCAAGGAAGCAAGCAAAGAGTGGCTGATGTACTTTGATGGTGCCTTCTCGCTGCAAGGCGCCGGTGTCGGCATGCTGCTTATCGCACCCACCGGAGAGCACCTCAAGTACGTAGTCCAAATGCACTTTCCCAAGGAGCAAGCGACAAACAATACTGCAGTATGAAGGTTTGCTTGCCGGTCTCGGGATCATGATGGACCTTGGGATCAAAAAGCTTATTGTCGTGGGTGACTCATGACTTGTCGTCCGCCAAGTGAACAAAGATTATCGAGTCCGTTGATGGAAGCCTACGTTGATGAAGTGAGGAAGCTAGAAGAGCACTTTGACGGCCGCAAATGGAACATGTTCCAAGAGCTCGAGAATGATATTCTTGACGGCTTTGTCAAAGTCGCGCCGCACTTAAGTTGCTGTGGAACCAGGGATTTTCGTGCTCAAGCTGACTCAACCAACCGTAACACCATCAAGCTGGACAAAGCAAGAAGAGGAAGTTGACCTCTGGTGACTACTTTCCAGCGAGCTTCCCGGCCGTCGTAGCAAAGGTCCCCAAGATCAACACCAACAGTCTTTGAGGCGGTCTGCTCCGATAGACCCTGTGGTTTGTTTCGTTGAAGCAAGCGCTCCCGACAAGTCTTGCTCCGGCAAGCTTGTCGGGAGCATCAAGCTCCGGCGGGCCGCGAGTTCTTGCCGTGGAAGCCGATGTTCCGCAGCAGAGATGTGCCTTTAGTCCTTGTTGTCGAGCCGCAAGCTCCAAAGCATGGGCGCATCGATTGTCCATTTCCTTGAGACAGAGAACTTCCGAAGAGCCGTAAGAAGCGGAAAGAGTAGCCCGGCGGTCAAGTATGTACCAGTTTGTCGGCGGCATAATGCATGAAGAAGACTCAACGGTGTGAAATTGAAGTGTATTCGGGGAAGATGGGCGAGAAGCTGTTGGCGAGAGATACATGGAGGCACATGTGGTCACCACATTGGCGCCAAGAGCACTTGCCGGCAAAGCTTTCCGGCAAGGTTTCTTCTGCCGACAGCCTCCGTGATGCAACTGCACAAGTAACCAAGTGTGAAGCGTGCATTCCATTCCAAGCAGATACACCAGCCAGCTCAAGCTCTCCAGACGATCCCTTTATCACGGCCATTTTCGGTCCGGGGCTCGACATCCTCGGCCCCTTCCCGAGCTGTCGGGGCTTTGAGTACTTATGCGTCGCCATCGACGGAGTTCACAAAGTGGCGGAAGTGGAAGCGATGAGGAAGGTGACGGCACGGTCGTGATCAAGTTCTTGGTCGATTATGCGCCGTTTGGAATCCCTAACGGGATCATCACCGACAACGGCACACAATTCACGAGTCGCACCTTCATGCAAGACGTCCAAGACCTTGGCGCCAAGGTCCGCTTTTGCTTCATTGCTCACCCGAGAAGCAATGGTCAGCGAGAGGAAAATGCTGAAGTGTTGCGCGGGCTCAAGACCGAGAACTTTCGACGGGCTGCACAAGTGCGGAAGAAAGCGGATCGAGGCTGCCGGTGGTTCTTTGGTCGATCAGACGACGCCAAATCGAGCCACCGCCGGACACCTTTTGCTCTAGTCTATGGAGCAGAGGCAGTTCTCCCCACGGAACTTCGTGATCTGGATCGCCTCGAGTGCTCGCTACGATGAGCTTGAGCAAGAGCAGCTGCGACAAGATGACGCGCTGCTCCTTGAGGAGGATCGTCTTCGAGCGCTGGCGAGCTGCTCGCTTCTGACAAGCTTTGCGTCGCTACCATAGCCACAGAGTTAGTGCGAAGTCTCGAGGAAGGCGACCTTGTTCTTCGGCGCGTTCAGTCCGCCAAGAATTCAAACAAGTTGACGCTGAAGTGGGAAGGCCCCTATCGGGTGAAAGCGAGTCACTAGGCCTGGCGCTGTCATGCTTTGAGACCGAAGACGGCATTCCGGTGAGCAACTCCTGGAACATTGAGCATCTTCGTAAGTTTTACCCATAGGCGCGGTTGTCGGAACCCGTTCCGGCAACCACCTTTATACAAGTCTTGCCGCTGTTGCATGTAATCCTTTGTACAAAGCCGAGCGTAGAACCCGTGCATCAGTAAAGCTCATGTGTTGCGCACAACTTGTCAAATTCATGCTTTCATTATTTTATTGCATGTTGTGGCTAACACTTTGTGCAGCAACCACACCCGGTAAGCAGAATCGAGCAGCTGGGCTCCATAACGTTATTTCCTCTTCTTTTTCTTTTCTCAAAGAAAGGAAAGCTCCCTCGCGCACAAGTTAACCAGGGGGGAGGAGGAGATAATACTATGGACCAGGCACCGCTCGAGGAAGTTTCACCTCATCGGGACGCAAGAGAGAAAAGCTAAGTTGCCAAAGTTTGAGCAATCAATTTTAAATTTTTAAGTTATCTTCCTCGAGCGATAGTACTTTGTATGGAAAACACATGCTTGTGAGAGGAACCAACTTCACGGCTAGTCGCGCCCTTACTTTGTTTCGAGTCCGCTCAACAACTTAAGCGAGCTGCTGACTTAGTCGCGACAAGGTTGCTTGTCGGAGGCGCCTTGCCAAGAAGTGACGACGTTCACTCGGCCTTCATGGCAAAAGTGCCCGCACCGACAAGTCCCCCAAATGCGTAAGGCGAAACGCATTACAAAGGAAGGAATCAAGTAGAGGAAATAACATTGCATTGATCGCCTAAGATAGAGTATATTACAAAATAACTTGTCGTTGATCTAACAAAGTGTTCTAAAACATGATCAGCAGCGACAAGGGCAAGATAAAGTTGGCGGCCTAGTCTACGCGGTCGCCATCGATCCGCTTGATCTTGTTCACCTTGTCCACAATGGATGCGACAAGGGCTTTGAGCTCCTCCACGTTGGCGTCTGGCGGCAAGGATCTGAGGACGCCGTTAAGGTTGAGGCCCGGATTGCGGAAGGCCACCTTTATCAACACCTTCTCGAGGGCTCCTGCACAGATCTGGCGCGATTCCTCGGCCAGCTGCTTCGGGACCTCTTCTCGGAGTCGCTGAAGACCCGTCACCATGCCTTTGAAGAATAAGCTGAGCCTGGCGCTGGGTTGGAGATGCTCGTCGGAGGAGTACGCAAGGTCCGCCATCCCCAGCTCCATCAGCTCGTTGTGGATGTCGGCAGCGGTGTCCACAAGACCTTGATCCGGTGCTCCACGCTCTCCCTCAAGGTGCTCTGGATGGAGGCAGCATTCGCTAGCAGCTCCTCCTTGGCCTTGATCGCCTCCAACAAGCCCACCTCCCGCTCTCTGGCGTCGTCCAACGTCTGCGTCAGAGTGGTCAGCTTCAGCTCAAGATCCGCCTTGGAATCCTTGGCGGCGTCGAGCTCCTTGCCTCTATCAGCGAGACGACTCTGCAGCTTGCCAAGGGTGTAAGCGTCCTTCTCGCGCTCACGCTTGAGCACGGCAAGCTCTTCGCCGCTCTTCTTGAGGGTGGCCTCCAGCTGTGCCACCTTCGCCTTCAACTCCTCCTTGGCGGCCTCGGCGGATGCGGCAGCATCGCTCGCTTCCTTGAGCGCCCCGCCAAGTGACTCCTCGCCTTGCAAGGTCTTCTTCGTGGCTGTCCAGGTTGACCTTCCGCTGCGCCAACTCGCTTTCTGCGGAGAGCTTCTCGGCACCGGCAGCTGCTCCTCCTCAGTGCGGCCTTCTCGAGGATGAAGGCCGTGCGCTCCTGCAAGTTGCCCCAGCGCTTACGCTACGTCGCGGAGGGCTTCTTTGTTGGCGCTCGGAGCTCCTCTGCGCGCTTCTCCATGTCCGCCTCCGCATGCGACAAGTGCTTCCGGTCTCCAACTTGGCCTTGGGCGGTAGAACGACAACAACTTCTTCAACAGCTGCTCCTCCTCGGACTACTTGGCTTTGCTTGGCGCGCGTCCACCAGCGCCAGCCCAGAGGCGAGTAGCTTCGCCGTCGAAGGTCTCTCCCTTGACCGGCGCCACAGCTCGGTTCCCAGGGGGAGCTTGATGAAGACGCCTTCGCCCGGCCTTGGGTAGGCGCCGGGCTGGGCTCCTCGGAGCCCGCCGCCGCTGGCCAGCGGCGAAGTCGGCTTGTCGGTGTAGCGCTTGCCGCTCCTGCGGCCTCGGGGCCGTTAAATACGATCGCCCGACCCTCGCCCGGCCTCTGCGTCGGCAGCCTCGGTAACCTCGCCAATGAGCTCATCGGCGGCAACCTCTTCTTCCACGACCACGACCCCTTCTTCCTCGATGGCGGCCTCGTCGTTGTTGCCGCGCGCTTCATCCTCGCCGGCGGCCTCGACCTCCATTCGCTCTGCGTCAGACGAAGAAAGAGCAGTCAAGCAAATGTTCAAAAAGAGAAACAAAAGAAAGCAAGCCCAAGGGAGATTTTCGTGTAAGGCAGTTACCTGCGACGGGGTCCGCAGCCATGGCCTCGACCACTGGAGGGTCACTGGCGCTGTCCCTTGTCGGAGTGGCCTCCCTTGTCGGAGGGCGCTCCCTTGCCGGAGGTTCCTCCCTTGGCGGCGTAGTATCAGCAGACAGGATGTCGGGGGCGGCTTCCGAGCCCTCCTGATGAGGCTGCTCTGCTCCTACACAAGCACACAATCAGATATCAACGAAGAAAGAGCACCCCTGCACACCTAATAGTAAGGAGAAAACTGCACACTTACTCTGGGGCTGTCTTTGGGGGGCTGCTCTGAGGAAGGGTTGCGGGTCCGACAAAGGCGGTCTCGGACGCATCCCCTGTCGCCGCCACGGAGAATCGTCCTCAACGACGACCGTCGGGATCTTGGCCCTCTTCGCTGCTCTGGGCGGCGTCACGAAAAGAAAGAGTCGAGCAAAGCAAATCAGATTCAAGACGAAGCAATAAAATTGAAGAAATATAAGCACGAATCTCAAGAGCTTACTCTTCGCCTTCCTCCTCGAGCTGAGCGCGGAGAAGTCGAACTCGGCTCGCCTCCGGTGCGACGGGGAGTGGGCTCTCTGGCCGCTTGGCGGGGCGTCGGCGGTGGCACGAGAAGATTCCGCCCGATTGTCGCTGCGGTGTGGGGCGCTCCTGGCAACCTCGCTTGCAGCGGTGGAGCTGCTGCTGGCGCTCTTCTTGTGGGCGGTCTGCCGCCCGACTTCGTCTCCAACCTTGCGGAGGCGCCTCTTGGCGGAGCGGGGCTCCGCTGGCGGCAAGTCGCTTGGCGGTGGGGAAGAAGCGCCCTCGGCGGGTCCACTCGACCCGGCCTCGGGCTCGACAAGCTCGTCCTCGCCGACGACCTCCCCTCGCTCGGCAAGGCTTGCCGCCTTCGCCGCGTCCGCCTCCTCCACGGTGAACCCGAAGGCTCCAGCGGCAGCTGCTGCCGCCTCCTCCACTGGTGGCAATCCGCGCCATCTCCTCGTCGGTGGTGTCGCGGGTGAGCCTCTTCGCTTTCGTCGGCGCGGATCGGCACTTCTTCTAAATCATCGAAGAATTGCTGCACGACCTCGTCGGGGCTCCTGCCAGTTGGGACGATCCGTGGGAGTCGCCGCGGTGGCATCATGGCGAGGATGCGGTCGGCGCCGAATTGTTGCACAATGGGGCGACCCCGCGGCAACCTAAACCACTCGGGGTGGTCGGTGCGTTCTTGAACAGCTCGAGCAGCATCGAGTCCAGCTCCAAGACGGTGAAGTTCAGTTCAAGCCGGGCGCAGCCTCATAATGTCTGCCGCATTTTGGAACTCCAGGCGGTCCTTCTCCTTTCACGCAAGGGAAGCGATGCGGCGACAAAGGAAGTCTGCGCCAAGCTGCGCCCTACGGTCAACCGGCAAGCCCGAGGCGCAGGATCCGGGTCTGACTATCTTCACCGCATCCTCCGGCGCCAAGTTACTCCAATCCCTGCCGCGCACTATTGGGGTTTGGCGCATGGCGGTGAAGGGCTGCGGGTTCTCCTCTACGACCCAGCACCAGTTGGCTCTCCACTCCTCCCACTTGTTGTGGAACTCTCCCTCTAGGTAGGCCTCTTTCTTGCCGATCCTAGAGACCCAGGCTATCCCTCCGGCAAGTGGCTCTCCTATCTCGACGCGGGGCACGAAGAAGTGGCGGAAGAGTGCCACATTCAGGTGGACTCCGACAAAGTTTTCGCACAAATGCGCGAAAACCGCCATGGTCAAGACGGTGTTGGGGGTGAAATCAAGGAGGCGGAGGCTAAAGGTGTTCATTATGTCACGAAGAACTTCGGAAAAGGCGGGCAAAGCCCGCAATAGAAGAAAAGGGCGAAAAGGGGTACCCTGTTGGGGCCAAATCAGCGGCGGAGGCGGGGAGTACCCTCGTGCGCGGATGCGCACGCGTCTCCGTCGACCAGAAGAGGTAGAAGACGTCCCGCAGCTCCCTTGTGCCGAGCTGCGGGGGGAAGATGGCCCGCTCCTTGCGCGGCGCCGCGAGCCGCTGTGCCTCGGCCAACTTGATGCCCTTCTCCTTGTCGGCCTTCGGAGCCATGGCGAGGGGGGCGGAGGAGGCCGACGGCGGTGAGCGTGCTTGTGGCGAAGGGGCGGGCGCTCTCTTCGCACCGGAGAAGAAGAGGGGAGCGGCGGTGGTTTTCTTGACAAGACAGCAATGGCAGGAGTGGGGCGGCCTGCCTCTGTTTCCTCCGCTTATAAAGAGGGGGAGGGGGCGGACGTTCCGCTTATACTAATAAAGAAGCCCCCACGTCCGCGCCCACGATTTCTCGCACGACGCCACGTCCGGTGCGTGCCGTTAGTGGGGATCGTGGTGGGTCCGGGGCGAGTTGCGACGTGATCGAGGCCGCGTGTGTCCGTGCACAGTTTTGGGCCTGGCCCGACAAGCGCTCGGCACCGTGTACGGCCCAGCCCGGGGGCTCTGCCGGTGTACTAGAGTAGGGGTACCCTAGTATCCCGTACTGCACAGACGGTTGCAGCACCCAGCGGCAATGTTTGCCTCGTCACCGCCAAGATCCTCCGTGGCTCCTTTGGAGCCATTCAAGAACAAAGTATTTGATTAAGAAGACAAGGCCCCGACAAGAGGAGCTTGTCGGGAAGGCCACCAGGCATACAGAAGACAAGGCCCCGGCAAGAGGAGCTTGCCGGGAAGGCCCGGAGCGCGACAAGGACTCGGCCGCGGCAAGGCGCTTGCCGCGGCATGCAGCCTCTCTCCATCTCCGCTCCAGCTCATCCAGCGACGTGTCGCCATGGGACCGTTCCATGCGCGCGTGTCGAGAGGCTGTGCAGCCAGCGGAGAGCAGCGATAAGCGGCGCTGACAAGCTCGCCATCATGGCGAGCGGAGGCGCACTGACGGTCTGTTGCCTTTGTTTGGGAGACACCGACGGGCATTTATTGCTTTTGTCCCTTGCCGCCGAGTTAGGTATTTTACTGCATAATCGCTCGAGTAGGTGTACCAACTCCCGTTTTTACATTTGTACCCTCGTCTATGTTGCCACCTGTCGGAGACCCCTTGAGCATATAAAAGGAGGCCCATGCGCAACATAGAAAGGGTTCGGTTCGTTCGACTCACTCAAGACCAGATACACTCACGCTAGGTTTTGTAGCTCTCATCGCTCCCTGGCAAGAACACAATACATCAAACAAGCAGCAATAGGAGTTTTATCTCTCCGGAGAGCTCCGAAGCTGGGTAAACTGCTCGTGTGCCTCGCCTCGATCTGCTCTTCGTGCGATCTCCGCCCCCCTCCGAACCACAAGGGGCCTGCTCCGCTGGCCCCATAGGTGTCCGTAGGTACGATCAGCCTCCCCGACAGGTTGATGGTGATTCATCTGCGGCCACACAAAGGGGCATGCGCCATTCTTCATAAGCCAAAGTTTTTATATCCTGTCTTTATCTGATATCCACATTCGGTTTGTAAAATACATGTCAACTGATTGCAGGAAGGTGCTAGATGCGCAAACAAATGCTGGCTAGAAACTGAGAAACAATACGAACTGTACTGGTTCGATGCCGGGTACGTGGAAAGAAAAGAGAAGTAGATCTTGGAGGATAAGCGAAAGAAAGAGCACAGATCTAAGTATCACAAGCAATTCGAAGAGTGGTGCGCTAGGAAAAAGGCCAACAAAGACTTTTCCCGTTAGAGTAGATTCAGGGTTGTTGTAGGTTGAGTTGTATTCAGTCTGAGCAAAATGGGTGAATAAAGTGTGTTTCTCTACAGCTATTATACTCTTATTTCAATGGTCCCCTACATCGAAACTAGAAAGCATAACAACATATACATGAAACTACCATTATCCTCAAAAGCGAAAATCGTATCACATTTTCAGACAACATGGGGTACATGGGGTGCTAACTTGACAAATTCAGAATTCTGGACATAATGATATCACTTCAAACAGGAAGTTCAGACTTGTTGACAGCATCATATAGCATGCTCAGCATCTGTAATTGGAGCAGGCTCAACAAATCCCTCGGGTCTGCTGTGACAATGCAAGTCAACCATCTAATATAGCTTGTATTCTTCGATCATCTTCCGAACTGTGGATTGATTGGTTAGTTCAGCCATGCTCATCCTGCCACCTATGTTCAACCTGAACCACCCACTTGAGCTCATCCTACTCCTGCACCTTGACTTAAACATCCTCCGGTAAGTTGAGCTGAACATATACGTGCCACTAAACTTCCACATGATCCTGTCACTTTGCATCACCATGCTACGATAGTACATAAAACCATTTGGGCCCAACCCGTGTTGCACCAACTGTTCCTTAAGATTTTCAGTGATTGAATCTTCCATCCATGGCTCGGGTGATGGTTGACGGAAAGATGCTTTATGGATAATGAACCTGACCATCCACACCTTATCGATTTGTAGAAGACAATATAAACATTTAATCAACTTTTACAATCAGATCATGCATGTACAAACTCCAAGCTGGGGTTCATGATTCATCTCAGCACATAAATAAACATCCGTAAGACATATATTCTAAAGCACTAAGCCTATGTACTAATAACTAGTAACAGAGTTCAAGATTCATCTCATCATACAATGAACACTTGCCCTGGAGGCAGATCGGAGGATGATACTTGTAACACAAGGAGTTGAGATCGTCAGAGAACAAAATCACCTGCTTGTAGCACCTACGTCCAGAGGTTTGACGACGTCTTTCATGATAGGGAATACTGACATCCTTCCTTTCAGATACGAGAAGAAGCTCAGCCGGCAGATTGGGAAGGGAAGAAGCTCGGGCGGGAAGAAATGGGGGTTTCGCGGGAGTAACGGGGAGCTGCGGATGCAGGGCAAAGGTACTTAAAGAGACCAAACGTGCCTACGAATCCGGCATGGGAAAGACGGAAAGCTTGGACGTTCTGAAGAGTCTGACTCTTTTAGTAAATGACAACATGTACCAAAATTATCAGACGATCTAGCTTCTGCCAAAAAAATGAGACTATCTGAAAGGCAAGAAGCGCCAGGTAGTCTGGCGTGGCAGAAGGACAACGGAGGCATCAATGAAAAAGTCAAACTCTCCGGGAACTTTGCCATAAACGCCTAGAAAAGAGGCGTGTCAAGTTTATAAGATGCCTAACCGTAAGACGTGATACAAAAACATGTGTCGCGTCAGGCCGGCGCCATGCTGGCCGCGTGAACGACGACCGTGGACCGTGACCGGTCAAAGGCGCCTCGGCGTGCGGCGCGGCGATGTGCAGGTGTGGCGCCTTGCGATCCGACACGAATGGGGGGTCAGGCGACGAAATAACTTTTTCGGAAGGGGGGGTCAGCGGACAAAATAAGGAGGCCCAGGGGTCATTTAGTAAAAAATATAATACCTGACCACCTCATTTACTAGGATTAATGCACCACACTGCCATCTTGTCTTACTACATGCTGCCGCACTAATGCACCATCCTCTACAGCTGCGACGGAATCGTTGCCGTGTATTGAGTAAGCTAGTTAGTGTGAACCTAATTTTGAGATGAATTAGTGTGAACTTGTAACTATGCTAGATTAGCTTAGGTTTATCTTCATATTCTATGATGCATGTGTATATTCGGTGTGTGATTGAGCATTTAATCCCGCTGTGCACCGTGGGATAAGGTCTATTTAAAAGTAAAAAAATGCACGTCTGTTAGTTGGCTGATTATGAATGTTCAATTAGAAAATGGGAGAAGCGTCATAAGAAAATCTTAGCAACGACAAGTTAAATGCAGGAACAAAATGGTATACAATATTGATTGGAATTTGGAAGTTTAAATGAATTTAATAATAACATAGAAGGTGTTTCATGATTACTAACGAGACACTATGTGTGTTGTACCAGAAGTAACCTTGCCTGAGATATCTCAAGGTCCTGTCTTGGAAACATCCGCTCGCGTCGCTCTCCAGGAGGGGGCGACTCGAGCAAAACCTAGCGCGCCGTTGCCGCCCTCGTCAGGAAGTTTTATCCTTTTGTATTACTAAAAAAATGCCATGAAAAATTCTCCAGGAAGCTTTTTATATGAGTAAAACATGGCACTGGAAAAATAGTTAATTAATTTATTAGTGCTGAAATTAATTAATATATTACATAATGCGAAACTGAGCAGGCATCATTATAATAAACAAATTGTAGAGGATGGTGTATAGTTTAATGCTCAATCACACACCGACACGGCTTTTACCACGGTGCCAACTTGTTCATCGTCCCTCACCCAGTCACCATGTATTGTGCTATCTCTTCATTCTAACACATGCAGCACTTTCGTACACGACGTGCTCTAGTTTTTTCTTTTAAAAGGAGGATGTACCCCCAGCCTCTGCATCTGAACGATGCAATCATTTTATTAATTATTCACAATGACCATACAAAGTGATACATCAATAAGCCTGAAGCCATCATCTTGACAATGTTGTTGCTACTCCTATCCCTTTGATGAAGGTGTGCCGAATGTCCGGGCCTAATACCAAATAGACATCGCACCAAAGCCTATCATCTAAAGCCGGTTGCCCCATCGAAGCCATGACCTGGATTGGATCACACACCGGTCCGGCACACTCCCAGTGAGCACCGCACGCTGCAAGGGCCGTCACCTCCATCTTTCATCGATCCATCCTCAGAGCAGAACTGATGCACCGACCTTGCCAGGCTTCTCTGCCATCGACACCACCATGACTTCCGACAGCTTCCTCCTCCTGCGCGAGACCATCTCCGCGCATCGGACGCCGAGTCTCCCTGCGCCATGCCGCCGAGATCCGCCGCCAGCAATGTGTAAGTTGAAGCACCGCTCCACCAGAGAAGCCTTCCACTGGTCCCTCGGCCCATGTACACCACCAATGTAGGACCTTGAAGTATGTCTAGAGGGGGGGTGATTAGACTACTTGACCAATTAAAAACTTAACCTTTTCCCAATTTTAGACTTTGGCAGATTTTAGCTATCTTTGCACAAGTCAAGCAATCTTCACACAATTCAAGCAAGCATGCAAAGAGTATATGAGCAACGGAATTTAAAGCATGCAACTTGCAAGAATGTAAAGGGAAGAGTTTGGAGGATTCAAACGCAATTGGAGACACGGATGTTTTTGTCGTGGTTCCGATAGGTGGTGCTATCGTACATCCACGTTGATGGAGACTTCAACCCACGAAGGGTAGCAGTTCTTGTGAGTCCACAGAGGGCTCCACCCACGAAGGGTCCACGAAGAAGCAACATTGTCTATCCCACCATTGTCGTCGCCCATGAAGGACTTGCCTCACTAGCGGTAGATCTTCATGAAGTAGGCGATCTCCTTGCCCTTACAAACTCCTTGGTTCAACTCCACAATCTTGTCGGAGGCTCCCAACTGACACCTAGCCAATCTAGGAGACACCACTCTCCAAGAAGTAACAAATGATGTGTCGATGATGAACTCCTTGCTCTTGTGCTTCAAATGATAGTCTCCCCAATACTCAACTCTCTCTCACAGGATTTGGATTTGGTGGAAAGAAGATTTGAGTGGAAAGCAACTTGGGGAAGGCTAGAGATCAAGATTCATGTGGTAGGAATGGAATATCTTGGCCTCAACACATGAGTAGGTGGTTCTCTCTCGGAACTAGCAAGTTGGAAGTGTAGGTTTGTTCTCGATGGCTCTCTCCACGAATGAAGAGGAGGTGGAGGGGTATATATAGCCTCCACACAAAATCTAACCGTTACACACAATTTACCAAACTCGGTGGGACCGAATCAACAAACTCGTTCAGACCGATTCAGTAAACCTAGTGACCGTTAGGGTTTTCGGTGGGGCCGACATGCAACTCGATAGGACCGATATGGTTAGGGTTAGGGCATAACGTAATCTCGGTGAGACCGATTACACAAACTCGGTGAGACCGATTTTGGTAATTAGCTAACCAGAGAGTTGGTCAGGTAAACTCGATGGGACCGATTCGCTCTTTTCGGTGAGACCGAAATGTTACGAAAGGGAAACAGAGAGTTTACATTGCAATCTCGATGGGACCGATCGCTCACTTCGGTTAGACCGAACGAAGGGAAACAGAGAGATTACAATCCCATCTCAGTGAGACCGAGATCCCTATCGGCGAAACCGATTTGCCTAGGGTTTGTGGCAGTGGCTATGACATTTGAACTCGGTGGCGCTGGATAGAAAGAATCGGTAGGACCGATTTTGACTTTAGGTTTAGGTCATATGTGGATGTGAGAAAGTAGTTGAGGGTTTTTGGAGCATATCACTAAGCACATGAAGCAAGAGGCTCATTAAGCAACACCTCATCCCTCCTTGATAGTATTGGCTTTCCTATAGACTCAATGTGATCTTGGATCACTAAAATGTAAAATGTAGAGTCTTGAGATTTTGAGCTTGAGCCAATCCTTTGTCCTTAATATTTTGAGGGATCCACTTTCATCATCCATGCCATGCCATTCATTGAGCTTTCCTGAAATATTTGTCTTGGAATAGCATTAGCTAAATGAGCTATATGTTGTTATGAATTACCAAAGCCACCTAAGGATAGTTGCACTTTCAATCTCCCCCTTTTTGGTAATTGATGACAACATATAGATCAAAGCTTCGACAAATGATAATAAGATTGAAAAACATCGTCGCTTTGAGAAGTATGTGATTAGCAAGAGCTCCCCCTAAATTTGTGCATATTTTAAGATTTTCTTTGGACTGCAAATGCACAAGGAATTAGGCTCATGGGTTACTCTTCCATGTCACATACATCTTGGTGGAGCTCTCAAAATAATAAAGATTGAATACATGCACTCATCACCAAGCAAAGTGAATGATCGTATAAGGATAAGTAAGATAATATCATCTAACAAGCATAAGTGTAGCTTATGATCAAACACATGATCATCAATGTCTCACAGATAATAGCATAGTATCTTAAGCAATCAAAAGCAAACAAAGTTCAACCAAGTAGACAAAAGAGAACAAAAGCAAACTCTCTCTCTCTCTCTCGAAGCCTATGATCTATACATTTTTCTCCCCCTTTGGCAACAAGTTACCAAAAAGTTCCTAGAAAATGCATAGTACTATATCGTCTCTCAGGCATGGTCTTCAGTTGGTGGCGTAGAGATGGCTCCTTGGGCGAAGACTTCAGTTGATGTGGAAGGAGCTGAAGGAGTTGGTCTTTGGAGCTGGTTCTTGGCTGGAGTCAGGCTGGAGCAGGATGAAGTGACTCGATGTCATTCAGCATCGGCTCTGTAGCTGATCTCTGAGCTCGAGGCACTCTGGCAAATGCATCAGTAGTTTTCCTGCCCTTCCTCTCCTGCATGTCATCATGTAGCTGCTCCACAACCCGATCAATCTCAGTTACTTTGACATCAAGATCATAGAATTTTTGTTCCATGATTCTTTCCAGGCTCTCCTGGTTTTGAGTTAGGGTGGCCAACCCTTTCTCAATCCTCAGAGTCGATGCTATCAAGTAACTAAGCTGGTCCTTCTTGCTCTTCAAAAAGTACTCAGATGCCTCCTCTTGTGTTGGCATCTTGGCAGCCTTCTCTTTCTTTGCTTTCTCCTTCTTCTCTTGAGCTTGTATTGATGATGGTTCATTCTCATTCATCACAACTTGATTGTCCTCAAAGTCAGGATAGAGAACAAAGTGTTCCTTATCCAACAGATACTTTCCTGTGCCCATCTTTGAGTTAATCAACTCCTAAATTTGTGGGGCATATCCACAACTTCTCTTTTGGTCTGTTGATGTCCTCTTGATAGTCTCAACCATGAGGCTCATGACCTTGAATTTCTGTGGCACATCAAATATGTGTAGCAAATTAATTGCATGCCCTCTGATCATGTTGTGGTCACCGATTTGGGCAAAAGAGTGTGCCTTAGGATCCAGTTGATCGTTGGCAGCCCCGAGGAAGAAAATGGGTGACCCAAGCTTCAAAGTCTCAAGAGCTTTGTCTGGGATCTCCTTGTACATCTATGACATAGAGTTGTGATCCATCTTTTTCTTGGCATAAACGTCCAAGTCATCTTCACTCTCCTTTGGGGCATTGATCAGACTTGCCCATTCCTCAATAGTTGATTGGTATCTCATTCCTTCAGACATCCAAACTATCATGCCATCTGGATAGAAATGTCTTTGTGGAGTAGAATTGCATAATGAGCTCATCATTCCAGTTTGTGAGCTTCTGCCCAACAAAGTCTGCAACTCCACACGCACTAAAGCTATCATACACTCCAGGATAATGTTCTTCATTCTCCTTTATGTAGGTCCAGTCGACCCACCTCATATCACACACTATGGGCTTCTTGTCCAACAAGATTGTCTCATAGAAATCCTGTTGTTCCTTTGTGTGGAACCTGTAATCAACAACAGTCCTTTTCCTGGTGGCATATGGATCTGACTCTCTCCATAGCCTCAACCCTAAGTCTCTCCCCGATCTTCATGTTCTCAGCCACAGGATGAGCATCATTGTGGTCTGGAATCTTGGGTTTGAGCTTCCTTAGGACTTGTCCTTCATCATCTTCCTCGTGAGCAACATCGGACACTTTGGGGCCTTGTTCTTTTCAGCAATTTGGTATACTCTCGGTATTCCTCTTAGGTGCACTCTTGGGCTTGGAGGCAGCTTTGGGTGCTACTTTGGGCTTTGATGTTGCAGCCCTGACTTTATAGCATCACCCATCAGCTTTTGTACGTTGGGTCAGGTGCAAAGAACCTCTTCTTCTTCTTCTTCTTCCATCATGGAAGGCTTTCCAATCACTCTGGCCATGGTCTACTTGACCCTTTCCTTCCTTTTCTTTCCTTCTGCAGCAGGCTCTTTGGGTTGGGATTCCAACGATGCTTGAGTGGAGACTCTGGCTTTAGACATTGGTTGTCTTCCTGCAGGCCTTTTGATCTCCATCCCTGGCTTTACTGCAGTTAAGCTATACTCCTTCTTGAGCACTTTCTTCTTTGAAATGGCCTCATCTTCTATTGCCACATAATCCTCATCCTCGGATTCTGAGGTTCTCTTCTTCCTTGTCCTGGTGGTAGCTTTGGGCAAATTGCTGGGAGTGCTTCTGCTTCCATCATCTGAGCTGCTAGAGGGACTAGTGCCCTCACTCATCTGTATCTGCTCCTCTGACTTGTTCTGGCTGTCACTTTGGTCTGACATGCTGCACACATTCACTGCTGACCCTGTGAATGGTTATAGATGAGATAGAGTGGATGAGCATCACAAAATGCAGAGATTTTTGCAAAAGAATGATTCAAAAAACTTAGTTTTAGTTTTCCACAGAAAGCATTTTGGATCAACCGATTTTCAAACTCGGTGATACCGAAGCAGTTTGGAACCTAAACTAGTGAACTCGGTCGAGACCGAGTCACAGTTGATGGCACCGAGTCTGCTAGGGTTTCACAAAGTTCTAAAATCGGTCACACCGATTAGCAATTCTCGGTCAGACCAAGAGTTACTAGTGCAATGGCATTAGCCGAATCGATGGGACCGAGTTTTTCAACTCGGTGGGTCCGAGATGGTTTCGGCGGAAACCTAACCCTAAATTTTCGAATCGCATCTATTCTAAGGATTGTTTTGACTGGATAGAGGTGTTTCAATCGTGGCAAGAATCATAATGAACACAATGTCTTTGAGAATCGGCGAGGATATACTTGTGATCGAGTTCATACCCTAGCTCGGTGATGAACTCGCTACGGCGGCAACGGCGGAGATGAAATCCGTTGACGGCGGCGGAGACCAGCAACAGGAGGCGGCTGGCGACAAAGTCGACGATCCGGAGACCTAGAAGGCAGAGAAAGCTATGCGCGGGCGAAGAGGTTTGGAGAAAGTTTTCCAAAATTTTACCCGTGTGAATATATAGCCCAACACTGTCGGTGTGACCGAGTGGAACAACTCGGTGGCACCGAGATGCATAACTGTTGATAGTTACAGCAACTCGGTGTGACCGAAAAGTTCAAATCGGTTGCACCGAGATGAAAACCTAGATCGACTTAGTGATCTCGGTATGACCGAAATGGAGGAATCGGTCAGACCGAAAAGCACAAAGAAGTTTTGGAAGTTTAAGTCTATGACGAATCGGGGACTCCGAGTGCTCCTCACACAGAGTGGTTCGAATCTGACTTGATCAAATTTTGTGATGTAGCATGAATAGAGTTTGAGACGAGTAAAGCATAGATAGCTAGAGAAGGTTCTTAGGCATTCTTGTCCATCCACTTGGCCAAAGAAAAGAATCAAATCAATCAAAACAACAAGTGGATTTCCTCGAATGAGTAAGATATGCTACCAACATGCTCACACAATAAAATGACAAATGAAATATGTGACAAAGCATGCACAAACAATTCTAGCATCTATCAAACAATTGGCGATGACTAGGTCATCTATATATGAGTATATTGACGTAGGAGTCAAATGAGAACATTTGATCATAGGTCATACTCATCGTTTAAGCTCAAGTGGGGTTACCACTTTTACATAAAGCATTTATGTGTTCACATCATTAGAGTTGCTTTGACTCAATTCTTAGAGTTAAGCTCCCCTTAGATGGGAGATCCCCCCTTAGAGGGATGAACTAACCTTGGGTTTTGTCGATGATGACTTCATGTAGGTGTTGAAGATGTGGATGCTCAATGTTGATGTAGATCTTTTGGAGCAATCCTTTGGAGTGAGTTGCACTTTCAATACCTGCATGGGTTAGTCCCACAAGGAAAAAACAAGAATATCCATAGACATAGAGTGATGCACACACAAGATGATGTCCATGAAAACATTAGGTTACTTTGTCCCTTGCCTTACAAACATGAGGGTTTGTGACTCCTTGAACTAGTGCAAGATATGGAAGATGATTGCACTTGTCCTTGCCATAATGATTTTAGTGAAGAATGTTGGCGGAGTCACCCTCAAGAACACTCTAGTTCTTCTTCTTCAGGATCCACACCATCTTGATGGGAATCCTTGGTGTTGTAGTTGTACTTGATGAAGTAGAACTTGACGTAGTCTTGGGAACCCACTTGACCAAGGCCTTAGGTGCTTCTTCAAATGCATCAATCTCCTCTTGAAGCTTGTCCTTGCCTTTGTTCTTGTGGTCTTGTGGTGGAAGATCATCTTGTGCTTGTGTTCCCTTGAAGGAAGTAGGATCATACTTCTCTTGTTGAGGAACAAACTTCGTCTTGGGGTATTGATCTTCTTCCCACTCAACTCCATTGGCATTGAACTTTCGTTCAAAACCAACACCTTGATTCTTCCGGTGCCTTCCTTGCTTGCGTACAATTTTCTCAAATTGCTTACTCCGCAAGGCTCTTGTATACACCTTTCTCTATAATTCCCTTCAATAAGTTGTTTTCTTGCTCAAGTGTAACTTGGCTAAGAGAATCATTAGTGGAATCAAGAGAACTACTAGAAGCAACAATATTGGATTTAGCATTGTTATTGTTACTACTAGAGGAAGAATCTTTCTTGTTCTTGTTACTAGACTTGCCTTGAGGCATGTAAGTAGATAAGAGTAAACGCTTGGCAATGTAAGAAGAACTTTTCTTACGGAGATCATCATTGATTGCCTTTAGGAACTCATGCTCTTGCAAGATTGAGCTTTTCAAAGCGTAACTTCTCATGAGCCCTTAAAAGTTCTCGATGATCTTCGAAGATAGTTTCATGAGCTAACTTAAGAGTGTTTAGTTCTTTAGTTAGAAGCTCAATCTTCTCCTTATCATTGTCATTAGTTTCATCTTGATTATCATGATTAATTGACGTTTCGTCATAGTATTCATCACTAGAGTTGTCAATAAGTAAATCATCATCACCTAACAAGTCATCTTCATCACTATTAAAATCAACATACTCGGGGTGTGTTACCTTAGGACCTTTGGCCATGAAGCATCTTCCAATCCCTTCATTTGGTGAGTCAAATATGTCGTAGGAGTTGGTTAACACAAGTGCTAGACTGGCAACACCTTCATCTTGAGTATATTCGGAGTCGGAGTGATAGCTTCTCTCGGAGTGATTGTCGGAGTCGGAGCCGGATACCCATTCACCAACATGAGCTTGATGTCTTCGTTTTGTGTAGCTCTTCGATGACTTGTCCTTCCTTTCCGAATCCTTGCTTCTCCGTGAGGGTTTTCGTTCATAACGATCATCTCTACTCCTTCTCTCTCTTGGTGGTGATTCTTCTCTTCTACTTCTTCTTTTTGGAGAGTCTTCTCTTCTTTTTTAGGGTGTCGTACACTCATTGGAATAGTGTCCGGGTCTCCCACAATTGTAGCAATTGCGCTCTTGACTAGAAGATCTTTTGTCATTGTAGGACCTTGACTTAGAGCTTCTTTCTTTGCTTCTACTCTTGTAGAATTTGTTGAAGTTCTTCATCATTAAGCTCAATTCTTCATTGAAGGTTTGTTTCTCACTTGATGATGTGGGGGCTTCACATGAGGCTTTGTAAGCACCACTTGACTTGTTGTGAAGTTCCTCCTTATCCTTGAGTGACATCTCATGAGCAACAATTCTTCCAATGACTTCCGTTGGCTTGAGATCTTTGTAATTTGGCATCATTTGGATCAATGTGCACACGGTATCATATTTTCCATCCAATGCTCTTAGGATCTTCTTGATAATGAATCATCGGTCATCTCTTCACTTCCTAAGCCGGGCAATCTCATTTGTGATAAGAGAAAGCCTAGAGTACATTTCAAATGACACCTTCACCATCCTTCATTTTGAACTTGTCAAGCTGACTTTGGAGCACATCCAACTTGGATTCCTTGACGGAGTCGGTACCTTCATGCATATCAATCAAAGTATCCCAAATTTCCTTTGCATTCTCAAGACGGCTGATTTTGTTGAATTCTTCGGGGCACAAGCCATTGAAGAGGATATCACAAGCTTCAGCGTTGTATTGCAGCATCTTCAATTCCTCCGCACTAGCTTCACGGTTCGGTTCTCTCCCATCAAAGAATTCACCTCGCAAGCCAATACACACAATAGCCCAAACGGCGGCGTTATGTCCGAGAATATGCATTTTCATCTTATGCTTCCAACTAGCAAAATTAGTGCCATCAAAGTAAGGACCTCTACCGTGATAATTTCCCTCGCTAGACGCCATACTCTCCAAGGTTGTGAAACCAAGGCTATGACCACCAAAAGCTATGGAAATCAAAGCAAATGGAGACCAAAGCTCTGATACCACTTGTAGGACCTTGAAGTATGTCTAGAGGGGGTGATTAGACTACTTGACCAATTAAAACTTAACCTTTTCCCAATTTTAGACTTTGGCAGATTTTAGCTATCTTTGCACAAGTCAAGCAATCTTCACACAATTCAAGCAAGCATGCAAAGAGTATATGAGCAACGGAATTTAAAGCATGCAACTTGCAAGAATGTAAAGGGAAGAGTTTGGAGGATTCAAACGCAATTGGAGACACGGATGTTTTTGTCGTGGTTCCGATAGGTGGTGCTATCGTACATCCACATTGATGGAGACTTCAACCCACGAAGGGTAGCAGTTGCTTGTGAGTCCACAGAGGGCTCCACCCACGAAGGGTCCACGAAGAAGCAACCTTGTCTATCCCACCATTGTCGTCGCCCATGAAGGACTTGCCTCACTAGCGGTAGATCTTCATGAAGTAGGCGATCTCCTTGCCCTTACAAACTCCTTGGTTCAACTCCACAATCTTGTCGGAGGCTCCCAACTGACACCTAGCCAATCTAGGAGACACCACTCTCCAAGAAGTAACAAATGGTGTGTCGATGATGAACTCCTTGCTCTTGTGCTTCAAATGATAGTCTCCCCAATACTCAACTCTCTCTCACAGGATTTGGATTTGGTGGAAAGAAGATTTGAGTGGAAAGCAACTTGGGGAAGGCTAGAGATCAAGATTCATGTGGTAGGAATGGAATATCTTGGCCTCAACACATGAGTAGGTGGTTCTCTCTCAGGCTGGCAAGTTGGAAGTGTAGGTTTGTTCGATGGCTCTCTCCACGAATGAAGAGGAGGTGGAGGGTATATATAGTCTCCACACAAAATCTAACCGTCACACACAATTTACCAAACTCGGTGGGACCGAATCAACAAACTCGGTCGGACCGATTCAAGAAACCTAGTGACCGTTATGGTTTTCGATTGGGACCGACATGCAACTCGGTAGGACCGATATGGTTAGGGTTAGGGCATAACGTAATCTCGGTGAGACCGACATACAAACTTCGGTGAGACCGATTTTGGTAATTAGCTAACCAGAGAGTTGGTCAGTAAACTCGGTGGGACCGATTCGCTCTTTTTTCGGTAAGACCGAAATGTTACGGAAGGAAACAGAGAGTTTACATTGCAATCTCGGTGGGACCGATCGGTCACTTCGGTTAGAACGAAACGTTATGAAGGGAAACAGAGAGATTACAATCCCGTCTCGGTGAGGCCGAGATCCCTATCGGTGAAACCGATTTGCCTAGGGTTTGTGGCAGTGGCTATGACATTTGAACTCGGTGGCGCCAGATAGAAAGAATCGGTAGGACCGATTTTGACTTTAGGTTTAGGTCATATGTGGATGTGAGAAAGTAGTTGAGGGTTTTTGGAGCATATCACTAAGCACATGAAGCAAAAGGCTCATTAAGCAACACCTCATCCCTCCTTGATAGTATTGGCTTTTCCTATAGACTCAATGTGATCTTGGATCACTAAAATGTAAAATGTAGAGTCTTGAGCTTTTGAGCTTGAGCCAATCCTTTGTCCTTCATATTTTGAGGGATCCACTTTCATCATCCATGCCATGTCATTCATTGAGCTTTCCTGAAATATTTGTCTTGGAATAGCACTAGCTCAATGAGCTATATGTTGTTATGAATTACCAAAACCACCTAGGGATAGTCGCACTTTCATCCACGAATGACGCCCCCAAGAGGGAAACGACGCCATAGCGCCGTCGTCATCTGTTCTACTGATCTAGGGTTTCCACCGGAGGTAGCATAGAGTGGTGTTGAACTTCTCCATGGCGATGCCTTCAAGAAGGGAACGACGCCGCGCCGCCACCACCGGCCTTGGCAGCTAGCCGAGAGCAGGTTTTCACCTAGATCTGTTCGAAGAGTCTCCCTCAAGCATCTCGTGCACGGATTGCCACCATCTCTGCCGGGGACTGGACGAAAGGGATCCAGGCCACCGCCGCCTGACCGGCCATGGCACCACCACGGTGCCTACAGCCGACGCCGCCAGGCCCGCCACGCACGCCTGTAGATGTACACCGGAACCGCCGGCCCGCCCAAGCCCATCTGGGCAAGACAAGACCCGCGATCCCGGCCGCCGCCACAGGGACGCCTCCGCCGCGGGGAGGTCGCGCATCTGCTGACGCCGCCGGCACGCACGCCGTAGAGATCCCGCCGCTCCTTGCCGCCGGATCTCCGTCGTACCATGCGTCGCCGCCGCCCGGAGATATCAGCACCACCGCGCGAGGGATAAGACCCCGCCGCCGCCATCATAGGCCAGGCTTTGCCTGGGAGACCTCAGGCGACGGCAGGACGAAGGAGATGAGGGGAGGAGGCCTAGGGCCGGCGGCGCGATCGCCTAGGGTTGGCGACGCAGGGGTGCCATGCCAGATCTTTAGTAGTAGTACGTAGTAGGGTTGGCGCCCTGCTCGAT
This sequence comes from Aegilops bicornis, assembly GCA_021605145.1. Lineage (NCBI taxonomy): Eukaryota > Viridiplantae > Streptophyta > Magnoliopsida > Poales > Poaceae > Aegilops > Aegilops bicornis. The sequence goes on from CM038674.1 coordinate 210,108,524, forward strand.
TAGCTATCCATTTACTCCGAGCGTTTAATGACACCGCTGAAGATGTTGTTCTAGCATGTATTGTTGTTCAGATCACATTGTTCTGGCAACATATAACTTGCTTTACCATCCCAACGACTCACCTTTATATCCATATTCGCTACTTTAGATGAGGCAAATGAGAGATGATTACAGTTGACGTGCACGTTGTAGGAAGAGAAAACAACGCGCGTTCACAGGGAAGGCTTCGAGGGGATTTGCAGTGCCAGAAACCAGCTAGCGTGAGTGCTCAATTATGTCCACCCAGCAACGAGAACAGTCATTTTGCATCGCCTGGGCCGTCATGTAGGCATTGTATTCATACGAATCTAAATGATGCCTGGGCAACTGGTGTGGCGTATACCACAACATATTCACGAAAACTGATAATTAATGTTTCATGTATTGCGTATGCACAACGCTCCGATTGGCGCTCATGATTTCGGTAGCGCGTGGTTGCATGTGCCAAAAATTTATGTCCGTGGCTAAAGCCTGTATCAAAAGAGATAATAAGCCAAAGAAAGAAGAGATAATATCACCAGAAGTCATAAAACTTGCACTCAATGTTCAATTTAGTGCTATAACTTTGAAAATACGGACTTGTAGTCACTTAACTTGACTCAAGCGTGCATATACGGTCACAAAATGCATAAGAGAACGTATCCGTGTTTATGGCCCCATCTGTCAGTGAGTGATGGCGCTCAGCCGGCGTATTTTTGTATAAAACACCATCGTATTTTCTTTATTTGTGGAAAAAGCAGACCACCGCGACGCATTTTTCACAAAACCACCTCGCATTAGCCGACCACTGCACTGTTTATACATGTGAAAACAATTCACAAAAAAAGTGGGCGTCCGAGTTCGAACCGAAACCTACTATGATGAGACGTGCCAGTACAACCACTTCACCAGTTAGCTTCATTTGTCATCATACGAGAAATAGCCTATATGTATTGGAGGAGACGCATGTGGAGCTAAAATGAGCCGTAGATACCGCGGCTCATTTTGCATGTGCTATTTTTTCAATATTTTCCGTAAGTAATAAAGTTATGTTCAAATATTTGTGTGTTATAAAATATTATACATACAAACAATGATTAGTAAATAAAACATTCAAATATTAACATGTGTATTATACAAAATATATTAGTAAAACATAACTAATAAAAAAATTAAATAAATCATTCAATATATTGTTAACGATATTTGTAAAACATAAGTAATAAAATAATGTTCAAATATTTGTGTGTTAAAAATATTATACATACAAACAATGATTAGTAAATAAAAACATTTAAATAAATACATGTGTACTATGTAAAAAAATTGGTATCTGGAAATTGAAAATATTTATTAAATAAATATGTTTGATGAATCGAAGGAAATTTATACATCCATGGCTTATATTTAAAATTATACTAAATGATGAATACACACATTTAGTAAATATTTTATTAATATTCACTTATGTATATTTTTAATCATGACTGATATACAATAAAATTATATAATTTAAATATTAGACATGGCTTAATATTCATATCAATAGTCTAAATTTTAAAAGATAAATATTTTTATTTATACAAACATTGAATTATACAATCGTATAATTCTTGAAATGTTTGCATAATTAAATTAACATTGCTGAATTGTGACTTCTAAAATATTTTATTACTTAAACTATAAAAACATTTCAATAATTCATAAGTGTTATTTTAAATATATGTATATTTTTAAAATAATGCATGAACAATTTTAAAGTTTATAACACATGAATATTTAGGCGTTATTTTTATTGCTGGGATTATACTATCGGTCATGGACGGCTGGTGAAATTTTTTAGTTTCCGTTTAATGTTTGGTTTGGCTGATGTCCAGGCGAATATCATCTTGAAATAAATTTTGTATGATACTACAACAACGTGTTATTGCGTGACCGAGTGGTTAGACAGTGCATGGTTAGAGTAACTCTAGTAGACCCTGCATCTTCCCGACACACAAGACGTTTTTGCAGTTCGAGGAAAAACGTTTTGGCGGGTCGGCGCGGATGGCCACAGTTACAGACCCCGCATAATGGACCTGTAAAAAAGGATATTCCCAGAATATGCTTTTTTACGGGTTGGGGTTGCGGCGTCTGATCTGGCGCATCTCCTCCCGACCCGCAAAACTTAAATTTGCAACTCAATTTGATCTAGCATATTGCATTGCTTTGACAACATTAAATACAAAAAGCATCATCAAATATTTGCTAGAATAGCAAGACCAAAGAAAACAAGAACTACAAGAATGCATTTTAGAAGATTTCCAATTTCCATAACTGCTCTCACTAGTTGGACTAATATCTTCTCCATGCATTCGTTGTTGATCTGTAGATTCTTGATTTTGCATTCTTCTTTCTTCATCTTTGGTTTGGTAAAAGTAGATGTTGCTTCCCCTCTAGTTGCACATGCACCCGCATCATTGCCTTCGATTGTATTGAGGAGTGCACTAACATGTATTAAATTTCTTTCTATCAACAAATCAATGTATTGCCCTTCCCAAAACCAAAATGAGCATCCTTCATCCTACACAAAAGAATGAGCAAGCTCGAAGTGAGCCACCGTAATTTAGCTAAAGAATGAACTGTGAAACGAGCTACCGCAAGTGCACGTACCCTGTCATTTTCACATTTGAAGAACACCCATCCGGGGTGCTTCGGCGTGCTCGAAGTGAGCCGCAGCACTTTCCGCGTGCAGTCGTCGCACTCTATGAGCGGCATCGGCAAGCCACAAAGACGCTGCGCAAGCGCCGAGCCTAGTGGACGGCCGGATGAGTACGGCGGGCGGACGAACTCGCACCTGCATGTGGCGATGCGCCCTTGCCTAGGCTGCGGGAGAGGCTCCCCGACCACTCCATCGCTTGAGGCAGCAACCGGCGGCTGAAAAAAGCCAAATCCGGCGGCCCGTGATGAAGTGTCGCAGATCTGCAAATCCGGCGGCCCGCCGACGGAGGGGGGAGAGAGGGAGGCCTCGTGCGCGTGGCGGCCTTCCGGCGTGCTCCTGCCGGCTGCGGTCGTTGGAATCTTGGGCGGCGGCCGGCGGCGGCGAGAGGGGAGAGGAAAGGTGGTTGGTGGGAGAAAGCGCGGGATGAAATGTCCCCCCACCAACCGCTTCCGCTTATATGCAGGGCACCGCAGCCGTGAGGGGAAACCCGCGTTTTCCGGGTTGGGCTCGGGATTTTGCCGCGCCCCCTAAAAATTTTTGCGGGCCGGGGCGGGATGCGGGGTCTGATCGGGCGGGTTTTTCCGCCCCGACCCGCATTTTGGCGGTTATTTTACGGGCCGGGACGGGATGCGAGGTCTGCTAGAGTTGCTCTTACTCTGTCCCTACAGAGGTCGTCGGTTTGAATCTCTGCTGATCGCTTTTTTATTCCTATTTTCCTAAGCCACAATGCTTCTCGACAGTGGTTTCTCCGCAAAAAAAAACAAGGAGTTTTCTTCACAAATACGTCGCGCCCTCCTTTCTCACTGGCTGACAGTGGGGCTATACGCACGTGGCATGCGGCATGCCATGCAAGCGGCTCGTATGTCCGCATACGTGTTTTGTGACCATATTTGCACGTGGTGACAAGTTAGATGACTATAAATCTATATTTTTAAAGTTATAGCACCAAACTACATGTTGAGCGCAAGTTTTATGACTTACGGTGATAACGTCAAGTTTGACTAACATTATGGTCTGCAGTTCTGAGCAAAATCCTGATCAAGCCTGCAGCAGCCCCATAAGGTCAGCGATTTGATTTCAAAGCACGCCAAGGACGACAGTGACCAGCGCCGTCTCTTCGACCACGAGGAGGAGGATGCTGGTTTTCCTGGCGGGCAGGCACAGAGCTCAGCACCTGGTTTTAGATACTGCTCGTAGTTTCGTTTGCCCTGCCGCCATGTGGGTGGCGGTGGCAAGCCGCAAGTTGCGCCGCGGCAGCTTTTGGTCGATCGCATACATATACATATTCACATTGCTCTCTGGCTTTTCTTTTTATTCCTCGGAATCAGCTACAGCTACGGGAGCAAAGCAGGCGGATCCGCATGTGTCACCTCGCGGTTCACCCTCACATACGCCTTTGCATATTCACCAGAACACTTGGGTCACGCTGAATGCCTAGTGGGATCTTGATTCGGCCGATCTGCACGTATCGTGTCGTGGTTTCGCAGGGGCTCTCGCCCGGTGGGGATCCCGGCGGGATCGTGGTCGATCGACCTCGTGGGCAGGAACAGCTTTCGGCTTCCGCTATGGATCGAGTCGAATCGCCTCGTCGGCGCCGACTGGCCCCGTGATAATAATGGCGTCGTAACTGACCACTGCAGTGGGTTTGCTGATACGGGGAATGGGAAGGAGTCACGCATCGAAAGTTCGAAGAGGTGCTGCCTGTGAGCTTGTGTGACCCACCGTCCACGAATGTACCCGGCCAGTTGCACAAGTGCGGCACCGGGTTTTCTCGGCTTTCGCCCGCATGCCGCATGCGTTCCCTTGCCGAAATTTCGTCACTCTTGGGGTGACCCGATGCATTGGATTTTAGGTGGATCGGAGGGATGGAGGAGCGAATCTGCGCGTGTCGCTTCTGCCCGGTTTCTTGTGGCCAGTCTTCCGGGTCGATCGGCAATTTGCTAGTGTGATCGACTTCTTTACTGTAGTGATGGAAATCTTTGATGCGTCCATGGACCTCTAATGAATGTAATTTTGGTTTGTTCATCTGGGCGAGCGGCATGATGAGAAAGAAGATACTACTTCCTCCGTTCTTAAATATTTATCTTTTTAGAGATTTCAACAAATAACTATATACGAAGCAAAATGAGTGAATCTATACTTTAAAATATGTTTATATGCATCCGTATATGATAGTCTATTTAAAATCTTAAAATGAGCGAATCTTTGATGCGTCCATGAACGAAGTGAGTAGTACTCTAGAACGAAGCTTGAGAGCAGCTCCACATCACCACGTGGAGCCATCCATCCGGTCGTTCACGTGCACACACGCGCACCACCACACGTTCCCGAGCCCACCGGCCCTGACAGTCGGGACGCAACAGTGACCCGCCCCTACTGTAGAGTCCCTTGAAGCACGTACACCGGTGACTGGTCCGGGACTGGCCAGTCGTCACCGACGACGCGCCGGTCCACACGTCCGCCCGCCACAACGCACACACACTACAAGAGAGATCGCACCGACGGTACGTGTCGCGAGCCCGCGGCGGGCGCTCGCGCGGGCCGTGGCCGGACGAGGAGCCGTCCGCGTCGCCCGCCCCACTTGGCCCCCCGCCGCCGTCGCCGTCACTCATTTTCCTCCCCGCTTCTTCGTGGCTGCCGAGTGGCGAGCCGGCTCGATCTCCCGAGTCACCTTCCTGCCCCCTCCCCTTGCGCGCGCAGCCGCACGCGCCGAGGGCAGCGCGGCCATTTCCCCCGCCCACGCGCGGCCCATCCCGAGATATTTCCCCCGGCGGGCCGATCGGCCGGGGCGTCCGGGTCGCGGATCACCACATGTTGTCAACGCCGCCCGCGTGGGCTTCCCGTACCTCCTGGGTGACGCACCGCGGCGCCACAGGATGGGGGGCGCGAAGCGATGCGTGCCCGGTGGGCGCGGTGATCGCGTCGGAACGGTTGGCTGCCGGCCCGGTGTTTGCTTGCTTTGCTTGGCGTGGGCGAGTCGCCGGGTTGGGCGGTCCGGAGAGCGCGCGCGTGTACCGGTCGTCCGTCCAGTGTACCGTGTACGCGGTACGCATGCACGTGGTGACCGTGAACGCGCGGCACGTACTGCGTACGGTGGAGGCGGCCCTGAAGCCGTCCACGCGTCCGGTGGCTGGCTCTCAGCGCGCAACGGCCGGCACAAGCCTGGCCGTGCGACGCCGTCGGTCCATGCAACGAAGAGTATGCCGCGAGCGAAGGATGTATGGCTGTACACATCCAGGAAACAAACACCTTTGCCGGTCTCCGGCATTTTTCCCCTTAATAATTTTGTGTAGGGATTTCATGAACAATGGGTGGAGATGATAATGGCTTGTGTTAGCTCTGTTAAATATAATGTGAGATTTAACTCTTAGGAGACGGACTCGTTTATCCCTACTCGTGGGATTAGACAAGGGGATCCACTGTCCCCTTATCTTTTCCTACTTTGTGCAGAAGGTCTATCCAGTCTATTGCAGTTTGAAGAAAAGTTGGTGGCATAGAGGGAATCAAAGTATGCAGAAATGCACCGTCAGTATCACATCAATTATTCGCTGACGACTCTTTAATTCTTATGAAAGCAGATGTGTTAAATGCAGCTTCCTTACAGCATGTTCTGGATACTTATTGTCAGAGTTCAGGCCAACTGGTGAGTCTAGCAAAATCAAGTGTCTTCTTTAGTCCTAACACAACTGCCACTTCTAGGGATGAAATCTGCCAGGAACTACACATTGATACGGAAGCTTTGTCCGATAAATATCTTGGACTCCATGCTATGGTAGGGGCAGATAGAAGCGATTGTTTTAAACACTTCTATGAGAGGATTAAAGAAATATTACATGGTTGGATGGAAAAGCAGCTTTCAACTGGCGGGAAAGAGATTCTTCTTAAGTCAGTAGCCCAGGCCATACCTGTGTTTGCTATGTCAGTGTTTTGCTTAACTAAGGGGGTCTGCAAAGATATCACGGACTTGATCGCCCAATTTTGGTAGGGAGATGACGAGGATCATAAGAGGATGCATTGGTACATTTGATGGAAATTGTGTTATCCAAAGAACGAAGGAGGGATGGGGTTCCGAGACCTCTACTCTTTCAATTTAGCAATGCTCTCGAAACAGTCTTGGCGTCTTATCACCAACCCCGAATATTTATGTGCTTGAGTCCTAAAGGCAAAATATTTTCCAAACTGCAGTTTGCTTCAAGCAACCCTAAAAAATGGAGCATCGAGTTTACGTGGCAAAGTATTATGAAAGGATTGGAGACTTTGAAACTGGGTTACATCTGGAGGGTTGGAACGGGTGAAAGTATTAATATACGGAACGATCCATGGGTGCCAGCAAGCCCGGACCGAAGAGTTATATCAATCTGTGGTCAGACGGTGCTTACATCAGTTAGTGATCTTATTGATCCTACTACAGGACAGTGGGATGAAGAACTCCTTCAAGCTGTGTTTAATCCCGTGGATGTTGGAAGAATATTGCAAATCCCACTAAACTTGAACGCATTTGAAGATTTCATTGCATGGCACCCGGAGCGGAAGGGCACTTTCTCAGTTCGTTTGGCGTACAGAGTACAATGGAGGTGAACTTATCAGGCACATGCAAATTACTCCCAGAGGCCGAGTGGATCAAAGATGCCAGAAATATGGGCCACACTATGGAAGATTCAGATTCCACGGAAAGTCTCTATTTTTTGTTGGCGAGCTCTTCATGGAATATTGCCGCTGAAGTCTATTCTTACAAACAGACATGTGGGTTCTAATAGTGCATGTCTAATCTGCCGACAGTCCGCTGAGGATATTAGGGAATCGATATTAGGCACCTCCTTTTTGAATGCACACATGCGAGAGCACTTTGGGGCTACCTTGGAATTATACAATACGTGGATGAGGCTATGGAGTCTGATCGATCAGGATCGGTAGTGCTGGAACATCTATTCCTAGCCGGCGACAGACCAGTCCCTATAAAACCAAATCTGGACGTGAAGCAAGTGATTGCGGTGGGAGCATGGTATTTGTGGTGGATCCGACGCCAATTTACACATGCTGGTAAACCTCCACCGCCTGCGAGATGGCCGATTTCTGTCCTTGCAATAGCAAACAATTTTCACGAAGCAAACACGAAGAGCAGATGGTGGGATGGGGCAGCAGCTATTTTTGCAGAGTGCATGGATGTGGCCTTACTTATCGGGAAGGTCAAATTTAAACATTATGTACAATCTTGTAATCAAGTGGCGCATGTGCTAGCTAGTCATAGTTTTTGTAATAAGTTATCGAGCAGTTGGACAGATGAGGCTCCGGCTCATCTTGTCTCAAAACTTGTGGACGATGTAATTCCTTTTGATTCGTAATAAAGCTAGCCATGATGGTCTTTCCTCAAAAAAAATTATGTATGCAGAAAGCAGTCAACTGCTGATCAGGCATTCACATATGCTAGCTTCTCCACTTGGCTAGCTCCTCAGCATCTCCAAGAATCTTATTTTGTTATCATTCAGACAAATTTCCAGAGAGAGATATCCTGTCCGTGGACCTCCGGTGCTAGCTTTTGATCCGCAGCCACTTTTTTTTCTTTTTTTGCGCATGATCTGCTGCCACTTGCGTAACCACAGCCCTGAATAGAACCACGCACCACGCGTTTCGTTCGCATCTTTAATCAAAGCTTCTCCAAAGCCCCTACGACCACGCCACGACACGCCTCGCCATATACTATGCTGCTTAAATCGCATGGCTGTCAGTTGCCCAGCGGAGATTAGCCCGAGGTTACCGACCACACGCCGAGTCCACTCGAGTGCATCTTTAACAACGACTTAATCCGCGCCTAATCGGAGTAGTATAGTATACCGACTGCCTGGTCTGGGCCGTGGCATGGTGTCACCTCTTCCGCCCAGATATTTCCTGGCGTGCATGGCCACGGTGTGGAGTAGGAGCAAGACTTGCCAAGGCACGCGACCGTAGCATGCATAAACTAAACTAATTACCGTCCACTAGCTAAGATCTTTCTAACGACGAGCCTGTTAATTAATCAGTGGATGCCATCAGCCGAGCGTGGTCACTAGCTAGATCACCAGTTTGTCCGCGAAAAAAAGCTAGACCACCAGTTAACTATGCATGGCCACACGGTCATGTCTACTGGAACTGAACGGTTCTCTACAAAGAAAATCAATTGAGGTTTTTGTTTAAAGTTCAAATTTCGACTAAAAGGTTGCTTTGCAATATATACAGGGCCCTTTTGTGTAAGTTGGTCCCCATCTGGCCATGTGGTAGCCGGATTAGGTGCATCAAGCCTATCTGCAGCACTAAAATGGAAAGTGATTATCAACACCCAGATAAAACCAATCCGTCAAGATATGTTCAAGAAGAAGCATGATAAGCACTAAAAAGGAGGAACTGGACAGATAACCATACATGACCAAATAAAGAAGAAATGGTTGTTCTTGAGAAGAACGATTTGAGAGCGGATAACATTTCTCAAGCAATAATTCAAGTAAGATTCCATCACCCATGACCCCATATAGGAGAGAGAATATCATATCTTTTTCTCTTTGTTGGCTGCGAGAGAATATCATGTCTCGTCATACATATCTAGTATATTTTTTTCGATCCAGCCCAAAGAGGATACACAGCAACAGAAAGCAATGTATGAGTTAGACTTCTAGAGTGAGAATATTAAACTTTCGCGTGGGACTAGGTTTTGTGGACATAGATCGCTCAACGAGTTCTTGCCACCAAAACCAACGGCTCATGTTGATTCTGCCACAAACTACACACTCCAGATGCTTCCATGTCTTCTTGGATCGTTTAACCGTGGCCGTTTATCAAAGCCGTATTATATTTTCCACATCAAATCAAGAAGCCTCATGGCATCTCTACCACATACCTCATATTTTGATTATCCATCCTATTTCTCATCATTAATTTCCTAATTTTGTAATTATACCTTCGCTCAACTAGCCCATCCCTTAAAACTTCATTCACCAAACAAGAATTCTTGTGTCGATTCATCAAAAATTTGCATACCATTCAATTGAACATATATTATCATTTAATTTGGAATTTGAGGATTCAAGTAGACACAATTCAAATATATATTAAAATTATTCAAATTCAAATTAACAAATGCTTCAAATGAAATGAAGAGAAACATCGCATCTCATCATACATCTCTAATATATTTCCGATCCAATCCCAAAGAGGATACATAGCAAACGAAGCAACCAAAAGCAATCTGTGAGTTCTCCTTCCAGAATGAGAATAATAAACTCTCCAAGTGGGGCTAAGTTTTTGTGGACATGGATCGCTCGACTAGTTCCTGCCACCAAAACCAACGGCCCACTTCGTCTCTCTCGTAGCCATTTGATTATGCCAGAAGCTACTTATAATTTTTCATGTGTCCTTTAACCTTGGCCGCTTATCAAAGCCCTATTATATTCTTCACATAAATCAAGAGGCCTTAGAATACCGCAAGTGTCCAGTGGTAACAACACCTAAGTGACGGATTTGATCACTAGTGGCAATTACAAGTGCTATTTCTTTTTTAGGATAGTATGGTTGTGACAAGAACGGATGTGAGAATTGATAGGCTAGAGAAGAAGGAAGTATATGCCATGTCATTGGCAAAGTACGACCTTCAACTATCAGAAAATAGAATAGTGTTTAAGTGTAGTTGAGTTACCATCGTAGGGCCTCAACGGTGTGGCGAGTTCAAAAATTCTAACCCAAATTTACCAACTTACATGATATATGGTATGACAATACGTCATGGGCGATAGATACTGCAGCCACTGTGTGGTTATACCTCAACTCAACATGAATTAAACTAAATCACAGTTTGAAGTCTCGTGTGTCTCGGTGGATTATATCTTTCGCCGAGGTGACGTTTCCGTTAATAGTTGATGATTTCGTCAATCTTGTAGCTTCCCCGCTCCACTCTTGTGAAGTTGTTGTGTGAGTGTATTTGACTCTTTCAATAGGTGAAACTAAACTCATTAATGATGCACAAGTCTATGTTGACGTTGTATTTGAAACTTTGAATCCGCCATACAGACCAGTGTGACGCCATAATTCATGTCCATTGGGTGCAATGAGCGGGATGGGGAGGGGAGAGTAAGGAGCTAGGAGGAAGAAGGAGAAATGATGGACGAGGGGGGGGGGGGGGGCGATGGCAAAGACCACCGAGGCTAAAATGACAGCGGGTGCTAACCGACTAGTGTAAGTTCGGTAAGCTATCACAGGGGTGTAAAGACTACACATTTGGTGTTCCCGGGGCACCAGGGCCATTGGATCTGCGATACGAAGGACAATGTCTATGTTCCACAAGGTTAGCACAAAACACCCCATGAGTCCCACAATTGCGCGTATGCCCAGAGCTCTGACCCTGACCGATGGATCACACATCCAAGCTCAGCGCCACATTGCACGGAGAAGGAAAATGGAGGAAGCATGGAGAAGGGAAAAGGAGGCCGGAAGGAGGGTGACTGGTCCACTGCCCTTCATTTTTTATGATCCAACGGAACAGGACGACTGGCTACGTCCTAATCCGTGGGTAGAGCATCGATCAAATCCTGACCCTCCACCTCAGATCAAGCGGCTCTGTTGAGTTGCATTTATGGCGGCACCGGCACCGGCAGCCAGCTAGCTCTCATACTACCAGAATACTGCCCACTTGCAGCAGCTCAAAATATCTGGGTGTACAACACGGCGAGGAACGTCAGCCACAAATAAGATCGAGCCCCACCCAACACCGCGACCCCCGCCGTCCACACACTCCCAAACGGAAAACCGCACGCTCCACATTCTTTTCTCCACGGCCCGCCGATTCATCAATCGCACGGCCCCGGTGAGCAGGAGCTGGACTACGCTTCCCCGCTAGGAGCCACTGGTCTCCATCCCAGGGCAGGGGGCCTCTTTAAATATCCTCCACCCGACCTGCCTGCCGACTCCAAAGTCCGTCCAAACCCATCTCTCGCATCTCGCCTCCTCCCCCACGCCGCGGTTTCCCGACCTCGGCGCAGACCGCAGAGACCAGGTCTCCCGTCTCCCCTCTGCAGCTCGCGGTCGCCGCCGGCTTCCTCCTTCCCGGAACGCGCGGGCCACGCTAGCTCCGGCGTGCTTGGTTTCATAGCCGCGAGCGATCCATCCATCCCCCGCCTAGAGGCTGCAGGCGGAGGCTGTTAGGTGGGTCGAGAAGAGAAAATTGTTGTTCGTAATGGCGGGCGACAGGTGCGCGGGCGCGATCGCGGGGTGCGAGCTGTGCGGGGGCGTCGCGGCGGTGCACTGCGCGGCGGACTCGGCGTTCCTCTGCGTGCCCTGCGACGCCAAGGTGCACGGCGCCAACTTCCTCGCCTCCAGGCACCTGCGGCGCCGCCTCGTGCACGCGGACGTCGGCAAGGACGCCGGATCCGCGGGCTCGGGCTCGGAGTCGGAGTCGTCCAGCTCCTCATGCGTGTCCACCGCCGACTCGTGCGCGGCCGCCTCCGCCGCGACGCGGGCGGCGGGGAGGAGGAGGGCCGGGTGCAAGCACCGGCGCGCGCGGGCGGAGGTCGTCCTCGAGGGGTGGGCCCAGCGGATGGGCCTCGCGCCGGGAACGGCGCGCCGGCGGGCGGCCAGGGCCGCGGGCGCGCTCCGGGCGCTGGGCCGTGGCGTCTCGGCCTCCCGCGTCCCGCTCCGTGTCGCGATGGCCGCCGCGCTCTGGTCGGAGGTCGCCGGATCCGGCTGCGCGGAGGCCGCGCTGCTCCGCCGGCTGGAGGCAAGCTCGCACGTGCCGGCGAGGCTGGTGGTCACGGTGGCGTCGTGGATGGCGCGCACCGCGGTCCGGGCCGCTGCCCCCGCCCCCGCCGAGGAGGGCTGGGCCGAGTGCTCCTGAGCCACGGGCTCCGGCCCGGGCCCATCTCCCTCCCGTCGACGAGCCGAACAAGGAAGCAAGCCTGAGATAGAATTGCACGTAGAATGTAACATGTGAAGCAAAGTTCGTTTGTTTAATTTTCCCCGCCTTATTCTAAGCACGATTATACATATTGTTCTTATTAATATTCCTTCATCATGGAGGCAAAAGATCTTCTCATTTTTATTTTATTCTTGGTTTTGGGGGATGGATGCAAAAAGATCTTGTGGTTAGGAAGCGCGAGACGAGGTCCAGAGCCGAATGGATGGGAGTGTTTTGATCGTCTGTGCGTAGTAACTAAAGTTGATCTTGGTTAAGACTTATGTGGTCGAAGAATGTCGACGATACCTTCCGTGCTGGCGTCCGTTGGCTTCGTGCGTCGTGTGCGTTCGATTGGTGGCTGTCGACGTTAATCTTCTCTAACCACACATCGCCGCGGCGTACTTGCTCCAGGAGAGGGATCGAGCTCATGGTTCCGGCTGACCTCGTCGGTCGCTGTCTGTCTGTCTTCCCCCTCGCCTCGCCGTCGCCATCGGTTTTGAGTAAGTGCATGCACACACCGTCCTCCCCGAGAGCGAGCGTGGACCTGGTACTCTGTACTGGTGTCTGGTGGTGGTAGAGCTTGCCGTGAATATTTCGTTTGAGGAATGGACGGTCTGCGAGGGCCATCTTGAGGAAATATGGAAAGTGAATTGCAATTTACTAGTCGTTTTTTCACCTGAGGAATTAATCGAACCATTGCGAGTGGAACAAGCAGGGTGAGCTTTGGATGATCGATCTATTATCGGGCAATCATGTTGGGAATAATAAGGGCTTCCCTGGATACCCAAAAATTTGAAAAAATATACATGTATGCTAGGATGTAAAGTGTATGTGTGAAAAATTTCAGGATGAAATACCTTAAGTTGCGAGTAGCACAAAAAAAAAATCATGGACTTTAAAGATGAACAGTACATATGCTAGAAAGCCTAAGTTTTTTAATTTTTGTGTAGCTCACGTTTTAATGTATTTCAACCTGAAAATTTGCGCACATGCACATTATGTATCTAGGTATATGTGTATTTATTTTTAGAATTTTTTGGAACTAGAAAGTTTGAATTTTGAAGTTTTCAAATAAAGGCTCGGTCTCTGTTTGGCATTTTCGTTCTGTTAGGTCAATGGACGTTTTGACCAAACAGAGCAGGGAAAAGACCAGATTATCCCCAATTATTTTGTTTTGCATTTTTCACTCTCGTTTTTTTCTCAAATATTGCTTCAACATTATATTAACGCCATGACAAGCATCATACTAAAGAGGACATTTTGGTTGATATATTTGAAAATCTAACCATCACACATAATTGCACAATATTTAGAGATTATGACCAACACACAGTAAAGAGGAAATTTTGGCATGACCTATTTGAAAATCTAACCGTCACACATAGTTACACAATATTTAGATGAGAAGTATGCACATTAATAAGATCATGACCAGTAGCATAGTAAAGAGGAAAATTTGGCATGACCTCTTTGGAAATTGAACAATCACACATAATTACACGATATTTAGATGAGAAGTAAGTGCAATAATAACATCATGACCAGCAGCATAGTAAAGAGGTTAAGGCATTCTAAATATCAACAAAATACTTCATAGGAATCAAATCCTTCATCTAATCTAAACAACTAGTTCACATGCATATGGACCACCCCAAAAGCAGCTCCACACAAGTTGAGACATAGTACAACCAAGTCTAGCAACATCATGAGCTAAACAACAAGGTTCACATATGCATAGTGCTCCACAAAATAACATGTAGTTGCGCATTGCTACGTCTTGAGCTTGCGTTGGTTTTCCCCGAAGAGGAGAGGATGATGCAGCAGAGTAGGGTAAGTATTTCCCTCAGTTTTTGAGAACCAAGATATTAATCCAGTAGGAGGCCACGCGCAAGTCCCTCGTACCTACACAAAGCAAATAAGTCCTCGCAACCAACGCGAATAGGGGTTGTCAATCCCTTCACAGTCACTTACGAGAGTGAGATCTGATAGAGATGATAGATAATATTTTTGGTATTTTTTGGTATAAAGATGCAAAGTAAAATAAAAGGCAAAGTAAAAAAGCAAAGCAATAATAAAGTGTAGGAAGATTAATATGATGAAAATAGACCCGGGGGCCATAGATTTCACTAGTGGCTTGTCTCAAGAGCATAAGTATTTTACGGTGGGTGAACAAATTACTGTTGAGCAATTGACAGAATTGAGCATAGTTATGAGAGTATCTAGGTATGATCATGTATATAGGGATCACGTCCGAGACAAGTAGACCGACTCACCGCATCTACTACTATTACTCCACTCATCGACCGCTATCCAGCATGCATCTAGAGTATTAAGTTAATTAAAACAGAGTAACGCCTTAAGCAAGATGACATGATGTAGAGGAATAAATTCATGTAATATGATAAATACCCCATCTTGTTATTCTCGATGGAAACAATACAATACGTGCCTTGTTGCCCCTACTGTCACTGGGAAAGGACACCGCAAGATTGAACCCAAAGCTAAGCACTTCTCCCATTGCAAGAACTACCAATCTAGTTGGCCAAACCAAACGGATAATTCGAAGAGACTTGCAAAGATAACCAATCATACATAAAAGAATTCAGAGAAGATTCAAATATTGCTCATAGATAATCTTGATCATAAACCCACAATTCATCGGTCTCAACAAACACACCGCAAAAAGAAGATTACATCGAATAGATCTCCACGAGAGGGGAGAACATTGTATTGAGATCCAAAAGAGAGAGAAGAAGCCATCTAGCTACTAACTATGGACCCGAAGGTCTGAAGTAAACTACTCACACTTCATCGGAGAGACTAGGATGATGATGTAGAAGCCCTTCGTGGTGGAATCCCCTTCCGGCGGAGCTCCGGAACAGGCCTCAAGACGGGATCTCGTGGATACAGAAAGTTGCGGCGGTGGAATTAGGTTTTTGGCTCCGTATCTGATCTGTTGAAGTGCGTAGGTATATATAGGAGGAAGGAGTACGTCGGTGGAGCTTGGGGGCCCATGGGCGGGGCGCGCCCTAGGCGCCCTCCACCTCGTGGCCGCCTCCTCCTTTCTTGACCGAGGGTCCAAGTCTCTGGATCTTATCGATGAGAAAATCACGTTCGAAGATTTTATTCCGTTTGGACTCCGTTTGATATTCCGTTTCTTGAAATCTGAAATAGGCAAAAAAGCAATTAAATTTGGGCCTCCGGTTAATAGGTTAGTCCCAAAAATAATATAGAAGTGGAAAATAAAGCCCAATATGGTCCAAAATAGTAGATAATATAGCATGGAGCAATCAAAAATTATAGATACGTTGGAGACGTGTCGGGTACTAAGCTTAATTCACCTTTCGTCCTCGAGTAGGTAAATGATAAAAGAGAATTTTTGATGCGGAGTGCTACTTGGCATAATTTCAATGTAACTCTTCTTAATTGTGGTATGAATATTCAGATCCGAAAGATTCAAGACAAAAGTTCATATTGACATAAAAATAATAATACTTCAAGCATACTAACTAAGCAATTATGTCTTCTCAAAATAACATGACCAAAGAAAGTTCATCCCTACAAAATCATATAGTTTATTCATGCTCCATTTTCGTCACACAAGAATACTCTCATCATGCACAACCCTGATGACAAGCCAAGCAATTGTTTCATACTTTAGTAATCTCAAACCTATAAACTTTCAGGCAATATATGAGCGCGAGCCATGGACATAGCACTATGGATGGAATAGAATATAATGATGGGGGTTATGTGGAGAAAAAAAAGAGAAGATCTTACATCAACGAGGCAAATCAACGGGCTATGGAGATGCCCATCAATTGATGTTAATGCAAGGAGTAGGGATTGCCATGCAACAGATGCACTAGAGCTATAAATGTATGAAAGCTCAACAAAAGAAACTAAGTGGGTGTGCATCCAACTTGCTTGCTCACGAAGACCTAGGGCAATTTGAGGAAGCCCATCATTGGAATATACAAGCCAAGTTCTATAATGAAAAATTCCCACTAGTATATGAAAGTGACAAAATACGAAACTCTCTATATGAAAAACATGGTACTACTTTGAAGCACAATATATGAGACTCGCTATATGAAGAACATGGTGCTACTTTGAAGCACAAGTGTGGAAAAAGAGATAGTAACATTGCCCCTTTTTATTTATCCCCTTTTTTTGGCCTTTTTTTGGGACAATGCTCTAGAAAATGATGATCATCACACTTCTATTTATTTACAACTCAATGATTACAACTTGATACTAGAACAAAGTATGACTCTATATGAATGCCTCGGTGATGTGCGGGATATGCAATGAATCAAGAGTGACATGTATGAAAGAATTATGAACGGTGGCTTTGCCACAAATACTATGTCAACTACATGATCATGCTAAGCAATATGACAATGATGAATGTGTCATGAAGAACGATATGGTGGAAAGTTGCATGGCAATATATCTCGGAATGGCTATGGAAATGACATAATAGGTAGGTATGGTGGCTGTTTTGAGGAAGATATAAGGAGGTTTATGTGTGAAAGAGCGTATCATATCACGGGGTTTGGATGCACCGTGAAGTTTGCACCAACTCTCAATGTGAGAAAGGGCAATGCACAGTACCGAAGAGGCTAGCAATGATGGAAGGGTGAGAGTGCGTATAATCCATGGACTCAACTTTAGTCATAAAGAACTGACATACTTGCAAAAATCTACAGGTCATCAAAAACCAAAGCACTACGCGCATGCTCCTAGGGGGATAGATTGGTAGGAAAAGACCATCGCTCGTCCCCGACCTCCACTCATAAGGAGGATTATCAAATAACACCTCATGTTTCAAATTTGTTACATAAAGTTTACCATACGTGCATGCTACGGGACTTGCAAACTTCAACACAAGCATTTCTCAAATTCACAACTACTCAACTAGCACGACTTTGATATTATCACCTCCATATCTCAAAACAATTATCAAGCATCAAACTTTTCTTAGTATTCAACACACTCAAAAGAAAGTTTTACAAATCTTGAATACCAAGCATATTATTATTTTAAGCAAATTACCATGCTATTTAAGACTCTCAAAATAATCTAAGTGAAGCATGAGAGATTAATAGTTTCTTTAAAACAAATCCACCACCGTGCTCTAAAAGATATAAGTGAAGTACTAGAGCAAAACTATAAAGCTCAAAAGATATAAGTGAAGCACATAGAGCAAAACTATAAAGCTCAAAAGATATAAGTGAAGCACATAGAGTATTCTAACAAATTCTAATTCATGTATGGCTCTCTCAAAAGGTGTGTACAGCAAGGATGATTGTGGTAAACTAACAAGCAAAGACGCAAATAATACAAGACGCTCCAAGCAAAACACATATCATGTGGTGAATAAAAATATAGCACCAAGTAAAGTTACCGATGGAAGTGGGCCGAAAAGAGGGGATGCCTTCCGGGGCATCCCCAAGCTTTGACTTTTTGGTGTCCTTGGATTATCTTGGGGGTGCCATGGGCATCCCCAAGCTTAGGCTCTTGCCAATCCTTGTTCCATAGTCCATCAAAAAAATTCACTCAAAACTTGAAAACTTCACAACACAAAACTCAACAGAAATCTCTTAAGCTCCGTTAGCGAAAGAAAACAAAAGACCACTTCAAGGTACTGTAATTAACTCATTATTTATTTGTTTTGGTGTTAAATCTACTGTATTCCAACTTCTCTATGGATTATAAACTATTTTACTAGCCATAGATTCATCAAAATAAGCAAACAACACACGAAAAACAGAATCTGTCAAAAGCAGAACAGTCTGTAGTAATCTGTAACTAACGCAAACTGCTGAAACTCCAAAAATTCAGCAAAAATAGGAAGACCTAGTAAATTTGTTTGTTTATCAGAATCAATTGGAATCACTATTTTATCAGGTTCTGGTGATTTTTAACAATTGTTTTCGTGAACAGAAAGTTTCTGAAAATTACAGCAAGATCAAATAACTATTATCCAAGAAGATCCTATAGGTTTAACTTGGCACAAACACTAATTAAAACATAAAACCACATCTAAACAGAAGGTAGATGGATTATTTATTTAATGACCGCAAGGAAAAATATTGGGTTGTCTCCCAACAAGCGCTTTTCTTTAAAGCCTTTTTAGCTAGGCATTGAGATTTCAATGATGCTCACATGAAAGACAAGAATTGAAGCACAAAGAGAGCATCATAAAACATGTGACAAACACACTTAAGTCTAACATGCTTTCTATGCATGGGCATCTTGTAAGCAAACAAATTATCAAGGCAAGCAAAAACTAGCATATGCAAGGAAGAACAAAGAGATGGTAGCAATCTCAACATGAAGAGAGGTAATTTAGTAACATGAAAATTTCTACAACCATATTTTCCTCTCTCATAATAATTACATGTAGGATCATAAGAAAATTAAACAATATAGCTATCACATAACATATTGTCAACACGATCCACATGCATGCGAAGTTGACACTCTTCCAAAATAGTGGGATTATCATTAACTAAAGTCATGATTTCTCCAAGCCCACTTTTATCAAAATTTTCATAAGATTGAATGTTCTCCAAATATGTGGGATCTAAAGTTGACACTCTTCCAAACCCACTTTCAATATTATTGCAAACAATATTATCAATCTCATATTCATCATGGGGATTAAATAAATTTTCAAGATCATAAGAAGAATCACCCCAATCATGATCATTGCAACAAAGTAGTAGACATAGCAAAACTAGCATCCCCAAGCTTAGGGTTTTACATATTATTAGCACAATTGTCATCAAGAGAATTTATAGTAAGATCATTGCAATCATGCTTTTCATTCAAAGATCTATCGTGAATCGCTTCATAAAGTACTTCATCACAATTTTAAGATTCACGCATTTCAGGCAAAACCTCATAAAGATAATCTAGTGCACTCAATTCACTAGCAATATGTTCATCGTAATTGGATCTCTTAAAGAGATTAGCAAGGGGATGAGGATCCATAAACTTTTAGCAAGCGAAGATGCAAGCAAAAGGAAGGCATATGGTAACACAAGATCGGACGGAAGGAGGGCGAATAAAACGGCAAGGGTGAAGTGGGGGAGAGGAAAACGAGAGGCAAATGGCAAATAATGTAATGCGAGGGATAAGGGATTGTGATGGGTACTTGGTATGTCGACTTTTACATAGACTCCCCGGCAACGGCGCCAGAAATCCTTCTTGCTACGTCTTGAGCTTGCGTTGGTTTTCCCCGAAGAGGATAGGATGATGCAGTAGAGTAGCGTAAGTATTTCCCTCCGTTTTTGAGAACCAAGGTATCAATCCAGTAGGAGGCCACGCGCAAGTCCCTCGTACCTACACAAAGCAAATAACTCCTCGCAACCAACGCGAATAGGGGTTGTCAATCCCTTCACGGTCACTTACGAGAGTGAGATCTGATAGAGATGATAGATAATATTTTTGGTATAAAGATGCAAAGTAAAATAAAAGGCAAAGTAAAAAAGCAAAGAAATAATAAAGCGTAGGAAGATTAATATGATGAAAATAGACCCGGGGGCCATAGATTTCACTAGTGGCTTCTCTCAAGAGCATAAGTATTTTACGGTGGGTGAACGAATTACTGTTGAGCAATTGACAGAATTGAGCATAGTTATGAGAGTATCTAGGTATGATGATGTATATAGGCATCACTTCCGAGACAAGTAGAACTACAAAAAAATACACTTCCGTGATGATACGTGTTTGTCACAGTAGGTCGCGTTTTTTTGTCATGCATGTGCATCCATGACAAATTTATGACAGAATCAAGATAGTCATACTGTCTTTGTCGTAGAAGTGTTCCATGACATTACCAAAATTATCATCACGGAAGTGTCCACTTCCATGACGATAAATCACGCGTCCGCGAAGTGCTTTCGTCAAGGGTGACCGACACGTGGCATCCACCGTAATGGAACGCCGTTAAGCTATCGGGTCGGATTTTTGATCCGATAACCCGTTAACAGCCACGACCAATACCGATTTTCCACGTGTAAAATTCTCATTGGCCTTTAGCTGGCCGGCCCATTATGGTCTGCAGAATCTTGTGGGCCTTTAGCTGGACCGACCCAAAAGTGGCCCACAAAGTTTAAATGGGCCGGCCCAACCGAAGGCCCATAAGATTTAGCGGACCATAATGGTCTGGCCCAGCTAAAGGCCCACAAAATTTAGCGGACCATATGGGCCGGCCTAGCTAAAGGCCCACAAGATTTTGCGGACCACAATGGGCTGGCCCCGCTAAAGGCCCACAAGATTCTGCAGACCATAATGGGCCGCCCGACTAAAGGCCCAACATTCTTCACAATCGGCCCATTAACGGCTGGTCTAAATCATTAATGCGCCCATGGTCACTACGGCCCGTTAACGATCCGCTAAGTAATTGGGCGAATTACGGCCGGTGTATTTCCGGCTGTTAAAGGTCCACTTCATTTGGGCCCATTTACGTGCCATCAAAACTTTCGCCCATAAACAACCGTGAAGGATTTGGGTCATATTCGCCATGTGTCATTCGGCTGTTAGAGGCCCACTAAAGATTTGGGCCACTTCGGCTGTAGTCATTTTCGACCGTTAACGCCGGACGTAAACCATTGGCCATATGTGGCCTAACGTCATATCGGGCCCATTAACGGCCCATATAAAAATGACGATATTCTAGCCCGATCAAGTTCCGGCTGTTAAAGGCCCATGTATTAGGTCGGTAGCATTTACGGCCCGAATTTAAATCTGTCAAATATCCGCATAAATAAATGGGCCACCATTTGACCTACTAAGTCGATGGGTTATTTTGCACGACCAGGGCCCAATCTCACTTTCGGTCTATTAAAGGCCCATGTTTTTATGGGCTCGAGATATTTACACCGTGAACGGCCTATTTTCTTGAGGGCCCAAATTATGTTTAGGCACATTAAAGGCCCACTATGGGCACAGAGCCTACCGAGAAAAATTTGAAAGCTTATGCTAATTTAAGCCCAGATATTTTTAGTGGGCTACATGCCAATTCGGCCCGTAATCGCTTTTAGCCCGATTGGAATGGGCCCGACGAATGTTGGCATGTTGGGCTCCTCTGAAGCTTTCGGCGAATACATTACTAAGATAAACCTACACTATACAAAAATAGCGTCGTAATTACTGCAGCCTGTGGTAGCATCATAAATGTTGTATCACAACAAAATAAATTCCAATCATACAACAAAAGGCCTGTTGGCATAAAGTTTATAGTCCTTCCAGATAAAAGCACCATCAGATGTATAGAAGCACAGATCATTTGACATGAGTGCTAATGTTTCATTGTCAGAATTTGATGGAGCAGCACGACCTCCACCTTTTTTCCGTCATTGCTCTTCAACAACGAAGCGAATGTCTGATAGTCTGGTTTCAAAACCATTCATATCTTGACGACATTTCTCAACCACTATTCTTGTTTCCGAAACAACGTCCATTAGGGATTGGACTTGTGTGTGGAGCACAGATATATCACTCTGTCTAGCAGGAAGATTTTGTTCAAGAGGGCGATTTGGACGAGGTTACCTTGACAACCAACCCGAATTACGCAGGAAGGTGCTTTTTGCACTTTGTTAGTGGAGAGATCTTGACGCCTTTGCGGCAAGAGGTGACATTGTGCCTGTAGTAGCCTCGTCACCTTCAGGTGGTTGTGGCTGTTCAATCATTTGTTCCATAGCTTCCTGAAAGTTAGAACTTGTAGATTAGTGTACCGGATAAGTTACCAATGAGACAAAAACAAACAAAGTAACGTTTATACATAACTTATTTTGGTGAACTACTGTAATACATTAGCATGTATTGCAGTGCCAACTACATAATAAAATCACTTTCGGAACATATGTCCATGTAGCATGCCTACTATATTGTCTATTTCCTCACATTCGTTGACATCTAAGGATAAAGAGACATGGTTTAAAGTAGGATGAACATAGTATGACATCATTCATATCATGGGCAAACAGATATAAAACAAAAAGGCTATTTTATCATTGTGTGCGCACGTGAACATAACAACTAGATTACAGATCAAGACCAAAATAATATCATTCATCTCTTTTAAACCATGTAAGGTGAAATGATACGTTAAGAAAATTGTGTATAAAAGTGAACAGAGTAACTGACATTGGCTGCAAACCAAGTAGTTAAATGAACACATCACAGTACCAATCAGTTCAAGGCAGGAGGAGTAAGGACTTACAACAACGGCTTGAACTGGTGTGCTCATGCCCTTCATCTTGCTGGTGTGGCAATCCTTGAAGATTTGCACTGCATTTGGTTCATGTTCTTTTTGGTCCGCACGGGCTTCCCTCTGTATTTGGAACAAGTCAATATAGATACGATAATATGGCACAAAATAAGAAGGAAGTAGCAGCTATTTACATAAGCCTCGCAGTGTGCAATATAGCTACGAGATCCTGTTATGCATTTGGAATTTCACTTTAGAACGGTTGGTTTTGTTCTTCAAACAGTTAGCGTAGAAGAAGATACACTTGTAAGGCACATACATAAATACAAGTTCAATATGTGGTCTGATCAAATACATACAGACCTACGATACTTTGGATCGGACCGGTGTTTAACGAGGGCTGTCGATCTTCATCTGTAATATATTCCACTTTGGAGATGTTTGGGCGATTTCATTGTTAGCCTTGCCTTCAAAGTGAGATTTTCTAAGGTGGTACAATACCGTCAGCAGAAAGCGCATCGAAAAACATGAGTGCATGCTTGTTTAGTTGCATCATCTTTCAGATCCAACTTGAACCTCATCTGTTGAAAAAAGAATCCGAGTCTTATTAGGAAAAAGCTAGAAAGTATGGGACAGAGCAAAACAATATTACTAATTGCGATGAATAACATTACTTACGGATAAATGGTCAAGGAAGGTGTTAAACTGGGTATTGTCTTTCTCATTCCTGTCTTTGGATCCACGTTGGGAGGATACGTGCATGACACCTAACGGCAACGGCTGCCTCGATACTAATTTGGCTGACTCAGTAGCATCACGTGGCCTTTTTAAACCTGCCTCAAAATGGATCTCCATTCTTCCTCCTTTAGATTTTGTTAATCTGTCAAGCATTATCCACGATGTACATTTCGCTTGCTGTGGTGCTAGTTCAACGGCCGAATATGGAAAGTGTTAGTGTACATCAAGCGTGAGAGTACATATAAAGGAGCATGCAATCGCAACTTGACTCGGCCAGTACCGTCTTGGTGTTGATGCTCATGAGGTTCATCTGATCTTGCCAAGTCTGTTGTGTCGTGAAGCTTGAAGTAGTGTTAGGTGTGAAGGCAGCTTGGGAACTGGCGATTCCGGAGCAAACGAACGAGTAACGGTTGAGATCTTTGATGCAGTTGAAGCGGATCTGCGGCTGGTGGAGCAGGTGATCTTGTGTTTGTAGATTTAGTCGGTGGACTTGGACCTTCTACTGCACTATAAGTACCAGCAGAATCTCGACGGCAGAACCTTTTCCGTTTCACCCGACGAGTAACATCACTCCCTACTATATTATTTTCCTTGCTCTTTTTTGACTTTGCCATGTCAAGCTATACCCATAACACAAAAGAATAAAATGAATCTTCAGAACTCATTGATGCATGATACAGACAAGCAATACTTTGATGTAAGACAACCGTATGAGGATGGAATATGTAAGAAAAACAGGACGGCATGACATATTCACAGCTACGATGTGCAAACTAAGCAGAATGATTTTCAGAAAATAGAAGTAATGCAAGCTAGACACCATATGAAAGATGCAACCAATATTACTCTGCCAAGTTAAAAGTGTCTTGTCATAAGTGGCAATCTGAAAAATTAGAAGCAATACAACATAGAAATCAATGCAAGATGCAACCACTATCAAACTGCCATGTTAAAAGCGTCCAATCATGAGTTACTGATGCGGGATACACAACATTACTACTTTGATGTAAGAACATGGTATGATAGATAGATGCAGTGTATTCTAGACATAGAAAGCCATGTCATATGCACATGTATAACGTATAAACTCAGCAGGTGCAATTTAATCAAAATAGAAGAAATACAGGCTAGACAACATATGCAACATGAAACCAATTATCACACTGTCAACTTAGAGCAAGCACCTGCGATGGTGGAGTGCGGGAGATGAACTCATCATGTAGACTTGGGACTTCAACTTCATTAGCAGTAGCAGTGGTGAGGGAGTCCTGGACTAGGGGGTGTCCGGATAGCCGAACTACCATCACGGCCGGACTCCAAGACTATGAAGATACAAGATTGAAGACTTCGTTCCGTGTCCGGATGGGACTTTCCTTGGCGTGGAAGGCAAGCTTGGCGATACGGATATGTAGATCTCCTACCATTGTAACCGACTCTGTGTAACCCTGACCTATCCGGTGTCTATATAAACCGGAGGGTTTTAGTCCGTAGGACGAACACCAATCATACCATAGGCTAGCTTCTAGGGTTTAGCCTCCTTGATCTCGTGGTAGATCTACTCTTGTACTACCCATATCATCAATATTAATCAAGCGGGGTAGGGTATTACCTCCATCGAGAGGGCCCGACACAGGTAAAAACATTGTGTCCCTTGTCTCCTGTTACCATCCGCCTAGACGCAGTTCGGGACCCCTACCGAGATCCGCGGTTTTGACACCGACATTGGTGCTTTCATTGAGAGTTCCTCCGTGTCGTCACCGATAGGCCCGATGGCTCCTTCGATCATCAACAACGACGCGGTCCAGGTGAGACTTTTCTCCCGGACAGATCTTCGTGATTCGGCGGCTTTGCTGGGCCAATTAAGCAGCCATCCGGAGCAGATCGAAGCTACGCCCGCCATCAGTCGATTTGGAAGTTTGAACTATACGGCCGATATCCGCGGAGACTTGATCTTCGACGGATTCGAGCCGCAGCGTGCCGCAAGCCGTGTCTCGATGGGCATGAGCTATCTCTACAAATAACGAGGCCTCGAGGCCGCACCAAAGATCCGCTCCGACCCTTAATCCGGAGCCGGATTCCCCGATCGAGGACGAGTGGTTGGACACCGCCTCGGGGGCTACGATCTCTACGGCGATTGAGCCGAATTCCATCCATGTCCTTTGCGAAGACCTCGACTCTAGGGTGCCGGACTCCTCTCCGGACTCCGAACCCCCCGGCGCCCCTGCCAATCGAATCCGATTGGGCGCCGGTCATGGAGTTCACTGCCGCGGACATCTTTCAGCACTCGCCCTTTGGCGATATCCTAAATTCACTGAAGTCTCTCTCTTTATCCGGAGAGCCCTGGCCGGACTACGCACAGGAAGGTTGGGATACGGACGACGAAGAAATTCAACGCCCACCCACCACCCACTTTATAGCCACTGTCGATGCTTTGACCGACATGCTCGACTTCGACTCCGAAGACATCGACGGTATGGACGACGATGCCGGAAACGACCAAGACCCAGCGCCTGCAGGGCACTGGAAGGCCACCTCGTCATATGACATATACATGGTGGACATCCCAAAAGATGGGAACGGCGATGGAACAACGGAGGATGACCCCTCCAAGAAGCAACTGAAGCGCCGACGTCAGCGGCGCCGCTCTAAATCCCGCCACAATAAAAACGGTGATTCCGGCACGGGAGATAATAACACCCCGGCGGTGCGAAGACAACCCCCTCAGCAGGACTCGGCGCAGAGGAGGGAGAAGCAAGTCCGCATGACAAGGCGGCGGAAAAGAGAGGTCGAGGACGATAATTATGCGCCTCCCTCCGAAGATGAGGCAAGCCTCGACGATGATGAATTTGTCGTGCCTGAGGATCCCGTCGAACAGGAGCGTTTCAAACGCAAGCTTATAGCCACGGCAAGCAGCCTCAAGAAAAAGCAGCAACAGCTTAGAGCTGACCAAGACCTGCTAGGCGGCGGATGGATCAAGTCCTTGCGGTGAAGAGTATGAACTCGAACGCCCTCCAAAAGCTACCCCAAACGCAGGCCGTTGCCTCGGTCGGAGGAGGAAGCACCCAAGTCACCAGCCGACGACATGGCAGATCAGCCACCCTGCGGCGCTGACAGAAGCCTCTCGGCCCTCCGCTCAAGCCACACCCCGACGCCGCTCAAAAAGTACCAAGGCACGGGAAAACGCGCCGGACTTGCGAGATGTATTGGAGGATAAGGCAAAACATACAAGATCGATCTACGGATCGCGTGGGCGCCCAACGACGCGGGATGATTACCGTCGCGCCGGATACAGCAAATCCGACAGGGCCGAACACAGTAGACAAAGCTCATATGAGCTACGTCGTGATATAGCCCAATACAAAGGCGCCGTACACCCACTATGCTTCACAGATGAAGTAATGGATCATCAAATCCCCGAGGGCTTCAAACCCGTAAACATCGAATCATATGATGGTACCACAGATCCTGCGGTGCGGATCGAGGACTATCTCCTCCATATCCACATGGCCCGCGATGATGATCTACATGCCATCAAATACCTCCCACTCAAGCTTAAAGGACCAGCTCGGCATTGGCTCAACAGTTTGCCGCCAGAATCAATTGGTTGTTGGGAGGACACGGAAGCCGCATTCCTTGATAACTTCCGGGGCACATATGTGCGACCGCCATACGCCGATGACCTTAGCCACATAATTCAGCAGCCGGAAGAATCGGCCGACAATTACGGACACGGTTCCTAACAAAGAAAAATCAAATCGTTGATCGTCCGGGATGCAGAGGCCCTTGCAGCCTTCAAACATAACATCCATGACGAGTGGCTTGCCCGGCACCTAGGACAGAAAAGCCAAAATCCATGGCAGCCCTCACAACACTCATGACCCGCTTTTGTGCGGGAGAGGACAGCTGGCTAGCTCGAAGCAACAACTTGGCCAAACACCCTGATAGTTCGGATACCAAGGACAGCAACGGCAGGTCGCGTCGCAACAAGAACAAGCGCTGCATTAACGGTGATAATGCTGAAGATACGACCGTCAATGCCGGATTCAGAGGCTCTAAACCGGTCGCCGGAAGAAGCCATTCAAAAGAAATACCGGGGCCCGTCCAACTTGGACAGAATACTCGATCGCTTGTGCGGATACATGGCACCCCAAAACTAGCCAATCACACCAACAGGGATTGTTGGGTGTTCAAGCAAGCAGCAAGTTAAGTGCCGAACTCAATGACAAGGGGTTGCATAGCGATGACGAGGAAGAGCCCCGACCACGAACAATGGAGGATGGAAGGGTTTTCCCACACAAGTGCGGACGGTGAACATGATATACGCATAACCCATATACCCAAAAGGGAGCGGAAGCGTGCACTAAGGGACGTATATGCGATGGAGCGGTCGCCCAAGTTCAACCCATGGTCTTCTGCCGATCACCTTCGATCGAAGGACCACCCCACTAGCATCCGTCACGGCGGTTTCGCCGCATTGGTTCTTGACCCAATTATTGACGGATTTCACCTCACCGTAGTCCCGATGGACGGCGGTAGCAGCCTGAACCTGCTTTATCGAGGATACAAAGGCGCAAAATGGGCATGGACCCTCAAGAATTAAACCTACCAAGACGACCTTTAAAAGCGTCATACCGGGTGTAGAGGCCAGTTATGCGGGCTCGGTTACACTCGAAGTGGTCTTCGGATCCCGGATAACTTCCGGGCGAAGAGTTAATCTTCGACATCGTCCCATTCCGCGGCGGCTATCATGCCTGCTCGGACGAACCGCATTTGCAAAGTTCAATACGGTGCCGCACTACGCATACCTCAAGCTCAAGATGCCAGACCCTCGAGGAGTAATCACGGTCAACGGAAACACCGAACGCTCTCTCCGAACGGAGGAGCACACGGCGGCCCTCGCGGCGGAGGTACAAAGCAGCCTCTCACGGCAACTCTCGAGTCCGGCCACTAAGCGTCCGGACACTGTCAAGCGCGCCCGGAGTAACCTACAACAAGACCGCCTGGCACGATTCAAGCACGCTTAGCAATCCGGCCCCAACCCCAGCCCTCGCGAAATTGCGAAGCCAGTACTACGCGTACATAACTACGCTCTGGAGATACCATGGGCATAAGGGGAGGGGCACGACCACGCACGCCCGGAATGCGGCTTAACCGCACCAGGGGCTCCCGATTACGTCATTCTTTTTCTTCTTTCTTTTTTCTTCCTTTTTCTTACTTTCAGGACTCCGTTTTCCAGAAGTCCTGTCCATCGCCGAACTCACGATGCAACAACCAGGGAAGCAGAAAGCTACGTCGAGTGTTCAGGTGGTCCCCATTACGAGCATTATACCTGTTTTACATACCATCCCGCAGCTTACCCCTGGAAGGGGACATGTTAAATAATCCCATCCCTTGCTTATTGCACTATTTGTATCGCTCGCCTTCATTGCAGTACCTTTTGAATAAACAATACATAGCTTTTGCCTATTATTGCACTCTTTTCTTTATCTATATATATGTTCATTTCATGACATGTCGCACCCGTACACTTTGGTACGTCCAATACACCAGGGGCTTAAGTACCCCAAAATTATGGTGTGATAAGTCCGAACACTTTCACAAGTGCGGCTCACCGAACTTATAGAATTATATGCATCGGCTCGGAATCATGTCTTGGGTCAATAGTTGGGTTTGCCCGGCTCCGTGTTTTGGTACCTTACATTCCGTTATATCGGCTAAGGTAGCACCGGAGAACCACTGCAATTGTGCCCCAGTTGAGCTGGGTCGAGCACCTCAGTGGAGAAAGCTAAAACTGACCGTCATGATAGGGCGAGAGCCGGTCGCTGTTTGAGAGGTTTTTTCGGGTCCCTAAAGACTTATGCGCTTAGAGCGAGGAACCGGAATTGTCCGGCCAAGGCGTGGACATCGCCCCGAACTCGGTCTTCCGAATACTAGGGGCTTCGCCGAAATTTAAAATTATAGAATTCTATGGCTAAGTGAGAGTGTTCAAGCATTATAAGTCCGGTTGCCTGGTTCGTTGCGTTGAGCGCCTCCCTAGATGGACCCAAGAATGGGAACAAGAGTGCTCAAGTTTATCCGAACACCCCAAAGACTCGTGGCATGGGGGCTGAAGCCAACGACTTGCCATCTCTCAAATTTGATAAACGGCCGCCTGAAGGTAATATTTTAAATTAATAAGCATTGCTTAAGCGCATATGAACAAGTTTTCAGCAGACAGGATAACAAATGCGAGTCTATTCAAAATTACATCTTTGGAGCACTCATCCGCTTATTCAAGGGCACCCTTCAGAGGCCCTCATAGTACATTTCGGGCGTGCGATGCTCCTTGCCCTTCGGTGGCCCGTCCGTCACAAGCTTCTCCGCATCCAGCTTGCCCCAGTGCACTTTAGCACGGGCAAGGGCCCGACGGACACCTTCAATGCAGACGGAGCGCTTGATGACTTCAATCCGTGGACAGGCGTCCACCAGCCACCGCACTAGCCCAAAGTAGCTCCCAGGCATGGCTTCCAAAGGCCACAGCCGAACTATGAGGCCCTTCATGGCCTGTTCGGCGACCTTGTGGAGCTCGACCAGCTGCTTCAGCTGGTCTCTTAGGGGCACCGGATGTCCGGCCTCAGCATATTGAGACTAGAACACCTTCTCCGTTGAGCTCCCCTCCTTGGCGCGGTAGAATGCGGCAGCATGAGACACACTACAGGGCAGATCTGCAAATGCTCCTGGAGAGCTCCGAATCCGGGTAAGTAATAGGTAATTCACTTTCACATGCTTGCTTTGCATAAAGAATGCCTTACCCGCCGCTATCTTCTTTAGCGATTCAATTTCTTGGAGGGCTTTTTGGGCCTCGGCTTAGCAGCTTTGGCACTCTCAAGAGCCGAAGCAAGCTCGGACTCTCGGGTCTTCGAGTCACGCTCCAAACTCTCGTGTTTTTTCACGAGAGCCTGGAGCTCTTGCCGCACCTCCGCAAGCTGCGCCTCCCCCTTCTCTCGCTCGGTGCGTTCCGCAGCCGCTTCGTTTTCGGCCGCGGACACCGCCTCCTTCAGGGTCGCCACCTCGTTCGTGGCCCCTGCAGTACCCATGTTATTCCTGTTATTTTTTGCAACCAAAACCTTTTCTATAAGGTATTTCTTTAATAAGGTATTATTTACCTTCCTTGTCCTCGAGCTGCTTCTTGGCAAGGCTGAGCTCGTTCTCGGACCGCCGAGGTTCTGCTTCAATGCACCGACCTCCGCAGCAAGTCGGCAGAGGTCGCAAGAACTCGCATTTCCATATTGACATACTTATGTTAGACTCCTGCGTATATCTTTTTAGATCCTTAGTCCGGCTTTTCCTTCCGTACACGAACTAAGCATCGTGGGCTACCGTCTATGCGGTAATATTTTTACATATTCTAAACTTACCTCAAAGCCTGTTAGAAGGCTGGTACAGCTTCGTCGGCCCGCTCTTGGCGGACTGAATCGTCCGGATCACCGCACTCATAACAAAGGCGGTGCTCCTCCTGATGGAAGCGCTGTTAAGCGCCCCGAAGCTATCCGGTGCCTCCGGTTGGACGGAGGACACCGGCGTCTTACCCTTCTTGCGAAGGGACCGCTTGCCGGACTCCGGAACCGCTGAAGGTTCCGACATGGAGTCCGAACGAGGGTCGGGCTTAGAGCCTCTGGGGGTCTTGCCCCCCACGCGCCTGGAGTCCGGGAGGTTGCCCTGCAGCGCCTCCTGCGCCACCTCCTCTTGAACAAGCCCCCCTTGGGGCCCAACCGCGGCGTCGTCCGCGGTGTGAGGTGAGGAGGCGGCCGGAAGTGAAGTACTCTCCATTTCCGAACTTCGTGGACCCGCCGACAAAGCGGCGAACTCGCCCTTGGGCGGGCTGCATGATTGTTCGGCATTAGAGAACACTATGCAATGATAAAAGCCATGGGTATCCGGACACTTACGATCTCGCCAGGGGCTTGGCCCTTGTTGGCCAATCCTCCTCGTCGTTGCCGACGTTGGTGGAGAAGTCCCGAGGAAGGGTTCTTCCTTCTGACCCTCCGGCCTCCCGGTTAGGCGGCCTTCCTTTCTCTCCTCCCCCGGGGAGAAGCTTCTTTCCTCCTCCTCGTCCTCGGAGAAGATTCTTCTTGAGAATCGACAACACTGGCGTCGGGGAGCTCCTTCGAGTTCCTGTGGCCTCCTTCTTAGCCTTCTTCTCCGGCACCACATGGTGCGGAGCCAGCCTCCCGACAATCGGCGTCTGCTGGTCTTCCGCAAAGGAGCCGGACAGTTAATCTGTCCGGACGCCTTCCGCCGATCTGTCAAAGATTAGGAGTTTTAGATCCCACATAGAGTGAATCTATGAAAAAGAGTCCCGTAAAGGGTAAAATAACTTACCTCGCCGGCTTGACGCCATGAGCTGTATCCGCGATCTTTGTTAGCGGATGCGGGGCTTCGGCGCCTTGAACAGCACCTTCTGCATCTTCGCACGTAGTGTCAAGAGCCGGCTCAAATTCGGTCTTTGTCTTGCGGATCGAACTCCCACAAATTAAAGGCCCGTTGTTGGCATGGGAGAATCCGCGGATGAGCATCACTGGATTACGCCGACAAGCCCGAGATTCTTGTCCACCAGGTTTTCGGACGCATGTTTGGAGTCCGAAAGCTCGTCCGAATTCCCCACGTCGAGCCCGTCTCTTTCCATGACGAGAGCCGTGTGGGGAAGCCAGATCTGAATTCGGGGGCCGCCACCCATTTGGGGTCGCGTGGCTCGGTGATGTAGAACCACCCCGATTGCCACCCCTTTATTGTCTCCACAAAGGCGCCCTCGAGCCATAGGACTTTGGCCATCTTGCCGACCATGGCGCCTCAAGACTCGCTTGACGGCCGCCCACTACCTTCGGCCTAACATTGAAGATCTTCAGCCATAAGCCGAAGTGGGGCTGGATGCAGAGGAAGGCCTCGCAAACGACGATGAACACCGAGATGTTGAGGATAAAAATTCGGGGCCAGGTCGTGGAAGTCCAAGCCGTAGTAGAACATGAGCCCCCGGACAAATGGGTGAAGTGGAAAACCTAGTCCGCGGAGGAAGTGGGGGAGAAACACCACCCTCTCATGGGGCATGGGGGTTGGAATGAGCTGCCCCGCGTCGGGCAGCCTATGCGCGATGTCGCCGGACAAATATCCGGCCTCCC
The DNA here is from genome assembly GCA_021605145.1 of Aegilops bicornis. Taxonomy (NCBI): domain Eukaryota; kingdom Viridiplantae; phylum Streptophyta; class Magnoliopsida; order Poales; family Poaceae; genus Aegilops; species Aegilops bicornis. Next base: position 210,141,274 of record CM038674.1, read on the forward strand.
GCATTCTTGTGATGTGCCCCTCCGTGACAGAGGAGGCCATCCACCTGCCTCCCGCTCCTGACATGGTTGGAGAAGGTTGAGGTGTGATGTGCAGACTTGGGCGCTGGAGCTCGGGTGCGCGGAAATGGATGAGCAAAGGAGGAGGAAGGCGTAGGTGAAAAGGTGGATCCTTATCCCCTTATATGGACGGACGAAGCTATGCGTCCCCCACCAGCCTGGTAAAACTCGCTTATCTCCCAAGCGCCGTAATCAATGGCGCGGATGGGTTACCCACGTCCGTATTGATGAGAATCCCGGAATAAGGGGGCATGATCTATGCTTTGATAAGATGTGCCAAGGAAACCGCCTCGCTAAGCGCGCTAAGGTGGAACGGTAAAAAACGATTCATATAAAGGCCTGGCCGTGGTGTGATGTCACGCCACGGAATACGTCAGCAGATCTGTGCAAAAGTTATTCTCTACGGTGGTATGTGGAACTTGTTTTGCAGAGCCGGACACTATCCTGGTGTTCAAAACCTTCTATGAAGTATTCGGAGGAGGAACCCGCCTTGCAATGCCGAAGAAAATATGCGCGCCGGACTCGTCGTCATTGAAGCCTGGTTCAGGGGCTACTGAGGGAGTCCTGGACTAGGGGGTGTCCGGATAGCCGAACTATCATCACGGCCGGACTCCCAGACTATGAAGATACAAGATTGAAGACTTCGTCCCGTGTCCGGATGGGACTTTCCTTGGCGTGGAAGGCAAGCTTGGCGATACAGATATGTAGATCTCCTACCGTTGTAACCGACTACTGTAACCCGACCTATCCGGTGTCTATATAAACCGGAGGGTTTTAGTCCGTGGGGACGAACAACAATCATACCATAGGCTAGCTTCTAGGGTTTAGCCTCCTTGATCTCGTGATAGATCTACTCTTGTACTACCCATATCATCAATATTAATCAAGCAGGAGTAGGGTATTACCTCCATCGAGAGGGCCCGAACCTGGGTAAAAACATCGTGTCCCTTGTCTCCTGTTACCATCCGCCTAGATGCACAGTTCGGGACCCCCTACCCGAGATCCGCCGGTTTTGACACCGACAAGTGGCAAATCTAGAGAGTCTCTGTTTGCGTCGGTGCGGAGTACCACCAACATCCCCTAACTTACTCTTTTCCTTCCTATTTTCTGATATTGCCTTATGAAGTCAAAACCACAAGAAAATGAATAAAATTAGCTCTGCATAACTGGTTGATGCATGATACAGATAAATACTACTTTGATGTAAGGCAAGCGCAGGATAGGAGGATGGAATATATACAAAAAAGACAGTGTTTCATATTCACACGTACGATAGGAGGATGGAATATGTATGAAAAAACGATGGCGGAAGGCATTTCAACAAAATTAGAAGAAATGAAAGCTAGGCACCATATGAACATGCAACCAATATCACTCTATCGTAAAAAGTGTCTCGTCGTAAGTGCCATTTCAAGAAATTAGAAGCGATTACAAGCTATAAGACAATGCAAGATACAACCTACATCACAGACCCAAGTTAAATGTGTCTTATGGGTAAGTGATCGTTGCAGGTATAAGTTGTAAGCTATGCAGATGCAATTCTACATAATCAGAAGCAATACAAACTAGACATCATAAGGAAAACGCAACCACGTATAACAGTTCCAAGTAAGAGCAAGCACTGTGATGGTGGAGTAGGGGAGATGTGCTCATCATGTACACGTATGTTCTAGAAACAGGAACACGTGTCATATTCACAGGCATTATGTGTAAAGTAAGCATATGCAATTCAAGTTAGAAGCAATAAAAGCTAGATATCATACGCAACATGCAACCACATATAATAGTGTCAAGTTAGAGCAAGCACCTGTGATGGTGGAGTAGGGGAGATGTGCTCATCATCTACACATCTACGTTGACTGTCCAGCCTTGTGTTGTCTTGCGAATCTTGTTGGGAGGATGGCGGAGTAGAATCTGTAGAGACCCATGTTTGAGTTGCTCTGAAGGACCACCATCATCTACTGCCGGACTAATTTCCTTCAGCTGTAATGATTTTGCATTGTGAAGTCAAACTTATAAGAAAATGGAATACAATTTGCTCTTCAGAACTCATTCATGCATGATACTGACGAACACTACTCGGATGAAAGGCAAACACATGATGCGAGGATGGAATATGTATGAAAAACAGGATGGTGTGACATATTCACACCTATGATGTGGTAACTAAGCAGAAGGCATTTCAACAAATTAGAAGCACCGCAAGCTAGAGACCATATGAAAGATGCAACCAATATCACTCGCCAAGTTCAAACTGTATGGCGTTTCAACAAATTAGAAGCGTTATATGCTAGAAATCATATGCAAGACACAACCAATATCACAGTGGCGACTTAAAGGTGCCTTATCATAAGTGACTGATGCGGGATATGCAAGAATAGAAGTCTGATGTAGAAACAGGAACACATGTCATATTCACAGGCATTATGTGTAAAGTAAGCAGATGCAATTCAACAAAGTTAGAAGCAATACAAGCTAGGCATCATACGCAACATGCAACCACATATAATAGTGCCAAGTTAGAGCAAGCACCTGTGATGGTGGAGTAGGGGAGATGTGCTCATCATCTACGCAGCTACGTTGACTGTCTAGCCTTGCGTTGTCTTGCGAATCATGTTGGGAGGATGGCGGAGTAGAATCTGTAGAGAACCTCCGTTTCAGTTGCTCGGAAGGACCACCATCATCCAATGCCTTGCCAATTTCCTTCAGCTTTATTGATTTTTGCATTGTGAGGTCATACCGACAAGAAAAAGGAATATCATTCGCTCTTCAGAACTCATTCATGCATGATACTGACGAACACTACTCTGATGAAAGGCAAAGTCATGATACGAGGATGGAATATCTACGAAAAAATGGACGGCTTGACATATTCACACCGATGATGTGGTAACTAAGCAGAAGGCACTTCAACAAATTATAAACACTGCAAGATACCATATGGAAGGTGCAATCAATATCACTCTGCCAAGTTAAAACTGTCTCGTCATAGGTGGCTCTCATCAAACTAGAAGCAATACATGCTAGAAATCATATTCAAGACGCAAACCAATATCACACTGCCAACTTAAAGGTGTCCAATCATAAGTGGTGATGCAGGATACACAAGAAGAGTAGTTTCATGTAAGAACATGGTGTGATAGACAGATATAGTATGTACCAAAAACAGGAAGGCGTGTCATATTCACATGTATCATGTGTAAGCTAAGCAGATGCAGTTTACACTAATTAGGAGCAATACGAGCTAGACACCATATGCAACATGCAACCAGATATCATGCTGCCAAGTTAGAGCAAGCACCTTGGATGGTGGAGTAGGAGAGCGGAGACTTGGACCATGTAATGCACTATCGGTACAAGGAGAATCAAGACAGGATGCTCCGTTTACGTTCTTCTGCAGAGGACCACCATCATCGCCTTCCTTACTCTTTTCCTTCCTCTTTCTTGATTTTGCCTTGTCAAGTCAAACCCACAAGAAAAAGGAATAAAATTTGCTCTTGAGAACTTATTGATGCATGATCTTGTGAACACTACTTTCATGTAAGGCAGCCGCATGATAGGAGGATGGAATATGTATGAAAAACAGGACATCATGACATATTGACATGTATGATGTATAAAGTGTAAACTAAGCACAAGGTGCTTGAACTTGTTAGAATCGATGCAAGCTAGAAACCATATGAAAGATGAAACCAATATCACTCTGCCAAATGAAAAGGGTGCCTTAACAAATGTATTTGACCAAATTAGAAGCAATACATGGCAACAGGCTAGAAATAATATGCAATATGCAATGAATAAAGGTGATTCATCATAAGTGATTGATGCAAGATACAGAAGAGAGGTAGTTCCATGTAATAACAAGGTTAACACATAGATGTAGTGTGTACCAAAAAAGGAAGGCATGTCATATTCACAGGTATAGTGTGTAAACTAAGCAGATGCAATTTACCCTAATTAGAAGCATTACAAGCTAGACACCATATGCAACATGCAACCACATATCACACTGCGAAGTTGGAGCTAGCACCTGTGACGGTGGTGTAGAGGAAGTGTTGTCTTCAGGTACAGAGCAACGTTCAATATCTTCATTTAGGCTTGTTGTTTCTTGAGAATCATGTGGAGAGGATGAAATTGCATTCTTTATAAGAGAATTGCATCTCATATTAACCCACGCGCATGACTGTCTCATCATAAGCGATAGACGCAGGATACACAAGAACGGTAGTTTGATGTAAGAACATGGTGTGATAGGCAGATGTAGTGTGTACCAAAAACAGGAAGGCATGTCATATTCACATGTATAATGTGTAAGCTAAGGAGATGCAATTTAACAAATTAGGAGCATTGATGAGGGATACACAAGAAAAGTAGTTTGATGTAAGAACATGGTTAATAGAAAGACGTAGTATGTACCAAAAACAGGAAGGCGTGTCATATTCACAGGTATAATGTGTTAACTAAGCAGATGCAATTTACCCTAATTAGAAGCATTACAAGGTAGACACCATATGCAACATGCAACCACATATCACACTGCCAAGTAAGAGCAAGCACCTGCGATGGTGGTGTGGGGAATTGCGGTGATCAACTAGAGAGCTACGTTGACTATCTTCATTTAGCCTTGCTGCTTCTTGAGAATCATGTGGGGAGGATGACCTTTGCACTCTTTAAACGAGTAGGGCGTCTCACAAGAACTCCACCGGGTGACTGTCTCATCATAAGTGATTGACGAGGGATACAAAAGAGCATTAGTTTGATGTACGGACATGGTTAATAGACATATGTAGTATGTATCAAAAACAGGAAGGCATGCCATTATCAAAGGTATAATGTGTAAAGTGGCAGATGCAATTTAACCAAATTGGAAGCAATACAAGCTAGACACCATATGCAACATGCAACCACATTTGACAGCGTGAAGTTAAAGCAAGCACCTGGGATGGTTGTGTGTGGCAATTGAGATCATGAACTGCAGAGCTACGTTTACTGTCTCCAACTGCTGACGTTGCACCCTTTAGAGCGCTGAAATGCTTAGTGCTTATCTTCGAATTACACTAGATCAACTTCTGTCTTTTCTTTTGTGCATTCATCAACACCGCGTCAGAGTCTGAAATACCCATACATAAAAAAAATAGTGTGAGTATGGGTGAAGTGTGTGCACAATTAGTACAGCGTAAAGGTAGCAGATAGCAGGTCGTGAGAAATAAATGACGGGAGACATATGATAGCTCTACAACATGCATGACACACTCAATTACTACAGGATTCTATGAAAATAACGATGTTGAAAGAAAATAGGTCAGTCCATTTTTTACTGCACCGTCCGATGTACAAAGAACGGGCAGATCGCCTTCATCTACCTCCGGCCGGTCGGTGTTGACGATCTTCCTTGAAACGCCGGCGACCATCGGCCCAAGATTCCTCCCACTGCGCCCTCCCCTCGACCTCACCACACCGCCGTGCTTGGCACCGCCCCCCGGCCATCCATTCAAACCCCGCCGACCTCCAGATCGGGCGCAAGCAGCTCCTGCGCCCCACACCCCTGTGATAGACACCGATGCGCCGCTTCCCCGGGGAACAGGCGGACTAGGTGCTTCAGCAGCGCCTAAGCGGTGTTGCTTCTTTTAATTGCAGTTCGTGACCACGAATTGAAATCGGTAGACTCTTGACCTCTAGCAAAGGTGAAATAGTAAAAGGGAGGAAACCTTGTGCATTTAGTATCACGAAGAAGATGCGATGAAGCGCTCAACTAGTTTCTTTCGTGGGATGAATATGGTGTGAGCGGAGACGTAAAATTTGCACGAATAAGGGAAGAGGAGTACCTCTTCTGCTTTGGCGATCTTTATGTCCTCCTTCTGTTTTTCCGACGATCTTGTTGTTCGCCGGAAACCAGAAGTTGTGGAGGACGGTGCAGCCTTGGACGAACCCATGGCCAAGTTATTGAGTGTGGTGCGGTGGCCATCTGTCGGCGGTGGGGAAGCAGATCCAAGGCGGTGAACGACGGTGTAGCGGGAACAACTCCGGTGCGGTGGACGGTTGCGACAGTGGAGCCGCAACAGTGAGGCGCAGGACAGCGTGGTCGGAGTGGTTCTAGTACGACGCACGTCAGCGTTGGCATCGTGGAGGCAGCTCTGCCTCGGCTTCAGCTGCTAAGTCCTTGAGGGCGTTGCGGTTGCGGTTGCGTTGGACGACGACGTCGGGGTACCGGCTCCGCCGTGATGGAGGAGGGCGGCGGTGGATTGGCCGCTATCGGGTGGAGGACGGAGGAGGCTTGGGTTTCGCGGCTGGTGGAGAGGGCGTTTTCACGCCCACGGAGTATGAATGGGGAAACGGAGGGAGGCGGGGAACTAAGGGGGAACAATGTTTCGGTTTGAGACGCGCTTGTTTGAAATTTGGGGAAAATTACATACTTTGCCCCCATCTAAAATTTCGGACATATTGCGGGTTGGGGTAGGACGGTCATGTCGGTGTCCCAAATGTGGGCGGGATAGATTTCGGCCGAGCGCATGGGTGTTTAGGCGCCCACGGCGTATGAATGCTTCTCGGAGGTGGTTGAGATCGGGCGTCTTGGTGAAGTTACAAGCCTACCCGGTTTAGACCTTTGGACATCGGGCCGATAGGCTACATGGGCCAGTCAGACAGTAATTTCCTACCACCAAAACATTAGTCTCGCGGTTTCGGGTGACCAGAGGCCTATTTGGCACTTCGCTCAATATTTGGGAGCGAAGCATTAACGTTTTCGGTTCTCTTGAATTGAACTTTCAGGATTTGTCAAACTTCACAAATCTTTACTCTTGAAAATCCTAAAGCTACGATTATTTTGGAATGGAGGGGGTACATTTTAATATACATTGTACACGAGTATATATTAAAAATATGCAACTTACCTCAGTTCATGCATGGTTCCAGGTATAATCTCCTTGGTTGCAAAAAAAAGTTAGATATGCGTATGAATATATATAGCATGTTCAAACTCACAACAAAGATTGATGCCCCCTTTACATCTGATTTACAAATGCCATTATCTCGGGTTCAAATAGATGAATGCACTTCCTTTGAATTCGAATCTTCAAACCCCCTTTATGTTGAATTCGACATGTATTTTATTTCGTAGCTAGCAATTTGGAATGTATCCATGCAAGTGACAAATGTATAAAGTGCTTCACACTAACAACATGGAGTGCACCAATTAATGTTTATATATGAATTGCAAAAGCATCCATTGCCTGTATTTCAAACCGCTCTCACTCTATGGATCGATAATATGAAATAAACACATGCACATGCTAGAATTCAATAGAGTATGGGTGTCTGATAGACCGATTTTCGTCCATACGCAATTTTGCAAAATTCATGATCTCATCCAAAAATAATAATGCCATTTATATTTTAATTTAATGCATAGAACCGCCTTTTACACGTAGATGCACTATGCCTCGCCCCGTTCTCACAAACGCGTTATATATCTCTCTATCTAACGCATAAGTGCACACACTTTATATGCATCGGCATTTCTCTTTCACACATGCTCACAATCTCTCTCGGGGTGTCGGGGTGTCTCACGCACATGCTCTCTCTGCTTTCTCTCTCTCTCTCGACTACTATGTACCACTCTTTTCACTAATCTCGGTTGGAAAACACTATTTCTCTCACATGCATATATACACATGCACGGTCTCTACTAGCCCTCTATACGCACATATATGTGCCTACGTGTCTCCCCAGACGCACATTATCTTTAGGCCTCTCTCGCACACATTGCACCCCCCCCCCGACACAAATCTCAAATCGAAGTTGTCAGAAATGATTTCAACATAACATTCGGTAGGATATCCTGGGCTGGTAGGCGGGATGGTAATACGAGGCAAAGTTTTACCCTAGTTCGGATCGGACCCTTGCAGTTGAATAAAGAGCCTACTCCTGGTACTGTATATTAGTGATAGGGGTGTGTACAAAGTACACGTGAATACCAGACATTGTGCGTGTGTGTATACTATCGACGAACTAGCCCCCAAGCTTGTATAACATACTAAGGGCCTAGGGTTACAAATCATATATAGTCGGCTTATCACCACTGGGATAGAGTCCTCCGCGATCTGGTAGCTTCGTGTTGTACGCTGAGTCCTCCACATGGGTCTCCGTATAACATGTCTCGGTCCAACCTATATGTGGCGCAGGATGGAACCGACCCATGAGTCTTCATGTTGACCCACCACAACTAGAAATGATGTGCCCACCACACCACACACGCAATCGGCCACTAAGAAAATAAGCATATACAATAGTACAACGGTATCTAGCTCATGATACGTCTCCATATTTTGTTGATGACAGTGATGGACTTTGCATTTGATGCGTGCTCCGTATTTTGTTGACGACACTTACGGTCATTGTATTTGAAGCGAAAGCACGATATGGTCACTGGACTTCAGAATAAGCTCATCACGGTCACCACATACATTTTGTCATGCTAACCAACATGTGGTTGGATGGTTAGAGGACAGTGGTTTCTCGAGCCCACCAAGGTTAAAGTCCCGGTGCTCACATTTATCTTGTGTTAATTTCATTATTTTCCGGCGATGTACGTTCAGTGGGAGGAGACGTTCCACTCGACTACGAGCCACCTATGGTGACTTCGTAAAATCTCAAGATCATGTAGATGAAAAAGTCACCGACCGACGTGTAGCCTCACCTCGACGCATACACATGCACGCACGCAAGACACACACGCATGTAGGCGTGCAACACTGACACGTACACATAACATACACACGCACGCATGCTGGCGTGCAACACTGACACATATACATGCACTCACGAACACACGCACGTACGCACCCATGCATGCAACATCGAAACGCACTTTGCACGCACGCAACACTCGCACGCCTGCATGCACACAGCACATGACGCAAGACACACGCTCAACCTATACGTGCATGCACCCTTTGTTAAGGACATGGATTTTTACGGGTATTAATCAATCTTATCTATGATAAGCAGAACATTGATGTTTGCATCGGTCTTTATGAATCACAACGTATCGAACGGGCTATCAACATAGTAGGCTTAACGACATGAAAAATATGACGCCACACTCAATGAACAATCATCGGTTTATGAAATGCCCACTTCTGAACGCCCTGGCCCACCAAGGGTTCCTTTGCTGTGCGCTGCCTGCGTTGGGTCACTGACATGCAGGCCATGCACCCAAACAGCCCACACGTCAGTGGACGAACGGTGCGGTGTCCTAGGTCAGAGTCGAGGGTGCCACTCGCGGCACGCCCGGCTGAACACGCCTCCGTGCCGCATTCAAACGCGTCCATGAAACCCGCCTGTGTGGAAGCCGAGAAACCCACTCTGGACACACGTCCGTTCATGACTGGGCTGGCGTTAGGCTAGCCATAGTGGGGGTAACATAACCGGTAACATGCACTTGGGACTAGCAAACAAGCTTATGTGGCACACAATTAAATAAGAGAGAGAGAGGGTTATAGTAACATAGGTAGATACCATATCATGTTAAATGCTATACTACTTTGTGTCATGCATGGCAATAAATATGGTAATCTATGATACTACTTTATGATACTATGCACTAAGGTAGTATCATATACTAGTATCATATGCATGATACTAGTATATGTTACTCCCCACTATGAGTAGCCTTAAGCATAGCCGGCCGAGCTCATCCCGTCCGCCGACTATTTATTCTCCTATTTAAACGAGGCCAAACGCCGGCCAAGAATCGCACACCTCCGCCGCTCCCCTATCTCCTCCACCATTTTGTCCACTCTTACAATGGCTTACAAAGAGTAGTTATTCCGCATCCAAGCCGGCTGGGTAGCCCGCCGGATACGAGCTATGCAGCTCGCTGATCCACCTCCCTCCCCTCGCCCGTGGAGCGATTTGCGCCCCAAGCCGGTGCGCGATTCAAAGAACTCGCTGCTCGAGCTAGCTCGACGAGGAGCGGCGACGGCGTCGTTGCTGCCGTCCACGCCGCCGCCTCATACCGCGTCTCCTGTTTCTGTGGCCGAGACTCCCATGCCGGCGGCCGCGCCATGCAAGCAGCGACAGAAGCCGGGTGTGCGGAGAGCGATGAGTCGGTGGCCAGCGCCTCCGTATCCGCCGTCATCATCGAGGAGAAGTAGAACACGGGAGGCCGCCGCCGCTTGGGTCCCATGAAGGCCACCGTGGAGGCGACGCCGGCGTACACAGCAGGTGTCTTGCCAGATCCTTTTGTTGCGAGGACCTTCATCGACCCCGCATTGGCTCCACAGAAGAGGTCAATGTTAGGATGAACTCGAGCCGGTGCCGGCCATGTCGAAGTAGTGGCCGGTGATGAACTCGAACCGGTGCCGGCCACCATCATCTTCGGCACCAGCCAATGATATCAGTTGGGCAGTGGGGAAGCGAGCCGTCCTTTGCGCTGAAGCATATACCTCCGGGGCTCCCGGCAGTCCAGTGATCGTGCTGCTGAAAGTGCAACTATCCCTAGGTGGTTTTGGTAATTCATAACAACATATAGCTCATTGAGCTAATACTATTCCAAGATGAATATTTAAGGAAAGCTCAATGAATGGCATGGCATGGATGATGAAAGTGGATCCCTCAAAATATTAAGGACAAAGGATTGGCTCAAGCTCAAAAGCTCAAGACTCTACATTTTACATTTTAGTGATCCAAGATCACATAGAGTCTATAGGAAAAGCCAATACTATCAAGAAGGGATGAGGTGTTGCTTAATGAGCCTTTTGCTCCATGTGCTTAGTGATATGCTCCAAAACCCTCCACTACTTTCTCACATCCACATATGACCTAAACCCAAAGTCAAACTCGGCCCTACCGATTCTTTCTATCCGCGCCACCGAAGTTCGGATGTCATAGCCACCGCCACAAACCCTAGGCAAATCGGTTTCACCGATAGGGATCTCGGTCTCACCGAGATGGGATTGTAATCTCTGCTTTCCCTTCGCAACTTTTCGGTCTAACCGAAAGAGCGAATCGGTCCCACCGAGATTACAATGTAAACTCTCTGTTTCCCTTTTGTAACTTTTCAGTCTCACCGAAAGAGCAAATTGGTCCCACCGAGTTTACCTGACCAACTCTCTGGTTAGCTAATTACCAGATTTGGTCTCACCGAGTTTGTGTAATCGGTCTCACCAAGATTATTTATGCCCTAACCCTAACCAAATCGGTCCTACCGAGATGCATGTCAGTCCCACCAAAAATCCTAACGGTCACTAGGTTTACTAAATCGGTCCGACCGAGTTTTATGATTCGGTCCCACCGAGTTTGGTAAATTGTGTGTAACAGTTAGATTTTGTGTGGAGGCTATATATACCCCTCCACCTCCTCTTCATTCGTGGAGAGAGCCATCAGAACAAACCTACACTTCCAACTTACCAGTTCTGTGAGAGAACCACCTACTCATGTGTTGAGGCCAAGATATTCCATTCCAACCATATGAATCTTGATCTCTAGCCTTCCCCAAGTTGCTTTCCACTCAAATCTTCTTTCCACCAGATCCAAATCCTATGAGAGAGAGTTGAGTGTTGGGGAGACTATCATTTGAAGCACAAGAGCAAGGAGTTCATCATGAACACACCATTTGTTACTTCTTGGAGAGTGGTGTCTCCTAGATTAGCTAGGTGTCACTTGGGAGCCTCCGACAAGATTGTGGAGTTGAACCAAGAAGTTTGTAAGGGCAAGGAGATCGCCTACTTCGTGAAGATCTACCGCTAGTGAGGCAAGTCCTTCATGGGCGACGGCCATGGTGGGATAGACAAGGTTGCTTCTTCGTGGACCCTTCATGGGTGGAGCCCTCCTTGGACTCACAAGAACTGCTACTCCTACGTGGGTTGAAGTCTCCATCAACGTGGAAGTACGATAGCACCACCTATCGGAACCACGACAAAAACATCCATGTCTCCAATTGTGTTTGAATCCTCCAAACCCTTCCCTTTATATTCTTGCAAGTTGCATGCTTTATTTTCCGCTGCCAATATACTCTTTGCATGCTTGCTTGAATAGTGTGAAGATTGCTTGACTTGTTCTAAAATAGCTAAAATCTGCCAGTCTAAAATTGGGAAAAGGTTAAGTTTTTATTTGGTCAAGTAGTCTAATCACCCCCCTCTAGACATACTTCAAGGTCCTACAAGTGGTATCAGAGCTTTGGTCTCCATTTGCTTTGATTTCCATAGCTTTTGGTGGTCATAGCCTTGGTTTCACAACCTAGGAGAGTATGGTGTCTAACGAGGGAAATTATCATTGTAGAGGTCCTTACTTTTATGGCACTAATTTTGCTAGTTGGAAGCATAAGATGAAAATGCATATTCTTGGACATAACCCCGCTGTTTGGGCTATTGTGTGTATTGGCTTGCAAGGTGAATTCTTTGATGGGAGAGAACCGAACCGTGAAGCTAGTGCGGATGAGTTGAAGATGTTGCAATACAATGCTCAAGCTTGTGATATCCTCTTCAATGGATTGTGCCCCGAAGAATTCAACAAAATCAACTGTCTTGAGAATGCAAAGGAAATTTGGGATACTTTGATTGATATGCACGAAGGTACCGACTCCGTCAAGGAATCCAAGTTGGATGTGCTCCAAAGTCAGCTTGACAAGTTCAAAATGAAGGGTGGTGAAGGTGTCGCTGAAATGTACTCTAGGCTTGCTCTTATCACAAATGAGATTGCCGGCTTAGGAAGTGAAGAGATGACCGATAGATTCATCATCAAGAAGATCCTAAGAGCATTGGATGGAAAATATGATACCATGTGCACATTGATCCAAATGATGCCCAATTACAAAGATCTCAAGCCTATGAAGTCATTGGAAGAATTGTTGCTCATGAGATGTCACTCAAGGATAAGGAGGAACTTCACAACAAGTCGAGTGGTGCTTACAAAGCCTCATGTGAAGCCCCCACATCATCATGTGTGCATCACTCTATGTCTATGGATATCCTTGTTTGTTCCTTGTGGGACTAACCCATGTAGGTATTGAAAGTGCAACTCACTCCAAAGGATTGCTCCAAATGATCTACATCAACATTGAGCATCCACATCTTCAACACCTACATGAAGTCATCATCGACAAAAACCCAAGGTTAGTTTATCCTCTAAGGGGATCTCACATCTAGGGGGAGCTTAACTCTAAGAATTGAGTCAAAGCAACTCTAATGATGTGAACACATAAATGCTTTTATGTAAAAGTGGTAACCCCACTTGAGCTTAAACGATGAGTATGACCTATGATCAAATGTTCTCATTTGACTCCTAAGTCAATATACTCATATATAGATGACCTAGTCATCGCCAATTGTTTGATAGATGCTAGAATTGGTTGTGCATGCTTTGTCACATATTTCATTTGTCATCTTATTGTGTGAGCATGTTGGTTGCATATTTACTCATTCGAGGACATCCACTTGTTGTTTTGATTGTTTGGCTTTTCTTTCTTTGGCCAAGTGGATGGACAAGAATGCCTAAGAACCTTCTCTAGCTATCTATGCTTTTCTCGTCTCAAACTCTATTCATGCTACATCACAAAATTTGATCAAGTCAGATCCGAACCACTCCGTGTGAGGAGCACTCGGAGTCCCCGATTCGTCATAGACTTAAACTTCCAAAACTTCTTTGTGATTTTCGGTCTGACCGATTCCTCCTTTTCGGTCATACCGAGATTACTAAGTCGATCTAGGTTTTCATCTCGGTGCAACCAATTTGTACTTTTCGGTCACACCGAGTTGCAATAATCGTCATAGTTTTGCATCTCGGTGCCACCGAGTTGTACCACTCGGTCACACCGACAGGGTCGGGCTATATATATCGCACGGGCAAAATTTGGAAAAACTTTCTCCGAATCCTCTTGCCCGCACATAGCTCGCTCTGACAACGTGGTCTATGGATCGTCGACTTCGTCGCCAGCCGCCTCCAGTCGCTGGTCTCCGCCGCCGTCAACGGAATTCTCCTCCGCCGTTGCCGCCGTAGCGAGTTCCCGCCGAACTAGGGTATGGACTCGATCACAGTGCTTTCCTCGTCCGATTCTGAGCACATTGTGAACATTATGCATCTTGCCACGATTGAAACACTCCTATCCAGTCAAATCAATCCTTAGGATAGTTGCGATTCGAAAATTTAGGGTTAGGTTTCCGCCGAAACCATCTCGGACCCACCGAGTTGAAAAACTCGGTCCCACCAATTTGGCTGATGCCATTGCACTTGTAAGTCTCGGTCTGACCGAGAATTACAAATCGGTGTGACCGATTTCTGAACTTTGTGAAACCCTAGCAGTCTCGGTGTTACATCAATCGTGACTCGGTCTGACCGAGTTCACTAGTTTAGGTTCCAAAACTGCTTCGGTATCACCGAGTTTGAAAATCGGTAGATCCGAAATGTTTTTGGGAAACTAAGACTAAGTTTTTTGAATCATTCTTTGCAAAAATCTCTGCATTTTGTGATGCTCATCCACTCTACCTCATCTATAACTATTCACTGTGGTCAGCAGTCATTGGACAACATGTCGCACTGCAGTGATAGCCAGAACAAATCTGAAGAGCAGATCCAATTGAGCGAGGGCACTAGTCCCTCAAGCAGCTCAGATGAGGGGAGCGGAAGCACTCTGAGCAATTTGCCCAAGGCTGCCACTAGGTCAAGAAAGAAGAAGACCTCAGAGTCTGAGGATGAGGATTACGTGGCAGTTGAGGATGAGGCAAGCTCCAAGAAGAAAGTGCTCAAGAGGGAGATCAGTTCATCTGCAGTGAAGCCTGGTTTGAAAATCAAAAGGCCAGCAGGCAGACAACCAATGTCCAAAGCCAGAGTGGCTACTCAAGCTCCTTTGGAATCTCAACCCAAAGAGCATGTTGCTACAGAGGGAAAGAAAAGGAAAGAAAGGGTCAAGAAGACCATGGCAAGAGGATAGGGAAGCCTTCCATGATGGAAGAGGAAGAAGAAGAAGAGGTTGCAGAGCCTGCACCCAAGGCACAAAAGCTGATGGGTGATGCTATCAAGTCAGGGGCTGCAACTTCCAAGCCCAAAGCTGCCCCCAAGCCCAAGAATGCACCCAAGAGGAATACCAGGAGCATACCAGCAGCTGGAAAGAACAAGGCCCCATTGCCTAAGGTTGAAGCTGAAGAAGATGAAGAAGGGCAGGTCCTAAGGAAGCTAAAACCCAAGATCCCAGACCACAATGATGCTCATCCTGTGGCTGAAAACATGAAGATCAGGAGAGATAATGGGTTGAGGCTATGGAGAGAGACAGATCCATATGCCACGAGGAGAAGGACTGCTGTGGATTACAGGTTCCACACCAAGGAGCAGCAGGACTTTTATGAGACTATTTTGCTGGATAAGAAGCCCATAGTTTGCGATATGAGATGGGTCAACTGGACCTACATGAAGGAGAACGCAGAACACTACCCTGGAGTATATGACAGCTTCAGTGCTTGTGGAGTTGCTGATTTTGTTGGGCAGAAGCTCACCAACTGGAACGACGAACTCATCATGCAATTCTACTCCACAACACACTTCTATCCAGATGGCAGGATAGTGTGGATGTCAGAAGAAACTAGATATCAGTCTACCATAGAGGAATGGGCAAGTTTGATCAATGCCCCAAAGGAAAGTGAGGATGACCTGGACATTTATGGTAAGAAGAAAATGGATCATAGTACAATGTCACACATGTACAAGGAGATCCCCGATGATGCACTTGATAACTTCAAGTTTGGATCAGTCCATTTTCTGCTGTCAGGGCTGCCTACGATCAACTGGATCTTAAGGCATACTCTATTGCCCAAATCAGGTGACCATAACATGATTAGAGGACATGCAATCAATTTGCTTCATGTTTTTGATGTGCCTCAGAAATTCAAGGTCATGAGCCTCATAGTCGAGACAATTAAGAGGACAACAGCAGATCAGAAGAGGAGCTGTGGTTATGCCCCACAGATTCAGGAGTTGATAAACTCGAAGATGGGCACAGGAAAGTATCTCTTGGATAAGGAACACATGGTTCTCTATCCTGATTTTGAGGACAATCGAGTTGTCATGACCGAGAATGAACCATCATCAGTGCAAGCTCAGGAGAGAAAGGAGAAGGCAAGGAAAGAGAAAGCTGCAAAGATGCCAACTCAAGCAGAGGCATCTGACTACTTTCTGAAGAACAAGCAGGAGCAGCTTGGTTACTTAATAGCATCATCTCTACGGATTGAGAAGGGGTTGGCCACCCTAACTCAAAACCAGGAGAGCCTCGGAGAGAATCATGGAACAAAATTCTATGATCTTGATGTCAAAGTGACTGAGATTCACCACTGTGGAGCAATTACAAGATGATATGCAGGAGAGGAAGGGCAAGACGACAAGTGATGCATTTGCGAGTGCCTAGAGCTCAGAGGTCACCTGCAGTACCAACTCCAGACACGAGTCACTACTTCAGCCCGGCTACAGCTCCAGCTCAACCAGCTCCAGCTCCAACTTCTTCAGCTCCTGCCACGTCTACTGATGCGTTCATCCTTGGAGTCCTGTCTACACCACCACCAGAAGACCAAGCCTGAGAGACGACATAGTACTATGCATTTTCTAGGAACTTTTTGGTAACTTGTTGCCAAAGGGGGAGAAAAATGTATAGATCATAGGCTTCGAGAGAGAGAGAGAGATTTGCTTTTGTTCTCTCTTGTCTTCTTGGTTCAACTTTTTTTGCGTTTGATTGCTTGAGATACTATGCATTACCTGTGAGACATTGATGATCATGTGTTTGATCATAAGCTACACTTATGCGTGTTAGTTGATATTATCTTATTTATCCATGTATGATCATTCACTGTGCTTGGTGATGAGTGCATGTATTCAATCGTTATTATTTTGAGCGCTCCACCAAGATGTATGTGACATGGAAGAGTAACCCATGAGCCTAATTTCTTGTGCATTTGCAGTCCAAAGCAAATCTTAAGATATGCACAAATTTAGGGGGAGCTCTTGCTTATCACATACTTCTCAAAGCGACGATGCTTTTCAATTTTATTATCATCTGTCGAAGTTTGATCTATATGTTGTCAACAATTACCAAAAAGGGGGAGATTGAAAGTGCAACTATCCCTAGGTGGTTTTGGTAATTCATAACAACATATAGCTCATTGAGCTAATACTATTCCAAGATGAATATTTCAGGAAAGCTCAATGAATGGCATGGCATGGATGATGAAAGTGGATCCCTCAAAATATAAAGGACAAAGGATTGGCTCAAGCTCAAAAGCTCAAGACTCTACATTTTACATTTTAGTGTTCCAAGATCACATTGAGTCTATAGGAAAAGCCAATACTATCAAGAAGGGATGAGGTGTTGCTTAATGAGCCTTTTGCTCCATGTGCTTAGTGATATGCTCCAAAACCCTCCACTACTTTCTCACATCCACATATGACCTAAACCCAAAGTCAAACTCGGCCCTACCGATTCTTTTCTATCCGCGCCACCGAGTTCAGATGTCATAACCACCGCCACAAACCCTAGGCAAATCGGTTTCACCGATAGGGATCTCGGTCTCACCGAGATGGGATTGTAATCTCTGCTTTCCCTTCGTAACTTTTCGGTCTAACCGAAGAGCTTAATCGGTCCCATCGAGATTACAATGTAAACTCTCTGTTTCCCTTTTGTAACTTTTCGGTCTCACCGAAAGAGCAAACCGGTCCCACCGAGTTTACCTGACCAACTCTCTGGTTAGCTAATTACCAGATTCGGTCTCACCGAGTTTGTGTAATCGGTCTCACCGAGATTAGTTATGCCCTAACCCTAACCAAATCGGTCCTACCGAGATGCATGTCAGTCCCACCAAAAATCCTAACGGTCACTAGGTTTACTAAATCGGTCCGACCGAGTTTTATGATTCGGTCCCACCGAGTTTGGTAAATTGTGTGTAACAGTTAGATTTTGTGTGGAGGCTATATATACCCCTCCACCTCCTCTTCATTTGTGGAGAGAGCCATCGTAACAAACCTACACTTCCAACTTACCAGCCTGTGAGGGAACCACCTACTCATGTGTTGAGGCCAAGAAATTCCATTCCAACCATATGAATCTTGATCTCTAGCCTTCCCCAAGTTGCTTTCCACTCAAATCTTCTTTCCACCAGATCCAAATCCTATGAGAGAGAGTTGAGTGTTGGGGAGACTATCATTTGAAGCACAAGAGCAAGGAGTTCATCATCAACACACCATTTGTTACTTCTTGGAGAGTGGTGTCTCCTAGATTAGCTAGGTGTCACTTGGGAGCCTCCGACAAGATTGTGGAGTTGAACCAAGAAGTTTTTAAGGGCAAGGAGATCGCCTACTTCGTGAAGATCTACCGCTAGTGAGGCAAGTCCTTCGTGGGCGACGGCCATGGTGGGATAGAAAGGTTGCTTCTTCGTGGACCCTTTGTGGGTGGAGCCCTCCGTGGACTCGCGCAACCGTTACCCTACGTGGGTTGAAGTCTCCATCAACGTGGAAGTACGATAGCACCACCTATCGGAACCACGACAAAAACATCCGTATCTCCAATTGCGTTTGAATCCTCCAAACCCTTCCCTTTATATTCTTGCAAGTTGGATGCTTTATTTTCCACTGCCAATATACTCTTTGCATGCTTGCTTGAATAGTGTGAAGATTGCTTGACTTGTTCTAAAATAGCTAAAATCTGCCAAAGTCTAAAATTGGGAAAAGGTTAAGTTTTTATTTGGTCAAGTAGTCTAATCACCCCCCTCTAGACATACTTCAAGGTCCTACAGCTGCCGGACATGAGGAACACAAATCGATCGGCGGGCGACCATTTAGGCCAGGTATTATATACTGTCTTTGCCCGTAACTAGCACAAAGATAGTTCATTTTAATGTAATGAAATCCGTCATGTTTGTGTGAAAATCCGGTATTTTATATGATTTCCGTCGTTGTTTATATGAAATATCAGTTTTTACTACGTGTTTGGGTGAATTTCGTCCGGTTGGTTGAGTTGCTGTTATAATGTGTGCGGCTACGGTTGGATGGCGTAATTTGCGGGTCGCCGGTTAGTCTGCGGGCGGCTCGGGCGGCGTTGTGGGACAAAAAAACACAGCTCGTGCAAGCTCGTCTCCAACGTGCGCGCTGGAGGATGCATGACACCCGAGCCATTCCTCGTTCATCGGTGGCAAAGGTACTAGTGGACAAAAGGGTCGCCAATATTTTGGCTACCCCGGGCAAGATCCAAACAACCCCTCTCAACAGATTCAAATCCCTCGTTCGCCGTGGAATTTTGCCATGTGTTGTTTTCATGGACTAGCAAGATGCCCGTGCATCGCACGGAACATCAAGATGCATTTTTTACAAATTCCCGCATGCATGCAAGGGATAATTAATGTCCTCCTTTGCTAGTACCACGAGGCAAACACCATTAATATTGCATCGATTAGTGTTAGTGGCCTTGTATATCTGCAAATTGTAATTTTGATAGTGGCTCCTTGTATATAAAAATGGAGGGAGAAATATGAGAGATAAGGTGAGGAGGAGGGGCGTGGTGCCATGGTGGTGACTGGTGGTCGGATCAAGGCGGAGGCATGGGGATGGATGGCGCATTATGTCTAGGGTTTGTATCTCTCTCACACACACACCCACGTAGGGTGGGGGACGTGCACGAAGAGAAGAGGTGCACGCATGGCGCACGCATTCTGCCTCTCTTTCCCAACCACACCCGCGCGGGTACACGGTGGAGCTCATTTCTGTATGAAAAAGGCAACCCATGTGGTAATTTGGCACGTGTACTGGTTGTCCACTTGGTGGAGGGAGGATCGTCTACCACGGGTGAACAAACAAATTGCGACTTGACGCGTTATGTTAAACTAAAAAAAGAGGCAAACCATGTGGGGCCTACCTTAGAGGCAAGGCTCTAACACTGGAGTACTTTTGATGTGTCCCGTCAACTCGCAAAACGAGGAGAAACTTGCTTAGTACGCCGTCTCCCCCGCCCACGGGCGCGGTGGCTCGCAGGATGAGGTGAAGCTTACTACCATCAGACGCCTTTTCGCTCCCTCGCCCATGCACGCGGTGGCTCGCAGCAGCACGAGGAGAAAATTTTACTACTCCTCCGTTTACTCCTCGTCCCTACTACATACTTTGGTTAGTACTCCCTCTATTTACTTATACAAGGCCACTATAAAAAAATACATTTTGCATCTATACAAGGCCACAAATAGTAATTGAGACAAAAGTTACTACTCCCTCCTTTCCAGTTTATGGCTCAATTTCAAAATCTCTCCAAGCAAGGTAGACGGTGAGTGGTCGAATTAATTTCGTAGTTTGCACAAGTAATTAGTACACTCATTTTTCTCAAAAAGAAGTTATGTTTACCGAGGCATTTATTAGAACGAATGCATGAATGACCACTAAATTTCCATGAACTTGTACATGCATTGGTTAGTTTCCTCTTGACACTGCTTGCGTCGGGTGATCTAACGCACCTCAAAATCCAACATGTAATGGTACTACTACTAGGTATAGTAGAATTGAGACTTATCAAACGGAAAAATGAATGTTTTTTAAATGAGCCCTATAAACCCTAGTGGGTACGTACTCCGTAAAAACAAATTTTTCCAAAACTAAGTCGCTCCCTTTCATGAATTCTGTAGTATACTCCTCTGTCGAAGCTCCCTTTCATGAATTCTGTACTTCCTGTCGCCGACATGTGGGACATATAGCAACCGGGTCAACTTGTCAAGCACCAAATAACGGGCAGAACAGCAGGGACGCACCCCACTCGTGACCGCCCAAGAGTAGTAATGAGCAATGAGACGTCAAATCACAATGCCGCACCTTCCTGCATTTGGACGAAGCAACCATTATTTCACACTTCGGTTCGCCATCATCTCAAACCACGTACTAGTATTGCTTCTGCCTCAAGAGGGACACACGCATCGCCTTGGTACATCATGACATGTGGGACCGCATGACAGGCCATGCTCCCCCGCCGATCGCTCGGTAAAATCACCTCATTTTTACTATACTTCCTCCGTATCCGTTTACTACATGGCATGCACGTCGTTCTAGGTTGAGAATTTAATTGGCTATATATGTGATGAACAGTACTCTAGCCTTTTAAAAAATGTATACTTTTGTACAGTAGCACTATCGATGGATTGCGCCATGGAGCAAAAATTGAAATTAAAAAAAGGTGGTACATATAGAGAACGCTCGTCCTCAAATTATGCATATAGTACTATTAAAAAAGCTAGTACGTGCTTAATTGGGGTGCTAAATTCTATTAAAGAAATACTTGTAGTATGTACATACTGAAGAGTTAAAGTAACGAGAAGAAACATAACATAGTTCTGTTGGGGCTCAAAGACAACACACCCCTCAAATTAAACTAAGCACACCTGAAATTAAACTATGCAACTAATCTGGTAGACACTGCATTAGAAGTTTATAACCACCATGAGCAACAACACTGCCACCTTACTCGGAGTTCTCGTCCACATCCTCGACTTCGTCCTTGTCCCTCTTCCTCTTGGCCGATACTTCTTTGCTTGAACCGCACACTTGGCTGTTTCTCTTCATCCAACCCTTGTAGATATTGAAACAAAGGTAGCCATCAATTGTAGCGTAGTGGATGTGGTCTATATCTAGTACATTCCGCTGCCATGCATGACGATGAAACGTGTAATGAGGTTTCTCCAGTTTATGGTACGAAGGATGAACCATGGCTCCTGCCAGGGTCAGCATTGAAGGCTGACGAGAGGGCACCAGCCGATTCTTCTGGAGGTCGAAGGGGTTGCCTACAACGAGGCCTATCCGACCCAGGACTTCTTCGTCGTTCTTAAAGTCTACGGTAACGAATTTCACTGTTTTGTCCTTGAGGAAGTTCTTAAAATCCTGGCACTCAACATGGCATATGTGGTAGACCAAGCAAACGTTATGTATGCAAACCTGGATAACGGCGGGCTTCTTCCTCTCTTCGTCCTTTAGATCCTTCTCTCGTCCCACGACTGTGGTGTACTCAACATCTAGCCCAGCGACCCACTCATCATGTGAGTTTTCGAGCATGCGTCTGTAGCGAGAAAGGCATCGTTTCACCTCGCGGAAGTACGGGTGTAGATGATGTCGAACTCATCGCCGGTGATGGTTCTAACCTTGTACTCACCACCGATCGGGGAGATTTGGGACGCCATGGATTTGGGAGGAGGGTTAGGATTAGTGGAACTGCCGTAATGTGAATGGACAGGACGACTAGGAGCGAACCGCCGTAGTATTAAAGGACGTGCGGGGACGAGTAGGAGCGAAGTGCCAGCGTGCGAACGGCAGGGTAGTGGCTTTCCATTCTCCCATGATACGGGATTTCGAGAGCCCTTGGATCTGAGATCGGACGGTTGCATGGCGTGATTCTAGACCTATGGGTGAATATCCTATCCTGGAGGGTTATTCTGCAAATTTTCAGCAACTTAGCATGCGACCGCTTGATTCAGATCCAAGGGCTGCCAAAGAGTCTGTATCATGGTCGCGCCTTACCACGACCGTCAGATCGCCATTTCGCGGTCGCTTCTTGGAGATTTAACACAATGCGTTAGGCTATCCGATGTTGGCATGTCATACATAGTCATCACTTAGTCACTCATACTACAACAAGGTTGGCTATAAGTGTATTTTTTACTCCTCTCTATCTCTTTCTTCAGACTCCTCCGTCCCATTTTATAAGAACGTTTTTGACACTAGTGTAGTATCAAATACGTTCTTATATAATGGGACACAGGGAGTACTAGTATTTATTGCATTTGCCAAGGAGTGACCTCTTCCAATGAAATGGTGTTGCTAAGTTTGCTTCATTTAGTTAGCTAGAGACTCAAAATTGTCTTTTCACCTAGGTACACATGCTTAGCACCGTTTCTTCCTTGGGTCACCAAACTAGTCTCTCTCTTCTTGATTAACTTGCCACATCAAACTTTATGCCTATGTGGCAAGCTTAAGCACCTGTAGGAGCAAGTACAATAGTGCGCTTTACATGGCATTTTTGCATATGTGGAGGAAAGAGAGGCAAGGAAAAAGTGGAGAAGTGGGCTCTCATGCAAGAGCCAGCCTCTACTACTACATGGTGGAGCATTGGGAGAGGCACCTGTATGGTGGTGGTCAGGAATCGGGAGACTCACGCTGGTCGTAGCGACGCAGTTAAAATGATAATGGCAAGTCAAATCACGGGGCCCCACCTGTCCAAAGAAGAATCATTGTCAAATCACACAGCCCACGTTTGCAGCAGCCTACCCCTCGTCTTCTCGCATCTCTGTCGAACCAACTAGGCGGAACTACCCCGCCACGCATTGTGAAAAGCCCGCCCTCAACTTTTAAATACAACTACTCCCTCCGCCTAGGTGAGTAAGTCATCTTCTGAAAACCAAATAATCCCAAAATACTAAGGCGTGGTGCATTAACTTCTACCTCGTTTCTTGTTTCTTCACATATCAACCAATAAGAATCCAATGATATACTTTTTGTGACATAGTAACTCATATTTAGTTAGTTAAATGGATGACCTAGAACTACGTGCAGGCCCTATAAACCGAGACGCCCACAAATAAAAAACCGAGACGGAGAGGGTAGTTCAGCATGTATCTTTTTAGATCAATATAGTCGGGATTCACCAAGGAGCAAAACCAAGTGGTAGGCTGCTCCTGTCGTGTTGGCGTAGCAACTCAAGCAGGGTCAGTCCGCACACGAAATGATGACACACTTAACAGGACCCCTTTGGCAGACATGTGGCTCATCCACCGTCTTGTTCCACGCGCGATGCACCAAATCACAGTTCGGAGCAGCGGTTGGAATTGGAGGTGTAAGTGCATCTAGTGCTACCCCTAGTTGGTTTTGGAGTATTGACGACAAATGTGGTTGAGGGACTAATGCGTTCGTGAGAATTGCAGGATAACGCAGGTGGTGTCCCTCATTGATTCGGTTTACCCACCGGAGATGACCCCTAAAAATGTATGAAGACATTGACGACAATGGTGGTATGTGAAGATATTCACATTGAAGACTATGACATGAGAAGACATTGAGTGAAGACTATGGAGCCTTGAAGATCGTGGTCGTTTATTTGTTTCCTTTTCTTCTTTGTTGAGTCATAGGAACCACCGCATCGTTAAGTGGGGTCCAAGTGATCATAGTCGAATGATGAAGTGATGCGCAACCCAAATCCTATGTCTTTGAGCGAAGACAATGAGAGCAAAACTTATCCAGAGCTGGATGAGTCAGCTTTGCTTGTAGCCCAAGTAAAGTTGCCGTGTGTTTGAAATCGACCGTTGGAACACGTGTCAGTTCCTTAGTGACCCAGGGTCATTTTGGACATAACAGGTCGGGTTGCCTAGTGGCTATAAATAGCCCACCCTCTACACCATAAATTGGTGGCTGCTCAGAGTTAGTACACGGCTTTTGTCGTTTGAGAGCAACCCACCTCGAAGCCTTTGAGAGAGAGAAATCCTTGCGAGGACAAAGCCCAAACACCCAGAGCCAAAGAGTGTTAGGCATCATCAAGTCTTTCTGTCTCATGTGACCAAGACTTATTACACTTGAGGACTGTGAATCCTCCGGCCGGTTAGGCGTCGCTCGAGCATCCAAGAGTCATTGTGGATTGCCGGTGAACGCAGTCTGTGAAGGTTCGGAAGTCTACCTTGAAGACTTACCAGAGTGATTGGGCGAGGACTGTGTGTCCTTAGCTCAAGGGGAATAAGGTGAAGACGCGGTCTTGTAAGTTGAATCTCAGCCTCCCTAACCAGATGTACAGTTGCCACAAAGAATCGAACTGGTCCAACAAATCCTGTGTCTTCAACAAGTGACTGGTTCTATCTTCTCCCTCTCTTTACTTAGAGTTTGACTTCGTGAAGTCATTGCCTATCTATCATACCTATTTGACTTCATTGCTTGACTACTTTTGTTGATTGGCTTCTCACTATCTTCCATCTTGATCCTTACTACCAAGCTGCTATTAGTCTTGTACTTTCACGTTATTGCATACTTGACTATGGTTTGCTTGTTGTAGTTTACCTTCCGATGCATGTCAATTAGGTCATTTCTATTGTTTGTCTTCGAAACATCCGTGTTTTGAAGACTTTCCTAAAAATCACCTATTCACCCCCCCTCTAGTCGATAACTAGCACTTTCAATTGGTATCAGAGCAAGGTACTCCCTTGTTCTGTGTGATTCGGTTTAACCACCTGGAGTTTTAGCTATGTCGACTGCAGGGATAATCAAAGTCTCCGCTGCTTGCCCGTGTTCGATGGAACTGACTATCCCTACTGGAAGAATAAGATGCGCATGCATCTTGAAGCCATTGATGTCAACCTCTGGTATGTCGTCAAGAACGGTGTTTCCAGATCTGGTGAAGGTGTCACCCCTGCTGATGTCAAGAAGTTCATTCAACTGGACTCTACTACAAAGAACATCATCTGTGGCCATCTGACCAAAGGACAGTATGGTCGTGTGAGTGCTCTGGAAACGTCGAAGCTAGTTTGGGACTGGCTATCCAAGGTCAACGAAGGCGTCTCAACCCAGAGAGATCAAAGAATCAGTGTTCTTCACAACCTCTTCAACCGCTTCAAGAGAAACGACAATGAAAATGTACAGCTCACGTTTGATCGCCTCACTGACATCACAAATGAGCTTCATGCTCTCGGCGCCACTGAGATCACCAAGCATGAAATCGTCAAGACACTACTGAGATCACTTGACAGCTCTTTTGACACCCTTGCCCTCATGATACAAGAACGTCGACTTCAAGACACTCGATCCGTCTGATATACTTGAGAGGCTCAACACACATGAGTTCCAGCTTTTCTCGAGAAAAGAGATATCTATGGTCCCAACTATGGCCGAACTCGCGCTTTGAAGGCAAAAGTTGTTTCCTCATACGAAGAAGAATCCATTGCGGTTCTGATGATCCTGAAGACATTGGAAAGGAACTTGCTATGCTTGTGAAGAAGTTCCAGAAGTTCACTAGGAAGAAAGGCTTCAGAAAGTCTTCATGATCCAGCTCAAGAAGTGATGAAGCTTCCACTCATGACCACAAGAAGAGAACCTGTCACAAGCGCAAGAAAACTGGACACTATATCTCTGAGTGTCCATAGTGGGACAATGAGAAGAAGAAGAAGAAGAGCAAGGAATATGATTCTGATGACAAGAAGAAGAAATCTTCAAAGTCTTCTTCCAAGTCCTCACCTAAGTCTTCATCGCATAAGAAGAGCTCATCTGGCAAGGCTCGTGCTTTTGTTGGCAAGGAAATGGATTCAGAGGAGGAGTCCGCTCGAGGAGGTGGAGGTGGAGTCCAAGAGGAGTCCGACCACAGGCGTTGCAAGTCTGGCTTTAGCCACAGCCTATGTTGCCAAGTCCATCTTCAACACTGAAGATAATGACTTCTACACCAACGCTGAAGCTGATGACAAGGACGACCCTGCTCCCACCTACTGCATCATGGCACGCGGTGCCAAGGTAAAATCACGTGATGCTTACTTTCAAACATCAAGTGAAGATGACTCTGACTGTGAATCCAAACCCAGCTACAAAACACTTGCTAAAATTGCAACCG
The DNA here is from genome assembly GCA_021605145.1 of Aegilops bicornis. Taxonomy (NCBI): domain Eukaryota; kingdom Viridiplantae; phylum Streptophyta; class Magnoliopsida; order Poales; family Poaceae; genus Aegilops; species Aegilops bicornis. Next base: position 210,167,897 of record CM038674.1, read on the forward strand.
AACAACAAAGAGCTATGGAACATACTCAAAAACTGTTAGACAAAAGCGATGACCTGTTGGACACGGAAATGACGCGTTCACAGTCCTTAGTTGAAGACATTAAAAATCATCATGCTAAGTACCAAGAACTTGAAAGTCGTCATGAAACGCTCTCAACCACTCATGAAAAGCTCTCCTATGATTATCTTCAAAGGAAGCAAGAGCTTGAGAACTTGAGAGCGGCTCATGAAGATCTTCAAAAGAGAATGAGTCAATTCGCGGTCAATGATCAGTTCCGGCCAGGATGGATTTGAACCACCATGTCTAAAATGTCTTGAGCGTGATATCGCTGCCTCTGTTCTTGAATGTTCAACTGCTGCCATCTTGTTGCATTGTCTTCAACTACTAATGTGGTAACTAACCCCTCTGCGGAGGATACCACTACTATTGCTGATGAAAATGCTAGGTTGAAGACATTGCTTGAAACAGGATGTATAAAAGTGCGAAAGGGCATCGACACTTTGCGATGTCCTCAAAAGCAGATTCTGAACCGAAACCCTAGGAAAGAGGGTGTTGGGTTTGAGAGGAAAATGAATGTTGATGGTTCCTCTGAAGCCCGAGCAAGATACCAAAACCACATGGGTTGTTGCAAAGGGACCTTCAAAGGATCCTTCCACCTTATCCGCTTTACCTGTGCTAACCCTATTATCATTGATGAATCCTTTGATGCAAACTATAAGTTGTTCAAGAATCAGAATGGTGAAGTGTTTGCAGTGTATATTGGTACTAACTGCAGGAATGGACCATCTATGAAGAAGATCTGGGTTCCCAAAAGCTGTCTTGAGAATCTTCCAGTGAATGTCATCATGACACCACCTGGGAAGAAGACAAACCCTAGACCTAAGGCGTCATATGGTCCAAAGGCTTCATACAGACAGAGGACTCACCTGAGTCACCCTAACGCCAATGTTTTGCAGGGAAACCGTACTCAAATTTATGAATATGAGCGCGTGTCTTCAAACCGCTATGTTCATAGAACTAAGAACTTTTCTGCTTATTCATATGAGTATCATTCATCTCCTGCAAGGCTATTTGCTAGGGCTCCAAAGTCAAGTTCTCGATGCTGTACTTAGACTCATTGCTTCTAAGCCACCCTCAAGATGTGGGTGGTTAAGAAGAATTAACTTTATTTTGCAGAAAGGGTCTCCACCGAAAATCAAAGGCGTCGATGATATTGTTGGGGACCTAAAACATCTTGTAGGGCACAAGATCAAATGCCCAAATGGTCTCACTATGTATTTTGTTCTGAATTGTTTGCCATCCATCCTATCAGTCCTAATCTTGATTTAAGCTTCAATAATCCACTTGCCGTCAAATGTTTATGCTTCACAATGCTCTTGGTGAAGCCTATCCCCTAACTGCATCAGAGGGTATGACACCTCATGCTTCGTAATGGATTATGGACGGTGGATGCACTAATCATATGACTGGTGATCGAAGTCTTCTCATGGACTCAACCTTACGTCCATCGGACAAGAGTCACATCATATTTGGCGACACTAGTAAAAGCAAGGTATTGGGTCTAGGTAGAGTTGCAATCTCAAAGGATCAACACATGGATAAAGTGATGCTTGTTGAATCCCTTGGTTTCAACTTGATGTCCATCTCAATGCTTTGTGGCTTGAACATGATTGTGATATTCGAAAAATATCATTGCCTTGTACTAATGGAATCGACAAGTCTCTAGTCTTTGAAGGGTATAGGAAAGATGATCTATACATGGTAGATTTCTCGAGGTCCACGACTTGCCGTATGTCTTCTTGCAAAAGCTTGAGAATCTTTGGCTCGGCATCGGAGGTGGGGCATCTTGGCATGAGGAACTTACACACACTCGCCAAGAAGAAGCATGTCATAGGCATCGAAGGTGTCAAGTTCAAGAAGGATCATTTGTGTGGTGCCTGCGAAGCTGGAAAGATGACTAGGGCAAAGCACCCCTCGAAGACAATCATGATGACATCTCAACCCTTCGAGCTGTTACACATGGATTTGTTTGGCCCTACTCATTACTCTACCCTCACAACAACTTCTTGTCTCTATGGCTTCGTGATTGTTGATGACTACTCAAGATACACATTGGTGCACATAATTCTCTACAAAACTGAAGTGCAAGATGTCTTCAGACGCTTCGCCAATCGAGCAATGAACAATTATGGCGTCAAGATCAAGCATATAAGAAGTGATAACAGCACTGAATTCAAGAACACCGGACTTGATCTTTATCTGGATACCATGGGAATCACTCATGAGTTCTCTCGCTCCATACACACCTCAAAGAAATGGCATCGTGGAGCGCAAGAATGTAACCCTCATTGAGATGGCTCGAACAATGCTCGACGAGTACAAGATACCAAGAAAGTTCGGCACGAAGCTATTGATACAAAGCATGTCACGTCATCAACCGTGTTTACATCCATAAGCTTCGAACAAAACATCCTATGAGCTCCTTATCGGCAAGAAGCCAAATGTCGCCTACTTGAGTATTTGGGGCTAAGTGCTGGATCAAGGATCCCCATCACAAGTCAAAATTTGAACCCAAAGCTCACGAAGGCTTCATGCTCGATTCTGAAAGGACTTGCACTCCTACGTAGTCTTCAACCTTTATCTCTACAAAATCGTCAAACGGTGGACGTGCGATTTGATGAAACCAATGGTTCACAAAGAGAGTTCCCGCCAAGTGCACTAGACGAAGCTCCGCCAAATAATCTATCAAGTCGATGGGAACAGGTGAAATCATGCCTTCAAGCATCAAGAGGAACTTATCATTTACGCACCTAACCAACGAGAAGACAATGCTCACCAAGACAATCCTCCTAATGATGACAGTGATCAGCAAGAGCAAAGTCTTCGTCCAGTTCATCCTCGAGTTGCAAGTGAAATACAGATTGAGAAGATAATCGATAGCATCAATGCACCTGGTCCGCTTACTCGCTCAAGAGCAACACAGCTAGCAAATTTCTGTGGGCACTTTTATTTTGTGTTAATATCAGAACCCAAGAAAGTTGCTGAAGCCTTTATGGAACCAGAATGGATACAAGCTATGCAAGAAGAACTTCAACAGTTCAAGCTAAACAATGTTTGGGAACTTGTCAAGCGCCCTGACCCTCGCAAGCATAACATTATTGGCACCAAATGGATATATCGAAACAAGCAAGATGAGCATGGTCAAGTCACGTAAACAAAGCACGCCTTGTGGCTCAAGGATATACTCAAGTTGAAGGAATTGACTTCGATGAAACATTTTCTCCTGTAGCTAGGCTTGAAGCTATTCGCATACTACTAGCCTATGCTAACCACCACAACATCTTGCTATATCAAATGGATGTGAAGAGTGCATTTCTCAACGGCAAGATTGAAGAAGAAGTATATGTCGCTCAACCACACGGCTTTGAAGATCCAAAACATCCCGATATGGTGTACAAGCTAAATAAAGCAATCGTATGGCCTCAAACAAGCTCCTCGCTACCGGTATGATACGATCAAAGACTTCCTGAAGAGCAAAGGCTTCAAACCTGGATCCCTTGACCCCACACTCTTCACGAAGACATATGATGGTGAACTGTTTGTATGCCAAATATATGTGGATGACATTATCTTCGGCTGCACCAACCGGAAGTATAGTGATGAATTTGGATACATGATGCAAGAATAATATCAGATGTCCATTATGGGAGAGCTCAAGTTCTTCCTTGGTCTTCAAATTCGTCAGCAAAGGAATGGCATCTTTATATTTCAAGAAAAATACCTCCAAGATTGTCTGAAGAAGTTTGGAATGCAAGAGTGCAAAGGATACACGACGCCAATGCCAGCCAAACACCATCACGGGTCTCACGGCGGTGGTAAAGAGTTCGATCAAAAGGTATACCGCTCCATGATTGGTTCCTTACTTTACCTATGTGCATCTAGGCCAGATATTATGCTTAGTGTTTGCATGTGTGATCGATTCCAAGCGGCACCAAAGGAATCGCATCACTTAGCTATGAAGCGAATTCTTCGATATTTGGCTCACACCCCAACACTCGGATTATGGTATCCAAAGGGCTCAAAATTTGGTTTGGTTGGATTTTCGGATGCTGATTATGCTGGTGACAAGGTGGATCACAAGTCTACATCAGGCACATGTCACTTTCTGGGACGATCACTCGTCTGTTGGTCTTCAAAGAAGCGTAACTGTATCACTCTCAACTGCTGAATCTGAATACATTGCTGCTGGATCTTGTTGTACTCAGCTTCTATGGATGAAGCAAACTCTCAAGGACTATGGCATCAATCTAACACAAGTACCTCTCTTCTGCGACAATGAAAGCGCCATCAAGATTGCCAACAATCCAGTCCAGCACTCGAAGACAAAGCACATTGAAATTCGTCATCATTTGCTTAGGGATCATGTCATGAAGAAACATATTGACATCATTCACGTCAACACTGAAGAGCAACTGGCAAATATCTTCACAAAGCCCTTGGATGAGAAAAGGTTTTGCAAGTTACGGTGTGAGCTAAATATCTTGGAATCCTCAAATGTCATGTGATCAAGCACACATCCTAACACTTATGCATGTTGATGACTTAGATGTGCAACACGAAGTAACGTATATCTTCAATCAATGAAGACTTACATCCCGAGTGTGAATACATTAACGTGGAATTTGACTTCGAGCGCCACGATAATTGCGCCGTGTCCAGGTCTAATACTTCCTATACTGGGTAGCATAACGCCACCACCAAATTTATTTGTTTGTAGTGTTTCAATCATGGCGTTATTTACGCAATATCTTCGCATTTGATTTGTCTTCAACTTCAACCTATCCTCATGATTTTCTTCACTATGTTGATTTGGTTGTCATCGATATATATATATATATATAAATCTATATATATATATATATATATATCTATATATATATATATTGTTCTGTCCTCTACAGCATTCACTTATAGTTATGTCTTCCAAGTTGAATCTTTTGAACTAAGTGAATGTGATTGGACCCCAATCTCTCTATGCTTTCTATCTCAAACTCTATCTGTCCAAATCATATGCATTCTATTGAAACTGTCGAATGTCTTCTCTGCGTCCTTGTCAGCAGAAGACACAGAGACAAACTTTAAGTCTGTTTTAAATGATTCATCCTTCTTGTTGAAATCCGGAGAAGGCGGAACGACCATCCGACAAACTCAAGTGGGCGTGGGAACGTGGGACAACTCAGAGTATGTTGCATGATTGCCACGTGCCCCTCAGATGTGAACCGCCAGGGGCACCTGCGTAATTGCGCTGTGCCGCACACCTCCTTATGAATACATGTCCCCTGCGGTAAAGAAGACCTTCTTCCAGCTCTCCACCGCGTCAAAACCCTAGCGCCACCGCTAGCTCTCGACGACGCCGGCAACAAAGCGCTTAGCTGCCGCGACTTCTCCGACGGCGTCTTCATGCTGGCCGCGAACATCGTCCTCTCCGCCGCCGCCGTAGGTGTCCTCCGTCGCCAAGTTAGGGCACGGTGGATTGAACTGCTCGGCTTCCTTTTCTTCCCGTCTAGCAGTTCTTCGAGTGGTAAATACAACTCTATTTTTACCATCTTTTTGATCTTCAAGATTCATCCTACTTACCAAAATTGGTTTACGCCCATACAATGTTAGATCTATTCGTCTGCGCATCTCATATCGCCTAGTATATTCACTTAAGCTTCACAACTAGTTAGATTCCTCACTTGTACTTATTCACGGATTCGTACAAATTGAACCAACTCTCAGCGTATAAGTGAATGTCTTCGCATCATGAGGTCAATGTCTTCAAACTGATTTATCTTCAACATCTTCCGAGAATGCATATGACCTTTTCCCTTTCCCTCGCATCTCTAATGCTGTCATAGGTACATGTCTGTGGGAGAATCCCTTGGTTCTCATAGTCTGCATTCGCTTGCAGAATTCTTACAACATCAAATTAACTCTCCCGGCCAGCCTCTGTTTGTCCAAAGAACGCAAGCCTTTGAAGCCTTTGAACGTATTGAAGCCATTCAGTTTGAAGTTCATGGCTGTAGATAAATCAGTCAGGAAGGGCGGCAGACAGCGTCGTGGGGGAACCTCAAAAGATCTGCCTGATGACCTCGCAGTGCTTTACAAGACAGACCCCGAAGAGAATTACAATCAGCACAAGACGCGAATCCAATGGTTTCGACGATATTGGCCTGAACAATGGTTCAAGTACAATTTCTTGACCCAGGAATATGCCGAGAAGAATGCTATCAGAAGCCCTTTTGGTGATATTCTCTTTCGAGGCCTTCCACCCAAGAACATGGTTGAAGCTATTGCACAAGGTTTCTATCCTTGTATGGTCCGTGGACCTCAGCCTGAAAATGCCGACCCAACGTCATTGCTCTGGTGTCGTGACGATAATCTCTTCAAGCGCAACTTCCAAAGACGCAAAGGCTTCGCCAAAGAAAACAAGAAGTCATTGGGATTAGACTTCAACCCTGGTCCCTCTCGCTCCCGTGGCCGACGGCTCACGTGATGCTGAACCCAATGTCATCGGTCCCTTTTCAAACCTTGATGGCCTCATCACTTACATCTTGGTCCAAGGTGCCAAAGTGGATCACTCTGATGACGATGCTGATTCTGATGAAGCCCCAACTCCTGCTCCTGCTCCTGCTCCAAAGCTGCATAAGCAAAAGAAAGTCAAGGCTTCAAAGTCAGCTGCTCCTCCAAGAGCTTCACGTATGAAGCCACTGGCTACTGCACCTCCTGAAGCCAGTGTGCCTCAAGATCAATCCAGATCTCCAAGAAGACGGAGAAGAGAAAGAAAATTGTCAAGAATACTGAATCTGACATCGACTCGCTGCCATTCTGCGTGAAGAGCACATTGATCCGTCAAGTGATGAAGATCTTGCGAGATGATGCTCTTGAGCAGCTTATCAAGAGCAAAGAAGAAGCGTAAATCTTCAACAATTTGCCTCTCTTTGATGTGGCAATCATCCATCACTTCATTGATGAGTGGTTTGACACCCCAAACATCAGCTTTGAAGATCTGCAACTTCCTATCGGCCTCAGCGTCTCCTTCAATGGCGCCATTGCTTCTGAGCTAGCTCTTGCTCAGCGCATTGTTGAACTGAAGAACAAAATCGACTATGAAAAAACTCAGTTCAAGAAGCATATGGCTGCACTCAGCGTGCAAGATGTCAAAAACTTCAAGGTCATGCTGCACGAGCTCAAAGAAGCCTTTCTCAAGAAGCGATAAGAATCCAGAGGATCTCGTGAGCGCATGAAGAGTCTGGTGACAAGTGTGTGCTAGCCTACAATGAAATTTGAGAAGCTTAAGGCTCTTGGCCGCCCCGGCATTGACCCTTAATGGCTGCAAAGAGAAAGAAGTCTTCAACTGACCAAGCTGCACCTTCAAGGCAGGAAGAACCCCGCATAGTCTTCCAAGCAAGATGACCGCTCGAAGCCAAAGGTCGATCAACCGCTTCAATGTAAGAAGACGAGGGCTGCCGAGGCTGAAGCCAGAAAAAGGAAAAATCCTGACGCCTCTGATGCTGCTTCCTCCAAGAAGAAGCTTAAGATCAAGAAGAATCGGGCTGCTCCCACAGAGCCCTTGGTTGTTGAACCCATTTCAGTAGTTCGTCCTGCATCTGCAACCCAAGAACTACGCATGATCGTTTCATGAGCCTGCTTCCACAGAGGCTCCTGAAGCAGAAGAGATTCCAGCAGTTGATCCCATCACTGCTGAAGACATTGGTCACCATGACAATGTTGAAGATGATGAAGTTCTTCCTCAAGTCGAGTACAATGTGCTATCATCGCCTGTTCGCACGAACAACGAACTCATCAGCATTGGTCGTCCTCTGACGCCAATTGCTCAGGATGCTTCATGGGCTGATCGCCCGCAACAAGAAGACTCCCCAAGTACTCCCCAACAACAAGTCACTCCCCAACAACAACAACAAGAAGAAGAGGAAGACTTTGAGGCCCAGGCAGCCCCATCTCCAAAGGCTTCGCCAGCATTTCGCAGGCTTCGCAAAGGTCAAAGGCCTCAAGTACCTCTCTCGAGCGTTCCAGAAGGAGAAGTGCACCACCAACCTGTTGCACGTCAAGTGTTTTCAGAAGCCACTCCAACTGTGAATGTCTCTGAGTCCAAGCCAAAGCTGCTGAAGACAATCCGGCTGCATCACCAAGACACCCAAGAAGAAGAAGAACGTGTCCCTACACCCCTCAGAATTGAAGAAGTTATTCCCGATATCAACGTGCCAGTGCCCGACCCTCCAGCTCCTCAAGTGGAGGTTGAAAACATTGAGGCTGCCACCTCCAACACCAATGAAGCCAATGACGTGGTCATGGCTGAAGCAAATGTGGAGCCTGCACCAACAGCCTCCTCAAGCCAATGAAGGAAATGTGCCTGAAGCCAATGAGGCAACTGCTCCCAAGCATCTGGCGAAAGCAGCGAAGCCTCGCTTGTTGCCATCGCCCAGTTCCGCCACCAAGGCCCTACACAATTGAGCAAGCATACAACTATGGTCAGCTAATCACAGTAAGATGGCCTGTTCTAGTCCCTCCGCTTCATGCCTCTGGTCCTCCGTTTGAATATCATATTGCGCATAGGCCTCAGGTCCAGAAGCCGAAGCCAAGACTGCCAAGGTTTCCAGGCACTGCCACCTCTACAGGTTCTTTCAATGCAAATGGCTTCAAAGCCCACAACACTTTCTTGTGAGCAAAGAACCCCTACACAAGGCCAAGGATATCATCTGACCGTTTCTGGAGCTATCAGCAATGAAGCTATTACTCATGCGTTCTGTATGATCAAGGGCGCATTTTCCCTCATATGCGCCTCGACACTGAAGCCATTGCCGGACTGCCGTGCTTAGAAGAAGCACTTGATTGCTTTCGTGATGTAGGTCTGCTCGGCTTCGTTACAGACAAAGAACACTGGAATGGAGAACTTGTTCTTCAATTCTATGCTACCCTCCACATCCGCGGCTACTACAGAGATACGAAGACATGGGTTCTCGAGTGGATGACAGGAAATGTTCATCATGAAGCCAAAGCTCTTGACGCCATTGAGCTCACAGGCCTACCCACTCCCGGAGAGCTGTTTGAACCTGGTTGTCAACTCCACCGCGATGCACTGGAGAGCATATTTCATAAGCCAGAACCCGACATGAGTCAGATGTTGAGCATGATGAAGCCACTGCCACATGACGCTGAATACCCTCAGGACTTCTTTGTTGATGACCTTGAGTATCCGCCTCGCACAATATATCACATCATCGGTAACTCTATGGCCTATCAAAGGGCATTCATCATCTGCAAAACTTGAAGGAGCATCAAGACATTGGTCTTTTACATCCTCAATGGCATCAGCTTCAATACGCAAGAATTCTTCATCCGACAATTGGCTGCGCTCGGATCTGATCTGTTTGGTCTGAAATTTTATGCTCCATGGGTCATGCGCCTCATCAAGATGCACTCTGCTATCAACCATCAGCCCTCTGCTCGCAATCATCTGATCTTTCTACCAGAGGTTGATATGTCAGTTGAAGCCATATACCCTGAGCATGCCAAAACGCCACTTTGACTTCAGAATGTAGATCACCATAGCTTCTCTCATCCCATGGAAGGCGCCCCAAAGAAGATCTCGTGTCTATCCTCTTCTTTGGGAACACACGTCGCCTCACCGTCTGTGGATGAAGCCACCGAGAGCACAATTGGCCAATGGCCTCGGAAGCGCTCGCGCCCTAAATGATCGAGAACTTCTTGTGGCACCGCATAAAAACAAGATAAGCATCACTCCCGGCTCAAGCGACAAATGCAAAGCCTCTTGGTGGACGCCAATCGCATTCAAACCTTGCCACCAAGAATGCCTTTGTCACCACGAGACCTGTCGACGATCATGGAAGAGTTTGACCGCCAAAGGTCAAGCAGATCTTCAAGATGATGGCTTCAATCGACGCTTCAAGTTCGACTCCACTCCTCCACGTAATGCAGTCCTCACGATTTAACTCCATCACTTGAAGACTCGACTATTCTTCCTCCGCTGCAACCTGCCAATGCCAGAGTGATCAATGATGAAGATGATGCTACTTCACCGCCTACTTACGCAGACGATCGACATCGGACCAAGTTCGCTCGCACCGCCAACCAACAACGACATCCTGCTGCATCATCTATCAAGAGGACGAGTAGACGCTCTATGTCTTCAAACCTTTTTGGTCCTTACTGACAAAAGGGGGAGAAGCGTATGAGTTTGATAGTCTTCAAGCGGGTTCATAAGGGCGGTTGCATAATATTTTGCCTAGTGTTTACAACTCTTGCTTTTGATTCATTTGGTTCTTTGAGTTGTAACACTTAAACTCGATGGTCGTCGCCACTTATTTGCTTTACTGCAGTGCGATGATAAATTCCGCATGTGCGATTTATAACTTCCGCACTTAGATCTTTCTACAGACGTCAATTTTTCATTATGCATGTCATTCTCTTAGTTATATCATTTCATGAATGATGAATTATCTTCATAAGTTGAAGAGGATCTCCACAAGTACAACCTGCCATGTGCATTTGCATTCCAAAAGCAAACTACTTATATGCACATCTTCAGGGGGAGCCTTTGCCACTTATGAAGACAATTCCGCCCTTACAATTTCACATATTTTATCCCCGTTGAAAACTTCAACCGCTTTGTCATCAATCACCAAAAGGGGAGATTGTAAGTGCATCTAGTGCCACCCCTAGTTGGTTTTGGAGTATTGACGACAAATGTGGTTGAGGGACTAATGCGTTTGAGAGAATTGCAGGATAACATGTGGTGTCCCTCATTGATTCGGTTTACCTCACCGGAGATGAACCCTAAAATGTATGAAGACATTGACAACAATGGTGGTATGTGAAGATATTCACATTGAAGACTATGACATGAGAAGACATTGAGTGAAGACTATGGAGGGCTAAGACCGTGTCGCTTCGTTGTTTCCTTTCTTTTTGTTGAGTCATAGGAACCACCGCATCGTTAAGTGGGGTCCAAGTGATCATAGTCGTAATGATCAAGTGATGCTCAACCCAAATCCTATGTCTTCGAGCGAAGACAATGAGAGCAAAACTTATCCAAAGTCGGATGAGTCAGCTTTGCTTGTAGCCCAAGTAAAGTTGCCGTGTGTGTTTGAAATCGACCGTTGGAACACGTGCAGTTCCTTAGTGACCTGTGGTCATTTCGGACATAACAGGTCGGGTTGCCTAGTGGCTATAAATAGCCCACCCCCTACACCATAAATTGGTGGCTGCTCAGAGTTAGTACACGGCTTTTGTCGTTTGAGAGAACCCACCTCGAAGCCTTTGAGAGAGAGAAATCCTTGCGAGGACATAGCCCAAACACCCAGAGCCAAAGAGTGTTAGGCATCACTGAAGTCTTTCTGTCTGTATGACCTGAAGACTTATTACACTCGAGGACTGTGAATCCTCCAGCCGGTTAGGCGTCGCGTTCTGAGCATCCAAGAGTTATTGTGGATTGCCGGTGAATGCAGTCTGTGAAGGTTCGGAAGTCTACCTTGAAGACTTACCAGAGTGATTGGGCGAGGACTGTGTGTCCTTAGCTCAAGGGGAATAAGGTGAAGACGCGGTCTTCTGAGTTGAATCTCAGCCTCCCTAACTAGATGTACAGTTGTCACAGCAATTGGAACTGGTCCAACAAATCCCGTGTCTTCAACAAGTGACTGGTTCTATCTTCTCCCTCTCTTTACTTAGAGTTTGTCTTCGTGAAGTCATTGCCTATCTATCATACCTATTTGACTTCATTGCTTGACTACTTTTGTTGATTGGCTTCTCACTATCTTCCATCTTGATCCTTACTACCAAGCTGCTATTAGTCTTGTACTTTCAATGCTATTGCATACTTGACTATGGTTTGCTTGTTGTAATTTACCTTCCGCTGCATATCAATTAGGTCATTTCTATTGTTTGTCTTCGAAACATCCGTGTTTTGAAGACTTTCCTAAAAATCGCCTATTCACCCCCCCTCTAGTCGATAACTAGCACTTTCAGGAGGCACCCCGGTCGTAGCACCGCAGTAGTAGAAAATGAGCGATGAGGGGTCAAATCACAAAGCCCCACCTTTCCCGCATTAAGCTGGACGGACGAAGCAACCATCATTTCACTCTAGCGTGCAAGAGCATAAAGAAAAGAGAAACAATGATGCGTCGGCAGCTACCTAGGGCACCCTAGGGTAGGGGTCTCCACTACAGATCCTTTTTTAAAGCGCCCACTACAAATCGGCTTCTCCCTCGTCCTCTTGAAGAAAACCGATGATGAGTGCGGCGGTAGGGTTTGTAGGAGTACTACGGCGCAAGGGGGCCACGTCGTAGTAAACGGGTTCGAGTCGACGCCTTTAAATATGTGTGGGCCGCTTGGTTTTACGGAACGAGGCAGCATTTTGGGTTCGGGGACCAAGGAGATATAGCACGTACAAAAAATTGTGGACGAGGCTCGACCGAAAAGGCAATGATGCATGGGCCCTACATTTTGATATACCCGGGTCATGTGAAATTTGCTACTCTACTCAAAACTAGTAAGGTACACATGTATTGAAGGCATGAGATTTCGAAACTAAATTATGAATAAATACACACTATAGCATGTAAAGCTTTGAGTCATATATGCATGATGTAGATGTTCGTTTAGTTCTTATAGTTCATCTCATTCAAAATCAATTAGTTTTATAAAAATGTTAAGATTCATGGGGTTGTGCATTGTAAATCATAAAGTAAAAAACAGATGATGGCAATTCATTTAGAAAAAAATAATCAATTATGATACGTAAGATTCTAGAACAAAGGAGAAGTGCTTGTGTTTTGAGGTTTGTGCATTATGCTTAAGTTCAACCATGGAGTCTTCTAAATTGTACATGTGGCATATCTGGTGGAATGTTGATGATATCCAACGGCCAGTAGTGCTCGGATTTGCCCATCTCGGCACTGTCGGGTTAGCTTCATCCAAAGGACCATCTTTCAAAGTTATTGGCACACTATATAGTTCTTGTGCCACAGCTTGCATGTTTTGGAAAAAAGCTACTAGTGGGTTGTACTATCTATTTAGGAATAGAAGATGTATACATGGAAGTTGTAGGGAAAGAGATGACATGGAGGATCTCAATTCCTATGAGTAGGGATTGGAAAAGAGATGTCATTTGGTTCACATCATAGGAACTTTTCTATTGAATCTAGAGATGACATGTATCTCATGTCCTATGAGGAGGGATTAGTAAAGAGATGTAATTTGGTTCATATCCTAGGAACTTTTCTATTGAATATACACTAATGTTTATTTTCCTTTGAAATTAAGGGAGTATAGGAATCCATTCATATGAACCAAATGGCTCTGAAGCTATAGAAATGATATCATGTTTATTTCCTTTGAAATGTGGAGTATATGAATCTATTCCTATGAACCAATTGGCTCTAAAGGAAAAAAAATCCTATAAAAATCATATCATATAGAGTCCCTATGATATTCCTCGACACTAAAGGATGGTTGAAATTGCTGCGGGTGATACGATGGTCTTTCTTTGTAGACTCCTCACCCATCTTTATAGTTACCTCTTGAAGATGAATGAAATGATATATACAGGGTATTCTACGTGTGCAATTTGGTACACGAAAACTCGGTAAAAGTTTGCGAGGTTGTAATTTTCAATAAAGCTATATGCACTGCATTTCGGAACGGAGGGAGCATATGGCAATTGCTAACACTCACGTGGAAGATTTGTGTGTAGGAGGAGTGGCTGTTCTGTTAAATGACATGGCAAAACTGACACTGTCGGATGCCGATCTAATGGTTCTTACAGCGTTCATCTTGAAAAGGCTTGTGGCGAACGTTTGTCGGATAATGATTTACGGACACATGCATTGCATTAATGCGTGCCCCCCTCTCTCTCACGCACACGCACCCTCACGATTCACAACTCTCCCGAGTCCTCTCGCAGACTCGCACGTGGCACCCATCGTCTATCTGCAGGTAGACGTCATGCACATGTGTGCTCTTCACACCCTACCCTCAGAACTTCTAAAAAACAAAAGACGGCGCACACATTTTATTTTAGCTCACACGTCATGCACTTATATTATTACTCTTGCGGCGTACGTTCTTTGGGCATAGTATATATTGTACTCTCACGAAGAGAAGCGGTGCACGCACGCACTAGTTCTCTCACACCCACTCGCGGGTACACGTAGGAGCACATTTTTTGAAGCCGGTACAACAAAATCACTCCACTATATATAAAAGCAGGAGCCTTAGCGCTTGCTTTACTAGGGTTCCTCTCGTGCACTCTCTCATGCTCTCTAGATCTAAGCAAGACATAGGTGGCCACACTCTCTCTCTCTCAGCTCACGGCTGGTCACAAATCCGCCAGACAACCTCGACCGGGCAGGGGTGTAGGTGCATCGTTCATGCTTTGTCGTCGGGCGGCGAGGAGGAGGCCAACGGCTGCCAGCTGCCCCGATCGGGCGGCCAGGCTGCTCTCTCCGAGAGAGCTGGCTCGGGAGGGCCTCAGACCCCTTCTTCCTCCCTGCGGTATTGTGGCCAAGATGCGGCCTCTCGACACCGTCTTTGCCACATGACGACGACCCTCGGGTATATATTCCTTCGAAACCTGCCTTTCACAACTGCCCCAACTCTACCCCATACGTGTGGATCCTTTTCTACTTCCGTCAGCTGTTCCAAAGCAACCTAGACTTCTACTATTATTAGAAGTAAAGCTAGTTCATACAGTCAACTCAAAGCGTTGGTTCAAACAAGGAAGAAAGTGGGAAGGCTGTAGCATGAATCTAGGACTTGGTTCTAAGAGGAAATGGGGGAAAGTAGTAATATCTGTCACTGTTTAAATAACCGTATTTCGTATTTGCGCAAACAGGGATGTCTGTCTCCGTATTGTTTCTATCCGCGCAATCAAAAGCACACACCTCATTTTTAGTACAACTGCGCAAAATGAGATGGCTATCCCTTGTTGCCGTCGTCTAACCTCGCGTCTTCAAGGTATCCCTACATTGGTAGTGACTAAGGTAGAATGACCAACGCAATCTAAACGAAGCTGATTCATACGCTTTTACTTCACGATTGCAGTGCAGGGACGAGCGAAAACAACTGCATACTAGTCCGAAATGCACTTTCTACCAGTTCATCCATGGACCGAGGACTAGCTGGCACGGCTGCACGGTGGTTTTTTGGACAGGTGCGCGGACAAGAGGCATTATGGTCGGCTTATTTATGCAAATAGCGGTGCTTAAATTTAGTGGAATGCATAAGCATTTCACTGGTCAAGATAATTGCATGGTTTAGTTCAGCATTCCATTAAGACCACAATTATAATTGGTTGATTCGGAATGAGAGAACCTAACCTCGGATGGTGGCAACAAGAAAACCAGAGTGAACTCCAGGAAATTTAAGCTTGCCGGGAGGCCCTTTGCTCAGAGAAGCCTTGCTTGTTTTTTTCCTGATTTGTAAACCTTCTCACAACTTTGTCTTTTGCTGTGAACTAGTATATGTTTGTTATGTTCTATGAATCATTGAGATGTATAAAACTGCTTAACTTATGCTTTTCAAGATTTTTATGAAGATGAGTTTAATGTGAGTGTTCCACATGAGCGCTGAACTAGCGTTGAACGTTTGGAATTTATTACATTGTGGCCTCAATTAACTGCATGAACCACTGTAACAAGATACATAGTTGCTTACATGATTCACGGGCACACAAAAGTAGCAGCAGTTCCCATAGACGGATTCAAACAGAGTACTAGCCCCAGAGGGGTCGATAACAGGCAAGGTTCGGATAATTAGACACAATCCAAACTACTATTAAACACTACCTGGGGAAACTATTTCATGCGTCGATCTAATTTGGGCTGGACACAAGACGGACATTGCCATGAACATCATCAAGGACGCCCATGAAAGCTCAATCCTGTGAACCTTCATGAAGACAACCTTGTGGCCTTGCCATCGATAAACTTGTTTGTGGAGGCATGCCACGTCATCTTCTGCGTAAGCTTGACAAGAAAAGTATGCCTCACAAACGAAGGAGTAGCTTTGAACTTCTTGTGCTTCATACACCTCGGACAACACGCCGACAACGGTGAGGCTGGAATACACCTCTTCATTGGTATAACCGCAAATGGCTTCCAGGATCCAACAGCCTAAGAACTCTGTTTTCCCGGTCGTATATTCAGGTCGTCCGCCTCATAGCGAGTGACATGCACAACCACACAATCCTTATGCGCATCAAGGCTCTAATTGAAACAGAAACAAATTCTGAATTACTTTTCAAAGATAAGAAACACAAGTTATTTAAACCACTATGTATAGCATGGCATCGAAGCTAATAAAATTTTGCATTATTAATCACCACATACTTCCTTTTCTAAAAAATCACCACATACTTAGATGAAAAACCACAATCGAGATCGGCAAAGAAGGAAATCACCTTGGGCAGCTCGGGGGACACATCCTCGAAGGGGGAAAACTGCTCCTGCAGTGCCACGGGGACTGTAACCTCAAACGGGGTGTTGACCATCTCAGTAGTGGCCGTGAGCGTGTCTGGGGTCGCCTCGGTGGTTGCCTCCATCTTCTTGGATCTCTCTGTCTCGTGGGGATCAGCCTCCCGCGTCTGCTCCAATATCGGCAGATCTTTGCCTGGTTCTCCTTGGTCCATCATGAAACTGACGAATACTAGGAGACCACCGAAAGGAAATCACAATCACAATGACAATGAAACAAAAAGAGAGTGAGGATCGGTTATCGCTTTGCAAAAGTTCTTTTTTTCTCGAACGAAAATATACCAACATCACGGATCCGCTTACCTTCCCTTCGTTGGGAGAGAAGAACAAAGGCGGAATCACGAGTGTTGCCTTTCTTGAAGACGGTGAGGGAGAAGGGGATTCAGCGAAGAGT
Organism: Aegilops bicornis; assembly: GCA_021605145.1. NCBI lineage: Eukaryota > Viridiplantae > Streptophyta > Magnoliopsida > Poales > Poaceae > Aegilops > Aegilops bicornis. Next base: position 210,184,844 of record CM038674.1, read on the forward strand.
GAAATGATGGTTGCTTCGTCCGTCAAACTTAGACTGCAGGGAGGTGGGGTTTTGTGATACGACGGCTCGTTACTGCCGGGCTACGACCAGGGTGACTCTCCGCCTGCATACTACCTTCTAATTTGGTGGATGGCATTTGGGCCCGCGCGCTGCATGGCCCGCATGTCGGTGAACAAAAGTATAACAACAGTCAGTAGAGGGAGACGTTTCAATGACCTAGGAGGAGCTAGAAGCGGTAGAGTGTCTCCATTGTACTAGTAATAATTGTTTTTCTGGGTAGCTGTAGAGTGTCTCCACTGTACTAGTAGTAATTGTTTCTCTAGGCGCTACCCACACCCAAAGACACCGCCCTCCCCCCAAAAAAATCCTGGGTGCTCTTCTTCCTCCTCGCTCCCACCCACCTCACGTCAGCTTGCTCCACTCGTACCCCAAATTCCTCACATCACTCCTACAGAAAACCCCAGCTCCCCTTCTTCCTCACTCCTACAGAAAACCCCCAGCTCCCCTTCTTCTTCGCTCGCACTACAACTAGGCTCGTCATTCGTTACTCTGCTCAAGTCCGTGAGCGCGAGGCGACGCCCTCGAGGAAAATGGAGTCGGCTGACCCCAGCGCCAAGAAGATGAGGCTCCCGCCAGCGGCGACGCCTGTTGTAGATCCCGCACCTGGCAGCGCGGGGAGAAGCGGCGACCCCGCCCCCACCGGATCCCAGGAACCCGTAGAATCTTGGGTGGACCGCATCAGCGATCTCCCGGACGCCATCCTTGGGGAGATCATCTCGCTTCTCCCCACCAAGGATTGCTGCCGCACCCAAGTCCTCTCAATTCGGTGGCGCCCTCTATGTCGCCGTGCCCCTTAATCTCGATCGTCACGGCTATCTCTCTTCAATGATTTTGAAATCCCGAGCCATCATCTCCTCCCACCAGGGCTCCGTTCAAAGCCTCTGCATCCCGTCATGCTACCTAAGCAAGAATACCATGCCTGCACGGTGGGCCTTTGGCTGAAATCCCACGAATTCACGTAACTATGGCTGCTTGAGTTCTACTATTCCCTGAAATCACATACCACATACCGAACGCCATGAACTTGTGCCCTCGGCACCGATGTCCATCTCGCGGTTTTCCTCCTCTCTCCACACCGCCACCTTTGCGCTTGTGCTACCTACTGCATAACTGGTACTAAACCTTCAACTCCCGTTTCTCAAGAAACTTTCACTTGTCTTGGGTTCGTATATCGGAGGCCTCATCAAGACAAAGATCATCCACTCCGGTTGCCCTGCTACTGGAGTGCTTGGTGCTTGTTTTCACAATTAGAATCAATTGTCTCCAAATAAAGTCGCCTAACCTTGTAAGAATTGGAATTTCTTTTGACGGAAGGCAGCTCATCATCCAAGATGCCCCTTCATTTCAAAGGTTGATCCTTGATTCTAGTTATTCACCGTTGCAAATAACCGTCCTCTCTGCGCCTAAACTGGAGACCTTGGGTGTAATACATGATCTCTGTGCTCATCTCAATATGGTGTTTGGCTCCACAGTTTTTCAGGTACTTTATATTATCATCTACACTTGTAACCATAAGCTGCATTTTAAATTTCTGCGCATAATTTATATATCATCTTGGAGTACACATTTTGTACTAATATTATGTTCTATGCTCAATGAAGAGTTTCTCCATGGATGGCCTATCAATGGTGTTGGATTCTGTCAAGATCTTATATATCCAAATGAATAGTTTTGATCTGAACAAGATTATTGGCTTGCTGCAATGCTTTCCATGTCGGGAGAAGTTGTATATAAAGGTGATAATTTCACGCTCATTGGAAGCCCGCATATAGTGTACTAGAATTAACCGTTCATCTGTTGCTCTTTCGACACTCTTCTTTTAGACCTTAACTGTTTTCAATCTTCATGTCTATTTAGGCAACATGACGGGGTAAGAAAGTTATAACCAATCGGTGGATTCGTAAGCATCGAGATTTTCTCACTTCTCATGAGATTCGATTGAAGACAATAACGCTAGAACGATATGTAGCCAACCGTGCAAACACAAGATTTTTCACATTCTTCCTGCTGAATGCGAGGTTACTATTGTCCATCAGGCTTAAGTTTATCGGTAGCATGGTCTTGACGGATGGGTATGTCGAAGAGCAAAAAAAGGAGTTTCAGGTGGGCAAAAGAGCTTACGAGCGTGCCGGGCTTCTATTTACAACATATTGTGGTCATAATCCAAAGAAATTTTACGACCACGGATGTTCATTGTATTGACTGACCGATCCATTTGACTGTGACTGCCGAAAACAGTGCTGGAGTTAGATGTTGATGCCCTTTTCAATCTGGGTTTTTTTTAAACCTGATGAACAATCAACCCTTGTGCTTTTGTACAGTTTGTAAGCTGGAGTTAGATGTTCCTGCCCTTTTCAACTCGGCTGTGACTGTCATATTTTCTTTGAAACAAGGCAAATGGCTTGTCATTCGTTTAATTTAGAGTGAAACATTGTAACAAATCACAACCAAGGGAAATAACATCACTCACGCCGGCTGCTTGAGCTCACTGTGCATTACAGAAGCCAAGTGCTTAGCCCCCACCAGCACCCACAAACTTATTTCGAACTAGCACATCAAATGGGCTGTAAATTTTCATAGGAAAGGCTGCATGACCGTGACAGATTTGGATTCGACATTTGGGACCCATGAGGAAATAACCTATCCAAGGTGGTGTCGACTTACTAGCCGATCGACAAACGATTTCGCTTAATGTACCGTTGGATTGACATCCAACATCCGTCAGGTATCTTCTATCTCTTGTCTTCATCTTCCTCCGGCCGCCCAAACCAAACCACCCGTCGGCTCGCTCGCCCCGCCTCCATGGTCGGCTGCGCCTCGCCGCCCTACCAGACGTACCCTCCAACGTTGGCAGTCCCTCCTCTATTCCCCACACGCCCTGTTATTCTCCGGGGACATCAGCCCCAACACGCACTCCGTTCGAACCAGTCAACCTCGTACTCCCTCCGTGTGCTTGGACCGGGCGCATCTTCAACGGCTCATGTTCGTTCCGTCGAGGCCTCGCCGTCGTCCTCCGCCTTGTGGCCTTGGTTCGCTCGCCAGTGCGTGCGCCGCCTCTTGCGTTGTCAACGTCGCCAACAACCGAGAGGAACAAGGAGATATTTGTCGTGGAGAGGATGACGGTGAGGGACCCACCAGCGTCATGGCAAGACGCAAGCAAGTGCCTCTATAGTACAAGCCCAAAATTATGGTTCCTCCTAATGGTTGGACATCCGGGGCTCACGCCATTGTCAACGTAGTCAATAAATGAGAGAATTACACTACGAGCGGTGACACCGTGGACCCGACAAGTCGCTGCAGTTTTTTTAGGAACAAGCAGCTTGTTATTTATACTAGTTTTAGCGACAGATCAGGGTAACAACGGGGCTGTGCGGGGGCTGTGGCCTGTCTAGCGAGGGTTTTATTTATGTTTACCACATCATGAGCCCAGTTGTGTTTTTTCTTGCCGAAAATGGCTAGCCTAGTTCTATTTTTTTAAAGAAATACCCAAACAAGGCCTACTTGCTTTTATCGGTTCTTTGGCTGCAAATCTTTCAAGGCGATGAGAGTTTCATTCGGTTTGCCCAGAAATGGCATGTACTTTTTTAAAACACATCAAACCAGGAATTAGTTTCAATTTTTTTTCATCACAAGATCTTAAATTCCATTGATTTTTATGCGTGGACAATTATTTGGATTTTATATTTATATAAATTATTTTTCAAAATAGTTTGAATGTGAATCGATATTTCTGGTTTAAAAACTGTTGACCGCACCGAAATATGCAAAATTTCGTATACTTTTTAACCATGGCCACAATATGGGGTGTAATGCTAATAAAAAGAAGATGGGCTCCAAAAAAACCTTAAGAATTAGCAATTGGGCTGTACATTATTAGAAATAACGGCAGATGGGCTGTATGCTGTTTTCCACAGATTTGAGGCTGACTTGTGCGCCTACTACAGGTTGACGTGTATGCTTTCATAAAAAAAAAGGTTGGCACGCATAAGCATACTGTCAACTTAGTCAACACACGAGAGCGGATCGTTGGATGTCCATCCAACGGCTGTCATGCTTCTTCAATCTCTGCTCTTCATTCTCCACCGCTCAAACAAGCGCCGACGGACTGCTGCTCCCTCCTCCAGCCGGCTATGTTATCATGAGGCCTCACGGCCCCATCGTACTCCCATCCTGGCCTAGCCATCCCTCTACTCATCCACACATGCTGTTATTCTCCGGCGACGGCAGACGAACCAGTAAACCCTCGTACTCCTCCGCGTGGGAAACAACTGCCGAGTATTCCCTGGCTCCGTGTCGTTCCCTTCCTAGGCCTCGCCATCGTCCACCGCCTTGGTGCTGTCGGTGCGGCCTGGTCAACATGGTCACGACATCCATAGAAGTGGATTGTACGTGGAGAGGCTGACAGCTGGGTCCACGGCCGCACGCAAGGAAATGCCTCCTTATTACGCGCAAAATAATGATTCCTCCACCTGACAGCTAGGACCCACAGGAAGGGCCTCTGTATTTCATGAAAAAAACGTTCCCCCCGCTGACAGGTCGGACCCACCAGCTATATCTTCGCACGCAAGGAAGTGCCTCCTTATTACGCCCAAAAAAAATGAATACCCCCCTGCTATTGGGACCCACCATATTGTTGGGCTGACTTGTGGGCCTACTAAGTTGACGGGACGGAGGGCTTTGTCAACTTAGTCAATACTCCAAAGGACCGTATGATGTCCATCCAACGGCTATAGTGCTTCTTCAACCTCTGGTCTTCTTGCTCCATTACCAAAGTAGCGCCCGATCGTGCCGCCGCTTCCTGCCTTCCCGTGGGCTTGGGTTACCACCTGCTCCTGCCTCCCGTGGCCCGGCTCCGCGTCGTCCCCTTCGTAGGCCTCGCCGTCGTCCACCGCCGTGGTGCTCTCGGTGCGGCGTGGTCAATATGGTCAACAACCGACTTCCATCGGAAGAGTACTGTACGTGGAGAGGCTGACAGCTGGGTCCACGGCAGCCGCAAGGAAGTGCCTCCTTATTACGCGGAAAATAATTATTCCTCCACCTGACAGCAGGGACCCACCGGACGGGCCAACAGTATTTTGCGAAAAAATCGTTTCCCCCTGACTGCTGGGACCCACCGGACGGGCCACCGTATTTCGCAAAAAAAACGTTCCCCCCGCTGTCAGCTCGGACCCACCGGAAGTGCCTCCTTATTACGCACAAAAAAATGAATACTCCCCTGGCTAGCTGGGACCCACCTTGGTGGGAGGCTGTCTTGTGGGCCTACTAAGTTGACGGGGACGAAGGGCTTTCTCACCTTAGTCAATATGAACGATTCTAGCTCCAGTGACCGTACGATGTCCATCGAATGGCCGTAGTGCTTCTTCAACCTCTGGTCTTCTTGCTCCAGCTGCCCAAAGCAGCGCCGGTTGTGCCGCATGCTCCTGCCTCCCGTGGCCGGCTGTGCTGCAGCGGAGGCCTCACCACCCCTACTATTCCCACCGCTGGCCAGGCCCTGCGGCGACGGCAGCCTCACACCTCAGCCGAACCAGCGAACCCTCGTACTCCTCTCCGTGCGGGCTTCCACTACCGCGTCTTCCCCGGCTCCGCGTCGTCCCCTTCCAAGGCCTCGTCGTTGTCCACCGCCGTGGTGCTCTACGCGCGGCGTGGTCAACGTGGTCAAGGAACGACTTCCATCGGAAGAGTACTGTACGTGGAGAGGCTGACAGCTGGGTCCACAGCCACATCCCAGTTTTTTTGTGATTTGCCAAGTAAGTCTCTTTGTCAGGCCTATTGGGCTGCAAATCTTTCAAGACGAGGAGAGCTTTCATTCGGCTGGCCGAGAAAATGGCCCATCAGTAATGACAAATGGGCTGTACATTTTTAAAACACATCAAACCGGCAATTAGTTTCAAATATTTTTTTTGTCATTTCAAGATTTTAAATTACATTAATTTTTATGCGTGGAGAATTTGTTGGATTTTATATTGATATACATTTATTTTTAAAACCAGTTTGAATGTGAGTCGAAATTTCGGGATTAAAAACAGTTCGGACCGCTTTTGAAATATGCAAAATTTCGTATAATTTTTTAACCGTGGCCACAATATAGGATGTAATGCTAACAAAAAGAATATGGGCTCCAAAAAAACCTTAAGAATTAGCAAATGGGCTGTAAATTATTAGAAATAATGGCAGATGGGCTGTAAGCGGTTTTCCACATATTTGAGGCTTTCCTAAAAAAAGGTTGACGCACAAGCAGTGAAGGTTGGATGTCCATCCAACGACCGTCGTGCTTCTTCAATCTCTGTTGTTCCTGCTCCAGCCGCTCAAACAAGCGCCGGCGGGACTGCCTGCTCCCTCCTCCCAGCGGTCGGTCAGTCTTTGCCAAGCAGCCTCACCGCCCCAGTACTCCCATCGCTGGCCTAGCCATCCCTCTACTTACCCACACGATGTTATTCTCCCATGACGGCAGATTTAACCAAGATAAACCCTCGTACAGTCGTACTCCCCTCCGCGTGGGAAACAACTGCCGAGTCTTCCCTGCCTCCGTGTCGTCCCCTTCTTAGGCCTCGCCGTGGTCCACCACCGTGGTGCTCTCGGCGCGGCATGGTCAATGTGGTCAATGACCGACTTCCATTGGAAGAGTACTGTGTGTGGAGAGGCTGATAGCTGGGTCCATGACCGCAGCAAGGAAGTGCCTCCTTATTACGCGCAAAATAATTATTCCTCCACCTGACAGCGGGGACCCACCGGACGGCCCACCGTATTTCATTTAAAAAAATCGTTTGCCTCGATCATTGGGACCCACCAGCTACATCTTCGCACGCAAGGAAGTGCGTCCGGGCAAAAAAACGATTCGCCCCCCTGACTGCTGGGACCCACCAGCTACATCTTCGCACGCAAGGAAGTGCGTCTGGGCAAAAAAAAAAACGATTCGCCCCCCTGACTGCTGGGACCCACCAGCTACATATTCGCAGGAGAGGAAGTGCCTGACAGTCGGGACCTACCTGGTCGAAGCGTACGTAGCGTTGTCATTCTCGTCGCGAACATGTACGTACATATATACTGGTGGATGTAGAGGCGCGCACGTGTTGTAGTAGAGGCGCACACGTAGCATGTACACGTACGTACAGCGGCCAGGGTGCAAGAAAGAAAATATGGCCACATTTGTGTACATACGGGCGGGGTCTCGAATGCCTACTCGCGCATACGTACGGCGAGGGCTCGTGTACATGGCTGGGTCGGAACGGAGAAACATCATCGTCGTCGTGTTCATGGGGAGGCAATGAATGCGTCGTGTTCATGGGGAGGCAACGGAATGCGTCGTGTTCATCAGGAGGCAACGAAACGCGTGGGAGCCAACCGGCTGGGTCGGAACAGAATGCGTGGTCGTGTTCATCGGGAGGGCTTGGACGGAACAGGCGATGGAAACGAGGCCTGGCGTACCGCAGAACGGAGGAAACAGACCTCCTACGTTCGGAACGGGGTCCTGTTGATCGGGAGGGGTGTGGCGTACCGCAAAACGGAGGAAACGGGGGTCCTGTTGATCGGGAGGGGTGTGGCATACCGCAAAACGGAGAAAACAGACCTCCTACGGTCGAAATGGGGGTCCTGTTGATCGGGAGGGGTGTGGCGTACCGCAAAACGGACGAAACCGACCTCCTACGGTCAAAACGGGGGTCCTGTTCATCGGGAGTGGTGTGGCGTACCGCAAAACGGGACTCCGCGGGATACTGTTCATCTCCACCATCGACCTCCTCCAGCCTCCACGGGCTACCGTCGACCTCCTCCAGCCTCCACGCGCTCATGTTCATCCAGCCTCCACCATGTGCTACTCCACCGCCATCGCTCAACCACCCTCCACGGGCACCCCTCCACCGTCTCTCGCTCATCCAGCCCTCCACACCACGGGTCCTGTTCAACCACCCCTCCACGGCCACCCCTCCACCATCTATTGGTCATCCAACCCTCCACACCACGGGGTCCTGTTCATCCAGAGACAATGCCACCGCCACCGCTCATCCACCCCCCACAACGCCACTTTGTTCATCCAATCGATCGGCTTGATTAGCAGCGGTGAAGGAATCGCTCCATCGGGTTCGATTAACAGCCATCGATTGATTGCTCGGGTTCGATAACGCGTAACTGCAGGTGCAATCGCTTTCGGAGTTGATTAGAGCCCAACGCCTCGCTTTCGGGTTGATTAGAGCCAACGCCTACGCACACACTGCCAGCGTCACGTGTCACGAGAAAGCAGCGATCGCTAAGCCCTCGACCTCCCACAAGAACCGGCAACTCCACAAATTTTCCTCCCCTCGCTTCTACCACGGTTTTTTCCGTCATGGACGGCCCAAAGAATGTCATGCGATCGCGTCTCCGCCCGCTGTGACGAAAAGCCCATTTTCTGTCATGATTTTTTGTCATAGAAGTAGGAACCCACCACATCTATGAAGATACCGGGTTTTGTCACAATTATCGTCATAGAAATGTCATATGTATGACAGAAAAAAAATTCGTTCGGCCCAAAATGTCACGGATGTGTCTTTTTTTTTGTAGTGTAGACCGACTCCTGCCTGCATCTACTACTATTACTCCACTCATCGACCGCTATCCAGCATGCATCTAGAGTATTAAGTTAATGAAAACAGAGTAACGCCTTAAGCAAGATGACATGGTGTAGAGGAATAAATTCATGCAATATGATAAATACCCCATCTTGTTATCCTCGATGGCAACAATACAATACGTGCCTTGCTGCCCCTACTGTCACTGGGAAAGGACACCGCAAGATTGAACCCAAAACTAAGCACTTCTCCCATTGCAAGAACTACCAATCTAGTTGGCCAAACCAAACGGATAATTCGAAGAGACTTGCAAAGATAACCAATCATACATAAAAGAATTCAGAGAAGATTCAAATATTGCTCATAGATAATCTTGATCATAAACCCACAATTCATCGGTCTCAACAAACACACCGCACAAAACAAGATTACATCAAATAGATCTCCACGAGAGGGGCATAACATTGTATTGAGATCCAAAAAGAGAGAAGAAGCCATCTAGCTACTAACTATGGACCCGAAGGTCTGAAGTAAACTACTCACAGTTCATCGGAGAGGCTAGGATGATTATGTAGAAGCCCTCCATGGTGGAATCCCCTTCCGGCGGAGCTCCGGAACAGGCCCCAAGATGGGATCTCGTGGATACAGAAAGTTGCGGCAGTGGAATTAGGTTTTTGGCTCCGTATCTGATCTATTGGGGGTACGTAGCTATATATAGGAGGAAGGAGTACGTCGGTGGAGCAACAGGGGGCCCACGAGGCAGGGGGGCGTGCCCTAGGGGGGGAGGGGCGCCCTCCACCCTCGTGGCCGCCTCCCTCCTTTCTTGACCGAGGGTCCAAGTCTCCTAGATCTTGCTCGATGAGAAAATCACGTTCGAAGATTTTATTCCGTTTGGACTCCGTTTGATATTCCGCTTTCTTGAAATACTAAAATAGGCAAAAACAGCAGTGCAAATTTGGGCCTCTGGTTAATAGGTTAGTCCCAAAAATAATATAAAAGTGGAAAATAAAGCCCAATATGGTCCAAAACAGTAGATAATATAGCATGGAGTAATAAAAAATTATAGATACGTTGGAGACGTATCACGCATCATCCTAAACAGCAAGGTTCACAGCTTCTTTTTGCTTGTGCTCTTCACCGAAGGACATTTTTTGCTTCTTGTGTTCTTCGACGGAGGGCATTTGCTTCTTGTGTTCTTTGCTGGGCTATCATGGGTAGCAGAAGTCTTCTTAGATGCTTCAGGAACTGGGTAGACTTTGCCCTTTTACCACCTCTTCTCTTGTTTGTAGAACCATTTTCAGAACTGAGAATGAATGCAAATAAGTGTTGAAATGCATATTTAAATAGGAAAAAATAGACTTCTATGCATTGGCTTGTGTAGGATCGAAAGTATGTCTAGAGGGGTGGTGATTAGACTACTTGACCAAATAAAAATCTAGCATTTTCTCAATTTTAAGTCTTGGCAGATTTTAGCAACTTAGCACAAGTCAACCAATCAACCTACACATGCAAGTCTAAGAGTATAGCAACGGAATGTAAAACATTGCACATGAAGGTAAAGGGAGGAGTTTGTAGGGAGCAAACGCAATGTAGACGCGGAGATTTTTTCCGTGGTTCCGATAGGTCACTGGTGCGCGTCGGTGCTATACAAACGATTTTTAACCCCTTTCTATGACGACATTTGGAACCGTCGCCAAGGGAGTGTGGGCGATAGGGGGATCCTTCCCACACGACCCAGAAACCTTCGGGGATAGGGCCCCTACAGTACTTCTACTCGTTTCTGCTCGGATTGCCATCGCAGTCGGTATTCTGTGGTTCTACATTTACGATGCGCGGCCCATCACAAACGGTTCACTATTATAGAACGTGTATGATGCGCGACCCATCACAAACGATTCACTGTTAAGATGATTAGCTAATCGTCGTACGAGTGTCGGACATGATTACGAAACGTCGGACCGTCGTAACATCGTCGTACACGACAACTATCGCACACGCTATTCTATGGTGCAACGTTTACAATGCATACTTCATCAGAAACAGTTCATGGTTGCGAATCGTGTACGATAAGGCAACTAACACAAACGTTTAGTTTGCCCACACCGTTTGTGATATTGTCTGACCGCACACGCTTTGCAAACGGCAACCGTGTGCATGCTTGCACATGTTTCCTCTCTGTGAACCGTCTCGGATTATGGTGCATATCGCAAACGTTTGTGTTTTACCAACCGTGTGTGCCATAACAACCTGGAGAGCGTGATTTCACCATAATTTAATTGCTTCTTTTCCAAATTGTACCAGATTTGGATTTGGATTTGGATTTGAATTTGAATTTGAATGTATGCTACAGCTTTATTCATATCCATCAGGTTCAAACAACCAATGCATTATTCGATTCATAGGTACATATGTTCAAGAATTACATAAGAACCAAATAAAGAATGAAGAACCATAGTTGTATACTTGTACTATTAAAGACGGTAAATAAAGAGGCGAAATATATTTTGGTTGCTGAACAAGGTGAAGCGGAATGCCCGTATTGTGCCCACCTCCATGCAGAAGGCACGCACGACTCTAGTCCAACCCCTTGTGATGGCCGACTGCCCATCCTTCACGGTCTTCGTGAAAACATCTAGATAATCATCATGTTCTGGTAGAAATACTTTAGCCTTTGCATGCCCACCAATCATGTAGTTTGAGAGGTAATCTTGAGTAAACTGTTTTGGTAACCACTGCAAAGGAAAAAGATTCAGACATTGTCATCTAACACAACTCATTATGGGCGGTAAAAAGAAGGTTGCAGAGTTCTTACTTACCATCCTGCAGTTCGCTGTTGTCTTGGATAAAGTGTAAACAAATAGTTTAATTGCCATCTTTGGACCCATTTTACTAACAATCTTTATCATATTCCTCACTTGATGCTGGTTCATCGATATCTCATTGCCCCATACACAGAAAGGGTCGAAGCGCGGATCTTTACCAATGACATATGTACCTAAAAGCACCAAGTTCATATTAGAAACTAAACAACAATTGCACAGTAACAACACTCTTTTATAATATGTCTATATACATCCGTATGTGGTAGTCCATTTGAAATCTCTAAAAAGACAAATATTTAGGAACGGAGGGAGTATCTTATAACATCCCATATACTCACATATTAGATGAATTAACATCTTATATTATGGGCCGGAAGGAGTTTAGTGCATTCTTACAAATTGTCGGCTGATTAACTGCTGCTGTATCCATGGGTTACAGTTAGTTTGAGCTAGTTCGGGCTCAAATAGCCCTAAAGTATATCTAAACATGAGGGCTAGTTTGAGCTAGTTGCATCTATAACCCACCCAAAAAAATATCCAACCCAAGAGGTGCTAATTGGAGCTAGTTCTCCTAGTGCATTAATTGTCAATCTAACCCTGCCATCCAAACAACTCTTTGGATGGAGTTAGTTCAGGGTTAGTAATGAGCTAGAAACTAACTCTAACATCTAGCTAAGTTGAGTATCCAAACAGGGTTGTGTTGTTGTTGTTGTTGTTGTTGTTGCTACTGCTCTTCTCCGTATATCTAGACATCATTAGAACATTAATGTAACACTCTTCCTTGTTGCTATGTAGCCTAGGGTTGCATATTTAGACATTAAGTACAGTGCATGTTGCTATGTAGCCTTAGATATATTACATATGGCCCTAGTTAACCTAATGAAAAATGGGTTGCAGATATATTCGGTTAAAAGTCCGATTCACCGATTAGTCCCTTATCAGCCGCCGGCCTATATGGTACCAGTACCGATATCCTGAACAGTGAGTAGATATAAGCCATGGGATGAAATTAACCTCGATGGAAAACAATACTCGTTCCCAAAATTGTCCTATGTAGGTACATCGAGAAGCATATTAAGCACAACAGGCTAAACATCAACCAAAATTATACATGGCAGACAAAATAATCTCCGAAAGATAGCTTCAGTGTGTAGGTTTAAGCACGCTAGTAAAGCAAAACAAGTGGAAAGGTGTGCTAACTGCAACAGGCCTAACATTTAACAACAAGCAAACATAGTCATTCAAACTGGTATTGTGCCGGTCTAAGTAAACTGGTTATTGTTAAATAAAAATGGAAAGGCGTGTTAAGTACAAGATGCACGACAACCAAATGTAGTCATTTATAGTGGTATTATTGAAACTGGTACTGATGAAATTGAACTGCACAGTTCATACTTGCACATATAGAACATCACGTTGTGAATAACTGAAATAAACAAGGCATACTACGAACAACCAAAGATAGCATTTGAAAATGGACATATGCTAACTACAAACAACTGAACAATCAAAAAACTTTAAAAGAGGCATGTGCTAGCTATAACAGGCTTAACAGCAAGCAAATATATGGATTCCTATCGGTATGTTTAAAACTGGATTGATGAAACGTACTGCACAGTAAATAATTTCACATATGGTGCATCACATTGTGAACAACTAAAATAAACAAGGCATACTGCAAACAACTAGATGTAGCAATTAAAACTGGATATATTCTCACTACACTACAAAAGGGACTCGACAAAATAAATCATGGGTTTCCCCCTGTGAAGAGGCACGGGAAAACAAATCATGGGTTTCCTCACTTGTCGCAGATGGGCTCGTTCCCATAGGAAGAGCACGGACCCTGGATGTGCTCCATGTTGCCGCAGATGGGCTCCTTCCCCTTGGAAGAGCATGCATGTAGGGTACCCTCCCTGATGTCGCAGATGGGCGCTTTCCCCTTGGAAGAGCAGATGGGCTCTTTCCCCTTGGAAGAGCCGGAGAGGGTGCCCTCCTCGTGGTCGCCGTCGATGAGGTCTGACTTGGAAGCTGTGGATCCCAAGCCAGCGTCGCAGAACGTGTCCTTCAGAAATGACAAAAGGGGCTCGATGGCGATGTAGAATGGAAAATTGTTGACAGCGAGCCAGAGGAGATCAGCAGCGAGGCCACGGATGAGATCGACGGGGGTTGAACCCAAGGGGTTGGGGGTGGGCCACTTAACCTATGACATAGCACGCCTCAGGCCGTCGCTGTTGATGACCTCGATGTCGTAGTCAGCGGCCGAGACATGCCCGCATACTCTAGCCCGCTGCTTGAGTGCCTGCCGCCAGAATGGTCGTCAGCTTCCTCGGAAACGTCGGGCGAAGAGACCACTATACACCTCTTTTGGGCCAGTCGCTCCTCGAGCTCCATGGGTAGCATAGCCGGGCTTAGGCTGCGACGCTTTGGAGTGGGGGATGGGGATGGGGATCTGTGGTAAAGGGGGCATTTGGCAGGCGTCATCTAAGAAACACAGGGCGGCCTGGGTATGGAGATCGGTGGGTAAGCTGCACGGGCAAACTGGCAGATGTTGACAATGGAGGCCTTGCTGCGGCGGCGGCGGGGACGTTGCTAGGGTTTCGAGCGAGGGAGGGGGTGTGTGTGTGTGCGCACGCCCGAGGAGGTTTTGGTGTGTGTGTGTGTGTGTGTGTGTGAAGGGGGGGTGTTTGAGGAAATGATGCGGTTACTGAAAATTTTACTACGCGGGAGTCAAACGCGGGAGTGAAATGCCACGCTATTGAAAATTTTGATGATAGTGCATCGCACACGGTCCGTAGATAACAACCATGTGTTATGAAATAGAAAAACCCTCGAGGCGGGAAAATATTTTCTAGGGATGCAGGCGGGATTGGGAACAAGAAACATCGCACACGGTCCGGAGATAACAACAGTGTGTTATGAAACAGAAAGACCCTCGAGGCGGGTAGATATTTTCTAGGGATGCAGGCGGGATTGGGAACAAGAAACATCGCATACGTTCCGGAGATAACAACTGTGTGTTATGAAATAGAAAAACCCTTGGGGCGGGCAGATATTTTTGAGAGGGGGAGCCCCGTGGAGCCCAATGTACTGTACGGATGTGTGCGTGACAGGTGCACCGGCCTGGCACACGGTTATTTTGAGTGAACCTTGTCTGTTGCGTCATCCGACTTGCATAATGTTCATAAATTTGGTGAAAAATGGTGCGGGAGAGGGTCAGAACACGAAAACTCTTGCATGTGGACCAAATTTATGTATCAAAAGGGTGGTTTGATTTTCAAATACCAAATGCAACTTCGATGTGGCACCTCTCTCGCAAAGCGCATGATATTGCTTCCCCCCACCCCCTCGTGTCGGCACGAAGGGAATCCTAAGCTATGAATGCATGCCCCCTCCCCCTCCCCCAACCGAGGTTCACCTAGCAAAGTGCAAAGTAGCTAGCAGCCCCCCTCCTCCCCCGTGTCGGCACGAAGGGAATCCTAAGCTATGAATGAATGCCCCCCAATCGAGGTTCATTCACCTAGCAAAGTGCAAAGTAGCTAGCAGCCCCCATCCCTCGTGTCGGCACGAAGGGAATCCTAAGCTATGAATGCATGCCCCACCCAACCGAGGTTCACCCTAGCAAAGTGCAAAGTAGCTAGCAGCCCCCCACCCTCGTGTCTGCACTAAGGGTATCCTATTCTATTATTGCACGCGCCCCCCCCAACCGAGGTTCGCTCTAGCAAAGTGCGAAGTAACTAGCAGCCCCCCTCCCTCGTGTCGGCACGAAGGGAATCCTAATCTATGAATGCATGCCCCCCAACCGAGGTTCACCTAGAAAAGTGTGAAGTAGCTAGCGCCCCCTCCCTCGTGTCGGCACGAAAGGAATCCTAAGCTATGAATGCATGCCCCCCCAACCGAGGTTCACCTAGCAAAGTGTGAAGTAGCTAGTAGCCCCCTCCTCGTGTCAAGACTGAAGGGAATCCTAAGCTATGAATGCATGCCCTCCCCCCAAATCGAGGTTCACCCTAGCAAAGTGTGAAGTAGCTAGCAGCCACCCCTCCCTCGTGTCGGCACAAAGAGAATCCTAAGCTATGAATGCATGCCCCCCAACCGAGGTTCACCTAGCAAAGTGCGAAGTAGCTAGCAGCCCCTCCCTCGTGTCGGCACGAAGGGAATCCTAAGCTATGAATGCATGTCCCCCCAACCGAGGTTCACCTAGCAAAGTGTGAAGTAGCTAGAAGCCCCCCTCGAGTCGGCACGAAGGGAATCCTAAGCTATGAATGCATGCCCCTCCCCCAACCGAGGTTCACCTAGCAAAGTGCTAAGTAGCTAGCAGCCCCCACCCCCTCATGTCGCCACAAAGGGAATCCTAAGCTATGAATGCATCCCCCAACCGAGGTTCACCTAGCAAAGTGCGGAGTAGCAACCCCCCCACACACACACACACTTTCAAGGCGGGCCGAGAGGCATATATCTCACCAAGATGGATCAGAAACGGACCAGGAATAATCCACCTTGGTCGTACAAACTCTCTCTTGTTGTTGGTCAAAGTGATGGCCGTCCATGCAACCACGGAGATGGGCTAGCTCGCCAATAATCACGCAAGTAGCTAGTCCCCGAAGACAACCACTGCATGCGTGTGGCCCAAACATATGTATGGAGATGTGTGTTTTTGAGTAACAATGGAACAACTTTGATGTGGCACCATGATTTCAAACTAGAAATCCCCACACTGAGTGAGGGTTAGGTTGACGATGGATATGTATGTTACACCACACTTCAAGCCAACGACGGGGATTCATGCATGCATGCGTGCACAATATATGCGCTCAAACTTAAGGTCTGAATCTCACCATGACCTATACTACGATAACATGAACCAAATGAAGAATCCGCCATGGTAACCTATCTTGTTGTTGGTCAAGGTGATCATGGATGTCCACGCGGGCCCATTTAATATATAGGCTTGTCGCCAATAACCACGCCGAGGGAGTGTACCGCTTGAAGGCAACCACTACATGCATATGTATGGAGGTGATGCGTGCATGCATGTTTGAATACACAACATTGATGTGGCGCGTGCGTCAAAAATCATACACTAGCTCCCCACACAGAGCGAGATCGGTTCATGATGTGTCGTTGTACTAGCCACTTCGACTCGATGGGAGGGATGCATGCGTACACATGCATGTGTGTGTGCTCAAACAGTATCATGCATGTCATCCCAGAGCAAAAATGATAATCCCTTCCTAAGTCAAATTAACCTCTCTTGTTGTCAGGTAAAAAGTAGTGATGGACCAAGCAGGCCCACAGATGGAAGCATCGATATCGCTGATAACCGCTTAGGTGGGTGCGAGAGGACAACCACCACTGCTTTGCATGTGGGGCAAACATATATATGTTGATTACCCAAAATGCACAACTTTGATGTGCCACATGCCTCAAAAACCGTAAATCATGCACCCACATAGAGCGAGGTTCATATCAAGTGTACTACATATGATGGTCCCCTTCCCCCCTCTTCACTGCATACAACATGCTCTTGCTGTAATATATGTACAACCCAAAAGAATCCTCATCGATGGTGAAATTAATTAACCTCTCCCGATGTAGGTCAAAGTGATGCATGTATGCATTGATGATGGCCTCATGGGCCCACAGATGGAAGCGTCACACGTGATTGTCCTAGCTAGGATATGCATGTGGCCCAAAAAGGTGTTGTGTGATGTTTGAATAACCAATTTCACAACTTTGATGTGGCACGTGCCTCAGAAACCAAAAAGTCCCGACACTGAGTGAGGTGTACTTGTTCATGAATGCGTACGTATAGTATATATGCTAGTCTCCTCCCACCTATTCGACGCGTACTATATACCACCATAACACAAACAAAAAATATTCTACCTTGCTGGTCAAATTAACCTCACTGTCGGCTGTTTGTCAAAGTGATGGACGACGACCTCGCGGGCCCACAGAAAGTGTCACATGCGAGTATCGAGTGTCGTGTAGGACAACCACCGACTGCATGTGGCCAAAACATTTATATATGAAAGGGTTGTGTAATGTTTTAAATAACGATTTCACGACTCTGATGTGGCACTGGCCTGCCCAACAAAACGGCCAACCCATACGGTGGCTCACAACTGTAGTGTACTGCAAGCCACCCACCACCCCCAGACGCACACACCTACACAAACAACGCAAATCCACCGCAACTACTATGCATGTTTATTTAATTATCCCGCAGCGAACATACATGTTACCAAAGGAGGGACGTTTTAATTTCAATAAAATCACAGAGATCATTAAGACGTTTTAGTACATTGATTGATTGATTTTCTACATGTATAATGTGCAAAAATCAAATTTGAGCTACATGCACACGTGACAGTGCACCTAAATGGATTGCAAAAACACATGTGTCTCACTTGATGCATGTTTACTCCCCGTGCAACAAATTTCAAACATTGAGAATCTTGATTTTTAAATTCTAGTACATCCAAAACTTATTTGAAGTCCATGAAACTTATCGTGTTGTCATATGGACACCAATACAAAGTGGCATTGTACTTTTTTTTTCAATTTTGAGACTAGTTTTGATGTAATCTTAATCTAATTACAGACAGAAGATTATTAATAATTGGGAACCAATATCCCAAACGGATTATTTATTCAAACCGTGAGCGTTAGACCAACAATGGATACGTGCCATGCTTCGGTTAATCAATAAAGCGGTAGCATTAATCATCCAAATAGAAAAACAATATGCGTGCCGCCGCGCGACCCGTGTGCCGTGCGAGCAGGCGTGAGTTGACGGGACCCATGCGAGCAGTCCGCCGCACAGGCAGACGGGGAGGCGTGCGTGCAGGTGTGTGAATTGACGGAGGTGTGCTCGCTGCGCAGTGTCATCGGGAGGCGTGCAAGTAGCTGTGTGAAACTTTGGTAGGCATGCCAGCAGTCCGGTGCGCAGGCTCACCGGGAGGCGAGCCATCGGTTTGACCGCCGCCCGCCTCTCTCCCACAACTCCTACTACTCCATATTAGTGGTGCACCCGAGCGGCCGCACCCCCCATCCTCGCTACACACACACAATCCTCGCTCTCCATTTGCATCCTCGACGCCGCTCTCAGTCCTCAAAGCCGTTAGTGTATGAGGATGCCGCCAAAGCGCCCCATCGGAGGGAGTGGCGACGCCAGGGCTGCTAAAGCACCAGAACACGACGTGGAGATGGAGATAGAGGTTGCTTTCACCGCCGGCGAGTTATCGCTGCACCCTATCATCATCGACGGCGTCGAGCTTCCACGGCCGGAGGCGGAGTTCCACACCGACTCCGACGACCACTCCGGTGATGACTGCGATGACGACGGACAACTGGTTAGTCATCTATACCCATTTATGTGTCAAATAGATCATAGGGTTTCTCCGGTTACTCCTGCCTCCCCCTTTTTGGAATAGAAACCCTATGGTTATGTTCTCCCAATCCATGAAATCTGAGTAAGTTTCGTTAGATCCGTGTGGTGTATTGATTTTTTGAATGTTACAAGTGATAAGTGAGTAGTTATTTCATATGTGCAAATGATTTCCGCTAGTAATCCGGCTAGGGTTAGTGTTCGTGCTAATAATTCCTAGCCAGGGCTTGACAATTGATTTTGAATGACCTACATATGTTTGTGCCATTATTTTCTTCAAGATTGGTCTGTACATAGACAAGTGTGCTTAAAAATCAAACCATAATCTCTGGATATATATAAATAAATAGCCATAAATTCCTAATCCTACTTCACGACATGTAATCAGTGGACAACAAGGATGAAGATGGCCATAGGAAGTACAAGAGGCAAATCCTGAGGGAGCTTTATCTGGGAATGCATAACAGGTGTATTAGGACCTGGAACGGCGGCTATGGATGCCCATTTTGCAACCAGAAGCTTCATGACGCGTATCTAAGTGTTATGGTGCATGCAAGAGGACGGGCCGTTGGCTCCTTCAAGCAGAAATATTCTCGCAGGGTGGCGCACGACGCGTATGCCGAGTACCTGGAGAAGCTCCAGGATCGTGCCGGTCGCATGTGAGATGAGATGTAGGATGGATCGAACTATGTACGCTTGAGTATACTTAATGACGGTTGAACTGTGTACTTATGGTTGAACTATGCTTATGTACGTGTACACTTATTATCTATGTGTGAGTATGTTAAATATTTCGCCAAATTTTGGTAAAAATTACAAAGGGGGACCAATAAACCAGGACGGAGGTAGTACGTCAATCACACATGGTTCCCAAAATTGGAACCATGTGCAATGACTTTTATTTATCATGTTGCGTCAATCACACACGGTTCGATCTAGCAAACCGTCGCCCCCAAAATTCTTTGTGGGACAGAAAACCCTCACCACCCGATTCAAAAAAGAAAAAAGAAAACCCTCACCATCCCCACGTCACAAAAACCCTCACCCCATCCGCCACCCCCTCGGCCCCTCCGGTACGTTCCCCATTCACACTTGCACAAGCTCCTCTGCGTCTATGCCATGGCACCGCCTATCGCGGCGGTAAACACTTAGCTCGACACCTTCCGCCGCTGCCAGGCTGCCGGCAAAGCCCACTGCATTTCACCACTTCCATTTGCTGCCGCCTATCACCATCGACTTTCTCGACGCTGCTCGCGGTCGACCCAGCTCCGCTCGGTTGGGGAATCTGCCATACTGAGGGTTCTTTCTCATGGACGACAAGGTAACTAATTTAACGAGATATTATCTCATCTCTTATTCCAGTTCATGTGCCTCCTTTAATCACCCGACAGAAATCGCCGTGAATTCATTTTTATTCGAGCTGATTTGAGGGTTTTCATTCATTCATAGAATGTACAGTGCGCCAACACTTCAGGACTTTGCGACCTCCGCCAGAGATTCCATCTCACACCAGATAACTTGAGGACGTGCGTGGTATGTTCAATCTCATCCTAAATCGGTTGGCATGGCCTACTTTCCTGAACATATTCAAATTATTGCTACATTTGGATAAAAGGTGCCACATGCACCATATACATCAAAGGGGATTTCCCCCCTCTTCTTTCTATATTAGGCAAATTAATGATGTATTGTTCTTTCGATTACTCTCATATTTCCATGACATCATGTTTACCCTATCTGTTTAATTATAGATTTTTGTCCTTCGATTTCAACTGTTGTACAGTTCTTTCAATTTGGGCCCATATTTGCATGTTAACATATTTTCTTTAACAATCCTACCATTTTATGCAGAACATCCCTTGCTATGCAACAAATTATGTAGTGCATATTTTTTCCCTTTACATGGATCAAGGCTCCACGGATTTCATACTGCACACAAACCATGGATTTACAATAGTTGCTACTGTACAACTTGATGAACATGGTGACTCCTATTTTGGCACTGGCTTTTGGAAAGAAATTGCAAAGTTTTATGTACTGAAAGCTAGCACTAAAATTGCACTGCCCATAAAAGGGCCTGGTCATGAGATATATGCTAACTTCCCCGACAAAATCATCCATCCAGACTTTGTTCGGAGTAAGTTTTCTTTTCAACTATCTGCATGTTGACTTACCCAGCAAAGTCAAATGAATTGTGTAGTATTTAAGCAACCAATTGTTATTCCCTTTTCTTACTATATTCCTACCTAATAACTTCTAGTTACCAATGCACTTTTCTATTGCCCTGTTTTAACTAAATATTCCCTATACTCCCATTTCCATCAGAAAGCGCCGCTGACAAGGAGACTCCAGAGGTGGAGAACGGGGCTGCCAACAAGCGGAGGCGCGGCGAGCTAGAACCGCAAGCGACTCCAGCAGGCCTAGACTTCATCAGCAGCCTCCCTGATGATATGTTGAGAGTCATCATCTCCCTCCTCCCAATATGGGGCGTGGACAACCGTCCTTTCCCGGCGGTGGCGCCCCCTATGGAACTCCAGTCCTCTCGACCTCATCGACACCCATGAGCTCTGCCATGGCTATCGCAAAAGCTTGGATGCGTTCTCCAAGATCCTCGGTAGTCACCTTGGCCCAACCAAAGGCCTTAGAATGGGCAAGTTCCATTCCAACGGCAAGGACCGAGCCAAGCTTGACGACTGGTTCCGATCCCCCGCCCTAGATCAGCTCGAGGAGCTCACTTTTGATGATGGGCATATGTGGTCGCTGCCAACGTCCGCACTCCGCCTCGCTCCCACGCTGCGCGTTGCCAAGTTTAGGAACTGCCACCCCCCTTAATGACGCGCCCACTCTTATTCTACCATGACTGAAGCACCTCGTGCTCATTGTCGTCTGCTGCTACGTCTTGAGCTTGCATTGGTTTTCCCCGAAAAGGAGAGGATGATGCAGCACAGTAGCGTAAGTATTTCCCTCAGTTTTTGAGAACCAAGGTATCAATCCAGTAGGAGGCCAAGCACAAGTCCCTCGTACCTGCACAAAATGATAGCTACTCGCAACCAACACGATTAGGGGTTGTCAATCCCTTCACGGTCACTTACGAGAGTGAGATCTGATAGAGATAATATTTTTGGTATTTTTGGTATAAAGATGCAAAGTGAAAAGTAAAAGGCAAAGTAAAACAAAGCAAGTATAAAAGTGATGGAGATTGATATGATGAGAATAGACCCGGGGGCCATAGGTTTCACTAGTGGCTTCTCTCAAGAGCATAATTATTCTACGGTGGGTGAACAAATTACTGTTGAGCAATTGACATAATTGAGCATAGTTATGAGGTTATCTAGGTATGATCATGTATATAGGCATCACGTCCGAGACAAGTAGATCGAAACGATTCTGCATCTATTACTATTACTCCACTCATCAACCGCTATCCAGCATGCATCTAGAGTATTAAGTAAAAAACAGATTAACTCCTTAAGCAAGTTGACATGATGTAGAGGAATAAATTCATGCAATATGATAAATACCCCATCTTGTTATCCTCGATGGTAACAATACAATACGTGCCTTGCAACCCTTTACATCCTTTGGGTAAGGACACCGCAAGATTGAACCCAAAGCCATGCACTTCTCCCATTGCAAGAACTACCAATCTAGTTGGCCAAACCAAGCGGATAATTCAAGAGACTTGCAAAGATAACTCAATCATACATAAAAGAATTCAGAGAAGATTCAAATATTATTCATAGATAAGCTGGATCATAAACCCACAATTCATCGGTCTCAACAAACACACCGCAAAAAGAAGATTACATTGAATAGATCTCCACGAGAGATGGGAGAACATTGTATTGAGATCCAAACAGAGAGAAGAAGCCATCTAGCTACTAGCTATGGACCCGAAGGTCTGAAGTAAACTACTCACACTTCATCGGAGAGGCTATGGTGTTGATGTATAAGCCCTCCATGGTGGATGCCCCTCCGTGAGCTCCTAACAGGCCCCAAGATGGGATCTCGTGGATACAGGAAGTTGCGGCGGTGGAATTAGGTTTTTGGCTCCTTTTCTGACCGTTTGGGGGTATGTAGGTATATATAGGAGGAAGGAGTACGTCGGTGGAGCAATAGGGGGCCCACGAGGCAGGGGGGCATGCCCTAGGGGGGGTGACCCCCACCCTCGTTACTGCCTCTGTTACTTCTTGGAGTAGGGTCCAAGTCTCCTGGATCACGTTCGGTGAGAAAATCACGTTTCCGAAGGTTTCATTCCGTTTGGACTCCGTTTGATATTCTGCTTTCTTGAAACACTGAAATAGGCAAAAAACAACAATTCTAGGCTGGGCCTACGGTTAATAGGTTAGTCCCAAAAATAATATAAAAGTGGAAAATAAAGCCCAATATAGTCCAAAACAGTAGATAAAGTAGCATGGAGCAATCAAAAATTATAGATACGTTGGAGTCGTATCAGGTATCCCCAAGCTTAATTCCTGCCGTCCTCGAGTAGGTAAATGATAAAAATAGAATTTTTGATGCGGAGTGATACTTTGGCATAATTTCAATGTAAATCTTCTTAATTATGGTATTAATATTCAGATCCGAAAGATTCAAGACAAAATTTCATATTGACATAAAAATAATAATACTTCAAGCATACTAACTAAGCAATTATGTCTTCTCAAAATAAGATGGCCAAAGAAAGTTATCCCTACAAAATCATATAGTCTGGCTATGCTCCATCTTCCCCACACAAAATATTTAAATCATATAGCCAAGCAATTGTTTCATACTTTAACATTTTCAAAACTTTTTCAGTCTTCACGCAATACATGAGCATGAGCCATGGATATAGCACTATATGTGGAATGGAATGGTGGTTGTGGAGAAGACAAAAGGAGGGAATATAGTCTCACATCAACTAGGCGTATCAACGGGCTATGGAGATGCCCATCAATAGATATCAATGTGAGTGAGTAGGGATTGCCATGCAACGGATGCACTAGATCTATAAGTATATGAAAGCTCAACAAAAGAAACTAAGTGGGTGTGCATCCAACTCGCTTGCTCACGAAGACCTAGGGCATTTGAGGAAGCCCATCATTGGAATATACAAGCCAAGTTCTATAATGAAAAATTCCCACTAGTATATGAAAGTGACAAAATGAGAGACTCTCTATCATGAAGATCATGGTGCTACTTTGAAGCACAAGTGTGGTAAAAGGATAGTAGCATTGCGGCTTCTCTCTTTTTCTCTCATTTTTTTATTTTTATTTGGGCCTTTTCTCTTTTTTTATGGTCTATTTTTTTTCGTCCGGAGTCTCATCCCGACTTGTGGGGGAATCATAGTCTCCATCATCCTTTCCTCACTTGGGACAATGCTCTAATAATGATGATCATCACACTTTTATTTTTCTTACAACTCAACAATTACAACTCGATACTTAGAACAAAATATGACTCTATATGAATGCCTCCGTGATGTGCGGGATATGCAATGACACATGAGTGACATGTATGAAAGAATTATGAAAGGTGGCTTTGCCACAAATACAATGTCAACTACATGATCATGCTAGCAATATGACAATGATGGAGCGTGCCATAATAAACAGAACGGTGGAAAGTTGCATGGCAATATATCTCGGAATGGCTATGGAAATGCCATGATAGGTAGGTATGGTGGCTGTTTTGAGGAAGGTATATGGTGGGTGTATGATACCGGTGAAAGGTGCGCGGTATTAGAGAGGCTAGCAATGGTGGAAGGATGGGAAAAAGTGCATATAATCCATGGACTCAGCATTAGTCATAAAGAACTCATATAGTTATTGCAAAAATCTAGAAGTTACCAAAGCAAAGTATTACGCGCATGCTCCTAGGGGGATAGATTGGTAGGAAAAGTCCATCGCTCGTCCCCGACCGCCACTCATAAGGAAGACAAACAATAAATAAATCATGCTCCGAGTTCATCACATAACGGTTCACCATACGTGCATGCTACGGGAATCACAAACTTCAACACAAGTATTCTTTAAATTCACAACTACTCAAATAGCATGACTCTAATATCACCATCTTCATATCTCAAAACAACTATCAAGCATCAAACTTATCTTAGTATTCAACGCACTCAAAAGAAAGTTTCACATATCTTGAATACCAACTATATTAATATTAAGCAAATTACCATGCTATTAACGACTCTCAAAATAATCTAAGTGAAGCATGAGAGATCAAGTTTCTTTAAAACAAATCCGCCACCGTGCTCTAAAAGATATAAGTGAAGTACTAGAGCAAAAATTATCACGCTCAAAAGATATAAGTGAAGCGCTATGAGCAAAACTATCAAGCTCAAAAGATATAAGTGAAGCACATAGAGTATTCTATCAAATTCCAATTTATGTATGGCTCTCTTAAAATGTGTGTACAGCAAGGATGATTGTGGTAAACTAACAAGCAAAGACGCAAATAATACAAGACGCTCCAAGCAAAACACATACCATGTGGTGAATAAAAATATAGTTCCAAGTAAATTACCGATGGAAGTGGACGAAAGAGGGGATGCCTTTCGGGGCATCCCCAATCTTTGAATTTTTGGTGTCCTTGGATTATCTTGGGGGTGCCAAGGGCATCCCCAAGCTTAGGCTCTTGCCACTCCTTGTTCCATAATCCATCGAAAGAATTCACCCAAAACTTGAAAACTTCACAACACAAAACTCAATAGAAATCTCGTGAGCTCCGTTAGAGAAAGAAAACAAAAGACTACTTTAAGTTACTGTAATTAACTCATTATTTACTTATATTGGTGTTAAACCTACTGTATTCCAACTTCTCTATGGATCATAAACTATTTTACTAGCCATAGATTCATCAAAATAAGCAAACAACACACGCAAAACAGAATCTGTCAAAAACAGAACAGTCTGTAGTAATCTGTAACTAACGCAAACTTCTGGAACTCAAAAATTTCTACCAAAATTAGACGACCTGGAAAATTTGTTTATTGATCGGCAGAAATTAGAATCAATATTTTATCAAGTTCTGGTGATTTTTAACAATTTGGGCACTGAGCGCAAAGTTTCTGGAAATTACAGCAAGATCAGATAACTATCATCCAAGAAGATCCAATAGGTTCAACTTGGCACAAACACTAATTAAAACGTAAAACCACATCTAAACAGAGGCTAGATGGATTATTTATTCCTAAACAGAAGCAAAAACAAAAAACTAAAAATAAAATTGGGTTGCCTCCCAACAAGCGCTATCGTTCAACGCCCCTAGCTAGGCATAAAAGCAAGGATAGATCTAGGTATTGCCATCTTTGGTAGGCAATCCATAAGTGGCTCTCATAATAGATTCATATGGTAATTTTATTTTATTTCTAGGAAAGTGTTCCATGCCTTTCTTTAATGGAAATTGGAATCTAATATTTCCTTCCTTCATATCAATAATTGCACCAATCGTTCTAAGGAAAGGTCTACCAAGAATGATAGGACATGAAGGATTGCAATCTATATCAAGAACGACAAAATCTACGGGCACATAATTCCTATTTGCAACAATAAGAACATCATTAATTCTTCCCATAGGCTTTTTAATAGTGGAATCCGCAAGATGCAAGATTAGGGAGCAATCATCGAAGTCACGGAAATCTAGCAAATCACACAAAGTTTTGGGAATAGTAGAGACACTAGCACCCAAATCACACAAAGCATGAAACTCATAATCTTTAATTTTAATTTTGATAGTAGGTTCCCACTCATCATAGAGTTTCCTAGGGATAGAAACTTTCTACTCAAGCTTTTCTTCATAAGATTGCATCAAGGCATCAACAATGTGTTCGGTAAAGGCCTTATTTTGACTATAAGCATGAGGAGAATTTAGCACGTTTTGCAACAAGGAAATACAATCAATTAAAGAGAAATTTTCATAATTAAATTCCTTGAGATCCAATATAGTGGGTTTAGCAACATCTAGATTTTTATTTCTTTCAATCCCACTTTTATCAATTTCATCATCAAGATCTAAAAACTCCGAATTTTTAGAACGCCTTCTAGGTAACGGAAGATCATATTCAGTTTCATCAAGATTCATATTGCAAAACAAATATTTAATAAGGGACACATCAATAACTTTTAGATCTTTGTCAGGGAGGCTGATCTGGCGTTCGGGGCGCAGCGCGCTGGTCGGATTGACGTCGCGCTTCTCTTCGGCGCTCGATGCGAGTTCGAGCGTCTTCTTGCTGTCGTTCGTGAAGAACTTGGCGCTGATCGCGACGAGCTCGTGGATCTGATGATGCGGTGGAGTCGCTGTCGAGGTGGATCCGGCGAGTCGGCGATCTTGGCCTTCGGGGCGGAGAGTGCATGGTGGTTGCACCCCCACCGGTTTCGTCGCCACTGGCTCGTGTTTGGCAGTCCTGCCGCGGCAGCGATGCGCTCGGCTGCCGCGGAGCATCGCCGTTGGCAAAGCCGATGAGACTCTGAATGGTGGCCCTCCATTCATCGGCCTTGTCGGCTGTTGGAGGGTAATCCAGGAGCAGTTGAGCTCTCACCAAAGCTTCTACTGGAGTGGTGGGTGGCAGTGGCGAACGGCGCGAGGAGCGGGATATGCTCGGACTTCTAACTATGTTAGAAGGAGCAGTATCCCGTCCAGGCGACCGTGCCTCGCTCGCGCCAGCATGTTGGCGTGCATGCTGGTCTTGAGCATCCCGAGATCCACCAGCTCGATCTTGGTCCAACGAGCGTATGGCGCTGTGAATACCATGACGCTGTCGGTCCCGCGCCTCCTGAGACGGGCGCGGTGCATGTACGGATGCCGAGGTCTGTGCAGCCTTGTCCTTGGACTTGGCAGCACCGTGGGCTCCCCCGTCGACGTCCATTCTTCCGCTGGCGTCTACCCCACCACCCGTTTGCTCTGGTGGTGGTGGGTTCGACGCGGACGGAACATCTGCCGCCGAAGCCTTCTTCTTCGGTGGCATGTCGATGAAGATGATGAAGATCTAGCTTCGTGTGGACGCCGGATCAGGTTCACACAATCTCGACGCCCCTACCCGGCGCGCCAAAGATGTCGGGAGGCTGATCGGCCCCACGAACACCTATGGGACGGCGGACCGAGCCCCTTCGGTTCGGGGGGCGGAGGTCGCACGAAGAGCAGATCGAGGCGAAGCACACGAGCAGTTTACCCAGCCGGAGCTCTCCGGAGAGATAACACTCCTCGCTGCATGTCTGAGTGTATTGAGTTCTTGCTCAGGAGCGCTGAGTGCTACAGTACACACAAGCTGCTAACGAGACCGAGCGTGAGTGTTCTCTGGCTTCGAACCTTTCGAACCCTCTCCTCCCTCTTTATTTCTACGTTGCGCATGGGCCTCCTTTTATATGCTAAAGGGGTCTCCGACAGGTGGCAACGTAGACAAGGGTAAAAAATGGAAAAGGAGTTGTTGGTACAGCTACTTGTACAGTATACAGTGTATCATACCTAACCCTGACGGCAGGGGACAAAGGCATTAAATGCACGTCTACGTCGCCCTAACGGCAGAAAGGGACCGTCTGGGCGCCACCGTTTGCCACGATGGCAATCTTGTCGGCGCCGCTTGCCACCGTGCTCCGCTGGCAAGACGGCCTCTTTGCCACGCAGCGCTGGAAAGGTCCTGTGGCGACACGTTAGTGGATGTCTTTGGAGCGCAGGCAGAGTGGTGGTCTGCATGCAAGCGCCTTTGCCACGGTTGTTGTCTTGTCGCGTCCGGAAGCTTGTCGCTCACCGGGCCTTCCCGACAAGCTCCTCTTGCCGGGGCCTTGTCTCCTAGGTGCCTTGGGTGGCCTTCTCGGCAAGCTCCTCTTGCCGGGGGCCTTGTCTCCTAGGTGCCTTGGGTGGCCTTCCCGGCAAGCTCCTCTTGCTGGGGCCTTGTCTCCTTGGCTTGAATACTTTGTTCTTGAATGGCTCCAAAGGAACCACGGAGGACCTTGGCGCCCACCCGTAAGCCTTAGCGGAGGGTCAAGAATCGCCCGTGCACAAGTTCGGGATACTGGGGTACCCCTACTCTAGTACACCGACAATCTTCATCTTGATTTTCATAGGAATTAGAAGAACACGCTTTAATAAAGGCATCTTTGGAAGCATGCATCCTAGCGGTTCTTTCTTTGCACTCATCAATGAAAATTCTCATAGCTTTGAGAGACTCATTGATATCATGCTTAGGAGGTATGGATCTAAGTTTTAAAGAATCAACCTCAAGAGAAATTCTATCAACGTTCCTAGCCAAATCATCAGCTTTAAGCAATCTCTCTTCAAGAAAAGCATTAAAATTCCTTTGTGAATTCATAAACTCTTTAACACTACTCTCAAATTCAGATGACATCTTATTAAAATTTCCATAAGAGTTGTTGTAGGAATTTCCATAATTATTAGAAGGGTTACTAGGATAAGGCCTAGGATTAAAATTCCCTCTATACGCGTTGTTACCAAAATTATTCCTACCAACAAAATTCACATCCATAGATTCATTATTATTCTCAATCAAAGTAGACACAGTCATATCATTAGGATCAGAAGAAACAATCTTAGTAGCAAATAATTTCATAAGTTCATCCATCTTTCCACTCAAAACATTGATTTCTTCTATCACATGCACTTTTTTATTAGTAGATCTTTCAGTATGCCATTGAGAATAATTAACCATAATATTATCTATGAGTTTAGTAGCGTCCCCTAGAGTGATTTCCATAAAAGTGCCTCCGTGGCGAATCTAAAAAGATTTCTAGAAGCAAAATTCAATCCGCATAAATTTTTGTATAATCATCCACAAGTTCAAACCATGAGTAGGACAATTACGTATCATTAATTTCATTCTCTCCCAAGCTTGTGCAACATGTTCATGATCAAGTTGCTTAAAATTCATAATATCGTTCCTGAGAGAGATAATCTTAGCGGGAGGAAAATACTTAGAAATAAAAGCATCTTTGCACTTGTTCCAAGAATCAATACTATTTTTAGGCAAAGATGAAAACCACGCTTTAGCACGATCTCTAAGCGAAAAAGGAAATAGCTTCAATTTAACGACATCATTATCAGCATCTTTTTTCTTTTGCATATCACATAAATCAACGAAGCTATTCAGATGAGTAGCGGCATCTTCACTAGGAAGGCCGGCGAATTGATCTTTCGTAACAAGATTCAACAAAGCAGTATTGATTTCACAAGATTCAGTCTTGGCAAGAGGAGCAATCAGAGTGCTAAGGAAATCATTATTATTGGTATTTGTGAAGTCACACAATTTGGTAGCATCTTGAGCCATCGACAAACAAGCAATCCAACACACGAGCAAACAAGCGGACGAGGAAAAAGGCAACGGGAAAAAGAGGAGGAGATTGGGAAAGAGAGGGCGAATAAAACGACAAGGGAGAAGTGGGGGAGAGGAAAACGAGAGGAAAATGGCAAATAATGTAATGCGAGAGATAGGGATTGTGATGGGTACTTGGTATGTTGACTTTATGAGACTCCCAACAGCGGCAGAAATCCTTCTTGCTACGTCTTGAGCTTGCGTTGGTTTTCCCCAAGAGGAGAGGATGATGCAGCACAAGATGGCGTAAGTATTTCCCTCGCTTTTGAGAACCAAGGTATCAATCCAAAGAGGGAGGCCACGACAAGTCCCTCGTACCTGCACAAAACGATAGCTACTCACAACCAACGCGATTAGGGGTTGTCAATCCCTTCCACGGTCACTTTCATTTAGAGTGAGATCTGACATGTATAATATTTTTGGTATTTTTGGTATAAAGATGCAAAGTGAAAAGTAAAAGGCAAAAGTAAAACAAAGCAAGTATAAAAGTGATGGAGATTGATATGATGAGAATAGACCCAGGGGCCATAGGTTTCACTAGTGGCTTCTCTCAAGAGCATAATTATTCTACGGTGGGTGAACAAATTACTGTTGAGCAATTGACAGAATTGAGCATAGTTATGAGGTTATCTAGGTATGATCATGTATATAGGCATCACGTCCGAGACAAGTAGATCGAAACGATTCTGCATCTACTACTATTACTCCACTCATCGATCGCTATCCAAAGATGCATCTAGAGTATTAATTTAAAAAGCAGAGTAACGCCTGTAAGCAAGATGACATGATGTAGAGGAATAAATTCATGCAATATGATAAATACCCCATCTTGTTATCCTCGATGGCAACAATACAATACGTGCCTTGCAACCCTTTACATCCTGGGTAAGGACACCGCAAGATTGAACCCAAAGCCATGCACTTCTCCCATTGCAAGAACTACCAATCTAGTTGGCCAAACCAAACGGATAATTCGAAGAGACTTGCAAAGATAACTCAATCATACATAAAAGAATTCAGAGAAGATTCAATATTATTCATAGATAAGCTGGATCATAAACCCACAATTCATCAGTCTCAACAAACACACCGCAAAAACAAGATTACATCGAATAGATCTCCACGAGAGAGGGGGAGAACATTGTATTGAGATCCAAAAAGAGAGAAGAAGCCATCTAGCTGCTAGCTATGGACCCGAAGGTGCAAGTAAACTACTCACACTTCATCGGAGAGTCTATGGTCTTGATGAAGAAGCCCTCCATCGTGGAAGCCCCCACCAGCCGAGCTCAGAAACAGGCCCCAAGATGGGATCTCGTGGCTACAGGAACAAGCGGCCGTGGAGTTAGGTTTTTGGCTCCTGTGCAGTCGTTTGGGGTACGTAGGTATATATAGGAGGAAGGAGTACGTCGGTGGAGCAACAGGGGGCCCACGAGGTAGGGGGCGCGCCCTAGGGGGGGAGGCGCCCCCACCCTCGTGACCGCCTCTGTTACTTCTTGGAGTAGGGTCCAAGTATCCTGGATCACGTTCGGTGAGAAAATCACGTTTCCGAAGGTTTCATTCCATTTGGACTCCGTTTGATATTATGTTTCTTCGAAACACTGAAATTGGCAAAAAATAGCAATTCTGGGTTGGGCCTCCGGTTAATAGGTTAGTCCCAAAAATAATATAGAAGTGGAAAATAAAGCCCAATATAGTCCAAAACAGTAGATAAAGTAGCATGGAGCAACCAAAAATTATAGATACGTTGGAGACGTATCATCTGCCTCTCAAACGATGACATGGAGCGTCTGCTCTATGGCTATACTATCCTCGAGTACCTTCGTCTTCAGGCAATCAATGGGTTGAGTACCTTCCACATCACCTCCATGACTCTCCGGACTATTTATGTGTGTTGCTGGTGCGGCAGGAAGACATCACAAGATGTGTACCACGGTATGGTTATTGAGGACACACCTGCACTTGAGAGATTACTTGTAGTTGATCAAGAAGGTCCAACAAGAATCAATGTCATTTCTGCGCCGAAATTGACAGTGGTGGGCTACTCGTCTCACAAATACTCCGAACTTGTTATTGGATCCACACCCGTTCAGGTACAGCAGTCGCCTTCTACCTCTCATTCTACAAATTAACATTATTTCTAATTTTGAAGATGTTTGTTCGTCTGTCATTCAGAAAATGATTCCGACAATCTTGACCCCGAAAATGCACACAGTGAAGGTCTTGGCACTAGAATCTATCAGCCCCAACCTGGAGCAAGTTGTCAGTTTCCTGAGATTCTTTCCGTGCTTGGAGAAGCTATGTATCGAGGTGACGTTCCTTTCCTGTTAAATGTTAACCATAAGGGAGTTCAATTTGTGACACATTTTTCGAAGTTTAATGACAATGTACTATGATTTCTGAAGGTTCTTTTGGAGGATTCCGGTACATACATGCCCCCCCCATATTGGTTGCTTGATCCATATGGTTACAATCAATAAGCATTTCTCCTTTGGATTCGTCTGTACTAGTTTTCCTAGGGAACTTTTCATCCATCCCAACCTCTTGTGAAGAAGGCTACATTTTCCTAGAATGTAATCAAATGCCCATGTTAATCATGTTAGATCGAAGATGGCATGTTTGTGCATTTTACAAATCCTGCAAACCAAATAGGCCTTTAGTAATGTTCAAAACTGCATGTAGGCACTAACATGTTTTCTTATTTTGCAGATAAGATTAGGCCCAATGGTGGATAATGTGATAGAATATAACAAACATGTCGAATGCCTAGATCTGCATCTCTTAGAAATTACTTTGAACTCCTACCGAGACATGACTTCTCAGTGGTTGACCCATTTGCAAAAATTGTGAGGTTTCAAAACAAGACTTAGAAGCGGTGGTATTAGTTTGAACCTCTCTAATATCCATGTTCAGCGGATCAGCGCAAGCGTTTGCAGCTGATGGGCTGAATTTCATTTCTAATATCAGTTTGAACCTTGTAATCATTGAATTTGAGCCATATAACTCTGGAATTTGAACCTTGTAACATTTCGAGTTTTTGTGGTACAATCGTTGAAATGGCATTGTATGAGACTCGTATATTGCTAGCACTATTTTGACCTTAATATGCAATGGTCTTAGATTTTATTAACCATTCTCGAATCAGTTTACCTTGTCGATCTCACAACACACGATTTGTATAGCTAACTTGACTACGATCTTCGACATTATTGCACACAGTTGGTTTCTTCCATCGTGTGCACTGTAGAGCGGAGAATTAATTACTGCACTCGAGTCTCCATCATCACCCTTCTATGAAACTTTGACCTCATCACCCACGGGTAAACTTATGATTGAAGTCATTCCACACACTTCATTTTTACAAAGCTTTTTGCCAATAAACGCCCACGATTTGTCCCTCTTCTAGCCGACGCGTGGCCAAACTATCCGGGCGGGAAGCTTGTGCGGTAAACAACGCGGTAGAGCGGGAACAGGCTCACCGACGATACATTTGGCACCTCTTCGAGCCCACGTGTGCAGTGCGGTGTTGTCAAGTGTGCACTGGAATCCTTCGCTGTGAACGCCGTGACAAGACGTGGCGATTACAGGCCGGTCAGCCCCCATTTATTATAGCAGCCATTTAATCCTTGTGTCTCTTCAACCTTTAGATCGCGCCCCACCATTGCAAGAAGCACACCCACCACGAGAAATTCTTAGAGGGTATCCTGCGCGGCTCCAATGGCGCTCCGAGCGGCTGCCGACAACGAGTAGAAGTTCACCACGCGTGTCGTGGTGGACACCCGCAGAAGGTTCATGGACCTCTCGGTGGTGTACACCAATGACCCGGTCTGGGTGGAGCACTCCATCCACGTCATGGAGATGTTGCTTGCCGCGGAGAAGTACAAGGTGGTCGGGTTCGACCTCGAGTACACCCGCGCTCGTGCCGGGTCTCGTCCCAAGGTCGTTGTCGCCCATATGTGCATGCACCACCACGTCCTCGTCTACCACTACTGCCTGGCCACAAGGCCTTGCGAACGTTTCGCCAGGTTTGTCAACAGCCCCCACTACATGTTCACTACGGTGGACATCACCAACGATGTAAAGGCGCTCGAGAATACAGACATCGCCTGCAAGAATCTTGTCGACATCCAGGGCCAATACAAGATCTGGGACAACAAGGAGCATGAGAAGGACTCACTAGTTCACCTCGCCGAGGCCATCATCGACCCCTACTACAGAGCATGAAGGATTTGTGCAACAAGGACAAGCGTGCCTGACACTCGGCCTGGATGGAGAAACTCGACAAAGCTCATGTCGTGTTCGCGGCCAAGGAGGCGTACACGAGCTACGACATGTACATGCGGATCGTTGACATGAGGAAGTGCCTCCTTCCCCAAAACGGCCAGGGATCCAGCCGGAAGCAGAGCAATGGCAAGCGTCATTGCAACAATAAGTAGATGATTAGATCCTTGTTTCTCCTACTTTAATATGCATTTAATTGCTTACTTTGGTGTGTGGAAATGTTATGTGTGTAGTCACTTGTGTAATTGTATGCTTAATTTGGTTATGAAATGTTGTATTTTTATGTATATATGTTGATGCTCTGTAGACAGAGCGTAGATGTTGTGCGGACAAAGAAAATCACATCGCACACGGACTAAACAATGGAACCCGTCGGTGATGTTTTCATCAATCACTCACAATTGTATACCAGCAATCGTTTGCTCACAACACACACGGCTTGTTAGCAGTAATCATCTGTGTTGTTATCGGTCTTCGCACATGTTTACGATTACAGATCTGTTTGCCTCGTATCACACACATCTTGTTCATTTGAACCATTTCTGTTCTCATGTCTCAATGCAAATAGTTCATCCGAGTGAACCGCATGCCGTATATCGCACACACCTTTGATCTGGCTGACCGTTTCTTTTGTGTTGCCTAATCACAAACAGTTCATACGAGTGAACCGTATGTTGTACATCCTTTACACCTTCATCGGCTGCCCGTTTCTTTTGTTCCTCCTCATCGCCATAAGCAGTTAATTGAGCTAAACCGTATGCCTGCGCCATAAACACAACTAAAATTTGAACCATGTTTGATGCATCCTCCATCGCAAATGTTTTGCACCTTTTTTGACGGTTTTTTACACCACCGTTTGCGATTATGGCATCGCACACAGTTTCGTCGAAGGGTCTCTGATCGTAGTGTCACGTTAGCAGCATCCTGCAGTAGTGGGTGGTGCTATCATACATCCACATTGATGGATACTTCAACCCAAGAAGGGTAACGGCTGCGTGAGTCCATGGAGGGCTCCACCCACGAAGGGTCCACGAAGAAGCAACCTTGTCTATCCCACCATGGCCATCGCCCACGAAAGACTTGCCTCACTAGGGTAGATCTTCACGAAGTAGGCGATCTCCTTGCCCGTACAAACTACTTGGTTCAGCTCCACAATCTTGACAGAGGCTCCCAAGTGACACCTAACCAATCTAGGAGAAACCACTCTCCAAAAGGTAATAGATGGTGTGTTGATGGTGAACTCCATGCTCTTGTGCTTCAAATGATAGTCTCCACAACACTCAACTCTCTCTCATAGATTTGGATTTGGTGGAAAGATGATTTGAGTGGAAAGCAACTTGGGGAAGGCTAGAGATCAAGATTCTTGTTGTTGGAATGGAATATCTTGGTCTCAACACATGAGCAGGTGGTTCTCTCTCAGAAAATGTATGCTGGAAGTGTAGGCACGTTATGATGGCTCTCTCCATGAATGAAGAGTGGGTGGAGGGGTATAAATAGCCTCCACACAAAATCTAACCGTTACACACAATTTACCAAACTCGGTGGGACCGAATCATGAAACTCGGTCAGACTGATTTAGTTCAAAATGTGAACGTTAGGCTTTTCGGTGGGACCGACATGTCAACTCGGTGGGACCGATTTCATTAGGGTTAGGGCATAACGTAATCTTGGTGAGACCGATCACATAAACTCGGTAGGACGGATTTCTGTAGGGCCGATCACATAAACTCGGTGAACTCGATGGAGCCGGATATATCAAATCGGTAGGGCCGAGTTTGACTTTTGGTTTGGGACATATGTGGATATGAGAAAGTGGTTGAGGGCTTTTGGAGCATATCACTAAGCATTTTGAGCAAGCAAGCCATTAAGCAACACCTCATCCCCTTTTAATAGTATTGGCTTTTCCTATGGACTCAATGTGATCTTGGATCACTAAAATGAAAATGTAGAGTCTTGAGCTTGAGCCAATTTGTGTCCTTAGCATTTTGAGGGATCCACGTTCCTAATCCATGCCATGCCAATCATTGAACTTTCTGAAATGATCATCTTGAAATAGCATTACTTCAATGAGCTATATGTTGTTAGAAATTACCAAAACCACCCAGGGATAGTTGCACTTTCAGCTTGTTTGAAACAAAATTAGACACACTAGAGTAGGCAAAATGCAGATTTACAATAGACAAAATTAGACCGTTATGGATTGTTGGAAGCGAAACAAAGAATATTAACCTTCTAGTGCTCATAGTCTCAGCATCTATGGCAATAACTTCTGCGTCTTTGATGTCTACTGGCTCAACAATAAACCCTCACCCTCTTTTGATCACTTCTATCAGTTTGTAACTAAACTCATTGACAATAACATGTGTAGCAAGTGCAACTCTGAACTCTTCAGTAGCAGGAAATAATGTCCCTTTTGTCATAGGTGGATTATCCTTATCATAACTTATTGTTGGAATATCATGCACTATGCCACCGTCACTATCCTCATCACTAACAGCCCCTTCATCACTATCATCTTCCTGATCATCACTATCCTCTTCCTGCTCACCACTATCTTGATCAACATCTTGGGGCACATCCTCGATTGCCTTATGGTCATCATATTTGGCTTGCTCGCCTCCATTTTCCTGCTCACCGCCATCAAGGTGCTGGTCCTCCTTGTCTATTCCTACATGGTCCTCTCCTTGATAGCCCTCTTCAGATCTTTGTTGCCCTTCCAAGTTCTCCTCAGGTATCTCATGCTCACACTGAGAATTTTGAGTTAAATCTTCCAGTATGATGTTGGGTATGTCCCACAAGTTGATCGTAACTAGTTAGCCTCTCTACATGAATGTCCCAGCTCCAAGAAGACACAGTGCACTGCTCGCCCTTGTAATTCTTGTAAGAACGTGCCCCATATGTCACAATCAGCTTATAAGGTAGCATGTTTGACCTACATTGAGAGAAATTTGACACCAGTAAATGCAACCACATTGAAAAAACATGAATGCTGCCAGAACATAGTTGATTTACAGAAATGAAGAAGTGAGGAACATTACTTCTGATATAGTGCTTTGGTTATGTGAACATAGTAATTTACTTAAATGATCTACTAATCTAGTGATTTACTTAAATGCTGCCAGAACATATAGGTGATTTATAGACATGAAGAACACTATGCAATCAACGTTTGCGGACCAGACTAACAAACAAACTAGCAGTAGCATCTTACAGACATGTGTATAGCAAGGAAATTATTGGATGCTGCACATTATTGGATGCATTGTGTGTGTGCTCACTGAGGCATTCAAATTAGACATCCGACGGCGTGGCTCACAAACAGACAACTAGACTAGGAAACAAACTAGCAGTGGCATCTCACAAACCACCACCCAATATGCCCCATGAACAAAACACAAACGAACCAGCATGATCATAAAAGGAATTCTATTTCTACTAGACTAGATGCTACACGTCAATGCGAGGAGTTGAAAACTTGCCCATCGGGAAGAGGAACCAGCAGGTTCGAGGTCTTCTGTGCCGCCCTTGCCGCCATGGCCGACGGCGTGGCTCCCTCCATCCTGTGTGAGCTGTTGAAGGCAGAGGAAGCGGAGAGCGTCAGGGAGGGAGGCCGGAGTAGAGGATGGGTCGTCGCTGGTGTGGACCACATCGAGAGGGAGGCCAGTGTAGAGGAACAAAGCCTGCTGCTGGGGACCGCGTCGGGGAGGGAGGCTGGAGCAGAAAAACGAAGCTCCCTGTTGCAGACCACGTCGGTGAGGGAGGCCCGAGAAGAGCACCGCAGAGGGGAGGGCGAAGGTGTGCCATGGATCTGCGAGTTCGGAGTAGGGCACCGCGGTGGGGGGACCTAAGAGTCGCGATCGATCAGCGAGGCCGGGGGACGGGGGGATAGAGGAGACAGGCGTGTCGAGGAGGCCGGAGGGGACATGGATGCGGCGAAGGCGGGCAGCCGAGTGTGGCCACGGCGGCAGCGGCGGCGGGCAGGGGAACGCCGTGACATGGGTGCAGCTGGTGGATGCGGCCCGTGTGTGGTGTTGATGTGGCTGGTGGATGCAGTTAGGTCATTCTTGTTTTAGGGAACGGGTGTGTGGTGTGTGTCGGTGTCAAAACCTGTAGATATCGGGTAGGGGGGCCCAAGCTGCGAGTCTAAGGATCAATGGTAACAAGGGACAATGGGAACACGATGTTTACCCAGGTCCGGGCCCTCTTAAAGGAGGTAAAACCCTACGTCCTGCTT
Organism: Aegilops bicornis; assembly: GCA_021605145.1. Lineage (NCBI taxonomy): Eukaryota > Viridiplantae > Streptophyta > Magnoliopsida > Poales > Poaceae > Aegilops > Aegilops bicornis. The sequence continues at coordinate 210,223,488 of CM038674.1, forward strand.
GATTGTATTCGATGAGTATAGGGGTTACAAGAGTTGATCTACCTCGAGATCGTAATGGCTAAACCCTAGCTATCTAGCCAATGATTATTCTGATGCCCTCTACAGACTAACCCCTACGGTTTATATACACACCAGAGGGGCCTAGGGTTATACAAAGTCGGTTACTTGTCGTTCTACGCACATAGGAGTCCTACCCGGACACGAGAGGTGGTCTTCTGCCTTGTCTTCACGACCCATCAGCCCGACCCATATCGGATAGGCCGGACACCTGAGGATCCCCGAATCTAGGACTCCCTCAGTAGCCCCCGAACTTGCCTTCAATGACGATGTAGTATCCAACTTATGTCTTTGGCTTTGCAAGGCGGGTTCTTCATCATACTCCAGATTGACGACAGTCCGATTTTGCCCTTCATGTTCTGCCTTTATGACTCCTTCATGTCGTCTCCTCGATTTCCATGCGTCGGGCGAATGCGAACGGTCCTTTATTTTTTTACAAATAAGCCCCTTACTATGCAAGGGCGGCATCTATATAAGGAGGTTAGATCTCCAAATGACATCTCATTCGCACAAAGAGCATCAGAGCAAACCAAGAAAAACTTCAAAACATGGCAAGCGCTCCTGGCTCTTCCTCGCGCCCTCATGGCCCTCAAGCGAGTGATTGGCGAAGCTGCTCAGTGTCTCACGTCCAGCTGAATCGACTTTAGATGCAGGGATATCTCCCTCCGCAGATCTAGTCTCTGTGCGGGCGGGATTGGCCTCGATTGGCAATGATGTGCTAGCAGAGAATTTCCCCAACCCCAAGAAGGAGGAGAGGGTGTGCTTCGTCTCATTTCTTCCGAGGGGTTTAGGATTCCCGATCCATCCCTTCCTCAGAGGTCTACTGGAATTCTACGGGATCCAGCTGCACAACCTCACACCAGGTTCTATCCTGCATATTTCGGGTTTTGTCGCCCTCTGCGGACTGTTCTTAGGCTGCGAGGCTCATTTCGAACTATGGAAAAAGTTCTTTTGCCTCGTCCCTCGTCATCAAGGGGGTTCTATATTTGAAGTGGGCGGCGCCGAAGTATGGCGCATAGTCGGATCAGGTTACCTCGTCGGAACTCCCAAAAAGGGATCCGAAGAATGGACTTCGGAATGGTTTTATATTGAGGACATTCCCCTTCCGGACCCAGTTCGACATGGACTTCCCGAATTCTTCAGTGCTCCTTTGAAGAAACGCCTCAATTGGCGCCCCCGGAGCCCCAAACAAGAAGACAATGCGGAAGTAAGGAGGTTGGTCAGCAAGGTCAGGTTACTTGCCCATTCCGGGCTCTCGATAATCGAAGTCATGGCCATTGTGATAAAGCGATGCATCCAGCACAGTCCAGAGTGACCACCTTATGGTGTTACAATGGAGAGGACGACACATCTTGTTATAAGCGCGAGGGCCCGGATACTCCAGCCGCTCTGGCCGCCATCCTGGCAGATCTTTATAAGGGGGAGAAAGAAGATTTCACCCGTTTAAATTGTCGGGAAGGTTTTTCCATGTATAACCCCATTGATTGGGTAAGTTTTTGACTATCAGCATTATCCTGCCTCATTATCGAGGTGCGCTAATCAAATTTTTTTGGTCACCTTAAAACAGACATGGAGGAAGGTAGTCGAAAATGTCCATTGCCCCTACCCACAGCCAGAGGATCATGCTTGCAACGAAGACCACGGCTTCCGTGAGGATCCGGATATATTTATAGAATTTGATGATGGAGTGTTTTATCAAGCGAGCCTTGATGGCTCGGAAGTGGCTATTATGGCCGACTACCCCGGCCTATTCCCTTTCTCCAAGGTAAGTACTCGGAAATCATCCTAAAAATGGAGCCCCCCACTTGCGTCTCACCCATCACACTGAATCGTGCTTCATAGGATCGGCGCTCGGCGAGCAACACTCCATCAAGGGCAGCCTCTAGGAAGGTAGCATCTATGAGGGCGAGCCTTCAAAATGAAAGGAAACCGGGAGCGCCGTTAAGCCCCCTCCTTCATGAAAGAGGTATAACTTTTAATATGTGCCTAGGCATAAGACCAATTTGTCATATTTCTCCTTCCATCTTAACTCAGGAGGAGCGCATGGCGAACCTTGTCCAAAATCCCATTTAGCCGATCATCAGCTAATCCGGCACCGGGCTCATCTACCAGGATGAGAGGTAATACAGATGCAGCGCCAACTCATCCACCTCATGAGGATTCGGATGACGTATCCGTCACAAATCCGAAGTGGAGAGTGTGATGAATCATCGACGACTGAAGGAGACCATGCGTGCTCCAGTTTTCACTGAGCAGGAATTCAATACCCTCAGCTCCGTGGATGCATATATCTGAGCCGTCCGAGACGGACTTGCAGGAGTTGCTCACCTATTTTCCAAGGATATGCAGGTAAGAGTTTGTGTAAATTTAATAGATATATGCCAGTAGCCCTCGAGACTTGAAGCGGTTAGGCCAACCGATTTAAGAATCGTTATGACCGCAGGTTCTTAAAGAGAAGAACAACGCGTTGTCCCAGGATCTTGAAACGAGCCAGACAAAGCTAAATGCCACCACCACAGAGCTAGAAGAAATGAAGAAATTCACGATGACCATTGATCAAAAGAACAAACTGGAGGAGGAAAAGGATAAGCAAGCCGAAGAGATAAAGAGCTTAAAGGCTCAATTATCGGATGCACGACAAGAGAATAAAAAGTTGAAAGGCGGCATATTCGGTATGACCTTTGAACCATCCAAGGTACTCATAGTATCCCGTAATTCAGAGTGTTATAATGCTTTTCTTGCAGGTCTGCTAACCGGGCGTCATGAAGAAGATGTATCCGGATTCCGAGGCGACGTTCTAAAAGAGTTGTCTGTAGTGCATGAGTGGGCCCGGAAAGCCATGAAGAGTATGGTCAAAGCCTTATGGCCATCCGATGCCCCTCCAGAAAGTATGGAGGAGTTGGCGAACCTGTTCAAAGGTGCCCGACGCCGTTTTGAGCTATGTAAGGCATCAACATGCTGGGAAGGTGCACGAGAGGCATGGGCAATGGTTAAAACACGCTACACCGGGCTCGATCCGAATCATATGTTGCAAGTTGGACCTCGGGGAGCGACAGAAAAGAGATTCCCGTGAACTTGGTATATGACCAAGTGATGATAGCTGTGAAATATTCGCAAGAAGACTGTAGCTTAAACAGTCTGATAGATGACATAGATAAAGAGTAGGCGTTTGATTCGATGTATCAATGTACTTTATCATCGAACTTATCTCCAACCGAACTTGTCAAAATTTGTCATCATAGGCCTTCGGCTTCAACCTCCGAACCAAGAAGTTGAAGTGTTTCCGGATACCATGTTTGAATGTAATAAACATTCATTATGTCCGGAAACCAGGTAATCCGGTCATATTGCTCAAGCAGACAAATTTGTTCGGGGAGTTATGTTATATTAATATTTAATGTAAGAAACATCTTCCAGGGAGAATAGTTCCGTTAAGGGTTCATTTCCTTGGGTTGGCATGCTTAATTATGCATGCCTAGGCACTGATCCGAAAGATAAAATTACGGGCAGCCTATCCCATATTTGTTAGAAGAATTACATAAACATAAACAATATGTCGTTGCTTGCCGACAAATTATTCCCTTAAGAATGCTAGCTTTCGGCTTCACCCGTCTGAGGTACAGGTCCGGATTACCCGGTTGTAACAATCGCAGAGGTACTCCCTTTACACCCTAGCCGAACAGTCGGGAACGCATGGTATAAACACAGGAGCGAGGCAACCCAGCTTGGCAAAAACTTAAGTCATAGAGGTGCATATAATGGCAAAAGATGTATAGAACAAACGACGTAAACAATATAAGCAACAAGCTTTTAGTAATATGCTTCGTCAAAGAAGCCCCCAGTTATAGTGGGGTGTATACATTTAAAGATGTGTACCCCGAACAGTTCGGTAGATCCGAACATACCCTGGGATATAAAAAGGAAAAAATAAAAAAGAAGAGGAGAAAAAGGAACCTAATCAAAGTAAAAATAAAAAAAAGGTGCGATCGAACTATCCGTAGAATCGTCGGAGCCGGGCAGCATTCCATGGATTCGGCTCAAGGCAATTATCCGATGCATTACGAAAGCGATAGGCTCCTCCTGTGAGAACTTCATCTATGATGAAGGGGCCCTCTCATCTTGGTTTGAGCTTGTCCTTCTTCTTCTTCGGGAGACATAAGACGAGGTCGCCAACGTTATAAGTCTTGGCCCACACTTCTCCGCTTTGGTATCGCCTGGCCTGTTGTTGATAAAATGCGGAACGGGCTTGTGCAATATCATGCTCCTCTTCGAGGCCGTCTAGGTCATCTTGCCAATTGAGATCGGCTTCTCGCTCTTTGTACATGCGCGCTCGAGGTGAGTCATGAATAATGTCGCAGGGCAGGACAGCTTCCGTGCTGTACACCATGAAGAAAGGTGTATATCCGGTTGTTCGGTTATGTGTAGTTCGTAGCTCCCAGAGCACGGAATCGAGTTCCTCAACCCAGTGCTTATCTGACTCCCATAGGGAGCGCACCAGTCGAGGTTTAATGCCGCTCATTACCAGGCCATTGGCCCATTCAATCTGACCATTTGTTTGAGGGTGATAGACAGATGCATAGTCCAGTTTAATGCCCAATTTAGCACACCAGTTTTTCACCTCATCAGCTGTAAAATTGGAGCCATTGTCAGTGATGATGCTGTGCGGGACACGATAGCGGTGTACCACGCCGAATATAAAGTCAATCACTGGTCCTGCTTCAGCCGTTTTTACTGGTTTGGCCTCTATCCACTTAGTGAATTTATCGACCATAACCAGTAAATATTTCTTTTTGTGGCTTCCCCCTTTAAGGGGTCCGACCATATCGAGCCCCCAGACCGCGAAGGGCCAACCAATGAGGATTGTTCTTAAGGCAGTGGGAGGCATATGACTTTGATTGGCGAAAAGCTGACATCCACACAACACTGGACAAGGGTTTGTGCGTCTGCCCGGGCCGTTGGCCAGAAAAAGCCTGTTCGGAAGGCTTTGCTTATGAGGGCCCGAGCTGCGGCGTGGTGGCCGCCCAGAACAGCATGTATTCCGTCCAAGAGTTGCCGTCCCTCCTCTTCAGAGATGCACCTTTGGAGAACTCTGGTAGTGCTTTTCTTGTACAACTCACCTTCGTGAACTTTGTAAGCTTTAGAGCGCCGAACTATGCGACGGGCCTCATTTTGATCATCGGGAAGCTCCTGCCTATTAAGGTAGGCCAGGAAAGGTTCGGTCCAAGGAGCAATAACAACCATGATCTCATGAGCAGAGGGTGTTATTTCAATAGCCGACCCGCCGATGATATCTGTATTGTGTTCGGCTGATGGGGGCGTGATCAGGTCCGTACTGGTGTCTCCGCTCTCATCCTGCCATACCACGGATGGCTTGAAGAGCCTTTCCACAAAGGTATTAGGTGGGACGGGGTCGCGTTTGGCGCCCATGCGAGCGAGTATATCTGCTGCCTGGTTACTGTCTCGAGCGACGTGATGAAATTCAAGCCCCTCGAACCGAGCCAATATTTTTAATACGGCGTTTCGATATGCCACCATTTTTGGATCTTTTGCATTGAACTCTCCATTAACTTGGGATATTGTGAGGTTTGAGTCGCCGCGCACCTCTAGGCGTTGTATGCCCATGGAGACAGCCATGCGGAGATGATACGTCTCCTACGTATCTATAATTTTTTATTGTTCCATTCTATTATATTACCCCTTTTGGATATTTATGGGCTTTATTTTACACATTTATATCATTTTTTGGGACTAACCTACTAACCGGAGGCCCAACCCATATTGCTGTTTTTTTTGCCTATTTCAGTATTTCGAAGAAAAGGAATATCAAACAGAGTCCAAACGGAATGAAACCTTCGGGAGCGTGAATTTTGGAAGGAACGTGATCCGGAGAACTTGGAGTGCAAGTCAAGAAGCTTCCGAGGAAGCCACGAGATAGGAGGCCACGCCCCCCCTATAGGGCGCGCCCCCTGTCTCGTCGGCCCCTCGGGCGGCCACCGACGTACTTCTTCTTCCTATATATACCTACGTACCCCGAAAACATCCGGGAGCACCACGAAACACAATTTCCACCGCCGTAACCTTCTGTATCCGCGAGATCTCATCTTGGAGCCGCCGTCGGCACTCTTCCGGAGGGGGAATCAAGCATGGAGGGCCTCTACATCAACATCCTTGCCCCTCCGATGAGTTGTGAGTAGTTTACCACAGACCTACGGGTCCATAGTTATTAGCTAGATGGCTTCTTCTCTCTTTTTGGATCTCAATACAATGTTCTCCCCCTCTCTTGTAGAGATCTATTCGATGTAAACTCTTTTTGCGGTGTGTTTGTCGAGATCCTATGAATTGTGGGTTTATGATCAAGTTTATCTATGAATAATATTTGAATCTTCTCTGAATTGTTTTATGTATGATTGAGTTATCTTTGCAAGTCTCTTGAATTATCAGTTTGGTTTGGCCTACTAGATTGGTCTTTCTTGCCATGGGAGAAGTGCTTAGCTTTGGGTTCAATCTTGCGGTGTCCTTACCCAAAGGATGTAAAAGGGTTGCAAGGCACGTATTGTATTGTTGCCATCGAGGATAACAAGATGGGGTTTAGATCATATTGCATGAGTTTATACGTCTACATCTTGTCATCTTGCTTAATGCGTAACTCTGTTCTTATGAACTTAATACTCTAGATGCATGCTGGATAGCGGTCGATGTGTGGAGTAATAGTAGTAGATGCAGGCAGGAGTCGGTCTACTTGTTATGGATGTGATGCCTATATACATGATCATGCCTAGATAATCTCATAACTATGCACTTTTCTATCAATTGCTCGACAGTAATTTGTTCACCCACCGTTAGGGTTGCAAACGAGTCGAGCTCGAGCGAGTTGGAGTTGGCTCAGCTCAACTCATATGAAAATTCGAGCGATCTCAAACTGAGTGAAGCTCATGATCGAGCTGTAGAACAAGACTCGTGCTCAGCTTGTAACGATCTCGAGTCAATCTCAAGCTAGTTTCGAGCTAAATGAGATGATAAAAATTATAAATCTATGGATGAAAAACAAAAAAATAAGGTGAATATGTTGGGAACCTTTGCCAAAAATATAGGATATTTAACACATAGTCAACCACCTGCCATAATTAGGCCTAAATCCCGCACTTAATTAAGCTTCCATGTTCGTTCGTAAATAAAATGGAGAAAAATTATGGGCAACATATATGGTAATAAATTATCTTATTTCCATTTAATATATGGCATGTCATTTAAGGTAATGATATCTGTCGAGCTATCAAGCTAAAATCGAGCGAGCCAACATTGTCTCAAGATCGGCTCGTTTCTCGATTGAGCTACATAAAGTGTTCAAACTCATCTTGTTTCTTTTTGAGTCGATCTCAAGTCGAGTCAAAAAATGAGTCAATCTCGAGCGTCTCACGAGCCTCGAGCTTTTCTTGCAGCCCTACCCACCGTAATACTTATGCTATCTTGAGAGAAGCCACTAGTGAAACCTATGGCCCCGGGTCTATCTCTTATCATATTTGCTTTCAATCTACTTTTATTTGCATCTGTACTTTTTGCATCTATATTATAAAATACCAAAAATATATTTATCTTATCATACTATCTTTATTAGATCTCACTTTCATGAAGTGGTCGTGAAGGGATTGACAACCCCTTTATTGCGTTGGTTGCGAGTTCTCGGTTTGTTTGTGTAGGTGCGTGGGACTTTTGAGAAGCCTCCTCTTTGGATTGATACCTTGGTTCTCAAAACTGAGGGAAATACTTACGCTACACTTGCTGCATCACCCTCTCCTCTTAGAGGAAAACCAGCATAAGCTCAAGACGTAGCAAGAAGGATTTACAGCGCCGTTGCGGGGAGGTCTTCGCTCAAGTCAAGACATACCAAGTACCCATCACAAACCCATCTCCCCCGCATTTACATTATTTGCCATTTGCCTTTCGTTTTCCTCTCCCCCACTTCACAGTTGCCGTTTTATTCGCCCTCTCTTTCCCAATCTCCTCTCTTTTCGCTTGCCTTCTTTTGTGTGCTTGTTTACTTGTCTGACCTTATGGCTGCGCCTAAGGGTCCTGACCACCTTCTCAGAAGGATGGATGAGATTGAATCAAATATTAGAAGCTTTATGAATTTGCAATTTGAGCATAATAATTTCTTTAGAAAAGAGCTTAAGGAACAAATTTTTTTTTGGGGTTATGAACAAAGAGCTTGATGATATGATTAAAGAATTCTATGGTGTTAACGCTCAAATTACCCGGCTTGAAAATGCTATAGCCAAAATTTCTGACAAGCAAGCCACCTTAGTCAATAAGATGGCCCTAAACCAGAAAAATTACATGAAAATAATGATGAGTATCTTAAAGTTATTGATGTGTCTCCGATTAGATCTATGTTTTGCAATATGAATTTTGATGATTATGGGAATGATGATGAATCAACTTTGCCTAGAAGGCGTCCCAAGAATTCAGAATCTTTAGATCTTAATGTTAAATTTGGTAAAAGTGAGATTGGAGAATCCTCAACTTCTAATAATATTGAACCCACTATCTCGGATTTCAAGGAATTTAATTAGGATAATTGCTCTTTAAAAGGTTGTATTTCCTTGTTGCAAGCCGTTTTTAATTCTCCTCATGCTTATAGTCAAAACAAAGCTTTTACCAAGCATATTGTTGATGCCTTGATGCAATCTTATGACGAAAAACTTAATTTGGAAGTTTCTATACCCAGAAAACTTAACGATGAGTGGGAACCTACTATAAAGATTAGAATCAAAGATTATGAGTGTTTTGCTTTGTGTGATTTGGGTGCTAGTGTTTCCACGATTCCTAAAACTTTATGTGATATTCTAGGCTTCCATGATCTTGATGATTGTTCTTTAAATTTGCACCTTGCGGATTCCACCATTAAAAAGCCTATGGGAAGGACCAATGATGTTCTTATTGTTGCAAATAGAAATTTGGTGCCCATAGATTTTATCGTTCTTGATATAGATTGCAATCTTTCTTGCCCTATTATTCTTGGTAGACCTTTCCTTAGAACGATTGGTGCGATTATTGATATGAAGGAAAGGAATATTAGATTCCAATTTCCCTTAAAGAAAGGCATGGAGCACTTTCCAAGAAAGAAAGTTAAATTACCTTATGAATCTATCATGCGTGCTACTTATGAGTTTAGTGCCAAAGGTGACACTTGTTAGATCTATCCTTGCTTTTATGCCTAGCTAGGGGCGTTAAACGATAGCGCTAGTTGGGAGGCAACCCAATTTTCTTTATGTTTTATGTTTTTGTTTATGTTTAGGAATAAATAATCCATCTACCTTCTGTTTAGATGAGGTTTTATCTTTTAATTAGTGTTTGTGCCAAGTTAAACCTATAGGATCTTCTTGGTTGATAGTTATTTGATCTTGCTGTAATTTCCAGAAACTTTTGGTTCACGAAAACAATTGTTAAAAATCACCAGAACGTGATAAAATAGTGATTCCTATTGCTGCTGATCAATAAAAAAATTCCTAGGTCTTACTATTTTGGCTGAATTTGTTGAGTTCCAGAAGTTTGCGTTAGTTACATATTACTACAGACTGTTCTGTTTTTGACAGATTCTGTTTTTCGTGTGTTGTTTGCTTATTTTGATGAATCTATGGCCAATAAAATATTTTATAATCCATATAGAAGTTGGAATACAGTAGGTTTAACACCAAAATAAATAAAGAATTAGTTCATTGCAGTACCTTATGTGGTGGTTTTGTTTTCTTTCACTAACGGAGCTTATAAGATTTCCTGTTGAGTTTTGTGTTGTGAAGTTTTCATGTTTTGGGTAAAGCTTTTATGGACTATGGAATAAAGGGTGGCAAGAGCCTAAGCTTGGGGATGCCCATGGCACCCCAAGATATTCAATAATAGCCAAAAGCCTAAGCTTGGGGATGCCCCGAGAAGGCATCCCTCTTTAAATCTTCGTTCATTGGTAACTTTACTTGGAGCTATATTTTCATTCGCCACATGATAAGTGTTTTGCTTGGAGCGTCGTGTATTATATTAGTCTTTGCTTTTTAGTTTACCAAAATCATCCTTGCTGTACACACCTTTTGGGAGAAGCCTATTTGATTAGAATTTGCTAGAATACTCTATGTGCTTCACTTATATCTTTTGAGCTTGATAGTTTTTGCTCTAGTGCTTCACTTATATCTTTTAGAGCACGGTGGTGTCTTAATTTTGAAGAAATTTCTAGTCTCTCATGCTTCACTTATATTATTTTGAGAGTATTTTAGAACAGCATGGTATTTGCTATGGTTATAGAATGATGAGCATCCAAGTTGGGTATAATAAAAACTATCATATGAACTGAATTGGATGCTATGATCAACTTGATACTTGATAATTGTTTTGAGATATGGAGGTAGTGATATTAAAGTCATGCTAGTTGGGTGATTATGAATTTAAAGAATGCTTGTGTTGAAGTTAGCAGGTCCCGTAGCATGCATGTATGGTTAAAGTTGTGTAACAAATTTGAAACATGAAGTGTACCTGGCTTGTGCATCCTTATGAGTGGCGGTCGGGGACGGCGATGGTCTTTTCCTACCAATCTATCCCCCTAGGAGCATGCGGCGTAGTAGTTGATTTTTGATGACTTCTAAATTTTTGCAATAAGTATATGAGTTCTTTTGACTAATGTTGAGTCCATGGATTATAATCAATTTTACCATTCCGCCTTTTCTAGCCTCTTGATGCCGTGCATTGCCCTTTCTCACCTTGAGAGTTGGTGCAAACTTCACGGTGCATCCAAACCCCGTGATACGATACGCTCTATCACACATAAACCTCCCTATATCTTCCTCAAAACAGCCACCATACCTACCTATTATGGCATTTCCATAGCCATTCCGAGATATATTGCCATGCAACTGGCCACCGTTCCGTTCATCATCATGACATACTTTACTTTTGCCATATTGCCATTGCATGATCATGTAGTTGACATCGTATTTGTGGCAAAGCCACCATGCATTATTTCTCATACATGTCACTCTTGATTCATTGCACCATCCTGGTACACATGGAGGCATTCATATAGAGTCATATCTTGTTCTAGTTTCGAGTTATAATTCATATGTTGTAATCAATAGAAGTGTGATGATCATCATTATTAGAGCATTGCCCAAAGAGAGAGAGAGAGATAGAGAGAGAGGCCAAAAGGAAAAAAATAAAGGCCAAAAAAAAGAAAATAAATAAAAAGGGCAATGTTACTATCTCTTTTTCCACACTTGTGCTTCAAAGTAGCACCTTGTTCTTCATGTAGTGAGTCTCATATATTGTGCTTCAAAGTAGCACCATGTTTTTCATATAGTGAGTCTCATAAGTTGTCTTTTTCATATTAGTGGGAATTTTTCATTATAGAACTTGGCTTGTATATTCCTACGATGGGCTTCCTCAAATGCCCTAGGTCTTCGTGAGCAAGCAAGTTGGATGCACACCCACTAGTTTTCTTTTGTTGAGCATTCATTTATAGCTCTAGTGCATCCGTTGCATGGCAATCCCTACTCGTCATGTTGACATCAATTGATGGGCATCTCCATAGCCCGTTGATTATCCTCGTCAATGTGAGACTTTCTCCTTTTTTGTCTTCTCCACACAATCCCCATCATCATATTCTATTCCACCCATAGTGCTATATCCATGGCTCACGCTCATGTATTGCGTGAAGGTTGAAAAATTTGAGATTATTTAAGTATGAAACAATTGCTTGGCTTGTCATCGGGGGTATTGAAGTTGGGAACATCTTTGTGTGACGAAAATGAAGCATAGCCTAACTATATGATTTTGTAGGGATGAACTTTCTTTTGCCATGCTATTTTGAGAAGACATGATTATTTTGATTAGTATGCTTGAAGTATTACTATTTCTTTTATCAATATGAACTTTTATTTTGTATTCATTTGGATCTGAACGTTCATGCCACAACAAAGAAAATTACATTATGAATTATGCTAGGTAGCATTCCACATAAAAAATTCTCTTTTTATCATTTACCTACTCGAGGACGAGCAGGAATTAAGCTTGGGGATGCTTGATATGTCTCCAACGTATCTATATTTTTTTATTGTTCCATGCTATTATATTACCCCTTTTGGATGTTTATGGGCTTTATTTTACACCTTTATATCATTTTTTGGGACTAACCTACGAACCGGAGGCCCAGCCCATATTGCTGTTTTTTTGCCTATTTCAGTATTTCGAAGAAAAGGAATATCAAACAGAGTCCAAACGGAATGAAACCTTCGGGAGCGTGATTTTTGGAGCGAGCGTGATCCGGAGAACTTGGAGTGCAAGTCAAGAAGCTTCGAGGAAGCCACGAGATAGGAGGCCGCCCCCTATAGGCGCGCCCCTATCTCGTGGGCCCCTCGGGCGGCCACCGACGTACTTCTTATTCCTATATATACCTACGTACCCCGAAAACATCCGGGGGCACCACGAAACACAATTTCCACCGCCGTAACGTTCTGTATCCGCGAGATCTCATCTTGGAGCCTTCACTGGCACTCTACCGGAGGGGGAATCAAGCAGGGAGGGCCTCTACATCAATATCCTTGCCCCTCCGATGAGTTGTGAGTAGTTTACCACAGACCTACGGGTCCATAGTTATTAGCTAGATGGCTTCTTCTCTCTTTTTGGATCTCAATACAATGTTCTCCCCCTCTCTTGTGGAGATCTATTCGATGTAAACTCTTTTTGCGGTGTGTTTGTCGAGATCCGATGAATTGTGGGTTTATGATCAAGTTTATCTATGAATAATATTTGAATCTTCTCTGAATTCTTTTATGTATGATTGAGTTATCTTTGCAAGTGTCTTCGAATTATCAGTTTGGTTTGGCCTACTATATTGGTCTTTCTTGCCATGGGAGAAGTGCTTAGCTTTGGGTTCAATCTTGCGGTGTCCTTACCGATGTAAAGGGTTGCAAGGCACGTATTGTATTGTTGCCATCGAGGATAACAAGATGGGGTTTATATCATATTGCATGAGTTTATCCCTCTACATCATGTAATCTAGCTTAATGCGTTACTCTGTTCTTATGAACTTAATACTCTAGATGCATGCTGGATAGCGGTTGATGTGTGGAGTAATAGTAGTAGATGCAGGCAGGAGTCGGTCTACTTGTTATGGATGTGATGCCTATATACATGATCATGCCTAGATAATCTCATAACTATGCGCTTTTCTATCAATTGCTCGTGATGAATTTGTTCACCCACCATAATACTTATGCTATCTTGAGAGAAGCCACTAGTGAAACCTATGGCCCCCGGGTCTATCTCTTATCATATTGGCTTTCAATATACTTTTATTTGCATCTTTACTTTTTGCATCTATATTATAAAATACCAAAAATATATTTATCTTATCATACTATCTTTATTAGATCTCACTTTCACAAGTGGCCGTGAAGGGATTGACAACCCCTTTATTGTGTTGGTTGCGAGTTCTCAGTTTGTTTGTGTAGGTGCATGGGACTTTTGAGATGCCTCCTACTGGATTGATACCTTGGTTCTCAAAACTGAGGGAAATACTTACCCTACACTTGCTGCATCACCCTCTCCTCTTCGAGGAAAACCAACGCAAGCTCAAGACGTAGTAGGAGACCATGTAGAATTGCCTCGTATTCGGATGCGTTATTGGAGTCCGTATACATGATTTGCAACACGTAGCGGATTGTGTCCCTCGTAGGGGATGTCAAGGTGACACCAGCCCCCAGTCCGACTAGCATTTTAGAGTCGTCGAAGTACATGATCCAATTGGAGTAGGAACTGTATTCTTTGGGGAGCTCGGCTTCCGTCCACTCAGCAACGAAGACGACCAGCACCTGAGATTTGAAAGATCGGCGTGGCCTGTATGTTATTTCGAATGGTAAGAGCTCAGTGGCCCATTTAGCTATGCGTCTGGTGCCGTTTGATGTCTACTACGCAACTTTATTCTTGTAGACACGTTGTGGGCCTCCAAGCACAGAGTTTTGTAGGACATTAGCAATTTTCCCTCAAGTGGATGACCTTAGGTTTATCAATCCGTGAGAGGTGTAGGATGAAGATGGTCTCTCTCAAACGACCCTGCAACCAAATGCAAGAAATCTCTTGTGTCCCCAACACACCCAATACAATGGAAAATTGTATAGGTGCACTAGTTTGGCGAAGATATGGTGATAAAAGTGTAATATTGATGGTAGAAATATATTTTGTAATCTGAATAAATAAAAACAGCAAGGTAGCAAATGGTAAACGGGCACAAAACGGTATTGCAATGCTTGAAAATGAGGTCTAGGGTCCGTACGTTCGCTAATATAATTGGATCATATAACCACCCCTCAAAGTGCGATGAAGAATCACTCCAAAGTTCCTATCTAGCGGAGAACATAAGAATAAATTGTTTGTACGGTACGAAACCACCTCAAAGGTATTCTTTCCGTTCGATCTATTCAAGAGCCGTACTAAAATAACACAAAGCTATTCTTTCCGTTCGATCTAGCCTAGAGTTTGTACTAAAATAACACCAAAGCAAATTCATATTCATAATACTCAATCCAGCACAAAGAACTTCAAAGAGTGCCCCAAGATTTCTATTGGAGAAACAAAGACAAGAACGTGCATCAACCCCTATGCATAGATTACCCCAATGTCACCTCGGGAATCTGCGAGTTGAGAGCCAAAACATATATCAAGTGAGTCAATACGATACCCCATTGTCACCATGAGTTTTCAATTGTAGGACATATATCAAGTGTTCTGAAATCCATAAAAGTATTCAATCCGATAACAACGAAATCTCAAACGGGAAAACTCAATTCATCACAGCAAGATAGAGAAGGGAAAACACCATATGGTCCGACTATATTAACAAAGCCCGCGATACATCAAGATCGTGACATCTCAAGAACATGAGAGAGAGAGAGAGAGATTAAACACATAGCTACTGGTACAAACCCTCAGCCCCGAGGGTGGACTACTCCCTCCTCATCGTGGTGGCCGCTGGGATGATGAAGATGGCCACTGGAGATGATTCCCCCCTCCGGCAGGGTGCCGGAAAGGGTCTAGATTGGTTTTTGGTAGCTACAAAGCCTTGTGGCAGTGGAACTTCTAATCTAGGTTAACCCCGAAGGGTGGAATATTTGTGAATTTATAGGGTAAAGAGGGGGTGCGGGAGGCCACCGAGGTGGGCACAACCCACGTGTGCGTGCCTGGGCCCCCAGGCGCGCCCTGGTGGGTTGTGTCCCCCTCGAGGCACCCCCTAGGTGCTGCTCTGGCCCATCTTGGATGTTCTGGTCCATAAAAAATCTCCAGGAAGTTTCGCGGTGTTTGGACTCCGTTTGATATTGATTTCCTACGATGTAAAAAACAAGCAAAAAACAACAACTGGCACTGGGCACTAGGTCAATAGGTTAGTCCCAAAAAATGATATAAAGTTGCTATAAAATGATTCTAAAACATCCAAGAATGATAAAATAATAGCATGAATACTTCATAAATTATAGATACATTGGAGACGTATCAGCATCCCCAAGCTTAATTCCTACTCGTCCTCGAGTAGGTAAATGATAAAAGAAATGATTTATGAAGTGTGAATGCTAGCAAAGTGCACAAGTTTGATCAATGAAAATTTCAATTACTTTTCCTAGCATCATAACAACAATTCTTTCTTATAAAACTTCTCATGCTATAGTAGCAACCGATTCACATGTTAAGGTTCAAACAATGAACTCTCTTGAAACTCAACAACCTATGTTCTTAGTCACCAAGCAATTGCAATTCAACTTGTTCAACGGAGTTTAAGTAAGAGCTCCACATACTCAACCATCTTGTAGTTTTCTATGATTGCTAACACTCACCGCATACACATGAGCAAAACGTTTCAACCGAACACATAGAAAGATAGGGGCTTATTGTTTTGCCTCCCAACGTATTCACCTCAAGGGTGATGTCAACAATAATAACTCATGCTACCCATATTCAACTGGACATATGTGCCTAGATCTTTCCTCTCCACATGATGCTTTCCAAAAGAGAAAAATAAAAAGGAATAGAGAGAATAACTTTGACTCTTTTCATAAAAATAAATACTGAAAAGTAAAAGATAGGCCCTTCGCAGAGGGAAGCAGAGGTTTCCATGCGCTTATTTGTTTGTATGCTCAACCCCTTAGTGCAAAAGAACGTCACGTTATATTGCCCCTTATGATAGAAATCTTTATTATGCAGTCCGTCGCTTTTATTCTTTGCCATCACAAGTTCGTACAACACTCAATTTTCTCTTACATTAAATGATCTAACACTTTTAGAAGCAATTTTTATTGCCTTATTGCATTGATGACAACTTACTAGAAGGATCTTGCTCAGTACTTAGGTAGGTATGGTGGACTCTTGAAAATAAGATTTGAGTTTAAGGGTTTTTGGATGCTCAAGTAGTATCTCTACTTGGTGCGGAATTTTTGGTTAGCAAAGAAGGGGGGCAAGCACCACATGTTGAAGGATCTGTGACTATATAACTTATATGTGAATATGAGCAAATATAAATCATTACGTTGTCTTCCTTGTCCAACGTCAAATTTTTTGGCATATAATATTTCGATGGGGGCTCACAATCACAAAATATTTCCAGGATAGTGTATTTGCATGTGAAAGTTCTCTTTCTTATGCTAATTATTCATGAATTGCTTGTATAAACAAAATTGTGATTGTCAAGCCTCAAAAGATTTCACTTTATAAACCCAATGTGAAGCTACCACTAGGCATGATATGATATCAACTTCATTACATTCAATTTATTCAACAATTTACTCATAGGATATAAGTGAAGCACAAGAGCAATTCCAAAGAAAAGAGCTTCGTTGACGTGATGTGAATGCCGCTTACTTAGCCTCCTTGGCAACTATTTGAGGACTCTATTTTATTTTAAAAAATTCAGATCTAAGTATTTTATTAAAACAGAAAGTAAAACAAAAATAAAATGACATTCTAAGAATAGCACAACTCATGTGAAGAAGCAAAAACTTAGGCTCAACCGATACTAACCGATAATTGTTGAAGAAGAAAGGTGGGGTGCCTACCGGGGCATCCCCAAGCTTAGATGCTTAAGATTTGTTGAATATTATCTTGGGATGCCTTGGGCATACCCAAGATTGAGCTTTTGTGTCTCCTTAATTCTTCTCATATCACGGTTTTCCTAAATCTCAAAAGCTTCATCCACACAAAACTCAACAAGAACTCGTGAGATAAGTTAGTATAAACTAATGCAAAAACCTTATCATTATCTACTGTAGAAAATCACTAAAATTATTATTCAACATTGCATACTAAATGCCTCTGCATATTTAATACTCTTATCCTCAAATAGATTCACTAAACAAGCAAGCATATGCAAACAATGCAATCATAGCACCAATCTGCCAAAACAGTACAGTCTGTAAAGAATGCAAGAGTATCAATACTTATTCAAGTCCAAACATTATGAAATTCGACCACACTGTAGAAAATTTATCAGAGATTATTATGCAAAAAATTTCAACATTTTCTCACATTCTGACTTTCCTTGGGAATTTTTGCAACATCGATAAACTTTCTGTTTTGAAACAGCAACATGTATACTTGCAAGATAAGCATGGCAAATGCTATCAATGCCACTTTTATTGAAATAAAAGATGCAAAACTTTATTATAAATAACATAAAGCAAATTCTTAACAAAATAAATTGACGCTCCAAGCAAAACACATATCATGTGAAGAATGAAAACATAGCTCCAAGTGAGGTTACCGATAATGTTGAAGACGAAAGAGGGGATGCCTTCCGGGGCATACCCAAGCTTAGTTGCTTGGATATTCCTTGAATATTATCTTGGGGTGCCCTGGGGCATTCCCAAGCTTAGGGTCTTGTCACTCCTTATTCTCCTCATATTGATATCTCACCCAAAACTTGAAAACTTTAATCACACAAAACTTAACGGAACTTCGTGAGATAGGTTAGTATGATAAAGAGCAAACCATTTCACTTTGGTACTGTCAAAGACAAGATTCATAATTGTTCTCACACAATTCCTACTGCACCTTATCATTTCCACAATTTATATTGAGCAATATAAGCCATAGAAACAAGAAAGCAAGCAAACTATGCACTGAAAACAGAATCTGTCAAAAACAGAACAGTCTGTAGTTATCTGTACTCAAGCCATACTTCTGCTACACCAAAAATTATTAAAAATTTAGGAACACGTGACCAATTTATATATTAATATTCTGCAAAAAGAATCAACTCAAAAGCACTCTTCTGTTAAAAATGAGACTTATTTTCGTGAGCGCAAAAGTTTCTGTTTTTCAGCAGGGTCGAATCAACTATCACCCAACATGATACCAAAGGCTTTACTTGGCACTTTATTTAAATAAAAGCAATAGAACATGATCAATACAGTAGCATAATCATGTGAACACACAAAAACAGTAGGTAAGAGTGTTGGGTTGTCTCCTAACAAGCACTTTTCTTTAATGCCTTTTAGCTAGGCATGATGATTTCAATGATGCTCATATAAACATAAGAATTGAACCACAAAGAGAGCATCATGAAGCATATTACTAGAACATTTAATTCTAACCCACTTCCTATGCATAGGTATTTTGTGATCAAATAATTCATGGGAACAAGAATCATCTAGCATAGGAAGGCAAAACAAACATAACTTCAATACTTTCAACACATCGAGAGGAAACTTGATATTATTGCAATTTCTACAAACACATGTTCCTCCCTCATAACAATTTTCAGTAGCATCATTAATGAATTCAACAATATAGCTATCACATAAAGCATTCTTTTTATGATGCATAAACATAGAAATTTTATTACTCCCCACATAAGTAAATGTCTTCTCATCAATAGTACTGGGAGCAAACTCAACAAAATAACTATCATGGGATTGAAAACAAAAATCATGATGATAAGTTTCATGGTTATCATTATTCCTTATAGCATACATGTCATCACTATAATCATCATAGACAGGAACTTTGTTGTCATAGTCAATTGAAACGTCTTCTGAAATAGTGGATTCATCACTAAATAAAGTCATGACCTCTCCAAATCCACTTTCATAATTATAATCATCATAAATAGGAGGCATGCTTTCATCATAATAATTTTTCTCATCAAAACTTGGGGGAGTAAAAATATCATATTCATCAAATATAGCATCCCCAAGCTTGTAATTTTACATATCATTAGCATCATGGATATTCAAAGAATTCATAATAACAACATTACAATCATGCTCATCATTCAAATATTTTGCCAATAATTTTATTGACTTCTTCTTCTAACAATTGAGCACAACTTTCTGAACGATCATTTTCAGGAAAGACATTATAAAGATGATCAATAATATGATGCAACCTCAATTCCATTTTTATGTAGTTTTATTTTATAACCAAACTAAGTATAAAACAAGAAACTAAAAGATTCAATTGCAAGATCTAAAGATATACCTTCATGAACTCACCTCAATGGCAACGACGCCAGAAAAGAGCTTGATGTCTACTACGCAAATTTATTCTTGTAGACATGTGTTGGGCCTCCAAGCATAGAGTTTTGTAGGACAGTAGCAATTTCCCCTCAAGTGGATGACCTAAGGTTTATCAATTCGTGAGAGGTGTAGGATGAAGATGGTCTCTCTCAAACGACCCTGCAACCAAATACAAGAAATCTCTTGTGTCCCCAAAACACCCAATACGATGGCAAATTGTATAGGTGCACTAGTTCGGCGAAGAGATGGTGATAAATGTGTAATATTGATGGTAGAAATATATTTTTATAATATGAATAAATAAAAACAGCAAGGTAGAAAATAGTAAACGGGCATAAAAACGGTATTGCAATGCTTAAAAATGAGGCCTAGGGTCCAAACTTTCGCTAGTGGAATCTCTCAACAATGTTAATATAATTGGATCATATAACCACCCCTGAAAGTGCGATGAAGAATCACTCCAAAGTTCCTATCTAGCGGAGAACATAAGAATAAATTGTTTGTAGGGTACGAAACCACCTCAAAGCTATTCTTTCCGTTCGATCTATTCAAGAGTCCGTATTAAAATAACACAAAGCTATTCTTTCCGTTCGATCTATCCTAGAGTTCGTACTATTAATAACACCAAAGCAAATTCATATTCATAATACTCAATCCAGCACAAAGAACTTCAAAGAGTGCCCCAAGATTTCTATCGGAGAAGCAAAGACAAGAACATGCATCAACCCCTATGCATAGATTACCCCAATGTCACCTCGGGAATCCGCGAGTTGAGTGCCAAAACATATCAAGTGAATCAATACGATACCCCATTGTCACCACGAGTATTCAATTGCAAGACATATATCAAGTGTTCTCAAATCCATAAAAGTATTCAATCCGATAACAAGAAATCTCAAAGGGAAAAACTCAATTTATCACAACAAGATAGATAGGGGAAAAAACCATATGATCTGACTATATTAACATAGCCCGCGATACATCAAGATCGTGACATCTCAAGAACACGAGAGAGAGAGAGATTAAACACATAGCTACTGGTACAAACCCTCAGCCCCGAGGGTGGACTACTCCCTCCTCATCGTGGTGGCCGTCGGGATGATGAAGATGGCCACCGGAGATGATTCCCCCCTCCGCCAGGGTGCCGGAAAGAGTCTAGATTGTTTTCGGTGGCTACAGAGCCTTGCGGTGGCGGAACTTCTGATCTAGGTTAACCCAAAAGGGTTTTGGAATATTTGTGAATTTATAGGGTAAAGAGGGGGTGCGGGAGGCCACCGAGGTGGTCACAACCCACCTGGGCGCGCTTTGGGTTGTGCCCCCCTCGGGGCACCCCCCCCCAGATGCTGCTCTGGCCCATCTTGGGTGTTCTGGTCCATAAAAAATCTCTAGGAAGTTTCGTGGTGTTTGGACTCCGTTTGATATTGATTTCATGCGATGTAAAAATCAAGCAAAAAACAACTGGCACTGGGCACTGGGTCTATAGCTAATCCCAAAGGAATGATATAAAGTTGCTATAAAATGATTGTGAAACATCCAAGAATGATAAAATAACAGCATGAATACTTGATAAATTATAGATACATTGGAGGCGTATCAGCTTCCCTATTGTTTATGATGTTGTTGAGTGGTACTTCGTATGCCACCATGATCGAACACTCTTGAAAATAGTGTCAGAGTTTTCGGGATGCCATAAAGACCATGTAGGCTATCTTTTGGTAGTGAGGGTATCGTGATTTTCATGGTGTAAGGACCTCGGATGCGTAATAGACTGGCTTTTGGATGGGGAATTTATGCCCCTCTTCCCCTCGGTCGACACCGAGTACGGTGCTCACTACCTAGTGAGTTGCGGAGATATAAAGAAACATAGGCTCGCCAACACTTGGGGCGGCTAGGATTGGATTGACTCCTAATAAGGTTTTTATTTCTTCCAATCCGGTTGTGGCCGCTTCCATCCATTCAAAGTTGTTGGTGCGTCTGAGCAGTCTATAAAGTGGTAATGCTTTTTCTCCTAATCTGGAGATGAAGCGGCTCAAAGCCGGCACGCACCTGCTGCCTCTTGAGCATGCATTGGTTTTCCCTTGAAGAGGAAAGGGTGATGCAGCAAAGTAGCGTAAGTATTTCCCTCGGTTTTTGAGAACCAAGGTATCAATCCAGTAGGATACTACACGCAAATCCCTCGTACCTGCACAAACAATCAAGAACCTTGCAACCAACGCGATAAAGGGGTTGTCAATCCCTTCACGGCCACTTGCAAAAGTGAGATCTGATAAAGGTAATAAGATAAATATTTTTGGTATTTTTATTGTATAGATTGGAAAGTAAAGATTGCAAAATAAACGGAGGTAAAAATAGCAAATTGATAGGAAAATAATATGATGGAAGATAGACCCGGGGGCCATAGGTTTCCCTAGT
Organism: Aegilops bicornis; assembly: GCA_021605145.1. Taxonomy (NCBI): domain Eukaryota; kingdom Viridiplantae; phylum Streptophyta; class Magnoliopsida; order Poales; family Poaceae; genus Aegilops; species Aegilops bicornis. The sequence continues at coordinate 210,245,495 of CM038674.1, forward strand.
GGCTTCTCTCAAGATAGCATAATCTATGGTGGGTGAACAAATTACTGTCGAGCAATTGATAGAAAAGCGCATAGTTATGAGAATATCTAGGCATGATCATGTATATAGGCATCACGTCCGTGACAAGTAGACCGAAACGTTTCAACTTTCACGCAATACATGAGCGTGAGCCATGGACATAGCTCTATGGGTGGAATAGAATATAACGATGGGGGTTGTGTGGAGAAGACAAACAAGGAGAAAGTATCACATTGACGCGGCTAATCAACGGGCTAGGGAGATGCCCATCAATTGATGTCAATGCAAGGAGTAGGGATTGCCATGCAACGGATGCGCTAGAGCTATAAATGTATGAAAGCTTGACAAAAGAAACTAAGTGGGTGTGCATCCAACTTCCTTGCTCACAAAGACGTAAGGCATTTGAGGAAGCCCATTGTTGGAATATACAAGCCAAGTTCTATAATGAAAAATTCCCACTAGTATATCAAAGTGACAAAATAAATGACTCTCTATCATAAAGATCATGGTGCTACTTTGAAGCACAAGTGTGGAAAAAAGGATAGTAGCATTGTCCCTTTTATTCCTTTTATCTTTTTTGGGCCTTTTTTATTTGGGATTTCTCTTTTTTTCCTTTTTTTATTTGGGACAATGCTCTATTAATGATGATCATCACACTTCTATTTATTTACAACTCAATGATTACAACTCGATACTAGAACAAGATATGACTTTATATGAGTGCCTTCGGCGGTGTACCGGGATGGGCAATGAATCAAGAGTGACATGTATGATAAATTATGCATGGTGGCTTTGCCACAAATACGATGTCAATTACATGATCATGCAAGGCAATATGACAATGATGAAGCGCGTCATAATAAATGAAACGGTGGAAAGTTCCATGACAATATATCTCGGAATGGCTATGGAAATTCCATGATAGGTAGGTATGGTGGCTGTTTTGAGGAAGATATAAGGAGGTTTATGTGTGATAGAGCATATCATATCTCGAGGGTTGGATGCACCGGCGAAGTTTGCGCCAACTCTCAATGTGGTAAAGGGCAATGCATGGTACCGAAGAGGCTAGCAATGATGGAAGGGTGAGAGAGCGTATAATCCATGGACTCAACATTAGTCATAAAGAACTTACATAATTATTGCAAAAATCTACAAGTCATCAAAAACCAAGCAATACGCGCATGCTCCTAGGGGGATAGATTGGTAGGAAAAGACCATCGCTCGTCCCCGACCGCCACTCATAAGGAAAGCAATCAAAGAACACCTCATGCTTCAAATTTGTTACACAATGGTTACCATACGTGCATGCTACGGGACTTGCAAACTCCAACACAAGTATTTCTCAATTTCACAATTACTCAACTAGCACGACTCTAATATCACCATCTTTATATCTCAAAACAATCATGAAGTATCAAACTTCTCATAATATTCAATGCACTTTTTATGAAAGTTTTTATTATACCCGTCTTGGATGCCTATCATATTAGGAATAATTTTATAGCCAAAGCAAATTACCATGCTGTTATAAAGGACTCTCAAAATAATATAAGTGAAGCATGATAGATCGATAATTTCTATAAAAAAACCACCACCGTGCTCTAAAAGATATAAGTGAAGCACTAGAGAAAAATTATCTAGCTCAAAAGATATAAGTGAAGCACATAGAGTATTCTAATAAATTCTGATTTATGTGTGTCTCTCCAAAAGGTGTGTACAGCAAGTATGATTGTGGTAAACTAACAAGCAAAGACTCAAATCATACAAGACGCTCCAAGAAAAACACATATCATGTGGTGAATAAAAATATAGCCTCAAGTAAAGTTACCGATGGACGATGACGAAAGTGGGGATGCCTTCCGGGGCATCCCCATGCTTAGGCTTTTGGTTCTCCTTGAATTTTACCTTGGGGTGCCTTGGGCATCCCCAAGCTTAGGCTCTTGCCACTCCTTATTCCAAAGTCGATCAAATCTTTACCCAAAAACTTGAAAACTTCACAACACAAAACTCAACAGAAAATCTCATGAGCTCCGTTAGTATAAGAAAACAAATCACCACCTTAAGGTACTGTAATGAACTCATTCTTTATTTATATTGGTGTTAAACCTACTGTATTCCAACTTCTCTATGGTTCATACCCCCCCGATACTAGCCATAGATTCATCAAAATAGGCAAACAACACACGAAAAACAAAATCTGTAAAAACAGAATAGTCTGTAGTAATCTGATTTGTTCGAATACTTATGGAACTCCAAAAATTCTGAAAAACTAGGAAAACCTGGATAAGTTGTGTACTGATCTACTTCAAAAAGAATTAGCAGTTTATCACGTTCTAGTGAAGTTTAACAATTATTTTCGTGAGCGCAAAGTTTCTGTCTTTTTCAGCAAGATCAAACAATTATCACCCAAGAAGATCCTATTGGTTATACTTGGCACAAACACTAATTAAAACAAAAAAAAACACATCCAAACAGAAGCTAGATGAATTATTTATTACTAAAAAGAAACAAAAATCAAGAAACAAAAATAAAATCGGGTTTCCTCCCAACAAGCGCTATCGTTTAACGCCCCTAGCTAGACATAAAAGCAAGAATAGATCTAGGTATTATCATCTTTGGTATGCAATGCATAAGTGGCTCTCATAATAGATTCATAAGGTAATTTAATTTTCTTCCTTGGAAAGTGTTCCATGTCTTTCCTTAATGGGAATTGGTATCTAATATTTCCTTCTTTCATATCAATAATTGCACCAATCGTTCTAAGGAAAGGTCTACCAAGAATAATAGGACATATAGGATTGCAATATATATCAAGAACAGTGAAATCTATGGGCACATAATTCCTATTCGCAACAATAAGAACATCATTAATCCTTCCCATAGGTTTCTTAATGGTGGAATCCGTAAGATGCAAATTTAAAGAACAATCATCAAATTCACGGAAACCTAACACATCACACAAAGTTGTTGGAATCGTGGAAACACTAGCGCCCAAATCACACAAAGCATAGAATTCATGATCTTTAATTTTAATTTTAATAGTAGGTTACCGCTCATCATAAAGTTTTCTAGGGATAGAAACTTCTAATTCAAACTTTTCTTCATAGGATTGCATTAAAGCATCAACGAGATGTTTAGTAAAAGCTTTACTTTGATCATAAGCATGAGGAGAATTTAACACGGACTGCAACAAGGAAATAAATCTATCAAAGAACAATTATCATAATTAAATTCCTTGAAATCCAAAATAGTGGGTTCATTGCTATGTAAAGTTTTGACCTCTTCAATCCCACTTTTACTAATTTTTGCATCAAGATCTAGAAACTCCAAATAATTGGGACACCTTTTAACTAAAGTTGACACATCTCCAGTCCCATATTTATCAAGATTCATATTGGAAAACAAAGATTTAATAGGAGACACATCATTCACTTTTAGATCTTCATCATTATTACCTTGAAAACTAGAAGAACGCGCTTTTACAAAGCAATCTTTTTTAGCACGCATCCTAGCGGTTCTCTCTTTGGACTCATCAATGGAAATTCTTATAGATTTGAGAGACTCATTGATATCATGCTTAGATGGAATGGATCTAAGTTTCAAAGAATCAACATCAAGAAAAATTCTATCCACGTTCCTAGCCAACTCATCAATCTTAGGTAATTTTTCATCAAGCAAAGCATTGAAATTCTTTTGCGCAATCATAAACTCTTTAACACTAGTCTCAAAATCAGAGGGCGTCTTATTAAAATTTCCGTAAGAGTTGTTGTAGGAAATACCATAATTGTTAGAGGAATTACTAGGGAACGGCCTAGAATTAAATTTTCCTCTATAAGCGTTGTTACCAAAATTGTTCCTACCAAAGAAATTCACATCCATAGATTCATTATTATTCTCAATCAAAGTAGACAAAGGCATATAATTAGGATCAGAAGAAACACTCTTATTAACAAACAATTTCATAAGTTCATCCATCTTTCCACTCAAAACATTAATTTCTTCTACCGCATGAACCTTTTTACTAGTAGATCTTTCGGTGTGCCATTGAGAATAATTAACCATAATATTATCTATGATTTAGTGGCTTATCCTAAAGTGATTTCCATAAAAGTGCCTCCCGCGGCCGAATCTAAAAGATTTCTAGAAGCAAAATTCAATCCGGCATAATTTTTTTGTATAATCATCCATAAATTCAAACCATGTGTAGGGCAATTACGTATCATTAATTTCACCCTCTCCCAAGATTGTAACATGCTCATGATCAAGTTGCTTAAAATTCATAATATCATTTCTAAGAGAGAAGATCTTAGTGGGAGGAAAATAATTAGAGATAAAAGCATCTTTGCACTTATTCCATGAATCCATACTATTTTTAGGCAAAGAGGAAAAACTAGTTTAACACAATCTCTAAGTGAAAATGGAAAAAGCTTCAATTTAACAATATCATTATCCACATCTTTCTTCTTTTGCATATCGCACAAATCAACAAAGTTATTTAGATGGGTAGCGGCATCTTCACTAGGAAGGCAAGAAAATTGATCTTTCATGACAAGATTCAACAAAGCAGCATTAATTTCACAAGATTCAACATTGGTAATAGGAGCAATCGGAGTGCTAATAAAATCATTGTTGGTATTGGAAAAATCACACAATTTAGTATTGTCTTGAGCCATCGTGACAAACAATCAATCCAACACACAAGCACAAAAGAAGCAAGCAAAAAGAGACGAACGAAAAAGGGCGAATAAAACGGCAAAGGTGAAGTAGGGGAGAGGAAAACTAGAGGCAAATGGCAAATGATGTAATGCGAGGGAGAAGAGTTTGTGATGGGTACTTGGTATGTCTTGACTTGTGCGTAGATCTCCCCGACAATGGCGCCAGAAATCGCACGTTGCTGGGAGATCAAATCTTGACTTGACTTGGTGTGAGCCTCCCCGGCAACGGCGCCAGAAATCCTTCTTGCTACCTCTTGAGCATGCTTTGGTTTTTCCTTGAAGAGGAAAGGGTGATTGTCGGTGTCAAAACTGGCGGATCTTGGGTAGGGGGTCCCGAACTGTGCGTCTAGGCGGATGGTAACAGGAGACAAGGGACACGATGTTTTTACCCAGGTTCGAGCCCTCTCGATGGAGGTAAAACCCTACTCCTGCTTGATTAATATTGATGATATGGGTAGTACAAGAGTGGATCTACCACGAGATCAGAGAGGCTAAACCCTAGAAGCTAGCCTATGGTATGATTGTTGTTCGTCCTACGGACTAAAACCCTCCGGTTTATATAGACACCAGATAGGGTTAGGGTTACATAGAGTTGGTTACAATGGTAGGAGATCTACATATCCGTATCGCCAAGCTTGCCTTCCACGCCAAGGAAAGTCCCACCCGGACACAGGACGAAGTCTTCAATCTTGTATCTTCATAGTCCAGAGTCCATAGCGGTGATAGTTCGGCTATCCGGACACCCCCAATCAAGGACTCCCTCAAGAGCCCTGAACCAGGCTTCAATGACGACAAATCCGGCGCATATTGTCTTTGGCATTGCAAGGCGGGTTCCACCTTCGAATACTTCATAGAAGGTTTTGAACACAAGGATAGTGTCCGGCTCTGCAAAACAAGTTCCACATACCACCGTAGAGAGAATAACCTTTGCACAGATCTGCTGACGTATTCCGCGGCGTGACATCACACCACGGCCAGGCCTTTATAAGAATCCTTTTACTGTTCAACCTCAGCGCGTTTAGCGAGGCGGTTTCCTTGGCACGCCTTATCAGGGCGGAGATCGTGCCCCCCTTATTCCGGGATTCTCATCAATACGGACGTGGTAACCCAACCGCGCCAACGATTACGGCGCTTGGGAGATAAGCGAGTTTTACCAGGCTGGCGGGGGACGCATAGCTTCGTCCGTCCATATAAGGGGATAAGGATCCACCTTTTAACCTACGCCTTCTTCCTCCTTTGCTCATCCATTTCTGCCTTTTCGAGCTCCAGCGCCCAAGTTCGCATCCCACCTCAACCTTCTCCAACCATGTCCGGAGCGGGAGGCAAGTGGATGGCCTCCTCCATCACGGAGGGGCACATCAAAAAGCTGCGGAAAGCCGGATACTTGTTCGGCGACATCGCGTGTCGGCTCCCCAACAAGGGGCAGCTCATCCCCACCCCCAGGCCCCATGAGAGGGCGGTGTTCCTCCCCCACTTCCTTCGCGGACTAGGGTTTCCACTTCACCCATTCGTTCGAGGGCTCATGTTCTACTACGGCCTAGATTTCCACGATCTAGCCCCGAATTTCATCCTCAACATCTCGGCGTTTATCGTCGTGTGTGAGGCCTTCCTCTGCATCCAGCCCCACTTCGGCTTATGGCTGAAGACCTTCAATGTCAAGCCGAAGGTAGTGGGAGGCCGCCAGTCTTGAGAGGTGCCATCTTTGGGCAGGATGGCCAACGTCCTATGGCTCGAGGGCTCCTTTGTGGAGACCATAAAGGGGTGGCAATCGAGGTGGTTCTACATCATCGAGCTACGCAACTCTCAATGGGCGGCGGCCCCCAAATTCCGATCTGGCTTCCCCACACGGCTCACATCATGGAAAGAGACGGGCCTGACGTGGGGTGCTTCGGAAGAGCTGTCCGGACTCCAAACCTGCGTCCGAAACCTGGTGGACAAGAATATCAAGCTTGTCAACATAATCCAGGTGATGCTCATCCGCCGGATTCTCCCATGCCAGCAACGGGCCTTCAACTTGTGGGAGTTTGATCCGGAACAGCACCGAACCTTGAGCCGGCTCCTCGACACTACGTACGAAGATGCCTGGAACGTGTTGTTCAAGGGCGCCGAAGCTCCTGCATCCGCTACCGAAGATCGCGGATTCAGCTCGCAGTGTCAAGCCAGCGAGGTAAGTTATTTTACCCTTTATGGGACTCTTTTTTCATAGTTTGACTCTATGCGGGATCTAAAACTCCCTAACCTTTGACAGGACTGGCTGAAGACGTCCGGACAGATTAACTTGTCGGCCCCTTGCCGAAGACCAGTGGGCCTTGATTGACGGGCTGCTGGCTCCGACACCTCACGTGGTGCCGGAGAAGAAGGCCAAGAAGAAGGCCAAGGGAACTCGAAGGAGCTCCCAGCGCCAGGTGCTGTCGGACTCATCGTCCGACGACTATGAGGTGGAATCCTCCCCTGAGGACGAGGAGGAGGAAAAAGAAGCCTCTCCCCCAGCAGGGGGAGAGAAGAAAAGGAAGGCCGCCCCGACTGGGGAGGCCAAGGGTCCAAGAAAGGAAGGACCCTTCCTCTGGACTTCTCCACCAACGCCGACAACGACGAGGAGGAGTGGCCACCAAGGGCCAAGCCCCTGGCGAGATCGTAAGTGTCCGGGCTCCTAAATAGCTCAGGACTTTTTATTTGTCGCATAGTGTCTTCTAATGCCGAATATAACCATGTAGCCCGCCCAAGGACGAGCTCGCCGCTTCGTCGAGCGGCTCCCTGGATTCGTCGGATGTGAATAGCACTTCACTTCCGACCGCCTCCTCTCCTCGTGGACGCAGATGGCACATGTGGAGTCCCAAAGGGGCCCCACCAGGAGGAGGTGGTCTGGAGGCGCCGCAAGGTGACCTCTGGACTCCGGCGCAAAGGCGAAACCCGAGAGGGCTCTAAGTCCGGCCTGTCTTGCCGGACTCCGTCTGAACCTTTCAGTGGTTCCGAAGTCCGCAAGCGGCCCTTCAGAAGAAAGGCAAGACTGCGGCGCGGTGACCTCCGTCCATGCGGAGGCACCGGATAGCTTGCTGGAGGCGCTTTAACGGCGCCTCCATCGACGAGGAGCACCGCCTTTATTATGAGTGTGGTGATCCAGAAGATTCGATCCGCCAAGAGCGGGCTGTTGGCCTGTACCAGCCTTCTAACGAGGCTTTGAGGTAAGTTTAGAATATGTAAAAATATTACCGCATAGGCGGTAGCCCACGATGCTTAGTTCGGTGTTCGGAAAGAAAAACCGGATGAGGATCTAAAAAGATATCTGTGAGAGTCTAACATAAGTATGCCAATATGGGAATTCAGGCTGCTTGCTGACCTCTGCCTTACTGACTACGGAGGTCAATGCATTGAAGCAGAGCCTCGAGCGGTCCGAGAATGAGCTCGGCCTTGCCAAGAAGCAGCTCGAGGACAAGGAAGGTAAGTAATACCTTATAGAAAGGATTTGGTTGCAAAAATGACAGGACTAACGTGGGTATTGTAGGGTCCACGAACGAGGTGGCGAACCTGAAGGAAGCGGTGTCCACGGCCGAAAGCAAAGCGGCAGCGGAGCGTACCGAGCGAGAGAAGCAGGAGGCGCGGGTGGCGGAGGTGCGGCAAGAGGTCCAGGCTCTTGTGGAAAAACACGAGAGTTTGGAGCGTGACTCAAGACTTCGAGAGTCCGAGCTCGCCTCGGCTCTTGAGAGTGCCAAAGCCGCTAAGGCGAAGCCCAAAAAGCCCTCCAGAAATTGAATCATTAAAGAAGATAGCGGCGGGTAAGGCATTCTTTATGCAAAGCAAGCATGTGAAAGTGAATTATCTATTACTTACCCGAATCTGGAGCTCTCCAGGAGCATTCGCAGATCTGCCGCGTAGTGCGTCTGATGCTGCCGCGTTCTACCGCACCGAGGAGGGGAACTCGACGAAAAAGGTTTTCTGGTCTCAGTATGCTGAGGCCTGACATCCGGTGCCCCTGAGCGACCAGCTGAAGCAGCTGGTCGAGCTCCACAAGGTCGCCGAACAGGCCAGGAAGGGCCTCATAATTGGTGTGGCCTAAGGAAGCCATGCACAGGAGCTACCGGGCTAGTCGGCGGCTGGTGGCGCCTGTCCATGGATTGAAGTCATCAAAGCGCTCCGTCTGCATTGAAGGTGCCCATCGGGCCTTGCCCGTGCTAAAGTGCACTGGGGCAAGATGGATCTTGAGAAGCTTGTGACGGACGGGCCACCGCCGGGCAAGGAGCATCGCAAGCCGAAATGTACTATGAGGGCGTCCTAAAGGGTGCCCGCCTTATAAGCGGTGAATGCTCCAAAGATGTAATTTTTGAATAGACTCGCATTTTTTATCCTCAGACGCTGAAAACTTGTTCATATCGCTAAGCAACGCTTGTGAATTTAAAATATTACCTTACATGCGGCCGTTTATCAAATTTGAGAGATGGCAAGTCGTTGGCTTCAGCCCCCATGCCACGAAAGTGCTGGGGTGTTCGGGATAAACTTGAGCGCTCTTGTTCCCATTCTTGGGTCCTTCGAGGAGGCGCTCAGCATAGCGAACAAGGCAACCGGACTATAGTGCTTGAACACTCTCACTTAGCCATAGAATTCTATAATTTTAAATTTCGGTGAAGCCCATAGTATTCGGAAGACCGAGTTCGGGGCGCTATCCACGCCTTGGCCGGACAATGCCGACTCCTCGCTCTAAGCGGCATAAGTCTTTAGGGACCCGAAAAAACCTCTCGAACAGCGACCGGCTCTCTCCCTATCATGACGGTCAGTTTTAGCTTTCTCCACTGAGGTGCTCAACCCAGCTCAACCGGGGCACAATCGCAGTGGTTCTCCCAGCGCTACCTTAGCCGATATAACGGACGTAAGGTACCAAAACATGGGAGCCGGGCAAACCCAACTATTGACCCAAGACATGATTCGGAGCCGATGCATATAATGCTATAAGTTCGGGGTGCCGCACTTGTGAAAGTGTTCGGACTTATCACACCATATCTTTGGGGTACTTAAGCCCCTGGTGTATTGGCCGTACCAAAGTGTACGGGTGCAACGTGTCATGAATGAACATATATATAGATAAAGAAAGGAGTGCAATAATAGGAAAAACCTTATTGAACTTTGCAAATGCGGTTCGTCCAAGCAGTGCGTGATAGCCGCTGCGGAACGGGACTATGTCGAAGATTAACTCTTCGCTTCGGAAGTTATCCGGGGATCCGAAGACCACTTCGAGTGTAAGTGAGCCTGTACAATTGGCCTCTACACCCGGTATGACGCCTTTAAAGGTCGTCTTTGTGGGTTTAATCCTTGAGGGGTCTATGCCCATTTTGCGCACTGTATCCTGATAGAGCAGGTTCAGGCTGCTACCGCCGTCCATCAAGACTCTAGTGAGGTGAAATCCATCGATGATTGGGTCAAGAACCAATGCGGCGAATCCGCCGTGGCGGATGCTAGTGGGGTGGTCCCTTCGATCAAAGGTGATCGGGTAGGAGGACCATGGGTTGAACTTCAGGCGTGGCTCCATCGCATATCGTCCCTTAGTGCACGCTTCCGCTCCCTTTTGGGTATGTGGGTTGCGTATATCATGTTCACCATCCGCACTTGTGGGGAAGCCCTTCTATCCTCTATTGTTCGTGGCGGGGCTCCTCCTCGTCATCGCTATGCAGCCCCTTGTCATTGAGTTCGCATTTAACTTGCACCTTTGTTTGAAGACCCAACAATCCTGTTGGTGTGGTTAGCTGGTTTTTCGGGGGTGCCATGTATCTGGCACGAGCGATCGAGTATTCGGTCCAAATTGGACGGGCCTGAGTATTTCTTTTGAACGGCTTTTTCCGCTGACCGGGTTTAGAGCCTCTGAATCCGGCATTGACTGCCGTATCTTCAGCATTATCGCCGTTAATGCGGCGCTTGTGCTTGTTGCGACGCGACCTGCCATTGCTGTCCTAGGTATCCGAACTACCAGGGTTTTTGGTCAAGTTGTTACTACGAGCTAGCCAACTGTCCTCTCCCGTGCAAAAGCGGGTCATGAGCATTGTGAGGGCTGCCATGTATTTCGGCTTTTCCTGTCCTAGGTGCCGGGCAAGCCACTCGCCGCGGATGTTATGTTTGAAGGCTGCAAGGGCCTCTGCATCCGGACAGTCAACGATTTGATTTTCCTTGGTTAGGAACCGTGTCCAGAATTGTCTGGACGATTCTTGTGGCTGCTGAATTATGTGGCTGATGTCATCGGCGTCTGGTGGTCGCACATATGTGCCCTGGAAGTTATCAAGGAATGCAGTTTCTAGGTCCTCCCAACAACCAATTGATTCTGGCCGGCAAATTTGTTAAGCCAATGCCGAGCTGGTCCTTTAAGCTTGACTGGGAGGTATTTGATGGCATGTAGATCATCACCGCGGGCCATGTGGATATGGAGGAGGTAGTACTCGATCCAAACCGCAGGATCTGTTGTGCCATCGTATGATTCGATGTTTACGGGTTTGAAACCCTCGGGGATTTGATGATCCATCACTTCGTCTGTGAAGCATAGTGGGTGTGCGGCGCCTCTGTATTGAGCTATATCACGACGCAACTCAAATGAGCTTTGTCTACTGTGTTCGGCCCGGCCAGAATTGCCGTATCTGGCGTGACAGTTATCGTCGCGTGTCGTGGGGCGCCCACGCGATCCGTAGATCGATCTTGTTTGCCTTGCCTTGTCCTCCAATATGTCTCGTAGGTTTGGCGCGTTTCCCCGTGCCTTGGTACTTTTCGAGCGACACCGGGGTACGGCTTGAATGGAGGGTCTAGAGGCCTCTGTCGTAGCCCGCAGGGGTGGCGGTCGGCCGCATCATCTTGCTGGTGATGTAGGTTTGGGTGCTGCTTCCTCTAATTGGGGTAGCAGCCTGCGTTTCAGGTATCTCTTGGAGGGCGTTCGAGTTCGTACTCTTGGCTGCAAGGACTTGATCCATCTGTCGACTAGCAAGTCTTGGTCAGCTCTAAGCTGCTTTGCTTTTTCTTGAGGCTGCTTGCCGTGGCCATAAGCCTGCGTTTGAAAGCGCTCCTTTTCGGCGGGATCCTCGGGCACGACAAATTCGTCGTCCGCCGAGGCTTGCCTCATCTTGAGGAGGAGGCATATAATTATCGTCCTCCACCTCCTGCCGCCGCTCTATCATGAGGGCTGGCTTCTCCCTCCTCTGTGCTAAATCCTGTTGGAGGGGTTGTCTTAAATCCTTTGTCGGTGTGTTATTATCTCCGTGCAGTAATCACCGTTTTGCTTTGTGGCGGGATTTAGAGCGGCGCCCGGCTGGCCTTGGCGCTTGGGCTGTTTCTTGGAGGGTCATCCTCCATTGTTCCATTGCCGTTCCCATCTTTTGGGATGTCCACCATGCATATGTCGTATGACGAGGTGGCCTTCGGTGCCACAGTAGGCGCTGGTTCTTGGTCATCTCGACATCATCGTCCATACCGTCGATGTCTTGAGTCGAAGTCGAGCATGTCGGTTAAATCATCGACAGTGGCTACAAAGTGGGTGGTGGGTGGGCGTTGAATTTCTTCGTCGTCCGCATCCCAACCTTCCTGACCGTAGTCCGGCCAGGGCTCTCCTGATAAAGAGAGATACTTTAGTGAATTCAGGATGTCACCAAAGGGCGAGTGCTGAAAGATGTCCGCGACTGTGAACTCCATAACCGGCGCCCAATTGGATTCGATTGGCGGGGGCCCGGAGGGTTCGGAATCCGGAGAGGAGTCCGGCACCTTGGAGTCACGGTCTTCGCAAAGGACAGGGATGGAGTTCGGCTTAATCGCCATAGAGATCGTAGCCCCCAAGGCGGTGTCCAGCCACTCGTCTTCGATCGGCGGAGCGGGGCCAGTGCCGCCTCGAGCACCTTGACCGGCAGAGCTAGATCGTGCCCATCGAGACAGTGCGGCGCGCTTGGCTGTGGCTCGAATCCGTCGAAGATCAAGTCTCCGCGGATGTTGGCCGTGTAGTTCAAACTCCCAAATCTGACCTGATGGCCAGGGGCGTAGCTTTCGATCTGCTCCAGATGGCCAAGTGAATTGGCCCGCAGTGCAAAGCCGCCGAATACGAAGATCTGTCCGGGGAGAAAAGTCTCACCCTGGACCGCGTCATGGTTGATGATCGAAGAAGCCATCGGGCCTTAAGGTGAAGCCACAGAGGAACTCTCAATGAAAGCACCAATGTCGGTGTCAAAACCGGCGGATCTCGGGTAGGGGGTCCCGAACTTTGCGTCTTGGCGGATGGTAACAGGAGACAAGGGACACGATGTGTTTACCCAGGTTCGGGCCCTCTCGATGGAGGTAAAACCCTACTCCTGCTTGATTAATATTGATGATATGGGTAGTACAAGAGTGGATCTACCACGAGATCAGTGAGGCTAAACCCTAGAAGCTAGCCTATGGTATGATTGTTGTTCGTCCCTACGGACTAAAACCCTCCGGTTTATATAGACACCGGATAGGGTTAGGGTTACACAGAGTCGGTTATAATGGTAGGAGATCTACATATCCGTATCGCTAAGCTTGCCTTCCACGCCAAGGAAAGTCCCATCCGGACACGGGAGGAAGTCCTCAATCTTGTATCTTCATAGTCCAGGAGTCCGGCCAACGGTGATAGTTCGGCTATCCGGACACCCCCTAATCCAGGACTCCCTTAGTTATGCAACAAAGTAGCGTAAGTATTTCCCTTAGTTTTTGATAACCAAGGTATCAATCCAGTAGCAGACTACATGCAAGTCGCTCGTACATGCACAAACAATCAAGAACCTTGCAAACAACCCGATAAAGGGGTTGTCAATCCCTTCACGGCCACTTGCAAAAGTGATATCTGATAAAAGTAATAAGATAAATATTTTTGGTATTTTTGTTATATAGATTGGAAAGTAAAGATTGCAAAATAAACGGCAGTAGAAATAGCGAATTGATAGGAAAATAATATGATGGAAGATAGACCCCGGGGCCATAGGTTTCACTACTGGCTTCTCTCAAGATAGCATAATCTATGGTGGGTGAAGAAATTACGGTCAAGCAATTGATAGAAAAGCGCATAGTTATGAGAATATCTAGGTGTCGGTGTCAAAACCGGCGGATCTCGGGTAGGGGGTCCCGAACTGTGCGTCTAGGAGGATGGTAACAGGAGACAAGGGGCACGATGTGTTTACCCAGGTCCGGGCCCTCTCGATGGAGGTAAAACCCTACTCCTGCTTGATTAATATTGATGATATGGGTAGTACAAGAGTAGACCTACCATGAGATCAGAGAGGCTAAACCCTAGAAGCTAGCCTATGGTATGATTGTTGCTTGTCCTACGGACTAAAACCCTCCGGTTTATATAGACACCGGAGAGGGCTAGGGTTACACAGAGTCGGTTACAATGGGAGGAGATCTACATATCCGTATCGCCAAGCTTGCCTTCCACGCCAAGGAAAGTCCCATCCGGACACGGGACGAAGTCTTCAATCTTCTATATTCATAGTCCAGGAGTCCGGCCAAAGGTTATAGTCCGGCCATCAGGACACCCCCTAATCTAGGACTCCCTCAGTAGCCCCTGAACCAGGCTTCAATGACGCATTTAGTCCGGCGCGCAGATTGTCTTCGGCATTGCAAGGCGGGTTCCTCCTCCGAATACTTCATAGAAGATTTTGAACACAAGGATATTGTTCGGCTCTGTAAAATAAGTTCCACATACCACCGTAGAGAGAATAATATCTGCACAAATCCAACCTGCTGATGTATTCCGCAGTGTGACATCACACCACGGCCAAGCCTTTATTCGAATCGTTTTCTTGTCCCACCTCGGTAGCGTTTAGCGAGGCAGTTTCCTTGGCACGTCTTGTCAAAGCAGAGATCGTGTCCCCTTATTCCGGGATTCCCATTAATACGGGCGTGGGTAACCCAATCGTGCCCGTTGGCACGTCTCCTCTATCGAAGGCGAGTCCCAAACGGTCGCGGGGAGGGCTCTTGGTATTCAACCTCTTTATAAAGAGACCAAGGCTCTACTCCTTACTTTCAATCTTAATCGAATCCGCCCCTCGCCTCGAGTTCCAACACCCAAAGCTCCAGATTCACGCGCTTCGGACCTTTGATGATGTTCGGCTCCGACCTTCAAGGCCGGTGGATGCCTTCCTCCGTTACGGAAGAAGACGTGCTAAAGCTAAGAGATGCCAGGTATTTAACCGGCGAAATTTCGCATAGGCTGCCTGCTCAAGGGCAGGTTATTCCCACTCCCAAGCCTGGTGAGAGCGTGGTGTTCGCGTCTCACTTCCTTCGGGGGCTAGGCTTCCCGACGGACCCCTTCGTGAGGGGGCTCATGTTTTATTATGGGTTGGAATTTCACGACTTGGATCCAGTGTCCATCCTCCACATCTCATCGTTCATTATCGTGTGCGAAGCCTTCCTCCGCATTGTCGGCGTTCTGGGAACGGGGGTCCCCAGACTTGCCTACCTGCGGCCCGCGGCGTGGCTCAAAGGAGGCCCAGGACAGCCCATCTTCATCAACACAAGCTCAAGACCCTCGCGAGGGGCCAAGCCTCATGAGGCGGACGACCAGAGCTTCCTCGGGCACGGCCTCGTCGGTGACTCATGAGGAGGCGGAGAGTTCAAGCGGGGTACCTCGCGAGGTGCCCGTGGCGCAAGCCATGACGACCAAGGATGCCGGTCGAGGCGCCCGGCCAGCAGCGTCCCCTTTCCTCTTTGGTGCAAAGGGAGCAAGCGCGGAAAGAGCATCAAGCAAAGGCATCCGTTTGGTGCAACAAGACCAAGACCAGCCCCAACGGCCGGAAGGGAGTCATCGTGGAGCCCAAGCGAGCGTCATCACGAGCCTTTGGCAGGCGAGGACCAACTTTAGTCAGGATAAGTGTACCCGCTGTTCCCGTTCAAAATGGCCAATTGTTGGCGCCCTTCCCGCTCAATATTTGGGAAGAGGCCCAGGGCCTTCGTCTATATAAGTAGAGCTATCCACCATAGTAGGGGGGGATCCATCAGGATGATCAGAGAGGAGATAGGATGATCAACATCCAGAGAGAGAGCTAGAGACCCGATCCTCAAGCTAGAGCGACGGGATACCACTTAGCAGTTCATCACACCCACCAAGAACAGACCCTCGCGAGGTTGTTCTTCCCTGTACTGTTCTTCATCAGCCCAAGAGGCAATCCACCACACCACAAACTAGAGTAGGGTATTACACCACAAAGGTGGCCTGAACTAGTATAAATCTCGTGTCTCTTGTGCTGTTCTTCTTAGTAGTTTAGTCCCTGCGATTCGGCGAGGTACGAGACGGTGGAGGGTTGGATCTCCGCGCGCACCCCAGAGTTCGAACCTTAAGGGTCTGCCGAAACCCGAAATCCAACATTTGGCGCGCCCGGGTAGGGTGCGCGGAATCCACCTATACGCCACCTCGTGTCCCGTCGCATCGCCACCACCATGTCCGGCGACCAAGCGGGCAACCCAGATCCTTGGGCAGCGTGGCCCGCCCATGCAGAGCCACTCGCCTCGGGCGGCCCCGTGCCCTAGGCAGCTCATGATCCCTTGAGGCGCGCGGGCCGCAGGCGCGGACAAAGCCGACGGCTCTCACGCTGCGGCAGGCGCGGTCGGTAGCAAGGGCCTCCAATCACGCCGCGACCACATCACCGTACACCCGCCGGGAGCAGGCGAACTCGAGGGCCGCGCTCACAGTGACCCGAGAGCTGCTGCAGTGCGAGCTGCCGGAGAGCGGCATGACGTCTTCTTTGGAAGCGAGTGGCGGAGCTCTGGCTTCGCCGCCTTGGCGGCTCACCACTTCGCACCCAGCTTCCATCTCGGGCCGAGGCGGCCCTTGCAGGGGCTCCACGCGCCGCTGGCTCCAAAGCTACTCCAACACCGGGCGGCTGTCGGCGCCGGGCGGCGGCGGGGTTGCCCCGCCTGTGCCCACGGAGAAGAAGGACTCGACGTAACTCACGGCCCTGGTGGACCGCCGCGCCACCACCCCACGGCGGGCGCGTCAAGCAGAGCAGCAAGGCACGCTCAGCACTACGGCGTGGCCTTCGGGATGACGGCGCCAGAAGAATACGTGCCCCACGTGATGGACCAAGGGCACCCGCATGAGGGAGAACAAGACTCGCGCCTCAGCCCAAGTTGGGGGGATGAGGCGCCAGAAGCTGCGCTCTTCCAGGAGCCTCGAGACGGTCTCACTGGTCACGCCGGGGGCGACGATTATCGGGTACCGCTACTTCCTCAAGAGCCAACATACGCTAACCATAGGTCGCAGGAGGTACAGGTCGCCACGACGAGCGGCTGCCCCGCTCCCGCAGTCTCCTACCCCTCGGGAGGGGGCGCAGGGGGCTGACGGACAGGGGCAGAGATCCGACATCACCACTGCGGCGTTCGGAGCAAGGCGTTCTCAGGAGGCAGGCCCTCTGCTGGGGAGGTGCCTTAGGGCCTACCCCTGGCGGAGGACCCGTGGTCGTCGGGGGAACCGCTGGCGACCGCTCTACCCCACCGGCGTCCCGGTTTCGGTCATCGTTGGTGGCACTAGAGTGTGGCGCATGGCGGGGCCTCGTCTGGCGATATGAAGCAAGGCCGGTACTGTGAAGCAGGCCCGATTACTGTGAAGCTTCGCCGCCCGTGACACTCTCACGTAATAATGAGTGGGGTTGTACACGCCCGAGTCTCGGGTGCCGGCCTCAGCCTGGGGCTCCCTCCCACGCCCGATGGCAGCACTTAGCTCCAGCTGTTGAGAAGACGTCCAAGACTAGACTAGGTGCGAACGGCTTTTCTTCTGCTTTCTTTGCCTCCCATTTGGTTGTCGCTTTCCCCATTGGATTTACATTGGATTCAATTTGAGATTTGCGTGTGTTGGGGAAGGGGTGTTTAGTCTTGTTCGAGCAAGTCTCGCGTTTGGTTACCACTGCGCCTCAGCTGCCTCCTCGCGAGCACCTCATGAGCCGGGCCAGCCTAGCTTGCGACAGCCCCCTGTCGCCGCCCGCGCGTCCTCTCCGGAGGGTTTTCACTGCAGGTCCTCTGGATTTGATCAGAGGCACTCAGATCGCCTCAGCCTCCCACGAGGCTATCCAGTGGCTCGTCTGAAACAAAGGTAAACCAGCCAACCGGACCGTCGCTTAGCCAACCACTTGGCGGCGGGCGTATGGGTGATGTAACACCTGCTAATACGATGAACACAAGTTTTACATGAGGGGCTCCCCCTCCCGAAATGCTCTCACAACCATCAGGCCAAAACCCGAGTTCTATTCATGCAGGGTAACAGAACGGGGACAATACATAATAGTCGGATAAATCCCCCAATGCGTCCTCAGAAGCACCTCCCGAGCCGTTGCTGGCGTCGCTGGCCTCGCCGTCGCTGTCTGCGTGATCGTCGGGGGCGTCTGGGCCGTTCACCACTTCGCCCTCATCGGCGGCCACGACCAGGCCGTCGTCGTCCGAAGCGAAGGCCCGGACGAGGGCATCCACGTTGTCTTCCACCCAGTGCGGCAGGTCGCCCCGGACGGCCTGGGGAACTGGGGCGATGGCTGCGTCAAAATCGAAGTGGGGGTCCATGTCCCGAAGATGGCTGAAGACACGAGAAAAGGCGCGCCCAAGCAGCGCACGGCTCCTCTCCTCCACCAACCTGTTGGCCCTGACCGACCGCGCCTCCAGCCGCGCCACCACGTCGGTGTAGAACTGAAGGTTGCCGGGGTAGTTAACCGCGTGCGGCTCGCCTACTGCCGCCTCGCAGATATTATCCAAGGCTGCGTTAGCTCTTTCCCGGAGCGAGGCGAGCATGGGACGGTGCTCATGCTCCAGATTCGCGGCCGACGCATCTCGTCCGCGATTCTGGCGCGACGGCCTCGGCCTCCTCCACCCGTTGGCGAAGAAGGAGCGCCTCGGCCTGAGAGGTGGTGGACTCCCTCTGCACCACCTCGAGGGCGGCCCGAAGAGCATCGGCCCACCACGTCGCCTCCTCCAGCTTGGCCCTCAAGGCAGCAGACTGCCCTCAGCCTCGGTCTTGATCAACCCCGGTCGCTCCTCGAAATCGCGCTCGAGGTTCAAGCGCGCCGCCACCACTCGGCGTCCGACCTCCTCCAGGACGCGGGCTTCCCGTACCGCGACCTCATCCTCTGCCCGCGTCGCCAAGCGCTCCCTCATCTCCAAGCGCTCGTACTCGCGCGTGCGTTCGGCGGCTTCAAGCGTCAGCGCCTCCTCACGCCGGAGCTCCGCCGGGTGGCGGAGGCCACCTTCATCGATCACGAGGCTGCCTCAAGCACAGCTCCACTTGCTCCTCCGGTGAGTGGCACCGGGCCAGGAGTTCCGTGCCCGTTCCTCCACCGCCTCTCGCCGCTTTGTTAGCTGCCGGGCCTCCTCGACGGCCCGAGAACAGGCCTCCCGAGAGGCTGCCAGCGACGCCTTGGCCTCTTCATCAACAAGATCGCGCTGGTGGCGCGCAAGGGCGGCAGCGCCCTCCAGCTCACTCCTCTCCGCGGCCAGGCGCAGGCCCTCGGCCTCGAGGCGCGCGTCTTCATCAGGAAGCTCCTCACCAAGAAGGCTCACCGCGTTAGTCGCCCTTCGAAGAAATCCTTGGTGAAGGGCGCGGCGCTCCCGGGCGCGCTCGAGCACGTCCTCCACACCATCAACCGCTTCAAACGGGCGTCGGGAGCCGCGAATCAGCACTCCCCCTCCGGGCAGGGGGCTAGGGGCTGGCAACCTCGTGACGGCCGGGCACGCCGCGCCAGAAGCCCGGCCTGGAGCCAGCCCATCCCCAGACGAGGGGCGCAGGAAGCGCCTCAGCCAGTCGTCGTCTATGACCAGGCGAGAAGCCCACGGCAGGCTAGCTATGCCTCGGGAAGGCTCGCGAGGAAGGATCGCGAGGCGCGCAGGGCCTGACAGCGCCTCGGGACAGTTCACCTCCTGGTCGCCCTCACCACAAGGGCTCCACCGCTTGGAGCACTCAAGGACGGGGGAGGGGGCGAAGCTGGGGAGGACGGCTCCTCACCCGTCTCCGTGAGCTCGGCAGGAAGGGGTCTGCGGGGCAAGGATCAGTACAAGCAGCAGGACAATCAGGAGCTGGAGAAAGAAAAGGCTTACTCATCAGTGGCGAAGTACTTCATGCGCTTCAGCAGGCGACAAGGGTAATCATCGCCCAGGGCCTCCCTTTTCTTCCGGAGGGCCTCAAAGTTCACGCGGAAGCAACCCAAGATTTGAGCGTAGGTCAGCTGCGGCGGCGAGGGAGAACATCAAGGCGACCAGCGTCGAGGCGTCACTTTGGCTGGCGCTGCTGATCGCCTCACCAAGAGAAGCAGCAGGGGCCTCGGGGGCTCCATCCGCAGGCGCTGCGGGCGGCTGCCCGCCGCCCTCAGCCGCGGCGGCATGAGCCTCAGGAGCTGCCCCCTCGCGAGCCTCACCCGGCGCTGTCACCCCGGCGGGGGTCCCTTCGGCCTCTGGCGGCTCGTGCCTCCCTGCTCCGCCACTCGAGGAGGAGCCGACTAGGCCGACTGGAAGGGCTGTCACCATCCTTTGGATTCTCGCGAGGCCCCACGGAGACCAGGGTAGCGGCCCCATTCGTCGAAGATAGGCATCTGGTTCACCAAATCACCCCTGTTCTGGCAGAGGTACAGCAAGGCCCCTTGATGCCGGATGCCACCGGGGTTAGGGTCGCCAGTCAGGACCAGGAGCACTTTCCTTAGCGCTTCAGGCGTCAGGTCTTCTTCCTGGAGCCTCATACGATCGCCAGGCCCGCTGAAGGCCCACATTCGGTGGGAATGGCGTTGGAGAGGAGCAATGCGGCGCATCAGGAACTCCTTCACCACCTTGGGCGCTGTTACAACAAGCGACCTCAGGAACGCGAAGCGGCGCCAGACAAAGATGAGCCAAGGGCTTGAAAGCGTCTCCTGGCCCCAACCTGAATTGGGGACGGCAGGCGAGGTTGGCTCCGATAGCAGGGGGTTGGGCACCCCCACATCCACGTACAACCACCTCTCGCGGAACTCAGCCGTGGGCGGAGGCAGGCTGAAATCAATCCCCAAGGCCGCTGTCTCGGGCCAGGCGACGAAGCTCACGCACGCCGAGCATTGAGTGGGGTGGACAAGGCGCAGAGAGAACAAGTGGTTCAACAAGGCAACCGAGGGAAGGATGCCCATCATTGCCTCGCAAACGAAGGCGAAGACCGAGAGGAGAGTGATGGACTCAGGACCCAAATGCATCATGTGGATCTGATAGTGGGAAAGCACGGCATTGAAGAAATCAGAGAAGGGGGGAATCAGCCCCGCCCACGAGCGTCGTGAAATCTGGGACCTCAGTGACTATCCTGTCGATGGAGAAGTGGGACGCGGGCCAAGTCGTCGTCCTCCCGCATTCGTTGAAGGAGGTAGCCAGAGCCGAACTAACCTTGCCCAAGCCCTCTAGATTGAGTATGATTGACGGTTCGACAGCGGAGGCCGCTGGCGGCGGCGAGCGAGGCGGAGGCACAGGTTTCTTCCATTTCCCCTTCTTCGTCGGAGCCATGGCGATCTAAAGGGGGGGGGGAGATTCGGGATTGGATTGAGAATGGAAGCTGGAGTTCGAGAGGGAAGGACGAGGCGCTGGCAGCAAAGAGGAGAACGGATGTGTACAGCAGCGTGTCCGCCTAGCAAGGCACAAAATAAGGAGGCGTGGGGGAACAGTTCCGCCCACGTCCAATCAACCGCCATGCGTCGCCCAAGGTCATGAGCTGTTAGGGGCCCACGACGCTCAGACTTGCCCTTTCGCATCTCTGCTCGGCCAAGTTCGGGCGCACCGTGGGCCCGGGGGCTGCTGTCGGCGTTCTGGGAACAGGGGTCCCCAGACTTGCCTGCCTGCGGCCCGCGGCGTGGCTCAAAGGAGGCCCAGGACAAACCATCTTCATCAACACAAGCTCAAGACCCTCGCGAGGGGCCAACCCTCATGGGCGGGCGACCGAGGAGCTTCCTCGAGCACGGCCTCGTCGAGTGGCTCATGAGGAGGCGGAGAGTTCAAGGCGGGGTACCTCGCGAAGTGCCCGTGGACGCAAGCCATGACGACCAAGGGCGCCAGTCGGGCGCCACCGCATGGCGTCCCCTTTCCTCTTTGGTGCAAAGGGAGCAAGCGCAGCAAGATCATCAAGCAAAGGCATCCGTTTGATTGCAACAAGACCAAGACCAGCCCCAACGGTGGAAGGGAGTCATCGTGGAGCCCAAGCAGGCGTCATCACGAGCCTTTGGCGGCGAGGACCAACTTTAGTCAGGATAAGTGTACCCGCTGTTCCCCTTCAAAATGGCCAATTGTTGGCGCCCTTCCCGCTCAATATTTGGGAAGAGGCCCAGGGCCTTCGTCTATATAAGTAGAGCTATCCACCATAGTAGGGGGGGGATTCATCAGGACGATCAGAGAGGAGATAGAATGATCAGCATCCAGAGAGAGAGATAGAGACCCGATCCTCAAGCTAGAGCGACGGGATACCACTTAGCAGTTCATCACACCCACCAAGAACAGACCCTCGCGAGGCTGTTCTTCCTATCTTATTCTTCATCATCCCAAGAGGCAATCCACCACACCACAAACTAGAGTAGGGTATTACACCACAACGGTGGCCCGAACTAGTATAAATCTCGTGTCTCTTGTGTTGTTCTTCTTAGTAGTTTAGGTCCCTACGATTCGGCGAGGTACGAGAAGGTGGAGGGTTGGATCTCCGCGCGCACCCCAGAGTTCGAACCTTAAGGGTCTGCCGGAACCCTAAATCCGACACGCATTACCCCTCACTTCGGATTGTGGCTTAAGACATTCAAAGTGGAGCCGAAGATGATCAAGGGGCAGCAAGCGGAGTGCGGAGGGGCTGTTATAAGCAAGAATGCTGACGCTCCCTGGCCCGAGGGTTCTTTTCAAGAGGAGTTAAGCTTATGGCAACGAGAGTGGTTTTATATCACAGCTCCCAAGGGCATCAAGTGGGTGGAGCCACCTGCCTTTCACTCGGGTCCTCCCCCGCGGCTGGCATCATGGGTCAATAAAGGGCTCGACTGGGGGCCGTCCAAGGACGTGCCCTTGCTGCAGGGCCGCATTCAAGATCTCCTGGAAAGAGACATCAACCTGGTCGTAGTGACGCAAGTCATGCTGATTCGCCGCACTTTTCCCTGCAAACGCCGCCCCCTCCACCTGTGGGAGTTTAATCCGGAGGGACCACGAGCTCTCCAACACTTTACGGGCGTGACGCCCATGGAGATGTACAAATTGTTCTTCAGATAACAAGCAATGTGTCCGGACTCGACCAAGGACGCAGTCTAAGCTTCTGTCCTTGGGATACTCAAGTAAGTAGCCCTGTACCCGAACACGCTATCCGTATATTTATCATAAAATTGCCCTTAAAAGAGCTGTCCCTTGAACAGGAGTGGATAGCGAAAGCAAAGCTAATCAGGTGTCCGGCCCCCCTCCCTGAGACCACGCTGGATCCCGTGTTAACCAGGATGCTGGAGGTTGCGCCTTTGGAAGAAGGCGAAGGGGGGAACAAGGAAGCAACCACCTCCCCGAAGGAGGCGGTCAGGAAAGGAGGGATCGAGAATCCCTCCATTCAGGGGAAGAAGAGGACCGCCTCTGAAGACCCGGAGACCATGGTCTCAAAGCGGGGGAAGAAATCTTCGTCAGAGGGTCCTGCGCCGAGAGATGCCTTGGCCGCACTGTGCCCCTAAGGGGATCAGCCCTCCACCGAGCCGTAAGTAGAGAGGGGAGTTTTAAAATAAGAGACATCCAAATTCTATTTGTGAGGAAGATAACCGAAATATTACCTTGTAGTTCGGATCTCAGCCCTTCTCAGTAGAGCTCATCTTCAGGGGATCTTCGTCCGGAGATTATGGACAGCGCAAAGCCTCCCCCTGCCATACCGCCGTGCGAGGCGGGCAACCATGAGGTGTCGTCACGGAGGGTTTCTCTGAATCCGGCAGGGCCGGAAAGTAGTCATGCGGCCCCCAAAAGCCCCCCGTGTCCGGCCTTCGAAAAAGGCCATCGGGTGAGTCCGGCACCGCCCGGTGCGCGGTCGGAGGAGCTGAAGAATCTGCTCGGGTGAGCGTCTATCTCGGAAGAACACTGTGCATTGATGGGTACGGTGATTGAAAGGATTTCATCAGCGGAGAGCGGGTTGTACGAGGCCGCCAGGAGTTTACTGGCGGGTTTTGTGGTACGCGAAATGATGTACCTTTTGGCGGTTCCGCATATATAAGATGCGCCCTGTGTAGATAGTAGCCCCTGAGACTCGGTGCGTTGTCAAAAATGACAGCGCGCCGAGGATCATAATCCCAGGTATAATATGTCGCTCTTCCTATGTAGGTGGCGAAGTGTCCGGTGGCTAGCCGGACTGATGACTTTGCCGAGCTAAAGCGGCAACTTGATGTGGCGGATGCCGACATCACGCTTGTCAACAAGCGGCTTGACGAGTCACAAGGTATGAAATTTCTCCGCGGACACCTGGTAAGGGGGATTGATGTCCGTGCCTTACAACATGTATGCTTGAGGCAGATGGTGCCGCTGCCGTGGAGAACCTTCGGGCGGAACTCGCCCGAGCCAAGGAGCAGGCCAGGAAAAGTGATGCGGCTACCTTAATGGCGGCCGAAGAGCTAAAAGCCGAACAAGCTGCTCACTGCTGAAGCAGGAAGGAAATGGCCGAGATGGCTGTGAAGTTGAAGAATGCTGCCGACCGCTGCAAGCTTCTTGAAAAAGAAGATCGGGCGGAACAGAAGGACCTGGAGAAGGCCACTACCGAGGCCAAGGATGCTCGCTCTGCAATGAGAGCCATGAAGGTGAGCTACGCCAGTTGGAGATATCGCGGCTGGAAAGCCCTTTATGCTGCGGATGAAGTTCGGGGATCCTAAATATGCTCAGTTGGACCGGCTATGGAGTGCGGCGGATACTTATCTGGACTTGGTGGCAAGTGCCGCGGACGCGGCCGAACACTTCCGAGATCAACAGGATCACGAAGTGGAAAAGCTTTTTTGGTCGCAGTTCCACAATCCAGAGCGCCCACTTCCATTAGCCGAGCGTTTGGCCGAATGGGCTGAGCTAAATAGGTTATCCGGACTCGCCATGAAGGATGTCGTGAGTCATCTGTGGCTGGAAAGGTCCGAGCCGAAGAGTTATTTTGGTTTGGTGCAACAATTCCTTGGTGCGGTGCCGCATATCAATGCAATGAAGAGGTCAGCATGCATATAGGGTGCGCGGATGGCTCTTGCCCGTGTCAAGACATACTGGGCGGAGATGAAGGCCACCGACGTTGCATCCCAAGATTTGGACGGGAGCCGAGTACCTGCCGAGCACTATTTTCAGGAAGTTCTGCAGGGCGCTCGTTTAATAGAGACGCAGTGCTCGAAGGATATCATGTTCAAGTAACATGTATTATTGTAAAACAATGTTTCGATGGAATATAAAAGCTTTTTATACTTGTGCTCGCAAGAATTAGAATACCTCTGTAAATGCATTAATGTATATGTGTATATAACACGAAAGATGGCAGTCTTGACTTTCCCCCCATATAATGCGGGGGTGTTCGCAGAAGGCGCATTTTCACACTTGATCCAACGTCTTGTATAAAGGAGGTGATAGCGAACTAGGCAACCGGACTATAATGCTTTATCACTTGCACTTAGCCATAGGAGTTTGACAGTGGGGCTACTATATAGCCCCTAGGGGCACCGCTTCGCCCAATTCGGCGCGTGTTTGCTGACCGGAAACGGCCCTTCGTTAATGCGGAGGAATCCTAAAGATTCCGGCGGGTGATCAGTGGTTGACCAGTCTCACGCTATATCATGATTTGTCGGTTGTCGGCTTTCTCTCGAGGTGCTCGCTTTGGCGAACCGAGGCTGTCGCATAGTTCTCCTGGTGCCGCCTTAGCCGATAGAGCGAAACGTAAGGTAGCAAAACACAGAGGCAGGCAAACCCAACATTTGACCAAAGACATGATTCGGAGCTGATGCATATAAGGCCAAACTCGCGACGCCGAACACTCCCTAAGGTATTCGGTCTTTATGAAAACGGGCTGAACAACACCCTTAGTAATAAGCCGTTGGTGTCCAGGTACGCGCAAAATTCTGATGTGGCCACATGCCAAGACGCCAGCCTCCACCTCGGTTATAGCAAGAAACCGGGGATGTGTATCAACAAGAGACAGTAAAAAAGGTTTACGTAGGGTCTTAATCTGAAAAGAATCCTTGGAACGGGTCCCTACTGCATGTCTGCGCCTGTGTCTCTGTTGTGCCGTATCCTGGACGGGTGTAGCATGGTGTTCATCTGTAAAAGAGAGGAACTTAGTTGAAAGAGATCATGCGAAAATGTACGTTATATTAAATAAACAAAGTACAATTCAAAAAAATGAATAAAACTGAGCTTTATTGTCTCTTGTTGTTCATGCGTGGAGCCCCTTGTACGGGGGTATGCGGCTAGTAAGCCCTTGTATGTTTACACCGGACTCGTCTAGCCATGTCCGGGGTCTGGACGACCTGTTTAGGTGCTTTGATTAGTGAAGCCGGTTTAGTGTGTGGCTGTCAAGGCAGCCGCACAATCTTCCGCGCTCGAGGAACACTCGATATTTCCCTTTAATGAGATGATGCCTCGCAGACCGGGCATTTTAAGTATAAGAGATGCATAATGCGGTATTACGTTAAAGCGGGCAAAAGCTTCGCGTCCCAGTAGTGCTTGATAGCTACTTGTAAATGGGGCGATGTGGAAGGTTAGCTTTTCGCGGCGGAATTTGTCGGGTGAGCCGAACATAACTTCTAGCAGGAGAGAGCCCGTACAATGGGCATCTAGGCCTAGCGTTACCCCTTGAAAGGAAGTGTTGCTGTGGCGAATTGTTGTTGGGTCTATGCCCATTTTGCGGATTGTGTCCAGATATAGCAGGTTTAAATCACTGCCGCCGTCCATTAGGACTTCTGTAAAGTGGAGTCCGTCAATTATCAGATCTAATACCAAGGCAGTCCAACCTGCATTCCGGATACTTCTAGAGTAATCCTGATGGTCGAAGGTGATTGGTTTTAACAACCAGTGGCGGGACTCCTCTGGGATAGGCCGTATGGCGCGTACCTCTATGGGCACCACTCTGTTCTTCCCTTTTGTCACGTGAAGTGATTTTACTGTTTTGACTTCTTGTGGGAAATTCTTTTGTTTTCCAGTGCTCTGCTTGTGGGGTTCGTCATCGTCCTCGCTTGGTGTGTCGAGCCCGTGTGTTCGGGCGTTGAGTATGCGGATTGCTTGAA
This sequence comes from Aegilops bicornis, assembly GCA_021605145.1. Classification (NCBI taxonomy): domain Eukaryota; kingdom Viridiplantae; phylum Streptophyta; class Magnoliopsida; order Poales; family Poaceae; genus Aegilops; species Aegilops bicornis. The sequence goes on from CM038674.1 coordinate 210,272,406, forward strand.
GACCCAACAATCTCTGTGGGTATGGTTTGCGAGCTTCCCGAGAGTCTTGTGGATTTGACATATCTTGTCCAAGATTTTGTTTAGGTTAGATAGCTCGTCCCTGTTATCCTTGAGGGAGCTTTTTACGATTCTGCCGAGAGCTTTTGAATCCGGCGTTGATCGCCATGCTCTTGGGCTGTTTCCCTTGGTCCGGCGTTGGTCCTTGTTGCGTCGCGGTTTCCGTTCCATCCCTAATTTTGGATGTACTTGGGTCATTGATCGCATCTTGCCAACCAGCTATCCTCTTCGCAAAAGCGGGTCATGAGGCTTGTTAATGCGGCCATTGTTCTTGGCTTTTCTTGGCCGAGGTGTCTGGCGAGCCATTCGTCTCGGACGTTGTGTTTGAAAGCTGCTAAGGCTTCGGCGTCCGGACAGTCGACTATTTGGTTCTTTTTAGTAAGGAGTCTGTTCCAGAATTTCCGGGCTGACTCTCCGGGTTGTTGAGTTATGTGACTTAAATAAATGCGCATCCGGAGGTCGGACATAGGTCCCTTGAAAATTTGCCCAAAAAGCATCCTCGAGCTCTTCCCAACTTCCAATGGTGTTTTCGAGAAGGCTTTTCAGCCAATGCCGGGCTGGCCCTTTGAGCTTGAGGGGTAAGTATTTTATGGAGTGGAGGTCATCTCCTCTAGCCATGTGTATGTGGAGGATGTAATCCTCAATCCAGACTCCAAGGTCTGTTGTTCCGTCGTATGCATCTATGTTTACAGGCTTGAATCCCGCTGGAAATTCATGATCCAGCACCACATCGGTGAAACATAGGGGGTGTGCGGCACCCCTATATCTGGGTGTACCGTGATGTTCGGATATTTGATGTGTTGCATTGCTTACTAGAGCTTGTTTTCTTGGCCCATAGATAGATCTGGCTGGGCCATCTTTTTGATGCGAATCCTTGTGCGGATCGCGTGCCGGCTTGTGGGCGGTGTCTTTTGCCGCACTGTGTTGGCCATGGGGTCGTTTATCCGACCGGGTGGCTTCCTTATTTTTTGATTGCGAGGCTCTAAGGTCTCATCATCAAATTCTGGCAGTAATTTTCGCTTCGGATAGCTCTTTGTGTGGCAGCTGTCGCCGTATTTGTCTGCGGTGTTGAGTACTTTGCTCCATCTAATTCTGAGTGCATCTTCCGCTGTTTTGAGCTTCCGCTTCTGCTTTTTCAGGCTACGCACAGTGGCGACGAGCCTTTTTTGGGGGTTCTTCTGCTCCAGCAACTTGTCCGGCGTGAGGTCGTCCGGACTGTTGTCTTTGCCGGGGATGGGTTGTTTATCCAAGTTGCCCTGTTCGGACGGTTGCTCGATGGCATGTTCGTCGTCCGCCGGTTCGCCCTGCTCTATGGCTGGGTCTGTATGGCTGCTGTCTCTGTCGAGGTGGGGTTTGGAGCGGCGCTTACGCCGCCATTTTGACTGCTTTTCGAGGGAACGATCCCTCGTTGCGCCCCTTTGTTCCCCATCGTCGTTTCTTTTAGGTGTTTCCACCATGTATACATTGCGGGATGAGGTGGTTGTCCAGTGCCCTATAGGCGCTGGTTCCTGTTCGTCTCCTACATCGTCGTCCATACCGTCAATGTCTTCGGAGTCGAAGTCGAGCATGTCGGTTAAATCATCGGCGGTGGCTCTGAAGTGGGTGGTGGGTGGGTTTTGAATTTCTTCGTCGTCCGCATCCCAACCTTGCTGACCATAGTCCGCCAGGGCTCTCGATAAAGAGAGAGACTTTAGTGAATTCAGAATGTCGCCGAAAAGGCGAGTTCTGAAAAGATGTCTACTGGCGGTGAACTCCATGATCGGCGCCCAATCGGATTCGTGGCGGTAGCGCGAAGGTTCGAGTCCGGAGAAAAGTCCGGCACCTTGGAGTCACGAGCTCCGCAAAGGACAAGGCTGGTGTTCGGCTCGATCGCCGTAGAGATTGCAGCCCCCGAGGCGGTGTCTAGCCACCCATCCTCGATTGGCGCAGTCGGCTCCGAGCTAGAGGTCGGAGCGGACACTGGTGCGGCCTCCAGGGCACTGTTCGGCAGCAGAGCTAGATCATGCCCATCGCGACAGTCCGGCGCACTTGTCTGTGGCTCGAACCCGTCGAAGATCAAGTCTCCGCGGACGTCATCCGCGTAGTTCGAACTTCCAAATCTGACCTGATGGCCAGGGGCGTAGCTTTCGATCTGCTCCAGATGGCCAAGCGAATTGGCCCGCAGTGCAAAGCCGCCGAATACGAAGATCTGTCCGGGGAGAAAAGTCTCACCCTGGACCGCATCGTTGTTGATGATCGGAGGAGCCATCGGGCCTAAAGATGACGGCACAGAGGAACTCTCATTGAAAGCACCAATGTCGGTGTCAAAACCGGCGGATCTCGGGTAGGGGGTCCCGAAATGTGCGTCTAGGCGGATGGTAACAGGAGACAAGGGACACGATGTTTTTACCCAGGTTCGGGCCCTCTCGATGGAGGTAAAACCCTACTCCTGCTTGATTAATATTGATGATATGGGTAGTACAAGAGTAGATCTACCACGAGATCAGAGAGGCTAAACCCTAGAAGCTAGCCTATGGTATGATTGTTGTTCGTCCTACGGACTACACGCAAGTCCCTCGTACCTGCACAAACAATCAAGAACCTTGCAACCAACCCGATAAAGGGGTTGTCAATCCCTTCACGGCCACTTGCAAAAGTGAGATCTGATAAAAGTAATAAGATAAATATTTTTGGTATTTTTGTTATATAGATTGGAAAGTAAAGATTGCAAAATAAACGGCAGTGAAAATAGCAAATTGATAGGAAAATAATATGATGGAAGATAGACCCGGGGGCAATAGGTTTCACTAGTGGCTTCTCTCAAGATAGCATAATCTACGGTGGGTGAAGAAATTACTGTCGAGCAATTGATAGAATAGCGCATAGTTATGAGAATATCTAGGTGTCGGTGTCAAAACCGGCGGATCTCGGGTAGGGGGTCACGAACTGTGCGTCTAGGCGGATGGTAACATGAGACAAGGGGCACGATGTTTTTACCCAAGTTCGGGCCCTCTTGATGGAGGTAAAACCCTACTCCTGCTTGATTAATATTGATGATATGGGTAGTACAAGAGTAGATCTACCACGAGATCAGAGAGGCTAAACCCTAGAAGCTAGCCTATGGTATGATTGTTGTTAGATCCTCTGGACTAAAACCCTCCGGTTTATATAGACACCGGAGAGGGTTAGGATTACACAGAGTCGGTTACAATGGGAGGAGATCTACATATCCGTATCGCCAAGCTTGCCTTCCACGCCAAGGAAAGTCCCATCCGGACAAGGGATGAAGTCTTCAATCTTGTATCTTCATAGTCCAGGAGTCCGGCCAAAGGTTATAGTCTGGCCATCCGGACACCCCCTAATCCAGGACTCCCTCAGTAGCCCCTGAACCAGGCTTCAACGACGACGAGTCCGGTGCGCAGATTGTCTTCGGCATTGCAAGGCGGGTTCCTCCTCTGAATACTTCATAGAAGATTTTGAACACAAGGATTGTGTCCAGCTCTGTAAAATAAGTTCCACATACCACCGTAGAGAGAATAATATCTGCACAAATCCAATTTGCTGACGTATTCCGCAGTGTGACATCACACCATGGCCAAGCCTTTATTCGAATCGTTTTTACTGTCCCACCACAGTGCCTTTAGCGAGGCGGTTTCCTTGGCACGTCTTGTCAAAGCAGAGATCGTGTCCCCTTATTCCGGGATTCTCATTAATACGGGCGTGGGTAACCCAATCGTGCCCGTTGTCACGTCTCCTCTATCGAAGGCGAGTCCCAAACGGTCGCGGGGAGGGCTCTTGGTATTCAACCTCTTTATAAAGAGACCAAGTCTCTACTCCTTTCTTTCAATCTCAATCGAATCTGCCCCTCACCTCGAGTCCAACACCCAAAGCTCCAGATTCAGGCGCTTCAGACCTTTGATGATGTCCGGATACGACCTTCAAGGCCGGTGGATGCCTTCCTCCGGTGGATGCCAGGTATTTAACCGGCAGAATTTCGCATAGGCTTCCTGCTCAAGGGAAGGTTATTCCCACTCCGAAGCCTGGTGAGAGCGTGGTGTTCTCGTCTCACTTCCTTCGGGGGCTAGGCTTCCCGACGGACCCCTTCGTGAGGGGGCTCATGTTTTATTATGGGTTGGAATTTCACGACTTGGATCCGGAGTCCATCCTCCACATCTCATCGTTCATTGTCGTGTGCGAAGCCTTCCTACGCATTACCCGAGGGCCATAGGTTTCACTAGTGTCTTCTCTCAAGATAGCATAATCTACGGTGGGTGAAGAAATTACTGTCGAGCAATTGATAGAAAAGCGCATAGTTATGGGAATATCTAGGAATGATCAAGTATATAGGCATCACGTCCGTGACAAGTAGACCGAAACAATTCTGCATCTACTACTATTACTCCACACATATACCGCTATCCAGCATGCATCTAGAGTATTAAGTTCATAAGAACAGAGTAACGCATTAGGCAGGATGACATGATGTAGAGGGATAAACTCAAGAAATATGATATAAACCCCATCTTTTTATCCTCAATGGCAACAATACAATACGTTCCTTGCTGCCCCTGCTGTCACTGGGAAAGGACACCACAATATTGAACCCAAAGCTAAGCACTTCTCCCATTGCAAGAAAGATATCTAGTAGGCCAAACCAAACTGATAATTCAAAGAGACTTGCAAAGATACTAAATCATGCATATAAGAATTCAGAGAAGAATCAAATATTGTTCATAGATAATCCTGATCATAAACCCACAATTCATCGGATCTCTACAAACACACCACAAAAAGAATTACATCAAATAGATCTCCAAGAAGATCGAGGAGAACTTTGTATTGAGATCCAAAGAGAGAGAAGAAGCCATCTAGCTAATAACTATGGACCCGAAGGTCTATGGTAAACTACTCACACATCATCAGAGAGGCTATGGTGTTGATGTAGGAGCCCTCCGTGATCGATTCCCCCTCCGGTGGAGCGCCGGAAAAGGCCCCAAGATGGGATCTCACGGGTACAGAAGGTTGCGGCGGTGGAAATAGGGTTTCGTGTTGCTTCTGAATGTTTTTAGGGTATATGAGTATATATAGGCGAAAGAAGTAGGTCGGTGGAGCCACGAGGGGCCCACGAGGGTGGGGGCGTGCCTACCCCCTGGGCGCGCCCTCCTACCTCGTGGCCGCCTCGTTGCTTCCTTGACGTACACTCCAAGTCTCCTGGATTGCGTTTGTTCCAAAAATGATCCTCGCGAAGGTTTCATCTCGTTTGGATTCCGTTTGATATTCCTTTTCTGTGAAACACTGAAATAGGCAAAAAAACAGCAATTTGCACTGGGCCTTCGGTTAATTGGTTAGTCCCAAAAATAATATAAAAGTGCATAATAAAGCCCATTAAACATCCAAAACAGATAATATAATAGCATGGAACAATAAAAAATTATAGATACGTCGGAAACGTATCAGCACCCTGCTAGCTTTTGGACCTGCTTTAAATCAGTTCGCGTAGACAATTGCGACAAGGCTCGGATTTTAGCTGGGTTTGCTTCAGTTCCTCTATGGGAGACGATGACCCCAAGTAGCTTCTCGGCTGGAACGCCGAAGACACAATTTGCCGGATTGAGCTGTATGTCGTATGTCTGGAGGTTATCAAACGTGAGGTGGAGATCATCCACCAATGATTCGACGTGTTTAGTCTTGATGACTACGTCGTCCGCATATGTCTTGTCGATTTGTTTTTCCAAGCATGTTTGAATCATGTGTTGGTAAGTGGCACCAGTGTTTATAAGCCCAAAAGGCATAGTGTTGAAACAGAAAGGCCCGTACGGGGTGATGAACTCTGTTGCGGCCTGATTGGAGTCCTTCATTTTAATCTGATGGTATCCGGAGTAAGCATCGAGGAAACACAATGGGTCGTGTCCCGGGGACGCATCAATGATCTCGTCAATGTGGGGCAACGGGAAAGGGTCTTTACGGCAAGCTTTATTGAGGTCTTTGAAATTGACACAAAGGCGCCAAGATTTATCCTTTTTCGGCACCTTGACCAAGGTGTTTGATTTCCCTGATGAACCCGGACTCGAGTAGTTTGGCTAGCTCCTCCCCCATAGCTTGTCGTTTGGGTTCGGAAAATCGGCGCATCGTTTCATTGACTGGTTTGAACCCTTTGATTATGCTGAGGATGTGTTTGGCCAGTCTGCATGGGATCCCGGGCATGTCGAAGGGTTCCAGTCAAAGATATCCTAATTTTCTCGTAGGAACGCGTGTAAGGTGGCGTATATCGTCGGATCCAGTTGTGCTCCGATGGACGCTGTTTTATTAGGATCCGTCGGGTGCACTTGAAATTTAACTATTTCATCTGCTGGCTTGAAAGAGGTGGATTTAGGTTTCTTATCGAGAATCACATCATCCTTGTCCACCGTGGATCATAGGGTGGTTAGTTCTTCGGCCGTGAAGGCTTCAGATAGTGCCTCTAGGGCCAAGGATGCGGTTTTGTTTTCAGCGCGGAGTGCTTTATCTGGATCACTCGTAACTGTGATTATTCCATTGGGCCCTGGCATTTTAAGCTTCATGTACCCATGATGGGGTACACCTTGGAAGCGTGAAAACGTCCCGCCCTAGAAGGGCGTGATATCCGCTATTGACGGGAACAATGTGAAAGAGCAACTCCTCCGACCTGTAATTTTCAGGCGTGACGAATACTACGTCAAGTTTAATTCTCCCCGAACATCGTGCTTCTCGACTGGGGATGATGCCTTGAAAGGTGGTACTGCTTTGCTCGATGCATGTTCTATTAATCTGCATTTTGTCGAGCGTGTCCCCGTAAATGAGGTTAAGCCCACTACCGCCGTCAACGAGCACTTTGGTAAGTCGAAAGCCATCCACAATGGGGTTTAGTACTAAAGCGGCGGGTGCTCGGACTGATCGGGCCCTTGGTTCGTCATCAGCGGTGAAGGTTTGTTGGCGCATTGTTCCATTGGCTCACTGGGGTTACTTGGTGGACTTCAGCGAGGTCGCGAAGTGCCCTCTTACGTCGATTATTTGAAGAGAAAGTCTCGAAGACCGTAAGGATGTTAAAATCGTCATCCTCGGAAGAATGCTTCTCTGGAGTGGCGGTGGTGAGGATGGCGTCCCCACTTTTAGTGCTGGGGAACGTAGTAATTCAAAAAACTTCCTACGATGATGCAAGATCTATCTAGGAGAAGGATAGCAACGAGACGGGAGAGTGTGTCCACGTACCCTCGTAGACTGAAAGCGGAAGCGTTTAGTAACGTGGTTGATGTAGTCGAACGTCTTCACGATCCAACCGATCCAAGTACCAAACGTACGACACCTCCGTGTTCAGCACATGTTCAGCATGATGACGTCCCTCGAGCTCTTGATCCAGTAGAGGGACGAGGGAGAGTTCTGTCAGCACGACGGCCTGGCGACGGTGATGATGAAGTTACCGGCACAGGGCTTCGCCTAAGCACTACGACGATATGACCGAGGTGTTAAACTGTGGAGGGGGCACCGCACACGGCTAAGAGATTGTCTATTGTGCTTTGGGATGCCCCTCTACCCACGTATATAAAGGAGGGGGGAGGAGGAGGCCGGCCAAGGGGGAGGCTCGCCAAGGGGGGGGGGGGGCGTCCTACTAGGACACCAAAGCTAGTAGGATTCGCCCCCCTTTCCTTCCAACGGAGAGGAGGAAAGGGGAAAGGAGGGAGAGAGAGAAGGAAAGAGGGGGGCCGCGCCCTCTCCCCTTGTCCAATTTGGATTGGGGCAAGGGGGCGCGCCCCACCTCCTGTGGCCTGCCTTCTCTCCCCCACTATGGCCCATTAGGCCCAATAACTTTCCCGAGAGTTTCGATAACCTCCCGGTACTCCGATAAATCCTCGAACCTTATCAAAACCATTCCGATGTCCGTATATAACCTTCCAATATATCAATCTTTACGTCTCGACAATTTCGAGACTCCTCGTCATGTCCGTGATCTCATCCGGGACTCCGAACAAACTTCGGTCATAAAATCACATAACACATGATACAAATCATCATCGAACGTTAAGCATGCGGACCCTACGAGTTCGAGAACTATGTAGACATGACCGATACACATCTTCGGTCAATAACCAATAACCTGGATGCTCATATTGGCTCCTACATATTCTACAAAGATTTTATCGGTCAAACCGCATAACAACATATGTAATTCCCTTTGTAATCGGTATGTTACTTGCCCGATATTCGATCGTCGCTATCTCCATACCTAGTTCAATCTCGTTACCGGCAAGTCTCTTTACTCGTTCCGTAATGTATCATTCTGCAACTAACTCATTAGTCACATTGCTTGCAAGGCTTATAGTGATGAGCATTACCGAGAGGGCCTAGAGATACCTCTCTGATACACGGAGTGACAAATCCTAATCTTGATCTATGCCAACTCAACAAACACCTTCAGAGACACCTGTAGAGCATCTTTATAATCACCCAGTTACGTTGTGACCTTTGATAGCACACAAGTGTTCCTCCGGTATTCGGGAGTTGCATAATATCATAGTCAGAGGAATATGTATAAGTCATGAAGAAAGCAACATCAATAAAACTAAATGATCATAATGCTAAGCTAACGGATGGGTCTTGTCCATCACACCATTCTCTAAAGATGTGATCATGTTCATCAAATGACAACACATGTCTATGGTCAGGAAACTTAACCATCTTTGATTAATGAGCTAGTCAAGTAGAGGCATACTAGGGACACTCTGTTTGTCTATGTATTCACACATGTACTAAGTTTCCAGTTAATACAATTCTAGCATGAATAATAAACATTTATCATGATATAAGGAAATATAAATAACAACATTATTATTGCCTCTAGGACATATTTCCTTCAGTCTACCACTTTCACTAGAGTTAATAATCTAGATTACATAGTAATGATTCTAACAACCATGGAGTCTTTATGCTGATCATGTTTTGCTTGTCGAAGAGGCTTAGTCAACAGGTCTGCAACATTCAAATCCTTATGTATTTTGCAAATCTCTATGTCTCCCTCCTTGACTTGATCGCGGATGGAATTGAAGCATCTCTTGATGTGTTTGGTTCTCTTGTGAAATCTGAATTCCTTCGCCAAGGCAATTGCTCCAGTATTGTCACAAAATATTTCATTGGACCCGGTGCACTAGGTATTACACCTAGATCAGATATGAACTCCTTCATCCGGACTCCTTCATTTGCTGCTTCCGAAGCAGCTATGTACTCCGCTTCACACGTGCATCCCGCCACGATGCTCTGCTTGGAACTGCACCAACTGACAGCTCCACCATTCAATATAAATATGTATCCAGTTTGTGACTTAGAGTCACCTGGATCAGTGTTAAAGCTTGCATCGATGTAACCATTTACGACAAGCTCTTTGTCAACTTCATAAACAAGAAACATATCCTTAGTCCTTTTCACGTATTTCAGGATGTTCTTGACCGCTGTCCAGTGATCCACTCCTGGATTACTTTGGTACCTCCCTGCTAAACTTATAGCAAGGCACACATCAGGTCTGGTACACAGCATTGCATACATGATAGAACCTATGGCTGAGGCATAGGGAATGACTTTCATTTTCTCTCTATCTTCTGCAGTGGTTAGGCATTGAGTTTGACTCAACTTCACACCTTGTAACACAGGCAAGAACCCTTTCTTTGACTAATCCATGAACTTCTTCAAAACTTTATCAAGGTATGTGCTTTGTGAAAGTGCAATTAAGTGTCTTGATCTATCTCTATAGATCTTGATGCCCAATATATAAGCAGCTTCACTGAGGTCTTTCATTGAAAAATTCTTATTCAAGTATCCTTTTATGCTATCCATAAATTCTGTATTATTTCCAATCAACAATATGTCATCCACATATAATATTAGAAATGCTACACAGCTCCCAGTCACGCACTTGTAAATACAGGCTTCTCCTAGTGTCTATATAAAACCATATGCTTTGATCACACTATCAAAGCATATATTCCAACTTCGAGAGGCTTGCACTAGTCCATAAATGGATCACTGGAGCTTGCACACTTTGTTAGCACCTTTAGGATCGACAAAACCTTCCGGTTGCATCTTATACAACTCTTCTTTAAGATATCCATTAAGAAATGCAGTTTTAACATCAATTTGCCAAATTTCATAATCATAAAATGCGGCAATTGCTAACATGATTCTGACAGACTTAAGCATCGCTGCGGGTGAGAAGGTCTCATCGTAGTCAACTCCTTGAACTTGTCGAAAACCTTTTGCAACAAGTCGATCTTTGTAGATAGTAACATTACCGTCAGCGTCAGTCTTCTTCTTGAAGATCCATTTATTCTCTATGGCTTGCCGATCACCGGGCAAGTCAACCAAAGTCCACACTTTGTTCTCATACATGGATCCCATCTCAGATTTCATGGCCTCAAGCCATTCCGCGGTAGGCTCATTGTCACTTCCTCATAGTTCGTAGGTTCGTCATGGTCAAGTAACATGACCTCCAGAAAATGATTACCGTACCATTCTGGTGCGGACCGTATTCTGGTTGACATACGAGGTTCAGTAGTAACTTGATCTGAAGTTTCATGATCATCATCATTAGCTTCGTCACTAATTGGTCTAGGAATCACAGGAACTGATTTCTGTGATGAAGTACTTTCCAATTAGGGGGAAGGTACAATTACCTCATCAAGTTCTACTTTCCTCCCCGAGGGAGTCCTGGATTAGGGGGTCCTCGAACGTCCGGGCTATGATATGTAGGCCGGACTCGTAGGCCGTGAGGATACAAGATGGAAGGCGTTCCCCCGTGTCCGAAAGGGACTCCCCTTGGCGTGGAAGGCAATCTTGGCATTCGGATATGAAGATTCCTTTCTCTGTAAACCGACTCTGTACAACCCTAGCCCCCTCTGGTGCCTATATAAATCGAAGGGTTTAGTCCGTAAAGGCAATCATAATCATACAGGCTAGACGTCTAGGGTTTAGCCATTACGATCTCGTGGTAGATCAACTCTTGTAACCCCTATACTCATCAAAGTCAATCAAACAAGAAGTAGGGTATTACCTCCATCAAGAGGGCCCGAACCTGGGTAAACATTGTGTCCCTGCCTCCTGTTACCTTTGATACTTAGACACACAGTTTGGGCCCCCCTACCCGAGATCCGCCGGTATTAACACCGACATTGGTGCTTTCATTGAGAGTTCCTCTGTGCTGTCAGTTGAAGGTTCGATGGCTCCGTCAACCATCTACAACAACACCGCCGCGAGGGAGACTTTTCTCCCCAGCCAAATTTTTGTATTCGGCGGCTTCGTGCTGCGTGCCGACTCGATTGGCCACCTTGAGCAGATCAATAGCTACGCCCCTGGTTATCAGATCAATTTTGGGAACCTAAACTATGTCGTCGACATCCGAGGAGACTTGATCTTCGAAGGGTTCGTGGCCCCAGTTGCCACTCCGGCCTTAGATCCAGAGCGGGTTATCAGGTCCGAGGATGGGAGTCTAGAGCCCGTAGGACTCCCTACAACTATGGAATTAGCTACCGGAGATCCGGAGGGGATGACGTCAGCGGCAAACCCAAAGATGAACCGTAGTCCCGTTGACGCTCAAGCGTCGGACAGTCCGCCGGACTCTAAGTCCGAACTCTCAGGGTCCATGTTAAGTAGGCGCGACCAGGAGGCACCAACCCGGGATAGCCCCACAGACTCTCTTTCCTCTGCCCAAACCTCACTTTTGAACGAGGCTCTCGACATGATGCGATCACGCGCCATTATGGAAGGATCGCTTCTGGATTATGCCCAGCCCGGACTAGGGGCTGAGAGTAGGGAATCTTGCATCCCACCCACCACCCACTTCATAGCCACTGTCGTGGATTTAACCGACATGCTCAATTACACCTCCGAAGACATCGGCGGTATAGACGACGATGCCGAATAGGATCATACCCAAAACACTCCGTTTACCGGACGATGGACCGCCACCTCCACATACGACGTTTACATGGTGGATACACCCTAAGACGATGACGACAATGGCAAGAAGGATCCGACTGAGCCTACCGAAGTACCTCCAAAGCACTGACGTCAGTGGCGCCGCTCAAAATCGCAGCGCGAAAAAAGCGGCAATACCGGCACCGAAGACAATAACACTCTGGAGAACCCTGAAGACCAAGAAGCCCCTGTCGAGCCAACATCCGATCAGGATGGTATGGAAGACGGGCAGGATAACCCTGATGATCCAATTGGGAACGAGGACTCGGAGGATAATAACTACCTACCAATCTCCGAAGAGGATGTGAGCCTCGGCAACGAAGATTTCATTGTGCCAGAGGAACCCCTCGAACAGGAGCGCTTTAAGCGCCAGTTAATCGCCACAGCGAGAAGTCTAAAAAAGAAGCAGCAGCAGCTTTGAGCCGACCAAGATACGCTCAATGACAGGTGGACTAAAGTCCTGGCGGCCGAGGAGTACGGCCTCGCACGCCCAACTAAGAGCTACCTGAAGCGCAAGCTGCTACCACAATTTGACGACGAGGCCCTCGAGCCAATACCGCCAAAGCATAAATCTGCTGATGAACCCGACCGACCACCACGAGGACGGGACAGGCCGCTACCCACGCCGAACACCAGCCCGCGCCACCTCGCCGTCAGGACAAGGAGGCAGCAGGCTATACCTGTTACCTACGCAAGGACCTGGACAATAGAGCCGGTCAGACAAGATCATTCTTTGTGTCAAGGGAGCGTGCTCCGACACGAGAGGACGGCCATCAGGCGTGGCGTGACAGGCACAACCTCACTCGAGCCAAAAATCACGTTCAGACATCATTCGAACTACGTCGCGACATCACTCGATACAGAGGCGCCGCACACCCCTTATGCTTCACTGATGAGGTTATGGAGCACCAATTCCCAAAGGGATTTAAACCTGTTAACATTGAATCATACGATGGCACCACAGACCCTGCAGTATGGATCAAGGATTTTCTTCTCCATATCCACGTGGCTCGTGGTGACGATCTCCATGCCATCAAGTACCTCCCCCTAAAACTCAAGGGGCCAACACGACACTAGTTAACCAGCCTCCCAGAGAACTCCATCGATAGCTGGGAAGACTTGGAAGACGCCTTTAGAGACAACTTCCAAGGTACCTATGTTCGTCCTCCAGATGCCGACGACCTCAGTCACATAGTTCAGCAACCCGGAGAGTCAGCCCGAAAACTCTGGACCAGGTTCTTAATTAAAAGGCACCAAATTGTAGGTTGTCCGGACGCTAAAGCCCTAGCGGCATTTAAATATAGCGTCCATGACGAGTGGCTCGCCCGACACCTTGGCCAAGAAAAGCCGAAGTCTATGGCGGCTCTTACCTCACTCATGACTCGCTTTTGCGTGGGAGAAGATAGCTGGCTAGCTCGTGGAAGCAACAACGCCAGCGACCCTGGCACCTCCGAAGCGAGAGATGGCAACGGTAAGCCATGACGCAACAAACACAAGCGTCGAAACAACATTGAGGATACCAAAAACACGGCGGTCAACGCCGGATTCAGTGGCTCTAAACCTGGTCAACGGAAGAAGCCATTCAGAGGAAACAATGAGGGTCCATCTAGTCTGGACCGAATACATGATTGACCTTGCCAGATTCATGGTACCCCTGACAAGCCTGCCAATCATACCAACTGCAATTGTTGGGTCTTTAAGTAGGATGGGAAACTCAACACCGAACACAAGGGAAAGGGCCACCTAGCGAGGACGATGATGAAGAACCTCGTCCACCGAACACAGGGGGACATAAAAATCCCTCCCCCCCCCCCCCCCCGAGGTCAAAACAGTGAACAGGATCTATGTCACCCATATGCCCAAATGGGAGCTGTTGGAAATATGCCCTAGAGGCAATAATAAAATGGTTATTATTATATTTCTTTGTTCATGATAACAGTCTATCATTCATGCTATAACTGTGTTATCCAGAAATCGTAATACACGTGTGAATACATAGACCACAACATGTCCCTAGTAAGCCTCTAGTTGACTAGCTCGTTGATCAACAGATAGTCATGGTTTCCTGACTATGGACATTGGATGCATTGATAACGGGATCACATCATTAGGAGAATGATGTGATGGACAAGACCCAATCCTAAGCAAAGCTCAAAGATCGTGTAGTTCGTTTAGCTAGAGCTTTTCCATGTGTCAAGTATCATTTCCTTAGACCATGAGATTGTGCAACTCCCAGATACCGTAGGAGTGCTTTGGGTGTGCCAAACGTCACAACGTAACTGGGTGACTATAAAGGTACTCTACGGGTATCTCCGAAAGTGTACATTGGGTTGGCACGAATCGAGACTGGGATTTGTCACTCCGTATGACGGAGAGGTATCTCTGGGCCCACTCGGTAATGCATCATCATAATGAGCTCAATGTGACCAAGTAGTTGATCACGGGATCATGCATTACGGTACGAGTAAAGTGACTTGCCGGTAACGAGATTAAACGAGGTATTGGGATACCAACGGTCGAGTCTCGGGCAAGTAACGTACCGATTGACAAAGGGAATTGTATACGGGATTGATTGGATCCTCGACAACGTGGTTCATCCGATGAGATCATCGAGGAGCATGTGGGAGCCAACATCAGTATCTAGATCCCTCTGTTGGTTATTAACCGGAGAGGCGTCTCGGTCATGTCTGCATGTCTCCCGAACCCGTAGGGTCTACACACTTAAGGTTCGGTGACGCTAGGGTTGTAGAGATATGAGTATGCAGTAACCCGAAAGTTGTTCAGAGTCCCGGATGAGATCCCGGACGTCAACGAGGAGTTCCGGAATGGTCCGGAGGTGAGGAGTTATATATAGGAAGTGCAGTTTCGGCCATCGGGAAAGTTTCGGGGGTCACCGGTATTGTACCGGGACCACCGGAAGGGTCCCGGGGGTCCACCGGGTGGGGCCACCTATCCCAGAGGGCCCCGTGGGCTGAAGTGGGGAGGGGAAACAGCCCCTGTTGGGCTGGTGCGCCCCCCCTTGGGCCCCCCCTGCGCCTAGGGTTGGAAACCCTAGGGTGGGGGGCGCCTCCACTTGCCTTGGGGGGCAAGCCTCCCCCTTGGCCGCCACCCCCCCCAGGAGATCTCATCTCCCAGGGCCGGCGCCCCCCAGGGGGCCTATATAAAGGGGGGAGGGCAGCCGCACCCATGCTCTTGGCGCCTCCCTTCCCCCTTGCTACACCTCTCCCTCTCGTAGAAGCTCGGCGAAGCCCTGCCGAGATCACTGCTGCATCCACCACCACGCCGTCGTACTGCTAGATCTCCGTAAACCTCTCCTTTCCCCTTGCTGGATCAAGAAGGAGGAGACGTCTTCCTCAACCGTACGTGTGTTGAACGCAGAGGTGCTGTCCGTTCAGCACTAGGATCATCGTGATTTGGATCACGACGAGTACGACTCCCTCAACCCCGTTCTCTTGAACGCTTCCGCTCGCGATCTACAAGGGTATGTAGATGCACTCCTCTCTCTCGTTGCTAGATGAAATCATAGATAGATCTTGGTGAAACCGTAGAAATTTTTTATTTTCTGCAACGTTCCCCAACAGTGGCATCATGAGCTAGGTCTATGCGTAGTTCTCTTTGCACGAGTAGAAAACAATTTGTTGTGGGCGTAGATGTTGTCAACTTTCTTGCCACTACTAGTCTTATTTTGCTTCAGCGGGTATTGTGGGATGAAGCGGCCCGGACCGACCTTACATGTACGCTTACATGAGACAGGTTCCACCGACTGACATGCACAAGTTGCATAAGGTGGCTAGCGGGTGTTTGTCTCTCCCACTTTAGTTGGAGCGGATTTGATGAAAAGGGTCCTTATGAAGGGTAAATAGAAGTTGACAAATCACGTTGTGGCTTTTACGTAGGTAAGAAAACGTTCTTGCTAGAACCCTATTGCAGCCACGTAAAACATGCAACAACAATTAGAGGACGTCTAACTTGTTTTTGCAGCATGTGATTGTGATGTGATATGGCCAAAAGTTGTGATGAATAATGAATGATATATGTGATGTATGAGATCATGTTCTTGTAATAGGAATCACGACTTGCATGTCAATGAGTATGACAACCGGCAGGAGCCATAGGAGTTGTCTTAATTATTGTATGACCTGCGTGTCATCGATTCAACGCCATGTAATTACTTTACTTTATTGCTAAACCGTTAGCTATAGTAGTAGAAGTAATAGTTGGCGAACAACTTCATGGAGACACGATGATGGAGATCATGGTGTCATGCCGGTGACAAAGATGATCATGGAGCCCCGAAGATGGAGATCAAAGGAGTTATATGATATTGGCCATATCATGTCACTTCTATTTGATTGCATGTGATGTTTATCATGTTTTTGCGTCTTGTTTACTTAGAATGACGGTAGTAAATAAGATGATCCCTTACAATAATTTCAAGAAAGTGTTCCCCGTAACTATGCACCGTTGCGAAGGTTCGTTGTTTCGAAGCACCACGCGATGATCGGGTGTGATAGATCCTAACGTTCGAATACAACGGGTGTAAGCCAGATTTACACATGTAATACACTTAGGTTGACTTGACGAGCCTAGCATGTACAGACATGGCCTCGGAACACGGAAGACCGAAAGGTCGAGCATGAGTCGTATAGAAGATACGATCAACATGGAGATGTTCACCGACGTCGACTAGTCCGTCTCACGTGATGATCGGACACGGCCTAGTTGACTCGGATCATGTTTCACGTAGATGACTAGAGGGATGTCTAATCTGAGTAGGAGTTCATTTAATAATTTGATTAGATGAACTTAATTATCATGAACTTAGTCTAAAATCTTTACAATATGTCTTGTAGATCAAATGGCCCACGTTACCCTCAACTTCAACGCGTTCCTAGAGAAAACCAAGATGAAAGATGATGGCAGCAACTATACGGTCTGGGTCCGAACACGAGATCATCCTCATAGCTGCCAAGAAAGATTATGTCCTAGAAGCACCGCTAGGTGAAGCACCAATCGAGAGAACCAAGGCGTTATGAACGCTTGGCAATCACGTGCTGATGAGTACTCCCTCGTTCAGTGCGGCATGCTTTACAGCTTAGAACCGGGGTCCAAAAGCGTTTTGAGCAACACGGAGCATATGAGATGTTCGAAGAGCTGAAAATGGTTTTCCAAGCTCATGCCCGGGTCGAGAGATATGAAGTCTCCGACAAGTTCTTCAACTGTAAGATGGAGGAAAATAGTTCTGTCAGTGAGCACATACTCAAGATATGCAGGTTGCACAAACGCTTGACTCAGCTGGGAGTTAATCTACCGGATGACGCGGTCATTGACAGAATCCTTCAGTCGCTTCCACCGAGCTACAAGAGCTTTGTGATGAACTTCAATATGCAGGGGATGGAAAAGACAATTCCTGAGGTATATTCAATGCTGAAATCAGCGGAGGTAGAAATCAAAAAGGAACATCAAGTGTTGATGGTGAATAAAACCACTAAGTTCAAGAAAGGCAAGGGTAAGAAGAACTTCAAGAAGGACGGAAAGGGAGTTGCCGCGCCCGTAAGCCGATTACGGGAAGAAGTCAAACAATGGACCCAAGCACGAGAGTGAGTGCTTTTATTGCAAGGGAAGTGGTCCTTTGAAGCGTAATCGCCCCAAGTACTTAGCGGACAAGAAGGCCGGCAAAACCAAAGGTATATTTGATATACATGTAATTGATGTGTACCTTACGAGTGCTCGTAGTAGCTCCTGGGTATTTGATACCGGTGCAGTTGCTCATATTTGTAACTCAAAGCAGGAGCTGCGGAATAAGTGGAGACTGGCGAAGGACGAGGTGACGATGCGCGTCGGGAATGGTTCCAAGGTCGATGTGATCGCCGTCGGCACGCTACCTCTACATTTACCTACGTGATTAGTTTTAAACCTCAATAATTATTATTTAGTACCAGCTTTGAGCATGAACATTGTATCTGGATCTCGTTTAATATGAGATGGCTACTCATTTAAATCCGAGAATAATGGTTGTTCTATTTATATGAGAGATATTTTTTATGGTCATGCACCGTTGGTAAATGGTTTATTCTTAATGAATATCAAAATTGATGTTAAACATATTCATAGTGTGAATACCAAAAGAAGTAAAGTTGATAACGATAGTCCCACATACTTGTGGCATACGCCTTGGTCACATTGGTGTCAAGCGCATGAAGAAGCTCCATGCTGATGGACTTTTAGAGTCTCTCGATTATGAATCATTTGACACATGGGAATCATGCCTCATGGGCAAAATGACCAAGACTCCGTTCTCCGGAACTATGAAGCCGACGACTGGAAAACTCTCAGGAATACAAAAACGGCCGCACAGGAGGATAGAACTTTCAAATAAAGTCACAAATATATCTTAAAGCTTTAATTCATGATAAAAACATCCAGGCGGTTCGGTACATTCATTCGAACATAATGTCCTTTGAACATTGCCCCTCTATCAGGCGGGCACCCTCTAGGACGTCGTCTAAGTAGTGCTCCGGTGGTCCTTGCCTCCGGGAGGGCCCTTAATAGCAACATCGGCAGCCTTCATCTTTGCCCAGTACATCTTGACGCGGGCGACAGCCATCCATGCACCCTCTATGCACACCGACCGCTTGACAACGTCAATTCGCGGCACTGCATCAACCAGTCGCCGTACCAATCCAAAATAGCTGCCCGGAAGGGGTTCAGTTGGCCACAACCGAACTATAACATCCTTCATGGCCGCTCCGGATATCTTATGCAGCTCGGCCCATTGTGCCATTTGGTCGTTCAGCAGCGTCGAGCGGCTCTGCGCCCTGTTAATGTCGAATAGCTTCTCCATCGTGTCTCCCTCCTGAGTCTGGACGAATTGTGCGGCGTCGGTGGCACTCTTCGGAAGATCCGCGAAGGCGTCTGGAGAACTCCACAGCCGATTAAGCAAGGCATATCTCTAATCGCCAAACTTAGTCTGTAAAAGAAAGGGCTTACCAACCGCTATCTGTCTGGCTTGCCGGATCTCCTCGCGAGCCGCTCTCGATTCGGATCGCGCGTTTTTTGCCTCCTGAAGGGCCTTGTCGAGTTTGGTTGCCTTGGCTTTTTTCTCCTTCTCGAGGGACTCACACTTGCGGGTGGCGTCCGTGAGCTCTTGCTCTACGACGAATATCCGCTCCTCGCATTGGCGCCGGGTGGCCTCTTCGGCCTTCAAGTCCACAGCCGGTTTATCAGCGGCCGCATTGCTCACCATAGCATGTTCATTGGACTGGGAAAGTTCACCCCTGAGGGTCTCAACCGCGGCAGCACCATCTGCAGGTACACAAATAACATCGTTTGAATTTCAAACTAGTATTCGCACATTCATACAGGCATAAAAGGAGTGATTAAGAATACCTTGCGCCTCGTCTAGCCGCTTGTTAGTAAGGACAATGTCCTCATCGGCCAGCTTCATTTTCTGCTTTAATTCGGAAACCTCCGCGGCCTGGGCGGTTGCCGCTAACAATGAAGCCTGTTTTTTTAATTAAATAAGTATGTTAGTTCCCTCAGATATCTATCGATCCTCTGCTTGCCCTTTTTCATGGACCACCAGAGTCTTAGGGGCTACTATCTATATACAGGCATATTTGTTCATATGCAGGGCGGCTAAAGACATTACATCACATACCTCGAGGCCTGTTAGTAGGCTCGTGAAGGCTTCATTCAGCCCACTTTTTGTGGACTGAATCTTCTCAAACACCGTACCCATTAAGGTACGGTGCTCCTCCATGACGGACGCACTCTGTAGTACGCCCATCAGGGTATTCGGCGCCTCCGGTTTCATGGAGGTCGCCGTAGTATTAAGCGCTCCCTCCTTTGTAGAGGGTCGCTCACCTGACTCCGGATCTGTCTCCGGAGCGGTATTCCGCTAGGGGCCGAACAATCCTGGGCCCCCATCATTGGTCTTCATGGGGGCTGCACCTCCTATGCTCCCATCAACCAAGGCATTCCCCTACAGTGTCGTGTTGAGCCTTGTGCCTCTCGGCGATATGGAGAAGTCCTCCGGGATGACACCTCAATGTCGTCTGCCCTTGGGGGCGGGGAAGATTGTGGGGGCGTCTCGCTCTCCATCATCTCCGGTGGTTGATCCCCTGATGACGATGATACTTGAGGGGGATCACGGGCCGGGCTGCAGCGCGTAATTTAATATTATTCCCGCAAGGAACTAGATGTGTATAGAGCGTCCTGTGTTACTTACGATTCGGCAAGGGGTTTGACCCTGGGGTGATGCTCTAGGACGGCTTCGGCTTCCGAATCCGAGCCATGCGGGAGGGTTATTTTCCCCCCTCTTGGGTGCCTCTACCTCCAGGTCTTTGGAGGCCGCCCTCTTCCTTCCCTGGGGAGGAGGGTTCTCACCCTCTTCCTCCTCTTCGTCTTCGTATTCGGAGGAGGGAGACTCGGCCCCACGGACTTAGCGTCCGATGTACCTCTAAAGAGTAGGTCACCCTCGGCTTTCTTGCTCCTCTTCTTCTTGTCCTTCTTCGCCGGCGCTTGATACGGCACCGGGACCAGCATCTTCATTAACAGATGATCGGCTGGGTGTTCGGGAAGAGGGGATGAACACCGGATTCGCTCCGCCTTCTTTTTCCAGCCCAGGTTAAAAAGGGGGAATCCTCAGTACATCACCCTAGATTAATAGACTAAGCTATAAGCACTTACCGGGGTGTTCCGATGGTTGCAGTCGAGGTCGATGTCCTCTGATGTATTCAGCCATGACTATTGAGTCTTGAAGAGCAGTTTCTAGATCCCTTTGTGCATTGTGCCAAAGAAATGTTGCAGGGTCCGCGGCCCTTCCGGATTGAACTCCCACATAAGGAGAGACCGTCACTGGCACGGAAGGGTTCGGCGGACAAGCATCACCTGGATCACGTTGGTAAGTTTGTTGTCTTTGTCGATGATGCTTTTGATGCGCTTTTGCAGCATCAACACCGCGTCGGACGATCCCCAGTCCAGACCCTTATTTGTCCATGATGCAAGCCATAGTGGAGGGCCGGATCTGAATGCAGGGGCGGCCGCCCATTTGGTGTCGTGGGGTTCGGTGATGTAAAACCACTCCTGCTGCCATACCTTGACGGTTTCCACGAAGGCTCCTGTTGGCCAGGTAACGTTGGCAAGCTTGCTCACCATAGCACCGCCGCACTCCGTGTGCTCCCCGTCAACCACCTTCGGCTTCACATTGAATGTCTTGAGCCACAAGCCGAAGTGTGGGGGATATGGAGAAAAGCCTCACACATGACGATAAACGCCGATATATGGAGGAAAATCGTGAAAATCTAGCCCGTAATAGAACATAAGACCACAAACGAAGGGGTGAAGTGCGAACCCTAACCCGTAGAGGAAGTGAGGGATAAATACAACCCTCTCACCAGGCTTTGGTGTGGGGATGAGCTGCCCTTGGGCAGGAAGCCCGTGTGGGATTTCCGTAGTCAGGTACCTCGCCTCCCGGAGCCCCGCGATGTCCTCCTCGGTGATGGAGGAGGCCACCTACTTGCCTTGAGAGCATGACCTGGACATGGCCGGAGTGCTTGGTGGCAACAGAAGAAGTCGAGATTTGGGCGTTGGAGCTCAGGGATGGAAAGGCTGAGGAGGTGGAAAGGCGCAGGGGAGAAAGATGGGTCTTTATCCCTTTATAAAGGCAATGTATACCAAGCGCCTCCTCACAAGCCTTAAAACTCGCCTGTTCCCAAGGGGTCGTACAAACGACGCGGTTGGGTTATCCAAACCAATGTTAATGAGAATCCTGCAATAAGGGGACGAGATCTCTGCTTGGACAATACGTATCGATGCGGGCCGTGCCTCGAAACACGAAGCGAGAGGTTAAAACGGTTCAAGATAATAACGAAGCCAAGCGTAAACGTCA
Organism: Aegilops bicornis; assembly: GCA_021605145.1. NCBI lineage: Eukaryota > Viridiplantae > Streptophyta > Magnoliopsida > Poales > Poaceae > Aegilops > Aegilops bicornis. The sequence continues at coordinate 210,294,310 of CM038674.1, forward strand.
TGCCGAAAAAAGGGCTGTTGATAGAGGTAACTTGTTGTTGAATATTTTGTTCCTGTGATAATGGGTGGTAACTTTTAAGTAGATCCGGATATAGTTCTTGTTGATCAGACTACCTTGAAGTGTTTAGAAGAGGAACCCGCCTTGCAATGGTGAAGACAATCTGGGCGCCGGACATATCGTCATTGAAGCCAAGTTTAGGGGCTACTGAGGGAGTCCTGGATAAGGGGGTCCTCGGACATCCTGGCTATGATACGTGGGCCGGCCTCGTAGGCCGTGAGGATACAAGATGGAAGGCGTTCCTCCGTGTTCGAAAGGGACTCCCCATGGCGTGGAAGGCAAGCTTGGATTTCGGATATGAAGATTCCTTTCTCTGTAAACCGACTCTATACAACCCTTGCCCCCTCTAGTGTCTATATAAATCGGAGGGTCTAGTCTGTAGAGGCAATCATAATCATACATGCCAGACATCTAGGGTTTAGCCATTACGATCTTGTGGTAGATCAACTCTTGTAACCCCTATACTCATCAAAGTCAATCAAGCAGGAAGTAGGGTATTACCTCCATCAAGAGGGCCCGAACCTGGGTAAACATTGTGTCCCTGCCTCCTATTACCTTTGATCCTTAGACGCACAGTTCAGGACCCCCTACCCGAGATCCATTGGTTTTGACACCGACACTCCCACTCACTTCTTTCGAGAGAAAATCCTTCTCTAGAAAGGATCCATTCTTAGCAACGAATATCTTGCCTTCGGATCTGTGATAGAAGGTGTACCCAACAGTCTCCTTTGGGTATCCTATGAAGACACATTTCTCCAATTTGGGTTTGAGCTTATCAGGTTGAAGCTTTTTCACATAAGCATCGCAACCCCAAACTTTAAGAAACGACAGCTTGGGTTTCTTACCAAACCACAGTTCATATGGTGCCGTCTCAACGGATTTAGATGGTGCCTATTTAACGTGAATGCAGCCGTCTCTAAAGCATAACCCCAAAGCGATGGCGGTAAATCAGCAAGAGACATCATAGATCATATCATATCTAATAAAGTACGGTTACGGCGTTCGGACACACCATTACGTTGTGGTGTTCCAGGTGGCATGAATTGCGAAACTATTCCACATTGTTTCAAATGAAGACCAAACTCATAACTCAAATATTCAGCTCCACAATCAGATCATGGAAACTTTATTTTCTTGTTACGATGATTTTCCACTTCACTCTAAAATTCTTTGAACTTTTCAAATGTTTCAGACTTATGTTTCATTAAGTAGATATACCCATATCTGCTCAAATCATCTGTGAAGGTCAGAAAATAACGATACCCGCCGCGAGCCTCAACGCTCATCGGACTGCACACATCAGTATGTATTATTTCTAATAAGTCAATTGCTCACTCCATTGTTCTGGAGAACGGAGTCTTAGTCATCTTGCCCATGAGGCATGGTTCAGAAGCATCAAGTGATTCATAATCAAGTGATTCAAAAAGCCCATCAGCATGGAGTTTCTTCATGCGCTTTACACCAATATGACCTAAAGGGGAGTGCCACAAATAAGTTGCACTATCATTATTGACTTTGCATCTTTTGGCTACAATATTATGAATATGTGTGTCACTACAACCGATATTCAACAAAAATAGACCACTCATCAAGGGTGCATGACCATAAAAGAAATTACTCATATAAATAGAACAACCATTATTCTCTGATTTAAATGAATAACCATCTCGCATCAAACAAGATCCAGGTATAATGTTCATGGTCAATGCTGGCACCAAATAACAATTATTTAGGTCTAAAACTAATCCCAACGGTAGATGTAGAGGTAGCATGCCGACGGCGATCACATCGACTTTGGAACCATTTCCCACGTGCATCGTCACCTCGTCCTTAGACAATCTTTGTTTAATCCGCCCCTGTTTCGAGTTGCAAATATGAGCAACAACACCAGTATCAAATACCCAGCCGCTACTATGAGCATTAGTTAGGTACACATCAATAACATGTATATCAAATATACCTTTCACTTTGCCATCCTTCTGATCTGCCAAATACTTGGGGCAATTCCGCTTCCAGTGACTAGTCCCTTTGCAGTAGAAGCACTCAGTTTCAGGCTTAGGTCCAGACTTGGGATTCTTCACTTGAGCAGCAACTTGCTTGTCGTTCTTCTTGAAGTTCCCCTTCTTCCCTTTGCCCATTTTCTTGAAACTATTGGTCTTGTTAACCACAACACTTTAATGCTCCTTCTTGATTTCTACCTCCGCAGCCTTTAGCATCGCGAAGAGCTCGGGAATTGTCTTTCCCATCCCTTGCATATTATAGTTCATCATGAAGCCTTTATAGCTTGGTGGAAGTGATTGAAGAACTATGTCAATGACACTATCATCAGGAAGATTAACTCCCAGCTGAGTCAAGTGGTTGTGGTACCCAGACATTCTGAGTATGTGTTCACTGCCAGAACTATTCTCCTCCATTTTGCAGCTATAGAACTTGTTGGAGACTTCATATCTCTCAACTCGGGCATTTGCTTGAAATATTAACTTCAGTTCTTGGAACATCTCATATGCTCCATGACATTCAAAACGTCTTAGAAGTCCCGATTCTAAGCTGTAAAGCATGGCACACTGAACTATCGACTAGTCATCAGCTTTGCTCTGCCAGACGTTCATAATGTCCGGAGTTGCTCCTGCAGCGGGTCTTGCACCTAGCGGTGCTTCCAGGACGTAATTCTTCTGTGTAGCAATGAGGATAATCCTCAAGTTACGGACCCAGTCCGTGTAGTTGCTACCATCATCTTTCAACTTAGCTTTCTCTAGGAACGCATTAAAATTCAAGGGAACGGTAGCACGGGCCATTGATCTACAACAACATAGATATGCAAAAACTATCAGGTACTAAGTTCATGATAAATAAAAGTTCAATTAATCATATTACTTAAGAACTCCCGCTTAGATCGACATCCCTCTAGTCATCTAAATGATCATGTGATCCATATCAACTAAACCATGTCCGATCATCACGTGAGATGGAGTAGTTTTCAATGGTGAACATCTCTATGTTGATCATATCTACTATACGATTCACGTTCGACCTTTCAGTCTCAGTGGTCCGAGGCCATATCTGCATATGCTAGGCTCGTCAAGTTTAACCTGAGTATTCTGCATGTGCAAAACTGGCTTGCACCCGTTGTATGTGAACGTTGAGCTTCTCACACCCGATCATCACGGGGTGTCTCGGCACGACGAACTATAGAAACGATGCATACTCCATGAGAACTCTTATACTTTGAAATTTAGCAAGGTATCATCTTATAATGCTACCGCCGTACTGAGCAAAATAAGATGCATAAAGGATAAACATCACATGCAAAAAAATATGTGACATGATATGGCCATTATCATCTTTTGCCTTTGATCTCCATCTCCAAAGCACCGTCATGATCTCCATCGTCACCGGCTTGAGACCGTGATCTCCATCGTAGCATCGTTGTCGTCTCGCCAACTATTGCTTCCACGACTATCGCTACCACTTAGTGATAAAGTAAAGCAATTACATGGAGATTACAATTCATACAATAAAGAGACAACTATAAGGCTGGTGCCAGTTGCCGATAACTTTTACGAAACATGATGATCTCATACAAAAATTTATATCTCATCATGTCTTCACCATATTGAAAGTAATATGCCCTAGAGGCAATAATAAAGTTGTTATTTATATTTCCTTATATCATGAGAAATGTTTATTATTCATGCTAGAATTGTATTAACTGGAAACTTAGTACATGTGTGAATACATAGATAAACAAAGTGTCACTAGTATGCCTCTACTTGACTATCTCGTTAATCAAAGATGGTTAAGTTTCCTAGCCATGGACAAAGAGTTGTCATTTGATAAACGGGATCACATCATTAGAGAATGATGTGATTGACTTGACCCATCCGCTAGCTTAGCACGACGATCGTTTAGTTTGTTGTTATTGCTTTCTTCATAACTTATACACGTTCCTATGACTATGAGATTATGCAACTCCCGAATACCGGAGGAACACTTAGTGTGCTATCAAAAGTCACAACTTAACTGGGTGACTATAAAGATGCTCTAAAGGTGTCTCCGATGGTGTTTGTTGAGTTGGCATAGATCGAGATTAGGATTTGTCACTCCGAGTATCGGAGAGGTATCTCTGGGCCCTCTCGGTAATGCACATCACTATAAGCCTTGCAAGCATTATGACTAATGAGTTAGTTGCGGGATGATGCATTACGGAACGAGTAAAGAGACTTGACGGTAATGAGATTGAACTAGGTATTGAGATACCGACGATCGAATCTCGGGCAAGTAACATACCGATGACAAAGAGAACAACGTATGTTGTTATGCGGTTTGACCGATAAAGATCTTCGTAGAACGTGTAGGAACCAATATGAGCATCCAGGTTCCGCTATTGGCTATTGACCAGAGATGAGTCTCGGTCATGTCTACATAGTTCTCGAACCCGTAGGGTCCGCACGCTTAGCATTCGGTGACGATCGGTATTATGAGTTTATGTGTTTTGATGCACCGAAGGTTGTTCAGAGTCCCGGATATGATCACGGACATGACGAGGAGTCTCTTGGATGACTATGTTTGGACATCGGAATGGTTTCGAGTGAGTTCGGGCATTACCAGAGTACCGGGGGGGTTACCGGAACCCCCCGGGGAGTATATGGGCCTTATTGGGCCATAGTGGAAGAGAGGAGGAGGGAGCCTAGGAGGGGCCACGCCCCCCCAGGCCCAATCCGAATTGGGTGGGGGGCCGCCCCTCCCCCCTTCCTTCCTCCTTCCTCCCCCTTCCTTCCTCTCGTAGTCCAACTAGGGAAGGGGGGATCCTACTCCCGATGGGAGTAGGACTCCTCCAGGGCGCGCCATAGAGGGTCGACCCTTCCCCCTCCTCCACTCCTTTATATACGGGGGAGGGGGCACCCCATAGACCCACAAGTTGATCTCTTAGCCGTGTGGGGTGCCCCCCTCCACAGATTTGCACCTCGGTCATATCGTTGCAGTGCTTAGGCGAAGCCCTGCGACGGTAACTTCATCATCACCGTCATCACGCCGTCGTGCTGACGAAGCTCTCCCTCGACACTCAGCTGGATCGAGAGTTCGTGGGATGTCACCGAGCCGAACGTGTGCAGATCGCGGAGGTGCCGTACTTTCGGTACTAGGATCGGTCGGATCATGAAGACGTACGACTACATCAACCGCGTTGTCATAACGCTTCCGCTTACGGTCTACGAGGGTACGTGGACTACACCCTCCTCTCTCGTTACTATGCATCACCGTGATAGATCTTGCATGTGCGTAGGAATTTTTTTTTGAAATTACTGCATTCCCCAAACGCATATCACATCACAACATGCCCTACAAAAACAAGTTAGATGTCCTCTACTTTGTTGTTGCGAGTTTTACGTGGATGCTACGGGCTTCTAGCAAGAACCGTTCTTACCTACACATCAAAACCACAACGATTTTTCGTCAAGTGTGATGTTTTAACCTTCAACAAGGACCGGCTGTAGTCAAACTCGATTCAACTAAAGTTGGAGAAACAGACACCCGCCAGCCACCTGTGTGCGAAGCACGTCGGTAGAACCAGTCTCATGAACGCGGTCATGTAATGTCGGTTCGGGCTGCTTCATCCAACAATACCGCCGAATCAAAGTAAGACGTTGGTGGTAAGCAGTATGACTATTATCGCCCACAACTCTTTGTGTTCTGCTCGTGCATATAACATCTACGCATAGACCTGGCGCGGATGCCACTATTGCGGAACGTAGTAATTCAAAAAAATTCCTACGATCACGCAAGATCTATCTAGGAGAAGCATAGCAATGAGACAAGAGAGTGTGTCCACATACCCTTGTAGACCGAAAGCGGAAGCGTTTAGTAACGCGGTTGATGTAGTTGAACGTCTTCACGATCCAACCAATCCAAGTATCGAACGTACGGCACCTCCGTGTTCAACACACATTCATCACGATGACGTCCCTCGAGCTCTTGATCCAGTAGAGGGACGAGGGAGAGTTCCATGAGCACGACAGCGTGGCGACGGTGAAGATGAAGTTACCAGCGCAGGGCTTCGCCTAGGCACTACGACGATATGACCGAGGTGTTAAACTATTGAGGGGGGCACTGCACACGGCTAAGAGATTGTGTGTTGTGCTTTGGGGTGCCCCCCTGCCCACGTATATAAAGGAGGGGGGAGGAGGAGGCCGACCAAGGGGGAGGCGTGCCAAGGGGGGGAGTCCTACTAGGACTTCAAACGTAGTAGGATTCAGCCTCCCTTTCCTTCCAACAGAGAGGGGGAAAGGAGGGAGAGGGATAAGGAAAGAGGGGGCCGCTCCCCTCCCCTTGTCCAATTCGGATTGGGGCAAAGGGGGTGTGCCCCAACTCCTGTGGCCTGCCTCCTCTCCTCTACTATGGCCCATTAGGCCCAGTAACTTTCCCGGGGGGTTCCGATAACCTCCCGGTACTCCGATAAATCCCCGATTCTTATCGGAACCATTCCGATGTCTGTATATAACCTTCCAATATATCAATCTACACCTCTCTACCATTTTGAGACTCGTTGTCATGTTCATGATCTAATCCGGGACTCCGAACAAACTTCGGTCATCAAATCAAATAACTCATAATACAAATCATCATCGAACGTTAAGCGTGCGGACCCTACGGGTTAGAGAAACCGCCAAGTTGAAGGACCTATCCTGAAGTTAGGCTCCTCCCAGAAGTGATATTGTTGTTGATGACAAGGCGAGCCGTAGATCACTTTTCGTGACTACACAACAGAGCTCTCAATGAAAGCACCAATGTCGGTGTCAAAACTGGTAGATCTCGGGTAGGGGGGCCCAAGCTGTGAATCTAAGGATCAATGGTAACAAGGGAAAATGGGTACACAATGTTTACCCAGGTTCGGGCCCTCTTAAAGTAGGTAAAACCCTACGTCCTGCTTGATTGTATTCGATGAGTATAGGGGTTACAAGAGTTGTTCTACCTCGAGATTGTAATGGCTAAACCCTAGTTGTCTAGCCAATGATTATTCTGATGCCCTCTACGGACAAAACCCTACGGTCTATACACACACCAGAGGGGCCTAGGGTTATACAAAGTTGGTTCACAAAGGAAAGAGTATTACACCCGGACACCAAACTTGCCATTCTACGTACATAGGAGTCCCACCCCGACACGAGAAGTGGTCTTCTGCCTTGTCTTCACGACCGAGGGAGTCCTGGATTAAGGGGTCCTCGGGCGTCCGGCCTGTTGGACATGGGCCAGATGATGAACCACAAGTATAGGGGATCTATCGTAGTCCTTTCAATAAGTAAGAGTGTCGACCCCAACGAGCAAGCAGGAGGAAATGATAAGCGGTTTTCAGCAAGGTATTCTCTGCAAGTACTGAAATAAGTGGTAACAGATAGTTTTGTGATAGGATAATTTGTAACGAGCAACAAGTAACAAAAGTAAATAAAGTGCAGCAAGGTGGCCCAATCCTTTTTGTAGCAAAGGACAAGCCTGGACAAACTCTTATATAAAGCAAAACGCCCCGAGGACACATGGGAATATCGTCAAGCTAGTTTTCATCACGCTCATATGATTCGCGTTCAAGATTTTGATAATTTGATATGTGGGTGGACGGTGGTTGGGTGCTGTTCTTACTTGAACAAGCATCCCACTTATGATTAACCTCTATTGCAAGCATCTGCAACTACAACAAAAGTATTAAGGTAAACCTAACCATAGCATGAAACATATGGATCCAAATCGACCCCTTACGAAGCAACGCATAAACTAGGGTTTAAGCTCACACTCTAGCAACCCATCATCTACTTATTACTTCCCAATGCCTTCCTCTAGGCCCAAATAATGGTGAAGTGTTATGTAGTCGACATTCACATAACACCACTAGAGGCTAGACAACATACATCTCATCAAAATATCGAATCTAATACCAAATTCACATGACTACTAATAGCAAGACTTCTCCCATGTCCTCGGGAACAAACGTAACTACTCACAAAGCATATTCATGTTCATAATCAGAGGGTATTAATATGCATATAAGATCTGAACATATGATCTTCCACCAAATAAACCAACTAGCATCAACTACAAGGAGTAACCAACACTACTAGCAACCTACTAGTACCAATCCGGACTTGGAGACAAGAATTGGATACAAGAGATGAACTAGGGTTTTGAGAGGAGATGGTGCTGGTGAAGATGTTGATGGAGATTGTCCTCTCCCGATGAGAGGAGCGTTGGTGATGACGACGGCGATGATTTCCCCCTCCCGGAGGGAAGTGTCCCGGCAGAACAGCTCTGCCGGAGCCCTAGATTGGTCCCGCCAAGGTTCCGCCTCGTGGCGGCGGAGTCTTGTCCCGAAAGATTGCTTCTGATTTTTTCCTCGACGAAAGACCTCATATAGCAGAAGATGGCCACCTGAGAGCCAACAGGGGTCCCACGAGGCAGGGGGCGCGCCCTGGGGGGTAGGGCGCGCCCCCCACCCTCGTGGCTAGGTGGGTCCCCCTCTGGCGTACTTCTTCCGCTCAATATTTTTATTATTTCCAAAAATAACTTTCGTGGAGTTTCAGGACTTTTGGAGCTGTGCAGAATAGGTCTCTAATATTTGCTCCTTTTCCAGCCCAGAATTCCAGCTGCCGACACTCTCCCTCCTTATATAAACCTTGTAAAATAAGAGAGAATAGGCATAAGTATTGTGACATAACGTGTAATAACAGCCCATAATGCAATAAATATCGATATAAAAGCATGATGCAAAATTGACGTATCAACTCCCCCAAGCTTAGACCTCGCTTGTCCTCAAGCAAAAGCCGATAACGATAAAAATGTCCACATGTTTAGAGGTAGAGGTGTCGATAAAAGTAAAATACGTACATGAGGGCATCATGATTGTTCTCATAACAGCAACATCATATGATTTCCTATGCTCAAGTAATAATCTATTCACAATGCAAAAGTATGAATCATAAACTTTATTGAGAATCAACAAACTATAATCTCGATCATTGAAGCAATTGCAATTTATCATAACATCACAAAGAGTCTATGTCAGAGCTTTCTAGCAAGTCCACATTCTCAACTATCATTTAGTCTTTCATAATTGCTAACACTCATGCAATACTTGTGGTTACTGAGTTTTAATCGGACCCAGAGTAAGATAGGGGCTTATAGTTTCGCCTCCCAACCTTTTACCTCAAGGGTAATGTCAACAATAATAACTCATGCTAACTTACATCCAACTAGATATATCTATCAGGATCTTTCCAACACCCTGTGCTTGCCAAAGGTTAAAATATAAAAAGGAAAGGTGAAGATCACCATGACTCTTGCATAAGGTAGAAGATAATAATAAAAGATAGGCCCTTCGGAGAGGGAAGCAGAGGCCATGCGCTTTTATGGTTGGATGCACAGAATCTTAATGCGAAAGAACGTCACTTTATATTGCCCCTTGTGATATGAACCTTTATTATGCAGTCGGTTGCTTTTATTTCTTCCACATCACAAGATCGTATAAAGCTTATTTTCTCCCACACTAATAAATCATACATATTTAGAGAGCAATTTGTATTGCTTGCACCGATGACAACTTACTTGAAGGATCTTACTCAATCCATAGGTAGATATGGTGGACTCTCATGGAAAAACTGGTTTAAGGGTTTTTGGAAGCACAAGTAGTATCTCTACTTGGTGCAAAGAATTTGGCTAGCATGAGGGGGAAAGGCAAGCTCAACATGTTGGATGATCCATGACAATATACTTTATCTCAGATATAAGAAAACATAACCCATTACGTTGTCTTCCTTGTCCAACATCAACTCTTTAGCATGTCATATTTTAATGCGTGCTCCCAATCATAAAAGATGTCCAAGATATTTTATTTATATGTGAAACCTCTCTTTCTTTATTACTTCCTATTAATTGCAACGATGACCAAAGCTATGTTTGTCAACTCTCAACAACTTTTAATCATCATACTCTTTCTATGTGAAGTCATTACTCTCAATAAGATCAATATGAACTCTTTATTTCTTTTTATTCTTTTTCTCTTTTCTTTCATTCACTCAAGATCATGGAAAAATAATCAAGCCCTTGACTCAACACTAATCTTTATTATATAGCTCACGGACTCGATTACATAGAGAGATCATAAAGCAAAACTCAAAACTAGATCATACCAAAACTTTATTCTACTAGATCAAGATACTACTAATCGGATAGAACTAAGGAAAACGGTAAAGATAGGAGTGTGATGGTGATACGATACCGGGGCATCTCCCCCAAGCTTGGCAGTTGCCAAGGGGAGTGACCATACCCATGTGATTATATCTCCTTCTTTGTTGGTGAAGATGATGATGATTTGGTTGATGGCGTAGGTTTCTTCCTTAATTTGCGCTTGAGGACAGAATTTTGATCCCTCAAGTCGTCAATCTCCTGCTCCAGGTTTAATATCTTTTTGCATAGTTCCTACTTGTTTTCCTGCAAGAGACAAAAAGGGATAAACTCGATCTTAGGTTTCTTTGCTCTATCAGGGAGGCTTGACTTTTTGAACTCCACATGAATGTCCCCAGGTTGAGGTAATGGGGCTTCATCTTCATCTGAGCTCGTCTCCTCCTTCCCCTTGGGTTCATAGTCCTCTTCTTCCTCCGTAGTCCAACCACAATGCTCCACATCTTCATAGACCTTAGGATCTACAAGGTAATCATCCACATAGCTTTATCCTTCCGAATCCTGGGACGACATGTTGCTCTAACCTGCAGCAGGACAACTCGAAACAAGAACAGAGGATATTTGGGTGATACAGGAGTCAAAACCTTCGGGAGATTATGTAATGAATTTTTACCAACCAAAATACGTAACGTGCAAGAAAACGGAGTCCAGAGAGCGCACGAGGTGCCCACGAGGTAGGGGGCGCGCCCAGTAGGGTAGGGCGCGCCCTCCACCCTCGTGAAGGCCTCGTGTCCTTCCCGGACTGCTTCTTATTTTCCTATTTTTCTAAATATTCCAAAACGGAGAAATATTGTCTTTAAACTGTTTTAGAGTCAGTTTACTTATCGTACCACATACCTATTCCTTTTCGGAGTCTGAAACGTTCCGGAAAGTGTCCCTTATGTATTCCTCTGGGGTTATGGTTTCAATAATATTGGTTTCAACATTTATAGAATTACGTGAGATATAATGTTTGATTCTTTGACCGTTCACCACCTTCGGATTTGTGCCTTCAAAGTTGTTGATTTTTATGGCACCGGAACGATAGACCTCCTTGATAACGTATGGGGCCTTCCCATTTAGAGAGAAGTTTTCCTGCAAAAAATCTTAAACGAGAGTTTTATAGCAATACATAATCACCTACATTAAACTCACGCTTTTGTATCCTTTTATCATGCCATCTTTTAACTTTTTCTTTAAACAACTTGGCTTTTTCGTAAGCTTGGGTTCTCCATTCATCAAGTGAGCTAATATCAAATAACCTCTTCTCACCAGCTAGTTTGAAATCATAATTGAGCTCTTTAATAGCCCAATATGCCTTATGTTCTAGTTCGAGAGGTAAGTGACATGCTTTTCCATAAACCATTTTATACGGAGACATACCCATAGGATTTTTATATGCAGTTCTATAGGCCCATAATGCATCATCAAGTTTCTTGGACCAATTCTTTCTAGACCTATTGACAGTCTTTTGCAAAATTAATTTGACCTCTCTATTACTCAATTCTACTTGACCACGAGACTCTGGGTGATAAGGAGATGCAATTCTATGATTAACATCATACTTAGCAAGCATTTTATGAAAAGCACCATGAATAAAATGTGAACCACCATCAGTCATTAAATATCTAGGGACTCCAAACCTTGGAAAAATAACTTCTTTAAGCATCTTAATAGAAGTGTTATGATCAGCACTACTAGTTGGAATAGCTTCTACCCACTTAGTAACATAATCAACAACAACTAAAATATGTGTATATCCATTAGAGGCAGGAAAAGGTCCCATATAATCAAAGCCCCAAACATCGAATGGTTCAATAACGAGTGAATAATTCATAGGCATTTCTTGACGTCTACTAATATTACCAATTCTTTGGCATTCATCTCAAGATAAGACAAACTTACGGGCATCCTTGAAGAGAGTAGGCTAATAAAAACCAGATTGCAATACCTTATGTGCAGTTCTATCTCCAGCATGGTGTCCTCCATAAGCCTCGGAGTGACACTTGCGTAGGATCTGTTCCTATTCATGCTCAGGTACACAACGTCTAATAACACCATCCACTCCTTCTTTATAAAGATGTGGGTCATCCCAAAAGTAATGTCTCAAATCATAGAAAAACATTTTCTTTTGCTGGTATGTGAAACTAGGTGGTATAAATTTAGCAAGAATGTAATTAGCATAATCAGCATACCATGGAGTACTACGAGAGGCATTTATGACATTTAATTGCTCATCATGAAAGCTATCATAAATAGGTAGTGGGTCATCAAGAACATTTTCTAACCTAGACAAGTTATGCCGCAACGGGTTCTCAGCTCCCTTTCTATCAACAATATGCAAATCAAACTCTTGTAGCAGGAGAACCCATCTAATAAGTCTAGGTTTAGCATCTTTCTTTTCCATAAGATATTTAATAGCAGCATGATCCGTGTGAATAGTTACTTTAGAATCAACAATATAAGGTCTAAACTTATCACAAGCAAATACAACTGCTAGGAATTCTTTCTCAGTAGTAGCATAATTTCTTTGAGCATTGTCTAGAGTCTTACTAGAATATTTGTCGGGGAGGCTGATCGTACCCACGAACACCTATGGGGCCGGCGGACCAGGCCCCTTGTGGTTCGGAGGGGGGCAGAGATAGCACGAAGAGCGGATCGAGGCGAGGCACACGAGTAGTTTACCCAGCTTCGGAGCTCTCCGGAGAGATAAAACTCCTACTGCTGCTTGTTTGATGTATTGTGTTCTTGCTAGGGAGCGATGGGAGCTACAAAACCTAGCGTGAGCATATCTGGTCTCGAGTGAGTCAAATGAACCGAACCACCCGTCCCCCTTCTACGTTGCGCATGGGCCTCCTTTTATATGCTCAAGGGGTCTTCGACAGGTGGTAACATAGGCGAGGGTACAAATGTAAAAACAGGAGTTGGTACACCTACTTGAACAAAGGTAATAAAGGTGCAAAATACCTAACTCGACGGCAAGGGACAAAAGCAATAAATGCCCGTCTGTGTCGCCCAAACAAAGGCAACAGACCGTCAGTGCGCCACCGCCGCCACGATGGCGAGCTTGTCGCGCCGCTTATCGCTGCTCTCCGCCGGCTGCACAGCCTCTTGACACGCTGCTGCATGGAATGGTCCCATGGCGACACGTTGCTTTGGATGAGCTGGAGCGGAGATGGAGAGAGGTTGCTTGCCGTGGCAAGCGCCTTTGCCGCGGCCGAATCCTTGTCGCGGCCCGGAGGCTTGTCGCGCCCGAGCCTTCCCAAAGAAGCTCCTCTTGCCGGGCCCCGTCTTCTGCATGCCTTGAGTGGCCTTCCCGGCAAGCTCCTCTTGCCGGGGCCTTGTCCTCTTAGTCAAATACTTTGTTCTTGAATGGCTCCAAAGGAGCCATGGAGGATCTTGGCGGTGACCAGGCAAACCTCGCCACAGGAAGAATCGTCTGCAGGCATCTAGCACGGGATACTAGGGTACCCTACTCTAGTACACCGACAGAGCCCCGGCCTGGGTCAGACACGGTGCCGAGCGCCGGGCCAGGTGCCCAAAATAAAGCAGCACGGTCACACGCGGCCTTGATCACGCCACAACTCGCCCGGACCCATCACGACCCCCCACTAACGGCACGCACCAACGTGGCGTCAGGCGAGATTGTGGGCGTGGTCGTGGGGTTTCTTTATTAGGGAAAGCGAACGTCCCGCCTCCCCTCTTTATAAGCGGGGTAAACAGGGCAGGCCGTCCACTCCGCCGCTGTCTTGTCTTGTCAAGAAAACCACCACCGCTCCCCCCTTCTTCTCCAGTGCGAAGAGAGCAGCGCCCCGCCCCCTTTTGCCACAAGCGCACTCACCGCCGTCGGCCTCCTCCGCAGCCCTCGCCATGGCTCCAAAAGCCGACAAGGAGAAGGGCGTCAAGTCGGCCGAGGCGCAGCGGCTCGCGGCGCTGCGCAAGGAGAGAGCCATCTTCCCCCCTCAGCTCGGCGCAAAGGAGCTGCGGGATGGCGGACCTTGCATACTCCTCCGACGAGCATCTCCAACCCAGCGCCAAACTCAGTTTATTCTTCAAAGGCGCAGGACGGGTCTCCAACGACTCCGGAAGAGGTCCCAAAGCAGCTGGCCAAGGAATCACGCCAGATCTATGCAGGAGCCCTCGAGAAGGTGTTGATAAAGGTGGCCTTCCGCAATCCGGGCCTCAACCTTAACGGCGCCCTCAGATCCTTGCCGCCAGATGCCAACGTGGAGGAGTTTCAAAGCCCTTGTCGCACCCATTGTGGACAAGGTGAACAAGATCAAGCGGATTGATGGCGCACCGCGTAGACTAGGCCGCCAATTTTATCTTTCCCTCGTCGCTGCTGATCATGTTTAGAACACTTTGTTAGATAAGCGACAAGTTATTTTGTAATATACTCTATCTTAGGCGATCAATGCAACGTTATTTCCTCTACTTGATTTCTTCCTTTGTACGTTTCCGCCCTACGCATTTGGGGGACTTATCGGTGCGGGCACCTTTGTCATGGCGCTGAGTGCTGAACGTCGGCAACTGGCGATGCCGCCTCCGACAAGCAACCTTGTCGCGATTAGCCGCAGCTCACTTAAGTTGTTGAGCGGACTCGAAACAAAGTAAGGGCGCGATTAGCCTCATGAAGTTGGTTCCTCTGCGCATGTGTTTTCCATACAAAGTACTTCACGTTCGAGGAAGATAACTTAAAAATTTAAAAATTGATTGCTCAAACTTTGGCAACTTAGCTTTTCTGTCTCTTGCTTCCCGATAAGGCGAAACTTCCTCGAGCGATGCCTGGTCCACAGTATTATCTTCTCCTTCCCCCCTGGTTAACTTGTGCGCGAGGGAGCCTTCCTTTCTTTGAGAAAAGAGAAAGAAGAGAAAATAAAGTTATGGAGCCCAGCGGCTCGATATTGCTTACCGGGTGTGGTTGCTGCACAAAGTGTTAGCCAAAACATGCAATAAAATGATGAAAGCATGAATTTGACAAGTTGTGCGCAACACCTGAGCTTTACTAATGCACGGGGTCTGCGCCCGGCTTTGTACAAAGGATTACATGCAACAGCGGCAAGACTTGTACAAAAGGTGGTTCTTTAACAGGTTCCGGCAACCGCGCCTTATGGGTAAAACTTACGAAGATGCTCAATGTTCCAGGAGTTGCTCACCGGGATGCCATCTTCGGTCTCAAGGCGGACAACGCCAGGCCTAGTGACTCGTTTCACCCGATAAGGGCCTTCCCACTTCGGCGTCAACTTGTTTGAATTCTTGGCGGACTGAGAGACTTCTGGCACTAACTTTGCGGCTATGGTAGCGACGCAAAGCTTGCTGGTAGCGAGCAGCTCGCACAGCGGCCTGAAGACGATCCTCCTCAAGGAGCAGCGCGTCATCTTGTCGCAGCTGCTCTTGCTCAAGCTCATCGTAAGCGAGCACTCGAGGCGATCCGTATACGAGTTCCGTGGGGAGAACTGCCTCTGCTCCATAGACTAGAGCAAAGGTGTCCGCCGGTGGCTCGATTTGGCATCGCTCGATCGACCAAAGAACCACCGGCAGCTCCTCGATCCAGCTTTCTTCCACACTTGTGCAGCCCGTCGAAAGTTCTGGTCTTGAGCCCGCTGAAGACTTCAAAGATTTGCCCTTCTCTCGCTTGACCGTTGCTTCTCGGGTGAGCATCGGAAGCAAAGCAGACCTTGGCGCCAAGATCTTGGACGCACTGCATGAAGGTGCGACTCGTGAATTGTGTGCCGTTGTCGGTGATGATCCTGTTAGGGATTCCGAAACGGCAAACAATCGACCTGAAGAACTTGATCACGATCGGCGGTCACCTTCCTCATCGCTTCCACTTCCGCCACTTTGTGAACTTGTCAATGGCGACGTACAAGTACTCAAAGCCCCGACAGCTTCGGGGAAGGGGCCGAGGATGTCGAGCCCCTGCATCAAAAATGGCCGTGATAAAGTGATCGCCCGAGAGCCTCGAAATGGTCGGGTGTATCTGCTTGGAATGGAACCGCACGCTTCACACTTGGTTACTTGTGCGATTGCATCCCGGAGGGCTGTCGGCGGAAGAAACCTTGCCGAAAGCTTTGCGGCAAGTGCTCTTGCGCCAATGTGGTGACCACATATGCCTCCGTATCTTCGCCAACAGCTTCGGCCCATCTTCCCCGGGATACACTTCAATTTCACACCGTTGAGTCTTCTTCGACAAAGTATGTTGTCGACAAACTGGTACATACTTGACCGCCGGGCTACTCTTTCCGCTTCTTCTTGCCCTTCGGAAGTTCTCTTGTCTCAAGGAAAAGGACAATCGGTTGCGCCCATCTTTGGAGCTTGCGGCTCGACAACAAGGACTAAAGGCACATATGTCTGCGGAACATCGGCTTCTACGGCAAGAACTCGCGGCACTATCGAGCTTGATGCTCCCGGCAAGCTTGCCGGAGCAAGACTTGTCGGAAGCGCCCGCTTCAACAAAACAAACCCCGGGCTTGTCGGAGCAGACTGCCCCTCAGCACTGTTGGTGTTGATCTTGGGGACCTTCGCAACGACGGCTTCGGGAAGCTCTGCCGGAAAGTAGTCACCAGAGATCAACTTCCTCTTCTTGCTTTGTCCAGTTGATGGTGTTACGGTTGGTTGAGTCAGCTTGAGCACGAAAATCCCTGGTTCCACAGGCAACTTAAGTGCAGCACACTTTGACATGCCGTCAGCAATGTCATTCTGAGCTCTTGGAACATGTTCCATTTGCAGGCCGTCAAAGTGCTCTTCTAGCTTCCTCACTTCATCGACGTAGGCTTCCATCAACGGACTCTGATAATCTTTGTTCACTTGGCGGACGACAAGCTGCGAGTCACCCCTGACAATAAGCTTCTTGATCCCAAGGGCTACGGCGATCCTGAGACCGGCAAGCAAACCTTCATACTCTGCAGTATTGTTTGTTGCTTGCTCCTTGGGAAAGTGCATTTGGACTACGTACTTGAGGTGCTCTCCGTGGTGCGATGAGCAAGACGCCGCAAGACCGGTGCCTTGCAGCGAGAAGGCACCATCAAAGTACATTAGCCACTCTTTGCTTGCTTCCTTGACGGGAATGCTCGTCTCCTAATCTCTTCATCCGGCGCTACGCCCATTCTGCTATGAATTCTCGCCAATGCTCGCTTTTGATAGTTGAAGTGCTTTGAAACTTGAGACCAAAGCTTGACAGTTCCCAAAGTGCCCACTCGACAATCCCCGCCTGTTGCCTCCGGATTCGCAGCAGATCCTCTTCAGCCGGAAAGCGAGTGACAACTGTGATCTCATGTGCTTGGAAGTAATGGCGCCCAACTTTCTCGAGGCCATGAGGAGGCCGAAAGCAATTTCTGCACACCAGTAGTACCTTGACCTAGCCCTCGCAGGAGGGAACCGACAAAGTAAACCGGGCGCCGCACCAAGCTTTTTGCATCCGGTCATGCGTCTGCGCTGATTCGCCCTTGTCGGGACCAGAGCTTGTCGGCGAAGCCCCGCTTGTCGCCGTATGTGCTTGCCGTGGTTGCTTTGGCTCGTCATCCGCCTCCCTCTCCGCTACATTAACGCAGCACTAACCACTTTGATTGGTTGCCGCTATATATAGCAGCAACTTCTCTTGTGGTTTAGGTGCGACAAGTGTTGGCGTGGAGGACATGTATCTCTTTAAGTCCTGCAGCGCAGCCTCCGCTTCGGGAGTCCATTTCATTGGACCTGCCTTTTTCAAAATCTTGAAAAATGGTAGGGCGCGCTCAGCAGACCTAGAAATAAACCTGCTGAGAGCAGCTACGCAACCGGCAAGTCTTCATACATCCTTGACGCGCTTTGGTGCTTCAATCTGCTCAATGGCCTTGATCTTGTCGGGATTGGCTTCAATCCCTCATTGAGACACGAAGAACCCGAGAAGCTTGCGGAAGGAACTCCAAACACGCACTTCTCGGGGTTGAGCTTGAGGTTGATCTTGCGCAGATTTGCAAAGGTCTCGGCCCAAATCTTGAACCAGAGTTGCTTTTTCCTTTCTCTTGACCACTATGTCATCCATGTAGGCTTCTACATTTCTGTGCATTTGCGGCTCAAAATCGTCATGGACTACCCTTGCAAATGTTGAACCAGCATTCTTAAAACCGAAAGGCATCCGTATGAAACAAAGATGTGCCACATGGTGTAATGAATGCGGTCTTCTCCTCATCTTCTTCAGCCATGAAGATCTGATGGTATTCGAGTATGCATCAAGAAACGAAAGCAAATCACATCCAGCCGTGGAGTCAACAATCTGGTCGATGCGCGGTAAGGGAAATGGATCTTTGGGACAAGCTTTATTAACATCCGTGAAGTCAATACAAAGTCTCCATTTCCCATTTGCTTTATGGCGACTACTGCTGTGGATTGGCCAACCACGAGGGATGGAGCACTTCTCCGACAAGGCCCGCTGCTTCCAGCTTCTTGATCTCTTCGCTATGAATTCTTGGCGCTCCACCGCTTGCTTCCTCGACTTTTTGCTTGACGGGCGCGCAAGATGAGGACAAAACGGCCAGCGGTGCTCAATCACTTTCACTGGAACACTGGGATGTCGACGGTTGCCATGCCAACACGCCGACATTCGCCCGCAGGAAAGCAACGAGCGCGCCTTCCTATTTGGGGGTCGAGAGGCACCGATGGTGAAGGTACCACCAAGGCCGCCCTCCTTGGCTGCACCTTCTTGGTCTTTGGCGGAGCTACCATCTTCTTCTTGCACTTGCCGGTGGAGCTCGATGGTGCGTCCTCGACGGTAGCGCAGCACTCAAGAGGTGCGCTTGCCGGAGTGGGCATCGAGCTCTTGCCGGACTTGGACTGTCTTCTTCCCCGGGAGCTTCAGCGGCAAGTGTTTGGCAACTGCCGCGGCTGCATCCCGGTAGATCTTGTCGGCACGTATAAGGGCATCCTTCTTGTCGCCATGGACAGAGATGACGCTTATCGGGCCCGGCATCTTGAGTAAGTTGTAGGCGAGGTGAGAGGCTGCCATGAACTTGGCGAAAGGCCGACGGCCAAGTATCCCATTGTAAGGCAATGGGAAATCGGCAACGCCGAATGTGACCCTCTCAGCCCTAAAGTTCAGCTCACGCCAAATGTTACCGGCAGCGTAATCTTCCCTTCGCTTGCTCCTTCCCGGATTGATTCCTTGAAGGTGCCGTCTCTTCGAGCTCGCCGTCAGGATTTGAAGCTTCGGAGCACCGCGAGGAGATCAGATTCAAGCCGCCCCGCCACAACTAGCATCTTGGTGACCTTGAGGTTGCGGATGGTCGGTGAGACCAACATCGGCAAGCACCCGACCGCAGCTTATGCGATCGTGGTGATCCCCAATATCAAAGACGATAGGCGGCCGGACCACTTCGCAGGCTTGCGTGACTTCACGGATGGTTCCGCTGCATTGACCTCCCGCATCCATTGCTTGAGTTGGCGGTGGAGGTATGCAGGAAGCACCTCCGCCAACGCAGAGGACCTCTCGTGGCTTTCAAACTCCCCGCTCATCGGGCGCCGCCTTCCATATCTTCGCTGTCGTCATCATCTTCATCCTTGTCGCGCCGCTGGAGGTCTATCTCCTTGCCGCTGGCGCCTCCCCGCCGGACGCTTTCTTGCTTGCTCCCCAAAGCACCTTCTGGGCCTTCTCCTTGTCGCGCCACCAGACTCAGCCTTCGCTGCTCAACAAGTTGCTCGACCTTCTTGCAGCTCTGGAGGTCGTGGCCCTTGGTGCGGTGGATCTTGCAAGATCGCTTGCCGGAGCCGTCCCCGCTTGTCGGCGGCCGCCACAGATCGGTGGTGGGTGCCAGCCGCAACCTCCTTGCCGGAGCCACCAGCCTTGGCGTTCTTGTCGCCACCTCCGCTGCGGACCGCTCAACAGCTAGCACTTCTCTACCTTTCTTCTTCCTGTTGCCTCGCCGCGGCCCTTCTTCGCCGGGCGGTCTCCTCACCGCCGATCCTGCTTCGCATTCTCTCCCGGAGTCTCCTCCTTCCACAGCAAGGCACACTTGTCGGCCAAGGCGTATAGCTCACTAACGCCCTTGACTTTGCACATCGCCATCTCCTCCCTCATCCTGCGGTTCCGCACGCTCGATGAAACGCGCTGATCACCGCGCAGGTGGACATCCGGGATGTTGTAGTGCACACGGCTGAATCTCTCAATGAATTTGGCGCAGGACTCTCCTTCCTTCCGGGCGAGCAGATGAAGGTCACTCTCTTGGCCATGGGGCTTGTGGCCACCGTGAAGGCGCCAACAAACCGATGGCACAGATCTGCCCAAGAGGATATGGAGCTGTCCGGCAAGTGCATGAGCCAAGATCGATGTTGGGCTTGAGCACGAAAGGGAGTAGTTGGCGAGGATCTTGTCGCCCCGCCCCCGCAGCCCGCACCGCGATGGTGTAAATGCCGAGGAACTCCGGCGATGCGCCCCGCCATCATACTTCTCCGCACATCTGGTTTGAAATTTTTCCGGCTGGGCCATCGGACTTGCCGCAGCTCACGAGTGAACGCAGGGCAACCTACCGCCAGACGGCAAGTCGCTCGCCCCTCCGGGCGCTGCAGATGTCAACAGAAGGCCCAGCGCCGCTTGTCGACCGACGTCGCGCTTCTCTCCGGCGCCGATGCGAAGTTCGGGCGCCCTCTTGTTGTCGCTCATGAAGAACTTGGCGCCGATCGCGGTGAGCTCATGGATCCGACGACGCCGTGGAGTCATTGCCGAGGTGGATCCCGTGAGTCGGCGATCTTGGCCTTCGGGCGGAGAGTGCATGGTAGTTGCACCTCCGACAGCCTCGTCGCCGCCGCCGCTCGTGCCTTGTCGTCCTTGCCGCGGCAATGATGGCGTTGGTTGTCGCGAGCGCCGCTGCTGGCAAAGCCGATGAGGCTCGATAGTGGCCCTCCACTCGCCGACCTTTGTCGGCCGTTGGAGGCTAGTCGAGGAGCAGCTGAGCTCTCGCCAGAGCTTCGCTGGAGTAGTGGGTGGCATTGGCGAACGGTGCGAGGAGCGGGATATGCTCGACTTCTAACTATGTTAGAAGGAGCAGCACCCGCCCAGCGACCGTGTCTCACTCGTACAGCATGTTGGCGCATGCTGGTCTTGAGGGTTTCGATCCAACGAACGTATGGCATTGTGAACGCCATGACGTTGTTGGTCCCGCTCTCCCGAGATGGGCGCGGGGATGCACGGACGCCGAGGTTTGCGGGCCTTGTCCTGACTTAGCAACGCCGCGAACACCTTCGTCGGCGCCCGTTCCTCTGCCGGGCGTCCGCCCCACCACCCGCTTGCTGCGGTGAGGGTGGGTACGACGCGGACGGTTTCGCTGCCGCCGAAGCCTTCTTCTTCGGTGGCATGTTGAGGAAGATGTTGAGGACTCCGCTCGTGTGAACGTCGGATCAGATTCACACGGCCTCGACGCCCCCTACCTGGCGCGCCAAAGATGTCGGGGAGGCTGATCGTACCCACGAACACTTATGGGGCCGGTGACCAGGCCCCTTGTGGTTCGGAGGGGGGGCGGAGATCGCACGAAGAGCGGATCGAGGCGAGGCACACGAGCAGTTTACCCAGCTTCGGAGCTCTCCGGAGAGATAAAACTCCTACTGCTGCTTGTTTGATGTATTGTGTTCTTGCTAGGGAGCGATGGGAGCTACAAAACCTAGCGTGAGCATATCTGGTCTCGAGTGAGTCGAATGAACCGAACCACCCGACCCCCTTCTATGTTGCGCATGGGCCTCCTTTTATATGCTCAAGGGGTCTCCGACAGGTGGCAACATAGGCGAGGGTACAAATGTAAAAACAGGAGTTGGTACACCTACTTGAACATTGTACAGTGCAAAATATCTAACTCTGACGGCAAGGGACAAAAGCAATAAATGCCCGTCTGTGTCGCCCAAACAAAGGCAACAGAGACCGTCAGTGCGCCACCGCCGCCACGATGGCGAAGCTTGTCAGCCGCTTATCGCTGCTCTCCGCCGGCTGCATAGCCTCTTGACACGCTGCGCATGGAATGGTCCCATGGCGACACATTGCTGGATGAGCTGGAGCGGAGACGAGAGAGGTTGCTTGTCGCTGCAAGCGCCTTTGCCGCGGCCGAATCCTTGTCGCGTCCGGAGGCTTGTCGCGCTCCGAGCCTTCCCGGCAAGCTCCTCTTGCCGGGGCCCCGTCTTCTGCATGCCTTGAGTGGCCTTCCTGGCAAGCTCCTCTTGCCGGGGCCTTGTCCTCTTAGTCAAATACTTTGTTCTTGAATGGCTCCAAAGGAGCCACGGAGGATCTTAGCGGTGACCAGCAAACCTCGCTGGGTGTCAAGAATCGTCTGCAGCATCTA
This sequence comes from Aegilops bicornis, assembly GCA_021605145.1. NCBI lineage: Eukaryota > Viridiplantae > Streptophyta > Magnoliopsida > Poales > Poaceae > Aegilops > Aegilops bicornis. The sequence continues at coordinate 210,316,860 of CM038674.1, forward strand.
GCACGGGATACTAGGGTACCCCTACTCTAGTACACCGACAATATTGAATAACATTTAATTTCTTATCAACTCTTTGCCCTAGAACAACACCTACAGCATAATCACTAGCATCACACATAATTTCAAAGGGTAAATTCCAAATGTGGCTGAACAATAGGTGCAGTAGATCAATGCTTTCTTAAGTATTTCAAATGCTTCTACACAATCATCATCAAAGACAAATGATTTATCTTTTTGTAATAAATTAGTCAGGGGCCGAGAAATTTTTGAGAAGTCCTTAATGAACCTCCTATAAAATCCGGCGTGACCAAGGAAACTTCTTATACCTTTGATGTCCTTGGGACATGGCATCTTTTCAATAGCATTAACCTTGGCTTTATCAATTTCAATACCTCTTTCAGAAACTTTATGCCCCAAGACAATACCTTCATTAACCATAAAGTGGCACTTCTCCCAATTCAAGACAAGGTTAGTTTCTTCACATCTCTGCAAAACTCGATCAAGGTTGCTCAAGCAATCATCAAAAGAGGATCCATAGACGGAGAAATCGTCCATGAAAACCTCACAAATCTTTTCACAAAAGTCAGAGGATATAGCCATCATGCATCTTTGAAAGGTAGCAGGTGCATTACATTAACCAAAAGGCATACGTCTATAAGCAAAAGTACCAAAAGGACAGGACTTACCATCTTTGAAAGGTAGTCTTTGATTGATCTTTGGATGACACAGGTATTTGAGAGAAACCAGAATAACCATCTAGAAAGCAAAAGTGTGTATGTTTGCATAATCTTTCCAGCATTTGATCGATAAAAGGTAAGGGGTATTGATCTTTCTTAGTAGCTTTATTTAATTTGTAGAAATCAATTACCATCCTATAACCTGTAATAATTCTTTGCGGAATCAATTCATCCTTATCATTAGGAACGACGGTAATACCTCCCTTCTTAGGGACACAATGGACAGGACTTACCCACTAACTATCAGCATCGGTATAAATTATACCTGCTTCCAGAAGCTTTAGTATTTCTTTTCTTACCACTTCTTTCATCTTAGGATCCAGCCGTCGTTGATGATCAACAACTGGTTTAGCATCTTCTTCCAAATTTATTTTATGTTGATATAGAGTGGGACTAATGCCCTTAAGATCATCAAGAGTATATCCAATAGCAGCACGGTGCTTCTTCAGAGTTTTCAATAATTTCTCTTCTTCATGCTCTGAAAGGTTAGCACTAATAATAACAGGATATATCTTTTTCTCATCAAGATAAGAATATTTAAGAGTATCAGGCAACGGTTTAAGCTCAAACACGGGATCACCCTTGGGTGGAGGAGGATCCCCTAGGATTTCAACAGGTAAATTGTGTTTCAGGATAGGTTCCTGTTTAAAGAATACTTCATCTATTTCCCTTCTTTCATTCATAAACATATCATTTTCATGATCTAGCAAATATTGTTCTAAAGGATCACTAGGAGGTACAACAATAGAAGCAAGACAAATAATTTCATCCTTACTAGCAATTCTTCTTCACGGTGTTGTCTACTAAATTTAGAGAAAATAAACTCATGAGACATATCACCTAGACCAATAGTAACAACATTCTTTTCGCAGTCTATCCTAGCATTAACTGTGTTCTAGAAAGGTCTACCAAATATTATGGGACAAAAGCTATCTTGTGGGGAGCCAAGAACAAGAAAATCAGCAGGATATTTAGTTTTCCCACACAAGACTTCAACAGCTCTAACAATTACCATTGGTGAAATAGTATCTCTATTGGAAAGTTTAATTATGACATCAATATCTTCTATCTCAGCAGGTGCAATATCATGCATAATTTCTTTGTATAAGTCATAAGGTATTGCACTAACACTAGCACCCATATCACATAAGCCATGATAACAATGATCTCCTATTTTACAAGAAATAACAGGCACGCCTACCACAGGTCTATGTTTATCTTTAGCACAGGGTTTGGCAATTCTAGCAGTTTCATCGCAGAAATAAATAACATGCCCATCAATATTATCATCCAAGAGATCTTTAACAATAGCAATATTAGGTTCGACTTTAACTTGCTCAAAAGGTGTATAAGTTCTAATATTGCTTTTACTTAACCACGATTGAAGCTTTAGCATGATCCTTTATTCTAACAGGGAAAGGTGGTTTCTCAACATAAGAAGTAGGAACAACAGGATCATTATAAGTGATAGTCTTTTCTTCAACTTTAGTAGGTGCACCTACTTTTACTTATATGGGAGGATGATATTTAAACCACTTCTCCTTGGGGAGATCAACATAAGTAGCAAAAGATTCACAGAAAGAAGCCACTATCTCAGAGTCAAGTCCATATTTAGTGCTAAATTTACGGAAAACATCGGTATCCATAAAAGACTTAACACGATCAAACTTAGGTGTCATACCTGACTCCTTACCTTCGTTGAGATCCCAATCTTCAGAGTTGCGTTTAATTCTATCCAATAAATTCCATTTGAATTCAATAGTCTTCATCATAAAAGAGCCAGCACAAGAAGTATCGAGCATGGATTGATTAATACGAGAAAGCCGAGCATAAAAACTTTGAATAATTATTTCTCTTGGGAGCTCATGATTGGGGCATGAATATAACATTGATTTAAGCCTCCCCCAAGCTTGAGCGATGCTTTCTCCTTTGCGAGGCCAAAAATTATATATATATATAATGCGATCACGATGAACAAGATGCATAGGATAAAACTTCTGATGAAATTCCAACTTCAATCGTTTGTAGTTCCATGACCCCGTATCATCACATAGCCTATACCATGTCGATGCATCTTCCTTCAAAGATAAAGGGAAGACCTTCTTCTTAACAACATCATTGGGTATACCTGCAAGCTGAAATAATCCACAAACTTCATCCACATAGATTAGGTGCTCATCAGGATGCTTTGTTCCATCTCCTACAAAAGGATTAGCTAGCAGTTTTTCTAACATACCCGAAGGAACTTCAAAGGGAACATTTTCATTTGCAATAGGTTCAGTAGGTTGAGGAGCAACTCTTAGCTCTACTGGTCGGGGTGAAGATACCCCAAACAAGCCCCTCAGATGATTACTTTCCATAGTAACAAGTGACAATAAATTTCAGCACACTATATAAATTTTTCCTTACCAAATTCCACCTACCAAAGGCGCTTCACTCCCCGACAACGGCACCAGAAAAGAGTCTTGATGACCCACAGATATAGGGGATATATCATAGTCCTTTCAATAAGTAAGAGTGTCGGACCCAACGAGGAGCAGGAGGAAATGATAAGCGGTTTTCAGCAAGGTATTTTCTGTAAGTACTGAAATAAGTGGTAACAAATAGTTTTTTGATAGGATAATTTGTAACGAGCAACAAGTAACAAAAGTAAATAAAGTGCATCAAGGTGGCCCAATCCTTTTTGTAGCAAAGGACAAGCCTGGACAAACTCTTATATAAAGAAAAGCACTCCCGAGGACACATGGGAATATCGTCAAGCTAGTTTTCATCACGTTCATATGATTCGCGTTCAGTACTTCAATAATTTGATATGTGGGTGGACCGGTGCTTGGGTGATATTCTTACTTGAACAAGCATCCCACTTATGATTTCTATTGCAAGCATCCGCAACTACAACAAAAGTATTAAGGTACACCTAACCATACCATGAAACATATGGATCCAAATCAGCCCTTACGAAGCAACGCATAAACTAGGGTTTAAGCTTCTGTCACTCTAACAACCCATCATCTACTTATTACTTCCCAATGCCTTCCTCTAGGCCCAAATAGTGGTGAAGTTTTATGTAGTCGACATTCACATAACACCACTAGAGGCTAGACAACATACATCTCATCAAAATATCGAACGAATACCAAATTCACATGACTACTAATAGCAAGACTTCTCCCATGTCCTCCGGAACAAACGTAACTACCCACAAAGCATATTCATGTTCATAATCAGAGGGGTATTAATATGCATATAGGATCTGAACATATGATCTTCCACCAAATAAACCAACTAGCATCAACTACAAGGAGTAATCAACACTACTAGCAACCTACTAGTACTAATCCCGGACTTGGAGACAAGAATTGGGTACAAGAGATGAACTAGGGTTTTGAGAGGAGATGGTGCTGGTGAAGATGTTGATGGAGATTGCCCTCTCCCGATGAGAGGAGCGTTGGTGATGACGACGGCGATGATTTCCCCCTCCCGAAGGGAAGTGTCCCCGGTAGAACAGCTCTGCCGGAGCCCTAGATTGGTTCCGCCTCGTGGCGGCGGAGTCTCGTCCCAAAAGGTTGCTTCTGATTTTTTCCTCGATGAAAGACCTCGTATAGCAGAAGATGGCCACCGGAGAGCCAACAGGGGGCCCACGAGGCAGGGGCGCCACTGGGGGTAGGGCGCGCCCCACCCTTGTTTCTGTGTAGGTCCCTCATGCATTTCTTCCACTCAATATTTTTATTATTTCCAAAAATAACTTTCGTGGAGTTTCGGGACTTTTGGAGTTGTGCAGAATAGGTCTCTAATATTTGCTCCTTTTCCAAATTGTAATTCCAACCGCAAGACTTGTCCCTCCTTATATAAACCTTGTAAAAAACAGAGAATAGGCATAAGTATTGTGACATAATGTGTAATAACATCCCATAATGCAATAAATATCGATATAAAAGCATGATGCAAAATGGACGTATCACCAGATTGATGGGTGATAACCCACAAGTATAGGGGATCGCAACAGCTTTCGAGGGTAGAGTATTCAACCCAAATTTATTGATTCGACACAAGGGGAGCCAACTAATATTCTTGAGTATTAGCAGTTGAGTTGTCAATTCAACCACACCTGGAAAACTTAGTATCTGCAGCAAAGTATTTAGTAGAAAAAGTGGTATGATAATAAAGGTAACGGTAGCGAAAGTAAAGATAAATGTTTTTGGGTTTTTGTAGTAGTTGTGATAGTAGCAACGGAAAAGTAAATAAGCGAAGAACAATATATGAAAAGCTCGTAGGCAATGGATTAGTGATGGATAATTATGCCGGATGTGATTCCTCATGTAATAGTTATAACATAGGGTGATATAGAACTAGCTCCAATTCATCAATGTAATGTAGGCATGTATTCCGTAAATAGTCATACGTGCTTATGGAAAAGAACTTGCATGACATCTTTCGTCCTACCCTCCCGTTGCAGCGGGTCCTTACGGAAACTAAGGGATATTAAGGCATCCTTTTAATAGAGAACCGGAACAAAGCATTAGCACATAGTGAATACATGAACTCCTCAAACTACGGTCTTCACCGAGAAGTATCCCGATTATTGTCACTTGGGGTTGTCGGATCATAACGCATAATAGGTGACTATAGACTTGCAAGATAGGATCAAGAACACACATATATTCATGAAAACATAATAGGTTTAGATCTGAAATCATGGCACTCGGGCCCTAGTGACAAGCATTAAGCATAGCAAAGTCATAGCAACATCAATCTCAGAACATAGTGGATACTAGGGATCAAACCCTAACAAAACTAAGTTGATTACATGGTAAATCTCATCCAACCCATCACCATCCAGCAAGCCTATGATGGAATTACTCACGCACGGCGGTGAGCATCATGAAATTGGTGATGGAGAATGGTTGATGATGACGACGGCGACGAATCCCCCTCTCCGGAGCCCCGAACAGACTCCAGATCAGCCCTCCCGAGAGAGATTAGGGCTTGGCGGCGGCTCCGTGTTGTAAAACGCGATGAAACTTTCTCTCTGATCTTTGCTCCCCGAGACGGAATATATGGAGTTGGAGTTGAGGTTGGAGGAGGTCCAGGGGGCCCACGAGATAGGAGGCCGAGCCCTAGGGGGAGGGACGCGCCCCCCTGTCTCGTGGACAGGCTGTGGGCCCCCTGGTGTATTTATTTCGCCCAATAATTCTTATAAATTCCAAAAAGTGCCTCCATGGATTTCCAGGACATTCCGAGAACTTCTATTTTCTACACATAAAACAACATCATGGTAGTTCTGCTGAAAACAATGTCAGTCCGGGTTAGTTTCATTCAAATCATGCAAGTTAGAGTCCAAAAGAAGGGCAAAAGTGTTTGGAAAAGTAGATACGTTGGAGACGTATCAACTCCCCCAAGCTTAAACATTTGCTTGTCCTCAAGATATTCAGTTGATAAACTGAAAGTGATAAAGAAAAACTTTTACAAACTCTGTTTGCTCTTGTTGTTGTAAACATGAAAAGCTAGTATTCAAGTTTCAGCAAATATTATGAACTAACCATACTCACAATAACACACAGGTCTCACAACTACTCATATCAATAACATAATCAGCTAGCGAGCCATAATAATAAAACTCAGATGACAACACTTTCTCAAAATAATCATAACATGATATAACAAAATGGTATCTCGCTAGCCCTTTCTGAGACCGCAAAACATAAATGCAGAGCACCTTTAAAGATCAAGGACTGACTAAACATTGTAGTTCATGGTAAAAGAGATCCAGTCAAGTCATACCCAATATAAACCAATAGTAATGAATGCAAATGACAGTGTGCTCTCCAGCGGGTGCTTTTAATAAGAAGGGTGATGACTCAACATAAAAGTAAATAGATAGGCCCTTCAGAGAGGGAAGCAGGATTTGTAGAGGTGCCAGAGCTCGATTTTAAAATAGAGATTGAATAACATTTTGAGCGGCATACTTTCGATGTCAACACAACAACTATGAGATGGTCAGTATCTTCCATACTACATGCATTATAGGCAATTCCCAAACAGAATGGTAAAGGTTTATACTCCCCAACCACCAACAAGCATCAATCCATGGCTTGCTCGAAACAACGAAAGTGCCTCCAACATACAACAGCCCCGGGGAGTTTTGTTTAATTATTTTGATTTGCTTTGATCTTTTGGATCATGGGACTGGGCATCCTTGCCATCGGCCCTTTCTCGTGAATGAGGAGCGGAGTCCACTCCTCTTGAGAATAACCCACCTAGCATGGAAGATATAGGCAGCCCTAGTTTGAAACATGAGCTGCTCAAGCATACAAAACAGAATTTCATTTGAAGGTTTGGAGTTTGGCACATACAAATTTACTTGGAACGGAAGGTAAATACCGCATATAGGAAGGTATAGTGGACTCATATGGAACAACTTTGGGGTTTAAGGAGTTTGGATGCACAAGCAGTATTCCCGCTTAGTAGAGGTGAAGGCTAGCAAAAGACAGGGAAGCGAATTAATCGAGAGAGCGACAATAGTCGTAAAATGCATTAAAATTAATTTACAATCAATACAAACATGAGTAGGATATAATCCACCATGAACATAAATATCATGAAGGCTATGTTGATTTGATTCAACTACATGCGTGAACATGTGCCAAGTCGAGTCACTCAATTCATTCAAAGGAGGATACCATCCCATCATACCACATCATAATCATTCTAATAGCATGTTGGCACGCAAGGAAAACCATTATAACTCATAGCTAATCAAGCATGGCACGAGTAACTATAATCTCTAAATGTCATTGCAAATATGTTTACTTAATAGTAGCTGACTCAGGAACGATGAATCATCATATTTACAAAAACAAGAGAAGTCGAGTTCATACCAGCTTTTCTCATCTCAATAAGTCCATCATATATCGTCATTATTGCCTTTCACTCGCACGACCGAACGATGTGTATAATAATAAGAGTGCAAGTGCATTGGACTAAGCTGGAATCTGCAAGCATTCAACTCAAGAGAGAAGACAGGGTAATATGGGCTCTAAGTTAAATAAACAATCATGCATATGAGAGCCACTAAGCATTTTCAATATGGTCTTCTCGACCCCCAAAGGAAAGAAAAGGAAATAAAACTATTTACACAGGAAAGCTCCCAACAAGTAAAAAGAAGTACGAGAAATCTTTTTGGGTTTTCATTTTAATTCTACTACAAGCATGGAAATTAAACTAACTATTTTTTTGGTTTTTCTTAAGGTTTATCAAACACACAAGAAGAAAACTAGAAAAAGAAAATTAAACTAGCATGGATAATACAATGAAAGAGTATGAGCACCGACGACTAGTGTGTGAACATGAATATAAAGTCGATGAGAAATACGTACTCCCCCAAGCTTAGGCTTTTGGCCTAAGTTGGTTTAATACCAAGGACTGCCACTACTCTCCCCGGTGTAATGGGAGGTGTAATCAGGATACCACTGCTGGTCATCTCCGATTCCCACTGGAACGATGATGCACGATAAGGGTCCAGCTCAGGTTCCGGCTCAGGTTCAGGTTCTGGAGTAAAAGCTTGAGCTCGATGATTGTTCACCGCTTCCAGTGTGACAAGAAAATTTTCTGCAAGCAAATCAAACAACAAAGGCGCAGGCAAAATAATAAACTCAAAGTGTTTCTTATTGAATCTAAGTCTATACAAGAGCATCTTCTCTTCATTGTCAACAATAAACTTGTGTGCTACCATGCTCTTGTAATCTAAAATGTGAGGATGCAATTTTATCTCATCCTCCTCATGGTGCCTAATGGGTATCTGAAAATGTTCAGCAAGACATGCTGCATAGATACCTCCAAATATGGGGCCTTTTGTATGATTCAGGGCTAGCCGTTTAGCAACGACGGCACCCATACTAAAAGTGTTGTCTCCCAGCAAAGCATGTTGAAGAATAATAATATCTGGAACGCTCAAATTTCCACAATTTCCACGACCTATCAAGCATCTACTAGCAAATATGGCAAAGTAGCGTAAAATAGGAAAGTGTATGCTAGAGACTTTTGCCTCAGAGCCCTTCTTTGGCTCTTCCACAACAATAGTTTTAACAAAGCCATCCACATCTTCACGATGGGGTTCCTCTAATTCTCCCTCATAAGGTATCCTACATACCGCACAAAAGTGATGTAAAGACATTTCTTTGAATTCATCATATAAATGAAATGATACTGCAGGCGGTGACTTCTTAGGATAATAATAAAAGTTTTGCTCGAAAGTATTGGTAAGTAAGAGATACTGATCGATTCGGTCGTTGATGAAACCGGTGAGGCCTGTAGTCTCGATTAAAGCATAAAAATCTTCATGAATTCCGGCTTCTTTCAAGAAATTCTCGCATGGCCATTCACACGACCGTACTTCCGCTAAGTGAGGAAGATTATACTTGGGTTTTTCCTTCTCTTTGTCTTGTTTTTCCTTAGAGCTTTGGCTAGAAGAGCCTTTAAAGAACCTCCTTAACATTTTCTGAAAATTTCTGAAATTTTAGTAACTTCAAAACAAAAGTGAATAAAACTAAACAAGATTGATAGCAACTACTCCTACAACTGCCTAGAGCCTATATCATGCATTGGAATTGCTTGGGACCTCAAAAATTTAACATGCAAGCTCAAGAACAAGGTCACCTATGCAGCAAAAATTTGCAATGAATAAAGCATTAGAACAGAAACTTATTGGACCAATGGAGGAGTCACATACCAAGCAACAATGTCCCAAAGCAGTTTTGTGAATGGAGCTTTGAGATAAGAGATCGAAAATCGCAGCAAAACGAGCTAGAACTCGTGCTTGAGCTGGATGGGGATTTTTTTTGGGTAGAAGATGAAGTGTGTGGGTCTTGGCATAAGTGGAGGGAGCCACCAGGGCCCATGAGATAGGGGGCGCCCTCCTCTCGTGGGCCTGGTGCTTGCCCTTCGCAGTTGTTTTCAAGGTTTAAAATCCTCAAATATTCCAGAAAAAATCATACTAGATTTGCAGGGCATTTGGAGCACTTTTATTTTCGGACTATTTTTTAATGCACGGATAATTCAGAAAACAGATGGATAATACTAATTTTGCTTTATTTATTCTAAATAACAGAAAGTAAAAAGAGGGTACAGAAGGTTGTGCCTTCTAGTTTCATCCATCTCGTGATCATCAAAATGAACCCACTAACAAGGTTGATCAAGTCTTGTTAACAAACTCATTCCGAATAACACGGAACTGGAGAAATTTCGAATAACACTAAGTTACCTCAATGGGGATATGAAAATCCCCAACAATAATAATATCATACTTTTTCTTGACAGTAGGAAGAGGAAATTCAGAACCTCCAAAAATGATAGTTGGAACTTTTTCAATAGAATTGATACTATGAACTTGGGATTGTTTCCTCGGAAAGTGTACCATATGCTCATTACCATTAACGTGAAAAGTGACATTGCCTTTGTTGCAATCAATAACTGCCCCTGCAGTATTAAGAAAAGGTCTACCAAGGATAATAGACATACTATCGTCCTCAGGAATATCAAGAATAACAAAGTCCGTTAAGATAGTGACATTTGCAACTACAACAGGCACATCCTCGCAAAAACCGACAGGTATAGCAGTTGATTTATCAGCCATTTGCAAAGATATTTCAATGGGTGTCAACTTATTCAATTCAAGTCTACGATATAAAGAGAGAGGCATAACACTAACACCGGCTCCAAGATCACATAAAGCAGTTCTAACATAATTTCTTTTAATAGAGCATGGTATAGTTGGAACACCCGGATCTCCAAGTTTCTTTGGTATTCCACCCTTAAAAGTGTAATTAACAAGCATGGTGGAAATCTCAGCTTCCGGTATCTTTCTTTTATTTGTAATGATATCCTTCATATACTTAGCATAAGGATTTACTTTAAGCATATCAGTTAAGCACATACGTAAGAAAATAGGTCTAATCATTTCAGCAAAGCGCTCAAAATCCTCATCATCCTTTGTCTTGGATGGTTTAGGAGCAAAGGGCATGGGTTTCCTAGCAACAAAATCTCTCTTATCATAACGTTGATTCTTTGATTGTGGGTTATCAAGATCAACAGCTGGTTCAATCTCCACATCATTGTCTTTGCTAGGTTGAGCATCAACATGAACATTATCATTAACATTATCACTAGGTTCATGTTCATCACCTGATTGTGTTTCAAAGATCGTAAATAGAAATATCATTGGGATTCTCAAGTGTGTCTACAGTAGGTTCGCTAGAAGCATGCAAAGTCCTATCATTTTTCTTTTTCTTCTTTTTAGAAGAACTAGGTGCCTCTAAATTATTTCTTTGAGAATCTTATTCGATTCTCTTAGGGTGGCCTTCAGGATACAAAGGTTCCTGAGTCATTCTACCAGTTCTAGTAGCCACTCTAACAGCAAAGTCATTCTTATTATTTAATTCATCAAGCAAATCATTTTGAGCTTTAAGCACTTGCTCAGCTTGAGTAGCAACCATAGAAGCATATTTGCTAACGCGGTGAAGTTCATCTTTAACTCTAGCCAGATTATCACCTACGCGTCCTATCTCGAAAGCATTGTTCTTTAACTCTCTACCAACATAAGCATTAAAACTTTCTTGCCAAGCCATAAAGTCATCAAATTCATCTAAGCATGGGCTATGAAATTTAGTAGAGGGTATTTCAACTTTATCATATCTATAGAGAGAATTTACCTTTACTACCTGTGTGGGGTTATCAAGACAATGTGGTTCTTCAGGCGGTAAATTAAGACCATGTATTTCTTCAATAGGAGGTAAATTCTTAACATCTTCAGCTTTAATACCTTTTTCTTTCATTGATTTATTTGCCTCTTGCATATCTTCAGATCGAGAAATAAAACACCTCTCTTATTTGGAGTGGGTTTAGGAATAGGCTCGGAGTTGGCTTAATTGGTTCAGGAATTACTTGTGAACTGGCTCAGAAGAGTCCAATTATTTTCATTAGTCAACATATTATTCAATAGTATTTCAGCTTCACGATCGTTTCTTTCCCCGAAAACACAACCAGCACAACTATCCAAGTAGTCCTTGGAAGCATCGGTTAGTCCATTGTAAAAGATATCAAGTATTTCATTTTTCTTAAGAGGATGATCAGCAAAGCATTATAATCGGAGAAGCCTCCCCAAGCTTGTGGGAGACTCTCTTCTTTGATTTGCACAAAATTATATATTTCCGTAAAGGCAGCTTGTTTCTTATGAGCAGGGAAATATTTAGCAGAAGTAATAAATCATATCCTGGGACTACGCACACAACCAGGAGCAAAAGAATTATACCAAGTCTTAGCATCACCCTTTAATGAGAACGGAAATATCTTAAGGATATATAAATAGCGAGACTTCTCATCATTAGTAAACAAGGTGGCTATATCATTCAACTTGGTAAGATGTGCCACAACAGTTTCAAATTCAAGGCCATAAAAAGGATCAGATTCAACTAAAATAATAATATCAGGATCAACAGAGAATTCATAATCCTTATCAGTAACACAGATAGGTGAAGTAGCAAAAGCAGGATCGGGTTCCATTCTAGCATTAAGAGACTGCTGCTTCCATTTAGCTAATAATTTCTTAAGATCATTTCTATCATTGCAAGCAAGAATTTCCATAGCATCTTTTTCATTCATAACATAACCCTTAGGAACAATATGTAATACATAATCATTGGGAGAACCTTCATCATCACTATCATCAATAATAGGTTCTTCAATATTTGCATTCCCCCTAACTCTAGCAAGTTGTTCTTCTAGAAATTCACTTAATGGCAAAGTAGTATCACGCACAGAAGTAGTTTCATCATGCATAGCAGAAGTGGCATCATCAATAACATGCGACATATCAGAATTCATAGCAGTAGCAGGTTTAGGTGTCGCAAGCTTACTAATAACGGAAGGAGAATCTAGTGCAGAGCTAGATGGCAGTTCCTTACCCCCCCCCTCCCCCTCGTAGTGGAGGGCAAAATCTTGGTCTTAGCGTCTTTCAAGTTCTTCATAGTGATCAACAGATAAAAATACCAAGTGACTCAGAGAATAGAGCTATGCTCCCCGGCAACGGCGCCAGAAATTAGTCTTGATGACCCACAAGTATAGGGGATCGCAACAGCTTTCGAGGGTAGAGTATTCAACCCAAATTTATTGATTCGACACAAGGGGAGCCAAAGAATATTCTTGAGTATTAGCAGTTGAGTTGTCAATTCAACCACACCTGGATAACTTATTATCTGCAGCAAAGTATTTAGTAACAAAAGTGGTATGATAATAAAGGTAACGGTAGCGAAAGTAAAGATAAATGTTTTTGGGTTTTTGTAGTAGTTGTAACAGTAGCAACGGAAAAGTAAATAAGCGAAGAACAATATATGAAAAGCTCATAGGCAATGGATCGGTGATGGATAATTATGCCGGATGCGATTCCTCATGCAATAGTTATAACATAGGGTGATATAGAACTAGCTCCAATTCATCAATGTAATGTAGGCATGTATTCCGTAAATAGTCATACGTGCTTATGGAAAAGAACTTGTATGACATCTTTTGTCCTACCCTCCCGTTGCAGCGGGGTCCTTACGGAAACTAAGGGATATTAAGGCCTCCTTTTCATAGAGAACCGGAACAAAGCATTAGCACATAGTGAATACATGAACTCCTCAAACTACGGTCATCACCGAGAAGTATCCCGATTATTGTCACTGGGGTTGTCGGATCATAACACATAATAGGTGACTATAGACTTGCAATATAGGATAAAGAACACACATATATTCATGAAAACATAATAGGTTCAGATCTGAAATCATGGCACTCGGGCCCTAGTGACAAGCATTAAGCATAGCAAAGTCATAGCAACATCAATCTCAGAACATAGTGGATACTAGGGATCAAACCCTAACAAAACTAACTTGATTACGTGGTAAATCTCATCCAACCCATCACCATCCAGCAAGCCTACGATGGATACTCACGCACGGCGGTGAGCATCATGAAATTGGTGATGGAGGATGGTTGATGTTGACGACGGCGACGAATCCGCCTCTCCGGAGCCCCGAATGGCTTCAGATCAGCCCTCCCGAGAGAGATTAGGGCTTGGCGGCGGCTCCGTGTCGTAAAACGTGATGAAACTTTCTCTCTGATTTTTTTCTCCCTGAGACGGAATATATGGAGTTGGAGTTGAGGTCGGAGGAGGTCCAGGGGGCCCATGAGATAGGAGGCCGCGCCCTAGGGGGAGGGGCACGCCCCCTGTCTCGTGGACAGGCTGTGGGCCCCCTGGTGTATTTCTTTTGCCCAATAATTCTTATAAATTCCAAAAAGTGCCTCGGTTGATTTCCAGGACATTCCGAGAACTTTTCTTTTCTACACATAAAACAACATCATGGTAGTTCTGCTGAAAACAGCGTCAGTCCGGGTTAGTTTCATTCAAAGCATGCAAGTTAGAGTCCAAAACAACGGCAAAAGTGTTTGGAAAAGTAGATACATTGGAGACGTATCAATGGGCAGTGAAGATACAAGACCGAAGACTTCCACCCGTGTCCGGATGGGACTCTCCTTGACGTGGATGGCAAGCTTGGCGTTCGGATATGAAGATTCCTTTCTCTGTAACAGACTTTTTACAACCCTAGTCCCCTCTAGTGTCTATATAAACCGGAGGGTTTAGTCCCTAGAGGCAATCATAATCATACATGCTAGACTTCTAGGGTTTCAGCCATTACGATCTCGTGGTAGATCAACTCTTATAATACTCATATTCTTCAAGAACAACCAAGCAGGAATTAGGGTATTACCTCCATAGAGAGGGACCGAACCTGGGAAACATCGTGTCCCCTGTCTCCTGTTACCATCTACCTTAGACGCAAAGTTCGGGACCCCCTACCCGAGATCCACCGGTTTTGACACCGACATTGGTGCTTTCGTTGAGAGTTCCGCTGTGACGTCAAAGACAGGGTTGATGGCTCGCCTTGTTATCAAGGACGGTATCACCTCCGGAGGAGCCCTGGCCTCAGGCCAAACCCTCCGGCTGGGCGGCTTTACCATGCTGCCCGTACGGCCGTCAAGCCGACGATGACTTCTCGGGTCATCAAAAATCACCTCCGTGTTGACTCCAAATACTCCAAACAGATGGACGGAATTGTCGTCTTTAAACGAACTCCTAGATCGCATCGCTGCCTTGGGGGTCACTACAGACCACGATTGGTTTGGGCTTAAACCCGATCAGAGAGAAACCAAATCTCCGCCGATCACCAATCAGATAGCGGTAGTAGAGGAGCAAAACAACAACTCTTCCTCTATATTGAGGACAAACTATGTTCGGATTTCCGAGCTCGAAGAGCTGGATACCTGTCCGCGGAACGACGTGCCCTGTCCTTCGAACCTAGAATCGAATGATGGGCCTGAAATATTAGGTGATATCCCGGAGCCCGAACCATTAAGCTCAGAGATTTCTCAAACTCCGGATCCCAAATTGGGTCAGGTTTTGGATTTAAAGCCACCCACCCACCCAGATATACGCGATCTCATGTACATACGATAGCAGTCTCAGGAAACAGTCCATCACTTTTGGCCCAAATTCCTCCTCGTCAAAGACAAGATTAAAGATTGCTGCGACGAAGACGCGATCTCAGCATTCTACAATAATTGCACGGACATAGGAATCCTCAACGCCATCAACTGCCGTCACAGACACACTTTGGCCGACTTGGCAACCATCATACGTATATCACAGAATGGAAAGCGCCTGGAAAACTCAGGCAGCTTGCTGGGAACCACCGGTTTCAACTCAATCCTTCATCCGAGCACAAAGGATGCATCCTCGCGGGGCACCCGAACCAATAGTAAAGAAATCTAAGCCCATCACGGGGCGCAGAACCGTTCTGGACGGATGGCTCGATAGGCCATGCAAAATACACACAACACCGGACACCATACCAAACCACAGCCTTAAAGCGTGTTGGATACTCCGGCAAGTGGCCAAGAGCAGCAAGGATATCCTCACCAAAAATACCCCAGAGCAACGCCCCCCGGAAGACGACGACCTCAGCGTATTGACGGTCTTCAAGACTTTTGCTTCAAACAATCGGCACAAAAGGGCCATCCGCGACCTCGCCGAAGTCTGCCAAGTCACGGCAACAAACCCTTGGAACGACACGACCATAACTTTCAATTGCAGCGACGAACCAAAATTCCGGACAGTCCGGGCACCGGCCGCCTTGGTCCTCAATCCAATTGTGGACGGTTTTCGGCTCACCAAAGTGCTCATGGACGGCGGCAGCGGACTAAACCTCATCTACGAGGATACACTCAACAAAATGGAAATAGACAGGAGCCGCATCGAGCAAAGCAGCACGACCTTCCAAGGAATCATTCCCAGTCAGGAGGCGCGATGTGCGGGAAAAATAACACTTGACGTGGTATTCGGCACGCCGGAGAATTATCGGTCCGAAGAGATAACCTTCCAAGTGGCCCTTTCAACAGCGGGTATCACGCCCTATTGGGGCGAGATGCATTTACACGCTTCCAAGCTATACCTCATTACGGGTACATGGAGCTCAAGATACCTGGGGCCAATGGTATCATCGCTCTTGCCAGTGATCCGGACATTGCACTCCGCGCCAAAAACAAAACCGCATCCCTGGCCCTCGAGGCATCGCTCAAGCCCTCGCGCCAAAGAGCTAATCACACAAGGCCCACAAAGTGGATAGGGACGACGTAATCCTGGACAAGTGACCCAAATCCACCTCCTTTAAACCAGTAGATGAAATAGTCATATTTCAAGTCCACCCAACGGACCCCAACAAGACAACATCCATCGGGGCATAGCTCGACCCAACGGTTGACGCCGCGCTACGAGAGTTATGCGCGAGAATTGGGACATATTCACATGGCACCCTTCTGATATGCCAGGAATCCCACGCAGGTTGGCCGAACACAGCCTCAACATACTGAAGGGATATAAACCGGTCAAGCAAACATTGCAGCGCTTTTCTGAACCCAAACGACAAGCTATGGGGGAGGAGCTAGCCAATTTTATCGAGGCCAGATTCATCAGAGAAATAAAACATCCGGACTGGCTAGCAAACCTGGTGATGGTGCCAAAGAAGGATAAATCCTGGCGCCTATGCGTCGATTTCAAAGACCTCAACAAGGCCTACCCTAAGGATCCCTTCTCCCTCCCTCACATCGATCAGATTATTTATGCTACCGCAGGACACAACTCACTCTGTTTCCTCGACGCATACTCCGGATAAAATCAAATCAAAATGAAGGAGTCTGACCAAGCCGCAACCGCATTCATTACCCCATACGGGCCATTCTGCTTCAACACTATGCCCTTTGGGCTCAAAAACGCCGGGGCCACCTACCAACACATGATTCAAACATGCCTGGAGAAATAGATCGGCAAGACATTTGAAGCATATGAGGATGATGTCTTCATCAAAACTAGGCACGTCGAGTCATTGATAGACGATATGCGTCTCACATTCGACAACCTCCGTACATTTGACATCAAGCTCAATCCGGAAAAGTGTGTTTTCGGTGTTCCCCCTAGAAAACTGACGGGCCTCATCGTTTCCAACAGAGGAATTGAAGCAAACCTAGCCAAAATTTGAGCTTTGTCACAATTGGCTATGGCGACAGACCTTAAACACGTCCAAAAACTAGCCGGATGTGTGTGGCAGCTTTGAGCCGCTTTATCTCCAGACTAGAAGAAAAAGCATTGCCACTCTATCGCCTTCTCCGACGGACCGTCCACTTCGAGTGGATGGATGCGGCAACGGCCGGACTGGAAGAAATAAAGGTTCTTTTAGCGAGCAACCCAATCCTGGCCGCACCGAACGTCAACGAACCCATGCTATTATACATATCGGCAACGCACCAAGTGGTGAGCGTGGTGCTCGTGGTCGAGCGAGAAGAGGACGGACACAAATTCCCGCTTCAAAAGCCGGTATACTACGTATCCACTATCCTCACACCATGCAAATCCCGGTACCCTTAGTACCAAAAGATAGTGTACGCGGTCTTCATGCCATCCCGGAAGCTACGACACTACTTTCAAGAGTGCTCAATCACAGTGGCTTCCGAAGTACCACTCAATGACATAATAAACAACCGTGATGCCACGGGCCAGATTGCCAAGTGGGCCATTGAGCTGCTTCCATTTGACATAACATACAAACCGCGCCGGGCGATTAAATCCCAAGTACTGGCCGGCTTCGTCGCCGAATGGACAGAGGCCGAACTCCCCAAAGAGTACGACACATACTCCAACTGGGTCATGCATTTTGATGGTTCCAAAATGCTGGCGGGCTTAGGAGCGGGCTGCGACGCCCCCGATTCAATCATACACTAATCATGCACGCAAACGTGTACGATCAAGATCAGGGACTCACGGGAAGATATCACAACACAACTCTAAAACATAAATAAGTCATACAAGCATCATAATACAAGCCAGGGGCCTCGAGGGCTTGAATACAAGTGTTCGATCATAGACGAAGTCAATGGAAGCAACAATATCTCGAGTACGTACATAAGTTAAACAAGTTTGTCTTAAGAAGGGTAGCACAAATCGGGATACAATCGAAGAGGCGCATGCCTCCCGCCTGTGATCCTCCTAAACTACTTCCGGTCGCCGCTGGGCTGCACGTAGTAGTAGGCACCTCCAAGTAGTAGGAGTCGCCGCCGACGGTGGCGCCTGCCCCTGGTTCGCATCTGTTGCGACAACCAGTTAGAAGGGATAGGGGGAAAAAGAGGGAGAAAAGCAACCGTGAGTACTCATCCAATGTACTCACAAGCAAGGAGCTACACTACATATGCATGGGTATATGTGTAAAGGGCCATATCAGTGGACTGAACTGCAGAATGCCAGAATAAGAAGGGGATAGCTAATCCTGTCGAAGACTACGCTTCAGGCCACCTCCATCTTGCAGCATGTAGAAGAGAGTAGATGGTAAGTTCACCAAGTAGCATCGCATAGCATAATCCTACCCAGCGATCCCCTCCTCGTTGCCTTGTTAGAGAGTGATCACCGGGTTATATCAGGCACTTGGAAGGGTGTGTTTTATTAAGTATCCAGTTCTAGTTGTCATATGGTCAAGGTACAACTCCAAGTCGCCCCACAATCAAGATCACGGCTATTCAAATAGATAAACTTCCCTACAGGGGTACACCACATAACCCAACATGCTTGATCCCATTTGGCCGGACACACTTTTCTGGGTCATGCCCGGCCTCGGAAGATCAACACATCGCAGCCCCACCTAGGCCAACAGAGAGGTCAGCACGCCGGTCTAAACCTAAGCGCAGTGGGTCCGGGGCCCATCGCCTTAGCACACCAAGATGTTGCGAGGGCGGCCGAAAGCGTAACTAGCCCCTTAATACAAGAGCAGGCTTACGTTCCAATCCGGTAGCGCGCCGCCGGCCGACGTCCACGAAGGCTTCGCCGATACCACGACGCCGAAAGTGCCCATATCTTTCCCACGTAGTTGGTTAGTGCGTATAGACCAAATGGCGGACTCAGATCAAATACCAAAATCTCGTTAAGCGTGTTAATGATGTAACCATGACACCGACTGAGGCCAGGCCCACCTCTCTCCTAGGCGGTCTCAACCTGCCTTATCGCTCCGCCACAAAGATCCATTGCGGGTACTCCTACGAGCCGACCCGACTTTAGTCACCACATGTATCATGTATAAAGTATATATTATATACTTGTGATCACCCCCCGAGTGATCACGGCCCGATAGTATAGCACATCAGACGGACAAGAATGTAGGGCTACTGATGAAAAACTAGCATCCTATACTAAGCATCTAGGATTGCAGGTAAAGGTAACAACAGTAGTAGCAAGGACAGACTATGCATCAGGATAGGATTAATGGAAGGCAGTAACATGCTACACTACTCTAGTGCAAGCAGTATAGAGAAGAATAGGCGATATCTGGTGATCAAGGGGAGGGGCTTGCCTGGAAGCTCAACCGAGAAGGAGGGGTCATCAACACCGTAGTCGTACTGGGTAGCAGCGGCGTCGGTCTCGCAGTCTAGCGAGAGAAGAAGGGGAAGAAACAATAAATATAATGCAAACATATGCATGACGATGCATGACATGACAAAGCGTGATGCTAGGTGTGCCCAATCGCGGTAGTAGGTGATATCGGCGAAAGGGGGGAACATCCGGGAAAGTATTCCCTGTGTTTCGCGTTTTCGGACAGATGAACCGAAGGGGGAAAGTTGCGAGTTCAATAGGTTAGGGGTGTGTGGCGGACGAACGGGCTATGTATCCAGAATCGTCTCGTCGTTCTGAGCAACTTTCATGTAGAAAGTATTTTCATCCGAGTTACGGATTAAAAGATATGATTTTCTGAAGATTTAAATCATTTTCTGATTTTAATTATTTATTTAAAACCAACATTATCCAGAACAGTGTTTGATGACGCAAGCATGACATCAGAGTGATGTTAGCAGGTCAACTGGTCGGTTGACCAGTCAAACCAGACAGGTGGGTCCAGTGGGACCCACATGTCATTGTCAGGGGCATTAACAGAGTTTTAAAACTAACTAAATGGGTTAATTAGCAGGTGGGGCCTAGTAGTCAGTGAGAGATTAGGTTTTAATTAATTAATTTAATTAATTAGCAGTTTATCTATTTGTTTTTATTCGTTTTATGGCATGGGGCCCGCATGTCAAGGGCGATGAGCTGCCACGCCGCCAGAAGTTGACTTCGGTCAACGTGGCGCTGGGGCCCCTGTGCCCATAGGCGATGACCTGTGGGTGGGCCCCAGCAGTTACCAATGAGCGCCGGAGTAGCTCCGGCGAGCTCACGCGTAGCGGCGGAACGTCGGCGAGCGTCGGGTTTCGCCTACGGGGCACCAAAACGAGCGCCGTCTCTTGCGCTCGAACGAGGAGAGTGCCCCACGTCTAGTAGTGGCGGTGGCGTGGCCGGAGGTGGCCGGAAGCGACGGCGACGAGCACATCGGCGGATGGCCGGAGTCGGGCGTGAGGGCAAATGGTGGTATGGGGCACGGTTTTATGCGCGGTTGGGTGTGTTCGAACGCACACGACAGCGCGCGTCGAGTGGCGGTGGTCGCAGGCACGGGGGTGGCCGGAGACGAGCAGTACGCCGTCGTCGGCGGTGGGGTGTTCCGGCAAGCAACGGCAACGGTGATGTGGTACGTTATTGGGCAAACGGGATAGCTAGTCGGGCCCTACTCAACGCGGCGAGTTCAATGGCAACACGCCCGTGACCATTTGGTCACCGGAGACTTGTCGGCGACGAGCTCCGCAGCGCTGCGTTCGGGCGCTTCGGCGGCAACTAGCTAGGGCGTGCGAGAGAGCAAACGGAGAGCAGGAGGGGTGAAGCTCACCGAGCGGCATACACGAAAGGCCCTTCGGGGGTTTAGGAGCTGCAGAGTCGACGGCGCTCGTCGGAGACGCGCCGGGGATCCGAGGAAGAAGACGAGGCTGAGGCAGCGTTCGAGGCTGCCCGGCGTCCTGCGGCTTGACGGGGAGGCGTAGTCGAGGGAGGCGGAGCGAGCGGACATGTCGGAGAGGCTTGGAGGTCGCGGTGGCCGCGAGTTCTACGGCGGCGAGGCCATGGCGGCGCTCGGTTGCGGTGGGGAACGAGGGGGAGTGGCGAGGTGGATCTGAGGGGTGAGGGAGAGGCGCAGGAACCGAGGGCGAGAGTGGGGGCGAGTGGGAGGCGGGATCGAGGAGGCGGGGGCGTGGCGGCCTTATCCTCTCCTCGACGCCGGCGAGGGGGTCCGGTGGCGACGCGCCCCTGTTCCGACCCGGGTCGGGGGAACAGGAAGGGAGACGAGGCACGGGGGCTGGGCCAGGTGGGCCGGTCTGGCCTGTGAGCTGGGCCGCCTGGCCCAGTGGGGCGGGGGTTCTTTTCCTTTTCTTTTCTTTATTTTTGTTTTCTGTTTTATTTCACTTTAAAATATTTAGGCACTTTCTAAAAAATTGTTTTCTCCACAATAATTACCAGTGCAATATTTGGCACCGACCGAACATTTTTGTTTTGACCTTTGAAAATTTTGGGTGTTTGCCACTAATTTATTTTTGAATTTGGAATGTTTTTGGAACTACCACTTGATTAGCAATAGTAACCTAGATGACATGGCATCATCAGGAGAGTTTTACTGTAGCCTAGTTATCCAAGTGTTACAAATCTCCTCCACTACAAGAAATCTCGTCCCGAGATTTAGGGGGTAGAAGGAAAGAGTGCGGGGTATTCATCACGCAGGCCATCCTCGCGTTCCGAAGTGGCTTCATCTTCAGAATGGTGCGACCACTGGACTTTGAGGAACTTGATCGCCTTCTGACGTGTGCGGCGTTCAGCTTGGTGAGGAATGCGGACTGGATGCTCTTTATAGGAGAGGTCCTGTTGCAATTCGAGCACTTCATGATCCACTGCTCGGATTGGGTCCTTGAAGCAACGGCGGATCTGTGACACATGGAACACATCGTGAACCTGAGAAAGGTTCGGCGGAAGCTCCAGTTGATATGCCACTTTTCCACGCCTTTCCACAATAGTCAATGGACCAATATAGCGAGGAGCTAGCTTGCCCTTGATCCCGGAGCGGTGAGCACCCTTCATTGGTGTAACTCGAAGGTAAGCCTTTTCGCCAGGTTGATAGACCATGTCTTTATGATGACGGTCATACTGACTCTTCTGACGCGACTGAGCAGTCTTCAGATTCTCGCGAATAATGCGGACTTGTTCTTCGGCATGTTGGATAATATCCGGAGCGAAGAGTGGACGTTCCCCAGTTTCTGACCAGTTCAGAGGGGTTCAACACTTTCGTCCATATAACACTTCGAAGGGGGGCCATCTTCAGACTAGCTTGATAGCTATTATTATAAGAGAACTCAGCATATGGGAGAGATTCCTCCCATTTCTTGTCGAAGGAAATAACACAAGCTCGAAGCATGTCTTCGAGAACTTGGTTGACACGTTCAACTTGCCCTTGCGACTGCGGATGAAACGCGGTACTGAATGACAGATGAGTTCCCATAGATTCTTGGAAACTTGCCCAGAATCTTGAAGTGAATAAGTTGCCACGGTCTGAGCTGATAACCAATGGAATACCGTGGAGTGAAACAATCCTGGACATATAGAGCATTGCCAGCTGACTAGCAGTGATCGTTTCTTTGACTGCCAGAAAAGTTGCAACCTTAGAAAGCCGTTCAATGACGACAAGAATAGCATCATTACCTTTCTGTGATTTGGGAAATCCAGTGACGAAGTCCATTTCAACATGGTCCCATTTCCATTCAGGAATAGAGATAGGTTGCAGAGTTCCGGCAGGCCTTTGATGTTCTCGCTTTGATACGACGGCAAACGCCACACTCAAGAACATAACGAGCAATGTCTTGCTTCATATTAGACCACCAGAATCTCTGACGGATGTCTTGGTACATCTTTGTACTACCAGGATGGATACATAGAGGCGTATCATGAGCTTCTTCCATAACTTTCTGATTCATATCCAGGTTTTCCCTCTTACTCGGAACCACTAGGCGACCTTTGAAGAATAAAGTGCCATCATCGCAAATGATGAAGAATGAGGGTTTTCCTTCTGCGAGATAGCGCTTAATCCTCTCCACTTCATCGTCAAATTTCTGTATACATTTGATGGTGTCCACAAGATCTGGTTTCACAACCAGGGTGTTGAGAGAACCTCTGGGAACAACATGGAGGTTCATCTTGCGAAACTCCTTAGGAGGGGGAGCGAGTGCACCCGGAGGAACAATATGGAGGTTCAGCTTTCTGAATTCTTCAACAAGCGAGGGCTGAACTTTGTGAACCTGGAGGTGGTTGCAGTAAGACTTGCGGCTCAAGGCATCAGCCATTACATTAGCCTTGCCTAGTGTATAGGAAATACCCAATTCAAAGTCTGCAACAATCTCCATCCATCTCTGCTGACGGAGGTTCAGGTCTGGTTGAGTAAACAGATACTTCAGACTTTGGTGGTCGGTGAAGATCTCGCAATGATTACCGAGAAGGTAATGTCGCCACTGCTTCAGTGCATGAATGACAGTAGCAAGTTTGAGGTCGTGAACTGGGTAGTTCTCTTTGTGAGGGCGCAATTGCCGATAGGCATAAGCAATCACTTTGCGGTCTTGCATTAGGACACAGCCTAATCCTTGACGAGAAGCATCGCAGTAAATGACGAAGTCCTTCTTAGTATCAGGTGGAGCTAGCACTGGGGCAGAAGTCAACTTGTCTTTGAGTGCCTGGAAACTTTCCTGACATTTAGGAACTTGACGCCCTTATGCAACAAAGTTAGTCAGAGGCCTGGCGATCTTGGAGAAGTTCTCGACGAATCAACGGCAATAGCTGGCGAGACCGAGAAAACTTCTGACTTGCTTAACGTTCTTCGGAGGAGTCCAATCAAGAATAGCCTGGACTCATTCAGGGTTGACGGCAATACCATCCTTAGAGATGACATGCCCAAGATAGGTTACTTGGCAGCCGTAATTCACATTTGGAGAACTTGGCATACAAATGATGCTCTCGTAGCTTTTCCAAAGACAAGACGAAGATGTTCAAGATGTTCCTCTTTGTTCTTGGAAAATACCAGGATATCATCTAGATAAACCACGACGAACTTGTCGAGTTAATCCATGAATATATAGTTCATCAGACGAGAGAAGGTGGCTGGAGCATTGGTTAAGCCGAATGACATGACTGTGTACTCGTATGAACCATATCGAGTCACGAAGGCGGTCTTTGGGATACTTCACGAACACGGATCTGGTGGTAACCCAACCTCAAGTCAAGTTTAGAGAACACTGATGAACCCGCCAGCTGATCATACAAGTTATTGATCCGAGGAAGAGGATATTTATTCTGAATGGTAGCTTGGTTTATAGGACGGTAGTCTTGGACCAATCGGTTTGTCCCATCCTTCTTATTGACAAAGAGAGAAGGTGCTCCCCAAGGATAGCAACTTGGGCGAATGAAACCACTTCGAAGAGACTTGTCGATTTCCTGCTTAAGCTCAAGGAGTTCATGCGGCGGCATCTTGTAGGGTCGCTTGGCTATAGGAGTGGTGCCTAGTTTCAAGTTGATGATGAATTCGATAGCTCTAGCAGGGGGAATCCCAGGAAATTCTTCAGGAAAGACGTCGAGGAATTCACGCACGACGGGAATGTTTTCAATGCCCTCGAGTGGTGCAGCGTTCAATGCATTCAACACATAAAGCCTTGCCTCGGCATTTTGCACCCGGTGAGCTTGGTAAGTAACTATTTCATCTGAAGGGTGTAGTAGATGGACGGTCTTAGTGGCGCAAATTATAGAAGCAGTATGCGCTTTCAGCCAATCCATTCCCAGGATGAGATCAATGCTACAGGACTTCAGTACGATGGGAGAGACAAGGAATTCCAATCCTTCGATTTCAACGGGGACGTCGTTGCAAATCATGGAGGTTCGACATTGGCCCGCAGGGGTGTGCACTAATAGCGAAGCGTTCATGTCTTCACTTTTATTGCCATGCATGAATGCAAAATCTTCGGACATGAATGAATGCGATGCACCTGTATCAAATAAAACAGATGTTGGTACTGAATTTACGAGGAGTGTACCCATCACAGTAGCAGGCTGGTCTTGAGCTTTGTTCAAATCAACGTGGTTGGCCTGAACACGACCATAAGACTTGGCATTGTTGTTGCGGGGCTGGTTGCTTCCACGGCCACCGGGAAGAGCCGATTGATTCGGTTACGATTGCGATCCCCGCACGGTGACCTGGTTGACCACACTTGTAACACAGACCATTATTTGGAGTGGAACAGGAGCTCCGGGTGGTGGAGCTGGAAGCCTTGGCTGCCTAGACGATGGAGGAGGAAGACGAGGTGCAGCATAGGTATGCCTTGGGGCAGGTGCAGTTGGCTGGAACATGCTGTTGGGAATCCATATCTTACGCTTCTGCGAGGGCGGGCCCGAAGATGAGCCCGTGTCACGGTTGCGCCTGTGAGAGCTCTGGTATTCCTGCAGACCAGTTTCGACATTGATGGCCTTGTTCACCAAGGTGGCGAAATCAGTAAAGTCATGCACTAGAAGTGCGAGCTTGATGTTAGCTTGAAGGCTGTCACGAAACTTCTCCTGTCTACGAGCATCAGTTGCAATGTCCTCTTCAGCATAGCGGAACAAGTCCAGAAACTCCCGCTGATAAGCTTCAACAGTTTTGTTGCCTTGGATGAGGTTGCAGAACTCACGCTTCTTCCGGTCCATGACTCCCTGAGGAATGAAGCGGGCACAAAAAGCAGCTTGGAAGTCTGGCCAGGTGATGATTGTTCCAGCTGGCAGAGTACGCCTGTGGGTGTCCCACCATTGAGCTGCGGGTCCCTTCAGGAAGAAGGAAGCAAAGGTGACATAGCTAGGAGGAGCTACATCAGCAGACTCCATCTCATAGGTGATGTCACGAGCGATCATCAAGATCCGTGAGGCTGAGTTGAGCTGCGGTACACGCAGTTGGGTTGAGGCGCATGAAATCCTCGCAGAGTTACTGGGGTTGGCAATCGTTCATATTGGGGCGAGGAATCGAGACATCATATTCTCCATGAACTGGCGATTCATCTCGAGCTGTTGGATCATACCAGCCAGTACTCAGCGGTGGTGGGGCATTGCCACCACTACCACAACCACTGGTCTAACCATCCCGCTAATATATAACAGGTAGTTCAGCATTGAGAAATTTGCAAGGACAAGAATCATTCATGGTGAAACATGCATAATGAAAGGAGCACGATAGCTACTACATAGTAGTCGGCATAACTTACAAAAGGGGTCATGCATAGAGTTCAGTACACAGAGTTCAGTACATAGACTTAAAACATCATAGGAGGCACGCAGGCTCACGGCGAATGCATCTAACACTAACAAGCAAGCCTATATCAGTCCCACGCGGTACTGCGGAGGTAGTTGTAGCCTGAAAGCTGGTAGTGTGGCATCGGGAACTCCACGTCAGCAACATGGGGTCCGCGGATACTCTGGTGCAGAACCCGGCGCTCAAGTGGCAGAAGAGGACCAAGTGCGGGAGAGTAGCCTCCCATATTTGGCCAACCGACACCCTGGGGCATCATGGTTCTGGCTGGGTAGATCGCCGAACGCGGCATCTCTCTAGATCCGACAAAGGGGTGCAACATCGTCAGAGCACGGTAAAGGTGCTGACGGGTGGTGTACAACTCGTGGCGAAGAGCTCGGTTAGCTCGATCCAGCCCATCAGCATGCAGAACCAGGTTCTGATGGTAGAAGGGCTCTCGGGTGACAGTGGAGTAGGCAGCAGTGTAGTAACCCTCCGCACCAACATCGGATGCGATAGCAATGCGCCTGAAGGGGGAGGTGTCCAACTCTCGATACCCTCTACGGCGTGTCGCAGCAAAGATAAGCAAGATCGTGAACTGCCATATCGATGGTCACTCCAACACCATGAGCGGTGTGCAGCACAAGAGTGGAGTCATACTCCCGAGTAGAGGTGGATGATGGCACGGCATCGCCTCTGGTTAAAGTCCTGGTACTCCTCGAAGACGGTGTACTCAGGGTGCCAGCGATAACCCAGATAGGTCATCATCTCAGTTAGCACGGCAGGTGATCCCGAGGCACCAATGGCCGTCGTGTGGCGGACGACCTGCCTTGTGGGTTCCATCTGAAAACAAAGATGTTTCAAATGAGTCAAATGACAGTGTGGAAATTGTTCAAAATACTATTCTAAGGAATAACTATGGCTTATCCAACTTTGGGGTGAATGTGGTCACGGGATCCTAGTGATAGAGTTAGTAAATTCGTTTAACCCGAGTAGAAGAGAGTTCAGAGTCCCAGGGTAAAGGTCGAGAAGTAAAAGATCCTAATACCACCCAATGGCGACGTGGGCCCGTAAGACACACAGCCATGCTAGTAAAAGTTTTTGCAATGTCTAGACTCGACTTCGGCCAAGGAGTGTGGAAGGGGGAGTCCTACAGGCAGTCGGCTCTGATACAACCTTGTGACGCCCCCGATTCAATCATACACTAATCATGCACGCAAACATGTACGATCAAGATCAGGGACTCGCGGGAAGATATCACAACACAACTCTAAAACATAAATAAGTCATACAAGCATCATAATACAAGCCAGGGGCCTCGAGGGCTCGAATACAAGTGCTCGATCATAGACGAGTCGTGAAGCAACAATATCTCGAGTACGTACATAAGTTACACAAGTTTGCCTTAAGAAGGGTAGCACAAACTGGGATACAACAGAAAGAGGCGCAGGCCTCCTTCCTGGGATCCTCCTAAACTACTCCTGGTCGTTGTCAGCGGGCTGCACGTAGTAGTAGGCACCTCTAGTGTAGTAGGAGTCATCGTCGATGGTGGCGTCTGGCTCTTGGGCTCCGGCATCTGGTTCTGACAACTAGGTAGAAGGGGAAGGGGGAAAAAGAGGGAGAAAAGCAACCGTGAGTACTCATCCAAAGTACTCGCAAGCAAGGAGCTACACTACATATGCATGGATATATGTGTAGAGGGCCATATCAGCGGACTGCACTGCAGAATGCCAGAATAAGAGGGGGGATAGCTAATCCTGTCGAAGATTACGCTTCAGGCCACCTCCATCTTGCAGCATGTAGAAGAGAGTAGATGGTAAGTTCACCAAGTAGCATCACATAGCATAATCCTACCCGGCGATCCCCTCCTCGTTGCCCTGTTAGAGAGTGATCACCGGGTTATATCTGGCACTTGGAAGGGTGTGTTTTATTAAGTATCTAGTTCTAGTTGTCATAAGGTCAAGGTACAACTCCAAGTCATCCTGTTACCGAAGATAATGGCTATTCGAATAGATAAACTTCCCTGCAGGGGTGCACCACATGACCCAACACGCTTGATCCCATTTGGCTGGACACACTTTTCTGGGTCATGCCCGGCCTCGGAAGATCAACACGTCGCAGCCCCACCTAGGCCAACAGAGAGGTCAAGACGCCGGTCTAAAACCTAAGCGCGACAGGTGGTCCGGGGCCCATTGCCCTTAGCACACCTGCACGCTAAGTAGGGCGGCCGAAAGCGTAATCTAGCCCCTTAATACAAGATCAGGCTTACGTTCCAATCAAGGCGCTACCGCCACCATCGACGTCACGAAGGCTTCGCCGATACCACGACGCCGAGTGCCCAATCTTTCCCACGTAGTTGGTTAGTGTGTATAGACCAAATGGCCAGACTCAGATCAAATACCAAGATCTTGTTAAGCGTGTTAATGATGTAACCGCGGACACCGACCAGGGCCGGGTCCACCTCTCTCCTAGGCGGTCTCAACCTGCCATGTCGCTCCGCCACAAAGATCCACTGCGGGTACTCCTACGAGCCGACCCGACTTTAGTCACTGCATGTATCATGTATAAAGTATATAGTATATACCCGTGATCACCTCCTGAGTGATCACGGCCCGATAGTATAGCATAGCAGACGGACAAGAATAGGGCTACTGATGGAAAATTAGCATCCTATACTAAGCATGTAGGATTGCAGGTAAAGGTAACAACAGTAGTAGCAAGGACATGCTATGCATCGGGATAGGATTAACGTAAGGCAGTAACATGCTACACTACTCTAATGCAAGCAGTATAGAGAAGAATAGGCGATATCTGGTGATCAAGGGGAGGGCTTGCCTGGAAGCTCAGCCGAGAAGGAGGGGTCGTCAACACCGTAGTCGTACTGGGTAGCAGCGGCGTCGGTCTCGGTGTCTAGCGAGAGAAGAGGGGGGAGAAACAATAAATACAATGCAAACAAATGCATGACGATGCATGACATGACAAAGCGTGATGCTAGGTGTGCCCAATCGCGGTAGTAGGTGATACCGGCGAAGGGGGGAAACATCCGGGAAAGTATTCCCGGTGTTTCGCGTTTTCGGACAAATGAACCGGAGGGGGAAAGTTGCGAGTTTGATAGGTTAGGGGTGTGTGGCGGACGAACAGGCTGCGTATCCAGAATTGTCTCATCGTTCTGAGCAACTTTCATGTAGAAAGTATTTTCATCCGAGTTATGGATTAAAAGATATGATTTTCTAAAGATTTAAATCATTTTTTGATTTTAATTATTTATTTAAAGCCAACATTATCCAGAACAGTGTTTGATGACGCAAGCATGACATCGAGTGATGTCAAGCAGGTCAACCGGTCGGTTGACCAGTCAAACCGCATGTGTGGGTCTAGTGGGACCCACATGTCATTGTCAGGGGCATTAACAGAGTTTTAAAACTAACTAAATGGGTTAATTAGCAGGTGGGGCCCAGTAGTCAGTGAGAGATTAGGTTTTAATTAATTAATTTAATTAATTAGCAGTTTATCTATTTGTTTTTATTCGTTTTATGGCATGGGGCCCGCATGTCAGTGGCAGTAGCTGCCACATCAACGTAGTTGACTTCGGTCAACGTGGCCAGTTGGGGCCCCTGTGCCTTGTGCAAAGTGACCTGTGGTGGGCCCTGTGCAGCCGCCGTGAGCCGCCGGAGTAGCTCAGGCGAGCTCAAGCGCAGCGGCCGAACACCGGCGAGCATCGGGTTTCGCCTACGGGGCACCAAAACGAGCGCCGCCTCTTGCGCACGAACGAGGAGAGTGCCCCGCGTCTAGTGGTGGCGATGGCGTGGCCGGAGGTGGCCGGAAGCGACGGCGGCGAGCACATCGGCGGACGGCCGGAGTCGGGCGTGAGGGCAAATGGTGGTATGGGGCACGGTTTTACGCGCGGTTGGGTGTGTTCGAACGCACACGACAGCGCGCGTCGAGTGGCGGTGGTCGCAGGCACGGGGGTGGCCGGAGACGAGAAGTACGCCGTCGCCGGCGGCGGGGTGTTTCGGCCGAGCAACGGCAACGGCGACGTGGCGCGTTATTGGGCAAACGGGAGAGCTAGTCAGGCCCTACTCGACGCGGCGAGTTCAATGGCAACTCGCCCGTGACCATTTGGTTACCGGAGACTCATCGGCGACGAGCTCCGCAGCGCTGCGTTCGGGCGCTTCAGCGGCAATTAGCTAGGGCTTGCGAGAGAGCAAACGGAGAGCAGGAGGGGTGGAGCTCACCGACAGGCACACACGAAAGGCCCTTGGGGGGTTTAGGAGCTGCAGAGTCGACGGCGCTCATCGGAGACGCGCCGGGGATCCGAAGAAGAAGACGAGGTTGGGGCAGCGTTCGAGGGTGCCCGGCGTCCTGCTGCTTGACGGGGAGGCGTAGTTGAGGGAGGCGGAGCGAGCGAACATGTCGGAGAGGCTTGGAGGTCACGGTGGCCGCGAGTTCTACGGCGGCAAGGCCATGGCAGCGCTGGGTTGTGGTGGGGAACGAGGGGGAGTAGCGAGGTGGATCTGAGGGGTGAGGGAGAGGCGCAGGAACCGAGGGCGGGATTGGGGGCGAGTGGGAGGTGGAATCGAGTAGGCGGGGGCGTGGCGTCCTTATCCTCTCCTCGACGCCGGTGAGGGGTCCCGTGGTGGCGCCTGCTCGACCGGGTCGGGGAACAGGAAGGAGACGAGGCAGGGGCTGGGCGGCGGTAGGCAAGCTGGGCTGTGGGCCCGTCGGCTGTGAGTGGGCCGCCTGGTCCAGTGCGGGGCGTTTCTTTTCCTTTTCTTTTCTTTATTTTTCTTTTTTGTTTTATTTCACTTTAAAATATTTAGGCACTTTCTAAAAAAATGTTTTCTCCACAATAATTACCATTGCAATATTTGGCACCCACCGAACATTTTTGTTTTGACCTTTGAAAACTTTGGGTGTTTGTCACTAATGCATTTTTGAATTTGCAATATTTTTGGAACTACCACTTGATTAGCAACAGTAACATAGATGACATGGCATCATCAGGAGAGTTTTACTGTAGCCTAATTATCCGGGCGTTACACGGGTGTTGTCTTAACGTCCCCAACCGGAGACACAGTTCATTATGTACTCCAAATATTATACACAGACTCCAACAATGCAACCGAATACGAGGCCTTATTGCATGGTCTTCGGATGGTTGTCTACATGGGCATACAACGCCTGGAGGCACGCGGGGATTCAAACATCGCAATATCCCAAATTAATGGAGACTTCGACGCCAAAGACCCGAAGATGGCGGCCTATTGCAATGCCGTTCTCAAAATGTCGGCTCGGTTTGAGGGACTCGAGTTTCATCGTGTGGCTCGAGAGAGTAATCAAGCGGCCGATGTCCTTGATCGTATCGGCGCCAAGCGCGACCCCGTCCCGCCTAACATATTCCTGGAAAGGCTCTTTAAGCCATCCGTGGTGTGGCAAGGGGACAGCGGCAACACCAGTCCAGATCCGATTATACCCCCAGATTCCGAACACAATACCGATATCATCAGGGGCTCAGCCACCGAAATAACACCATCGGCCCATCTTATCATGGCAGTAATTGCCTCATGGACTGAACCCTTCTTGGCCTACCTTAATAGGCGAGAGCTCCCTGACGACCAGAATGAGGCTCGCTGCATTGTCCGGCGTTCGAAAGCCTACAAGGTCCATGACGGAGAGCTCTACAATAAAAGTGCTTCCGGAGTACTTCAAAGATGTATCTTCGAAGATGGGGGACGTCAGCTCTTGGCTGAAATTCATGCCAGTCTCGGTGGTCACCACGCCGTGGCTCGGGCCCTTGTAAGTAAGGCCTTCCGTACAGGTTTCTATTGGCCGACGGCCTGAGCAGATGCACAGGACCTTGTCAAACGTTGCGTCGGATGCCAACTTTTCGCCAACCAAAGCCATATGCCACCGACCGCTCTACAAACAATCCCCATCACTTGGCCTTTTGCGGTCTGGGGACTTGATATGGTCGGACCCCTTGAAGGAGGAAGCCATGAGAAAAAATATCTGCTGGTCATGGTAGATAAGTTCACTAAGTGGATAGAGGCCAAACCAGTTAAAACGGCCGAAGCCGGACCAGTGATAGACTTCATATCCGGTGTCGTGCACCATTATGGTGTCCCACATAGCATCATCACCGATAACGGCTCCAACTTCACAGCCGATGAGGTGAAAACCTAGTGTGCTAATCTGGGCATTAAGCTCGATTACGCCTCCGTCTATCACCCGCAAACGAACGGTCAAGTAGAACGAGCCAATGGTCTTATTATGAGCGGCATCAAGCCTAGACTAGTGCGGTCTTTGAAAGAATCAGACAAGCACTGGGTTGAGGAGCTCGACTCCGTACTCTGGGGGCTGCGGACGATGCCCAGTCGCACTACCGGATATACACCCTTCTTCATGGTGTACGGCACAGAGGCTGTGTTGCCCTGTGACATTATTCATGACTCACCTCAAGTGCGCATGTATGAAGAGAGAGAGGCCGAGCTTGATCGGCAGGACAACTTAGATGCCCTGGAGGAGGAGCGTGACGTCGCAAACACCTGTTCCGCATTTTATCAACACCAAGCTCGCAGATATCAAAGCAGAGAAGTGCGGGCCAAGACTTATAATGTTGGCGAACTCGTTCTACGCTTGCCAGAGAAGAAAAAGGACAAACTCAAGCCCAAGTGGGAGGGTCCCTTCATCATTCACGAAGTTCTCGCCGGAGGAGCGTACCGCCCGCGTGATGCATCGGATAACCGCTTAGAGCCGAAGCCATGGAACGCGGCCAGACTCCGAAGATTCTACTCCTAGAGCCAAACTCTTTGTTCGTCTTCTTCCCCCTTTATTGTTTCAATTACTTTTTCCTCTCTTTTCGCTTTTTTAGCTTTAAAGCTCTCGTGCGGCTAAACTGCACACCTACAACGTACACATTCTTAAATATGTACGCCCGTAATACCTGGGGGCTTCTTGTACAGAAGCTTATTATTATTTTCCGCGCATCAAGCTCACCACATACGTGTTTTTCCTCATATGTACCTTTTCTTCGCCATTATATGCATCATTATGACTTAAGTTTTGGCCAAGCTGGGTTGCCTGGCTCTTGTGCTTATGCCCTACTTTCCCGTTTGTTCGACTAGGGCATAAAGGGAGCACCTCTGCGATTGTTACTGCCGGGTCATACGGATGTGTACCTCAGACTGGGTGAAGCCGAAAGCTAGCGTTCTTAAGGGAATATTCGGTCGGCGGACTAAAGATGTTTCCACACTCATTACACTATGAACCCCCAGATATTACGTATACTGCGATTTTTCAATCACAGTTCGGACATGCATATTAACGCATGTTCACCCAGGGAAAAGAACCCTTAACAGAACTATTCTCTCTGGAAGATGTTTCTTACAATTACAATGTAATATAACATAGCTAGCCGGATACAACTTGTCTGTTTAAGCAACTATGACCCCTACGCCTGGTTTCCATGCATACCCCGGTCTATCTAGCTGCTCAGGTATTCGAAAACACTCAGTACCTTCGGGTACAGAGGTCGAAGCGAAAAGGTCTGCCATGACGATTGTTTTACAATCCGCTAGGGACAAATATGGCAAGGAAAGTACATAGTCCTTGGACTCAAAAATTTCCTCCTCTATGCCGTCTAACAGGCTGTCTAACTTACAATCCTGTTGGGAATATTTTGCGGCTACTTTTACCTTGTCATATACCAAACTAACGGGAATTTCTTTTCCGTCTGACCCTAGAGGTCCAACCCGGGACATATTACTTGGATCAAGCTTGGTGTACCGTGTCTTCACCATGCCCCAGGCCTCCCGTGCACCTTCTCGGTAGGCTGATATCTTCCATAATCGAATACGCCGCCGTGCTCCTTTGAATTGCTCCACGAGCTCCACCAAACTTCCTGGAGGGGGGGGGGGGGCGGATGGCCATAAAGCCTTGGTAACACCCCGCATTGTTTGCCGAGCTCGCTCGTGCATTTGGGACAGCTCTTGTAGCAGGTCACCTTGAAATCCGGAGACTTCCCCTTCGGGACGGCCAGTCAGCATACCTGCAGACATAAATCTGTTCGTCCCTGTCCTTGCCGAATTATATGGAGGCAAGTTCGAAAAGCATACTAAATATGCCGCCACGTAGCCTCTTATTCTCCTTCACGGAGTCGGCTAGCTGGGCTCGCACATCTTTTAGTTCTTCGCCCAGCAGGGTGTTGGAATCCTGCAGCTTATTCTTCTCATCCCTGACCCGTGTCAGCACACGATCGCCCGCGGCCAGTTGCCTTTTGGCCTCTCGTTCCCCCGCTTGCGCAACTTGCAAGGCCTCCTTCAGTTGATCTGACAATCCTGCCATGGGGAGTACAAAAAGCATTAATATTGCTGGTACATGATTATATTTTCTCGATGGAGGGGAACATTTCCAGGCAATGCCTCCTTGGATTTCTCCAGTTCGGCGGTAGCAGCAGCCAGCTGAGTCTGACATTTTCCAGCTCTTGAGACAACAGGTTGTTCTTCTCTGTGAGCACCTGGTTATACAATGATCCTTAAAACAGTTGTATCAACTGCTTCAAGTCTCGGGGGCTACTGGTATATAATTATCAGATTTGTACAAATGTGCATATCTTTCAAATGCTGGTCTGTGGCTGTAGTAAGCCCGTCACGAGCAGCTTGGATGTATGCATCAGCCGAGCTGAAGGCGTTGAATGCCTCTTTCGAAAAGCCAGGGTCACGAAGAGAGGCACGTCGGCGCCGATGGTTCATGGCGCTTTCCACTTCAGAGTTTGTGACGGACACATCATCTAAATCCTCTGTCGAAGGACAATTCGGCGTCACTCTCCTATCAGCCCTCGCCCTCAAGGCAGGGTCAGAAACCTGACTTGTGGAGGCGCAGGCGGGAGGATCCCGAGACATAGTCCGGCGAATGCTTTTTCTGATAAGACACAGCGGATAAATGTCACAGCTTGATGTGACTACCAGGGGGCATGATTAAAAAACCATACCTCTTTGATAAAGGCTCTGCCATGTTGTCCTTTGCCTTCCTCTTCAAAGATTTGCTCGGCGCAGGCGCCGTTCTCTTAGGAAATGCCTCTGGCGCACGTTGAGGCATCGGGCGCCTCCCCTTTGGAGCATGAAATAGTGCGGTGAGTGAGGCGTAATGAGGAAGCTCTCTTGAAGAAGGTGTCTCTTGATCACTTACATGCGAGCCAGGGAAGAGACCGGGATAGTCGTCGTTGATGGCCACTTCCGTGCCGTCATAGCTCGCCTGGTAGAATCTCCATCCTCGAGCTCCACAAATATGTCCAGATCCTCTTCGAATCCGGGGTCAAGGTCCCGCTTGTGATCCTCTGGCTGTGGGTGGGGCGATGCATCCCCTCGGTAACCTTCCGCCATTCCTGTTACAAATGGATGGGTTAATGTCCATTAAAAGTGACTCAGGGAGAGGATTGAGTAAAGTGGTGGGATTATAACTCACCCAGCTAGGAGGATTGTACATGGAAAATCCATCTCGGTGTTTAATACGAGTGAACTCCTCTTTCTCCCCTTTGTAAAGTTCAGCCAATATTTTGGCCAAAGCATCGGTGGTGTCCGGACCCTTCCGACCGCAGCAGGAGGCGTCATCTTCCCCATTATAGTGCCACATTGGAAGCCCTCTGTATTGGAGTGCCTAAATCCCCCGCACTATGGAAGTCGCCATTACCTCGACTATTGATGGTCCGGACAGGGCAAGTGTCCTTATCTTGCTCATCAGTTGACGGACTTCCGCACTATCTTCCTCCTCGAGGCTCCGAGGGCACCAGCTGTGGCGTTTCCTCAATGGAGCATTTGAAATTCGGGAAGACTCATTCGAACTTGGTCAGGGAGAGCGACATCCTCAATATAGAACCATTCGGAAGGCCACTCTTCGGACACCTTCTTCGGCGTGCCGGACAGGTATCCGGTCCCGGCTATGCGCCATACCTCGGCACCGCCCACTTTGAAAATCGATCCCTCTTGGTTACGAGGGACGTGGCAAGGAATTTCCTCCACAATTCAAAATGGCCTCACAGCCCAGGAATAGCTCACAAAGAGCAACGTAACCCGCGATGTGCAGGATGGAGGCAGGAGTGAAATTGTGCAGTTGGAGGCCATAATACTCCAGAATTCCTCAGAGGAATAGGTGTAATGGAAATCCGACGCCTCTTAGCAAGTAGGGAACGAAGCACACTCGTTCCCCCTGGATGGATTGGGGAAATTCTCCGCCTGAGCCCTGTCGTTGGAGGAAGTCAATCCTGCTCGAACGGGGACTAGATCCGCGGGGGGAAGAAATCCCTGTGTTTGCAGCTTCACCAGCTGACCGTGGGATACGGAACATCTCTCCCAATCGCCTTTTTCGAAGCCGTGGGGACGGGAGGAAGAACTGGGAGCGCTAGCCATGTTGGAGTGGTTCCTCCTAGCAAGCTCTGAGGATTTTCCGCGTGGTGTGGAATGGATTTGAGATCCAATCTCTTTAAATAGATGCTTTTCTTACATGGTCGGGTTGTTATGTGCAAAAAATACCCTGACCTCTCGTATTCGCTCGACACGTGGAAGCTGAAGCCATGGATGCACAGAAGCCGATGGGTACGACATTAAATGGAAGGCCGAATACAGCTCTTTGAAGTCATCGGAGGAGGAACCCGCCTTGCAATGCCGAAGAAAATCTGCCCGCCGGACACATCATCATTGAAAGCCTGGTTCGGGGCCTACTGAGGGAGTCCTGGATTAAGGGGTCCTCGGGCGTCCGGCCTGTTGGATATGGGCCAGACTGTTGGGCTGTGAAGATACAAGACCGAAGAGTTTCACCCATGTCTGGATGGGACTCTCCTTGGCGTGGATGGCAAGCTTGGCGTTTGGATATGAAGATTCCTTTCTCTGTAACCAACTTTGTACAACCCTAGTCCCCTCCGGTGTCTATATAAACCGGAGGGTTTTGTCCCTAGAGGCAATCATAATCATACAGGCTAGACTTCTAGGGTTTTAGCCGTTACGATCTCGCGGTAGATCAACTCTTGTAATACTCATATTCGTCAAGATCAACCAAGCAGGAAGTAGGGTATTACCTCCATAGAGAGGGCCCGGACTTGGGTAATCATCGTGTCCCCTGTCTCCTGTTACCTTCGACCTTAGACACATAGTTCGGGACCCCCTACTCGAGATCCGCCGGTTTTGACACCGACAATGGCCCATCAGCCCGGCCCATATCGGATAGGCCGGACACCGGAGGACCCCCAAATCTAGGACTCCCATAGTGTTGTTGGACCCGTGTGTGTATATTTTCTTTTTGTGTTACTTACAAAGTGGCCCCACAAGTCAGTAGGGGAAACCTGTGTCATTTTTACAAATACTGATAGCTCTTCTCCTGGTCAACTAGCTAGAATAAACAGTCAACTAACGGATGTGTAACAGAAAGGCATTTGTGATATATTATCGAAAGCTAAGAGTGGCAAAAGTGAAAGATGAAATTCTAGAGTGGCATAAGCAAAGTTGGCAAAAGCTAGAGTGGCAAAAACAAAGTGTTCCATTAGCAAAAGTTGCCCTACGAGGTTGCATTGATTGGTTGAAAGGCTTGAAAGAAAACTTAGTTCTGGGGGGATTATACATGTTGGTACCAGATTTAAAAAATTTGTGCATCATTCCCCACAAGACAAGAACCTTTATTTTGAAACAAGAAAAATCTATTCGTGTCGGAAATGAGAGATTTTTTATTTCTCCAAACATAATTAGTTTCTTCAGATTGTGTATTGCTATAGTCCCCTTAATTTTTTCTAGGGAAAATGAATTTTATTTCATAACTAGAGCATCTACACCCGGGCTCCTCAACCCCACTGTATGTTTGAGTGGACGGCCCCGTCAGTGACCGGTGACAAAAATGTAACCAAACCGGCCTCCTCAAACCAAAATTATACGTTCGGGCTGACATGACGAGGCCCAGATGCACCCCGACGTATCCGCCACGCCGGATCCAACAGACATGACCCACCATAAATTGCATCATAACCCCCTCCGACCTTGCCAGACGAGCAATTTGCCTCTTCTCTCTTCTACCTCGTCCGTTCAGGCCCTCCCCTAGCTCTGCCACCATCTCGATCCCTAAGCGTCGCCACCACCTCCAAAAACTTCCTCACCGCCTGTCTCATCACCTCGGACGTCGCGGCAGTACGTCCAACTATTCTCGGACTACATCTTGCTCTCTATGTGTTCGGCAAATTGTCTGAGCTGAATTTTGTGACTCTTTTGTAGGAAAACAGTGGATTCGGATGGTTCGTCGAATGAGGAGCATAGAAACCCAGAGCTTGATGAGTTAATACAAAAGGACTGCTTCAATTCGTGTGAGTCAGACGAAGATGCCGACATGTGTAAGTGCATCTAGTGCCCCTTAGTGATTTTGGTGTATTGAAGACTTATATGTTAAGGGACTAATGCGTTTGTGAGTGTACACAGGTCTATAAGTCTATGAGGAGTTTGATATTTACAAAGAAAGTCGACCCCTAAAAATGAATGTCTTCAATTGAAGACTTTGGCTTTCTAAAGACTTTGAAAGTGAAGAAATTGGTGTGACCGTGAAGACTTGATATCCATGCGAGGAACATGAAGCGTGAAGACTTTTGTTTTCGTAGTTTCATTTTCTCTTTCTTGAGTCATAGGAACCACCGTACTGTTAAAGGGGGTCAAGGAAAAACTAAGGAAAAGTTTCCATGTGATGCTCAACTCAAAATCCTACACCTACCAATCCTTTCGAGTGAAGCCATTGGAAATCTCATACGCTTCACCAATTCCTTCAAAGGATGTAGACGAAGATCTTCTGGTCTCTGAGGAATTTGTTCTGACTGAGGAGTTGGGAATTCACCAGTGTGGATTGCCTACAAGTGAGGAACATGATAGCCCTAAGGAATTTGAAACTCAAATTCCCGACCATTGCTGTGCTATGCGCCAGCAGTCCCAAAATATCTTATCCACCTAACGGTCATATCATTGAAGGGCATTTATGTCTTATCATGTCAGGCTGCTCCCTAGGCTATAAATAGCCGCCCCCTACAACCACTAGCTGGTTGGCTGCTCCGAGAGAAACTGACACTTGTCATTGAAAGCATCCCATCCTCCGAGGACTTTGAGCGGAAATCATCAAGTGAGGAAAACCCAAACCCAAACACCTACAAACCCAAAGTGATTGAGCATCACTGAAGAGATTGTTCCTGTGTGGAACCAACACTTGTTACCTTTGAGGACTGTGCATCCTCCAGACGGTTAGGTGTCATGGTCTAGAGCATCCAAGAGGAAATTGTGGATCGCTAAGTGACCGAGTCTTTGAAGGTTTGGAAGTCACCTAAAGACTTACCACGAGTGATTGGGAGAGGTCTGTGTGATCTTAGCTCAAGCAGAATACGGTGAGGACTGTGTGTCCTTAGGTTTAAATACCTAACCGCTCCAACTAGACGTACAACTGTCACAGCAGTTGGAACTGGTCTACCAAATCACTGCCTTCACGGAGCTAACTGGTTCTATTTCCTCAACCCTTTCATTTCCTCATTATTGTGTTGTGTACTTGATCGCTACTATTTGAAGACTTTGACTGAAGACTTTCTCAATTTCATTAGTTCAATTTCTTCACTCAGTTTGTCTTGAGCCTGATTATCCTGTGATTACGCTTTCTATACTCTGTCCTTGTTTTCATTTCATCATGATGATTGTGCTTCTGTTCTGTTATGCTTGCATCTGAGTACTTATTCCGCTGCTAGTTGTTCGTGACTTAGGAATTTCCTCACCCTGAAATTCCTCAGTGATGAATTTATAAAAATCGCCTATTCACCCCCTCTAGTCGACTTAACGCACTTTCAATTGGTGTCAGAGCAAGGTACTCCCTTGTTCTGTGTGGTTTGGGTTTAAACGCCTGGAGTTTTAGTTATGTCGACCGCAGGAATGAAGACTATGTCATGCCCCATCTTTGACGGTCATGATTATCCCAAGCGGAAGGCCATGATGAAGAAGCGCCTCATGGTGATGAACAGCAAACTGTGGATCGTCACTGAGATTCATCTTACTGATCTATGCAAGATGACGGAGGCTCATGACATTCGCAAGTACACTCTGCTAAACCTCACTGCGAAGGACATCATCTGCTCCTGTCTGTCTCAAAATCAGTTCAGGAACATTATGCACCTCAGCAACGCGAAGCTTATCCGGGACCGACTTTCTCTGGTCTATAAAGTTCATCGAACTCTTCATGATCCCTGGTTTGAGGATTTCAAGGAATCACTCAAGGCAATGACTTTCAAAACAGAATCTTCATCCTCTGCACCATGCCTTACGGTGAAAGGTGCCAAGGTAACTGAATGCTACCTATCTGAGTCTAGTGATGATGAATCTGGTGATGAATTTGGACACAGCTATACCAAACTTGCTTCCCTTGCCACTAAGCAACAAAGAGCTTTGGAAAAAGTTCAAAATATGCTAGATGAGAGCGATGATATATTGGGTGAAGAAATGGATCACACTAAAACTTTGACTGAAAATCTTCAGAGACTTCAGTCCAAGTTTGATAACCTTCAGAGTCATTATAACACTCTCTTATCTGATCATGAGAAGCTTTCTTATGAATTTCTTTAAAGAAAGCAAGATCTTGAAAAGCTAAGGGTGAGTTATGAAGATCTTCAGAAGGAGCAAGATTCATTACTTGATCAACAGATCAACGCCATTCGGGAAGAATTCATTCCACCATGTTTGAAGTGCATTGAACGTGAATCTGCTAATTCTTCACCCGAAAGTTCAAATGCTTCTATTCCTGCAAATTCTTCACATGTCTCTGCTATCACTAATTCCTCATCTGAGGACGCTGCTAGTATCACTGACAATGCAGGGCTGAAGGAATTGCATGTGACAGGCATGTACAAAAGCCTCAAAGGGAATCAGGCACTTTGTGATGTGCTTAAAAAGCAGATCCTCAACAGGAACCCTAGGAAAGAGGGTATTGCCTTTGAGAGGAAACTCAATGCTGATGGAACATACTGGAAGCCTGAGCAGTATCCCAAAACCTCATGGGTTGCTGCAAAGGGACCTCCAGTAGATCCATCCACTTTATCTGGCTTTACATGTGAATCTTCATATTCTTCTGATGAGTCATTTGACTCCAACTATAAACTGTTCAAAAATCAGAATGGTGAAGTATTTGCTAGATATGTTGGCACTAACTGCAGGAATGGTCCCCCTATGAAGAAAATATGGGTTTCCACAAGGTGCCTTGAAAGTCTTCAGGTGAATGTCATCATGACACCACCTATGAAAAATAGGAACCACAGATCAAATTCTTCATATGGACCAAAGTCTTCATATGGATCGAAGTCCTCATATGGACCACATTCCTCATCATTATGTTCATAAGTCCTCGAAGAATTTCTCTGCTTATTCATATGCTTACCCTAACCACTCTTATGTGAAACAAAGTGGATTGGCATCTATGCCACCTTTCTCTTATGGAGCTCGCAGAATGATGAACTCTTTGCCACCCCTCTAGATGTGGGTGGTGAAGAAAAAGAACTAATCTCTTATGCAGGGTCAGGTCTCTAGACGAACTTGAAACGTCCGAAGAATTTGCTGGAGGTCTGAATAATGCTTGAAAGGACGCAAGCTAATCATGAAGAAATGAATTTTCATTTCTCACGTCCTCATACTGCTATACCTATTTTATTGTGTGATGAAATTGATGTGATGAATCTGATGTAATATTCTTAATTGATGAAGTATGAGTTTGTAAGATGCACTAATTCATCTGCAGGATGATCAACCCAAAGCCACTGAATGGGTCCTCGACAGTGGATGTACAAATCACATGACTGGTGACAGGAACTTATTGATGGACACTACTTTATCTCCATCCCATCTGAAGCATATCACCTACGCTGACAATGGCAAAATCAAGGTATTTGGTCTAGATAAGGTTGCGATCTCAAAGGATCGACACATGGACAAAGTCATGCTTGTCGAGTCCTTAGGATTCAACCTCATGTCTGAATCAATGCTTTGTGATCTTGATATGGTTGTTGTCTTTGGCAAGTATCATCGTGTTGTGATCATGGAAGCTGACCATTCCAAAGTCTTCGAAGGCTTTAGGAGAGGAGATCTGTATATTGTTGATTTCTCTACAGGACCACAACCTGCTACATATCTACTTGCAAAAGCTTCAGAAGGCTTGCTATGGCATCGACGACTTGGTCATGCTGGAATGAGGAACTTGCACACTCTCGCGAAGAAAAATCATGTCATTGGCATCAAGGATGTCAAATTCCTCAAGAATCACCTGTGCGGAGCTTGTGAATCTAGAAAGATGACCAAGGCCAAGCATCCCTCAAAGACTATCATGACTACCACGCGTCCATTTGAATCGCTTCACATGGATCTCTTTGGCCCTAATTATTATTCCTCATTCACCAATGAAGCATCTCTACATGGCTCTGTTATTGTTGATGATTATTCTCGTTACACATGGGTGCATATCGTCACTTACAAACGTGATGTGCAGGAAGTCTTCAAACAATTTTCCTTGAGGGCTTCAACCAACTTTGGTGTGCAGATCAAGCACGTCAGAAGTGACAATGGGACCGAGTTCAAGAATACTGGTCTTGATTACTATCTTGATGAACTTGGTATTACTCATGAGTTATCTGCTCCTTATACTCCTCAGTAGAATGGCGTCGTGGAGTGAAAGAACAGGACTCTTGTTGAGATGGCTCGCACTATGCTTGACGAATACAAGACACCTCGTCATTTCTGGATTGAGGCAATTGATACCGTGTGCCACATCATCAACAGAGTATATCTTCACAAATTCTTCAAAAAGACCTCATACGAACTCCTCACTAACAAGAAACCCAATGTGAGTTATTTCAAAGTCTTCGGTGCTAAATGTTGGATTAGGGATCCTCATCACAATTCTAAATTTGCACCGAAAGCACATGAAGGTTTTATGCTTGGTTACGAAAAGGACTCGCACACCTACAGAGTCTTCAACTCCTTTGACCACAAGGTTGTTGAAATTATAGATGTGCGGCTCGATGAAACTAATGACTCGCAAAGAGAGCACCTACCTCCTGTGCTAGATGAAAAGTCACCTCAGGAAACTATCAAGTTCAAGGCTACTGATGATGTCATTCCTACTGAAGAATCTGCTGAAGAAGTCATTCCAGAACGTGAAAACAGCAAGCTGGCGCACCTGAAGAAAATGGCTCTCAAGAAAATACTGAGCCAACTCAACATCGCCAACCCGCTCATCCTCGCATTGCAAATGAAGTGTAGATCGAGAAAATCATCAGTGACATCAACGCACCAGGTCTCCTCACACGCTCAAAGGCTTCACATATGTCTAACTTTTGTGGGCACTTTTCTTTCATCTCTATTACAGAGCCCACTAAGGTAGACGAGGCATTTCTGGAGCCTGAGCGTATTCAAGCTATGCAAGAGGAATTACGTCAATTCGAGCTCAACAATGTGTGGAACTTGTCAAGCGACCAGACCCACTGTCGGTTCAATATCCGGCGTATCTCGTAGTAGGGGTCCTAAGCTAGGCGTCTTGGAGCGATGGTAACATGGACACGGGGTTTTTACCCTGCTTCGGGCTCTCTTGACGAGATAATAACCTACATGCTGCTTTTGATTGTTTTCATATGGGTGTAGTACAGAGTACATGTATCTACCACGAGATTGTAGTAAAGAATATGAGATATTCAATTGACTAGCCTAGCCTCGGTTTATATAAGACACCGGAGGCCTAGGGTTTAGGAGAGTCCTTGTCTTGGGCGCCAAATCTTGTGGAGTCTTCCTTGTATGCGACAGGGGTTGTCCGAACTGGCCCATGAGTATGCAGCCATGGGGTCCTCGGCCCAATCTAACTGATCGGGAGACGACGTAGTGAGTACCCCCTAGTCC
The DNA here is from genome assembly GCA_021605145.1 of Aegilops bicornis. Classification (NCBI taxonomy): domain Eukaryota; kingdom Viridiplantae; phylum Streptophyta; class Magnoliopsida; order Poales; family Poaceae; genus Aegilops; species Aegilops bicornis. Next base: position 210,361,341 of record CM038674.1, read on the forward strand.
AGGACACCATCAGTAGCCCCCTGAACCGGTCTTCAAGTTGGGGACGCTCCTCGATTCTTCCGAACTGTTCTTCCTCTTCGGTTGTCGGTCTTGAAAACTGGTTCAACAAATCTTCCCATCTTCGCCAAAGTGCATCCGAAGAGTTTACACGTCGGGTATCCGAGGAGCCCCTTTAAGTTTCCGGCCTTTATCAATGCCTTGTTATTTTCACGCCCACTCGGGTTTGAAGTTGTCCCCGTGCGGTGGTGTCCTCTTGCATCTGAGCTCCAACGCCGGACTGCATTTGAGGTATCTTTTGCAGCCGAGCACCAACGTCGGACTGTATTCGAGCTCCAACGCCGGACTGAATCAAAACTCCAACACTGGAGAGTATCCGAGATCCAATGTCGGACTATATCCGAGGTGTCATAGATCACCTTGGCTCAAAAAAGTCGAAGGAATTTAGCCGAGCTTAATGCCAGAAATTCCCTCCACGGAGCCAACCACTGGCATCTGAGCTTTATGCCGGACTGCTTCCGGGGTGTCTATTGTAGCCGAGCACCAACGCCGGACTGTATCCGAGGTAGTACACCACCTCGTCCATGGGCTGATTTTTATGAATTTAATTTCGAATTGTGAAATATAATCTCTGCTGAGATGTATAACCAGTAGCCCTCAAGGTGCGTGTTGGCCTAATATCCAGGATGCACCTGAAGGAAAAAATCAAACCGCCGACCCTAGTAGCCCCTGAGACTCAGGTCGATTCATAAAATCAGCCTGAGGATCAATTCCCAGCTCGGCAGCATACTTAGGAATAGAAACGCGGTGTGCAAAGTCCTCGAGACTCAAGTTGGGTGCGGCCGACCAACCTGAGGATAATGATCTCCTCGAAAACTATATTGCACTTTAAATTTTCTGCATTGGATTGTCCATGCAGTAGCCCCCGAGACACTGGTCGGGCGGCAATACCATATCAGGGGATCAATGTACCCCTTTAATATTTGTAGATAATAAGCATGAAGCCCAGTAGCCCCCGAGCCTTAAAGTGGGCACGGGTGGCCGAATTAAGGATCGATATCCAAAGTAAAATCACAAAGTATGTGTAATGATTCTATGTATCCAATTATTTTACATCATCAATGCTCAGATCCGCATTGTACAGAACTTTGTTGACCGACCATCGGTTTCCACCTCCTTGGCTAGTAGCCGAGGAGTGTTGATCCTACTTTATAAAGCCTTTACAAGGGCAAAGATTTACGACAAACAAGGCAATCCGGCCATACGGTTTTATAAACAAAGGTACGCAGAGAGATATGTTGTGTTACTGTTTAATGTAAGAAACATCTTCCAAAGAAAATATTCCCGCTATCGGTTCCTTTTTTTGGTTGTCATGCCAACCATGATCATGAAACCTCACCTCCGATCAATGCAGGAGAAAAATATTGAGGATCTAGTTCGGGGAAAGTTTATTTTGACTCCGTTGCGACCGTTTATCAGGTGAAAGTGGCCCATCGTCGGCTTCTACCCCTTTGTAGATACTACGCAGGGTGTTTCCGCAATAACAAGACAACCCTTAGCCGATGTCTCGGGGCTCGAAGGCGGTTGTGTTAGCAGAAACGAGGCAATCAGATATGCGGGCTTTATAACTTTCACTTAGTCATAGGAGCTTAAAGTTGGGAGGCCAGTTACTAGCCCCCGGTTAGTGTTCGGCGACAGCCGAGGTCAAGTCGTAAACACTTCGGCCAATGTTATGAATGGCCCATCATTTAACATATTCATCGGATCACTGACCAGTTTTCGCTTATTGTGACAGTCAGTTTTCGGCTTTCTCCACTGAGGTGCTTAACCATGCGAGCTGGAAGCACAATCGCAGTGGTTCTCCTTTTGCACACCTAGCCAAACAACGCGGAACGTAGGCGGCAAGCACAGGAGCCAGGCAACCCACGTATTGACTGATGACACAATTCGAAACCAATGCACGTATAGCAATATCCGGGAATGTTTGTGCCGACTCTCTAAAGGTGTTCGGCATTGCACTGCGAGACTTATGCGGGAAACACACAAATAGTTTAAAAGTGCCATAAGCTTGGAAAACAAAAAAACCTCAGGAAAAACTTGACGTCCGAACTAGATCAAGTGTTCGGTGCCAATCCAAAAAATTGGTCTTAGAGAAAAAAAGGTGCTTCTGTCATGCTTTAACATGACGCGTCCTATCTCAAGACTTCAAGCAGGTCAGCCTTCGGCTTCAACCTCCCTATCCCGAAGGCGGGGTGTTTCTCGTTAGGCCGGTTTAGCAAACTAAAACTCGAGCGGCTTGAGAGAGAAATCAGGCTACCCGGCTATTGACCACACACTCGCGTCGAAATACGAGTGATGGAAAAAGACTTTGCAGTGACTGAGAGGAAAAATTTATTGTAAAACGGCTCATGCAAATTTAAGAGCCCTCAAGTGACTTGGGTAAAAGAATTTTATGTATAATGATTGTATGTACCAAAGTACTTATATCATATCTGTGTTCACCCGAACTTTATACGCGTCTTAACCGACCGTCGGCTTCTCCCTTTTCGGTCAAGGGCCGAAAAGTGTTATGTACTCCACCTGTCGAGAATATCGACGGTGTTTCCGATAACTGTGCAATCAGGCCATAAGGCTGTAATGCATAAAGCGCCAGTGGGAACTTATGCTATATTATCGACAAAGTGTAAGAAGCATCTTCAAGAAAATAGTACCCCACCGATACCTTTCTTTGGTGCTCATTGTTACTATGAGACTTGTGCAATAGATTTTTTGTACTCATGAGTTCCGTTGTGTGCCGACCATAATTGAAAACAATAAGAGCGCTAGCTTTCGGCTTCACCTAGTCTGAGGTTCGGCTCGGATGATCCGATCGTGACAATCGGAGAGGTGCTCCCTTTACTCCCTAGCCGAACAATCGAGAACGTAGGGGTAAACACAGGAGCGAGGCAACCCAGCTTGCAAATCGCTTATGTAACATCCCAAATTTTCAATTTGGAATGTTATACATAGGTCATCCATGCATATCATATTTTATTGCATCTTCGTTCTGCAATCCTCGAAATCCTAAGCAACTCAAGGACCCTCGGAGAGAGTTGGGGATTTTCCGGTTTTCATATTTGGTTTTTATCAAATAATGAGAACAAGGATTTTTGATTTTAACTATTTTTCTCTCCGAAAAATATTTCATAATAAAATAAATGAGAGGAGATAATATGACTACTCCAAAACAATTGAAATATTGGAGGAAAAATGTTAAAATCATTTGTTGGATTTTATTTGATTTTATTTGAATTTTATTTGCGTTAGAAAAATTGCACGTTTTCAAAAAATGCTTTTTAGGGCCAAGAAAATGTTCATCTCATTCTAAATATTGCATTCAGACGGTGAAAATTTGTTTTGCCATTTTTAGATTTTTATTTATTTTTCTAGGATTTTTCTAAGTCCCAGCCGAATCTATTTTAAAAACTCACGCTTGGCCTCAAGACCCGACCGGGCCGAGGCCCAGCCAACCGCCGCCCTTCATCCTGCGCCGCGCCGCCGTGTCCGAGGCGAACACCGCCTCGCCGCCGCTGCCTTGCCGCCGCACCTCCTAAATACCCCTCCGCCGCCTCTCACCACCATCACTCGCCACCACCATCACGCCGCCCGAGCCCGAGCCGAGCCCGAGCCCCGCCGCCGCCTCGAGCCCCACCACCTCGCGAGCCGCCGCCGCCTCCCGCCCATAACCCCGCCGAGCCCGAGCACCGCCGGAACCCTGCCGGAGTCGAGCGAGGTAGCCGCCCCGCCGCCCCGGTTTTCCGAAGGAAACGTTTCGTTTTTTTTAGAAAACCCTAGGATTTCCTTTTTTTATTTTAGATCGGTTTATTTCTTCGGTTTATTTATTTAGCGAGCATTTGCTCGTTCGTTCATTTTAACAAACGCGTTCTTCGTTTAGGTTCAGATAACGAACGTTCGTTCGTTAAGCTGTTCGTCGCTTTTCTTTTTATCGGATTTATTCCGCAATTTTTATGATCGTGATTTCTGATCGGATGTTCGATCTAGTATAATTTTTCGCTCGTTTATCGGAATCAGGCGATTCAAGCGCCTAGAGTTTCGTCTCGAAACCCTCTTTCCAAATAACCAACTTAAATAAGTTTTTGCCTCTGTAAAATTTGATCTAGGTTCAGATTAGTAAACGGATCTTGTTCCTTTTGGCGTTTGAGTTTCGTTGCTCCGTTTGGTTTGATTCTTTTTGCGAACCGGAGTTCTTAAGTTGAAATTTCTGCTCAGCCTCTTTTAGTTGAAGTTTTTCTTGTGCATCTTTGCTTGTTGCTTATGTGTGTTATTTTTTATTACGATAGAATTTCCGGAGTGCGAAGCGTGTTACTACGAGTCTCTAGGATTCGCGGATCGTCAGCAAGGCAAGTAACACTTTGATCATACTCTTTCAATACCCAGTTTTTATGCATTAGCTCAATCCTCAAACATTGCATGATTAGGATGTCATTAACTTGTGGGTTGGGAAGTAGTAGTTGAGGTAGAACCTATTGCCCTGTTACTATCAAACCCTTGGGAGTTACTTCTACGTGTTGCTTATATTGCTATGTTATGCTCGTAGACGTGGTTTGGGTTTAGCGAATCCATGACAGATGTGAGATGATTAATTAATGGTTTAATTTAAGGTGGCAAATTTAATACAAATCTAGGTGGATTGAGGCACCTGGGGAACCCAGTGTTGTCTGTTTTTATTTTTGGAAATCCCCGGGTACCCGTGTGATCTTCCTATGGACCGCCACCTGTGCTCAAAGGGAATCGAGATTATTCATGCTAGAAACTTCCGTGTGCAGCCACAAGCTACTATGGGCTCTAGCATAGTTGAGTAGGTTACGTGAAGCTCTTGAAGAAGTAGATCAGCAGGTAGTGGGTTTTGTAGGTTTGGTATGGTCTACCTGGAGTAGAGAGTTAATGTTTACGAAAGACTGTGTCTCGGTCATCCGTTTCTCAAACGCCATGTAGTGTGAGAAATCAACGGAGGCGATCGAGTCTTGTGGGGAAAAGTGCGCAAACCTCTGCAGAGTGTACAATCTAATCATGGTTAGCCGTGTCCCCGGTTATGGACAATTTTGAGTATCTAGTACTTGAGTTGTCACATGTATCTCATCACTCTTAACTAATATTGTTGGGTTGTTAACTACTTTAATTGGGATTGAGTTGGGGTTATACCTTCTCAATGTTTCAACCACCATGATAGTTAAATTAAAATTTATTCCTTTGTTGTAGGGAAAAATTGGCTTTTCATAAAACTATAACCATAGAGCTTTCCACCAGCCATATATGCATGTAGTGATAGCATTATTCATTTACGCTCTATTGTGTTATATTACCAGCATATTCCATGTGTTGACCCGTTCTCGGGCTGCAACGTATTATGTTGCAGACTTTTCAGACGAGGAGTAAGGTTCGTTAGGTCGTTGACGTGCAGCTCAGCTATGTCGTTGGAGTTGATGGACTCACTTTATCTTCCAAGCCTTCCGCTGTTATCGCATTAGATGGCCTTAAGCCATATTATTGTAATAAGTTCTCTTATGAGACATTCAATGTAATAAGTGTGTGATTGCTACTCTGTTATAAATCCTTCGAGTACTGTGTGTGTCAGCATTACTAATCCAGGGATGACACTAAAACACAGAGACTTGACCATCTGAGGTCGGGTCACTACAAGATGGTATCACAGCACACGCTGAGTGTAGGACACGACCACTAAGATAAACCATAGGTCACTCTTCTCTACTCATTTCTGACTCCTCTCCATTTTTTCCACTCTTTAGGATGACGGATATGAAGAACATGTTTGCACAACCGGATGAAGACACACCTTTTGGACGCCACTTGAAGGAAGTCACTAGGTACTTGAACATTGGAATACCAAGCTTCACCGGGACGTACAACGCCACCTTACCTGAAGAGGAGCTGGATGATTCAAGTACAAGTTCCGGAAGGACGTTCTCGCCAACTTCTAAACCCATAGAATTTTCTTTCGAAGCACCCACCTGGAGTCTAGGCAAGAGCATGGCAGCCCACATTACCATGGGACGTATTGGAGAAGTCTACAACAGGGAGCTTAAAGACACCATCTATCAAATATGTGGGCGCCGAGACGAGCAATGGGAAGTAATCAACACCAAGAAGGATAGATCCATTACAGCTTTCATCCAGGAGCTAGACCAGCACATTCGACGTTAGGAGAACCAGATGTGCGCAGACATGATGGAGTTGAAGAAGGCGAGGACCAGGATCATCGAACTGGAGGAAGAACTCAAGTTTACACGCGATGGATATGAGGAGGAAATCAAGACACTCATCGGAGAAGAACGACGACCTAGTTAAGAAGATCGGAGTATTCATGGGAGGACCAAGACCGGAAGAAGAAGGCAGCGACCCCACTTGCCCGGACAACTACATCATCATCGATTTACACCGATTCCGATCCAAGTGATGATGACTACGAAGACGAAGCTGGAGCAGACATCATGGAGTCTTCCACCGATCAAAATTTCTAGATGACCACCATATATTAGTAGTATTTTCCCCATGTACCTAGTATTAGTGAGCACTTTTGTGATAGTCCTAGATCGTTTGTATGCCCTTGCTTGATTGATTGAGTGAAATGATTGTGTTTGCCTCATATGCATATGGGTAGTGTTTTCTCATTAGATCTTTTTTCTATTCTAATCTCTTTCATCTAAACCCATTAGATGCCTCCGAGACATGACACGTGTTTTGTTTTCCCACCGGAGCTCACCCAGTTGATCCAGCAGCAGAATGCCTTGATGCAATTGCTAGTTCAGAACCAGGGCAACAACAACAACAATAACCCGCCGCCAGTGGACAATTTAGCCCGTTTCCTGAGGTTATAGCCGCCGGCGTTTTCCAGTAGCACCAAGCCAATAGTTGCTGATGATTGGCTACGCCGTATTGGAAGGGAGTTAACCACCGCAGGATGCACAGATGCTGAGAAGGTGCGCTTTGCCGCACATCAATTGGATGGACCAGCAGCCGTATGGTGGGAGAATTACACGGCTACTTTTCCTATATCCAATGTCACTTGGGACCAGTTTCAACAAGTGTTTCGCACGGCCCATGTCTCAACTGGAGCCATGCAGATGAAGAAGCGGGAGTTTCGCAATTTACGCCAGGGAAACCGTACTGTAGCTCAGTACGTGGATGATTTTAGCAAGTTATCACGCTATGCCCCTGATGGTGTGGCCACAGATGCCGCGAAGCAGGAGAAGTTTATGGAAGGGCTGAATGATGAGATGAGCATGCAGTTAACGGTGGCAACTTTCAACAACTACCAGGAGTTGGTAGACAAGGCCCTTATGATGGAAGGACAACAACAGCAGATTGAGAGCCGTAAGAGGAAGTATGGACAAGGGAAGTATAATTCAGGAGCTCAACAGAAGCCCCGCTTAACCCCTAACTCGGGAGGACTTGTTCACAATCATGGAGGTCACAACCACACTGGCACTCCAACCCAGCTAACCAAAATGGTGCTAAGAATGGGAATGGGAACGGAGTTAATAACAATCAGAACCACTCCAACCCAGCTACACCCGCCAAAAGGGACCTAAGTCAAGTTACTTGCTTTAAGTGCGGGAAGACAGGGCACTATGCCAATGATTGCCTCAAGGAAGGAATGGAAACGGAAATGGGAGCGCTGGGAAGAAGCCCAATCCATTCAACAAAGGACAAGTGAACCACGTTAACATGGAGGAAGTTGAAGAGCAGCCGAACGCGGTAATAGGTAAGTTTTTGGTTAAGTCATTTACTGCTCTTGTTCTTTTCAATACTGGTGCATCGCATTCATACATATCAAGGGGATTTGTGGATAAGTTTAAGCTACCAACCCAAACCCTTAGGACCCCTCTTTTAGTGAGATCGCCTGGAGCAGAGTACATGGCTATCCGATGGTGCAACCAGATACCCCTAACCATTGGCACGCATGTTTTTCCGTCTGACCTAATTATCTTGGCGTTGCAAGGATTGGATGTGATATTAGGTATGGACTGGATGTCAAAGTATGGAGGAAGTACTGACTGTGCTAGCAAATCAATTTATCTTACCACCCCGGAGGGAAAAAGGATTAAGTATGTATCTAGGCATGTGCCTAGGAGGAGCCAAGTGAATGCCCTCACGGGAGTTGTACAGGAGGAAGTGCCTGTAGTAAAGGATTTTCCGGATATTTTCTCGGAGGAGTTACCAGGCATGCCACCCGATTGAGACATCGAGTTCCTGATAGAGCTATTGCCAGGTATAGGGCCAATATCCAAGAGACCCTATCGGATGCCCGCGAATGATCTCGAGGAAATTAAGAAACAGATCAAGGAGTTGTTTGAGAAAGGTTACATTCGAAGGAGTTCATCACCTTGGGGAGCTCCAGTGCTTTTGGTGGAGAAGAAGGATAAATCCCTCAGGATGGTTGTTGATTACCGAGCCTTGAATGAAGTAACGATAAAGAACAAGTATCCACTACCAATGATCAATGATCTGTTTGATCAGTTGCAAGGAGCTAAGGTGTTTTCAAAGATTGATCTACGATCGGGATACCACCAGTTGAAGATCCGAGAGAAGGATATACCAAAGACAGCGTTCACCACGCAGTATGGATTATATGAGTATACGGTCATGTCGTTTGGACTAACTAACGCCCCTACCTATTTCATGAGTATGATGAACAAGGTGTTCATGGAATATTTGGACAAGTTTGTTGTGGTGTTTATTGATGATATTATGGTATACTCGAAGAACGAAGAGGAGCACAAGGAGCACTTGCGTTTAGTTCTCGAGAAACTCAGGGAACACCAGTTATACGCCAAATTCAGCAAGTGCGAGTTTTGGTTGAAGGAAGTTGGATTTCTTGGGCATGTTATATCAGGAGAGGGTATAGCAGTAGATCCCAGTAAGGTTCAGTCAGTCACTGAATGGTTGGCACCCACTTCAGTCGGCGAGATCCGCGGTTTCCTTGGACTCGCAGGATATTATCGGAGGTTCATTGAGAAATTTTCTAAAATTGCTAAGCCAATGACTGAATTGCCGAAGAAGGATACTAAGTTTAAATGGACAGAGGATTACGAGGCAAGTTTTCAAGAGTTGAAGAAACATTTGACTACAGCCCCAGTGCTAACATTGCCAGATATACATAAGGAGTTTCAAGTGTATTGTGACGCCTCACGCTTGGGACTTGGATGTGTGCTTATGTAGGACGGGAAGGTTGTTTCGTATGCCTCATGACAACTGAAGCCCCATGAGTTGAACTATGCCACGCACGATTTGGAGCTAGCAGTAGTAGTGCATGCATTGAAGACTTGGAGATATTATCTTATTGGAAACCGTTGTGATGTGTACACAGATCATAAGAGTTTGAAGTACATTTTCACACAGAAGGAGTTGAACCTTAGACAGAGGAGATGGTTGGAACTTATAAAGGATTACGATATGAAGCTACACTATCATCCAGGGAAGGCCAATGTCGTAGCAGACGCTTTGAGCCGGAAGAGTTACGCTAATAACCTTGAAAGTAAGGGATTGCCAAAGGAGTTAGCTTAAGATATCATGGAACTTTGGTAGGAGATTGTTCCAAGAGGTTTCATTGCAACAATGGAAGTTCAGTCTACATTGTTGGACAAGATTCGAGAAGCTCAGAAGGAGGACAAAGAGATTGCTGAGATAAAGGAGAAGATGAGCAAAGGAAAGGCCAAAGGTTTTCGCGAGGATGAGCATAATACCTTATGGTTTGAGGACCGAGTTATGTGCCCAATAACCCAGAGATCAGGAAGTTAATACTTCAGGAGGCCCATGACTCACCATACTCGATACACCCCGGAAACACCAAGATGTATTTGGATTTAAAAGAACGTTTCTGGTGGACTTGTATGAAGAAGGATATTGCCGAGTATGTAGCCGTATGTGATGTATGTCAGAGAGTGAAGGTAGAGCATCAGAAGCCAGCAGGACTGTTACAGCCTACATCGATTCCCGGATGGAAGTGGGATAAACTTGGCATGGACTTTATCACCGGATTGCCCAGGACCAAAGCAGGATATGACTCAATATGGGTAGTAGTGGATCGTTTGACCAAAGTAGCTCACTTCATCCCAGTGAAAACAACTTATACAAGTGCAAAGTTGGCCAAGATATATATGCCCAGGATCGTATGTTTGCATGGAGTTCCGAGGACCATCGTATCAGATAGAGGAACACAGTTTACTTCCAAGTTTTGGCATCAGTTAGACCCTAGGTACGAGATTGAAGTTCAGTACATCATTTCACCCACAGACAGATGGACAGACAGAGAGAGTCAACCAGATTCTGGAGGACATGTTGAGAGCCTGTGCGCTAAATTATGGATCTAGTTGGGATGACAATTTACCTTACGCAGAGTTCTCATACAACAATAGCTACTGTGCCGGTTTGAAGATGGCACCGCTCAAGCTCTGTATGGACGCAGATGTAGAACACCCCTGATGTGGGATGTGGTAGGAGACTGTCAGTTGTTTGGACCAGATTTGATCAAGGAGTCGGAGGAGAAGGTTAAACTGATCCGTGATAGACTGAAGATTGCCCAGTCTAGGCAGAAGAGTTATGCAGATTCAAAACGCAAGGAGGTAATTTATGAGATTGGAGACAGAGCATATCTGCGAGTATCACCCTTGCGAGGAGTGAAACGTTTTGGAGTGAAGGGAAAATTAGCTCCAAGATTTGTAGGACCGTATCGTGTTCTGGAACGTATGGGAGAAGTTGCCTACAAACTGGAGTTACCTGAAGGATTGTCAGGAGTTCACGATGTGTTCCACGTCTCACAGTTGAAGAAGTGTCATGTTGAGATGGCCGATATACCATTAAGAGATACAGTACCCCTGGAGGCGATACAGTTGGACAGTAATTTGACTTATGAGGAGAAGCCAGTGAAGATTCTTGACTTTGACAGCCGAGTCACTCGCAGCAAGGTTATCAAGTTTTGCAAAGTTCAGTGGAGCCACCATACCGAGGAGGAAGCCACCTGGGAACGAGAGGATGATATTCGCAAGGACCACTCGCACCTATTTTCTAGCCAACCCGAATCTCGAGGACGAGATTCATCTTAAGGGGGGTAGGTTTGTAACATCCCAAATTTTCAATTTGGAATGTTATACATAGGTCCTCCATGCATATCATATTTTATTGCATCTTCGTTCCGCAGTCCTCGAAATCCTAAGCAACTCAAGGACCCTCGGAGAGAGTTGGGGATTTTCCGTTTTTCATATTTAATTTTTATCAAATAATGAGAACGAGGATTTTTTATTTTAACTATTTTTCTCTCCAAAAAATATTTCATAATAAAAATGAGAGGAGGTAATATGACTTCTCCAAAACAATTGAAATATTGGAGGAAAAATGTTAAAATCATTTGTTGGATTTTATTTGATTTTATTTGAATTTTATTTGCGTTAGAAAAATTGCACGTTTTCAAAAATTGCATTTTAGGGCCAAGAAAATGTTCATCTCGTTCTAAATATTGCATTTAGACGGTGAAAATTTGTTTTGGCATTTTTAGATTTTTATTTATTTTTCTAGGATTGTTCTATGTCCCGGCGGAATCTATTTAAAAAAACTCACACGCGTGCCCGCACCCGACTGGGCCAAGGCCCAGCCAGGCCGGCCCAACCGCCGCCGCCGGCTTCCTTGCCCCGCCGTCGTGTCCGAGGCGGACACCGCCTCCCGCCGCTGCCGCTTGCCCCCTTCCCCAAGCCGCCAGACTTCGCCGCCTCACCACCACCACCCGCCACCACCACCGCCTCGGAGCCCGAGCCGAGCCCGAGCCTGGCCACCGCCCGAGCCCCGCCACCGCCAGAGCGCCGCCGCCACCCCGCCGAGCCCGAGCCCCGCCGGAACCCTGCCGGAGTCGAGCGAGGTAGCCGCCCCGCCGCCCCGGTTTTCCAAAGAAAACCGTTTCGGTTTTTTTAGAAAACCCTAGGTTTCCGTTTTTTATTTTAGATCGATTTACTTCTTCGGTTTATTTATTTAGCGAGCGTTTGCTCGTTCATTCGTTTTAACGAACGCGTTCTTCGTTTAGGTTCAGATAACGAACGTTCGTTCGTTAAGCTATTCGGCACTTTTCTTTTTATCGGATTTATTCCGCGATTTTTCTGATCGCGATTTCTGATCCGATGTTCGATCTAGTATCACTTTTCGCTCGTTTATCAGAATTAGGCGATTCAAGCGCCTAGAGTTTTGTCTCGAAGCCCTCTTTCTGAATAACCAACTCAAATAAGTCTTGTTCCTTTCGCCGTTTGAGTTTCGTTGCTCCGTTTGGTTTGATTTTTTGCAAACCGGAGTTCTTAAGTTGAACTTTCTGTTCAGCCTCTTTTAGTTGAAGTTTTGCTTGTGCATCTTTGCTTGTTGCTTATGTCTGTTATTGTTTGCTTGCGATAGATTTCCCGCAGTGCGAAGCGTGTTACTACGAGTCTCTAGGATACGCGAATCGTCAGCAAGGTAAGTAAAACTTTGATCATACTCTTTCCATACCCTGTTTTTATGCATTAGCTCAATCCTCAAGCATTGCATGATTAGGATGTCATTAACTTGTGGGTTGGGAAGTAGTAGTTGAGGTAGAACCTATTGCCCTGTTACTATCAAACCCTTGGGAGTTACTTCTACGTGTTTCTTATATTGCTATGCTATGCTCGTAGACGTGGTTTGAGTTTGAGTGAATCCATGACAGATGTGAGATGGTTAATTAATGGTATAATTTAAGGTGGCAACTTTAATACACATCTGGGTGGATTGAGGCACCTGGGGAACCCAGTGTTGTCTATTTTTATTTTTGGAAATCCCGGGGTACCGGTGTGATCTTCCTGTGGACCGCCACCCAGGCTCAAAGGGAACTGAGATTATTCATGCTAGAAACTTCCGTGTGCAGCCATAAGCTACTATGGGCTCTAGCATAGTTGAGTAGGTTACGTGAAGCTCTTGAAGAGGTAGATCAGCAGGTAGTGAGTTTTGTAGGTTTGGTATGGTCTACCCGGAGTAGAGAGTTAATGTTTCTGAAAGACCGTGTCTCGGTCATCCGTTTCTCAAACACCACGTAGTGCGAGAAATCAACGGAGGCGATCGAGTCTTGTGGGGAAAGTGCGCAAACCTCTGCAGAGTGTACAATCTAATCATGGTTAGTCGTGTCCCCGGTTATGGACAATTTTGAGTATCTAGTTCTTGAGTTATCACATGTATCTCATCACTCTTAACTAATATTGTTGGGTTGTTAACTACTTTAATTGGGATTGAGTTGGGGTTATACCTTCTCAATGTTTCAACCACCATGATAGTTAAACTAAAATTTATTCCTTTGTTGTAGGAAAAATTGGCTTTTCGCAAAACTATAACCATAGAGCTTTCCACCAGCCATATATGCATGTAGTAATAGCATTATTCTGTTTCTGCTCTATTGTGTTATATTGCCAGCATATTCCATGTGCTGGCCCGTTCTCTCGCCCCTCCCAAGCCATGGGAGCCAAGGAATAGAGGGGAAACCCTCCTCCCATCTAGGGAGGAGGTCAAGGAAGAAGAAGAAGAAGGGGGGCTCTCTCCCCCTTGCTTCCGGTGGCGCCGGAGCGCTGCCGGGGGCCATCATCATCACCGCGATCTTCACCAACACCACCGTCATGTTCACCAACATCTCCATCACCTTCCCTCTTCTATATTTAGCGGTCCACTCTCCCGCAACCCGTTGTACCCTCTACTTGAACATGGTGCTTTATGCTTCATATTATTATCCAATGATGTGTTGCCATCCTATGATGTCTGAGTAGATTTTCGTTGTCCTATTGGTGGTTGATGAATTGCTATGATTGATTTAATTTTCTTGTGGTTATGTTGCTGTCCTTTGGTGCCCATCATGTGAGCTGCCACAAGGGATCACACCATAGGGTTAGTTGTATGTCGATAGGACTATGTATTGGAGGGCAAGAGTGACAGAAGCTTCAACCTAGCATAGAAATTGATGCATACGGGATTGAAGGGGGACCAATATATCTTAATGCTATGGTTGGGTTTTACGGTAATGAAAGTTAGCAGTTGCGGATGCTTGCTAATAGTTCCAATCATAAGTGCATAGCATTCCAAGTAAGGGATGACATGCTAGCAGTGGCCTCTCCCACATAATACTTGCTATCGGTCTAGTAAAATAGTCAATTGCTTAAGGGACAATTTCACCACACCTACCATCACTTTTCCACACTCGCTATATTTACTTTAGTTGTGTCTTTACCTTAACAGCCCCTAGTTTTATTTACGTGCTCTTTATTATCTTGCAAACCTATCCTATCGCACCTAAAAAGTACTTCTAGTTTCATACTTGTTCTAGGTAAGGCGAACGTCAAGCGTGCGTAGAGTTGTATCGGTGGTCGATAGAAATTTAGGAATATTTGTTCTACCTTTAGCTCCTCGTTGGGTTCGACACTCTTACTTATCAAAAACTGTTGCGATCCCCTATACTTGTGGGTAATCAAGACCTTTTTCTGGCGCCGTTGCCGGTGAGCCATAGTGTCGGGTGAATATTCTCGTGTGTGCTTGTTTGCTTTATCACTAAGTAATTTTTATTTGCTGTTCTAAGTCGTTCTCTATCTTTAGTTATGGATATGGAACGCAAAATACTAAAAAAAATTAGCTGTACTTGCTACTCATGAGAATGGGGTAACTCCTAAAACCCTCGATTCTCATTATGTGAGAAATATTATGTACTACTTTGATAATCCTGAGAAAACCCCATTCAACTTTATAATGGGAGACACGTTGGATCAACGTGAATACTTTAGGGATTATCGCTCGACACAAAAAGGGAAACTATTATGTGATCAATTTATTATGTTGCAGTGGTATGCTAGACAACTATGCTTGGAATATGATTATACTTGTTGCTCTAGGACGGAAGCTCCACACCTTCCCTTTTCATGCAAATTTAATGATAATGAAACCTTGGCTTCTTATGCTAATGGTATATATGATTACTATGATGTGGAACAAATAGAAGAATTTGTTGCTTTTAAGGCTGCTTATGAAATTGAATTTTTGTTCGAAAAGTATGAAGCATTAGATGATGATGTTTATAGGCGTGAAAATCTTGCTATACTTAGATATTGCTATGAGAATTATGAATATAATGCCTATATTAATGCACTTATTAAGAAAGTCTCCGCTGTCCAAGAAGAGACTAATATTTTGCAGGAATCTATGGAAGAAGAAATTGATGAAACTATGAGCTCATTGGATGAAAAAGATGAGGAGGAGAGCGAAGAACAAAAGGAGGAAGAGCGGATTGATCATCCATGCCCACCTTCTAATGAGAGTAACTCTTCAACTCATACATTGTTTAATTCCCCTTCATGCTTACCGAAGGATGATTGCTATGATAACTGTTATGATCCATATGATTCTTTTGAAATATCCCTTTTTAATGATGCTTGCTATGCTTGTGGCAAAGATGCCAATATGAATTATGCTTATGGAGATGAACTTGCTATAGTTCCTTATGTTAAACATGAAATTGTTGCTATTGCACCCACGCATGATAGTCCTATTATCTTTTTGAATTCTCCCGATTATACTATATCGGAGAAGTTTGCCCTTATTAAGGATTATATTGATGGGTTGCCTTTTACCGTTGTGCATGATGATTTTGATAAATATAATATGCATGTGCTTGCTGCTCCTACTTGCAATTATTATGAGAGAGGAACTATATCTCCGCCTCCTTATGTTTCCAATATGATAGAATTGCAAGAACTGCTTATACTATGCATTGGCCTTTACTATGTGTGCATGAATTGTTCTTTTATGACATGCCGATGCATATGAAGAGAGTTAGACTTCGTCATTGCATGATATATGTTACTTTGTGCTCACTACTAAATTACAAAGCATTGCTAATTAAAATTGGCTTTGATATACCTTGGGATCCTGGTGGATTCATTACTTGAGCACTAAATGCCTAGCTTAATGGCTTTAAAGAAAGCGCTGCCAGGGAGACAACCCAGAAGTTTTAGAGAGTCATTTATTTCTGTTGAGTGCTTTCTTATAGTTTAAAAACAACAAAAATAAAGAGGGGAACCCAAAACTTTTTCAAAAAAGAAAAGCGAAAGTGAGAGAGACAAGCATTGTTGAAGTGGGAGCTAGCATTGAACTTTGTTCATGCTCACGGCAACTTTGTGAATCTTGATTACAGAAACTTTTCAACAAAAATAATTATCCCCTTGTACAATTTCATTGTATTATAAAAATAATGTGCCAAGGTTTGCCTTTCGGATGTTTACGATGCTTGTTGGTTTGTACGGTGCAGGACAAAAACTTTGGCTGTAGTGCGTGAATTTTAATTTTTTTTACTGGAACGTCAAATGGTTCTGATTATTTTTGAAATGTCTTCCTGTACAAATTGTTTATTTTTACTAATTTTTGCAGAATTTTTCAAGTATCAGAAGTATGGTGAATGTTCAGATTATTACAGACGGTTCTGTTTTAGACAGATTCTGTTTTTGATGCATAGTTTGCTTGTTTTGATGAAACTATCAATTTATATCAGTGGATTAAGCCATGAAAAAGTTATATTACAGTAGACACAATGCAAAAACAAAATATGAATTGGTTTGCAACAGTACTTAGAATAGTGATTTGCTTTATTATACTAACGGATCTTATCGAGTTTTTTTGTTGGAGTTTTGTGTGGATGAAGTGTTCGATGATCGAGAAGGTCTCGATGTGAGAAGAAGGAAGAGAGGCAAGAGCTCAAGCTTGGGGATGCCCGAGGCACCCCAAATAAATATTCAAGGAGAATCAAGCGTCTAAGCTTGGGGATGCTGGGGAGGCATCCCCTCTTTCTTCAACAAATATCGATATGTTTTCGGATTCGTTTCGTTCATGCATTATGAGCAAGTCTTGGAGCGTCTTTTGCATTTAGTTTTCATTTTTATTTTATGCACCATGCTGGTATGAGATGGTCCTTGGTTGATTTATAGAATGCTCATTGCACTTCACTTATATCTTTTGAGTATGGCTTTATAGAATGCTTCATGTGCTTCACTTATATCATTTGAAGTTTGGATTGCCTGTTTATCTTTACATAGACAACCGCCATTTGTAGAATGCTCTTTTGCTTCACTTATATCTGTTAGAGTTTGGGCATATATTTTGTAGAAAGAGTTAAACTCTCTTGCTTCACTTATATCTATTTAGAGAGATGACAGGAACTGGCCATTCACATGGTTAGTCATAAAATCCTACATAAACTTGTAGATCGCTGAATATGATATGTTTGATTCCTTGCAATAGTTTTGCGATATAAAAGTGGTGATATTAGAGTCGTGCTAGTTGAGTAATTGTGAAATTGAGAAATACTTGTGTTGAGGTTTGCAAGTCCTGTAGCATGCACGTATGGTGAACCGTTATGTAACGAAGTCGGAGCATGAGGTGTTTATTGATTGCCTTCCTTATGAGTGGCGGTCGGGGATGAGCGATGGTCTTTTCCTACCAATCTATCCCCCTAGGAGCATGCGCATAGTACTTTGTTTTGATGACTAATATATTTTTGCAATAAGTATGTGAGTTCTTTATGACTAATGTTGAGTCCATGGATTATACGCACTCTCACCCTTCCATCATTGCTAGCCTCTTTGGTACCGTGCATTGCCCTTTCTCACCTCGAGAGTTGGTGCAAACTTCGCCGGTGCATCCAAACCCCGTGATATGATACGCTCTGTCACATATAAGCCTCATTATATCTTCCTCAAAACAGCCACCATACCTACCTATTATGGCATTTCCATAGCCATTTCGAGATATATTGCCATGCAACTTCCGTCATCATCATATAGATGACTTGAGCATTTATCTTCATATTGCTTTGCATGATCGTAAGATAGCTAGCATGATGTTTTCATGGCTTGTCCATTTTTTTATGTCATTGCTACGCTAGATCATTGCACATCCCAGACATCACGGGAGGCATTCATAGAGTCATATCTTTGTTCTAGTATCGAGTTGTAATATTGAGTTGTAAGTAAATAAAAGTGTGATGATCATCATTACTAGAGCATTGCCCCAGTGAGGAAAGGATGATGGAGACTATGATTCCCCCACAAGTCGGGATGAGACTCCGGACGAAAAAAAATAAAAAAAGAAGAAGAGAAAGGCGAAAAAAAGAGAAGGCCCAAAAAAGAAAAAAAGAAAAAAAATGAGAGAAAAAGAGAGAAGGGGCAATGTTACTATCCTTTTACCACACTTGTGCTTCAAAGTAGCACCATGTTCTTCATATAGAGAGTCTCTTGAGTTATCACTTTCATATCTTTGGTGGGAATTTTCATTATAGAACTTGGCTTGTATATTCCAACGATGGGCTTCCTCAAATGCCCTAGGTCTTCATGAGCAAGCAAGTTGGATGCACACCCACTTAGTTTCAGTTTGAGCTTTCATACACTTATAGCTCTTAGTGCATCCGTTGCATGGCAATCCCTAGTCCTCACATTGATATCTATTAATGGGCATCTCCATAGCCCGTTGATACGCCTAGTTGATGTGAGACTTTCTCCTTTTTTGTCTTCTCCACATAATCCCTATCATCATATTCTATTCCACCTATAGTGCTATGTCCATGGCTCACGCTCATGTATTGCGTGAAAGTTGAAAAGGTTTGAGAACATCAAAAGTATGAAACAATTGCTTGGCTTGTCATCGGGGTTGTGCATGATGTGAATGCTTTTTTTTACCATGAAGACTGCAGGGCTTAAGCCCCACAACATTTTATTAATAAACGACAGAAACCATACAAGATATCCTCAAGGTGAGGAAAAAGAACAAAAAGAAAGAAGACTCTAAAGAAATCTATACAAAAAAAGGGGGGTGTAATATACCTAATATGTACAAAAAAGGGGGGGATGTGAATGCTTTGTGTGGTGAAGATGGAGCATAGCCAGTCTATATGATTTTGTAGGGATGAGCTTTCTTTGGCTTTGTTATTTCAATAAGACATAATTGCTTGGTTGGTATGATTGAAGTATTATTGTTTTTATGTCAAAGGATAGACTATTGCTTTGAATCACTCGTGTCTTAATATTCATGCCATGATTAGACATATGACTAAGATTATGCTAGGTAGCAATCCACATCAAAAATTATTCTTTTTAATCATTTACCTACTCGAGGACGAGCAGGAATTAAGCTTGGGGATGCTGATACGTCTCCGTCATATCTATAATTTTTTATTGTTCCATGCCAATATTATTCACTTTCATATACTTTTTGGCAACTTTTTATATTATTTTTGGGACTAACATATTGATCCAAAGTGCTCAGTGCGGTTCATGTCTCATTGCATGTTTTATGTTTCGCAGAATATCCATATCAAACGGAGTCCAAACAGGATAAAAACGGACGGAGCTTATTTTTGGAAAATATGGAAAATTCCGGAAGAAAAATCCACGCGAGACGGTGCCCGAGGTGGTCACGAGGTAGGGGGCGCGCCTGACCCCCCTGGGCACGCCCCCTACCCGCGTGAGCCCACCGTAAGGCGGTTGATGCTCTTCTTTTGCCGCAAGAAAGCTAATATTCAGAAAAAATCATGGCGAAGGTTTCAGGCCAATCGGAGTTACGGATCTCCATATATACGCGAAACGGTGAAACAGAGCTAGAAGAGAACGCAGAAACAGAAATAGATCCAATCTCGAAGGGGCTCTCGCCCCTCCCAAGCCATGGGAGCCAAGGAACAGAGGGGAAACCCTCCTCACATCTAGGGAGGAGGGCAAGGAAGAAGAAGAAGAAGGGGGGGTTCTCTCCCCCTTGCTTCCGGTGGCGCCGGAGCGCGGCCGGGGGCCATCATCATCACCGTGATCTTCACCAACACCACCATCATCTTCACCAACATCTCCATCACCTTCCCCCTTCTATATTCAGCGGCTCACTCTCCCGCAACCCGCTGTACCCTCTACTTGAACATGGTGCTTTATGCTTCATAGTATTATCCAATGATGTGTTGCCATCCTATGATGTCTGAGTAGATTTTTGTTGTCCTATTGGTGGTTGATGAATTGCTATGATTGATTTAATTTGCTTGTGGTTATGTTGCTGACCTTTGGTGCCCATCATATGAGCTGCCACAAGTGGATCACACCATAGGGTTAGTTGTATGTTGATAGGACTATGTATTGGAGGGCAAGAGTGACAGAAGCTTCAACCTAGCATAGAAATTGATGCATACGGGATTGAAGGGGGACCAATATATCTTTATGCTATGGTTGGGTTTTACCTTGATGAACGTTAGTAGTTGCGGATGCTTGCTAATAGTTGCAACCATAAGTGCATAGAATTCCAAGTAAGGGATGACATGCTAGCAGTGGCCTCTCCCACATAATACTTGCTATCGGTCTAGTAAAATAGTCAATTGCTTAAGGGACAATTTCGCGACACCTACCATCACTTTTCCACACTTGCTATATTTACTTTAGTTGTGTCTTTACCTTAGCAGCCCTAGTTTTATTTACGTGCTCTTTATTATCTTGCAAACCTATCCTATCGCACCTACAAAGTACTCCTAGTTTCATACTTGTTCTAGGTAAGGTGAACGTGAAGCGTACGTAGAGTTGTACCGGTGGTCGATAGAACTTTAGGGAATATTTGTTCTACGTTTAGCTCCTCGTTGGGTTAGACACTCTTACTTATCGAAAACTGTTGCGATCCCCTATACTTGTGGGTTATCACATCGGCCCATAGATTTGACCGCGTGACGCAGTCGAAGTTGATTACATGTGCACATAAAAATAGTGCAAGACAAAGGTACTAACAAGTAATTATAGTAAAAAAAGTTCTTCTGCTTAATTAACTCAAGCGAAGTAAATAATTAAATAAATGTGGCCTGAGCGCTGAGCTCGGCACGGCGGAGTGGCCGCGCGGAGACGCCGGCAGAGGGACGCGCGCCGAGGTGACCCCAAAACTTGGTCGACGCAGGCGAGATGATGACATCGGTCCGCCATGACACCGTCTACATGCATGAAGTAGCACAAGACAGATAATAATAACAAAATAAAGAAAAGAAAATTTCTTTACAATGTTTTTTATGTAAAATATATTATTAAAGGAGATTTGGCCTGGCGCGAGGCCGATGTGTCGCAAGGCGTCGGCGTGACGAGGTGATAAAATCCGAATTCGTAGGGTCGCCCGGGTTACGGAAAGATGAGTGCGGGAAAACGACGGCATATCGGATCGCCCTAAGACGACGGCCTCAAGGTAGACCACACTACAAAACTTGCAGTATGAACAATCATGGAGGAGTAGAAAATACCTTTTGAGATATTATTAATATGCACAATATGAATAAATAGAACAATTGCACCTGGTGATTTATCCGACAAAGTCCAAACTGATGACGGATAAGGTGATTATGGACGCGGGACGTCCTGGCCGAGAGTGCCCGGATCCGATCTGATTGCAAACAAATAGTACAACGTGGCAGCGATGATTTTGCTGGAGAGAAAATTTACATGAAATAGATCTGACTGAAAAAATATCACCTGATCATCCCATCGCTCCGCGGCGATCACCCAACAGGCTCTCAATGAAAGCACCAATGTCGGTTCAATATCCGGCGTATCTCGTAGTAGGGGTCCTAAGCTAGGCGTCTTGGAGCGATGGTAACATGGACACGGGGTTGTTACCCAGCTTCGGGCTCTCTTGACGAGATAATACCCTACATGCTGCTTTTGATTGTTTTCATATGGGTGTAGTACAGAGTACATGTATCTACCATGAGATTGTAGTAATGAATATGAGATATTCTATTAACTAGCCTGGCCTCGATTTATATAAGATACCGGAGGCCTAGGGTTTAGGAGAGTCCTTTTCTTGGGCACCAAGTCTTGTGGAGTCTTCCTTGTATGCAGTAGGGGTTGTCCGAACTGGCCCATGAGTATGCGGCCATGGGGTCCTCGGCCCAATCTAACTAATCGGGAGACGACATAGTGAGTACCCCCTAGTCCAGGACACCGTCACCAACGCATGCACAATATCATCGGCACCAAATGGATCCACCACAACAAGCAAGACGAAAATGGCCTTGTGGTGAGGAATAAGGCACGGCTTGTAGCTCAAGGCTACACAAAGGTTGAAGGAATTGATTCGATGAAACTTTTGCACCTGTTGCTAGACTTGAGGCTATTCACATATTACTTGGTTATGCTAACCATCATAATATCATCATCTATCAAATGGATGTGAAAAGTGCATTCCTCAATGGTAAGCTTGAGGAAGAAGTATATGTTTCTCAACCCCCAGGTTTTGAAGATCCAAAGCATCCTGACAAAGTCTTCAGACTCAATAAGGCCCTCTATGGCCTCAAGCAGGCCCCTCGGGCGTGGTATGATACTTTGAAGGAATTCCTCATGAAGAAAGGCTTCAAACCCGGTTCACTTGACCCAACTCTTTTCACCAAAACAAAGGATGATGAATTATTCGTGTGCCAAATATATGTTGATGATATCATCTTTGGTTGTACTGACCAACGTTACAGTGATGAATTTGCCTATATGATGAGTGAAGAATATCAAATGTCTATGATGGGAGAACTAAAATTCTTCTTAGGTCTTTAGATACGTCAACGGCGCAATGGCATCTTCATATCTTAGGAGAAATACCTCAAGGATGTATTGAGGAAATTCGGCATGCAAGATTGCAAAGGCGTCAAAATCCCTATGCCCACAAATGGCCATCTATGCACTGATGAAAATGGTATTGACTTTGATCAAAACGTATACCGCTCCATGATTGGCTCTTTATTGTATTTATGTGCATCTAGGCCAGATATTATGCTTAATGTTTGCATGTGTGCCCGCTTTCAAGCTACCCAGGAGGAGTCACACCATATGCTGTGAAACATATTCTTCGATATCTAGCTCACACTCCAACACTTGGATTATGGTATCCCAAGAGCTCAGCTTTTGATCTCATTGGATATTCAGACTCTGACTATGCTAGTTACCATGTGGACCACAAGTCAACATCAGGCAGATGTCATTTCCTGGGACGATCCTTGGTATGTTGGTCCTCGAAGAAACAGAACTGCATATCACTTTCTACTGCTGAAGTTGACTACATTGCTGCTGGTTCGTGCTGTGCCCAATTTCTATGGAAGAACCAAACCCTCAAGGACTATGGTATCAATGTGAAAAATGTGCCTCTCTACTGTGACAATGAGAGTGCCATCAAGATTGCTCACAACCCAGTTCAGCACTCGAAGACAAAGGACATCCAGATTCGTCATCATTTCTTCGTGATCATGTGTTGAAGGGCGACATCTCCATCGAGCACGTGAAGATTGAAGAACAGCTAGCCGATATCTTCACAAAGCCCTTGGATGAGAAGAGATTTAGCAAGTTGTCGTGTTAGCTAAATATCTTAGAATCTTTGAATTTCTTTGAAAAGGACACACGTCCTAACACTTATGCAAAATTGATGACTTAGATGTGCAACACACAAAGTATCATTTTTCTTCAATCAATGAAGACTAACCCTCTAAGTGTGAAGAAATTAACGAAAAATTTGATTCTCAGAGCCCAACGACAATTGCACGAGGCGTCTGAAATCATCATTCTTATACGGTGGTTCACGCACCAACAAAAGTTGAAAAATTTCAATTTGAGCTTTTCCTCAGTTTTTGAAATTCCTCAGTTGTTCAATTTCTTCAACTTTGCATTGTCTTCACTCTTTCCATCGTTGTTCTTCATTGACTACATATATATATATATATATATATATATATATATATATATATATATATATATGAGTTTTAAGTCCTCTATAGCATTCACTTATTGCTAATTCTTCAAGTTGCCTTTTCTGCTAAGTGAATGTGATCGGACCCTTCCCCCTCTGTGCTAAACTCAACCCAATATGTTCACAAATTCTTCATGTGCGTTCTATTTGAAACCCGTTCATAATCTTCACTGTGTCCTTGTCAGCTGAAGAATTTGCGAACGAATCATTAAAATATTCTTATCTGAATTTTTGGCTTTTGCCGCTCAAACCGTTCCACATTCCACGATAGGATTTATCTATTCACCCACGATCTCACACGATCGCCACTGCTCTGTACGTGGGTGACACATGTTGCTAGGATGAGAAGAGCCAGGGGCACGTTCGTCCAATTTCCTGGGTGAGCGGTTTTTCACCTCGGCTATATATACCCCTCACCCTCCTCGGACTTCATTTACCCTGCTCGACCTCACTTCCCCTCGCTCGATCTTCTAGACCTAGCGCCGCCGCTACTTCAATCGTTGTGGTGAGGAAGAGCTTCACTGCCTCGAACTCGTCGTCGTCGTACTCGCGCCGGCCGCGGAAATCTTCACTCCGCCGCCGCCATAGCTGTCTTCCTCTGCCAACTTAGGGCGTGGAAGATCTGGACTGACGAACTTCCAATCTACTACTCCCAGTTCGTCGTGTTCTTCATCAAGGGTAATTAAAATTTATTTTTACTGCCCTTGTTGATTCTGATGATTTCCACAAAATCTTCAAAAGGGGTTTATTCTTCAACTCCACACTCGTTAACACCTCACATGCATTTGTTCTTGATTTGTTTCTTTAAGCAACATTTTTCTTCAAGATTCCTCAATTGTGTGGATTTTCAATCTATACAACTCAGAAACCTAAGTCAAAGAACGCTTAGTGAAATTCCTAAAGATACCTCTGGTCAAATTCCTCAAACTTGCTCTTTTTGCAAAAACTTATGAGAATGCATATGACCTCTCCAAATCTTCACACCTATACTCTGTTCACAGGTACACATGTCCGCTGCTGAATCACTAGGTCCTCATCAACTTAACTCTTGTGCAGCCTTCCTCGAAGACAAATTGCATACCTCTTCAGAGAACTCAATTATTCAAAATCCTGAGCTGAAGAAAATGGCTGATGGCAAGAAACCTCAGAAAGGAGGGAAGAAGTTGGAAGTCAACACTGCTTTTGAAATCCCTGATGACATCTACACAGGGTATTGCAGTCCTGATGAGGCAATTCATGGAAAAGAAACGAAGAATGAGCGCAAAGTGCGCATTCAGAGGATTGAGAGGAGATGGGCCAGAGAATGGAGGGAATATCGTTATGTCACACCCAAGTACATGAAGAAATTTGATGTACACCCTCCATGCCCAAGACCTCCACTGGCACCTGGCCAAGAAGTTGATCCCTCTAGCGTCAGAAGAGGTGAGGAATTTCCAGCTGAATGGGCCAAGCGACAAGCTAAAATGGCCAAAGTGGCAAAAGAAGTAGTGAAGAAATTCAATTAAGACACTGCTACTGCTGCTACTGAGGCTTCTGGTAGCAAGTCCAAGAAGGCTATGCCTAAGAAGCCAGCTCGCAAACCACCAAGCACCTCAGCAATGCCCTCATGGCCCAGCTCTTATGTGACCTCACGGCAAATTCCTCGAACTGCTCCAGTTCCTCCTGTTGCAAAGCCCTCAGCTCCTCTGGCAAAGTCCTCAGCTCCTGTGCATCTTGCCACGTGCCAAAGGACCACAGGCATCTCAATTGCCTCAGGAGCCTCTGCAAGTTTTTCAGCTCCTCCGTAATCCTCAACAGGCCCCACTTTGCTGAAAACCAAGGCTACTGCTAGACGAGGCTCTAGACCAAGTCCTCACAAGAAGCAGGTTGCCTTTCATGTGCCGCCCAGTGAAGACGAAGCTGATGATTAAGAACTCGCTGAAATCATCAGAGATAGACAGGAAATGGCTGCTAGAGCCAAAGGCACAAATGTGCCTCTTCTGTTGGATCCCAAGTTGATCCTTGATTTCATTGATCTCTGGCAATAGGACCCCAACACACATATGCCTGACTTCAATCTCACTCTTGGCCAAAGTCACATGTTGACCGCCTTCATAGGCGAATAAAAATGGAAGTTTGAGAAGGCCAGACAGTTGAAGAAAGCTCAATACAAGAAGGAGCGCTTTCTGAAGAAGAACATTGTCAAAATGACAACTGATGAACTTGTTGCTATACAGACTGAGATCAAAGGACTAGTGATGAATTCAACACCTACCGTGTAGATTGGCTTGGAGCCAAAGTCAGATTTGTGAAAATGGCTGAAAGATTCACCTCAAATGTTGCTGCCCCATTGCAACATGAATCTCCTCAGGCTGAAGCATCTGGCCAACCAAATGAAGAACATGCCAGCATCGCTGATGAAAATCAGGCTGCTGATGAAAATGAGAGTACCAAGGCTGATGAAGATATTCCAGCCGTTGATGAAATTGCCAGGGCAACCACTAGTGTTGTGTCTGAAGAACAAGCTAGGCCAGCTGAAGCATCTGCTGCTGCGCCTGAAGAAAATGAACCAATTTCCTCTGCTCCTCCTGCACCAATGCCAAGTCATGTTCTTCCTTCTGCATCAGAAGCGAAGAAAACCAAAGCCGTGCAGCGAGCAACAGTGAAGAAAAGGAAAGCATCCGCTGGCAGAGTCTTCTGCACCAAAGAAGGTGAATACTTTGACGAGCTCTTTTGAAAATCCTATTGATGTTGTTCTTGTTTCAAGCATGTGATCAAAGGAGATCGTTCCCTTTGGTGAGGATTATGAAATCCCTAGTGGATCCGATGAAGAAAATATTTCTGCTGCTTCATCAGAGTAGTTGGATGAGGAAATTGATGTGGAGAACATTACGTCCACTCCATTGGTATCATCGCCCATGCCTCAGTTCACAGCTGAAGAGGCAGGCGTTGAGGAAATGGATGGAGAAGAAGACGTGGACATCGGGTCCACCACTCCAGTTCTAAATGATGACTATTGGAAAAGTCATCACCCCAATTCACCCATGTTCACCCCACTGCAACAGATTCCTCAACCCCAGTCCAAACATAAGAAGTTCAAATGGGCTATGATGATCCTCAAGCTTTAGTTCTCACCATCCCTGAAGAAAGTCCAGCCACTAGTGCTTATGTACATGTTGTTGAAGAGATGGAGACTTAGGTTGCTACTGAAGATATTGCTACTAAAATCCCTCAGCCTTCGGCTCCTGAGACTATGATTGCTGAGGCTGTGAAGACATTGACTGATACTCCTCAGCCCAAGCCGAAGAATCCCTTCACAAAGAAGCAGAAGTTCAAAGCTGATGACTTCTTTCATGAGCATGTGTTCTTCACTGACTACACCCCTTATGACTCTACTCGTCTTCGAAGGAAGCGTTTCTCGACAGCAAGCCAGATGAATTTCTATTCTTCTCTGCTTTTTGACAAAGACAAGATCTTTGACCATTAGCATATTCCTCATGTTGACATGGAGTCACTTCCTTGCTTCACCCCCATCCTCACTGTTCTTCATGACACTGGGCTGCTCAACTTCTGCACCGACATTGTTGATTGGAATGAAGAGCTAATTCTTCAGTTCTATGCTATATTGCACATCACAGGCAACACTGACGATGTGAATTCATGGGTGCTGGACTGGATGACAGAGAACACACACTATAAAGCACCAGCCTCTGAATTGCTTCATGCCATGCCTGTCAGTCCTCCACTTGAAGGTGTGCGGCTCATCTACCATGAACCTGAACTATCTGATCATTACATGCAAGTGTTAATGAAGCCACTGAAGCCTGGCCAAGGCCCAAGATCCAAATTCCTCGTGAAGGAATTGCTCAATGTGCCAAGGACTGTCTACAGGATTCTGACTAAGACCCTGAGTCCAATAAAAGGCCACGATTCTAATGTGGTCCTCCTGGCATCATGAAGAATTTTCTATTCAACATCATCCATGGAGTTCCTGTCAACTACCATGATTTCTTCATGAGGACTCTGGCAAATGTTGCACTGTCACCTTTTGAGTTGAAGCCTTACGCTCCTTGGATAATGAGATTCCTCAGATCAAGGTCTTCAATCAATTACAAGGCTGACTTTCAAAATCATCTCAGCTACTTGCCGCCCATTGAAGTCCTCAAACAAGCAATTTCATCATCGGATGAGAAGGGCAAGGCTGCGATTATTGATGAAGGCATTTGTCCATTGGATGGACAGTTTCGCAAAGTTGCACCCTACTCCACCAATGATGACTCTGCTACTCATGACTCTGTCGCGAATGCTTCAAAGCAAAATCCTCATGGCACAGCTCCAAGGGTGATGACTGATCATGAGCTTCTCCTTAGTCTTCACCAGAAGGTCGATCTCAACCATAAATGGGTCAAGCGTCAGTTTGGTTCAATTCTTCAGAACATGACCATCACTCGGAATTCAGTGAAGAAGAACCATTACTACCTCCATGAAGTTTTTGATCGCACCTGGGCTGTTATGTCTGATGACCCACAAGTATAGGGGATCTATCATAGTCCTTTCGATAAGTAAGAGTGTCGAACCCAACAAGGAGAAGAAGGAAATGACAAGCGGTTTTCAGTAAGGTATTCTCTTGCAAACCTTTGAAATTATCGGTAACAGATAGTTTTGTGATAAGGTAATTTGTAACGAGTAACAAGTAATAAAAGTAAATAAGGTGCAGAAAGATGGCCCAATCCTTTTTGTAGCAAAGGACAAGCCTGGACAAACTCTTATATGAAGGAAAGCGCTCCCAAGGACACATGGGAATTATCGTCAAGCTAGTTTTCATCACGCTCATATGATTTGCGTTCGTTACTTTGATAATTTGATATGTGGGTGGACCTGTGCTTGGGTACTGCCCTTCCTTGGACAAGCATCCCACTTATGATTAACCCCTATTGCAAGCATCCGCAACTACAAAAGAAGTATTAAGGTAAACCTAACCATAGCATGAAACATATGGATCCAAATCAGCCCCTTACGAAGCAACGCATAAACTAGGGTTTCAGCCTCTGTCACTCTAGCAACCCATCATCTACTTATTACTTCCCAATGTCTTCCTCTAGGCCCAAACAATGGTGAAGTGTCATGTAGTCAACGTTCACATAACACCACTAGAGGAAAGACAACATACATCTCATCAAAATATCAAACGAATACCAAATTCACATGACTACTTATAGCAAGACTTCTCCCATGTCCTCAGGAACAAACGTAACTACTCACAAATCATATTCATGTTCATAATCAAAGGGGTATTAATATGCATAAAGGATCTGAACATATGATCTTCCACCAAATAAACCAACTAGCATCAACTACAAGGAGTAATCAACACTACTACCAACCCACAGGTACCAATCTGAGGTTTTGGGACAAAGATTGGATACAAGAGATGAACTAGGGTTAGAGAGGAGATGGCGCTGGTGAAGATGTTGATGGAGATTGACCCCCTCCCAATGAGAGGATCGATGGTGATGACGATGGTGGTGAATTTCCCCTCCCGGAGGGATGTTTCCCCGGCAGAACAGCTCCGCCGGAGCCCTAGATTGGTTCTGCCAAGGTTCCGCCTCGTGGCGGCGGTGTTTCGTCCCGAAAGCTTCCTCCTGATTTTTTTCCAGAGTAAAAGACTTCATATAGCAGAAGATGGGCACCGGAGGCCTGCCAGGGGGCTCACGAGGCAGGGGGCGCGCCCCCACCCTCGTGGATGGTGGGTGGCCCCCCTCTGGTTGATTCTTTCGCCAATATTTTTTATTAATTCCAAAAACTGCCTCCGTGAAGTTTCAGGACTTTTGGAGCTGTGAAGAATAGGTCTCTAATATTTGCTCCTTTTCCAGCCAAGTATTCCAGCTGCCGGCATTCTCCCTCTTCATGTAAACCTTGTAAAATAAGAGAGAATAGGCATAAGTATTGTGACATAATGTGTAATAACATCCCATAATGCAATAAATATCGATATAAAAGCATGATGCAAAATGGACGTATCAACTCCCCCAAGCTTAGACCTCGCTTTTTCTCAAGCGGAAGCCGATAACGAAAAATATGTCCACATGTTTAGAGATAGAGATAAAATAAAATACGCACATGAGGACATCATGATCATTCTTATCAACAACATATATAAATATTGTCATATGATTTCTTATGCTCAATTAGTAATCTATTCAAAATGTAAAGTATGAATCAGAAACTTCATTGAGAACTAACAAACTATAATCTCAGTCATTGAAGCAATTGCAGTTTATCATAACATCAGAAAGAGTCAATATAAGAGCTTTTCAGCAAGTCCGCATACTCAACTATCATTTAGTCTTTCACAATTGCTGACACTCACGCAATACCAATGGTTATGGAGTTTTAATTGGACACAGAGAAAGATAGGGGCTTATAGTGTTGCCTCCCAACTTTTTACCTCAAGGGTAATGTCAATAATAATAGTTCATGCTAACTTACATCCAATTGGATATATATATATATATATATATATATATATATATCAGGATCTTTCCAACACAATGTGCTTGCCAAAGGATAAAATGTAAAAAGGAAAGGTGAAGATCACCATGACTCTTGTATAAGGTATGAGACAAGAATAAAAGATAGGCCCTTCGCAGAGGGAAGTAGAGGTTGTCATGTGCTTTTATGGTTGGATGCACAAAATCTTAATGCGAAAGAACGTCACTTTATATTGCCACTTGTGATATGGACCTTTATTATGCAGTCCGTCGCTTTTATTTCTTCCACATCACAACATCGTATAAAGCTTATTTTCTCCACACTAATAAATCATACATATTTAGAGAGCAATTTTTATTGCATGCAACGATGACAACTTACTTGAAGGAACTTACACAATCCATAGGTAGATATGGTGGACTCTCACAGCAAAACTAGGTTTAAGGATATTTGGAAGCACAAGTTGTATCTCTACTTGGTGCAAAGAATTTGGCTAGCATGAGGGAGAAAGGCAAGCTCAACATGTTGGATGATCCATGACAATATTACTTTATTTCGGATATAAGAAAACATAACCCATTACGTTGTCTTCCTTGTCCAACATCAACTCTTTAGCATGTCATATTTTAATGGGTGCTCACAATCATAAAAAATGTCCAAGATAGTATATTTATATGTGAAAACCTCTCTTTCTTTATTACTTCCTATTAATTGCAACGATAACCAAAACTGTGTTTGTCAACTCTCAACAACTTTTATTCATCATACTCTTTATATGTGAAGTCATTGCTCTCCATAAGATCAATATGATCTCTTTTATTTTGTTTTATTCTTTTTTTCTAATATTTCCTCAAGATCATAGCAACATAACCAAGCCCTTGACTCAATACTAATCTTTATTATATATATAGCTCACGGACTCGATTACATAGAAGGATCATAAAGCAAAACTCAAGACTAAATCATACTAAAACTTTATTCTACTAGATCAAGATATTACCAAAAGGATCGAACTAAGAAAAACGGTAAAGATAGGAGTGTGATGGTGATACGATACCGGGGCACCTCCCCCAAGCTTGGCAGTTGCCAAGGGGAGTGCCCATACCAGATACTCAGTTCTCCTTTGCTGGTGAAGAAGATGGTGGTGATGATGGATAGTCGCACATCGACCGTAGGAGATCCTCCAATTTGCAGATGTGCCCATGAGTGCGGTAATATGCTCCTTAACAAAATATTTTCACGTGTGAGATACTTATTTTGTATGCGAGCTAACTCAATCATCTTGAAAGCTTCAATCTCCATTGGGGTAAGAAGATTGTAATGAGGTTGGATTATGTCTTCGTCTTCCTCTGCCGGAGCATGATCCTCCATGGCCTTCTTGATCCCATCATCCTTGTTGATCTCCCCGGGTTCTTCTCTCTTCAGCTCTATCTTCATTAGCCAAGCATTGTTTCCCTCATTGTTGGAGGTGGGGGACGACATGATGCCTGGCCTGGACAACTCTGGCAGAAAACAGCTCAAAACAAAAACAGAGGATATTTGCGTGGTACGGTGGTCAAAACCTTCGGGAGATTATATAATGAATTATTACCGACCAAAAGAAGTATCATGCAAGAAAACGGAGTCCGGAGGGCACACAAGGTGCCCACAAGGCAGGGGGCATGCCTAGGGGGGTAGGGCGCGCCCTCCACCCTCGTGGATGCCTCGTGTCCCTTTCGGACTACTTCTTTTTTGCTTTTTATTAAATATTCCAAAACGGAGAAAATTGCCATTAGAACTGTTTTGGAGTTGGTTTACTTACCGTACCACATACCTATTCCTTTTCGAAGTCTGAAACGTTCTGGAAAGTGTCCCTTATATACTCCTCCGGGGTCACGGTTTCAATAACATTAGTTTCAACATTTATAGGATTACCTGAGATATAATGTTTGATTCTTTGACCGTTCACCACCTTTGGATTTGTGCCTTCAAAGTTGTTGATTTTTATGGCACCGGAACGATAGACCTCCTCGATAATGTAAGGCCCTTCCCATTTAGAGAGAAGTTTTCCTGCAAAAAATCTTAAACGAGAGTTGAATAGCAACACATAATCACCTACATTAAACTCACTCTTTTGTATCCTTTTGTCATGCCATCTTTTAACTTTTTTCTTTAAACAGTTTGGCATTCTCATAGGCTTGGGTTCTCCATTCATCAAGTGAGCAAATGTCAAATAACCTCTTCTCACCGGCAAGTTCGAAATCATAATTGAGCTCTTTAATGGCCCAATATGCCTTATGTTCTAGTTTGAGAGGTAAGTGACATGCTTTTCCATAAACCATTTTATACAGAGACATACCCATAGGATTTTTATATGCAGTTCTATAGGCCCATAATGCATCATCAAGTTTCTTGGACCAACTCTTTCTAGATCTATTAACAGTCTTTTGCAAAATTAATTTGAGCTCTCTATTACTAAGTTCTACTTGACCACTAGATTGTGGATGGCACAGAGATGCAATTCTATGATTAACATCATACTTAGCAAGCATTTCACGAAAAGCACCATGAATAAAATGTGAACCACCATCAGTCATTAAATATCTAGGACTCCAAACCTTGGAAAAATAACTTCTTTAAGCATCTTAATAGAGGTGTTGTGATCAGCACTACTAGTTGGAATAGCTTCTACCCACTTAGTAACGTAATCAACAACAACTAAAATATGTGTATCCCCATTAGAGGAAGGAAACAGTCCCATATAATGAAAGCCCCAAACATCAAATGGTTCAATAACAAGTGAATAGTTCATAGGCATTTCTTGACGTCTACTAATATTACCAGTTCTTTGACATTCATCACAAGACAAGACAAACTTACGGGCATCTTTGAAGAGAGTAGGCCAATAAAAACCGGATTGCAATACCTTATGTGCGGTTCTATCTCCAGTGGTGTCCTCCATAAGCCTCGGAGTGACACTTGCGTGAGATCATTCTGTTCATGCTCGGGTATACAACGTCTAATAACACCATCTACTCCTTCTTTATAAAGGTGTGGGTCATCCCAGAAGTAATGTCTTAAATCATAGGAAAACTTTTTCTTTTGTTGGTATGTGAAACTAGGTGGTATAAATTTAGCAACAATGTAATTAGCATAATCAGCATACCATGGAGCAGTACGAGAAGCATTTATGACAGCTAATTGTTCATCAGGGAAGCTATCATCAATAGGTAGTGGGTCATCAGGAACATTCTCTAACCTAGATAAGTTGTCTGCAACGGGGTTCTCAGCTCCCTTTCTATCAATAATATGCAAAACAAATTCTTGTAGCAAGAGAACCCATCTAATAAGTCTAGGTTTAGCATCTTTCTTTTCCATAAGGTATTTAATAGCAGCGTGATCAGTGTGAACAGTTACTTTAGAATCAACAATATAAAGTCAGAACTTATCGCAAGCAAATACAACTGCTAAAAATTCTTTTCAGTAGTAGCATAATTTCTCTGGGCACTGGCTAGAGTTTTACTAGCATATTGGATACCATTTAATTTCTTATCAACTCTTTGTCCTAAAACAACACCTACAGCATAATCACTAGCATCGCACATAATTTCAAAGGGTAAATTCCAATCAGGTGGCTGAACAATAGGTGCAGAAATCAAGGCTTTATTAAGTATTTCAAATGCTTCTACACAATCATCGTCAAAGACAAATGGAACATGTTTTTGTAAGAGATTAGTCAGAGGCCTAGAAATTTTAGAGAAGTCCTTAATGAACCTCCTATAAAAACCGGCATGACCAAGGACACTTCTTATACCTTTAATGTCCTTGGGACACGGCATCTTTTCAATAGCATCAACTTTAGCTTTATCAACTTCAATACCTCTTTCAGAAATTTTATGCCCCAAGACAATACCTTCATTAACCATAAAGTGGCACTTCTCCCAATTCAAGACAAGATTAGTTTCTTCACATCTCTGCAAAACTCAATCAAGGTTGCTCAAGCGATCATCAAAAGAAGTTCCGTATACAGAGAAATCATCCATGAAAACCTCAACAATCTTTTCATAAAAATCAGATAATACAGCCATCATGCATCTTTGAAAGGTAGCAGGTGCATTACATAAACCAAAAGGCATATGTCTATAAGGAAAGGTACCGAAAGGACAAGTAAAGGTGGTCTTTTCTTGATCCTCTTTTGACACAGGTATTTGAGATATAAAAGGTAAAGGGTAATGATCCTTTTTAGTAGCTTTATTTAGTTTGCGGAAATCAATTACCATTCTGTAACCTGTAACGATTCTTTGTGGGATCAATTCATCTTTATCATTAGGAACAACAGTAATACCTCCCTTCTTAGGGACACAGTGGACAGGGCTTACCACTGACTATCAGCAACGGGATAAATTATACCTGCCTCCAGAAGCTTTAGTATTTCTTTTCTTACCGCTTCTTTCATCTTAGGATTTAATCGTCGTCGGTGATCAACAACCGGTTTAGCATCCTTTTCCAATTTTATTTTGTGCTGGCATAGAGTGGGACTAATGCCCTTAAGATCATCAAGAGTATATCCAATAGCAGCACGATGCTTCTTAAGAGTTTTCAATAATTTCTTTTCTTCATGCTCTGAAAGGTTAGCACTGATAATAACAGGATATATCTTTTTCTCATCAAGATAAGCATATTTAAGAGTATCAGGTAATGGTTTAAGCTCAAACACGCGATCACCCTTGGGTGGAGGAGGATCCCCTAGGATTTCAACAGGCAAGTTGTGTTTCAAAATAGGTCCCTGTTTAAAGAATACTTCATCTATTTCCCTTCATTCATTCATAAACATACCATTCTCACGGTCTAGCAAATATTGTTCTAACGGATCATTAAGAGGCACGACAATTGAAGCAAGACCAATAATTTAATCTTTACTAGGCAATTCTTCATCATGAGTTTGTCTACGAAATTTAGCAAAATTAAATTCATGAGACATATCCCCTAGATCAATAGTAACATCCTTTTTGCAGTTTATCCTAGCATTGACAGTATTCAAGAAGGGTCTACCAAATATAATGGGACAGAAATTATCTTGTGGGGAACCAAGAACAAGAAAATCAGCAGGATATTTAACTTTCCCACACAAGACTTCAACATCTCTAAAAAATCCCAACTGGTGAGATAGTATCTCTATTGGCAAGCTTAATTGTAACATCAATTTCTTCTCTCTCAGTAGGTGCAATATCATGCATAATTTCTTTGTATAAGGAATGAGGTATTGCACTTGCACTAGGACACATATCACACAAGCCATGATAACAATGATCTCCTATTTTAATAGAAATGACAGGCATGCCTACAATAGGTCTATGTTTATTTTTAGTATCCGGTCTAGCAATTCTAACAGCTTCATCACAGAAGTAAATAACATGCCCATCAATATTATCGGCCAAGAGATATTTAACCATAACAATACTAGGTTCAACTTTAATTTGCTCAGGGGGGTGTAGGTGTTCTAGTATTGCTCTTACGAACCACAGTTGAAGCTTTAGCATGATCCTTTACGAACCACGAGTATAGGCGATCTATCTAGTCCTTTCGATAAGTAAGAGTGTCGAACCCAACGAGGAGCAGAAGGAAATGACAAGCGGTTTTCAGTAAGGTATTCTCTGCAAGCACTGAACTTATCGGTAACAGATAGTTTTGTGATAAGGTAATTTGTAACGGGTAACAAGTAATTAAAGTAAATAAGGTGCAGCAAGATGGACCAATCCTTTTTGTAGCAAAGGACAAGCCTGGACAAACTCTTATATGAAGGAAAGCGCTCCCGAGGGCACATGGGAATTATCGTCAAGCTAGTTTTCATCATGCTCATATGATTCGCGTTCGTTACTATGTGGGTGGACCGGTGCTTGGGTACTGCCCTTCCTTGGACAAGCATCCCACTTATGATTAACCCCTATTGCAAGCATCCGCAACTACAAAAGAAGTATTAAGGTAAACCTAACCATAGCATGAAACATATGGATCCAAATCAACCCCTTACGAAGCAACGCATAAACTAGGGTTTAAGCTTCTGTCACTCTAGCAACCCATCATCTACTTATTACTTCCCAATGACCAAACAATGGTGAAGTGTCATGTAGTCGACGTTCACATAACACCACTAGAGGAAAGACAACATACATCTCATCCAAATATCAAACGAATACCAAATTCACATGACTACTTATAGCAAGACTTCTCCCATGTCCTCAGGAACAAACGTAACTACTCACAAATCATATTCATGTTCATAATCAAAGGGTATTAATATGCATAAAGGATCTGAACATATGATCTTCCACCAAATAAACCAACTAGCATCAACTACAAGGAGTAATCAACACTACTACTAACCCATGTACCAATCTGAGGTTTTGGGACAAAGATTGGATACAAGAGATGAACTAGGGTTTGAGAGGAGATGGTGCTGGTGAAGATGTTGATGGAGATTGACCCCCTCCCAATGAGAGGATCGATGGTGATGACGATGGTGATGAATTCCCCCTCCCGGAGGGATGTTTCCCGGGCAGAACAGCTCCGCCGGAGACCTAGATTGGTTCCGCCAAGGTTCCACCTCGTGGCGGCTGTGTTTCGTCCCGAAAGCTTCCTCCTGATTTTTTCCAGGGTAAAAGACTTCATACAACAGAAGATGGGCACCGAAGGCCTTCCAGGGGGCCCACGAGGCAGGGGGCGCGCTCAGGGGGGTAGGGCGCGCCCCCCACCCTCGTGGATGGTGGGTGGCCCCCTCTGGTTGATTCTTTCGCCAATATCTTTTATTAATTCCAAAAACTGCCTTCGTGAAGTTTCAGGACTTTTGGAGCTGTGCAAAATAGGTCTCTAATATTTGCTCCTTTTCTAGCCCAGAACTCCAGCTGCCGGCATTCTCCCTCTTCATGTAAACCTTGTAAAATAAGAGAGAATGGGCATAAGTATTGTGACATAATGTGTAATGATAGCCCATAATGCAATAAATATCGGTATAAAAGCGTGATGCAAAATGGATGTATCACTGTCTCATCTCTACGGTGAAGAAGGTCTTAAGCAGATGGGCTTCAAGCGGGACTTTGACTGGTCTCAGCCTTAGTCTAAGAAATTCAAGAAGGTCAAAGTTCCTCACTTGGTGGCCAGCTCTTATTCCTCATCGCGCGAGACTGATGAACATGAAGACTTGGACGACACTGCGGCAGGCCCTACTTCAACAACCGACCCCAACAAGGCGCTCCTCCATCGACTTCTTGATGATATTCTTCAGGGGCGTTAGTCCTCATTTTTCGTCCCTTTTGGTCATTCGATGACAAAGTGGGAGAAAATTGAGTTAGTCTTCAAGCGGGTCTTATGGGCGTTTTTTTGCTAAGTAACAACTCTCGTTCTTTTGAAAACTTTGTTGGATCAATTTGTAATCTTAACTCCGATGGTAGTCTGATACTTTTGCTATGTTCTTCTACATGCTATTTCCTCATATAAGTTACTGCATGCATGCTGAATTACATCAGCCACCATATTTCATCATGCATTTCAAATTCTTCATATCATATGTTAAATGCGTGTATGAATTCCAAGATATAGGGGGGTCTCCATGATTCTGCTCTTCAATGTGCATTGCTTCTCAAAAGCAAATTCCTCACATATGCACATCCTAAGGGGGAGTTCTTCTATATCTTGCAATCAAATTCCTCAATATCAGCATTTACACTTCATATGTTTATCCCCGTTGAAAACTTAACCTATATTGTCATCAATCACCAAAAAGGGGGAGATTGTAAGTGCATCTAGTGCCCCTTAGTGAGTTAGTCTTCTAGGTTAAGGGACTAATGCGTTTGTGAGTGTACACAGGTCTATAAGTCTATGAGGAGTTTGATATTTACAGAGAAAGTCGACCCCTAAAAATGAATGTCTTCAACTGAAGACTTTGGCTTTTTGAAGACTTTGAAAGTGAAGAAATTGGTGTGACCATGAAGACTTGATATCCATGCTAGGAACATGAAGCATGAAGACTTTTGTTTTCGTAGTTTCATTTTCTCTTTCTTGAGTCATACGAAACACCGTACTGTTAAAGGGGGTCGAGGAAAAACTAAGGAAAAGTTTCCATGTGATGCTCAACTCAAAATCCTACACCAACCAATCCTTTCGAGTGAAGCCATTGGAAATCTCATACAGCTTCACCAATTCCTTCAAAGGATGAGATGAAGATCTTCTGATCTCTGAGGAATTTGTTCTAACTGAGGAGTTAGGAATTTGCCAGTGCGGATTGCCTACAAGTGAGGAACATGATAGCCCTGAGGAATTTGAAACTCAAATTTCCGACCGTTGCTGTGCTATGCGCCAGCTGTCCCGAAATATCTTATCCACCTAACGGTCATATCATTAAAGGGCAGTTATGTCTTATCATGTCGGGCTGCTCCCTAGGCTATAAATAGCCGCCCCCTACAACCACTAGCTGGTTGGCTGCTCTGAGAGAAACTAACACTTGTCACTGAGAGCATCCCATCCTCCGAGGACTTTGAGCGAAAATCATCAAGTGAGGAAAACCCAAACCCAAACACAACCCAAAGTGATTGAGCATCACTGAAGAGATTGTTCATGTGTGCAATATACGCTTGTTACCTTTGAGGATTGTGGGTCCTCAAGACGGTTAGGCGTCATGGTCTAGAGCATCCAAGAGGAAATTGTGGATCGCTGAGTGACCGAGTCTGTGAAAGTTTGGAAGTCACCTAAAGACTTACCACGAGTGATTAAGCGAGGTCAGTGTGATATTAGCTCAAGGAGAATACGGTGAGGACTATGTGTCAGGGACTGTGTGTCCTCAGGTTTAAATACCTAGGCGTTCCAACCGACGTACAACTGTCACAACAATTGGAACTGGTCTACCAAATCACTGTCTTCACCGAGCTAACTGGTTCTATTTCCTCAACCCTTTCATTTCCTCATTACTGTGTTGTGTTCTTGATCGCTACTGATTGAAGACTTTGACTAAAGACTTTCTCCATTTCATCAGTTCAATTTCTTCAGTCAATTTGTCTTGAGCCTGCTTATCCTGTGATT
Organism: Aegilops bicornis; assembly: GCA_021605145.1. NCBI lineage: Eukaryota > Viridiplantae > Streptophyta > Magnoliopsida > Poales > Poaceae > Aegilops > Aegilops bicornis. The sequence continues at coordinate 210,400,680 of CM038674.1, forward strand.
ACGCTTTGTGTACTCTGTGCTTGTTTTCATTTCATCATGATGATTGTGCTTCTGTTCTGTTATGCTTGCATCTGAGTACTTATTCCGCTGCTAGTTGTTCGTGACTTAGGAATTTCCTCACCCTGAAATTCCTCAGTGGCGAATTTGTAAAAATCGCCTATTCACCCCCCCCCCCCTCTAGTCGACTTAATGCACTTTCAACATGTTGATGACCATGAGCATCCAGGAGGAAATGGACAAGGAGGTGGTGTTGGGAATGTTGCATGGAAAACAAAAAAAATTGTACGCACATGCAAGATCTATCCATGGAGATGCATAGCTACGAGAGCGGGAGAGCATCTACATACCCTTGTGGATCGCTAAGCAAAAGCGTTTATCACGCGGTTAATGTAGTCGTACTCTTCGTGATCTGATCACGATCTAACTGATCTAGTGCCGAACGGACGACACCTCCAAGTTTAGCACACGTGCGACTTGATGATGTCTCCTCCTTCTTAACCCAGCAAGCGGGAGAGGAGAAGTAGAAGGGATCTCAACCAACATGACGGCGTGGTGGTGATGGTGGTGGTGGAGCACCGACAGTGCTTCGCTAAGTGTCGCCGGGACGAGGCGGTTGAACTAGGGAGTAACACGAGAGAGAGAGGGGCGCCAAGGGCTTGGTGTATTCTCTTGGGGCGCCAAGGGCTTTTGAGGACTTGGTGCGCCTAGCCTAATAAGGCTAGGGCGCCTCCCCATAGCCCATGCTAGCCCTTGGGTCATGGTGGACCCACTTGTGGACTTCCAGAATCCTCCGGAACCTTCTGGAAGCTTCCTAGTACAATACCGAAAAAACTGCACCTTTTTTTGGAAACCAAAATATGACTTCCCATATATAAATCTTTACCTCTCGACCATTCTGAGACTCCTCGTGACGTCCGGGATCTCATCCGTGCCTCCAAACAATATTTGGTTACCACTCATCAAATATCCCAATACTACTCTAGCGTCAACGAACGTTAAGCGTGCGACCCTGCGAGTTCGGGAATTATGTAGTCATGACATAGACACCTCTCCGGTCAATAAGCAATAGGGGGACCTGGATGCCCATAATGATTCCTACATATTCCACGGAGATCTTGTTGGCGAACGCAGTATTTCAATTTTTTTAACTACGATCACGCAAGATCTATCTAGGAGATGCATAGCAACGAGACGGGAGAGTGTGTCCACGTACCCTCGTATACCGAAAGCGGAATCGTTTAGTAACATGGTTGATGTAGTCGGACGTCTTCATGATCCAACCGATCGAAGTACCAAACGTACGGCACCTCCGTGTTCAGCACACATTCAGCACGATGACGTCCCTCGAGCTCTTGATCTAGTTAAGGACAAGGGAGATTTCCGTCAACATGACTATGTGGCGACGGTGAGGATGATGTTGCCGGCGCAGGGCTTCACCTAAGCACTATGACGCTATGACCAAGGTGTTAAACTATGGAGGGGGGCACCGCACACGGCTAAGAGATTGTCTGTTGTGTGTTCTAGGGTGCCCCCTGCCCCCGCATATAAAGGAGGAGAGCGGGAGGCTGGCCGGCCCCTGTAGGGCGCACCAAGAGGAAGGAGTCCTACTAGGACTCCAAGTCCTAGTAGGATTCCACTTGGTGGAAGGGGGAAGAAGGAAGGGAGAGGGAGAGGGAAAGGGAAAGGGGGCGCCACCCCCTTCCCCTAGTCCAATTCGGACTGCAAGGGGGGGGCGCGGCTAGCCCCTTGTGGCCCTTCTCTCTCTCCACTAAGGACCATGAAGGCCTTTAGTTCCCCCGGGGGGTTCCGATAACCCTCCGGCACTCTGATAGTTATCCGGTACCTCTCGGAACTCATCCGGTGTCCGAATAACATCGTCCAATATATCATTATTTATGTCTCGACCATTTCGAGACTCCTCGTCATGTCCGTGATCTCATCCGGGACTCCGAACAAACTTCGGTCATCAAATCACATAACTCATAATACAAATCGTCATCGAACGTTAAGCGTGCGGACCCTACGGGTTCTAGAACTATGTAGACATGACCGAGACACATCTTCGGTCAATAACCAATAGCGGAACCTAGATGCTCATATTGGCTCCTACATATTCTACGAAGATATTTATCGGTCAAACCGCATAACAACATACGTTATTCCCTTTGTCATCGGTATGCTACTTGTAGCGACCCGACCTCAGACGGTCAAGCCTACGTGTTCTTTGTGCCATCCTCGGATCAAGATACGGCACACACGTACATCAATGTATATATCAAAGTGCAATCACATGTATAATTAACGTAAAACTGATATATACCTCATAAGTCACGCTGAAACAAATAGTCGGGTGTGGAGTCCCATCAACGCCATCGGCAGGTTGAGTGTAGACCGTAACCCTTACTCATCGAGGAAATATCTGCAACATGATACGTTGCAGCCGTGTAGGTCAGTACATTGAATGTACCGGCAAGATCACAATAAGAGAAAACAGATGATAAACTATACTATATGCAGTATGGCTTTGTGGCTCTGTATCTGAGTTTTGTTTGCGTAAAGGCTGGTTTTATTTTCCCTACATCAAAGGAATAAATGAAGTCTGTACTATGGTGTTTTCTATCATGACATGGTTCCGCCAACCGATGTCTCATAGCCCAAAATCATCATAAGTTGCCCACAATTAAGTTATCAGTCCGGTGTTGAGAGTTCCGAGATAGATCCAGGTCCAGATGCTCAAATTGTCCGTAACCGGGGACACGGCTAATCGATTAGGTTTAAACCCTCTGCAGAGGTTTGTACACTTTACCCGCAAGATTCGATCCCTCTTTTTACGTTCTCGCACTTCAGGGTGTTTGAGAACAAGATGACCGAAACATGGTCTTCAGAAGAGTTCCTCGACCACCGTCGGTGCTCATCCAATCCTACCGTAGTTCTACATCTGCTAGCACCGCCCCAGCCAGAGTCACAACTAAGGTCAACCAAGCGAGCCCATATTGACTTGCGGTTGCACAGTAAGCTTCCGGGCATGAAGTATTCTTCCGTCTCTTTGAGTCCGGGTGAAGCTTTCCGCAAGATGTCATGGCGCTTTCTCCATGCATCCCGCCAACCACTGGTTTCTCCAGGTGCCCGTCACAAATCCTTCACCCAAGAGTGTGTATTGAATTCTTGTCTCGAGTCTTGAAGTCTTGAGGCCTTGAAGGTGCAATCGTCATTGACGTAAATCCTCCATTCTCACACCACTCCACGAGCACTCATACCAAACCCCGTCTACTATAGCGTAGCATTAAAACAAATAACGTCCCGGGCTTGGTAACAGGGTGATGGGTTCCTACCTCATGCATACTACTCAACTACAAGGATTCAATAACACTACTGCGGGGTGGTTGCAAAGATGCCACTAAATGCAATAAACATAGGTATGAAAGCATGGTCAAAGTGAACTTGCCTTGCTGACGATCTTCGAAAACTAGGGACTCGTGGTAGCAAGCTTCGCACTCCGGAAATTCTGCCGAGACAAACAACAATCATAATAAGCATACAACATATGACCACTTAACATAATAGCATGCTAACATAACACACAAAGCACTTGAACCAAAACCCAAAGAAAAACTCGAACAAATCCAACTCAAAGTTTTCCCATATCCAACAACAATCAAGAAATAGTTTTGCACTACAAAAATTTTCTTAACAGAACCTAAGCATGGGTTTATGCTACCGAACAGAAAAGAATTCATCAAGCAACTAGGAGCAAAAAGAATCACCTTAAAAATCTATTATAAAACTCCTATTAGGCCTAAAGCAAATTCTAGTAGGAAAAAATAAAATAAAAGTATTATTTATTATAAATAAAAGTTCATGTTCTAAAGTTACAGAAACTAACCTAGAATAAACTATCACATAGGAAAAATAAATTTATTTGCTAATTAAAACAATAGGAAAACAGTAGCTAGTTAAATAAATTAAGAATAACATGATTCTGATTAAAAATATTTTTTTATTAATCCTAAGATGCCCAAATAAATTCCTACGGTTAGGCAATGTCAAAACAAAGTGGTGACCAAAAGAATCACCCAAAAATAATATTCCTAACTCATTCTATAGCAGATTTACTATTCTGTCTAAATCTAAAATAAAGCAATTTTAAATAATTTTAACATGGCTAATTATATTTTCTACAGAAACTATAAGAAATTTGCAAACCAACAAAAAAAGAATCACTTAAAAATATTAAGTAGATTAAAAGATATGAATTTTTCAAATCTGAAACTATTCTGTTAAAACAGAAAACGAAAAATAAAGAAAAACGGCCTAATGGGCCTAACTAACGCCCTGGGCGTAATATAACTAAACGGGCCCTAGGGTTTAAACGAATCGGCCGGTCTAATAAAAAAAACCTAACTAAAAATAAACCGGATCTAACCGGAATAAAACCCGGTTCATTAAAAACTAACCTAATAAAACCATACCCCTTCGGGGGATCTAATCCTAACCCTAGAAAACAGATCGGACGGCGGGGAGGTGCTCCGGTGACTTACCGGACGGCGACGGCGACGGCGGCTCGGGCGGCGAGTGCTCCGGCGACTCCGGTGGTCGGGGGCGACGGCGGAGGTCTCCGGCGGTTGCGGACGGGCGAGGGGGTTGGTTTGGTGGGGTCGATGGAGCTCGGGGGTGGACTCGGGCGAGCTCGAGGTGGTCGGGGATGGGCGGGGCGGTGGCAATGGCGCGGCGGCGGCTCGGGTGCTCAGCGATTGCGGGCGAGGAGGGTTAGGCGAGGGGCGAGGGAGAAACGGGCGTGGGGAACGGGTCGGGGGTATTTATAGGCGGGCGGGACGACTTGGACGAGGGGGCGAACGCGGCGAGGAGATCGCGGAGGATCCCGGATCTCGCGGGATTCCGGCAAGCGGCGGCGCGGGGCGTGGCGTGGGGAGGAAGAAGGTGGGGTGGGGGCCGGGTGTCGAGAGGGAGAGAGAGGAGTCGGGCGGCGGGGCGGCGGGGTTTTCGGGCGAGGGCGCTGGGCTGTTCGGTTCGGGCGCCGGGCCGGCTGTTCGCCCGCTGGCTGGGCCGCTCATACTGGCTGGGCCAGGTGGCCTGGCTGGCGCCTGGGTCCCTTTTTCCCATTTTTTTTTTGAATTTAGAGAGAGAGAAAAATATATGTAAATATAAATATTTTATATAGGACATATATATATCAAAATGATCACGGGAATATTCCCTATAATTTGAACATTTTTCAAGGGGCAAAACACAAACTTTATAAAAAATCATTTTTCTAAAATTTCAAATAGAATTCAGATTTGAATTCAAATTTTGGCAATGTTTCTTCGACATATTTGGAGTGTCATGTTACTCCTCTCATACTTTTTCTCAAGTATTTGTCGTGCATGGTTTTTGAAATAATTTTCAACCGCCAAACTTTGAATTCAAATTCCAACAACTCAAAAACTTCTGAAACTTCAAATGCCACTCAAATTTCAAACAAAATGCATAGATGCTTAGCTATAATTGTAAAACATTCCAAATAGGAAATTTGGGATGTTACACTAGTTGCCCGAGATTCGATCGTCGGTATCATCATACCAAGTTCAATCTCGTTACCGGCACGTCTCTTTACTCGTTCTGTAATGCATCATCCCGCAACTAACTCATTAGTCAAATTTCTTGCAAGTCTTATAGTGATGTGCATTACTGAGAGGGGCCAGAGATACCTCTCAGATACCCGGAGTGACAAATCCTAATCTCGATCTATGCCAACTCAACAAACACCATCAGAGACACCTGTAGAGCATCTTTATAATCACCCAGTTACATTGTGACGTTTGATAGCACACAAAGTGTTCCTCCGGTATTCGGGAGTTGCATAATCTCATAGTCAGAGGAATATGTATAAGTCATGAAGAAAGCAATAGCAATAAAACTAAACGATCATTATGCTAAGCTAATGGGTGGGTCTTGTCCATCACATCATTCTCTAATGATGTGATCTCGTTCATCAAATGACAACACATGCCTATGGTTAGGAAACTTAACCATCTTTGATTAATGAGCTACTCAAGTAGAGGCATACTAGGGACACCCTGTTTGTCTATGTATTCACACATGTACTAAGTTTCCGGTTAATACAATTCTAGCATGAATAATAAACATTTATCATGATATAAGGAAATATAAATAACAACTTTATTATTGCCTCTAGGGTATATTTCCTTCAGTCTCCCACTTGCACTAGAGTCAATAATCTATATTGCATAGTAATAATTCTAACACCCATGGAGTCTTGGTGTTGATCATGTTTTGCTCGTGGGAGAGGCTTAGTCAACGGGTCTGCAACATTCAGATCCGTATGTATTTTGCAAATCTCTATGTCTCCCTCCTTGACTTGATCGCAGATGGAATTGAAGCGTCTCTTGATGTGTTTGGTTCTCTTGTGAAATCTGGATTCCTTCGCAACAGGTCGAGCTTTGTAGATAGTAACATTACCATCAGCGTCAATCTTCTTCTCGAAGATCCATTTATTCTCTATGGCTTGCCGATCATCGGGAAAGTCAACCAAAGTCCACACTTTGTTCTCATACATGGATCCCATCTCAGATTTCATGGCCTCAAGCCATTTCGCGGAATTTGGGCTCATCATCGCTTCCTCATAGTTCGTAGGTTCGTCATGGTCAGGTAACATGACCTCCAGAACAGGATTACCATACCACTCTAGTGCGGATCATACTCTGGTTGACCTACGAGGTTTGGTAGTAACTTGATCTGAAGTTTAATGATCATCATCATTAGCTTCCTCACTAATTGGTGTAGGAATCACTGGAACTGATTTCTGTGATGAACTACTTTCCAATTTGGGAGAAGGTACAATTAACTCATCTAGTTCTACTTTCCTCCCACTCACTTCTTTCGAGAGAAACTCCTTCTCTAGAAAGGATCCATTCTTAGCAACGAATATCTTGCCATCGGATCTGTGATAGAAGCTGTACCCAACAGTCTCCTTTGGGTATCCTATGAAGACACATTTCTCCTATTTGTGTTCGAGCTTATCAGGTTGAAGCTTTTTCATGTAAGCATCGCAGCCCCAAACTTTAAGAAACGACAACTTAGGTTTCTTGCTAAACCACAGTTCATATGGTGTCGTCTCAACGGATTTAGATGGTGCCCTATTTAACGTGAATGCAACCATCTCTAAAGCATAACCCCAAAATGATAGCGGTAAATTAGTAAGAGACATCATAGATCGCACCATATCTAACAAAGTACAGTTACGATGTTCGGACACACCATTACGCTATGGTGTTCCAGGTGGCGTGAGTTGTGAAAGTATTCCACATTGTTTCAAATGAAGACCAAACTCATAACTCAAATATTCACCTCCACGATCAGATTGTAGAAACTTTATTTTCTTGTTACGATGATTTTCCACTTCACTCTAAAATTCTTTGAACTTTTCAAATGTTTCAGACTTATGTTTCATCAAGTAGATATACCCATATCTGCTCAAATCATCTATGAAGGTCAGAAAATAATAATTCCCGCCGCGAGCCTCAACACTCGTTGGACCGCATACATCTGTATTTATTATTTCCAATAAGTCAGTTGCTCGCTCCATTGTTCTGGAGAACGGAGTCTTAGTCATCTTGCCCATGAGGCATGGTTCGCAAGTATCAAGTGATTCATAATCAAGTGATTCCAAAAGCCCATCAGCATGGAGTTTCTACATGCGCTTTACACCAATATGTACTAAACGGCAGTGCCACAAATAAGTTGCACTATCATTATTAACTTTGCATCTTTTGGCTTCAATATTATGAACATGTGTATCACTACAATCGAGATTCAACAAAAATAGACAACTCAACAAGGGTGCATGACCATAAAAGATATTACTCATATAAATAGAACAACCATTATTCTCTGATTTAAATGAATAACTATCTCGCATCAAACAAGATCTAGATATAATGTTCATGCTCAACGCTGGCACCAAATAACAATTATTTAGGTCTAAAACTAATCCCGACGGTAGATGTGGAGGTAGCGTGCCGACGGCAATCACATCGACTTTGGAACCATTTCCCACGGGCATCGTCACCTCGTCCTTAGCTAATCTTTCTTTCATCTGTAGCCCCTGTTTTGAGTTGCAAATATGAGCAACAGAACCATTATCAAATACCCAGGCGCTACTACGAGCATTAGTAAGGTACACATCAATAACATGTATATCAAATATACCTTTCACTTTGCCATCCTTCTTATCCGCCAAATACTTGGGGCAGTTCCGCTTCCAGTGACCAGTTCCTTTGCAGTAGAAGCACTCAGTCTCAGGCTTAGGTCCAGACTTGGGCTTCTTCACTTGAGCAGCAACTAGCTTGCTATTCTTCTTAAAGTTCCCCTTCTTGCCTTTGCCCTTTTTCTTGAAACTAGTGGTCTTGTTAACCATCAACACTTGATGCTCCTTCTTGATTGCATCGCGAAGTGCTCGGGAATTGTCTTTTCTATCCCTTGCATATTATAGTTCATCATGAAGCCTTTATAGCATGGTGGCAGTGATTGAAGAACTCTGTCAATGACACTGTCATCAGGAAGATTAACTCCCAGCTGAGTCAAGTGGTTGTGGTACCTAAACATTCTGAGTATGTGTTCACTGGCAGAACTATTCTCCTCCATTTTGCAGCTATAGAACTTGTTGGAGACTTCATATCTCTCAGCTCGGGCATTTGCTTGAAATATTAACTTCAACTCTTGGAACATCTCATATGCTCCATGATGTTCAAAACGTCTTTGAAGTCCTGATTCTAAGCCATAAAGCATCACACACTGAACTATCGAGTAGTCATCAGCTTTGCTCTGCCAGACGTTCATAACGTCCGCGGTTGCTCCTACAACGGGTCTTGCACCTAGAGGTGCTTCCAGGACGTAATTCTTCTGTGCAGCAATGAGGATAAAACTCAAGTTACGGACCCAGTCCGTGTAATTGCTACCATCATCTTTCAACTTAGCTTTCTCTAGAAACGCATTAAAATTCAAGGGAACGGCAACACGGGCCATTGATCTACAGCAACATAGACATGCTAATACTATGAGGTACTAAGTTCATCATAAATTAAAGTTCAATTAATCATATTACTTAAGAACTCCCACTTAGATAGACATCCATATAGTCATCTAAATGATCACGTGATCCATATCAACTAAACCATGTCCGATCATCACGTGAGATGGAGTAGTTTTCAATGGTGAACATCACTATGTTGATCATATCTACTATATGATTCATGTTCGACCTTTCGGTCTCAGTGTTCCGAGGCCATATCTGCATATGCTAGGCTCGTCAAGTTTAACCCGAGTATTATGCACGTGCAAAACTGGCTTGCACCCTTTGTATGTGAACGTAGAGCTTATCACACCTGATCAACACGTGGTGTCTCGGCACGATGAACTGTAGCAATGGTGCATATTCAGGGAGAACACTTATACCTTGAAATTTAGTGAGGGGTCATCTTATAATGATACCGTTGTACTAAGCAAAATAAGATGCATAAAGGATAAACATCACATGCAATCAAAATATGTGACATGATATGGCCATCATCATCGTGTGCCTTTAATCTCCATCTCCAAAGCACCGTCATGATCTCCATCGTCACCAGCTTGACACCTTGATCCCCATCGTAGCATCGTTGTCGTCTCGCCAGCTATTGCTTCTACGACTATCGCTACCGCTTAGTGATAAAGTAAAGCAATTACATGGCAATTGCATTTCATACAATAAAGCGACAACCATAAGGCTCCCGCCATTCTTAGATAACTTTTACAAAACATGATCATCTCATACAACAATTTATATCTCATCACGTCTTGACCATATCACATCACAACATGCCCTGCAAAAACAAGTTTGATGTCCTCTACTTTGTTGTTGCAAGTTTTACATGGCTGCTACGGGCTTCTAGCAGGAACCATTCTTACCTACGCATCAAAACCACAACAATTTTTCGTCAAGTGTGCTGTTTTAACCTTCAACAAGGACCGGCCGTAGTCAAACTCGATTAAACTAAAGTTGGAGAAAGAGCCACCTGCCAGCCACCTGTGTGCGAAGCACGTCGGTCGAACCAGTCTCATGAACGTGGTCATGTAATGTCGGTCCGGGCCGCTTCATCCAACAATACCGCCGAATCAAAGTAAGATGTTGGTGGTAAGCAGTATGACTATTATCGCCCACAACTCTTTAGATTCTACTCGTTCATATAACATCTACACATAGACCTGGCTCAGTTGCCACTGTTTGGAAAACGCAGTATTTCGAAATTTTTAACTACGATCACGCAAGATCTATCTAGGAGATGCATAGCAACGAGACGGGAGAGTGTGTCCACGTACCCTCGTAGACCGAAAGTGGAAGCGTTTAGTAAAGCGGTTGATGTAGTCGAACGTCTTCATGATCCAAGTACCGAACGTATGGCACCTCCGTGTTCAGCACACATTCAGCACGATGACGTCCCTCGAGCTGTTGATCCAGTTGAGGACGAGGGAGAGTTCTGTCAGTGTAACATCCCAAATTTTCAATTTGGAATGTTAAACATAGGTCATTCTTGCACATCATATTTAATTGCATTCTCGTTCCGCAATCATCGAAATCCTAAGCAACTCAAGGACCCTCGGAGAGAGTTGGGGATTTCCCGGTTTTCATATTTGATTTTTATCAAATAATGAAACGAGGATTTTGATTTTAATTATTTTTCTCTCCAAAAAATATTTCATATTAAAAGAAATATATATGATAGGAGATAATATGACTTCTCCAAAACAATTGAAATATTGGAGGAAAAATGTAAAAAGCATTTATTTGATTTTATTTGATTTTATTTGGATTTTATTTGCATTAGAAAAATTGCACGTTTTCAAAATTGCATTTTAGGGCCAAGGAAATGTTCATCTCGTTCTAAATATTTTATTTAGACGGTGAAAATTTGTTTTGGCATTTTTAGATTTTTATTTTATTTTCTAGGATTTAATTTCTGTTAGCGAAATTATTTTTTTAAAAAGAGGTTCACGCCGGGTCGAAAAACCGGGCCCAACCGCCTCAACCGCCATCGCCCCAAGGCCGCCGGCCGCTTCGGACCGAGTCCGAGCCGGGACTCACTGTCGCCACGCCTGCCCCTTCCCCAAGTCGCCCGCACTTTATATACGCCCGACCCCCACCACCACACCACCACCGCCCGAGCCACCACCGCCGCCATGACGCCCGCCATTGCCGCCACCGCCGCCAGCAGACAGCCGAGCGCCGCCGAGCCCGCCGCCCCGTGAGCCGCCGCCCCGCCGCCCGACCCCGCCTCACCAGAGCCCCTCGCCGGAGGTACCGCACCGGATCCGAGCCGCCGGTTTTTTAAAAAAACGTTCATTTTTTAGAAACCCTAGTTCAGTTTTTTTTTAGATCGGTTCGCCTGTTTTTTCTCGGTTCTTCTAATTAGCGGACGTTCGTCCGTACGTTCGTTTTAACGAACGGTTTTCACCGTTAGTTCTGAGATATAACGCCGCTCGTTAGTCTGTTCGTCGCTTTTCTTTTATCGGATTTATCTGCGATTATTTTCGATCGCGATTTCGATCCGATCTTAGTTTCTGTTTATCTTTTCGCTCGTTAGTCGGAATCAGGTGATTCAAACGCCTAGAGTTTCGTCTCGAGACCCTCTTTCTGTTTAATCAACTTAAACAAGATTTTGATGCTGTAAAATTTGATCTTTAGTTCAGATTAGTAAACGGATCTTGTTTCTTTCGCCGTTTGAGTTTCGTTGCTCCGTTTGATTTGATTCCTTTTTGTGAACCAGAGTTCTTAAGTTGAACTTTCTGGTCAACCTCTTTTGTTTGAGTTTTGCTTGTGCATCTTTGCTTGTTGCTTATGTATGTTATTGTTTGTTTGCGATAGAATTCCCGGAGTGTGAAGCGTGTTACTACGAGTCTCTATGATTCACGGATCGTCAGCAAGGCAAGTAACACATTGATCATACTCTTTTCATACCCAGTTCTTATGCATTAGTTCAATCCTCAAACATTGCATGATTAGGATGTAATTAACTTGTGGGTTGGGAAGTAGTTGTTGAGGTAGAACCTATTGCCCTGTTACTATCAAACCCTTGGGAGTTACTTCTACGCGTTGCTTATATTGCTATGCTATGCTCGTAGACGTGGGTTGGGTTTGAGTGAATTCATGACAGATGTGAGATTGTTAATTAATGATTCAACTTAAGGTGGCAACTTAAATTAACATCTGGGTGGATTGAGGCACCTAGGGAACCCAGTGTTGTCTGTATTTTTCTGGAAATCCCGGGGTACCCGTGTGATCTTCCTATGGACCGCCACCCAGACTTAAAGGGAACTGAGATGATTCATGCTAGAAACTTCTGTGTGCAGCCACAAACTATTATGGGCTCTAGCATAGTTGAGTAAGTTACGTGAAGCTCTTGAAGAGGTGGATCAACAGATAGTGGGTTTTGTAGGTTTGGTATGGTCTACCCGGAGTAGAGAGTTAATGTTTCTGAAAGACTGTGTCTCGGTCATCCGTTTCTCAAACACCATGCAGTGCGAGAAATCCAACGGAGGCGATCGAGTCTTGTGGGGAAAAGTGCGCAAACCTCTGCAGAGTGTACAATCTAATCATGGTTAGCCGTGTCCCCGGTTATGGACAATCTTGAGTATCTAGTACTTGGGTTTTCACATGTATCTCATCACTCTTAATTAATATTGTTGGGTTGATAATTACTTTAAATGGGATTGAGTTGGGGATATACTTTCTCAATGTTGTTCAACCACCATGATAGTTAAATTAAAATCTATTCCTTTGTTGTAGGGAAAAATTGGCTTTTCGCAAAACTATAACCATAGAGCTTTCCACCAGCCAAATATGCATGTAGTGATAGCATTATTCTATTCATGCCCTACTGTGTTATATTGCCAGCATATTCCATGTGCTGACCCGTTTTCGGGCTGCAACGTTTATGTTGCAGACTTTTCAGACGAGGAGTAAGGTTCGTTAGGTCGTTGTCGTGCAGCTCAGCTATGACGTTGGAGTTGATGGACTCACTTTATCTTCCAAGCCTTCCGTTGTTATCGCATTAGATGGCCTTAAGCTATATTATTGTATTAAGTTCTGTTTTTGAGACATTCGATGTAATAAGTGTGTGATTGCTACTCTGTTATAAATCCTTCGAGTATTGTGTGTGTCAGCATTACTGATCCAAGGATGACACTGAAGCATAGAGACTTGGCCGCTTGAGGTCGGGTCGCTACAAGATGGTATCAGAGCACACGCTGAGTTTAGGACACGACCACTAAGATAAACCATAGGTCACTCTTCTTTACTCATTTCTGTTTCCTCTCCATTTTCTACTCTTTAGGATGACGGAGATGAACAACAAGTTTGCACAACCGAATGAAGACACACCTTTTGGACGCCACTTGAAGGAAGTCACTAGGTATTTGAACATTGGAATACCAAGTTTCGCCGGGACGTACAACGCCACCTTACCGTAAGAGGAGCTATTTGGATGATTCGAGTACAAGTTCCAGGAAGGACGTTCTCGCCAACTTCTAAACCCATAGAATTTTCTTTCGAAGCAACCACCTGGAGTCTAGGCAAGAGCATGGCAGCCCACATTACCATGGGACGCATTGGAGAAGTCTACAACAGGGAACTCAAGGACACGATCTACCAAATATGTGGGCGCCGAGACGAGCAATGGGAAGTAATCAGCACCAAGAAGGATAGATCCATTGCAACTTTCATCCAAGAGTTAAACCAGCACATTCTACGTCAGGAGAACAAGATGTGCATAGATATGATGGACTTGAAGAAGGCGAAGACTAGGATCATCGAGCTGGAGGAAGAACTCAAGTTTTACTACAAAAAAAGACACATCCGTGACATTTTGGGCCGAACGAAAAAAAATTCTGTCATACATATGACACTTCTATGACGATAATTGTGACAAAACCCGGTATCATCATAGATGTGGTGGCCTCCTACTTCTATGACAAAAAATCATGACAGAAAATGGGCTTTTCGTCACCGGGCGGCTGGAGCCTTGGTGCATGACATTCTTTGGGCCGTCCATGACGGAAAAACCCGTGGTAGAAGTGAGGGGAGGAAAATTTCGGGAGTTGCCGTTACGGTGGGAGGTCGGGGCCGAGCGATGCGTGTTTCTCGTAGACACATACGTGCGTGTGTGTGAGGTGTTGGCTCTAATCGAACCCGAAGCGAGGCGTTGGGCTCTAATCGAACCCGGCGACAGACCGCAGTTACGCGTTCTTGAACCCGGCGATTGCACTACAAAGTTACGCTGGCGTTCTTTGAACCCGAGCGATCGATGAATGGAGAGTTGCGGGGGTGGATGAGCGATGGCGGTGGCGTTGCCTCTGGATGAACAGGACCCCGTGGTGTGGAGGGCTGGATGAACAGTAGACGGTGGAGGGGTGGCCGTGGTGGGGTGGTTGAACAGGACCCCGTGGTGCGGAGGGCTGGATGAACAGTGGACGGTGGAGGGGTGCCTGTGGAGGGGTGGTTGAACAGTAGACGGTGGAGTAGCGCGCGGTGGAGGCTGGATGAACAGGAGCCCGTGGAGGCTGGAGGAGGTCGACAGTAGCCCGTGGAGGCTGGAGGAGGTCGACGGTGGAGATGAACAGTATCCCGTGGAGTCCTGTTTTGCGGTACGCCACACCCCTCCCGATGAACAGGACCCCCGTTTCGACAGTAGGAGGTCCGTTTCGTCTGAATTGCGGTACGCCACACCCCTCCCAATCAACAGGACCCCCGTTTCGACCGTAGGAGGTCCGTTTCCTCCGCTTTTGCGGTACACCACACCCTCCCGATCAACAGGACCCCGTTTGACCGTAGGAGGTCCGCTTCCTCCGCTTTTGCAGACGCCACACCCTCTCGATCAACAGGACCCCATTCAACGTGGGAGGTCCGTTACCTCCGTTGTGCGGTAGGCCAGCCTCGTTTCCATCGCTGTTCCATCCAAGCCCTCCCGATGAACACGACCACGCATTCTCGCTCGACCCAGCGGTTGGCTCCGCATGAACACAACGACGTCGTTTCTCCGTTCCGACCCAGCCATGTACGTATGCGCGAGTAGGCGTTCGAGACCCTGCCCGTATGTACGTACGTGGCCGTATTTTCTTTCTTGCACCCTCGCCGCTGTACATACGTGTACATGCTACTTGTGCGCCTCTACTACGACACGTACGCGTCTCTACATCGACCAGTATGTACGTACACGTCGACCAGAATGACAACGCTACGTACGCTTCGACCAGGTGGGTCCCGACTGTCAGGCACTTCCTTGCCTGCGAAGATGTAGCTGGTGGGTCCCAGCAGTCAGGGGGGCGAATCATTTTTTTTTTGCCCGAACGCACTTCCTTGCGTGCGAATATGTAGCTGGTGGGTCCCAGCAGTCAGGGTGGCGAATCGTTTTTTTTTGCCCGGACGCACTTCCTTGCGTGCGAAGATGTAGCTGGTGGGTCCCAGCAGTCAAGGGGAAATGTTTTTTCGCGAAATACAGTGGCCCGTCCGGTGGGTCCCCGCTGTCAGGTGGAGGAATAATTATTTTGCACGTAATAAGGAGGCACTTCCTTGTTGCAACCGTGGACCCAGCTGTCAGCCTCTCCATGTACAGTCCACGTCCGATGGAAGCCGTTCCTTGACCATGTTGACCACGCCGTGCCGAGATCACCAGGGCAGTGGACAACAGCGAGGCCTAGGAAGGGGACGACACGGAGCCGGGGAAGACGCGACAGTGGATGCCCATGCGTAGAGGAGTACGAGGGTTCACTGGTTCGCTGCGGTGTGAGGCTGCCGTCGCCGCAGAATAACAGGGGGTGTGGGTGAGTAGAGGGATGGCCTGGCCAGTGGTGGGAGTAGTAGAGGACAGTGACGCCTCCGCCGCATCGTAGACGGCCACGGGAGGCAGGAGCACGAGGCACGACCGGCGCTGGTTTGGGCGGCTGGAGCAAGAAGACCAGAGGTTGAAGAAGCACTACGGCCGTTGGATGGACATCGTCTGATCCTTTGGAGCTATAATCGTGCATATTGACTAAGTTGACAAAGCCCTCCGTCCCGTCAACTTAGTAGGCCCACAAGTCAGCTTGCCACTATCTGGGTCCCAGCTAATGTGGGAGTATTCATTTTTGTGCGTAATAAGGAGGCACTTCCTTGCTCGCGAAGATATAGCTGGTGGGTCCGAGTCGTGGCGGTAACGCTTTTTTTCGCGAAATCTGAGGCCTTCGATGGGTCCCGATGTCGGTGGAGGAATCATTATTTTGCGGCGTAATAAGGAGGCATTTCCTTGCGTGCGGCCGTGGACCCAGCCGTCGGCCTCTCCACATCTGATCCGCCGGATGCATGTCCGTTGTTGACCACGTTGACCAGGCCGCGCCGAGAGCACCGAAGGCGGTGGACGGCGACGAGGCCTAGGAAGGGGACGACGGAGGCGAGGAAGACTTCGGCGATTGTTTCCAGGCGGAGGGGAGTACGACCGTATGAGGTTTCTTGGTTCGTCTCACGTCACGGAGAATAACATCGGTGTGGGTGAGTAGAGGGATGGCTAGGCCAGCGATGGGAATCTGATTGGGGTGGTGAGGGCTGCACGGCAAAGACAAACGGCCGTCATGGGAGAGGAGGGAGGAGTACTCACGGGCGCTTGTTTGAGCGGCTGGAGCAGGAAGAGCAGAGATTGAAGAAGCACGACGGCCGTTGGATGGATATCGTACGGTCACTGGAGCTAGAATCGTTCATATTGACTAAGTTGACAAAGCCCTCCGTCCCCGTCAACTTAGTATGCCCACAAGTCACCCTCCCACCATGGTGGGTCCCAGCTAGTAGGGGGAGTATTCATTTTTCTGTGCGTAATAAGGAGGCACTTCAGGTGGGTCCGAGTGACAATGGGGAAAGTTTTTTCGCGAAATACGGTGGTCCGTCCGGTGGGTCCCGGTGATCGAGGGCAAATGTTTTTTTCGCGAAATATGGTGGCCCGTCCGGTGGGTCCCGGCGGTGGGGAAACGTTTTTCCGCGAAATCTGGTGGCCCGTCCGATGGGTCCCTATTTGTCGGTGGAGGAATAATTATTTTGCGCGTAATAAGGATGCACTTCCTTGCGGCTGCCGTGGACCCAGCTGTCAGCCTCTCCACGTACAGTACTCTTCCGATGGAAGTCGGTCGTTGAACACATTGACCATGCCGCGCCGAGAGCACCACAGCGGTGGACGACGGCGAGGCCTAGGAAGGGGAAGACGCGGAGCCGGGGAAGACGTGGCAGTGGATGCCCACGCGGAGAGGAGCACCAGGGTTCACTGGTTCGGTTGCGGTGTGAAGTCGACATCGCCGCAGAATAACGGAGTGGGTGAGTGGAGGGATGGCCTCGCCAGCGGTGGGAAGTAGTATGGGGACGGTGAGGCCTCCGCGCAAAGACAGCCCGGCCACGGAGGCGGGGAGCATGCGGCACGACCGGCGCTGCTTTGGGCGGCTGGGGCAAGAAGAACAGAGGTTGAAGAAGCACTACGGCCGTTGGATGGACATCGTTAACCACGCCGCGCCGAGAACACCAGGGCGGTAAACGACGGCGAGGCCTACAAAGGGAACGACACGGAGGCGGGGAAGACACGGCAGTGGCTGCCCACGCGGTGGAGAGTACGAGGGTTGACTTGTTCGGCTGCCATCGCCGGAAAATAACAGGAGGTGTGGGTGAGTAGAGGGATAGACAGGCCATGCATGCGAGTATGATGGGGCCGTGAGGCCTGCCCGGCAGCACCGCCGGCCACGGGAGGCGGGAGCAGGCGGTTCCGACGGCGCTGGTTTGGGCGGCTGGGGCAGGAAGATCAGAGACTGAAGAAGCACGATTGTCGTTAGATTGACATCTAATGGTACGTATTTGGTAGAGTCGATTGTTGACTAAGTTTCTTTTTGCGAAACCTTGTGTACGCATGAACTTGGTAGGCCCACAAGTCAGCCTCCAAATCTGTGGCAGACATCATAAATCCCATTTGCTATTTTTTATAATTTGCAGCCCATTTGCTAATTCTTAAGTAATTTATTACAGCCCATTTTCTGCCCAGGACCACGGTCAAAAGTTCAACCTTATTTTGCATATTTCGGTGGAGTCCGAACTGTTGTAATCCCGAAATGATAAACATTTTTAAAGTTATTGATTTTCCAAAAAAATCATTTTGTTTTTGTGAGCAAATAAGACGTGGGACAATTGAGTTGGTTTAAGGGAAAACCAGTGGTAAAAAATCAGCGCTGGGTGGGAAAAAACAACAAAAATAAGGATGTAAATATGAAAAGGGAATTTCATGTGTTTTCAATATAATGATACGTGTATATGAACTAATAAAACTATAGGTAGATATTAGAAAACGGATGTAGGACATGCGTTTCAAGAGGAAAATAGAACTGGGATGTGTGTTTGATTCAGTAAAAAAACTGCTCATGGATGTTGTAAGACAAAATATAACTTCTTATTTGGCGGGCGAGGCCGATAGATACCTGCTAGATCTTTGTGCCCGTTGTCATCATTGGCTGGCCTGTTAAAAACAAAACCAACCCTGGGCAGTCTGCAGCCCAGTTGAAACTTGCTCGACCTGAAAAAACAATATACGTGCTCAATAAACGAGAGAATTCTGCAAGTACAGACTGATAACTGGGATGCAGCACGGATATTTTTTATCGTGATAATAAGTGCATGCACTTGTTTCGAAAAAAATGGAGAACTGGAAATTCGAACGGCGGGTGCTTATGCTACCCATCAAATAAATATCAGGTGCCTGAAAATTCGTTTCGAAACAAATGATTCAGCTTTATATCCACGCCGACCCTCGGCATGATGGTTGGAAGCAAATGCAAGTTCATACCAAAAGATTGTTAACAACAATACCAACTTGCGGACGACAAGGTAGTACAACTACCAATACCTAACTAACTTATAATCTTTTTACTACTGGCCCTAGTGTTAAATGCGGTAGAAAATCTTGCAGAGGACCAGTTCCGCTCCTTCTCTTGCTCCAGGTCCCGAGGTGGTATTGGTGCATCACCCTTGGTCCTCTGCTGGTGAAGTTCTTGTTGTTGTGCAGCACGAGAACCTTTTTGCTGCCCGTCGCCGCCGTTGACCATCACTGGCAAGGTATTGCTGGTCTTGTGCCACATCGTGTGCATGCCGCACTCCGACTGTATCTTGCGACGCGTCCACGTGCCCCTTTTGAACGCCCTAGAATTGCGCTGGAAGAATTGCTTCCTTAGGCCACTCAGTGTGATACCTGCAGTATTGTGGAATACAGGTTTTAGTGTACGTAGTTGGCATTTTCATAACATCTTTGGCATGTTGCAGTCACTTGTTTCACTTTTTATTAACTGTCAAATTTGTAATTGCTTCACCAGGTCTGCGTCTAAAAAGAAAAATAGAGCTATAAACAAAGGAATATGTTTGTGCAAGTAGACAGCCGATCGGTGTCTTACCTGGAAGTTTCTTAGGTTGGGTGTAGCATATGCTGTGCTCGCTGTCGATGGTTGGTATGAACAAATCCATGAGAGACTGAAATCTCGCATTGTTAGCACTCACTTTGGCCGCAAGGTGCTCGATCAGCTCCTGATCCGTGGGATCGAACTTGACGCCAGCCGGTAGCACCGGCCAATCCTTCTTCGACTTGCATCGGTAATTCTAGTTATATGGTACTCAATGTATGATCAATCGAATTGTTTTAAGTGAATGATGAAAGATTTGACGGATAAGTGGTACTCCAAATATGAAGTCCAGAATACCCGAACACGCCGGGATTCTTGTGTCACCTCACGCCGCATAGCGTGTTGTCACGTCAATTCAATGTGTGGACATGATGAATAATTTGACCGACGTATACTAGTAATGCATCGTACTACTTACTAGTCGTATTTAGTGTCACAATTTATACATAGGTTTAACTAACAAGTACGCACTTGAAGCCTAACTGATATATATATGGCTTCTACACAGCATCTCCATCATCATTATCAGTACATCCTACGCAGGTGAGTTAGGATGCTCTTGATCCCAGGAAGGTATCTATCCTTCAAACCAGAGGAGTGCTTCAAACTAACAATAGTACATAATATCCAACAAAAGAGGGTCGTGATACAGCAGCAGAATACATGGCTCAGTCTAGATATCAGCCACGAATCAAGTTGTGCATATTTGTTGTTGGCATGAACCACATCGCCGCATGTCGGGTTTGCAAAAGCCATCCATCGCATGGAAGCTTGATGCCTTTCACACACTAAAGATTACCCGGCAGCAAGTCGTGTCGCATTTAATCTCTCGGATATGGTGATTCATGAAACCCATGGTATGATGTGTAAACACAGCCCCCTCGCGAATGGAAGTTGCGTATACAGTAATCATCGCCGGTGATATGATCGATGATTGGTTGGATGATCGAGATAATTGAGCCCGAGGAACAAGGAGTGGTTGCGAGGCTGTAAACCCGCCTCCGCTTGAATACGCCTCGCCCAACGGAGCTGGGATCTTTCTCGAACACGAAGCAGCCATAGCCATCAATGTCACGAACGCCCCATGCATTGTACTGCATGTGGTTTGATGTAATGGTTTGGTCAATTTGGTACGTGCGAATGAGCATCAAATGACCGCCGTCAGATGAACGAGCGATAAACCACCACCCATCGGCTGGTATAATTCCAGGTCCTGGAATCATGAAGGCCAGCGCATTTGCGTCTGCTGCAACAATTCAAATTGGAGACCAAAAGGACAAAAATAAACAATCATGTTCAGAGTATGTGTGGAATTAAGATTATTATAACAGTGACACATATCATAGACAGAGAATTGCAATGTCGTGGTCATAATCATACCCCAAGTTAAAAAATAAGCCAATGGCTTTCATATTCTAGCAACATGTCATGGTTCAAACATCATGTAACAATGAGAGGAAAACAGCTATGACAGCGCCTACTCATATTCTACCATAGCACTTACTACTACTGTTCTCATATCAACCCTAAGCAATAACATGCGTTGTTATAAAAATCTTGTAAACGAGAGTAACATATAGCAATCATGATGTTATGCTCATAATATGTATTCTAACAATCATTAGATGCCAATTGTTCTCATATCAACTCTAACAATAACATGTGTGGTCATAAAAATCTAGGAAATGAGAGGAACACATATCAATGATGTGGTTATAGACATGCTATGCATTACAAATGAACATGCAGTCGTATTGATAAGGTAAAGATGATATGAGATAGAACAATTACACGACGATAGATTCCACCAGTATAGGCAACCAATATGTGCGTCGACCGCGTAAACGATGCCATCGTGCACTATAGCATCAGACAGAAATGTTGCCTCAACAGGATTGATGATGAGCCATAACCATGTATGGCGACCGGATTCCAGATAGACTAATCCCATGTTGAACAAGGCAATGAACTTGTAATCCATGTAGTCTTCTGATGGTGTGGGCACTTCGCAGATTACAACTTTCTGCAAACAGAGGTCGAGCCAAAAGCTTGACGCATCTCGTGCGTAGTAGGCAGGAGTGTCCGGCGGTCGCGAGGCTCGATGTTGGGGTATCCAACGATGGAAGGGTGATCTCGCTGGGTGTAGATATCCACGAGACGCCACGGACTACCGGTGTGGTGGATGAGGACGATCAGTTGGCCTTCATGCCCGCCCAAAGAGTGGTCGCGCATGAAGGACAGGTGGACGGTAGTGGTAGCATGTCGAGGGGTACCACGGCAACCTCTATAGGATCGTCAAGTCGATTATGCAGGCCACTGCGAGGATCGGGCATCGACAAGGTGGTGTCTTGAAAAGAGCCGGCGATTGCAGATGAGTAGGCGGTACAAAGACACCAAGCATGCGGCAGACGGACGGTCTTGAGTAGGTCCATACAACTACAGATCTACTCCAAGAGAACATCGGGAGGGAATTCAATCGCGGCTCTGCGTGTCGGTCGGTTACGCCATTGGGGTTTTTGCTGCGAGCGAGCCGGGAAGTGGATTCAAGGGCGAAGCGAAGAAGCTTCTCCTCGTGTGACCGAAAGCAAAGGAGTGGGGGATATGGTACGCCATGAGCTACCAAGGAAGATGGCGTGGGCGAGGCGGCGATGAGCGGGGGTAAATGGTGTGTGGCCGACGATGGGGAAGAGAGGAGGAAGAAGAAGAGAGGAGGAAGAAGAGTGGAAGACGGGGAAGAAAGTGCATTAAGTCTCAATTCTACTAGTACTACTACCAGGATATACCGTCCTTCGGAGTGTAAATAGTTACAGCGATGACATGTGGGTCTACCACAAGAGGGCCCATATGTTAGTTAATGGAGGACAGAGGTGTGTAGGCGTATTTGCAGAAGCGTGCTCTACTGGCAAACATGATGGCAGTACTGGGTAAGGTTGATTTAGTAACAACAACACGCTGGTTCGGCTTATTAATTACGTGTCCCATCTGCTGCAGCGTGTATTGTTACTTCACTGCGAAGACTAGTTGAATAGTTCTCTCTAACCGAGATGGGGAATAATGGATCGGAGGACTTCCTTTCTACAGTATCCCTATGCCTCTACGCTCACTTCACTCATTTTGCTCCGTACCTAGTCACTTGTTGAAATCTGTAGAAAGACAAATACTCGTTATTTGGGAACAGAGGGAGGCTTTACTCCGTACTATTTGGGAACAGAGGGAGTATCACCATATGGAGGGAATAGAGGAAGCTTGAAATATGAACATGTCAATGGCAGGGAGTAAGCCCCGTGCATGCATGCATGCATGCAACATGCAACACTCACACGTACACATGGACGCACGCAACACTCACGCACCCATGCGGCACACAGCACACGATGCAACACACACAACTCACGCTCAAGTGCTCAACCTACTCCCTACATCCGTGAAAGACTGTACATTTAGAGATTTACACATTGACAAGGGCATAATTAACGCCCAAAAGCAGTAGACTTATGTGTGCATGCGACCATTGAGATAAGAAGATTAAATGAAGGCCGTTGCATGCTGTAATTAAGGATAGACATGTAGCCTATACCTACAGCACAAGTTGGTGCATTAGTCAATCAATATCGATTTAGATTAAAGGCTACATGCATTGGAAGTGTAGATGTACATTATGCACCACACTCGTTGTTTTGTAGCCGATGTACACTCTTTGTTGGAAGACCAAGGGTTGGACTCGTGTCGCGCCTGCGTAAAGTTTTGTTTAACTGATTTCTTTGCTCTGCCAACTGACAGGTGGGACCCAGAAACCAGGTGACAATTTAACCAGTCAACAAAGTGCCATGCCGCAAAACTATATATAGTGACCGTAAAGAGCGTATTGTTACATACGTTGACCGCCAGTGTATTTTTCTCGTTTCAAAGTAAGCCATATTAATCGGAAAGGACGCAGTATGGACTACTACTAGTACTAGTACTCCTTTGATGTGTCCCGTCAACTCGCCGAACAAGGAGAAGCTTGCTTACTACGCCTCTCCCTCGCCCACGCGCGCGGTGGTTCGCAGGACGAGGAGAGGGTTTTGACTACAGCGCCCTCTCCCTCTCCCTCGCCCTCGCCCTCGCCCTCGCGGTGGACGTGCAGCAGTTCAATCGGTGTCAGATTGCCAGAAGCATATTGTACTGTAGTATCATCATTGTTGGACCTTCCGAAGAGGCGAAGAGCCAAGTGCAAGGTTCACACAGTATGAACTGTTGAACCTCCGAAGAGGCAAAGAGCCAAGCGCAAGGTTTTATAGGAGTTGCCATCCTAGTAGGAGTGTACTACAACTATAGCGTAACGATGCTCTTGTATGATGCCGCCACGCCACGTATATCCAAAGCCGTGCCACCTTTTTTTCACAAAGAGCGTGTTGGAGCCCGTGCAACAACCACACAAGTTGCACGCATACACATAACACATTTACTAGTAATAAATTCTAAAGGACAAATGCCAAGATGCCACACAAGTTCATCTCCAATTCATGTGATAAATTTGTGCACGACTAGTCTACATATATTCACAGCACTACCGTTCACAATTACCGTACTCCACTTACACGTTATAGATGGACTACATGCATGTCCTCCTCTAGGTTCCCGTCCCAGGTGTTCTTCATGGATGGAACGATCCATAGCGGTGGGCAACGGGAATCATTGTCGCAGCTTTCTAGTCCGGTTCCACACGATGGAGACTCATCCAAGCTGAAGCGACATAAATCAGGGATAGCGTGGCCCAGCATGTCGTTCATCTGGTGGTGCACAATGAAGACACAACCATGCTTCATGAACGGCAGGCCTTCCGTGTCGTGCACGGAAGGTGGCATCCGCTTCACAATGGGGTAGCTGTCCCTGATGAAAAGCGAGTACTCTCCAAGAGTGTTCCTCGGCACCCACGTATCATCACGGGGGTCGAACTCGGCGCCGTTCATCTGGTACATGCGGCATCTCAGATCTGGACACATGATGACGTACATAGTCAATGTCCATGCATAATAATGTTGTGCTCAAACATGGCGGTCAAGAATTGTGCAAAGAAATAGTACTACTCCGGTATAGAGGAAGTAAAATAACCGGCTTATTATATATAGCCACTCTTGGCTACGTGGATGAGATAGTAAAACATGGAAAAACAAAAATGGTGGCAGCTAGTGGGTTCAAGTCTTCAAGGGCCTAGCTAGCTATACGCGTCCTTCAAGGTAAAAAGTACTCCTACTAGTACTACTAAGTATACTACTAGTACAACAATGAAAGAGAAGGCGAGAGGGTTAAAATGGAATACCCGGGTAGATGGTGACGGTCCGATCGTGGTAGATTGTGTGACCATGTTGCACATCGGTGGTACCATGGGTAACGATCGCTAAGATAGTTGATCCCAATATGCCAAAGTCAGCTACAAGGTTCCAGTGTTAGACCGAATCGCGGATGCAAATGCACATCCAGGATCGGCGATCTTATTTTGATCGGGGATGACCGGTCCTGCAAAATAATGGAGTACCGTTAGGGATGCAAATGATGGTTTGTGCATTCCGCTTTGTAATCTCCGTATCGTAGGATGGCAACCAGATGAAACAAGTCCCCGGCTTGTCATCGCGAAGAAGCGGCCTAGATGGCGACAACGTCTTCGAACGTGTAGGGGTACAAATCTGCGATTGCCAACATGCGCCACCTCTCCGTTATCGCTGCGTCTTGCATTGATGGCAATCCTTATGTCGAACACCGCGATGAGATAGTAATCGTTGTAGCCACGTCGCTTTGTCGGTGGGTTCGCAATTGCTATCTTCTTCAGTCTCATGTAGGCATCATCATACATATTCAAGCCCAGCCAGTCCGGAAGGCCGATCCCAATGGTGGAGAAGGGGTCTACCGGAACGGCCGCACTACTGTGGATGTTGTGCAAAATGATGGTGGTATCCGGCCGGAGGTATGCAAGCCAATCTTTGTTGGCACCGACCTGCACTCTATATAAGACGGTGGGCAGCGGAGAAATTACGAGATGGAAATGGAATAACTAAGTAATACATGATCAAACTCCATTACTGACCTGCTCATCGGACAAAACACGACTACCTCTCAACGTCGGCAACTCTAGCGGAGTCAACGTGCAACCATGGCCAGGGAGCGGTGTAATCGCTCAAGGATTGTCCCATAGAAGAACCTTCTCCTCGAGGACGCATGGAAGACCAACAAGCATGGCCTTTTCCCAAGCCTGTTTAAGCAGTGTCTTGAAAAAGTTGGTGCAGGAAGCACCGAGTCATGCGGCGTGAGGACGTCGGAGCAGCGTGCGATTTCTCCTAGAGGATCGTCGTCCAAGGTCTCCCAGCCCCGACGAGGAGGAGAACCGCCTGGCGAATCCATGGGAGCAGCGACGAACTGCCTTCTCTTTGGGGGGAGGGGAACTGGCGAGGAGGAGATAAGAGCGTAGTAACCGCAGGGCCTCGTCCCTTCCAACTGTAGATCGTTCCTCGGCGAAGGGGTGAGGCTATTATTTACTACTAGTAGTAGCATTATGGAATGTCATGGGATTGCATTATACTGTAAATAATAGCACTAGTAAGAAATTTTTGGCACTAGGTAGTAGTTTTTGGCGTGGATTAAGAAATTTTGGGTATGTTTTTGCCATTTTTTGTACACGCCAACTAGTGTCAAAAATGTCTTACATTATGTGACGGGAGGAGTACGATTGCATCAGTAGGAGTACCAAGACTACTTTTCTCAACTAGTAGTGCGATGTCTTGTACTTTTAGTCTAGTCTAGTATAGTGCACCGCTTTTGAACTCTTGAATCTCGAGGCCAAGGAGCTACGGTTGGAGGTGGAGGGTACTCTCGTTCTCTAGAACCATAGCTGTACTATCAATGCAGGGAAGTACACATGCGTAGTGGCCTAGTGGGTACTCTCGGTGCTATATTCAGCCGCCTCCTCACGTAGGGAGTAGCTGGCCTACTCACCGCCTCCTCTCACGCACACACTAGCAGCCTGTTTATCGTGACGGTTATCAAGGGCGTAACATTTGAGTTATTTGATACAAATGAGACTAGGCTTTTCGCTTCCATTTGTGGAGGTGTAATGGATCTCGTCGAACTTTGTTAGAACTAGTTCCTTCTTTATGAATGAGATGAAGCAAAGCTTTTGCCTCCGTTTAAAAAAACATGTCAAGAGGAATTTCTTTAATAGTAGAGCCGATAATGGAGTGAAGTCCATGCGTGCAACGCCACAAGCCTCTGAGTAGTAGTAGAGCACTTTACGCACGGAGCCATATTGCACAGTTCCCAATGCCCCGCCAGGCTTTTCCGGCTCCTCGGGCTTAATTGGGAGGCGCTAGTTTAAATATGCTACTAGCTGATGAGGAAGCTGCAAGTGAGGTGCGGCTAGGGCGAGCACGCGAGCCACGGGATGCTGGGAAGGAAAACATGTTCATGTGGCTAGGCTGTCCAGTGCACCCAGATTGTGGGGCCGCACGTCCTTTCGACTTCGAAACTCAAACTACCCGTGTAAAATATGGCTCGCAGCGAAGTGTAGTAGTACTATTTTTGAAAAAAAGGCCGCCATGCTTTCGGTCGGGATCGAACCCACAAAACGAGGTATACACTCCCGCGACCACTAGTAGTACTCGTTGGAGTACAACGCAACCTAGAATCGCCTTTTGTCGCTAGTAGTACGTACATTTCCTTACAAGAAACCCCTAATAATGCAAGAAACCACTAAAATTCCAAGAAACTACTACCACTTGCATACGTGGCAGACTTAAGATAAGACTACCTTGTCAACCATTGTACATGCTCTTACCAACAAAAATCCTCGAGTGACCTCCTACCTCCGGCCCGTCCACCTAGTCATCCTCGGCCATGGGACGCAGCTATCACGCAAGCGTATGGCGAGGTCAAAACCGCCGCAATGCGGAGCCCATGTTGCGGCAGCCAGGATGCGCTCCGTCCGGCGCCGCAGCCGCTTAGCTAGCCAAGATAGCTCTGTCCACCTGCTTGTCCGCAAGGTTTGCTAGCTAGATTAGCACGCAGCGGGCGGCTTGCTCGCGACGCCAAGGCCTTCGAGCAGCAGCGGGCGGCTTGCTCGGCTCGTGAGTCACGCTCGGGCCAGCCTTCCAACCCGTGTGGAGGCCAGCGGTGTCCGCCCGTCCGTGAGCGGCGGCCAACTCGCTCATCACCGGGCGCCACCGACGAACACGCATCAAGATCTTGTTTGAAGTAATGTTCAGGAAAAATAATGATTTGAGGGGAATAACAGGATAGAAGGTCGGATGTGGGTCCCTCGTGTCAACGATCAAACAAAATGTGTTGGTTTAAGCTGCCTCGTCGACGCTGGCGTGTGGGCCAACCACATCATAAATGGGTTTAAACGAACCTAATTGGTAGGAGTACTAGGTAGTAGTTTTTGGCGTGGATTCAGAAATTTTGGGTATGTTTTTGCTATTTTTGTACAATAGATTCTTCCTAGGGCTGGTTGAAAGTGGTAGTTTTTTGTTAAATGCTCTACATATTGTAAGTAGGAGTGAAAGTTAAGCTTTGGAAGCCAATAAGCAAGGCTAGTTACATAGTGCATATGTGTACATGATTGAAAGTAAATATCAACCATGAGTGACTAATATCTTGATGGAAAACTCGAAACTATGGAATACTAGGAAAAAATGCATGGTTGGAAATACTAGCAATGTTCATGTCCGTTGCAACGAATCATAATTAGAATAATACGTATTCACAAACTTGGTACAAAACACTCTAATTTTGATATACATATGTTTCAATTAGAATATATTCCTTGGTCTGCTTTGGTGAGGTCAGGGAGGGATGTGGTTGGTTTTAAGATACTAATTATGGGTTTTTCTGCAAATTGGTAGACAAGTGGGATGTTGGTGAGAAAAGGCAACAACTTACCTCACAATCGTTAGATGTAGATCTAATGGTCAGAAACGACGGATGGCAGACACACCAACATCACCAACTTAGTCTTGTGTAGGAGTACTAGCAAGATCCGTGCATTGCACGGAACATCAAGATGCATTTTTTTTATAAAACACTTGTTGTGATTGACCCTTGTGGGAGTAATCCCATGTGTAAAAACTAATGATATCTCGAGAAATATGAGATAAGGTGAAGAGGAGTGGGGTGTGGTGGTGGTTGGTGGTGGACCGAGCGGGGCATGGGGATTGACGACGCCGGGCAGGCCACTGTGCCAGTTTGTTCAGAGGCTTCCTTCCTTAATTGCTCAACAATGAGGTTTGTTGGAGATAGGGATGAACGAGGGAAGGCCTTGTCTGCAAATGTGGAGAGGGGTGCGGGTATCTTTTAGTTTAATTTCCATCCATCAGATATAGATCGGACGGTCTATATTGCAAGATGGCACACGTACCATCATCACCACCTCGGTTTTTATAAGAGAAGAAATATAAGTATGGAGATACAAACGTATTATCGATACTTGCTTTCGTAAACTAGCATCTACATTCTATTCAACGCCTCGGCATGTGGGGCCTTAGCACAATGACTTCTCATTGTGTAAAACAAAGATTTTCCCGTCACGACAAGGAGGGGTGACAATGGCGCTTTTTGGCTTGCTCTAGTCCTAGTATAGTCATACTAGGTGGTCTAAGCACGTGTAGATTTATTCTTTTTTCACGTCTCGTGTTCGCCGTACTGCCACGACTGTTGATGAATAGACGGTAAGTTATTCACGGGGAAACCCTTGATGAGCGTGTTTGTGAGAGAGAGAGAGAGAGACAGTGTGCGTGTGTGATATGTTAGAGACTGAAGCAATGATAACAGATTCTTTGTATCTATGTGTGTGGAGGATAGAGAGAGACATGTACATGGGGCTTTGTGTTGTGTAACATGGAGACACATATACATAATTAGAGAGTGAGTGTGTAGATACACATGCGGACATGGGGCGCGTTGAGGATCCAGATAAATGGGTGTTTGTGCGTGTTTGTGTGTGTTTGTGCACGCGTTTGGGTGTGAGAGGGAGAGAGTGTACGTGGAATAGAGAGACCACTGATGATGTAAACCTAGTATAAGGGAAGGGGGAATGGTGTGACATGTGTAGTAGCGGGATAGCACGGGTGCGGGCTGGGGGAGTAGACTATTTGGAAGAGACATCGACTGTGTGTGTGGGAGAGGGGTGTGAGAGCGAGAGAAAGAGAGAGCTAGCGACGGAGAGAGAGAGAGAGAGGAAGAGAGGGGGTGAGAGGGGTCGTTTGTGTCCATAAATGGCGTATAGATAGGGAGACAATGTTGATGTTGTCTGAAATTGGCCTATGAACGGAGACGCAAGGGAAGCGAGTCATCGTGTGTGTGATAGGGACTTCATGAGAGATCTAGAATAGATGGTGTAGAGAACAATGTGCGAAATCAAGAACGATTATACATTAGGGAGCTACGCAGAGAGTCACGACATATATGTATGCAGGGAAGGAGCTGGGGCGGGTCCGCATGTGGGAGAGATAGAAAGAGGAGAGTGGTGCACAAGGAGACAAAGTGTGCTTGTTTGCAGTGGGGGTGGTGTGTGAGGTGAGTCTTGAGAACCACATAACTAGGGAGATAGACGTTTGGGGGCGATGTTTTGTGTGTATGGGAAATATACACTCTACATAGTGCGTGTGCTTGGGTAAGAGAGATAGCGGGAGACCTAGACAGTGAGGGAAGAGATGTGGGCATGCCCGAGAGACAAAGTGTTAGAGACCTATGTTGGTGTCCGGACTTTACAAGAGAGAGGGGTGTTAATGTGCTCGTGTGTTGGTGTTTGGGGGAGAGAACGACTTATCTATGTGTGTGTGTGTGGTGGTGGGGGGGGTTGACTTCAGATAAAGAGTGAGGTGTCTATATTTGAGGGACTTTGGCGTAATTGAGATATTGTGCACTCATGGTTGATCCATTTGTTTCACAGTTTGTACTATGAGATAACGATACTTTTGAACACGCGTGATATACCTTGATGTACCCGAATTACAAACCTAAGATTGGAATTTTGGAATTCGACTCCATCACTAGATTTTGTAATTCATTTAAACGGAGGTACATTTTTTAAGCAGGGATTTCGTGATTTCAAATTCATATATCAAACCTAGAGATATACACATACGGCATGTTCAAACTTTATAATCATCCACTTTATTCATACACATACACATTTTTGCTTTTGTCATCATATTTAGGATAAACACATTTGGAATTTCATTTGAATTGGACCGTATGATGGTATTTTCTTGTAGTAGCGGAATGATCCATATTTGAATTGAATGGACAATCTAAGTTTCGAGTTGGAGACATTGATTTTCAAAACTTGCACTTTTTTTGCGTGCAAAACAAACAAATTGTCGGCCATGATATCATAGTCGGTTAAATGCGAGAGCAGAATACTTATAATTTTAGGCGCCAAAAGCTTTCAAACTTCCGCTCACATCGAAATATCACGCTACCAAAGTTTAGCCTGCGATATTCCTGTTTTACCCTGCCACATGAACGGAAAAGGGCTGCTTTGGTAACTCCATTGTTTTCCCTCTTTGCCCCCAACATTCTTCCCCAGAGCCCCTCCCGACCCCCAACCACGGCAAAGCCTTGAATCTAGTCCTCCGCCGCAGCGGTGGACCTCACACCCCGGGATCTACCTTCCGCACCTTGGAACCCCTAACCGCCAACTCACCACTTCACCGGAGCCGCTTCAGCCGATCGGCTTGTCCACCGCTCCAGATCTCCTTGATCGCCATCATGGTCCACCGCACAGATCTTCTTAACGGCGCCCTCCACCACAGCGTAGGCCCTTCATCGATTCCTCGTCCGCCTTCGCTGGCCCTTCATACAAGCCCTCGTCTGACGCAACAGATCCGCCTCACCGAAAGCACTATACAACGCGCCCGCCAAGCCTTCGCCCATCGCACCGTATTCCGCTCCACGGACGCCATATTCAACTCCACCGCCCTGCTTTACCAACGCCGCAGCCTCATCAGTTATTTCGATTTGTACTCCTTCGGTTTTCTCTTTATCGTGCAACTGTCCACTTACCACAGATGAGCTTTCTTGTATGTCGACAGCGCCAGAATCAGAAAGTAATCGAGCAGCTTCAATGACGGCGACAGTACCGCCCAAACTCAATCGCAACACGAGCACCATCGACGATCCTTAGCTATCAAGTATGACAATGATACCCATACGCCGCCGAGAATCGGTACTATTATCCAACGGCCGGGCGCCACGCTCACTTTCCTAGCATAAGCACCGCACCTTTGAATTTCTTGAGGCATCATTCAGTTTTTCATGAGACGCGTTATTCGCTTGCACCAGAGGGCCATACTTCTAGCGATGAACATGTTACATGTGTTAAATTACATACCAAAGTGCACATATAGTTAATATGCTTTAGTTTTGTTACGATGCCACCTGTTGGTTCCATCGCATCGCTTAATGTTCTCTATGCTTAATTACACATCAGCAAACTAGCATGTGGTTCCGCCGCTTTTGTTCGCTTTTACCCTACATTTTACGATGCTAGCTATTACATCACCGCTTTCTGAGCCTCTGTTCATTACTTGTTTGTGTATTCTTGATCTTCCCAAGTTACATGACTCATTTGATGCTTCTATTAATTATGGAGCTGCCAACCCCATCAAGCAAAATATTTGTTCTTTTGGTGCTGGCACCTCGAACAAGCATAAAAATAGAGGGAAGCAGATATATTGTCGTGTATGCACACACCCTTCTTTCATTAGTTTAGATAAACCATTGATGATTAATTCGGACCAGTGCATGCGATTAAAATTAATTTTACCTAAATAGATGGTGCAGAATAAACTACAACCACTAGATTGCAACCACGGGATGCTGACGATATCTTCAAAGAACATTGCAACAGCAGCTAGGCTTCACAAAGAACATATGGTAAGCCATTGTGTTTTAGTACATGTTAAATGTAATGTGAGTGGGCTGCTTTCTTGGCTTGTGCCCTCAACGTGTAATCCTACCGAATTACAAATAGTTCAGTTGTCTGCTTTGCTGTATTGCTTGATTCGAATGCTTGTTTGTTGTTACGTTATACCCGAGTTGGCCAATATGTCAACAATGCCTGCTGTACTATCGTAAAGAAATGCATGCCTATTTCATTTGAGTCCTTAACTTTTCCTCTCAACTTCATCACAAGACTGCTCACGTAGTTTATATGAGGCCACACTGTTAAGTGCTTTCTTAGATTATTTCAACTGCTTAGATGCCTTGGAAACTTAAATATAGCGGTTGTACACTCCCTTTCAACTTTCATCTTACCATTTTAATTTCTTTTTGGCTGATGCTGCTTTGAACCATTTAAATATAGTTTGCCATGCTCGGCAATAATTCGTCCATCGTTTACCATGTAAGCTTACTGCCTAGATCATACGATAACTATCTCTTACTTATGTCCAGCGGAAACCTTTCAGGATGCCGTTCACACTAGGACACAATGTACAACCCCAGAATCTATTTGTGGAAGCAGTGCGCCATCCATGTTACCAGATGGTAGCGATTCAGAGGCAACACCACCAGAGAGCGATCTGAGCACGATATTATAGTGCTTGAGGCTCTACTAGAGGCAGAAAGAGATTGTGTGGCTGCCATGAATGAGGTAATCTTTATCTTGAGGCTGGAAATTACGGAATT
This sequence comes from Aegilops bicornis, assembly GCA_021605145.1. NCBI lineage: Eukaryota > Viridiplantae > Streptophyta > Magnoliopsida > Poales > Poaceae > Aegilops > Aegilops bicornis. The sequence goes on from CM038674.1 coordinate 210,433,839, forward strand.
AGCGGCACGCATTATGCAAGCAACCCAAGAATTGGAGGAAGTAAGAATGTTGCATTTGAAGACAGAGGAGGTCCTATGGTTTCTGCTATCTGAAGCCCAAGGTAATCCCGGTTCTTCTTTAGATACCAGTTGAAATTGTCATTAGATTATTGCACTTGCATGTTGTGTCATGTCTCTGAATGGATTATGTTGCAAGACCCCTTATGTTGTCTGGAATTCCATGTTGTCCATGTGTTGTAATGATCCGAATTTTTTAGGCGAGGTAATCCTCGATTACTTGTATGATTGACATAAGGTGAACTATTTTTCGTGGTGAGCATATTGTATTGGATGAAATACCTGTTTGAATCAGAGTGTATCCAACCCATCAATTCAAGATCATGGCATTTCTAAATCATAATCATATATAAAGGTGGAATAAATCTTTGTTGTGGTTTTGAAGAAATAAATAACAAAACGTATAATTATCTGTGGATATTCGTAATCGAATACAAACTGGATTTGAATTTAGTTTTCCGTGTCCTGTGGCAAACGTGAATGCTAATTCTCCCAAGTTTTGAGCAAGCGGCTAAACACCCACTATAATTTGTGGGCTGCCCAAGCAAGTGTTTGCGAGATGGAAATTCTGTCTACCCCTGACACTTGACATCCTTATCGACCGGATTTACACTGTTGTCGATAGGGGTAGACTAGTAACTTCAATCAGACGTGACACGACGGCCTCTGAGCCCATTCAGACACGGTGGGCGCCAAAACACATTTGATTCAAGCTCTTCCAAAAGACATGTGTCTCTTCCTCCATTTCCCCATTCATACACGGTGGGCGGCAAAACAAACTCTCCTCGTCCGAAATTGATGTAGGCTAATATTTTAAATAGGGGCAGATGTGTAACTTCCATCGACGTGACACAACCGCCCTACTGTCAGCCCGTTCATACACCGTGGGCGCCAACCGTATGGCGGTAAAACACCCTCTCCTCGCCTCAAATAGTTACTGCAAATATTTGGGAGATGCGAGATTACCGTCCTATCCCCAACCGACGCGATGTTCCGATATTTTAAACGGGGATAAGTTCGTAACTTTCCCCATTTCAGAGAAGCGTCCCCAAAGTTTGAGATCCCCCCCTCCATTTCCCCATTCATACACCGTCGGCGGCACGACAACCTCCGCACTGCGGCCAGCCTCCTCTGTCCGCCACCCCATCCTCCACCTTGCCGGAGCCGCTACCCCTACCCCGTCGTCCACTGCAAGAGATGGACGTCTCTCATCCACGGCGCTGGACTAGGATCCTTTCATCGCCTCCTCTCGCTTCATCGGCGCCGTCGTCCACCTTGCCGTTGCCGCTCCTACGACCGCCTCGTCCACGGCAACAGGATATATCCCCCGACCCGGCCGTCTGCCGTCTAAAGTCTTCTTTCCCGTGCCGCCGATACCATCGCACCATGACACCCTCAACGACAAGATAGGCCTACACGGCGCCGCAAGAGAGGTGGTACTCTTCCATATGTGCTTAAGTTATTGATCTCACCCGGAAAATAGATTGTTATTTGTTTACTGTACTTTTCTTGTCCGTACCAAATCGTAGTGGCTAGTTGAAAGCAAACATTGGTTGAGAAGTAGCTTTGTCCGGTTTGCACCTTCAGATCCGCCATGGAACGGGCACTATAGTCGTAAAGCTTATGGTTTCCCCCCTTTATATTCACTAGCATCATCGTAGGTGCTTCGTGTCGTGCTAGCATTACTCCTCAAGACCTCAACCCAAAGCTTACGTGTTCAAATACGAATCTGATATGATGCTCATATAACTAAAACAGAGAACGTTTAATTGGTCACCTAATGTTCCTATATTCGTTTCGAAAAGCATGTGTGCCACCTTGGTCCAGCTAGTTCCACTTTCCTGATTTTTCTCTTGATGCTTAGGGTTTTCCCTTTTATCTACTCTACTATGATCTCCGTAGGGTGCTTTACGTCGTACTAGCATTACTCCACCCTTCAAGCTAAACAACACAACACTCGAATTGAAAGCTTAGTTGTTCAAATATGATTGTGATATGATACCGATATTAGTTAACCGACACATTTAATTGGTTAGCTAAAGGTCCCACTTGAGTTTCCAAATGCATGTCGCGACATATAGATAGACAACATAATTGCATTTCTTTGTCACTTGTTGACCGTACTTTCTTGTCCATACCAAATCTTAGTTGTTATTTCAAAGCAAACATCGGTTGCTAACTACCCTTTGCGTGGTTTGCAGCTTCAGATCTGCCATCCCACTGCCACGGTCAACACTGCATCGATCATGCTTATGTTTTCCCCATTTTATGATGACCACAATCAGCCTACGTGGTTCGTGGTCGTAATAGCACTCGCTTCCACCCATCGAGCTAAACAAGCCTAGTTGTACAAATTCATATCTGATATTATTGCTGATATTAGTAAAACTGAGAGATGTTTAATTGGTTAGCTAAATGTTTCTACTTTAGTTTCGAAATGCATGTGAGCCACATATGGAGAGACCGGAAAGAATAGTATTTATCTGCGCTCTGGTTCATCATGGGTGGCCAACCGACATTGTATTGAAACACTTGTAATATCTTCAATCTGCTTGCTCTTTCCGCTCTTCTTTAAGATGATACTCTTCTCTTGCGGTCGATCGGGTCAGTCGAGTTGTTCTCCTTAGTATATTTTGAATCTGTGTCAGGTCGACTTGTTCTTCTTTACTATATGTTGAAGCTATCATCTGCGAAGTGTCATCACTTCTGGAGCTCTCATGTTTTGAGTAGTAGGCCACATTATATCAATGCACACAACAAATTACAGCATGCATGGCATCTTTTAAAAGAATTGCAGAGATAGCACAAAGGGGTTTACAGGAGGCGTGATTGGATTAGAATCACTACTGCATTACAAAGAAAATCTCACTTGTTTTTATGTTTTCATGCATGTTAGATATTGAACATTATCAAAATGAATGAGAATGGGCGACGAGAGGAATATTGCAAACGATCCTTTGGCTAACAAACTTGGCATGGTGGAGGATGGCCTATCTTATTCACCCATCAAGGTGCTTGCTCTAACTTTGCAAAGTTGTATTGGTCGCACATATTTTGCATCGACCTCTTGCATTTCTTCTACTTTGTTACACCATCTGCTTAGTTTAAGCATCATATATGAGTATATGCCATAACTATCCATTTTCTCTACCTATTCCATGTGTCGTCACACTATGTTTTTCCAGTCAAATGTTGTTCTTTCGTGATAGATGTCCAAAAGGAAGAGGGTGAGTGCAGATCCTCAAGGAGTACAAACTAGGTATTTGGAAAAGGTAGTGGTATCTGTTAAATCGAGATAGATCAAGACCCACAGAAAACACAGGCCCAACTGTACCACACTTTACCCCTACTCCAAAGTGGCCAAACCCCTATTAGAACTGCTTGGGAGCCCAGTCAGTAATTGTCTATGATATCAATTCAAAATTTGAACTCCTAAATTTCTACTTGTGCCTTACCTTCTCTCTTGTAGGAAAACTAATTTCAGATGAATCTCCTTGCTCAAAGGATCATACGATCTCAAAACAATAATGGGCTCTGCATTGCTCTTGTCAGTACCTCTCTCCTTTTGCCTTGTATTTGTACTTAATTAATTGCTATTTGATTATGTATCATCAGTCTGCACCTGAGCTTCATTATCCTCTGTTTATTCCAATATTATTTGATCTATATTTACTCTTTGCAAAATGTAGAATAATGGCAACGCTTATAAAGAATTTTCTTTGGGGAATTTATTGAATTATCCTTCCATCAACATGGAGAAGGGCTTTGTCCAACCCGTGTTAACATGTAATGTAAGTTCATCCTTCTCAAGCCTTCAAACTTTGTTCTAGTATAGATTTGGATAGGCATCATTGCCTCCACTACTGTTTGCTTTGCTGTTTACATCTGATTGGATGTTTGCAACAACTACCAGTTTCAAATTGTAGTTGTAAAAACATGTCCCTTATGCAGAATAGATCCATTTAATTGCTTATATAATTGTGAAACCTGTTACGTGTCTCCTTGTTTCTCTTTCATAGTCGTATCTCTTACGCCAGGCAGAACTTTAGGGAAGATAGTGAGCCAAACCATCTTGAGGAAAGCGAGATGACCCCAAGGTCCTGCCTTGATGGAGACAGTGAGTCGAAGCTACTCACCAGCAGGTGCGAGACAACCTCTGTCGGCTGCCTCAATCGATTCGACTTCTTCGGTCCCAACTTAAAGCGAAAGGCTTGCTTGACTCAGCTCCGACTTGAAGTCAAAGATGCAATGAAGATGTCGAGGACTGCCGTATGCGCACCATCATGCCTTAAATCTAGTGTTGATGCATCTATCATTGACACAACCGAGGTTTACTCACTTCTTGACTATTTGGGGGCTCGACTGGCCGTGCCTAGTGCCTTCGAAGTGCTCTCAGTTTTGTATATTCTTTTGTCGGCGCGTTTATTTGCACTGGTGGCGAACTTTGATGCCCAGTGGATTTAATATGTGCGATAGCCGTGATAGCCTAGCGTAAGTTGCTTGCTTATTTATTTCATGTTTGTCTTGTTTATTTGTTTTCTTGTAGTCATTGCAGTTCTTTTTCCGCGGTTTGCTAGTGGCTGCAATAACCTATTTTTTAAAACTAGGCCACAATAACCATGGGCTAATATTTACTGTAGTGACACTGGGCCTCCTACGGGCCATAGAAACAATGGGCCTTCTATGGGCCGTATCATCAATGGGCCTTATACGGGCAGTATGATCGATTGGCCAAACATGGGCCAATAACAGGCCGCATTATGGCCGTAAACGAGCTAGAGTTGGAATCGTCCGTTCATGGGCCGACCATAACGGGCCATCGTTAATAGGCCGTATTTCATGACGCTATGAAAACGGCCCAACGTGTTAACGGACCACAAACGGGCCGACTGTAACCACAGGATGAATTTGGCCCATAAGCAGAAAATGACAGTAACGGGACGTAAGTAAACGAATGCTGGAAATGAGCCCAAGAATAAATGGGCTCTGATAAGGCCGAAAGATAACATAAATTTGAAATGGCCCAACGGAATAACGGGCCCTTAATGGGTATAAAGTGATACATCGTTCATTACGGGCCGATTTCACCACGGCCGTTAATGGGTGTAAAGTAATACATCGTTCATTATGGGCCATTTTCACCACGGGATGTTAATAGGCCAAAGTTACATAGGGCCTCATATAGGCCGAAGACGTCATGGGCCATACATGGGCGGCGAAAACGGGCAATTTGGAATCATATTGGGTGGCCCAGGATAGCGTGATCCGGGCCTAATTCGGATAGGGCGTAATGTGCCTTGGGTTAGCGGGCTATAAATGGGCTATATGCGAACAGGCCGTTAATGAGCTTTACATGGGCCGCCCGCCACCTTTGACCAAGTCAAACGGGCCGGCCTTTTCACTGTGAATGGGCCTCTATTGGGCCATGCCATGTGTCGACGTATCATAGGCGCCTTCATTCAATGAGTGGATGGCATCATTCCCCAACGGTGAGCCGACGGTGTTTCCTCCACCAATGATGATTTTACACGTGGAAAATCCCCATTGGTCGGGGCTGTTAACGGGTTATCGGATCCAAAACCGGACCCGATAGCTTAACGGTGTTCCGTTACGGTGGATGCCATGTGTCGGTCACCCTTGACGAAAGCACTTCTGTGACGCGCGATTTATCATCATGGAAGTGGACACTTCCATGATGATAATTTTGGTAATGTCATGGAACACTTCTACGACATCACAGGTATGACTATCTTGATTCTGTCATAAATTTGTCATGGATGTACATGCATGACAAAAAACGCGACCTACTGTGACAAACAGGTATCATCACGGAAGTGTATTTTTTTTGTAGTGTTTACACGCGATGGATATGAGGAGGAAATCAAGACACTGCTGGAGAAGAATGACGACCTGGTTAAGAAGATCGGAGTATTCATGGGAGGACCAGCACCGGGAGAAGAAGACGACGACCCCACTTGCCCGGACAACTACATCATCATTGACGACACTGATTTCGATCCTAGTGATGATGACTTTGAAGACGAAGCTGGAGCAGACATCATGGAGTCTTCCACCGATCAAAATTTCTAAATGACCACCATATATTAGAAGTATTTCCCCATGTATTTAGTAGTAGTTGAGCACTTTTGCGATAGTTCTAGACCGTTTGTGTGCCCTTGCTTGATTGATTGAGTGAAATGATTGTGTTTGTCTCATGTGCATATGGGTAGTGCTTTCTCGTTAGACCTTTTTCTATTCTAAATCTCTTCCATCTAAACCCATCAGATGCCTCCGAGACGTGACACCGGTTTTGCTTTCCCACCGGAGCTCACCCAGTTGATCCAGCAGCAGAATGCTTTGATGCAATTGCTAGTTCAGAACCAGGGCAACAACAACAACAACAACAACAATAACCCGCCGCCAGTGGACAACCTAGCCCGTTTTCTAAGGTTACTGACCGCGGTGTTTTCCAAAGAGCACCGAGCCTATAGTTGCTGATGATTGGCTACGCCGTATTGGAAGGGAGTTGACCACCACAGGTTGCACAGATGCTGAGAAGGTGTGCTTTGCCGCACACCAATTGGATGGACCAGCAGCCTCATGGTGGGAGAATTACACGACTACTTTTCCTATAGCCAATGTCACTTGGGACCAGTTTCAGCAAGCTTTCCGTAGAGCCCATGTCTCAACTGGAGCTATACAGATGAAGAAGCGGGGGTTCCGCAACTTACGCCAGGGAACCGTCTTGTGGCTCAAGACGTGGATGATTTTAGCAAGCTATCACGCTTATGCCCACGATGATGTGGCCATAGATGCCTTGAAGGTGAGAAGTTTATGGAAGGGCTGATTGATGAGATGAGCATGCAGTTGATGGTAGCAACCCTCAACTACTACCAGGAGTTGGTGGATAAGGCTCTTATGATTGAAGGGAAGCAGCAGCAGATTGAGAGCCGCAAGAGGAAGTATGGACAAGGGAAGTATTACTTTCGGGAGCTCAGCAGAAGCCTCGCTTAACCCCGAATTCGGGAGGACTTGTTCATAACCATGGAGGTCACACCCACACTGGAGGAGGATTGCATAACCACAATGGTGCTAAGAATGGAAATGGGAACGGAGCTAATAACAATCAGAACCGCTCCAATCCAGCCACACCCGCCAAAAGAGACCTAAGTCAAGTTACTTGCTTTAAGTGCGGGAAGACAGGGCACTATGCCAATGATTGCCCTGAAGGAAGGAATGGAAATGGAAATGGGAGTGCTGGGAAGAAGCCTAATCCATTCAACAAAGGACAAGTGAACCACGTTAATGTCGAGTAGGTTGAAGAGCAGCCGGACGCAGTAATAGGTAAGTTTTTGGTTAAGTCATTTACCGCTCTTGTTCTTTCCGATACTGGTGCATCGCATTCATATATATCAAGGGGATTCGTGGATAAGTTTCAACTACCAACCCAAACCCTTAGGACCCCTCTTTTAGTGAGCTACTTTGGAGCAGAGTATATGGCTAGCCGATGGTGCAACCAGATACCCCTAACCATTGGTACCCATGTTTTTCCGTCTGACCTAATCATCTTGGAGTCACAAGGATTAGATGTGATATTAGGTATGGACTGGATGTCAAAGTATGGAGGAAGCATTGACTGTGCTAGTAAGTCAATTTATCTCACCACCCCGGAGGGAAAGAGGATTAAGTATGTATCTAGGCATGTGCCTAGGAGGAGCCAAGTGAATACCCTCACAGGAGTTGTGCAGGAGGAAGTGCCTGTAGTACAGGATTACCCGGATGTTTTCCCAGAGGAGTTACCAGGCATGCCACCAGATCGAGACATCAAGTTTTTGATAGAGCTATTGCCAGGTACCGGGCCAATATCCAAGAGACCCTATCGGATGCCCGCAAATGATCTGGAGGAAATTAAGAAACAGATCAAGGAGTTATTGGAGAAAGGTTACATTCGAAGGAGTTCATCACCTTGGGGAGCTCCAGTGCTTTTGGTTGAAAATAAGGATAAATCACTAAGTATGGTTGTTGATTATCGAGCCTTGAATGAAGTAACGATTAAGAACAAGTACCCACTGCCAATGATCAATGATCTGTTCGATCAGTTGCAAGGAGCTAAGGTGTTTTCGAAGATTGATCTATGATCGGGATACCATCAGTTGAAGATCCGAGAGAAGGATATACCAAAGACAGCGTTCACCACGCGGTATGGATTATACGAGTATACGGTCATGTCGTTTGGACTGACTAACGCCCCGGTATTTCATGAGCATGATGAACAAGGTGTTCATGGAGTATTTGGACAAGTTTGTTGTGGTGTTTATTGATGATATTATGGTATACTCGAAGAATGAAGAGGAGCACAAGGAGCATTTATGCTTAGTTCTCGAGAAACCTCAGGAACACCAGTTATACGCCAAGTTCAAAGCAAGTGCGAGTTTTGGTTGAAGGAAGTTGGATTCCTTGGGCATGTTATATCGGAGAAGGTATAGCAAGAGACCCCAAAGAAGGTTCGGGCGATCCACGAATGGTTGGCACCCTCTTCAGTTAGCGAGATCCGCAGTTTCCTTGGACTCGCAGGATACTATCGGAGATTCATTGAGAATTTTTCCAAGATTGCAAAGCCAATGACTGAATTATTGAAGAAGGATACTAAGTTTAAATGGACAGAAGATTTCAAGGCAAGTTTTCAGGAGTTGAAGAAACGTTTGACTACAGCCCCAGTGCTAACACTGCCAGATATACATAAGGAGTTCCAAGTGTATTGTGACGCCTCTCGCTTAGGACTTGGATGTGTGCTTATGCACGACGGAAGAGTTGTTCCGTATGCCTCACGACAACTAAAACCCCATGAGTTGAACTATGCCACGCATGATTTGGAGCTAGCAACCGTAGTGCATGCATTGAAGACTTGGAGACATTACCTTATTGGAAACCGTTGTGATGTGTACACGGATCATAACAGTTTGAAGTAAATTTTCACGCAAAAGGAGCTGAACCTTAGGCAGAGGAGATGGTTGGAACTTATAAAGGATTACAACATGAAGCTACACTATCATCCAGGAAAGGCCAATGTCGTAGCAGACGCTTTGAGCCGGAAGAGTTATGCCAATATCCTTGAAAGTAAGGGATTGCCGAAGGAGTTAGCTGAGGATATCATGGAACTTCGATTAGAGATTATTCCTAGAGGTTTTGTTGCAACAATGGAAGTTCAGTCTACATTGTTGGGCAAGATTTGAAAAGCTCAGAAGGATGACAAAGAGATTGCCGAGATAAAGGAGAAGATGAGCAAAGGAAAGGCCAAAGGTTTTCGCGAGGATGAGCACGATACCTTATGGTTTGAGGACCGAGTATATGTGCCCAATAACCCAGAGATCAGGAAGTTAATACTTCAGGAGGCTCATGACTCACCATACTTGATACACCCCGGAAACACCAAGATGTATTTGAATTTGAAGGAACGTTTCTGGTGGACTCGTATGAAGAAGGATATTGCCGAGTATGTAGCCGTATGTGATGTATGTCAGAGAGTGAAGACAGAGCATCAGAAGCCAGCAGGACTATTACAGCCTATGCAGATACCCGAATGGAAGTGGGATAAACTTGGCATGGACTTTATCACCGGATTACCCAGGACCAAATCAGGATATGATTCCATATGGGTAGTAGTTGATCGCTTGACCAAAGTGGCTCACTTTATCCGATGAAAACCACCTATACAAGTGCAAAGTTGGCCAAGATATATATGTCGAGGATCGTATGTCCGCATGGAGTACCGAGGACCATCGACGGATAGAGGAACACAGTTTACTTCAAAGTTTTGGCATCGATTACACGGACTTTGGGTGCGAGATTGGAGTTCAAGATAAAGATTCCACCCGCAGACAGATGGGCAGACCGAGAGAGTCAACCAGATACTGGAAGATATGTTGAGAGCCTGTGTGCTAGATTATGGATCTAGTTGGGATGACAATTTGCCTTACGTAGAGTTCTCATACAACAATAGCTACCAAGCCAGTTTGAAGATGGCACCGTTCGAAGCCCTGTATGGACGGAGGTGCAGAACGCCGTTGATGTGGGATGAAGTAGGAGACCGTCAGTTTTTTGGACCAGACCTGATCAAGGCGTCTGAAGAGAAGGTTAAACTGATTCGTGATAGACTGAAGATTGCTCACCCAGCGTAAGAGTTATGCAGACTCGAAACGCAAGGAGGTAACCTATGAAATTGGAGATAGAGCATATCTGCGAGTATCATCCTTGCGAGGAGTGAAACAATTTGGAGTTAAGGGAAAGTTAGCCACCCATATGACTATGCCCCCTTTTGAATCGACGGTAGATTGGGCTTCATAGCTACTTTCATTCTAAAGACGAATATTAGTCAATAGGCAGGCTTCTTTCAGTAGCGAGATTTGTAGGACCGTATCATGTTTTGGAACGGATGGGAGAAGTTGCCTACAAGCTGGAATTACCAGAGGGATTGTCAGGAGTTCATGATGTGTTCCACGTCTCACAGCTGAAGAAGTGTCATGCTGAGATGGCGGATATACCGTTAAGAGATCTGATACCCTTTGGAGGCAATTCGGTTGGATGGTGATTTGACTTATGAGGAGAAGCCAGTTAAGATTCTTGAGTTTGCCAGCCGAGTCACCCGCCGCAAGGTTATTAAGTTTTGCAAAGTTCAATGGAGCCACCATACCGAGGATGAAGCCACCTGGGAACGAGAGGACGATCTTCGCAAAGACCACCCACACCTGTTTTCTAGACAACCCGAATCTCGAGGGCGAGATTCATCTTAAGGGGGGTAGGTTTGTAACATCCCAAATTTTCAATTTGGAATGTTAAACATAGGTCATTCTTGCACATCATATTTTATTGCATTATCGTTCATGATCCTCGAAATCCTAAGCAACTCAAGGACCCTCGGAGAGAGTTGGGGATTCCCGGTTTTCATATTTGATTTTTATCAAATAATGAAACGAGGATTTTGATTTTAATTATTTTTCTCTCCGAAAAATATTTCATATTAAAAGAAATATATATGAGAGGAGATAATATGACTTCTCCAAAACAATTGAAATATTGGAGGAAAAATATTAAAATCATTTATTTGATTTTATTTGGATTTTATTTGCATTAGAAAAATTGCACGTTTTCAAAATTGCATTTTAGGGCCAAGGAAATGTTCATCTCGTTCTAAATATTTTATTTAGATGGTGAAAATTTGTTTTGGCATTTTTAGATGTTTATTTTATTTTCTAGGATTTTATTTCTGTCGGCGAAATTATTTAAAAAAAAGAGGTTCCGCCGACTGGGCCGAAACCCGCCGGGTCAGCCGCCTAATCCTGGCCACAGGCACCGCCCGCCGCTAACAGTAGTCCGAGCCAGACTCCGCCGCCGCTGCCCCTTCCCCAAGTCGTCGCCCCACCCTTTTATATACGCTGACCCCACCACCACACCACCACCGCCGCTTCGAGCCACCACCGCCGCTGCCGCCGCCCACGCCGCTGCCGCCGCCAGCCTTGCAGCCGAAGCGCCGGGCCGAAGCCCCACCGCCCATGAGCCGCCCGCCGCTGACCCCGCCTCATGAGGTACCGCACCGGATCCGAGCCGCCGGTTTTTTTAAAAAATCGTCCGGTTTTTTAGAAACCCTAGTTCGGTTTTTATAGATCGGTTCGCTGGTTTTTTCTCGGTTCTTCTAATTAGCGGACGTTCGTCCGTACGTTCGTTTTAACGAACGGTTTTCGCCCGTTAGTTACAGATAACGAACGCTCGTTTGTTAGTCTGTTCGTCAGTTTTCTTTTATCGGATTTATCTGTGATTATTTTCAATCGCGATTTCCGATCCGATCTTAGTTTTTGTTTATCTTTTCGCTCGTTAGTCGGAATCAGGTGATTCAAACGCCTAGAGTTTCGTCTCGAGACCCTCTTTCTGTTTAATCAACTTAACCAAGATTTTGATACTGTAAAATTTGATCTTTAGTTCAGATTAGTAAACGGATCTTGTTTCTTTCGCCGTTTGAGTTTCGTTGCTCCGTTTGGTTTGATTCCTTTTTGCGAACCTGAGTTCTTAAGTTGAACTTTCTGGTCAACCTCTTTTGTTTGAGTTCTGCTTGTGCATATTTGCTTGTTGCTTATGTATGTTATTGTTTGTTTGTGATAGAATTCCCGGAGTGTGAAGCGTGTTACTACGAGTCTCTAGGATTCACGGATCGTTAGCAAGGCAAGTAACACATTGATCATACTCTTTTCATACCCGGTTTTTATGCATTAGTTCAATCCTCAAACATTGCATGATTAGGATGTAATTAACTTGTGGGTTGGGAAGTAGTTGTTGAGGTAGAACCTATTGCCCTGTTACTATCAAACCCTTGGGAGTTACTTCTACGCGTTGCTTATATTGCTATGCTATGCTCGTAGACGTGGGTTGGGTTTGAGTGAATCCATGACAGATGTGAGATTGTTAATTAATGGTTCAACTTAAGGTGGCAACTTAAATTAACATCTGGGTGGATTGAGGCACTGGGAACCCAGTGTTGTCTGTATTTTTTGGAAATCCCGGGTACCCGTGTGATCTTCCTATGGACCGCCACCAGGACTTAAAGGAATCGAGATGATTCATGCTAGAAATTTCCGTGTGCAGCCACAAGCTATTATGGGCTCTAGCATAGTTGAGTAAGTTAAGTGAAGCTCTTGAAGAGGTGGATCAGCAGGTAGTGGGTTTTGTAGGTTTGGTATGGTCTATCCGGAGTAGAGAGTTAATGTTTATGAAAGACTGTGTCTCGGTCATACGCTTCTCAAACACCATGCAAAGGTGCAAGAAATCCAACGGAGGCGATCGAGTCTTGTGGGGAAAAGTGCAAAACCTCTGAAGAGTGTACAATCTAATCATGGTTAGCTGTGTCCCCGGTTATGGACAATCTTGAGTATCTAGTACTTGGGTTATCACATGTATCTCATCACTCTTAATTAATATTGTTGGTTTGATAATTATTTTAATTGGGATTGAGTTGGGGATATACCTTCTCAATGTTGTTCAACTACCATGATAGTTAAATTAAAATCTATTCCTTTGTTGTAGGGAAAAATTGGCTTTTCCCAAAACTATAACCATAGAGCTTTCCACCAGCCAAATATGCATGTAGTGATAGCATTATACTGTTCATGCTCTACTGTGTTATATTGCCAGCATATTCCATGTGCTGGCCCGTTTTCGCTGCAACGTATTATGTTGCAGACTTTTCGAACGAGGAGTAAGGTTTGTAAGGTCGTTGCCGTGCAGCTCAGCTATGCCGTTGGAGTTGATGGACTCACTTTAACTTCCAAGCCTTCCGCTGTTATCACGTTAGATGGCCTTAATCCATATTATTGTATTAAGTTATCTTTTTGAGACATTCGATGTAATAAGTGTGTGATTGCTACTCGTTATAAATCCTTCGAGTAATCGTGTGTTTGACATTCTTGATCCAGGATGACCTGAAGCACGGAGACTTGACCGCTTGAGGTCGGTCGCTCTGATCGGCCTGACGGCGTGGCGACGGTCATGATGATGTTACTGATACGTCTCCAACGTATCTATAATTTATGAAGTATTCATGCCAATATATTATCATTCTCAGATGTTTTATAATCATTTTATAGTCATTTTATATCATTTGTTGGGACTAACCTATTGATATAGTGCCAAGTGCCAGTTGTTGTTTTTGCATGTTTTTTTACATCATAGAAAATCAATATCAAACGGAGTCCAAACACATGAAACTTTTGTGGATTTTTATGGGCGAAGAAGACTCGATGGGCCGTAGTAGCACTGGGGTGCCAGGGGGCACAACCCACAAGGGCGCGCCAGGACCCCCTGGTGTGCCCAGGTGGGTTGTGCCCACCTCGGTGGCCTCCCGCACCCCTTCTTTGCACTATAAATTAAAAAATATTCTGAAACCCTTCGAGCTTAACCTAGATTAGAAGTTCCGCCGCCGCAACGCTCTATAGCCATCGAAAACCAGTCTAGACCCGTTCAGGCACCCTGCCGGAGGAGGGGAATCATCTCCGGTGGCCATCTTCATCATCCCAGCGGCCACCACGATGAGGAGGGAGTAGTCCACCCTCGGGGCTGAGGGTTTGTACCAGTAGCTATGTGTTAAATCTCTCTCTCTCTCTCTCTCATGATCTATATCATGGGCTTTGTTAATATAGATGGATCATATGATGTTTCTCCCCTCTATACTCTTGTTGTGATGAATTGAATCTTTACCCTTTGAAGTATTGTCATGTCGGATTGAATGTTCAGCTTTGAGAACACATGATGTATGTCTTGCGGTATGAATACTTGAGGTGACGTTGGGGTATCTTATTGATTCACTTGATATACGTTATGGCACTCAACTTGCGGATACCGACGTTGATATTGGGGTAATCTTTGCATAGGGGTTGATGCACGTTTTTATTATCTTTTCTCTGATAGAAACTTTGGGGTCTCCTTGTAGTTCTTTGTGTGGATTGAGTATTATGAATATGAATTTGCTTTGGTGTTATTCTAGTACGAACTCTTGAATAGACCGAACGGAAAGAATAGCTTTGAGGATGTTTCATACCCTACAAACAATTCCTATCTTTTGTTCTCCGCTAATAGGAACTCGGGAGTGATTCTTCGTTGCACTTTGAAGGATAATCATATGATCCAACTATGTTAGCATTGTTGAGAGGTTGCACTAGAGAAAGTAAGGACCCTAGGCCTTGTTTTTAAGCATTGCAATACCATTTTTTTGCCCATTTACTATTTGCTACCTTGCTGTTTTTATTTATTCAGATTATAAAATATATTTCTACCATCCATATTACACTTTTATCACCATCTCTTCGCCGAACTAGTGCACCTATACAATTTGCCATTGTATTGGGTGTGTTGGGGACACAAGAGATTTCTTCTATTTGGTTGCAGGGTCGTTTGAGAGAGACCATCTTCATCCTACACCCCTCACAGATTGATAAACCTTAGGTCATCCACTTGAGGGAAAATTGCTACTGTCCTACAAAACTCTGCGCTTAGAGGCCCAACACGTGTCTACAAGAATAAAGTTGCGTAGTAGACATCAATTTCTTTTCTGGCGCCGTTGCTGGGGAGGTGAGTGCTTGAAGGTATATCTTTAGGTCTTGTAATCGAATCTTTTAGTTTCTTGTTTTATCACTAGCTTGGTTAATAAAAAGAAAACTACATAAAAATGGAATTGAGGTTGCATCATATTATTGATCATCTTTATAATATCTTTCTTGAAAATGATGGTTCGGAAAATTGTGCTCAATTGTTAGAAGAAGAAGTCAATAAAATGCTTGGCACAAAATATTTGAATGATGAGCATGATTGCAATGTTGTTAGTGTGAATTCTTTGAATATCCAAAATGCTAATGATGATTGCACAAGTCATGACAAAAATGTTTCTTATAAGCATGTCACTTTTTGCGGAGTGAATTGGGAGTGCCTTTGCACACCAAAAAGGGAAGATAGATTTTGTAAGAAGCATAAATATTTAGAAACAAAAAGGTTGCAAGAGAGGCTAGATGATTGTGCTGAAAGATGTAATTTTTTTGGCCATCCTTGTGAAGTTTGGAATGAACATGGTCATTTAAATCTCCAATTTCAAATTATTTCATGATCAAATCGTGTCCTAAAATTGTGATAACTTGATTACCCTTGAGCATCATAAAGAGCTTAGTCTTCTTTTGGGGTATGAAGAAATGAAACGTATAACTAAGGGTATTCCAAAATTTAATCTTGGGAGAATTCTTGATTTTGATCTAGAAGAAATTTATATGTTTTGTGCGGTAAATTGCATTGAGAATCCTTATATTGCCAACTACCTAAAGACAAGAAAACAAATGGAATATGAAGAGAGTACTAATGAAAGGGAAAATGTCTCCCAAAACCCTCCTAGTGTTTATTATGATGAATCAGGTAACAACTAGGAGCTTCCTATCAACCAATTTCATCAATAAGAAGCTTGAAAAGATTAATTAAACCCACACATGATGTGGTGAAGAAGAAGAAAAGAAGAAAGAAGAGAGGTAAAAAGGTATCTCTCCCAAATAATGTTGCTCCTATTATTGTTGTGCCTCATGAAAATAAATCAAAAATAATTGTGGAAGATGATGCACTTGATGATGATTTTGTTATGCCTATTGCTTGTTATGATGATTATGATTGGGAAGATAATGATACTTCTTATAATATTGGAAATCTTTTTTGCACCAACTTGGGAAATTATGATGATAGCAATTGTTATACCGTTGGTGCTATTCATACTATTAATGATGAGAGTGATTATGCTTATGATATGCCAAGCCACAAGCTTGGGGATGCTATGTTTGATGAGAATGACATGTTTGAGAATTTATTTGCTGCAATTAATGTTTGTCCCAAGCTTGGGGAGGCTATGTTTAATGAAGATGATCTTTTTAGTCCCCCTACTTTGATTGATCAAACTTATTTTGATGATAACATGCCTCCTATTTATGATGATTACATTGATAAAAGTGGGTTTGGAAGAGTGTCAACTCTAGGTAGTAGTGTTCCCACTATTTTGGAGGGTGTTGAATCTTATTACAATATTGATGAAAGTGGATTTGGAGAGGTCATGACTTTATTTAGTGATACATCCACTATTTTGGAAGAGGTTTCAATTGACTATGACAATAAAGTTGCTTTCTATGATGATTATTATGATGACATGTATGGCATAGAGAGTAACAAATTTTCTATGCTTGTGGATCATGAAAAGAATGCTTTATGTAATGGTTATATTGATGAATCTATTCATTATGCTACTGAAAATTATTATGAGAGAGGAACTTATGATGCATGATGTTCTCTTTGTGTTCAATTCCTATATTTTATGCGAGCATCATTGAAATCACCATGCCTAGCTAAAAGGCATTAAAGAAAAGCGCTTGTTGGGAGACAACCCAACACTTTTACCTACTGTTTTTGTGTGTTCACAAGATTATGCTACTGTAGTAATCATGTTTTATAGTTTTTGTTTCAGTAAAGTGCCAAGTAAAGCCTTTGGGATCATGTTGGCTGATAGTTGATTTGATCTTGCTGGAAAAAAAAAGTTTTGCGCTCACGAAAATAATTCTTATTTTTTACAGGAGAGTGGTTTTGAGTTGATTATTTTTGCATAAGATTAACATACAAATTGCTCATGTGATCCTAAATTTTCAGAATTTTTGGAGTAGCAGAAGTATGGTTTGAGTCTGAGATCACTCTGACTGCTACATTTTTGATGATTATGTTTTCAATGCATAGTTTGCTTGTTTTCTAGTTTCTATGGCTTATATTGCTCAATATAAATTGTAGAAATTATATGCTACAGTAGGCATTGTGCGAGAACAATTATGAATCTTGTCTTTGACAGTACCAAAAGTGGAATGGTTTGCTCCTTATCATACTAACCTATCTCAGAAAGTTCCGTTAAGTTTTGTGTGATTGAAGTTTTCAAGTTTTGGGTGAGATGTCGATATGAGGAGAATAAGGAGTGACAAGACCCTAAGCTTGGGGATTCCCAAGGCACCCCCAAGGTAATATTCAAGGAATATCCAAGCAACCAAGCTTGGGGATTCCCTGGAAGGCATCCCCTCTTTCGTCTCCAACATTATCGGTAACCTCACTTGGAGCTATGTTTTCATTCATCACATGATATGTGTTTTGCTTGGAGCATCAATTTATTTTGTTAGTATTTGCTTGCTATTATTTAGAATAATGTTCTGCATCTTTTATTTCAATAAAAATGCCAAGGATAGCCTTTACTATGCTTATTTTACAAGTCTACATGTTGCTGTTTGAAAACAAAAAGTTACCGCTGTTGCAAAAATTCCCTAGAAAAGTAAGAGTGTGATAAAATGCTGAATTTTTTTGTATAATAAGATCTGATAAATTATATACAGTGTGGTAATTTTTCATAATGTTTGGAGTTGAATAAGTATTGATACTCTTGCATTCTTTACACACTGTACTGTTTTGGAAGATTGCTGTTATGATTGCATTGATTGCATACGCTTGCTTGTTTAATGAATCTATTTGAGGATAGGAGTATTAAATATGCAGAGGCATTTAGTATGCAATGTTGAATAATAATTTTAGTGATTTGCTACAGTAGTTAGTGATAAGGTTTTTGCATTGGTTATAAACTAACTTATCTCACGACTTCTTGTTGAGTTTTGTGTGGATGAAGCTTTTGAGATTTAGGAAAACCGTGATATGAGAGGAATTAAGGAGGCACAAAAGCTCAAGCTTGGGGATTCCCAAGGCATCCCAAGATAATATTTCAAGAAGTCTCAAGCATCTAAGCTTGGGGATGCCCCGGTAGGCATCCCACCTTTCTTCTTCAACAATTATCGGTTAGTATCGATTAAGCCTAAGTTTTTGCTTCTTCACATGAGTTGTGCTATCCTTGGAATGTTATTTTATTTTGTTTTGTTTTCTATTTGAATAAAATACTTAGATCTGAAAGTTTTTAAATAAAAGAGAGTCTTCACATAGCCACCTATTTACTTAACTACTCGCTTGATCTTCACTTATATCTTTTTGGAGTAGCTTGTCATTTACTCTTGTGCTTCACTTATATCCTATGAGTAAATTGTTGAATAAATCGAATATCATAAATTTGAAATCATATCATGCCTAGTGGTAGCTTCACATTGGGTTTAGAAAGTGAAATCTTTTGAGGCTTGACAATCGCAATATTAGTCATACAAGCAATTCACGAATAATTAGTATAAGGAAGAGAACTTTCACATGCAAATATACTATCCTAGAAATCTTTTGTGATTGTGAGCCCCCATCAAAATATTATATGCCAAAATTGTTGACGTTGGACAAGGAAGACAACCTAATGATTTACGTTTGCTCATATTCACATAGAAGTCATATTGTCATAGATCCTTCAACATGTCGTGCTTGCCCCCCATCTTTGCTAGCCAAAAATTCCACACAAAGTAGAGATACTACTTGTGCATACAAAAACCCTTAAACCCAAATCTTATTTTCAAGAGTCCACTATACCTACCTATATGTGGTATTCTTTTGCCGTTCTAAGCAAATTTGTATGTGCCATCTCTAATATTCAAAATAAATTTCTCTTTTGTGTGCTCGTACCGCTCGCGAGGCAGTGAAGGGTGGCCAATATTTTCCATGCTAGATGTGTTATTCTCACAATGAGTTTTATTCACTTATAATTGCACGAGAGTAAGGCAAAGGTATTAGGGATGCCCAGTCCCGAAATGAAAAATGAATTTACTTTATGGTGTCAAATAATAAATTCCTTGGAAAGTGTTGGTATGGAGGGCACCCATGGATACGGTTAGCCATGGAAAGTGAAAGTATGGTGGAAAAAGGAATAAAGTTTATTTTCTGTTTGGGAACCGCCTATGATATATCTAGCATGGAAAGTGTTGGGAGCTCTAAGTCGTTTTCGTTGGTGGGAAAAGTATGTCTCTCAAAATGTTCTTATCTTTCAATTTTCGCTTTGAGCTCTGGCACCTCTACAAATCCCTACTCCCCTCTACGAAGGGCCTATCTTTTACTATTCAGTATTTACTTTTATGCAAAGAGTCAAAGTTTTTCTCTCTATTCTTTTTTATTTTTCTCTTTTGTCAAGCATCATGTGGTGAGGAAAGATCTAGGCACATATGTCCAGTTGAATATGGGTAGCATGAGTTATTATTGTTGACATCACCCTTGTGGTGAATACGTTTGGAGACAAAACAATAAGCCCCTGTCTTTCTATGTGTCCGGTTGAAACGTTTTGCTCATGTGTACAAGGTGAGTGTTAGCAATCAGAGAAGACTATATGATGGTTGAGTATGTAGAGCTCTTACTTAAACTCTGTTGAATAAGTTGAATTGCAATTGCTTGGTGACTGAGAACATAGGTTGTTGGGTTTCAAAAGAATTCATTGTTTGAACCTTAACATGTGATTTGGTTGCCACTATAACATGAGAAGTTTTATAAGAAAGAATTGATGTTATGATGCTAGGAAAAGTGATTGAAACTATCTTTGATCAAATTTGTGCACTTTGCTAGCATTCACACTTCATAAATTATTTCTTTTATCATTTACCTACTCGAGGACGAGTAGGAATTAAGCTTGGGGATGCTGATACGTCTCCAACGTATCTATAATTTATGAAGTATTCATGCCAATATATTATCATTCTTAGATGTTTTATAATCATTTTATAGTAATTTTATATCATTTTTTTGGACTAACCTATTGACATAGTGCCAAGTGCCAGTTGCTATTTTTTGCATGTTTTTTACATCGCAGAAAATCAATATCAAACGGAGTCCAAACACCGCGAAACTTTTTGTGGATTTTTTATGGGCCAGAAGACTCTGATGGGCCGAGCAAAGACCTAGGGGGTGCCCGTGGGCACAACCCACCAGAGCCTTGAGCCCCCTGGCGCTCCCAGGTGGGTTGTGCCCACCTCGGTGGCCTCCCGCACCCCTTCTTTGCACTATAAGTTCCCAAATATTCTGAAACCCTTCGGGGTTAACCTAGATCAGAAGTTCCGCCGCTGCAAGGCTCTGTAGCCACCGAAAACCAATCTATACCCGTTCTGGCACCCTGCCGGAGGGGGGAATCATCTCCGGTAGCCATCTTCATCATCCTGGCGGCCACCACGATGAGGAGGGAGTAGTCCACCCTTGGGGCTGAGGGTTTGTACCGGTAGCTATGTGTTAAATCTCTCTCTCTCGTGATCTATACATGGGCTTTGTTAATATAGATGGATCATATGATGTTTCTCCCCTCTATACTCTTGTTGTGATGAATTGAATCTTTACCCTTTGAAGTATTGTCATGTCGGATTGAATGTTCAGATTTGAGAACACATGGTGTATGTCTTGCGGTATGAATCCTTGAGGTGACATTGGGGTATCTTATTGATTCACTTGATATATGTTATGGCACTCAACTTGCGGATTCCCGCGGTGATATTGGGGTAATCTTTGCATAGGGGTTGATGCACGTTTTCATTATCTTTTCTCTGATAGAAACTTTGGGGTCTCCTTGTAGTTCTTTGTGCGGATTGAGTATTATGAATATGAATTTGCTTTGGTGTTATTCTAGTACGAACTCTTGAATAGATCGAATAGAAAGAATAGCTTTGAGGATGTTTCGTACCCTGCAAACAATTCCTATCTTTTGTTCTCCGCTAATAGGAACTCGGGAGTGATTCTTCATTGCACTTTGAGGGATAATCATATGATCCAACTATGTTAGCATTGTAGAGAGGTTGCACTAGTGAAAGTACGGACCCTGGGCCTTGTTTTTAAGCATTGCAATACCTTTTTGTGCCCATTTACTATTTGCTACCTTGCTGTTTTTATTTATTCAGATTATAAAAATATATTTCTACCATCCATATTACACTTTTATCACCATCTCTTCGCCGAACTAGTGCACCTATACAATTTGCCATTGTATTGGGTGTGTTGGGGACACAAGAGATTTCTTCTATTTGGTTGCAGGGTCGTTTGAGAGAGACCATCTTCATCCTACACCTCTCACGGATTGATAAACCTTAGGTCATCCACTTGAGGGAAAATTGCTACTGTCCTACAAAACTCTGCGCTTGGAGGCCCAACACATGTCTACAAGAATAAAGTTGCGTAGTAGACATCAGTTACTGGCGCAGGGCTTCGCCTAAGCACTACGACGATATGACTGAGGTGTTAAACTGTAAAGGGGGGCGATGCACACGGCTAAGAGATTGTCTGTTGTGTGTTCTAGGGTGCCCCCTGCCCCCGTATATAAAGGAGGAGAGGGGGAGGCCGGCCGGTCCCTGTAGGGCGCGCCAAGAGGAAGGAGTCCTACTAGGACTCTAAGTCCTAGTAGGATTCCACTTGGTGGAAGGGGGAAGAAGGAAGGGAGAGGGGGAGGGAAAGGGAAAGGTGGGCGCCCAGCCCCTTGTGGCCCTTCTCTCTCCACTAAGGCCCATTAGTTCCCCCGGGGGGTTCCGATAACCCTCCGACACTCTCGGAACTCATCCGGTGTCCGAACAACATATTACAATATATCATTCTTTATGTCCCGACCATTTCGAGACTCCTCGTCATGTCCGTGATCTCATCCGGGACTCCGAACAAACTTCGGTCATCAAATCACATAACTCATAATACAAATCGTCATCGAACGTTAAGCGTCACGGACCCTACGGGTTCGAGAACTATGTAGACATGACCGAGACACATCTCCAAATAATAACCAATAGCGGAACACGGATGCTCATATTGGCTCCTACATATTCTACGAAGATCTTTATCGGTCAAACCGCATAACAACATACGTTATTCCCTTTGTTATCGGTATGTTACTTGCCCGAGATTCGATCGTCGGTATCATCATACCTAGTTCAATATCGTTACCGACAAGTCTCTTTACTCATTCCGTAATGCATCATTCCGCAACTAGCTCATTAGTCACATTGCTTGCAAGGCTTATAGTGATGTGCATTACCGAGAGGGCCCAGAGATACCTCTCCGATACCCGGAGTGACAAATCCTAATCTCGATCTATGCCAACTCAACAAACACCATCGGAGACACCTGTAGAGCATCTTTATAATCACCCAGTTATGATGTGACATTTGATAGCACACAAAGTGTTCCTCCAGTATTTGGGAGTTGCATAATCTCATAGTCAGAGGAATATGTATAAGTCATGAAGAAAGCAATAGCACTAAAACTAAACGATCATTACGCTAAGCTAACGGATGGGTCTTGTCCATCACATCATTCTCTAATGATGTGATCCCGTTCATCAAATGACAACACATGTCTATGGTTAGGAAACTTAACCATCTTTGATTAACGAGCTAGTCAAGTAGAGGCATACTAGGGACACTGCTTTGTCTATGTATTCACACATGTACTAAGTTTCTGGTTAATACAATTCTAGCATGAATAATACACTTTTATCATGATATAAGGAAATATAAATAACAACTTTATTATTGCCTCTAGGGCATCTTTCCTTTAGATCTTTTATCGCTTGAACCTTTATGACAACATATGTATTTCCCTTTGTCTGTCGATATATTTATACCTAGTTCAATCTCATTACTGGCAAGTCTCTTTACTCGTTTCGTAATACATCATCTCGTAACTAACTCCTTATTCACTTTGCTTGCAAGCTTCTTGTGATGATGTATTACCAAGAGGGCCCAGAGATACCTCTCCGATACACGTGACAAATCCCAATCTCGATCCATGCCAACTCAACAGACACTTCGAAGATACCTGTAGAGCATCTTTATGATCACCCAGTTACGTTGTGACGTTTGATAGCACACAAGGTATTCCTCCGGAGTCCGGGAGTTTCATGATCTCATGGTCGAAGAAACATGTATTTGACATTAAGAAAGTAGTAGCAATAAACTGAACGATCATATGCTATGCTGGCGGTTGGGTCTTGTCCATAACATCATTGTCCTAATGATGTGATCCCGTTATCAAGTGATAGCACATGTCTATGGTTAGTTAACCTTAACCATCTTTTGATCAACGAGCTAGTCTAGTAGAGGCTCACTAGGGACACGGTATTTGTTTATGTATTCACACATGTATTTAATTTTCTGGTCAATACAATTCTAGCATGAATAATAAACCTTTATCATGAATAAGAAAATATAATAATAATAACTTTATTATTGCCTCCAGGGCATATTTCCATCAGGTGGAGCACATTCTAAACTTCAAGGGTTTGATCAAAGGGAGAAGTGTTTTGAACCGGATAGGACCGCTGGAGCACGGCTGCTGTACAAGGACTACTTTCAATACATATCAACATTCTCTGATACAGGGTTTCGTCGGCGCTTCCGTACGCACAGACCCTTGTTCTTGCGCATGATGGAGGAAGCAGAGGCACATGATTCCTACTTCAAGCTCACAAAACATCAAGAAGGCGCCTTTGAGGGTTTCCAAGACAAATGTGGTCCAGTTGTGCGGTGGTTCAGGAGTCCAGGTTAGGCGAACGGGCACTTATCCCGTGATTAAGTTTCCAGAAACCATAAAAAGGGTGGCAGGGGACTTAGTTTTATTGCAAGGACGTCCCGACGCTTGGGAGCACCATGTGTCTTCCACCTTTCTCCTCAAACAGAGTTGCGGCTCCTAGTCCGAACAGCTTGATAGTTACTAAGGCTGAGCAAAAATAAAGTAGACATTTTGATTCCCATCTTGGTCGGAAGGAAAAAAGGGGGTTGGAAGGAATTGATATATTATACGCCTTCAACGGTCATTGTATCCGGCCGCTTCACGCAAGATAAAGGCCAATGTACATGTACAACGGTTGTAGAATCCGACCTGTGTGAGCAAGAGGTCGATCACCGTAGAGGAGATCGAAACCCGACTGATGTGTATCACCATGGAACGAGATGAGATCCGAGCAAAAGGGAGTGTGTCTCCTTATGATTCCGAGGACCCTCCACCATAGGTGAATTTCTTTATTTGCGTTGTGATTTTGTATTCAGTGATTCCACTTGGTCCTTTGATTGGTTTTGTTTAACACAATTTGTCATTCGATTGAGGTGTCGGAAAATTCAAGAGTTTATATTCCATAATTCCATAAGTTAATCATGAGCCTGCTGATGAGAAGTCTGAGAGCAGTGCTGGCCATAATCTGAGAGCGACAATGAAGCAGAAAGCCAAGAGTTCGACGATAAGCACGATGACAATGACGGTGAAGGCAAATCTGAGGATGAGGCGGAGTCTTCTCCCTCGACCTACACTGTCCGAGAAGGTAGGACTAAAACGGTTCACGATCCGAGCAAAATAGCACCCGCTACTCAGGGGGTTAAATGAGCTTGAGCGGCTTTGATGGAGCCAGCAGTTCCATCTCCAAAGGTGGTCAAAATGCCAAGAACATTACTCATGAGCCTAGTAAAGCTGTCTCCATGTGAGTATAAGTAGTGGTATTTTGCTTTGAGTATTTTGACATTGTAACCATCTTGGAGCCTTTTTTGAAGTAGGGCTGCCACTTCAACAAGTCACAACAGCCAAGCTACCGAGCAGACCTCGAGCAAAGGAAAAAGACGACGTGATGTTGATGTTGAAACTTTGAAAGGTATTTTGTATGTTGTGTAATCGAGTGAACGATAAAGCAAAGACTGATGAATTGTTGTTTTACATTATTCGTAGTGACTGAAGAAGTAACTCCCATGAAAGACGCTGGGGAGCACGAGGAGCGTACTCAAACGGATGCCGACCTGCCTAATCGAAGGTGAAGTCCGGTGTCAAAGAAAGTTTATCATGACTTAGTGCAAAAAATTCTAGAAGTTCAATCGGGTGCAAGTGTTCAAGCACCAATTGAAATTGTATAAGCTGGTCCGAGTACATTAGTGATAATGGCGCCTCAACATGTACCGCCTCCAGCTGCTTTGTTTGCCTTATTTTCGTTGGCCAGAACTCCAGAGGATGAGGTGGCCGCAAGTAAGTAAGCCATGATTTAGGCCGAACTGATAAACTTTAGTCTGAAGGATGCGCTCAACTCGAGCGAGATCCTGAAAGCTTATATCGAGTAAGTACTGGACCGGATTACCCCGGAGGTGGTGGTTTTCATGATTGTAACGGATGTAACAATTCTAATAAATGAATAAAGGAGGAGATAATTACTTTTTTTAGGCAAAGGAGGAGACGATTACTAAAAAAACTCTAAGAGCCTACGAGGCATGCGAGAATCTCAAAAATAGGTCAGCCCACATAGTGTAGGCCTCTCTCTAGGGCTTGGCAAAAGGTTTCAACTATGTGAAGCTAGCCCGTTAGATAAAAAGTACCCCGCCGAAGCCCAGGAAGACGCCCCACTTCCGTACCTTACCGACCAGGCGACCACCGCCTCCGCTCACCGTCGACGACTCCAACTCCAACTCCAACTCGAAACAAACCCCAAAGCCGACGCCGCTGCCGCCTGCCCCCTGCCCCCGCCGACCGTGCCGAAAACATGGACTCGCTTCTTGCCACCTACGCCTCTTCCGACGAAGACGCCGACGAGAGCATCCCCTCACCCGCTCCCGCGACCCGCCGTGGCGAGGCCAGCGGAAAGCCCGCCGGCGGCATCTTCTCCGCGCTCCCGCAACCCAAGTCGGCGCCTATCTTCTCATCGCTCCCGGCGCCGAAATCCGCCGCGACCTTCTCCTCCATCCCGCCTCCCAAATCCTCCGCTTCCTCCGGAAACCCTAAGCGCGTCGTCCAGTTCCGCCCGCCGCTGATCCGCCAGACCACCGGAGTCAGCTCGGACGAGGAGGATGACGCCGAGAAGCGCCGTCCCAGCGCCAGCGAGGCGCCCCCGCCCCCGCCCCTGTCTGCTGGGTCGGGGCCGGTGTCTTCGTTCCTCCCGGCGCCCAGGCACTCGCTTGGGTTCGGATCCGGCGCGGCCAGGAGGTCGGCCGTAGACACCGCCGGGCCGGAGAGGTCAAATCTTGGTGCTGCTGGCCCCTCTAGCTCGGCTGTCAACAGAGGAGCGCCAGAAAGGTCTGATACTGGCCCTGCGGGCGAGGACGATCCTGAGGAAAGCAGCGATGAGGACGGCATGCCTGCTCCGGAGCAGCAGCAAGAACAACAGGATCTTGGTGCTGGAGCTGGAGACGTCCAACACCAGGGTTATGATGCTGGAGTTGGAAACGCTAATGGGTACGAAGGTTATGCATGGGATCCAAACTATTATGCATATTATGGTTTGGATCCGAATAGCAATTTGAATTATGGGGCTGAACCACAGTATGCAGCATATGGAGTGGAGCAAGGTGGTGGGTACGGTAATGGATATGGCGGGGAGCACAGTGGCGGATACAAGCATTCGACAAGCGCCTCCATGTGGAGGGAATATACTGGAGGTTACAGTGCTGAGGCAGTGGCAATGGCAGCGCCACCAATGCGGGAGCCGGCACTGCCACCAGAATTGGGCAGGATTGGAGTGAAGAGAGGTAGGAGGGATATGCCTATGGAGATTATAGAGGTGAATCAGGCAGAACTGGTCAAGAACCGTCCGAGGAGGACAAATCCAAGCTCACGGGATGGCCTTTGGTCCTAGTTACCAGGTACAGACAAATCATTCCTTGATAACTTGGCATCACTTTTGCTTAGCTCTTGCTACATTGTTATTGTGCTCAGTTCACTGTACTTTCTTTGGTTTTCTTTCACCTTATATAGCCACCACCATTACTACTCTAGTCAATGTTAGATAATTGTATTTTTATTTTGTCAAGTGATACACAGCTACTGTAGTATGCATGCAGCATTGTCCATGCAATTTAGGCCCTGATACCAGTCCCCAGCAATTATTCTTGGTAATAGGTTTGTGCTTGTCACAGTTTTAGTTTTAAATTTGCAAATCATCACCAATAAGGCAAACAAAGCAAGTACTGTACCTAACAAGTGAAGAGTCACCACTGATAACTTCTCCAAGCTGTAATTATGCTAGCAATGCTTTCAAGGGTGTTGTCAATGTCATCAGATCATCACTGGAGCATTTAACTATATAATTATGTTTTGTTACAAAAGGAACCATATGATTTGCCAATTCATATTTCCTTAAACTTAACGATAAGTATACTAGCTAATCTGCCTTATGGTTTAAACCATGCTTCTGTATGCTTAAAATAAAATTAATGAAAAAGTTACCATTCTGTTCATTAAAGAACTATCGAAGCTATTACTCCGTTTGAATAGTTCTTTGAACTTCAGTTGTCACAATATATTATGACATTTTGCAGAAGATTTATTTTACTTGTAATGTAGTCATATAAATTTATCTGAACTATCTAACATTTGACTGTACCCTTTTCTGATGTGTCAGAAAATTGTGACCAAACGAAGTACTTCCTCCGTAAAGAAATATAAGAGTGTTCAGATCACTAAAGTAGTGATCTAAATGCTCTTGTATTTCTTTACAGAGGGAGTAGTTGTTGTTACAATGTACTCCTCCGTTCATAAGATGTTTTGGATCTTTCAATATGGACTACATACGGATAAAATGTGTGAACAAACAAACTAAAACATGTCATACATCCAATTTATAAAAAAAGTTAGAATATCTTATAATAGTGAACGGAGGGAGTAACTATTATTTTTTATTGAGTAGGTACCCTCTTAATGGGTTTGCTGATTGCCTATACCAGATGGGGCTTGTGAGCCAAGACAAACTTGCTTTTGTTTTGGTTATATTAAAGTACAGTTTGTTAGATCAAACGATCAGCTTTACTGAGCAAAATCGCACTACATGGAATTGACCAGATTAGAGCAGGTTCTGTTTGTAATCAGACAAGATTCACACAGCATTCAGTTGATTAAACTAAAATATTACTTTGTAGGCATGAATAAAAGAATAAGGTGATGATGTGACGAGGTTGTTCTTGATGTTGTGGGTAACTGGGTATTGGATACTCCCTCTAATTGAAGACCTCTACATACATTTGAAATACAGACAAGCTAGAGTTCTGTTTTTCTTGTGTTAGGTCACCCTAATCCAGGACCTTATGTGGTAGGGTGTAATGGTGTTCTTGGGTTACGTCATCACAGTCCATGTCTATGAAAGGGATATGCTAGGATAGTAGAACTTTGAAATCACAAACTAAAAATCAATGATGAAAAATAGAAGGATGGCTAGTATCAAAACATGGTCTTGTTAATATCTGATGATCCTACCAAATGTAGACCTTTTTGATAATATAGGTTGATGATAATTGATATATGGGCGTATAGGACTGTATAACCCAGGGTGCATTAGAAGATCTCATCATATCGCAATCAGAACTTAGAAGCATGTCTTGAATATATAGTTTTCCCTGTATTGTTTGAAAATTGTAGCTGTGAATTACTATTTCTCCCTGGTATCAAAACCATCAGCCATTCAGCCATTTTCACATGTCCCTGTCTTGTTGCTGCTGTTCATCATCCAAACTTCTGCTTTTGACATCAATTTAGAGTAGGCTACTTTTACTGAATGAACATCGCTGCTCTCTTCGACATTACTCGATGCTCGAATGTGCGTATTATCCTGACCCAAGATTTGTTCTATCTCGTGTGTAGGCCGCCCCTTCGGGGAAGGGAAAGCCCTCCAAGCTGCAGAAGAGAAAGCATCAGATTGGTTCTCTCTTCTACGACCTGAAGCAGAAGGAGATGGAGCTTTCCGAGAGGCGTGCCAAGGGCTTCCTCACGAAAGCGGAGACTCAAGCAAAATATGGGTGGTGAGAATGGTCACGAAGACAGCCTTGTATATCAGAATCGAGCTGTAACTGTTTATTCATCCTGTTGTTTAACATTTTGTTGTAGTGCCTGGTCATGTGAACCCGTTGTACGATTATAACCAAACAAATAGTTCGTTCAACCTTTGCTTGTAAACTGTGCATCAATTTTTACGGACCATCTAAAGAAGGCAGCGTGTTCCTTTTGCTCCTTTGACTCTGAAGATGTATTTTGGCATCTCTAAACATCTGATATTCAATTCGGCTCTACGGGTCATATGCTCCTGGACCCCAAAAATACTTCTACGAATGTTAAAGTATATAAACTCGCCCTTGATCATTACCGCGGAGATCAAGATTTACCGCCTGAAAGTGAGCAATTTGATCTAGCGAGGAGGCTCCCGTGACCAAGCCCCCTCCTTGCGCCGCCGGCCACTCTGGCCGCGGCGGCCACCAAGCCCCGTTCCTGGCCGCTCGTGGCAGGGGCGCCACCCTCCTGCGGCCGCTCGTGGCAGGGGCGCCACCCTCCTGCGACCATGCGCTCGCCTTCCCCCGCCCGCTCGGACCGCTCGGTGCGCTCGCATTCCAGCAGGGTTTCCATTGGTGCACCTCGCTCCGCATCGATCTGGTCGATCCACCGGTCCATCGCAGTCCCGGACTCTTTGCCGCCTCCTGCCGGCAGCGGCTAGTCTGGCGCCCGGCGCGCATCCTGGGGGGAGGAGTGCTCAAGGTGGCGCTGCGTTATCCCCCTCGGTCCATGCCGAGCCCCCCAGTTTTGGGAAGAGCAAGCTGAAATCCATTGTGGTAATGTCGCCCCCCTCGCCGCGCGTTTCCTCTTCGGGCGATGGGGATGGATGGACGGCGGTCCGGCCGCGGAAAGCCCGGCGCGCAGCCATTAAGGCGAAGCATGGCGCGCGCCTGGCCGGGCGCTCGGCATTAATGGCGGGGAAGGAGGCCTTCTTAAGTCGCCGATGGGCTCGCTCGGTGCCTCGGCTCAGCCACCGTAGGATAGATCGCCGCGACCATGCTGCATCATCTGCAAAGAGCCGGGGCATTTCGGCCGCGAGTGCCCGCGCAATCCCAAGCGCAAGGGGGGCGCCAACCGCTCGGCCCGTCCTCCCCAGCGCGGCCCCGTTCACGAACGGCTGCGCTTCCCCTCGTTGTCTCCCCGCCGAGGCGTTCCACACCGACGCATCGCGTCGCCCCAGATCGAGCTTCAAGATGGTGATCAGCACGCCGGCCATCGAGCAGCAGGAGTTCCTTCTCCGCAAGCATGCCGTGCTGCTCACGGCTGCAACGGCACGCCACGCGGCCAACCCCATGACTGTGGGCAGGGCCATCGAGGAGCAGCTTCGCTCTCCGCCCCACCTGCTGCGCGTGACCAGCCACGACCCGGAGGACTTCTTCGTCTACTTCGAGCTCCCGGCGCACAAGGAGAACGCGGTTCGCCGTGGGTTCATCACGGTCGACGACATCGAGTTCAAGATCAAGGGGTGGCGCGAGGATGACCATGACGTGCCGGATGACTGCAAGCTGCACGTCCGCGTCGTCGTTGAGAAGATGCCGATGCAGCTGTGGTCTCTCGAGGGCGCGGGCGAGGTGCTCGGCGACCTCTGCATCGTCGACAGGCTTGACACTCGCACCCACGAGCGCGGTCACACCAGGACCTTTGCTTGCTGGGTGTGGGTCAGGGACGTCGCCCAGATTCCCACCAAGCGCACGATCTGGAGGGCGGCGCGGGGAGCCGGCAGGGTGGAGGCCATGCTCGGCTTCTCGCCGCCCAGCCGTGAGGTGGCGCCTCCACCAAGAGTCATGCCGCGGGAGATGCTCGTGCACGTGGATCGCATCGAGGACTGGACTCCCCGTCTCCGAGTCCGATGAAGAGCGCGCCCCCTTCCCCGCGATCTACCCGGGGGTCTGGACCAGGCATGTTGAAGACGGGCAAGGCCGGCGCCAGCAGCCCGCGGTGGCCTCCACCGGTTGCCAGGGGCTGCAGCTGGGTGGTCACCGCCGGGACCGCGACGATCATGACCAAGATGAAGGCCGGGGCGGGCGCCGTACATGGAGGGACACGCTCCTCGGCCGCGGCACCGGGCCTAGCGAGGCCGGGTCTGTCAGGAAGACGCATGCGGAGCCGCGGCGCCGCAGCAGAACGCCGGCGAGCCGTCGTCAGGACCTGGGCTGCCGGGGGCGGGAGGCTGTCATCCGCGCCACCCCGCCGCTTCCGCTTCGCCGCTCGCCCACCCCTCCACCGCCACCCCCCCATGGTGCAGCCTGACCCGGTCGCCGACTTCTTCAGCTGCACCAACAACGACACCGCGCTTCAGCCCCCACCCAGCGCCGACAGCATGCAGATCGCGCTCGAGGTAGAGATTCAGGACAAGCTGGCGGCACCACTGGAGTTCGCGGTTGGCGGCACGGGTGTGGCGCTGCAGCTCGAGCAATCGCTGCAGCCCGACCTGACTTCTGCTGCTTGCCGTGCCCCACACCGCTGCCGTCCGCACTGCAATGCAGGTTGGTGCCGTGACACAGCAGATCATGCAGTTGCAGCTGGCCGGCGCCCCGCAAGCTGCACCAGCATCAACGCTCTTCCCCGCCCCTGCGCCGCCCCTGATCCCGGGCGGCCCGTCCTCGTCCCCGGCGCCAGCTCCACGAAAGCGACCCGCTGCCCCGCCAAAGTCTAGGGCTGCCAGCGTGCCGGTGCGCCACAGCGCATGTCAGGCGGCCCAAAACTCCTCGGTGTCGGTGGCGCAGTGTGCAGCGCTGCGGATTGTCCAAGAGCTGGGCGGCCTCGGCCCAAAGGAGAGGATGACAGTCAAGGCAGCGGAAGCCCTCGTCCGCCGTTTCAATGAGCCACTCACTGAGGAAGACGTCGCGGCCATTGCCAGGCTCACCCGTCTCAATGTGGATGCGCCGGCGCCATGGCGTGTCTCGCCGGGTGGACGGCGCGGGAGAAGCTCAAGTGTAGTCATGTTAGTCGTCGAGAATTCGTGTTAGGGCTCCGGAGGCGTCTGTCCTTAAGCTGGATTGTGTTAGGTTTTATGATCATGTATGTTAGGGCTAGTAGGATCGATCGCAGCCTGCATGTTTTGTGTGGTATTGGTGGTTGCTGGCGCGCCACGGATAGTTTGGAGGAGTGTAATATGTTCTTCAGTTTAATTAGAAACTTAGCCCCCGGAGAAATGCTTTGTTTCCAAATGAATGACACCAATTGTGCAATCATGAGCTGGAACGTCAGAGGGCTAAACTCGCCAGCAAAGAGAGCAGCGGTGAGCGGGGTAGCTAGCGCACACAGCCTCGTCGTCCTCTGTCTCCAAGAGACGAAGATTGATGCCTGGTCGCCGATGCTCGTCAGGGAGATCGGTGGCAGTCGCTTGGATGGATGTGCCGTGCTGCCGGCGATCGGCACACGCGGTGGAGCTGCCATATTTTGGGGCTCTTCGTCAGCAACCTTGACAACACATACAGTGGGTAGATACTCCATCACGGCCAGAGTTGAGTTGTTGCGCACAAATTCAGCTTTCTGGCTCACCACCGTTTATGGGCCGGCGGATGACACTCACAAAGAAGAGTTCTTGCATGAACTGGCTCTGGCAGCTCCCCCCCCCCCCCCGGGCCAGACATGGATCCTCAATGGCGATTTCAACATCATCTACGAAGCCAGAGATAAGAGCAACACCAACATAAACAGGAGGATCATGGGAAAATTCAGAGCCGCAATCGACCAAGCTGGTTTGCGAGAGATAAAGTGCAAGAATAGGAGATTCACATGGAGCAACAAGAGGGAGAATCCTACTTTGGTCAGCATAGATAAGTTTTTCTGCAATGTGGAATGGGAGGACCTTCACCCCAAGCACACGTTGATGGCGGCATCGACGGCTTGCTCGGATCACTGCCCTCTGCTACTTGGGAATGCAGAGGCCCCTCGGCGCCTTTGCTCGCTTCGTTTGAAATTTTACGGCGCTTCCCGCGCTTCCATGAAACAGTGGCCAGGGCTTGGCAAAGGCCAGTAAACCATGATTGTCCGTTCGTTAGGATCAAGACCAAGCTGCGACGAACTGCTGCTGACCTGAAGATCTGGGCCAAGACACTATTCAGTGATACAAAGATGCAGTTTCACTTGGCAACAGAAACCATCCTACAGCTAGATATTGCGCAAGAGAAACGGACACTCACACCTTCAGAATTCCATCTTCGGAAGCTGCTCAAATTAAAGATCGTTGGCTTGGCTGCCCTCAAGCGCGCAAGAAAACGGTAGGCCTCTCGGGTGGCATGGTTGAAAGCATGGGATGCAAAGACAACGTTTTTTTAGGCCAAGATCACCTCTAGAAGGAGAAAGAATTTCGTTCGGAGTTTGCAAAAGGGGGACAGACAAGTAATATCTCATGATGAAAAGGCAAGTATGATCCATGAGCACTTCCAAGAACTCCTCGGTGAGAAGAGAGCGCGTGCATGCACCCTGAACTGGGCTATACTGGATTTGCCGAGGCTGAATGCCCAGGCCAGGACAACTCTTTCTCTGAAGATGAAGTGTGGGCGGCAGTATGCGCCTCACCAGCGGAAAAAGCACCGGGGCCGGACGGTTTTTCAGGCTGTTTCTTCAGATCATGCTGGCAAACAATAAAAGAAGACGTGATGGCAGTGTTCCACAAATTCCATAGCCTGGCTGCGGGTGACTTTGTGGCTATCAACAAGGCTCTGATCGTGCTCTTGCCAAAGAAAAATGGTGCAACCCAAGTGGGGGATTATCGCCCAATAAGCCTCATTCACTCGGTGGCAAAGTTGATCGCCAAGGTGCTATCGATCAGGCTCTCAAGTGTCATGAGCCAGCTTATTTCACCAGTGCAGAGTGCTTTTCAAAAGAAAAAAGGAATCCATGACAGCTTCTTATATATACGCAACACGGTGAAGCACTTACACCAAGAAAACAAGCCAGCTCTGCTACTCAAACTAGACATCGCTAGGGCCTTCGATAGTGTTTCATGGGAGTACTGCTCAAGCCGATGCAACAACTTGGATTCGGCGAGGTGGCGAGGCTGGATCGCCTGCTCCTGTCGACATCCTCCTCCTCCTGTCTGCTAAATGTCATTGAAGGTGCCAGCATTCGTCACATGAATGGCCTGCGCCAGGGTGATCCACTATCCCCCCTTCTTTTCATCCTCGCAATTGACCCACTTCAGAGGCTGTTTGAGGCCGCGACAGCGGCTGGCGAGCTGCAGCTGCTCCCTGCCCGGGCTGCTTTCATTGGCCACCAGACGCCGATGATGCCGTGGTTTCGCCAATCCAGCGGCGAGGAGGTCGACAAGATCCTAGGGCTACTGCAGGGTTTTGAACGCTATCTGCCTGCACATCAACCCAAAGAAAATCCTCGGTGGCTCCAATACGATGCGACGGAATCGATCTTCAGCAGGTTCTGCAAAATTTTGGAGGGCAGATAGTCGGCTTCCCCATTACATATCTAGGCATTCCAATTACCCTTGGGAGAATTAGACTAGTGCACATCCAGTACATCCTGGATAGAATTAGGGCCCGGCTGGCAGGTTGGAAGGGACGGCTGCTACCGATCGCGGGCCGGCGAGTGCTTGTCAGGAGCGTGCTCTCAGCGCTCCCTGCGTTTGCACGCATTTGTGTTGCAGCGTGCCGCGAAGATTTCTCAAGGACATCGACAAGACGCGGAGAAGATTTCTTTGGGCGCATGACGAGGAGATGTCAGGAGGAAAGTGCAAGGTTCGATGGCCAGTCGTCGCCTCGCCGGTGAACCACGGTGGTCTAGGCATCCCTGACCTTGAGCGGTTCGCGCGCACGCTCAGGCTGCGCTGGCTTTGGCTGGCCTGGAGGCATCCGGACAGGCCATGGGTGGGGCTTGGCACGCTGCGGCAGAGGATCAAGCTCTCTTTGCCTCGCCACCTTGGTCACCGTCCAAAGCGGCGAACGGCCTCTTTCTAGCGATGCCACTGGTGGAGAGCGGCCTCTACATCTCGCATATCCGGACTGTTTAAACACTCCTCCGGAAGAACAGGGGCGGTCATGGATGCTCTTCAAGGGAGAAGTGGATTCAAGACCTGCTGCACGGCAACCTCACCGACATCCTGCCTCGGTTTGTGCACTTGCGGTAGCGATCCGGTTGGCTGGGATTATATTGGAAGATGGAACACGGACGAGATCAAGTGGACAGCGGTGGAGGAGCGAGTACTCAATGAGCTCGACCTACGACCTACAGTTTGCTGATCGCCCTGCGACGAACCTCCAAGCGATCGTTTGGAAAGCCTGGGCCCCGGGGAAGATGAAATTCTTCAGTTGGCTGCTGCACCATGATCGCCTTTGGTGCAATGATAGGTTGCAGCGCCGGGGCTGGGTAAACAGCTATTTTTGCGCCCTCTGCAACAAAAATCTTGAGTCCTCCGTCCACCTCTTCTGGGAATGTTCGTTTTCGAGAGCATTATGGAGTCAGGTGGCAACATGGAGTGGTTGCGCTGCGCTGAACCCAAGCAGCCAGACACGCGGCCATGCGACCACGCAAATCGTCCAAGACGTGCTCGCCGGGGCAACGCCAAGGACAACGAAAGGGCTGAGGTCGATCATCACCACAACCTGGTTCATCTGGCTGGCGAGAAATGAGTGCACCTTCAGAGGAACCCAGCCATGCACACACAGAGTGATCAGCCAAATCCGGAGTGAGCTGGAGCAATGGCGTTTGGCAGGAGCAACCTGCTTAGTGACCCCTTTCGGGGATCAAATCGTGAGAGTGTAGAAATCAATTTTTTTGGTCCGCCTTTTGTCTCTGTTTTCCTATCTTCAGAGATGATCGCAGCAGCATCAGTCTGTTGATGGCCTCGCTGCTCTCCTGGCTCACCTGTATAGTCTAACTACAAACTTATATAGTCTAACTATCACTCTGCAATTTCCATTCTTTCTTTCTTCTTCAGGTTACTGTTTGGTTTTTATTATATGCAATTTTTCCCATATAAAAATACAATAATTATCAATGTGCGGTAATAACTATTTAAATCTTCATTCTTCATTCTATTTTTATTATTGTGTAGTTCGAAGAGGTAAACATGGACTCTTTCAAAAATTTATGTGGATTTAAACAGTTCAACGTTTATTATAAAAATATTGTAAATTCTTGTATCTTCACAAGCACACACAATTATTGTGTATCTTCATTGTACTTTTAGAATACATAGTTATTAAAAATCAACAATGTTGTATTTTTTTTTGAGGGGTTACAATGTTGTATTTTTAAAACTATTCAACGTGTATTAAAACTCATTGTGTAAAAACAGTAAATTCTGTAGAAGTGTTAAAACATGTTAAACATGTTTGTAGAAATGTAAGAATAATTCTACACAATAAATTTTGCATGTTGAAAGTTTATAAATAGATCTTGTAATTTTTTTTAAATGCATGATGAACATTTTTCAAAAAAATGTTTACAATTTCTTAATACACGTGAGAATTTTTCAAAAAAATGTTGAATATTTTTTTCAAATGCACTAATGCTTTCTTTAATTTTATGGCAGGTAATATGTTGAATAGATCTTTTTTTCAGAAGTATGAATTTCTTAATATTTTTTCAGTTTCCGACAAGTGAACTTTTTTTATTTGTCTTTATTATTTCTCCTGGTACCCTTATTATAAATAGGTGTGTCTCTCCATATTGCACAGACTACTATTCTTGACGTAGTGGTCAGCACATGGGTGCACACTGTGCGCCCATTTACTGCGTTTGAACCTGTCAGCGTGCCGTTTTTTCTATCTTATTACGATTTCATCCCAGCCCTGTGTGTCTTATTAGGGTGTTTGGTTCCTGTCATCGAGTAGAATGTAATGGGTCGATTCCGTCCCCGAAGCCCATTCTCATGTTTGGATTGTCGAGGGAACCGGAACCCACCGATTCCAGAGAATGGTATATTCCCTCTTTAAGCAGAACCGAGCGGTACCTCCAAATTGAGCGGACCGCGCGGAACGGCTCGCACTTCCCCTCCCCCGACTTCCACTCACGCAACCCGCACCGCTGCGCCAACCACCCGCGTCGCCGTCGAGGTCGTGTCCGCCTCTTCCTAGACTCCTCCAGGGTGCGTTGTGCCCTACCTCACAGTCCTCCTCCATCAGGGACATGACAAGGCCGCCTCCGCCTGCTGCTTCTTCCTGAGTCCCCCGTCCTTCTCTCGGCGCTCCCCTTCGTCCGCAGATCCATGCCCACCCGCCAGATCCATCCTGGCAGTATTGGCGTCGACCGTAGTCGCTACCGTAGCCAGCACGAACCGGAGTAGATCGAGTCGAAGACGACGCCTCCCATGGAACTCCAGTCGGCCATCGAGGAGCCGTCGTAGCGCCGCCACCACCACGCCGCCCACGCAGCCGTGGAAGGCCCCCCATCTGCACCCGTGGGTGCCGCCCGCCAGGCAGGCCGCACCGCGCGCCACCGATCGAGGTTGCCGCCCCGAGATCCCTGCGCCGCTCGAGGCACCGGCGATCAGATCTGAGACAGATCGACCACGACCATCATAGGAGCGCCCCGAACGGCCCCTCACGTGACCACCGGGGGGAACAGCTCCTGTCGTCGCCCCCTGAGTCCTTGCCGGCGCGCCCCGTCGCCAACGCGCCGCCAACCGCCGCCGAACGCCACCCGTGCCAGGTCCGACCGCTGCGGGGAGGAGAGATCCCACCGCCGTCGATGCCAACCGGGCTTTGCCTGGCGGCAGCGGGCAGGAGAGGTGGGAGAGGGAGCCGAGGGCTTGGCGGCGCTAGGGTTCCCCCTGGTCGCCGCGGGGGGACGACCCAGGGGAGAGTTGGGACAGGCTAAAAGGGTTTAGGTAAGTCTTGCCTATGATGCAACATCGAAATTTGTTTAATATACAGTGAGTTTTCTGTAAAACAAGCACTTTCCTCACACAACCGTTGACATGTGAGCCAACGCTACATTGACATGCCAAAGGCAATGTATTTGAACGCTCAAATATGTTACATCATTGTATTTTGCAAGTTTAGACCGCGTCGAATATGTTGAGACACTTGTGATGTATTTAACTCTTAAAGTATATATAAAAAAATTAGACGTGTCCATTATTAAGGCCCCTTATGTGACATGTTGATGTGGCATCTCAGTTAGATCAAGTTCACTTGTCAGCCCAACTCCCCTTGTCTCTATCCCCACTGATCCGGACAATGGAGATGTGATTTCAGGGTGTTTAGAGCATCTTTAACAGAAGATGTAGATGCAAAAATACCTAATTTTTGCATTTTTAGGGTAAAAAACACCTCTCCAACACATGATGTAGATGCAGAAAAATATATCTTCGCCTCTTGAAAATGTAAAATTACAACAGCTCACGGTACAAATTTGCATCTCCACCTACAGGAGATGTAAAACGGCTGGTCGCGCGCCAACCGCCAACCGCCGTTTCACTTCTTTTCCCCGCCCACTTCGCCTTCCTCCCGTCGCTTAGCCTCACTGCCGCCACCCCCGCCCGCCGACCCAACCGCGCCACTGCCGCCCGACACCAGATCCGGCCTCTCCACCACCCCCGACGTCGGTTCCGACGGGTCTCAGCAGTCAACCGCCGCCGCACGCCGCGAATCAGGCACTTTTCCTCCGCCACTGCCACCGCCGCCCAACCCCGTCGCCGTGTCCATCGTCGCTGCAACAATCACCCAGCCGCCAAGCCTCCGCCCAGCCATCACCACACCATCGCCCCACCACGAATCGGCCGCATTTGCCCTCGCCACGCCGCCGCCCGCCTACCACACCACCATCGCTGCCCGATTCAGCCGCTAAGCACCACCGCCCTGCCACACAACCACTGCCACGACCTTCAACCACTAGCGCCGCCACCCCTCCAGTCGCCACCGCCGTTGGCACAATTCGACCACCGCGGTTCGGCCGCACCGCCCCGCTGTCGCCATGGCGGCGAGGAAGACCCCGAAGAGCAAGACGGGGTTCTTCGGCGTGAGGGCAAAGCCCTCCGGCAACTTCGGGGTGGAGTTGAGTGACGCCGGCCACCGCTTTTGGCTCGGCACCTACCCCACCGTCCATGAGGCCACGCGTGCCTATGACATGGCGATGTGGTGTGCCGGGACGCCGCGGAAGGACCTCAACTTCCCGGAGATCGAGACCCAGGTGGATGCGGAGTTTCTCGTGCTGGGGGCATTCGCATGGAGGAGATCACGAGGAAGAAGACGAAGAAGAGGCCCGCAATTGTCGTTAGTCTCGGCGAGAGCGACGAGGCGGCAATGGCAAGGTTCGCACGTGAGCATCTGGAGTATGTGCATGAGTTCTGGTGGAAGCGCGACGTCGAGCAGAAGGAGGAGGAGGCGGTCGGCCCCTCGACGGCGATCCCCGTCAAGTCTGACTCGTCGGACCGGGGTGACTCGGAGGAGGAGGCCGGCCCCTCGACGGTGATCCCCGCCGAGTCTGAGTCGTCAGACTGGGGTGACTCGGAGGAGGAGGATGAGGGGTGCGGCGGCCCACACAAGGACGAGTTCTGGGAGCAGTTCAGGAGCTCCGACGAGGAGTAGTTTCATCTTCGAGTTGTAGTAGTGTGAACTAGTAGTAGTCGTTGGAGTAGTAGTTTGATGGATGTAGTAGTTTGAACTAGTAGTAGTCCTTCAAACTAGAATTATGTTTAATTATGTTTTAGTTAGAACTATGTTTAATTATGTTTAAAATGAAGCAGTAGAACGAACTATGTTTGAATTAAGTTTGTTTGAATTATATGTTTGAAATGAAGTGCAGTATTTGAAGTTTATAATTTTTTACATCTCCAGTTTACGTCACCTATTGGAGTTGCACTTTTACATCTCCATTTTGCATCATCTATTGGAGTTGCTTTTTTTGAAGATGCAAAAAAAGCACTTTTTGAAGACGTAAATTTTTACATATCATATTTTACATCTCCAAATTTGCATCTTTTATTGGAGATGCTCTTAGATGAGGTGCTAAGTACATTAAATGACTTAGCAACTCAAGTCTCAGTGCATAGATGCTTAACTTGTTGTAGCGAAGCTCACTTCATTTAATAATTTAGCACCTAAACGCTTTCATGCATTGGTTAACTTTCTTCATTTAAGTGTTTTGTCTAGGTTGACGTGCTTGGCATTGGTTCTTCCACCAAAGTGCTCTCTCTTCTCCTTAACTGCTATGCCATGTCACCATGTCATTTCTTTGCTTATGTGACATGCTTAGCACTTGTACACCGTGGAGCAAGCACTGACGCGTATATCATGTGCTGGAATTGAGAAATTAATTTTGTGTCTAATTTCGTGACATCCAAATCAAGTTGGGGTCAGAATTCAGAAAAATGAAATGCATGAATTCCAACCCAAATGACCAGAGGCAAACAAGTTTTATCATAGCAGCACTAGCTCCTCCCACCATCGTTTAGGCAGTGATTGCCCCCACTCAAGCTTGACTGCCGTCGTATCTTCGATAAAGCGTGCCTCTGCCCCCACAACAATTTCGTTTGTCCCAGCATAAGCAAATGCTTTTCCTACATTCCCACAATGTCCGTGAGTTCCAAGTCCTAGTGCAAAACCTACGAACCTCGTCACTCTACCTTCATCAGCTATGTTACATTTTACGATTTCTCGCCGGCAGCCAAACAGTGGGAGAGCATAAAGACCACATTGTTGAGATTAATTCTGTAAAAGGGAAATCTCCCCTTGCCCAACGGCCAAGCAGTTGCATCGCGCGGAAGCCTGTGTCC
The DNA here is from genome assembly GCA_021605145.1 of Aegilops bicornis. Classification (NCBI taxonomy): domain Eukaryota; kingdom Viridiplantae; phylum Streptophyta; class Magnoliopsida; order Poales; family Poaceae; genus Aegilops; species Aegilops bicornis. The sequence goes on from CM038674.1 coordinate 210,474,823, forward strand.
CGGCAACCGACGCATCTCTCTGGAACCGACGCCTCCTCTGGATCGTCGTGTCTCTCCAGGAGATATATAAGCGTCCTGTAAACCATCGTCAAGTAATTCGATCATTCTGATTCAAAACACGTTATCATGCACGTAGAACAGCCGGCAAGAGCGAAAGGCAACAGAGGAAGCACTCGCCGCCGTTTTCTACGGGGACAATCCGATGGAAGAGGAATTATGCCTTGTGGACAGTGATGCCACAAACTCCATACTGAGGGAGATGAAATATTTCCAAACTCTGAAAAAGACGAATGGAGATATTCTAACTATCGTTGGACGCGATACTGTGATTTTTGGTACTGTACATGCCATATTCACCCTCCCAAGTGGTACATATGTGACAATTGAGGATGCTTTACTGTATCCCGATTCTGCACGCATTCTCGATCAGTTATCGAGATATCCGTAAAAATGGTTTTTATATTGAAACCCATGAAGACAACAAAGAGGGGTATCTACTCTTTACTAAAGATGATGGATATGGCAAAAAGGTACATGAGAAAATTCCTTCTCTATCGTCTGGTTTGTACTATACGTACATCAAACCCGTGGAACATGTTGCATACAAAGTAATTTTTCAGAATGTTAACGCATTCCAAACCTGGCATGATAGCCTAGGCCATCCTGGAATAGGGATGATGAGAAAAATTACTAGCAATTCCATTAGTCATAATTTTCTTGAGTAAAAATTTCCTCAATCTTCTGATTTTGTGTGCACATCTTGTGCCACGGGTGAAAGGATCGATATAGTTGACTAGAGGGGGGGGGGTGAATAGGCAACTAAGAATTTTTAGCTTTTTTTTACCAATTTAAACTTTGCATCAAAGTAGGTTGTCTAGATATGCAACTAGGTGAGCAACCTATATGATGCAACAACAATAAGCACGCACGCAAGCAAGAGATATAACACAAATAAGCTTGCACAAGTAAAGGCACGAGAAAACCAAGAGTGGAGCTGGTGAAGACGAGGATGTGTTACCGAAGTTCCTTCCCTTTGAGGGGAAGTACGTCTCTGTTGGAGCGGTGTGGAGGCACAATGCTCCCCAAGAAGCCACTAGGGCCACCGTATTCTCCTCACGCCCTCACACAATGCGAGATGTCGTGATTCCACTATTGGTGCCCTTGAAGGCGGCGATCAACCTTCTGAGACAAGGTTGGGGCAATCTCCACAACTTAATTGGAGGCTCCCAATGACACCACGAAGCTTCACCACAATGGACTATGGCTCCGCGGTGACCTCAACCGTCTATGGTGCTCAAACATCCAAGAGTAACAAGATCCGCAAGGGATTAGTGGGGGAATCAAAATTCTCTTGGTGAAAGTGTAGATCGGGGCCTTCTCAACCACTCCCGAGCAAATCAAAAAGTTTGATTGGCTAGGGAGTGAGATCGGGCGAAAATGGAGCTTAGAGCAACAATGGAGTTTAGGGGTGGAAGAGGTGGTCAACTAGAGGAAGAAGACACCCCTTTTATAGCTGTGGACAAAATCCAACCGTTATCCACCTAACCAGCCCGCGACATGCGGTACTACCGCCCCTGACAAGCGGTACTACCGTGAGGGACCGCGGTACTACCGCTGCAACTGCAGGACCTAGAACAAGCCCGAAGCCCGGAGGCTGAGAGCGGTACTTCCGCAAGCGCGGTACTACCGCTCCCCCTTGTGGTACTACCGCAACGCAGGAAAGTCCTAACCTGGGAAGGGCGCGGATGAATAAAAATACATCCGTGCCTACTTTCGCCGAAAAACAATCGATGAAAAAACCCGACACGGTACTACGGCTGGAGGAGCAGTACTACCGCATGGCAGCTGAGCCAGGCCGCGCGCGGTACTACCGCGCACGAGGTGCGATACTACCGTGGAAGCGCGGATGTAAAAAATTAGATCCGCCCCTACTACCGCGATGCAGCGGCACTTGGCCTGGGGGCCACGGTACTACGGCTCCAGAGGAACGGTACTACCGCAGGTGCCTGCGGTACTACCGCTCCAGGGAGCAGTACTACCGCAAGCCCAACATCAGCAGCCAGGACAATTGCATAGAGGATAAACGGAGGATGCTCCAAAGTGCAGGGGAAAGGTGGAGACAAGGAAGAAAACATGTACGTGAATATTCCACCCGAACCTTTCCGACGCGGACCCCCTCATAATAGTACGGCTTTCCTACGACTCAAATCCACCAAAAAGAAACGTAGAAAAACGCCGTCTTCAATAGTCTTCGAGGGGCACCAAACCGTCTTGTGCCTAGCGATGAAACGTCTGAGAAACTCAAGGCGCACGATTAGTCTGCAAAAGCATTGTCATCAATCACCAAAACACCTTAGGGATAAATATGCCCTTACAATCTCCCCCTTTTTGGTGGATTGATGACAATACGGGATTTGCACAAAGGGAAATAATATTGAGCAGATGCAAATCCCTCCTCTCTAAAATATAGACGGGCTCCCCCTAGATGTGTGCAATCTAGATGGATGCTTTGGACTGCCTGACACACAAACTAGGATCAACACTCCCCCTATATTTTAGAGACAAGGCATATCATGCAATAGTAAGGCTAACATTAGACAAGAGCATAACATAAGTAGCACAATATGTCATAAGCTTACTAAGATAGGATAGAGTGCATATGTCTTACACCATATGAAGGATAAGTCTCAAAGGCGCAAACCAAACCAAAGCAAACGAGGTTCAAACGAGAAAGCATACACACCGAACACGACACACGACTCGCAAGCACGCAAATCCCTACACTCTCTCCCCCTTTGACATCGAGATGCCAAAAAGGCAGAGAGGACACCTACACATAAGGGGTGGCTCAAGCAGAGAAATCATCCCAACGCTCCTCGTCAGACTCGGCGGCGGGGACGGTCTCCTCGATGTCCTCCTCAGAATCAGTCCATTGTAGCCTTGCTTCTCCATCCATTCGGCCTCCAGGGTGATGTGCCTCTCGACCCCGGACTCTGCCTCACCAAAGACCTTCATGATCCTCTTGTCACGGTGGCGAGCCTCACGGAGGCAACGTGAGTCTGTCTTGCCCCTTTGCCTGCATGCGAGTAGTCTTCATCTTGTCCTTCAGCTTCTTGGCCCACGAGGGCTCAGAGGAACGATGGGTATGCCCAGCATCACGGTCCGCAGCAACATCCTCTGCTCCAGCCTCCTCCTCCCCAACAGCCCTCCTAGCAGCAGACGCCTCAGCACGAGTAGTAGTGTTGGCCCACTTGGGCTTGACACGGAGACTGATGGACTCATGCCGAATCCAGTCTGGAGCAAGGAACTCATCACCAGGGAACAACTTCTCCCAAGTCTTGGAGATCAACAGAAACAGGTATGGTCCATAGATAGGTACCTTGCGGTTGAACACCGTGAACCAAAGCTCACACCACATGATGTGTGAGATATCAAGTGGCTGAGTCTGAGACACGTGCCTCCTCGCACAAGAGCATCATATCCACCAAATAGGCATGAACCTTGTCCTTGTCGGCAATGCGAGGAAACAGAGAGTTGCGGAAGACGCGATACATAATATCCAGAAAGGAGTTCAGCACCCATGTCGACTTGCCACTGGGAAGCACCTTCTCAACAAAGTACTGCTGGATCTTGTTCTTGCTAGCGGACTCAGGATTGGCATAGGGGCGAACACCAACGGGTGTGGTGAGCCCGTCATCAGGAACCTGTAGCGGATCCATGAACTCCTTCCAGGTAGCAGTTAACTGACGTCCATTGGTCATCCAAGTCATCCTCCGCTCCTCCCCAGGGTGAAAGTGAACTGAGGCAAAGAACTGACAGATAAGCTCAGGGTCATAGTCCAGGTGAAAAGAGATCACATGTTCAATGCCAAACTGCTCCACCAAATCCAGAGCTTCTCCAAAGTACTCACGAAACTTATCCTTCCTCATGTGATTCATGTCAATCCACTTGACATCCACGTAGGTATTTTGCTTGGCCTTGAGCACATCCAGATAAATGAGAGTCTGCTGCTTGGTCCAAAACAATTCATTGCCTCTGAAGGTAGCACGAGCATTCACATAAGGGTTGATCTGCCTGCGATGGATGAACTCAGCGAGGGGAATCTCGTCCATGCCCTTAGCGGGTTCCTTGTACTTGCTAGGGGAGGTCTTGACATTGCGCTTGGGGGCACTGGAGCCCTGTGGTGCTTCGTCTTGATTGCGCAGTCGCTTGGAGCCAGTGTCACGACTGGGATTGGAACGGCGAGAGCCACCACCTAAGAAACAAGATAAACACACATAAAGAGCGAGAAGAATCAATGCAAAGGCCTTAGCAAGACAAGAGAAACAAGTAGAAAGCATACGTGGTAATTGCCACGAGAAAGATTGGACAACAACGGTAGTACTGCCAGGTCGTGCGGTACTAAAATTTTAGTACCGCTCCTAGTCATGATAGTACTGCAGTGTGCTGTAGTACTGCAGTGTGGGCACGGTAGTACCGAGGCTTGGGGCGGTAGTAGGATCTTAGTGCCACAACTCGTGCGGTAGTACCGCACCTGATCGGGGGTAGTACGGGACCTGCGGTAGTACCGAATACTAGATGCGGTAGTACCGCACGGCGGCAAATCCAAATCACTTTGAATCTGAGAAAAGTCGCGAAAACATGGCGGTAGTACGGTTGATCAAATCTACCACGGGACAACATAACAAGTATAATTTCTCAAAGCACTACTCTCCTACATCCTACTCTTGCATAGATTTGGCCTAAAATCTCAAGAACACATGCATCTCCCAAAACCTAGAAGCAAAAGAACAACCAAGAGAGAGGGATTTGGGAGAGACCTTGTTCCATGGCAAGAGGTGGTGGTGGGGAAACGATCCCACGGTCGAAATCTGAGGAGAGTGGCCGGAGACGGAGATCCGGCGAGGATCTCCGGCGCCGTCCTTGAGCGAGAGAGAGAGAGGCGGCGGGGAGAGAAAGAAGTGAATGGGTATGAGGAGTTGGAACTCCCCTGCCCGAGTCATAACCCCCCACACGCACTCGTCAGCGCGGTAGTACCGCGCTTCATCGCGGTACTACGGTTTGGGAGGAAGTACCGCACCAAAGCGGTAGTACCGCTCTCCCAGGCGGCAGTAAAAAATTACTGCCGCGCTAGGGCGGTAGTACCGTACTCTCCACACACGGTAGTACAATGGCAGGCCGCGGTAGTACCGTGAGCTCAAGAAAATGCATGTTTCAAACACAAGAAAAGAGAGGTCTTAGCATGGAAACTTCAAGTAAACAAGACACCACAAAAACACGCTCAACACGAACACAAAAAGGGGCAAAATGACAACAAGAGACAACCACGAGACACCACCTCGCCAAAGAGAGGGCGGTGGCCGAAGCTACCTATGTTTGAGTCAATTGTTATGGCACCGCGAAGAATTATCCTTGGGCCCATGACCAAAACTCATCTTTGAAGCACAAGTACCATAAAAAATGGCTAATGTGAAAGAGTTGATCAATTTATGCGTAATGAGGGGAGGGAGAGTTCATTGAGAGAACAACACTCCCCCTGTGTCCATGCCTACACCTACACAAGATAACAAGTTGAGTATGGTGGGGTGTGCAAGGGTTCAAGCAACATTGCTCGAATCAATGATATTTAGCTCATGCCTTAACTTCATGAAATCTTGCTTCATCCAAAGGCTTCGTGAAGATATCTGCAAGGTTATCATGAGTGTTGACATAGTTGAGCTCGATCTCCCCTCGCCTAATGTGATCCCGGATGAACTGATACCGAATCTCAATATGCTTCGTCTTGAAGTGTTGCACCGGGTTGAGAGAAATCTTGATGGCACTTTCATTGTCACACCAAAGAGGCACTTTGTTACAAATGACACCGTAATCCTTTAAAGTTTGCCTCATCCATAAGAGTTGTGCACAACAACTACCGGCCGCCACATACTCCGCTTCGATGGACGAGAGAGACACACAACTTTGCTTCTTGGAAGACCAACTCACCAAAGAGCAACCAAGGAATTGGCACCCTCCGGAAGTGGACTTCCTATCCACTTTGTCTCCCACCCAATCGGAGTCCGAATATCCTACAAGCTTGAAGTTTGCTCCTCTTGGGTACCATAAGCCAAAGTTTGGGGTATGAGCCAAATATCAAAAGATTCGCTTGACCGCCACATAGTGGCTTTCCTTAGGTCTGCTTGAAACCGTGCACAAATTCCCACACTCAACATGATATCCGGTCTAGATGCACAAAGGTAAAGCAAGGAGCCAATCATGGAGCGATATACCTTTTGATCCACCGCTTTACCATTGGGATCAATGTCAAGTTGGCACTTGGTGGGAATTGGAGTGGAAAGCCGGCTTGACATCTCTTAGCTTGAATCTCTTGAGCATGTCTTGAGTGTATTTGGCCTGGTTGATGAAGGTTCCTTCTCTTCTTTGCTTCACTTCGAATCCGAGGAAGAACTTCAACTCTCCCATGGAAGACATCTTGAACTTTGAGGTCATGAGATTGGAAAATTCCTCATTGAAAGCTTTGTTAGGGGAACCAAAGATAATATCATCAACATATAGTTGGCACACAAACAACTCCCCTTTGACCTTCTTAGTAAAAAGAGTGGGGTCGATTAGCCCAACTTCAAATCCACGATCTTGTAACAACTCGGTAAGGTGGTCATACCATGCACGTGGGGCTTGTTTAAGGCCATAGAGTGTCGTATCGAGTTGATACACATGATCGGGAAAGTAGGGATCCTCAAACCCAGGGGTTGTTTGACATGGACCAACTCATTAATGGGACCATTAAGAAAATCACTATTCACGTCCATTTGTTGCAACTTAAAGTTGTGATGAGAAGCGTAAGCAATCAACAAACGAATGGATTCAAGGTGAGCAACGGGAGCAAAGGTTTCACCGTAGTCGATACCCTCGACACAGGAGTAGCCTTGTGCCACCAATCTTGCCTTGTTGCGAATGATGGTCCCATGAGCATCTTGCTTGTTCTTGAATATCCACTTGGTTCCAATGACATTGTGGTTCTCTGTTGGCCTTGGCACCAATCTCCACATCTTGTTGTACTCGAAGTTGTTGAGTTCTTCATGCATGGCATTAAGCCAATCCGGATCTTCGAGTGCTTCATATACCTTTTGGGGTTCAACACAAGAGACAAACAGCGTGATGTTCACAATAGTTTGCCAATTGTCTCTGAGTGCTTACCTTTTGAATGCTTCCAAGCACATTTTTCATGAGATGACCCTTGGTGGAGAGCTTGGATGCAATCTTGGCGGCACAACGCTCTAATTCCTCCTCGGTGGTGAGTTGAGGAGCGGTCACTTGATCATCTTGAGCGCCGTCTTGAGCTTGTTCTTGATCTAGAACTTGCTCGGGGGAGAGAACTTGAACTTGGGAATCACTTGGTGTGTCAACACCTTCTTGAGCATGATCTTGCCCTTGGTCTTGTTCATGAGGTTGAGGGCCTTCACTTTGTTCTTCGGAAGCGTGTGGGCCTTGGGTTGGTGATGGCTCCACTTGAGTGGAGCATTTTCCTTCTCATTCGGCCACAAGGGGTTCCTCAATGGGTAGGATAAAACCAACACCCATTCTTCTTATGGCTTGAGGAGGAATTTCATCACCTACATCACAAGTGCCACTTTGCTCCACTTGGGAGCCGTTATTCTCATCAAACTCCATGTTACACGTCTCCTCAATAAGTCCCGTGGATTTATTGAGGACACGGTAAGCATGAGAGTTTGTAGCATAACCAACAAATATGCCCTCATAAGCTCTACCCTCAAATTTAGACAACCGAACACCTTTCTTGAGAATCAAACACTTACACCCGAACACCTGAAAGTACTTGAGGTTGGGCTTGTTACCGGTGAGTATCTCATATGGAGTCTTGTTCAAGCCCTTGCGGAGATAGAGCCGATTGGATGAATGACATGTGGTGTTGATGGCTTCGGCCCAAAAGTTGTATGGAGACTTGAACTCCGCCATCATGGTTCTTGCCGCATCCATCAACGTCCGGTTCTTTCTCTCCGCAACACCATTTTGTTGAGGGGTGGCGGAATATTGATGCTTGATCCCCTCATCACTAAGGAACTCATCCAAGGTGTAGTTCTTGAACTCGGTGCCGTTGTCACTTCTTATTGTCAAGATCTTTGCATTGTGTTGACGTTGGGCTTCATTTGCAAAGTCAATGACGGTTTGTTGGGTCTCGCTCTTCCTCTTGAAATACACCCAAGTGTATCTTGAATAGTCATCCACAATCACCAAGCAATACTTCCTACCCCCAATACTATCAAAGGATGGAGGCCCAAAGAGATCCAAATGAAGGAGCTCCAAAGGCCTCTTCGAGTAAATGATAGTCGTGGGATGGTGAGCCTTCTCATGTAGCTTTCCTTCGATACAGGCACTGCAAGCACGATCTTTAGCAAAACTAACATTCGTTAGTCCACGGACATGGTCCCCCTTGAGAAGACTTTGCAAAGATCTCATATTGACATGGGCTAAACGGCGATGCCAAAGCTCCCACGTCAACTTTAGCCATTAGGCATGTCACGGTCTTAGTGGGTCGCTCCGAAAAGTTAATCACATATAGACCGTTCTCGACATACCCAACAAAGGCTACTTTAAGAGTCTTGCTCCACAAGAGGGCCACGGTATCAATATCAAAGAAAGTGGCAAAGCCCATGATTGCAAGTTGACGAACGGAAAGTAAATTGTATGCAAGGCACTCAACAAGCATGACCTTCTCGATCGTGAGATCATGAGAAATGACAACCTTGCCGAGTCCCAATACCTTAGAAGACGAGGCATCACCCCACTCGACATTGGTGGGCATAGAGGGAATCTTGTGCACGTCCACCACCATGTCCTTGCTTCCGGTCATATGATTTGTAGCTCCACTATCGAGCAACCATAATCCCCCACCGGAAGCAAACACCTACAAGAGATCAATGCTTGGTTTTAGGTACCCATTTTGTAATGGGTCCTTTGATGTTAGTAACAAGGGTCTTAGGAACCCAAATAGACCATTCAATATATTCATGAGGAGAACCAACAAATTTGGCATAAACATGCCCATCACTAGCATGGCATAACACATAAGAAGGATTAAAGTCGCCGGCTATGTTGGGAGGGGTGGCATTTCCCTTCTTGACACCGCCACCCTTCGCATTGTTCTTATTCTCCTTGGAAGCACCCTCTCCCTCCTTTACAAAATTTTGCTTGAGAGGAGGAGGTCGTTTGGTCTTGTCATTCTTCTTCTTGTTCTTGGGCTTAAAAGTGAACCCAATCCCTCCTTAGCCACAACTTCCTTTTGATTGCTCAAAAGGTCGTTGAGGTTCTTCTCACCTTGTATGCATGACACAAGGCCTTTCTCAAGTTGCTCCTTCAACTTAGCATTTTCCTCAATAAGATGCACATGCTCACAACACGGGTTAGTAGCATTTGCATTATCAATTAAAACCATATGAGGAAAAGTGGCTTTCTCCTTAGTTAGCTTCACTTGGAGTTGATCATGAGACTCCTTGAGACTAGCATGAATACCTTTCAAGGTCTTATGAGCCTTGTCAAGTATATCAAACTCCTCCTTGAGTCTAGCAAGATCAACCCCAAGTTTGGCCTTCTCGGAATTTAGCACACGAGAAACAACAAGAGCATGATCCATATATTTCTTTAATTTAGCATGATCATCGTTGTGTGACTCCTCAAGAGCCAAACGAAGACCACGCTCTTCCTCAAGAGCATTGGAAAGATCCGAAATCTCATCGGCATAGTATCGACTATGCCCCTTCATCTTAGAGATGGTATCTTCATGAGCCTCGATCATGTCATTGGCTTCACCAAGTTGTTCCAAGAGAGCAACGAAGTGCTTATTGGCTTTACCCTTGAGTTTACCCATAAAGGCCTCAAACTCATTCTCCTCCACATTAGTTCCCTCATGTTCATCAATGCTATCCGTCGAAGAAGGATGATTAATGATGGTAGTTTTGATGTTGGGGGTTACCTTGTTGGTGGCTTTAGCCATGAGGCACTTGGCGGTCATGCTCTCATTGGGTGAGTCGAAGAGAGACACCCGTGGAGTCGTCGCAATGGCAACGGAGGCCATGGAAACCGGCTCACCATCTTCATCATCGTCATCATCCTCATTGTACTCTTCTTGTACCACCAACGCCTTGTGAGGAGTCTTCTTGGTGAAGTTGCTCTTGTTGCGGAAAGACTTGGCCTTGTCCTTTCGGATGAGCTTGCCACCGTTGTCTTCCCTCTTCCCATAAGGGCACTCCGCAACAAAGTGGCTCACATTGCCACAATTGAAGCAAGTCCTCACTCGTTGCTTTCCCTTTGCGCCACTTGAATTGTTCTTGTTGAAATTGGGCCTTGAGTTCTTCTTGCTCCAAAATTGCCTTGAAGCAAGGGCCATGTGTTCATGATAGGCATACTTCGTATCTTCGAGGTTGCTCTCCTCTTCTTCCTCTTCATCCATACTAACCTTGGCCTTTAGAGCAAGGTTGGGTTTCTTTACTCTTTGAGAGCGAAGTAGCGCATTGTCAGCGGTCTTGTCCAAGATGCTCATAGCAACGAACTCATCCAACACATCACTTGAGGACAAGGTGTGGAAGTCCGGCCTTTGACGAATGACGGAGGACATGGCTTTGTGGTAGGGCATCATTGCCTTGAGGAATTTGCGCTTGATCCAATTGTCATCCGTGTCCTTACTTCCATGATCTCGGAGAGAGACCGCGAGTTTGGTTACTCTCCGATAAAGCTCACGAGGTTCTTCATCTTCTTTCATTGCAAACTCATCGGCTTCATCTTGCACCACTTCATAGTTGGAACGTTGAATGCTTGCGCTCCCCGATAGAGGGAAACCACTTGGCGCCAAGCATCTTTGGTCATGGAGTAGGGCCGGAGATGAGGAAGGTCTTCGGGTGGGATTGCTTCTTGGATGATGAAGAGAGCATTCTCATTGAATTGATCATCCACGGCTTCTCTAGGGGTGAAGTTGCTTCGGTCATGCGGATAAAAACCTTCTTCAATGATTCTCCAAAGGTTAGTGTTCACATGATTTAAATGACACTTACAATGATAGACCCAAGAATCAAAATCTACATTCTTCTCAATCTTAGGGGCCGGGCCGGCATGATTCAAATGAGTGGAAGGAATCGGTCCACCATAGACAAGTGGAGGTTCCACATGGGCAAAGATGTCGGTGCCATTTTTACCATTAGAAGAAGGACCTTTCTCGCTAGTAGCTTCCCCCTTGTCGGAGGTAGCATCCGTCACCTTGTTAGCGGGATCACCCACTTTCAAAGGTGCGGTGGAAAGTTTAAGCCCTTCTAGAAATTTATTAAACATGCTCTCGACCTCGGTCGTCATGGAGGTTTTCAATGTGTCCAACGCATACATTGAATTCCTCACGAAGATCGAGGTACCCCATCTCCGTGAGCGATATCGGATTCGCATCAGAGTGCTCCTCCACATCGTCTATGATGTCAACCATACTCTTCGGATGGTAAAGTCCTTAATAAAGAGACGAGGCTCTGATACCAATTGAAAGGATCGATATAGTTGACTAGAGGGGGGTGAATAGGCAACTAACAATTTTTAGCTTTTCTTTACCAATTTAAACTTTGCATCAAAGTAGGTTGTCTAGATATGCAACTAGGTGAGCAACCTATATGATGCAACAACAATAAGCATGCACGCAAGCAAGAGATATAACACAAATAAGCTTGCACAAGTAAAGGCACGAGATAACCAAGAGTGGAGCCGGTGAAGACAAGGATGTGTTACCGAAGTTCCTTCCCTTTGAGGGGAAGTACGTCTCCGTTGGAGCGGTGTGGAGGCACAATGCTCCCCAAGAAGCCACTAGGGCCACCGTATTCTTATCACGCCCTCACACAATGCGAGATGCCCTGATTCCACTATTGGTGCCCTTGGAGGCGGCGACCGAACCTTTACAAACAAGGTTGGGGCAATCTCCACAACTTAATTGGAGGCTCCCAACGACACCACGAAGCTTCACCAAAATGGACTATGGCTCTGCGGTGACCTCAACCGTCTAGGGTGCTCAAACACCCAAGAGTAACAAGATCAGTAAGGGATTAGTGGGGGGAATCAAATTTTTCTTGGTGGAAGTGTAGATCGGGGCCTTCTCAACCACTCCCGAGCAAATCAACAAGTTTGATTGGTTAGGGAGTGAGATCGGGCGAAAATGGAGCTTAGAGCAACAATGGAGCTTAGGGGTGGAAGAGGTGGTCAACTAGAGGAAGAAGACACCCCTTTTATAGTTGTGGACAAAATCCAACCGTTATCCACCTAACCAGCCCGCGACATGCGGTACTACCGCCCCTGACAAGCGGTACTACCGTGAGGGACCGCGGTACTACCGCTGCAACTGCAGGACCTAGAACAAGCCCGAAGCCCGGAGGCTGAGAGCGGTACTTCCGCAAGCGCGGTATTACCGCTCCCCCTTGCGGTACTACCGCAAGGCAGGAAAGTCCTAGCCTAGGAAGGGCGCGGATGAATAAAAATACATCCGTGCCTACTTCCGCTGAAAAACAATCGATGCAAAAATCCGACACGATAGTACGGCTGGAGGAGCGGTACTATCGCATGGCAGCTGAGCCAGGCCGCGCGTGGTACTACCGCACACGAGGTGCGGTACTACCACGAAGGCGCGGATGTAAAAAATTACATCCGCCCCTACTACCGCGATGCAGCGGCACTTGGCCTAGGGGCCACGGTACTACGGCTCCAGAGGAGCGGTACTACCGTGGGCTCTGTGATACTACCGCGCAATGCAGTACTATCAAGAGTGCGTGCGGTACTACCGCTCCAGGGAGTAGTACTACCGCAAGCCCAACATCAGCAGCCAGGACAACTGCATAGAGGATAAACGGAGGATGCTCCAAAGTGCAGGGGAAAGGTGGAGACAAGGAAGAAAACATGTACGTGATGATTCCACCCGAACCTTTCCGACTGACCCCTCTTAATAAATGCGGCTTTCCTACGACTCAAATCCACCAAAAGAAAGCGTGAAAACGCCGTATTCAATAGTCTTCGAGGGGCACCAAACCGTCTTGTGCCTAGCGATGAAACGTCTAAGAAACTCAAGGCACACGATTAGTCCGCAAAAGCATTGTCATCAATCACCAAAACACTTTAGGGATAAATATGCCCTTACAACGGGAAAGCTAATTTTGAGGCCCTCACACCTCAAAATACAAGCTGAACCACTTCAGTTCCTTGAACGTATTCAAGGAGACATTTGTGGTCCCATTCCGCCATTCCGGTATTTCATGGTTCTGATTGACGCATCTACACGATGGTCACATGTGTGTCTTATATCCACACGAAACCATGCATTTGCCAAGATAATGAGGCAAGTCATTAAGTTGCAAGCCCATTATCCTAAAAGTCGAATTAAATCAATTCGAATGGACAGTGCTGCAGAATTCTCCTCATGTGCTTTCAATAATTATTGCATGGCTTTGGGGATTGAAGTTCAGCACTCTATTCCATATGTTCATACACAAAATGGTTTGGCTGAAGCGTTGATTAAGAGGATCAAACTCATTGCAAGACCTTTGTTGACGAATTGCAACTTGCCAACCTCTTGTTGGGGTTACGCTGTTTTACACGCTACTGACTTGATACAATTGAGGCCAACTGCATATCACAGTTCTTCCCCTCTGGAATTGGTACGTGGAAATCCTCCAAGCATTTCCCATCCGCGTAAGTTCGGATGTGCTGCATACATCCCGATCTCACCACCCCAGCGGACATCTATGGGCTCACACAGGAAGTTGGGGATCTATGTGGGGTACAAACCGCCGTCGATTATCAAGTACCTGGAACCCCTGACTGGGGATCTGTTCACAGCCCGTCACGCTGATTGCATATTTAATGAGGAACATTTTCCGGCATTAGGGGAGATTTCAAGTACCAGAAAGAATGCCCGGAAATTGATTGGAATGCTCATGCCATTTCATCCTCTGATCCATGTACCCAAGAGACCGAACTTCAAGTTCGGAAGATCATTAATTTGCAACATCTTGCAAATAATCTGCCAGATTCATTTACTGATTTGAAAGGTGTTACAAAATCCTTAAACCCGGCCAGAAATGCGCCAGAAAGAGTGGAGGTACCAATAAAAACCACTCAACTCCCTATTCCTAAAAAGAGGGGGAGTAGTACGGCCTCTGATCCGGAGCATGCTTCTAGCAAGCAGCAAAGGAAGTCGAGGAGAAAAACCTCGGAGTCAGTAAATGCAGGTCAACTCAACGTTGACAAACACCTGATGGGTAGTATACACCCAATGGAAGGGCAACCTCCACAATCCAGTTCCAGTATGCACAAACTGACTGGGACATCGGAACACCCAGACTTGATCATATTGGGAAATCACGAAGAGTCACTAGGGGTGCAGGAAATTTCCATCAACTATGTTGATTCTGGAGAATCATTTGACCGTAAGACTACATTTGTCGACATATATTTTCTTTGAAAAGATTGCAGATACCCTTCTCACCGATCATGATCCAAGGTTTATCGTTGAGTGCCAAAAGCGCTCCGCTGGCCTAAATGGAAGGATGCAATCAGCAGAAATTGCCTCGCTTAACAAAAGAAAGGTATTCATGAAGCAATACCTACACCTCCCGGTGTTTTATTTGTGGGATTCAAATGGGTTTTTCTCTGAAAACGGAATGAGAACAATGAGGTGGTGAGATATAAAGCAAGGCTCATAGCACAAGGTTTCACGCAGAAACCCGGCATTGATTTCACTGAAACATATTCTCCAGTAATGAGTGCAACCACTTTCCGATATCTTATATCCTTGGCAGTGCAAAATCGTCTATCTATGCAGTTGATGGACGTCGTGACCGCATACCTTTATGGGTCACTAGATTCGGACATATATATGAAGGTTCCTGATGGAATCTCTGTCCCGAATAAAAATGCAAAAAGCAACATGTATTGTGTAAAGCTGAATAAGTCATTATATGGCTTAAGGCAGTCGGACGGATGTGGTACAACCGACTCGTGAGTTCCTTCTTGAGAAAGGTTACTCCAATACTGCTGATTGCCCATGTGTTTCGTCAAGTCCTCTACAGGATTTTGCATCATTTACGTGTATGTTGATGACCTCAACATCATCGATGACACCAGACATTGATGAAGCACGCAATCACCTAAAGATGGAATTTGAGATGAAGGATTTGGGTAAAACCAAATTTTGCTTAGGTATTCAACTTGAGCATCTTCCCTCGTGAATCATGGTACACCAATCTGCCTATATCCGAGAAAATATTGGAGAAATTCAATATGGACAAATCCTATCCATCTAAAACTCCCATGGTGGTTCGATCTCTAGGCGTAGAAAAGATCGGTTCGGACCAAGGGATGATGGAGAAGAGGTGTTGGGACACGAAGTTCCATACCTTAGTGTTGTTGGAGCGCTTATGTATCTTGCAAATCGCACAAGACACGATATTGCATTTGCAGTGAATCTACTTGCTAGACATAGCGCAGCTCCCACCAAACGTCATTGGTCTGGAGTGAAGAATATCTTTCGATATCTCCAAGGCACAAAGGATCTTGGCCTATTTTTCCAATTCCAGAAAAATCAGGACTCTGATGTGATTGGATATGCAGATGACAGCTATTTGTCTGATCCCCATAATGCCAGATCTCAGACCGGCTTCGTGTTCCTACATGGTGGCGCTGCTATATCATGGAAGTCTTCGAAACAGACTCTGGTGGCAACCAATCATTCTGAAATAATATCATTATTTGAAGCAACATGCGAATGTGTATGGCTTCGCAGAATGATAAACCACATACAACAGTCATGTGGAATGGGTTCGATAAAATCACCTATCATTATCTATGAAGATAATGCGGCCTGTATTCTTGAGATGCAAACATGATACATCAAGAGTAATATCACCAAGCATATTTCTCCTAAATGGTTTTCCCCCCATAATCTTCAGAAAAGCGAGGAAATAAGCATTCTCCAAGTCAAATCATGCGACAACCTTACTGATTTATTTACCAAGTCTCTACCAAATTCTATATTCCAGAAATGTATTCATGGAATTGGTATGCGAAGACTTAGGAACTTGCAGGTGTCAGGGGGAGTCTCTTCTTGAGATATCCTCATTTTAATGACATCACATTATGCTATCTTTCTTTGTGAGTATATGTTTCAGGATCTCATCACAGATTTTATGAAGAACTTTTGAAGGAGAATTTTATGAAGAACTTTTGAAGGAGAATCTTTTAAGATGATAGAGCTTCCCGGACAATCGTGAAGATGATTCTACATGGTCAAGCGTAGATTAGGGGAAGTGTTGAGATTAATTCTGTAAAAGGGAAAGCGGTTGCATCGCGCGGACACCTGTGTCCGAGCAACCGACGCATCATGTTTCTCCAGGAGATATATAAGCGTCCTGTAAACCATCGTCAAGTGATTCGATCATTCTGATTCAAAACACACATAACATCATGAATCGATGTATAGACGCTTCTAAGTTGAAAGGTTGCAGTGTCAGGCATTCAAGCAAAATACTGATATGGAAAAACAGCCCAATGGATAAAGCTGAAAGACAAGGTTATGTACCATAAAAGGCATCACAAGAATGCAAAACCATCAACACAAAATCGATGGGAGTATACTGCAAAGAACTCGATTCGCTGAAAATGTTTTTAATCACAATGCATGCACTTCCAGTTTGAAGTTGCTTATGACAGGACACGGAGGAACATAACAGTGGACTAGGCAGTCCGTTGCTGCCTTCCGACACAAAATAAACCAGCCATCAAATAAGACATCAACTCCAGGTAGCCCATCAGTAGAAGAAAAATGGAGAACACCATCCTGAATCAACCATAGATAAGCTCTCCTGAACAACATAGATAAAGGTGGTGAGGACAATTGAAGGGTGCAGAAGAAATCTCATGCCAAAAAAACAATACTTATATTGCACATGTTTACAAAGACAATATTGCAAATGTTTACAGCTCAATAGTGTCGCATAACATATAACTGCTGTAGTACACACGATATCACTTAGCGCAACATCAGGTTTAGCCTTCCGCAGTTTTTGTTGGTATCAATACGTAATAATTATATTTGCAATCTTCTTAGACGGGTACATAGGTCTTAGGTTCTTAGCTTACAGAATGTAAGTCACACTTTTGTTCCTACACAATTTAGTTATAAGAAAGGTTCTGTCAAAGCTATCATGGAATTTAACTACTTTTAAGTCGTTGTCACTTCCACAGGGAGCAAAACGACTTTCACATGTCAATGAATAATGACTCCATTCCTCAAAAGTGTCAAACTCTGCAAAAGGCCTTCAAAAGGACTTAAATCCATATGCACATTTATAGTTCAACAGAACATTAAACCGGTTTGCTAAACCATTTTTCTGACATGTCATCTGATAACCATTGACCTAACGTACTAACGCAAAAGGTGAATACAGCTAATAGATCTTACGCCGTTATTTGGAAGTATCATATGGTGCTATGCAACTTCATAAATGCACAAAATGGTGATACAAAAAGATGGCCTGCACTAACTTGATTCAAACTATGCATAGCCAACGCAACACACAGTGCGAGCTATAATCACAAATGATCCCCAACAAATGTGTCATTCAACAGTTTCCTTTGCCATTCGAGAACTATAACAGAAAAGTGCAAGCCATACAAGTGGCCAAACTTTGTAAAGCTCAAGGATGTCCTGAGAATTTGCATCACTGGCAGAATGAAATGGATGTGAAACAGAGAACACCAAGATCATTCAGATCCTCATACAGTTCCACTATTGGCGGTCACATAGACCAATCAATTGCCACTACGCAAGTGATTCAAATGCACAATTGCCCCCACAATATTGTTCCCGACAGCTAGAATTCATACAAACAATCACCGAATTCACCAAACAAGTTCACAGACCCCGCCAGAACATTTTGCATCTAACCTACCGTACGCCACGTCCATGCGACCTTAGTTAAATTATAAACCATACGACAATCGTCAGGCAGACGGGGTTCAATCCCCGGAAAAGCATCTCATCGCACCACCGGATCGGATCAGGAAACGGAAATGACACAATAGAACCCTCACCTGCGCGAGGCGGATCCGGATCTAGTGGCCGCCGTGCTTCTCGAGGTGCTCGAGGTGGCGGCGCTCCTGGGGCAGGCCCACGAGGTACGAAAAGGCCATGCCGCCGAAGCAGATGTGGAAGAGCGGGTCAGCCGAGCTGGTCTCGATGTACTTCTCGATGTAGCGGTCCACCGCCTGGTCGGTGCTCTTCTTCACGTTCGCCCAGGTGAGGCGCGGCTTGAGGTACGCCGGCACCTCGCGCACCTTCATCGCGCGGATCTCGTTGTACAGCGCACGCATCGCCATGTCCGCAACCTTGGAGATCTCCCTCTCTCTCTCCTCGTGCGCTCGGAGTCTAGGGTTCGTTTGGTCGTTGGCTTCGGTGGGGAGGGGAGGATGGAATGGCACAGGAGGTGGGGGATTTGTTTGGGTGGTAATCACCGGAGTATTGGGTTGGGTTGGGTTGGGCTGGGCTGGGCGTAAATGATACGGTGACAAGATGACGGGCCTTTGGTGGACCAAGGGTTATGCTGGGCCATCTCATTTTCTTTAGGGGAAAAGCAATTTTATTACTCAAATTCCATAGAATGTGGGATACAAATTTGATCATGTGGTTGGCCAAGCCACACATGGCGCCCCTGAGCTAAGGACATGGCAAATTTAGCTAACTTATGTGCTTCAAAATTAACCTCATGACCTTCGAGTAAAATTACAAGAGAAAGGTGCTGATCTAGATTTGATCTCACTAATGATAGCTTCATAGGACCCCTGGTTTCATTTGGCAATATCACCAATCAATTGTTTGCAGTCAGAAGCAACAACGAAGCATTGAAGGTGAAGATCTTCGGCCAAAGCAATTGCCTCGCGGCATGCAATAGCCTCAAGTGTAGCTGGTCCGAGATTCCTTCAAGAAAAAACAAAATTGTTGGGCCATCTCATTTGATATATCGCCGCAAGACGAATGATCTGAACAAAACAAAATCCATTTTTCTAAAAAAATGATTATTCTGAAAAAAATATGTGAAGAAACAAAACTGATATATCACAATAGTTTTTTTCACTTCTCAAAAAAAAACTTTGTCGCAGTTTTTTTCTCTAAGATAACAATGTTATAAAAAATCATCTTTTTTTCAATACAATACAGAGGCAGACGCTCATACATACATACATACATACTAACATGCACTCACTCCTATGAACTCGCACACAAGATGGCAATGGGTAGGGTATGGGGCGGGTTGAGCAATACCATACCCATACGCGTGTAGTCAATGGGCACAAAATTCTACCCATACCCATACCCACAGATATGAAACTTTACCCGTACCTATACCAGATTGGTACCCATACCCATTAAGTACCCAACGGATAGATCACAGTACAATAGTAATTCATAATTTTACGTTCATTGATAGCACATTTGACCCCAAAAGATCTGAACTCAATAACAAATAGATGAATACATGGCAATTATCTCAATTCAAATTGACAATTGGTGACAACTTTAACAAACGCTTACAAGCTCACGACACACCTCACGGGTAAAGTCCACATGTCAGTATAAATGGGTAGGGTATGGGTATATCCATGGGTACACGGCTATACTCGTACCCTACCCATGACTTAACGGGTAGGCTACGGATACTACCCATGGGTGTAAAATTGTATCCATACCCTACCCATGCGGGTACGGTATCCGCGGGTACCCGTACCCGTGGGTAAAATTACCATCCTTACGCACACATACCATACCACTATGAGCTTTGTTTATTTTCTTTTAGAAAAATCATCTAGAAAGCATTAAGTTCATGGTTTGCATCTTTTTTCTTGCCTCCCCTTTGTCTACTGCTTCGGCGGCTGGTGGCGGGGAGAAGAATCTGATATCTCAGGGTTTTTTTCGAAAAGGGGGGACTCCCGGCCTCTGCATCAGAACGATGCATACGGACACATTTATAGATAAAAAAGGATGTTCAACAAGGTCTAAAAGTCTGAAAACAAATAAATGGCTAGCTCACAAAGAGCCACAACGCCAAAAACAAAAGGCCCAAAAGCCACAACCGGCTGGCATGACAAAGATAGGTAAACTAATCGCCTATCCTATTACATGACCGCCATCCAAACCGGTTGAAGATATCCCGCGCTACCATCTCCCACCGGACAGATCCAGTAACCAAACGCTCCCTGGCCTCCTTCGGAGTGAGTAAGGACCACATACGGATCAACGCAGTAGCTCAGAATAAAACCTGCAAAAAATGAATAGTTGTTGTTCTGTTAAAAGCCAAATCATTTCTGCAGTTCCAAATTGCCCATAACAACGCACATACTCCTACACGAATGTGTCTAGCTGTTTCGGACCCTATCCCAACAAGCCACGTTCCAAATAACGAACTGACCGAATTCGAAGGAGTAATGTTAAAGGGAATTTGCACTGTATGCCACAACACTCTCGCCAACGGGCAACCAAAGAAAAGGTGCTTGATAGTTTCGTCCCGATCACAGAAACTACACCTAGTAGATCTTGTCCAGTTGCGCTTAACTAAATTATCCTTTGTTAAAATGACTTGTTTATGTACAAACCACATAAACACTTTAATTTTCAAAGGAACCTTGACTTTCCAAACATGTTTGGAACTAGGAATAACACTGGAGTTGATGACATCGATATACATCGACTTGACTGTGAATTCTCCAGACCTAGTAAGCTTCCAACACAACTGATCAGGCTGATGAGCTAGCTGAACCTCCATCGGTCTACTCACCAGATGAAGCCATGCTTCCCATCGGTCGCCAATAAGAACCCTCCTAAACTGAATATTAAGGGGAATAGACTGCATAATCGTTGCAACCAGAGCATCACGTCGCTGAACAATACGATACAGGGACGGATACTGAAGCGCCAACGGCGTTTCACCAAGCCAAGTATCCTCCCAGAAGCGAGTGGTGTTACCATTACCGACAATAAACTTTGTTCTATTAAAGAAGGCAGCTTTGACTCTCATGAGCCCCTTCCAAAACGGCGAGTCAGTCGGTCTCACTGTCGCCTGTGACAAAGTCTTAGATTGCAGATACTTGCTACGGAGAATCTGCACCCAAGTTGCCTCAGTCTCAACTGATAACTTATACAACCACTTCATCGAGAAGGCATCTGTTCGTGACTTCAAGATTCTCAATACCAAGGCCCCCCTGGTCCTTTGGTCGACAGATGATATCCCATTTGGCGAGTCGGTATTTTATCTTTAGTTCATCACTCTGCCAGAAGAATCGGGATCGATATACGTCCAGCCTTTTCCTAACCCCAACTGGGACTTCAAAGAAAGATAAGAGAAACATAGGCATACTCGTGAGCACCGAATTAATAAGAATCAATTGGCCTCCATATGACATGAGTTTGCCCTTCCAACAATTCAGTTTCTTCTCAAACCGATCCTCGATGCACTTCCATTCTCTGTTTGTCAGCTTACGATGGTGAATGGGTATACCTAGGTACGTGAAAGGTAATGCTCCCAATTCGCATCCAAACAATTGCTTATAAGCCTCTTGTTCCTCATTGGCTCTATGATACGTATCCAACGTATCTATAATTTTTGATTGCTCCATGCTATATTATCTACTGTTTTAGGCAATATTGGGCTTTATTTTCCACTTTTATATTACTTTTAGGACTAACCTATTAACTGGAGGCCCAGCCCATTTGGTTCTTTTTTTTGCCTATTTCAGATTTGAAGAAAAGGAATATCAAACGGAGTCAAACGGAACGAAATCAACTAGAGAAGTTATTTTTGGAAGGAAAGCCACCCGATGGACTTGGAGTGCACGTCAGAGATACGGAGGTGCTCACGAGGGTGGGGCGCCCACCCCTGGCGCCCACGCCTCGTGCCCCCTTCGGTCCACCGGCGTTCTCCTTTCACCCATATATACCTCGTGCCCTAAAACTTCCGAGCAGAACCTAGATCGGGAGTTCCGCCGCCATAAAACCTCGAGCCACCAAAACCAATCGGGACCTGTTTGGCACCACGAGGGGGGGGAACCCTCACCGTGGCCATCTTCATCATCCGGCGCTATCCATGACGAGGAGGGAGTAGTTCACCCTCGGGGCTGAGGGTATGTACCAAGTAGCTATGTGTTTGATCTCTCTCTCGTGTTCTTGATTTGGCACAATCTTGATGTATCATGAGCTTTGCTATTATAGTTGGATCTTATGTTTCTTCTCCCCCTCTACTCTCTTGTAATGAATTGAGTTTTCCCCTTGAAGTAATCTTGTCGGATTGAGTCTTTAAAGATTTGAGAACACTTGATGTATGTCTTGACGTGATTATCTATGGTGACAATGGGATATCATGTTGTTGGGGAACGTTGCAGAAAATTAAAATTTCCTTACGGTTTCACCAAGATCTATCTATGAGTTCATCTAAGCAACGAGTCAAGAGAGAGAGAGTTTGCATCTACATACCACTTGTAGATCGAGTACGGAAGCGTTAGAGGAGTGGTGATGATGAAGACGTTCCCAACGTGATTCCGATCACCCGATGACCAAGTCTTTGAGCGGACTGACACCTCCGCGTTCAACACACGTACGGGACGATGGCGTATCCTTCGTCTTGATCCAGCAAGGAGGAAGGAGAGGTTGAGGAAGACAACTCCAATGGCAGCACGATGGCGTGATGCAGATGGAGTGGCTGTTCTCCGGTAGGGCTTCGCCAAGCTTATGCGGAGGAGGAGAGATGTTGGGAGGGAGGGCTGCGCCTTCAATGGTGTTTGCAGCCCTCCTCACCCCTCTATTTATAGGGGAAGGGAGGAGGGGCCCCTCTAGATGCATCTAGAGGGGCGGCTGACGAGGGAGGGGCTTGCCCCCAAGCAGGGCGCCTTTAGGGTTCCCCCTCAACCCTAGGCGCATGGGCCAAGGGAGGGTGCGCCCAGCCCACTAGGGGCTGGCTGCCTCCCACGCAGCCCAAGTGGCCCCCAAAGGGGTGGCCCCTCCGGTGGTCCTCCGGAACCTTTCGGTGGACCCTCCATAATACCGATATGACCGAAACTTTTCCGGTGTCCGTTTGGCGACTTCCCATATAAATCTTTACCTCCGGACCATTCCGGAACTCCTCGTGACGTCTGGGATCTCATCCGGGACTCCGAACAACATTCGGTAATCACATACAAGTCTTCCTATTAACCCTAGCGTCACGAACCTTAAGTGTAGACCCTACGGGTTCGGGAGACATGAAGACATGACCGAGGCGCTCTCCGGTCAATAACCAACAGCGGGATCTGGATACCCATGTTGGTTCCCACACGCTCCTCGATGTTGTCATCGGATGAACCACGATGTCGAGGGTTCAAGCAACCCCGTATGCTATTCCCTTTGTCAGACGGTATGTTACTTGCCCGAGACTCGATCGTCGATATCCCAATACCTCGTTTAGTCTCGTTACCGGCAAGTCACTTTACTCGTACCGTAATGCATGATCCGTGACGGACACTTGATCACTTTGAGCTCATTATGATGATGCATTACGAGTGGGCCCAATGATACCTCTCCGTCATGCGGAGTGACAAATCCTGTCTCGATCCGTGTCAACCCAGACACTTTCGGAGATACTGTAATGCACCTTTATAGTCACCCGATTACGTTGTGATGTTTGGTACACCCAAAGCATTCTCTACGGTATCCGGAGTTACCACGATCTCACGGTCTAAGGAAGAGATACTTGACATTGGAAAAGCTCTAGCAAAGCGAACTACGATCTTTGTGCTATGCTTAGGATTGGGTCTTGTCCATCGCGTCATTCTCCTAATGGCGTGATCCGTTATCAATGACATCGATGTCCATAGTCGAAACCATGACTGTCACAGCCGACCAACGAGCTAGTCAACTAGAGGCTCACTAGGGACGTATTGTGGTCTATGTATTCACACGTGTATTACGATTTCCGGATAATACGGTTATAGCATGAATAAAGACAATTATCATGAACAAGGAAATATAATAATAATGCTTTTATTATTGCCTCTAGGGCATATTTCCAACAGTCTCCCACTTGCACTAGAGTCAATAATCTAGTTTACATTGTGATGAATCGAACACCCATAGAGTTACGGTGTGTTGATCATGTTTTGCAGCGAGAGGTTTAGTCAGCGGATCTGCGACATTCGGATCCGTGTGCACTTTACAAATTTCTATGTCTCCATCTTGAACATTTTCACGGATGGAGTTGAGCGGCAACTTGATGTGCCTGGTCTTCTTGTGAAACTGGGCTCCTTTGCAAGAGCAATAGCTCCGGTGTTGTCACAGGAAGAGTTTGATAAACCCCGACGCATTGGGTATGACTCCTAGGTGGGTGATGAACTCCTTCACCCAAATTGCTTCATCGCTGCCTCCGAGGCTGCCATGTACTCCGCTTCACATGTAGATCCATACGGCGCTACCTGCTTGCAGTACCGCAGCTACTGCTCCACCATTCAACATATACCGCGTATCCGGTTTGTGACTTAGAGTCATCCGGATGCGTGTCGAAGCTAAGCGTCGGCGTAACCCTTCTGACGAGGCTCTTCGTCACCTCCATAAGCGAAACATGTCCTTTGTTTTGGTGCTTGAGGATATTCTTGACGGCTGTCCGGTGTTCCTTGCGGGATTACTTTGGTACCTTCCTACCAAACTTACGGCTGAGGTTTACATCAGTGCAGTACACGGCATGGCATACATAATAGATCCTATGTGAGGCATGAGGGATGACACTCATCTCTTCTTTATCTTTTGCCGTGGTGGGGCATTGAGTGAGCTCAATCTCACACCTTGCAACCTGGCGAGAACCCTTCTTGGACTGATCCATTTTGAACTTCTTCAAAATCTTATCAAGGTATGTGCTTTGTGAAAGACCTATGAAGCGTCTCGATCTATCCTATAGATCTTGATGCCTAATATATAACACTTCTCCAAGGTCCTTCATTGAAAAACACTTATTCAAGTAGGCCTTAATGCTGTCCAGAATTCTATATCATTTCCCATCAAAAGTATGTCATCTACATATAATATGAGAAATGCTCTGAGCTCCCACTCACTTTCTTATAGCAGGCTTCTCCATAAATGCATAAACTAAACGCTTTGATCATCTCATCAAAGCGAATGTTCTAACTCGAGATGCTTGCACCAGCCCATAAATGGATCATTGGAGCTTGCATACTTTGTTAGCATTCTTAGGATCGACAAAACCTTCCGGCTGCATCATATACGGCTCTTCCTTAAGATATCCAGATTAAGGAGCAGCTGTTTTGGCGATCCATCTGCCATATCTCATAATCATAGTATCGGCAATTGCTAACATGATTCGGACGGAAAGCTTAAGCTACGGAGAGAAAGTCTCATCGTAGTCAATCCCTTGAACTTGCCGATAACCCTTAGCGACAAGTCGAGCTTTATAGATGGTGACATTACCATCGCGTCCGTCTTCTTCTTAAAAATCCATTTGTTTTTCTAAGCTCGCCCGATCGTCGGGCAGAATCCACACTTTGTTTTCATACATGGATTCTATCTCGGACTTCATGGCTTCTAGCAATTTGTTGGAATCTGGGCCGCCATCGCTTCTTCATAGTTCGAAGGTTCATTGTTGTCTAACAACATGATTTCCAAGGCAGGGTTGCCATTACCACTCACAGTGCGGAGCGTGTCCTAGTGGACCCTCTGAAGTTCGGTAGCAACTTGATCGAAGTACCTTGATCATCATCATGAATTTCCTCTTGGTTGGTGTAGGCATCACGGGAACATTTTCTGGCTGCACTACTCTCTGTTCAAGAGGTAGTACTTCATCGAGTTCTACTTTCCTCCACTTACTTCTTTCGAACATTTTCAGTACTTTTCTCTCTCTGTTCAAGAGGTAGTACTTCATCGAGTTCTACTTTCCTCCCACTTACTTCTTTGAAAGAAGTAAGTGGGAGAAAACTTCGATAATACTAATCTTGAAAAATTCTTCGAAAATCTACACCAATGAAGAGGAAATTCATGATGATGATCAAGGTACTTGGATCAAGTTGCTCTTGAACCCGTAGGTCCACTAGGACACGTTCCGCGCAGTGAATGCAGCAACCTGTCTTGGAAATCATGTTGTTAGACAACAATGAACCTTGAACTATGAAGAAGCGATGGCGGGCCCAGATTCCAACAAATGGCTAGAAGCCATGAAGTCGAATAGAATCCATGTATGAAAACAAAGTGTGGACTTTGGTGACTTTTGACGATCGGCGGCGATAGAAAA
Source organism: Aegilops bicornis (assembly GCA_021605145.1). Classification (NCBI taxonomy): domain Eukaryota; kingdom Viridiplantae; phylum Streptophyta; class Magnoliopsida; order Poales; family Poaceae; genus Aegilops; species Aegilops bicornis. The sequence continues at coordinate 210,501,168 of CM038674.1, forward strand.
CAAATGATTTTAAGAAGAAGACGGGGCGGATGGTAATGTCACCATCTATAAAGCTCGACTTGTCGCTAAGGGTTATCGGCAAGTTCAAGGGATTGACTACGATGAGACTTTTCTCCCGTGGCGAAGCTTAAGTCCGTCCGAATCATGTTAGCAATTGCCGCATACTATGATTATGAGATATGGCGAGATGGGCGTCAAAACAGCGTTCCTTAACGGATATCTTAAGGAAGAGCTGTATATATGATGCAGCCGGAAGGTTTTGTCGATCCTAAGAATGCTAACAAAGTATGCAAGCTGATCCATTTATGAAGTGGTGCAAGCATCTCGGAGTTGGAACATTACGGCTTTGATGAGATGATCAAAAGCGTTTGGGTTTATCACGGAACTATGGAGAAACTGCGTTTACAAAGAAAGTGAGTGGGAGCTACGTAGCATTTCTCATATTATATGTAGATGACATACTTTTGATGGGAAATGATATAGAATTCTTGGACAGCATTGGCCTACTTGAATAGAGTGTTTTTTCAATGAAGGACCTTGGAGAAGCTGCTTATATATTAGGCATCCAAGATCTATAGGGATAGGTCGGGGCGCCTCATAGTCTTTCATCAAAGCACATACCTTGATAAGATTTTGAAGAAGTTCAAAATGGATCAGTCAAGAAGGTTCTTGCAATGTATTGCGAGGTGTGAGATTGAGCTTTCGAGCTCAAAGCCCGACCATGACAAAAGATAAAGATTTTGAGAGTGAGTGTCATCCCCTATACCTCGGCCATATGGATCTATATATGCCATGTTGTACGGACTGATGTAAACCTTGCTTAGTAAGTTTGGTAGGAAGGTACAAAATAATCGACAAGGAACAACTGAGAGTGATCCAAGAATATCTGAAGTACTGAAAGGACAAGGACATGTTTCTCATTTATGGAGGTGACGAAGAGCTTGTCGGTAAAGGGGATTACGTCGGCCTTAGGCTTGACGACACGGTCTGGATGACTCTAAGTCTGGAAGCCGGAATCGTGTATATGTTGAATGGTGGAAGCGATGGCTAGGTGCTGACTGCAAAAGCAAGCGTCGTGGCGAGGATCTACATGTGAAGCGGAATACATGGCGGCCCTGCGGGCTGTTTTGTGAAAACAATTTGGGTGAAGGTTCATCAGCAAGCCTTACGAGTCATACCCAATGCGTCGGGGCGATCAAACTCTTACGTGACAACAGCTGGGCTATTGCCCTTGCCAAGGAGCCCGAGGTTTCACAAGAAGACCGAGGCATCAAGCGTCGCTTCAACTCCATCATTAGAAAATGTTCAAGATGGAGACATAGAAATTTGTAAAGTGCTACCGGATCTGAGATATGTCGCGGATCAAGTTGACTAAACATTTCTCTCTCATGCCCGGGCGAAAACAGTCAACACCGAACTCTAGATTGTTCGATTCATCACAATATAAGCTAAACTGATTATTGACTCTAGTGCAAGTGGGAGAGCTGTTGGAAATATGCCTAGAGGCAATAATAAAAGCATTATTATTATATTTCCTTGTTCATGATAATTGTCTTTTATTCATGCTATAAGTTTTGTAATGTCAGGAAATGTAGTAATACACGTGAATACATGAACCTGTCGTCCTAGTATGAGCCTCTAGTTGACTAGCTCGTTGAATTGACAGAATAGTCAGCGAGTTTCGACTATGGACATCGGATGTCATTGACAGCGGGATCACGTCATTAGGAGAATGACGTGATGGAACCAGACAATCTAAGCATAGCACCAAAGATGGTCATGATTCATTTTGCTAGTGCTTTTCCAATATCAATATCTCTTCCTTGGGCCCAGGTGAGATAGTGTAACTCCGGATACGTAGAATGCTTTGGGTGTACTAAGCGTCTGCTTGTAACTGGGTGACTATAAAGGTGCATTAGGTATTTCCGAAGTGTCATTGGGTTGACACGGATCGCAAGAGCGAGTTTGTCATCCTCCGTGTGGACGGAGGCATCCTGGGCCCCACTCGGTAATGCATCATCATAATGAGCTCAAAGTGATCAAGTATGCAGTCACGGGATCATGCATTCTGATACGAGTAAAGTGACTTCACCCGATACTTGAGACTAAGCGAGGTATTGGGATGCAAGCGATCGAGTCTCGAACAAAACGAACTATGTTATACGCTTTTACGTCGACAAAGAAGAATAGCATCTGAGGTTGCTTGAACCCTACGACATCGTGGTTCATCCGATGGTAAACCCAACATCGAGGCGTGTAGGAACCAACATGGGTATCAGATCCCATTGGTTATTGACTGACAGGAGAAGCGTCTCGGTCATGTCGCATGTCTCCCGAACCGTAGAAGTCTACAGCAAGGTTCGGTGGCGGCTAAGGGTTAATAGGAAGACAAGTATGATTACGAATGTTGTTGAGTCCCGGATGAGATCCGGGCGTCACGGGGAGTTCACGGAATGGTCGGAGGTAAAGATTTATATATGGAGAAGTGGTTAAGCGGACTCGGAGAAAGTTTGGGTATCGGTAATGTCTGGGGGCCACCGGAGAGTTGGGAGGTCCACCGGAGGGCCACCCTCGGGGGGCCACATGGGCTAAGTGGGAGAGGGCCAGCCCACGGTGGGCTGGGCACCTCCCCACCTAGGCCCATCTTGGCTAGGGGCATGGGAGGGAAACCACAAAGGGCGCCCTAGCTTTGGGGCAAGCCACCCTCCCTCCTCCCCTTTGGCCGCCGCCCCCATCTAGGGTTTCCCTAGATGGCGGCCCCCCTGCCCTCTCCTCCTATAAATAGAGGGGTGGGGGAGGGCTGCAGACACCATTGAAGGCGCAGCCCTCCCTCCCCAACACCTCTCTTTCTCCGCTTGAGCTTGGCGAAGCCTGGGAAGCTGTACCTGCACCACGCCGTCGTGCTGCCATTGGAGTTGTCTTCCTCAACCTCTCCTTCATCCTTGCTGGATCAAGACGGAGGAGACGCCATCGTCTCCGCACGCAGTGTTGAACGCTGGAGGTGCTGTCCGTTCAAAGACTTGGTCATCGGTGATCGGAATCACGTTGGGAGCGACTCCATCATCACACACTCCCTCGAACGCTTCCGTACTCGATCTACAAGTGGTATGTAGATGCAAACTCTTTCTCTTGACTCGTTGCTTAGATGAACTCATAGATAGATCTTGGTGAAACCGTAGGAAAATTTTAATTTTCTGCAACGTTCCCCAACAACCCGATCATCACGTGGTGCTTAGAAACGACGAACTTTAGCAACGGTGCACAGTTAGGGGGGAACACTTTTAATATTGTTGTAAGGGATCATCTTATTTACTACCGTCATTCTAAGTAACAAGATGTATAAACATAATAAACATCACATGCAATTATATAGTAGTGACATGATATGGCCAATATCATAAAGCTCCATTGATCTCCATCTTCGAGGCTCGATGATCATCTTGTCACCGGCATGACACCATGATCTCCATTATCATGATCTCCATCATTGTGCCTCCATGAAGTTGTCACGCCAACGACTACTTCTACTTCTATGGCTAACGCGTTTAGCAATAAAGTAAAGTAAGTTACATGGCGTTCTTCAATGACACGCAGGTCATACAAAATAAAGACAACTCCTATGGCTCCTGCCGGTTGTCATACTCATCGACATGCAAGTCGTGATTCCTATTACAAGAACATGATCTCATACATCACAATGTGTCATTCATCATTCATCACAACTTGGCCATATCACATCACATGACAATTGCTGCAAAAACAAGTTAGACGTCCTCTAATTGTTGTTGCATCTTTACGTGGCTGCAATTGGGTTCTAGCAAGAACGTTTTCTTACCTACGAATAACCACAACGTGATCTTGTCAACTTCTATTTACCCTTCATAAGGACCCTTTTCATCGAATCCGCTCCAACTAAAGTGGGAGAGACAGACACCCGCCAGCCACCTTATGCAACTAGTGCATGTTAGTCGGTGGAACCGGTCTCACGTAAGCATACGTGTAAGGTTGGTCCGGGTCGCTTCATCCCATAATACCGCGGAAGCAAGATAAGACTAGTAGCGGCAAGTAAATTGACAAGATCCACGCCCACAACTAAATTGTGTTCTACTCGTGCAATAAAGAACTACGCATAGACCTAGCTCATGATGCCACTTGTTGGGGAGCGTTGCGAGAAAATTAAAATTTTCCTACGGTTTCACCAAGATCTATCTATGAGTTCATCTAAGCAACGAGTCAAGAGAGAGAGTTTGCATCTACATACCACTTGTAGATCGATGCGGAAGCGTTCGAGGGAGTGGTGATGATGGAGTCTTTCCCAACGTGATTCCGATCACCCGATGACCAAGTCTTTGAGCGGACAGCACCTCCGCGTTCAACACACGTGCGGAGACGATGGCGTCTCCTTCGTCTTGATCCAGCAAGGAGGAAGGAGAGGTTGAGGAAGACAACTCCAATGGCAGCACGACGGGCGTGATGCGGATGGAGTGGTCAAGTTCTCCAGGCTTCGCCAAGCTTATGCGGAGGAGGAGAGGTGTTGGGGAGGGGAGGGGCTGCGCCTTCAATGGTGTTTGCAGCCCTCCCCTCACCCCTCTATTTATAGGGGAAGGGAGGAGGGGGCCGGCCCCCTCTAGATGCATCTAGAGGGGGGGGGCGGCGGCCCAGGGGAGGGGGGCTTGCCCCCCAAGCAAGGGCGCCCCTTTAGGGTTCCCCTCAACCCTAGGCGCATGGGCCAAGGGAGGGTGCGCCCAGCCCACTAGGGGCTGGCTGCCTCCCACGCAGCCCAAGTGGCCCCCAAAAGGGTGGCCTCCCGGTGGTCCTCCGGAACCTTTCCGGTGGACCCTCCATAATACCGATATGACCCGAAACTTTTCGGTGTCCGCTTTGACGACTTCCCATATATAAATCTTTACCTCCGGACCATTAGGAACTCCTCGTGACGTCTGGGATCTCATCCGGGACTCGAACAACATTCGGTAATCACATACAAGTCTTCCTATTAACCCTAAGCGCCACCGAACCTTAAGTGTAGACCCTACGGGTTCGGGAGACATGAAGACATGACCGAGACGCTCTCCGTCAATAACCAACAGCGGATCTGGATACCCATGTTGGTTCCCACACGCCTCGATGTTGTCATCGGATGAACCCACGATGTCGAGGGTTCAAGCAACCCCGTATGCTATTCCCTTTGTTAGGCGATATGTTACTTGCTCGAGACTTCGATCGTCGGTATCCCAATACCTCGTTTAGTCTCGTTATCGCAAGTCACTTTACTCGCATGCCGTAATGCATGATCCCGTGACGGACACTTGATCACTTTGAGCTCATTATGATGATGCATTACCGAGTGGGCCCAAGTGATACCTCTCCGTCATACGGAGTGACAAATCTGTCTCGATCCGTGTCAACCCAATGACACTTTCGGAGATACCTGTAATGCACCTTTATAGTCACCCGGTTACGTTGTGACGTTTGGTACACCCAAAGCATTCCTACGGTATCCGGGAGTTACACGATCTCACGGTCTAAGGAAGAGATACTTGACATTGGAAAAGCTCTAGCAAAACGAACTACACGATCTTTGTGCTATGCTTAGGATTGGGTCTTGTCCATCGCGTCATTCTCCTAATGACGTGATCCCGTTGTCAATGACATCCGATGTCCATAGTCGAAACCATGACTATCTGTCGACCAACGAGCTAGTCAACTAGAGGCTCACTAGGGACGTATTGTGGTCTATGTATTCACACGTGTATTACGATTTTCGGATAATACAGTTAGAGCATGAATAAAAGACAATTATCATGAACAAGGAAATATAATAATAATGCTTTTATTATTGCCTCTAGGGCATATTTCCAACACATGTGTCACTTGATGTATGTTTTGGTGACCAACTTGCGGGTTCCGCCCATGAACCTATGCATAGGGGTTGGCACACGTTTTCGTCGTGATTCTCCGGTAGAAACTTTGGGGCACTCTTTGAAGTACTTTTATGTTGGTTGGATGAATCTGAGATTGTGTGATGCATATCGTATAATCATGCCCACGGATACTTGAGGTGACATTGGAGTATCTAGGTGACATTAGGGTTTTGATTGATTTGTGTCTTAAGGTGTTATTCTAGTACGAACTCTAGGGTTGTTTGTGACACTTATAGGAATAGCCCAACGGATTGATTGGAAAGAATAACTTTGAGGTGGTTTCGTACCCTACCATAATCTCTACGTTTGTTCTCCGCTATTAGTGGCTTTAGAGTGACTCTTTGTTGCATGTTGAGGGATTGTTATATGATCTATCTATGTTATTATTGTTGAGAGAACTTGCACTAGTGAAAGTATGAACCCTAGGCCTTGTTTCCTATCATTGCAATACCGTTTACGCTCACTTTTATCCTTAGTTATCTTGCTGTTTTTATATTTTCAGATTACAAATACCTTTATCTATCATCCATATTGCACTTGTATCACCATCTCTTCGCCAAACTAGTGCATCTATACAATTTACCATTGTATCGGGTTTGTTGGGGACACAAGAGACCCTTTGTTATTTGGTTGCAGGGTTGCTTGAGAGAGACCATCTTCATCCTACGCCTCCCACGGATTGATAAACCTTAGGTCATCCACTTGAGGGAAATTTGCTACTGTCCTACAAACCTGTGCACTTGCAGACCCAACAACGTCTACAAGAAGAAGGTTGTGTAGTAGACATCACTCTACCAAAACAGAACAGCTTGCTTTTATGAAAGTTAATCTTCAAACCTCTCAATTGTTCAAATAAGCATAACACCAGTTTCATATTTCTCGCTTTTGCCAAGTCGTGCTCCATAAAGATGATTGTATCATCAGCGTACTGCAGGATGGACACACCACCATCAACTAGATGAGGCACCAAGCCACCCACCTGACCGGCCTCCTTTGCCCTACCTATCAAGATTGCCAACATGTCAACAACGATGTTGAACAGAATAGGAAACATTGGATCACCTTGTCTCAGGCCCTTGTGTGTCTGGAAATAATGACCTATATCGTCATTCACTTTAATTCCAACACTCCCTGTTTGCGTGAAAGATTCTACATGGCGTCGCCAAGATTCATCAAAACCCTTCATGCGTAAGGCTTCTTGAAGGAAAGGCCATTTGACTTTATCGTACACTTTCTCGAAATCCACCTTGAAAACAACTCCATCAAGTTTTTTCGTGTGAATCTCATGGAGCGTTTCATGAAGGACCACAATCCCTTCGAGAATGTTCCTGTCCGGCATGAAAGCAGTTTGAGTAGGCTGCACTACAGCATGCGCAATCTGTGTGAGCCTATTCGTCCCGACCTTGGTAAATTTTTTGAAACTAACATTAAGAAGACAGATGGGCCTGAATTGCTCGATTCACACTGCCTTTGTCTTCTTAGGAAGCAGGGTTATCGTTCCAAAATTCAGCTGAAAAAGGTGAAGCTGGCCAGAGAATAAATCATGGAACAATGGCAACAGATCTCCTTTAATAATATGCCAACACTTCTTATAAAACTCAGCCGGGAATCCATCCGGGCCGGGAGCCTTATTATTTTTCATCTGCGAAATAGCCTCAAACACCTCTTTCTCAGAAAAAGGAGCAACTAAAATATCATTCTCAACAGCAGTAAGTTGAGGCACATCCTCAATCCTAGACTCATCTAGCGACACACAATTATCCTCTGGAGGCCCAAACAACTGCTTGTAATACTCAGTAATGTATAATTTTAGGTTCTCCTGACCAAGAATCGTTCCTTCATCTTGTTCAAGCTGAAAGATCATCTTGTTTCTGTGCTTGCCATTAGCAATCATGTGGAAAAATTGAGTGTTCGCGTCCCCCCGAACTACTCTTCGGACCTTGGCCCGTAGCGCCCACTTTAATTCTTCCTCACGAAGAAGCTCTTTCAGCCTCATCTCGGCGTCAAGCTTGGCATGAAGCTCCGAGGCTGGCAGAACCGTGGTTTCTGCTTTTACATCCAGGGACTGAATAAGTGTAAGGAGCTGTTCCGTTTCTACCTTATAAATCCCGCTCAGATGCTTAGCCCACCCACGTAGGAAACTTCTCAGGTGCCTAATTTCTGCCAACGCTCAAGCGCAGACCTACCTCCTACATCCTTAGCCCACTCTCTGGCTACGAGATCTAAGAAGCCTTCTCTCTCAAACCAAGCAAGCTCGAAAGAGAATGAATTTTATTTCCCAAATGGGTGGCCTCACCAGAGTCCAGAAAATAAAGGCGTGTGATCAGAAATACCACGAGAAAGTGCATGACCTGTTACAAAGGGGAATTTTTGTTCCCATTCTACACTAGCCAGGACTCCATCCAACTTTTCAAACGTCGGATTTGGCATCGCGTTAGCCCAGGTAAACTTTCTGCCCGAAAGCTCTATCTCTCTCAGGGTTTGATTAGTAGATAGGTTAGGGATTTTAATTCTCATAAGGGCGCTTCTTATTCGAGTCAAGTCTTCCGCACACTGATTCTCCTCAAACTCGCCTGTCGGGGTGGATTAGATGAAGCTCTAGTGTAGACTGCTGACAGCTCTTCGGATCTACAAGTTAGGGTTCTTGTCGTGCATACACGATAATGAGATTTGGTTCCAGGTTCTTCAGACTGATTCATCGACGACTCTACGACACCAGGGCGCTGGCCTTACAAGCGTGGATATGAAGAGTTATCGCCCGTCATCCACAAGACTAGGTCGGTTCCAGTATTGAAGTGGCGATGCGGCACGTTGGCGGCGCGTTCTATTGGCGATAGTGGTCGTCTGATGGTCTAAAGATCACAATGTGATTTTTTTATTGTGTTTTGTGGTGTAATTCTGATGAACCTTTATATTAGGCATGAGTCCTTTTCACATTTTTTTTATCATGCGTGGTTGTACAGTAGCCTTTTGCTTTTTGGAAGCAGTCCTATTTCTTTTCTTCTGGTGTAGTTCGGCGAAACCTGCTTCTTTTCTCAAGAAGAGGCGTCAGATACTCGGACCATAATCAGTGACTTCATAGTTTAAGCCAATCACCATCAGATCATAATTAGTGTCTAATGTACATAATTCAAGCAAATCAGCATCGGAACATAATTAGTGACTAGTACATGATTTCACAAACAACACTGATTTATCAAGAAATGTAAGCGACGTAGAATGTTATTAAAAAAACTAACGCCGTTGCCGGGGATCGAACCCGGGTCACCCGCGTGACAGGCGGGAATACTTACCACTATACTACAACGACTGGATTGATGTGTTAATCAGGTAACATCTATTAATCTAACTGGGAACTGGAATTGATACTGCACCAGTCTGCTGGCTGAAGCAGTCAACTCTGTCTCCGGACTTCCGGAGCACACGTAAAGCTGTTGCTCACATCTTTGATCCGATCAAAGCTATTGCTTGACCCGACCGATGCTCACGCGATGCCTCTCAACGTAGCCACACACACGCCTTTGGCCATGTACGCATGCACGTGTGAAGTCGGAATACTCATTGATAACCAAATTCAGCATGCAAAGTTGCAAACGCACTCACCGAGTCTTGGATTCTTTCCAACATTGCCGAGCGCGCGCGTGCGCGTGTTCCATTATACATTTGTCTACCTTGCGCAACGGTACGTACGGGGGGCATCATGTACTCCGATCGTTGGAGATATCACCGGCGCCACCTGGTCTTACACGGATGGTTGGGAAAGGCGGTGGGCCGGCGACTGCGGGAGGCTGGTGGAGGGCGTGGCGGCGGGAAAGGGCGGCCACGGCCGCGGCCGCTGGGGGTTACGACGGGCAGGTCAGTGCGGCGGGCACGTCGCCAGCGAGGTTCACGAACCAGCGGGAAGTCCCAGAGCGGAGGCGGCGGAGGAGCCGGAGAGGCCGGCAGCAGAGACAATGGCCCTGCACCAGCCGTGCAGCATCGGCAGATCCTTGCTTCTTCCAGAAGCGACGAACGACTAGCGGCGCTCCTCCATCTCGCAACCATGCGATCAATGCAGCTCAAGTCGTGGCGGCTTCCGCCGTCGATGTGGACCTCTTCGAGAACCATGGCATTCTGGGCCAAGAACTTGACGAGCCGGACCTGGAAGCAGGAGAGCGCGTCCACGTCGACCTGCACGACCACTCTCCTCAAGGAGTTCCGCAAGCAATCCAGCGCACTACAGCTGCAGTTCAGTCCGGGGACGTCGAGGGCCTCACAGTCACAGGAATCACTATCGTCGTCGTCGTGTTCATCGTCGCCTTTCAAGGATGATGATTGTTTACACGCCGTGAAATCCACCATCGTGGCCGTCTCATCTGCTGTTTCGTTGAGATACTTCCGCCAGCTGAATTTCAGCCGGAGCTCGCGGATCGCTGGGCAGCAACGTAGCAGGTTCAGAACTGCGTTGGCCGCAGCGCCGTGGCTGTCGAGACACCACCCGCACAGCTCTTCTATTTCGAGGTGCTCCAGGTTGGGGAACATTGGCAAGTGGGCGCCGTCGATGTCGGCGATGGAGTAGACCGTCAGCTTGAGGGACCTAGCGTGGCACACGCCGCCGCCAAAGTGGACCGAGCGCAGGGACGCCGCAGAGTGGGCCTCCAGGTGGACACGTTCCAGGCCGGGAGAGGGCGATTTGAAGGAGATGGAGGCGTCGAACGGCACGATCTGGGTGTAGCGGAAGCGGCGCAGGCAGGGCGCGTCGAGCTCGAGGCTGCACGCGTCGGTGTCACGGGTGGCCATGTTGGTCACGGCGACCACGCTGGCCACCGGGCAGCGGAGACGGAGCACGAGCCGCAGCGTCGAGCTCGAGGCTGCACGCGTCGGTGTCACAGGTCGGCGAGCTTGGACGCGGCGTGGACCATGTCCTGGAGTGTGCAGAGCTTCATGATGCACAGCCGCAGCCGCAGCGCCTCCAGACAGGGGAACGCGACGCGCCGAGGTGGATCCAATCTGGACGAGGGGTCGAGGGGCACGAGCATGCAGCCCCTGAGATCGAGGACTCGCAGTGCCACGAACGGCAGCGAGTCCATCGGCAGCGAGCACAGCTCCAGGAACAAGGCGCACGACGTGAATGGCGGCCATGCGCCGTCTTTGCAGTCGAGGCGGAGCTCCTCCACGCGCTCATCGCCGCCGCAGGCCCAGCGCACGATCTCTTCGTCCATGGGCTCATCCCGCATAACGACGGCGATCTTCTTGGGAGCGCGGCCGCGGTAGCGGTGGCGGGCGAGCGCGTGGCCCGCGTCCTCCACCGCTCGGCACTGGAGAGGAATTAGTAAGCCGGCGCCGGTCGTGTAGGAGCGGCAGTCGAGGTTGATGGCGTCCGTTTCGAGCCACAGTGGTCGGCGCCATCTGTGCGAGAGGGCGGTGGTGCGGGCGGCCTCCCTGGCCGGGGCGAAGGAGAGGATGTGGCGGAGCAAGTCGTCGGAGAGAACGGACAGGCGGTCCGACGCCGCGGCGGCCATCTAAAGAACATCTATTTTTGATTATTTTTTTTCTATAGAAGAAGATCAAATTTATTTAGGGCTCTCTGGACGCTGCATTCTTTTCTCAACAAGATGATTCGGTCGTTATGACGAAAGATCTCACATAGAGATTCCTTTTGTAATACAGGTCAGACCGTCAGATAAAAAAAACAGTAAACATACATTTTGAGTAATTTCGTTTTTTTACAGAACTCTTCGAGTATTATTTGACCACCAAACTTTGAAAAGGACTTCTAACATTTGTTCATAGTCATTCCCATAAAGTTTCAGATTTTCTTTTGAAATGGTTTGCTATGTTTTTTTAGATGTAATGCGAATGCGGGGTGCGGAAAACCACTCTCTTTTTTGAACCAAAAATTTGACACCCTCATGTACTTCAGATCTCGATCGAATGCATGAAAATTGATCACTGGACCGTCGCAAATTTCATGTCAAATTTTTACACTACTACTACATGGCATTTTTTTACTTTAGAACATGGCAAATCCTATACACAAACATGCCAATTTTATCCATTTTTCACATGGCAAATGTGCTCGCCCGTTTTTTTTTTGCACTAAAGATCCGACATCGTTTTTTTTTACAAAGTTTCCATACGTTAATCAACTAGTAGCAGTTTTCACAAACGCCTTTGGGAACAACTCATGTATGGCAGCTCCTCCGAGAACCTAACTGTCACCACCACCATAGCTCGGTTCCCCCTCCTTCGGCCAGCCTCGGCGGCGACGAGAGGGGTGGGGAACCCGATCTATGAGTGGAGTTTTTATTAAAAGTAGTGTTTTCATTAGATTGGGTTAGGGTTTTGGTAGCCGTCTTCTTCTTCATTGGAGATGGCATGGTCTACAATAAGTAATCTTTGACCCTTCATTCGATGTAGAGATCTCCTTCCTGGCGTCAATGGTGGTGTTGGAAGATTTAATTTGTCTAGGTATGGTCCTTTGGATCTTGCTTTGCCAGATCGATTTTGGATTATTTTTCATGGTTGTTGCGTGGAGGATTGTCCTCTCTATCTTGGCTGCTATTTCCTCTACAATGGTGATTCATACTCTCGGCTCCCAACGATGTTACCTGACCGTTCGGTTGTTTTTTCCTATAATACCAGTGTTGATACTCTTGCCAATTTTTGTTGATTATTTTAATGGCCGTCTGCGTGCATCGTAGCCTTGGCATTGCGGCTCAAATAAAAATTATGGGAGAACTTTTGTTGGTATTTACAAGTCTGTGGTTTGATATCTCTATTATTTTCCTACTTCCGCCTTTAGAAAAGTATAGGATTGCGCCATAAGAAGAAAGAGTTTGAAGATCTCAAAGATTTATTCGTCCCTTTTAGACTTTATTTTGTAACCGTTGTAGTCTGCTCTTGTATCTCTACCATGTACTGTTCACTTCTACAAATATATCATGGTGTTGGTTGTAGAAAAAAACTAGTAGCACTTTTCCCTATCCTTTTTGTTTTGGCAAACATCAGTACGAGAATGATCACGAAAAGATATTCAAATAGGAGCAAGCAACACCAAACTTATGAACTAAATAATTGAACATGTCGCAATTAAATGCAATAGAATTAAAAACTCACCTGGTGTGCACTAATGAGCAGCGGCTAATCACATCTAGCCAAACTCTTAAATGTTTAGAGGAGTAAATTTTTGAAGGAGTTACCCTCCAAAGGCAGTTCAATTCTATCAAATATACTCGACCGACGCCACATCTCTGAATAATTTCGGCCGCTCCACACTCCCGCCCGAGTGCTCGATGATATGAATATGATGTAGATGTTTTTTTTGCCTTTTACTTTCCGGCCGACACATTGATGATGGCTTGTGGAGGTGGGGTTTGAGCTTCTTGTTGTTGATTGTAGTGTGGAGGAGGTGGATGTTGCAAGCTTCATGTCTCAATTGCATTTGTCACGCATCCAAGGCCTCAACCATCTAGATTATGATAGTGCTAGATATGCTGAAGAAGAATATATCAAGGAGAGCAATGATCCCAATGTGGAGGAGGTCAAAGATCCCATGGATACTCAAGCAAGCACCAAGAGATCAAGGACAACAAACTACTGCCAAGATGAAGGCATTGCTTCGTGTCATGCTTGGACAAATGCACCGCTTGATGCATTGATTGGCCCATATCAAACCAAGCAGAGAATTTGAAGTAGGATTGAAGACTCATATTGCAACATCATGACCGTCTCATCCAAATACAGTCAAGGCTCTCTTTTTCCGAACCGGGCTTTAACCCCTTTCCATTAAAAACGTAATGAAAATACATCAATCACCAGACTAAGGTTCATGAAGCAAGCAGGAGGGGAGAAGCGAGTTCGACACATTGATAGGAAATCTGCCACATGTGCTAGGCATCGAAGCACATGGTATAGGGCGAAAACCTACCAATACACAAAACACTACCTACGACCCACAAAAGAGTGGTTCCACAGAGTCTCAAATTGCAAGCTCATAGGATGGCCACGCAACTACAACCATCTAGATAGAAGCATCACAACAATAGCTTATGACCAATAGATGCACTCCCTTCCAACAGAGTAAACACCTTCCGGGATTAGCTCGACGAAGCTGTCGCCTCTCCGTACGAGCTGTGCAACTTGAGAGTCTTTTGGACACTGTTGGCACACCATCCAAGAGAAATTGCAACCAGTGGTCCAGTTGTATTGATCAAGTCTAGCATGCACCACTGGGTGGCCGGGGTGCAAATCACGGAGTATGAACCTAGCACTTGAGCCCTATACAAGCAACGCAACAAGAGGAACTGCGGCTAGGCCTTCACATTGCACCATTGCTACATGGAACTAGTTGGCAATGAAAAGTGGATTTGAAGGAAATTCCAGACCACACCGAAGAGATCACGTATTAGCATATCCGTTGAAGCCGGTGCCAACGAGGATGGAAATCCATACAAGAGGTCGGGTGGGCAAGAACTTGCAAAAAAGAGAGGAAGAACTGGGGAGGCATTGGTGCCTACAAGGTGGAGCTTTGTGCTATGATTGAGATCGAGAAAGCATTTACGAGAGTGAAAGCAAAGAAGAGAAGGTGGCAAGGTGGAATGAGCTCAGGTGCTTGGAGGACAAGAAGTGAAGGTCAAAGTTGGTGGCCGAAGAGAGGAAGGTGAAGGTGGATGAGCATAGGATTTTACTCGAGGAGGAGAGGCTTGCAAAAAAAAGGCCGAAGAGCAGACTATCATGTTCATGAACCCATGCATGATGGATGCCACGGCAAGGAAGTATCGGGAGCTCAGTCCTGTGGAGATCATGGCCCAATCAAAAGTCTCTCATGGGGGGGGGGGATTGGGGGTGGTCGTGGGGGTGATGGTGGTGGTGTCCATGGATGTGACGGTGGTGGTATCTATGGAGGAGATGGTGGTGGTGGTGTCCATGGATGTGACGGCGGTGGTGTCTATGGAGGAGATGGTGGTGGTCATGGGGGTGGTGATGATTTCCTTGGAGGTGATGGCGGTGGTGATGAGCACGAAAGTGCTTGAGTTTGAGTTGCATGCCTTTGGTTGAGCTCGATCCACGACATAAAACATGCTATGTTGTGATGATTTTGTACTAAATTTCATCGATGTGGTGCATTTTGGATGAACTCTATACATGTTTTAATTTGATGAATTGCCTGATTAGACAAACTATATGCATGTTTATAGTTGATTTATTGTGTATGTTCAATTCAAATCATTCGAATGATTGATGAAATAATGCCAAATTTTTTGAAACGTACGTGGCAAAAACCTCACCCTAAATTTTCTCCTTTTTATGCAAGAAACCTTCCAATTTATTCATTTTCAATCAAGGCAGTACAACGAACACCACAAATAATAAAAATTACATCCAGGTCTGTGGACCACCTAGCGACGACTACGAGAACTGGAGCGAGCCAAAGGCGCGCCGCCATCATCGCCCCTCCCTTGCTGGAACTGGGCAAACTTGTTGTAGTAGGTAGTCGAGAAGTCATCATGCTAAGGCCCCATAGGACCAGTGCACCAGAGCAGCAACCATCGCCGATGAAGAGAGTCGTAGAAAGGATCAAATATGTAAACACCCAAATGAAGGCGAATGGGTCCAAACAGATCCACCGAAGACCAGCACCGACCTAATCCCGCGAGATCCGACAGAGACACACCTCCACACGCCCTTCGACGATGCTAGACGCACCATCGAGGCAGGGATAGAATGTGGGAGACATTATTTCTATCGAGGGACGTTGTTGCCGCCACACAACCCCAACCATGATGCTGAACCTAACAAGAACGAGAACGGGGTCCCTCCCGCAGTGGGGGCCCGAGGTTCTCCGCACCTCCATGGCCCAAAGGCCATCGGACAGTGGCGGAGCCACCTCCCGGCTAGCCTGGGCAGCTACCCGGGCTCTGCCATTGATTCTAGTTTAAACTATAGTAGGAAATGGAGAGCTAGTCATCATTTTGTAGGGGCAACCAGCCAATAGACAGGAGTGTAGTGTACTTTGCCCCGGCTCTCCTGCCGAGCTGGCTCCGCCACTGCCATCGGAAATGGAGCGGACCGGTGGTGGCGCTGACATGAGAAGGGGAAAGCTTGAGATCTTTACACGTGCCCTAAATTCTCTTTGAAGTTAAATATAGCGATTTGCCTAAGTACGGCCACTGTTTAACTCCCCTCAAAATTATAATAAATTAAGTTTAAGAAAGCATATAAGGAATTAAAATACAAGATATCGGAGATGCCGAAAGAGCATGTTCTTCGCACCTATGAGGTTTATAATCTACTCTCTCTCTCTCTCTCTCTCTCTCTCTACTCCTAATGAAAATGGCAGGCTGTTACTTGTTTTAAAAAAGCCATGAAAAAGATACAACACATTATAAGCATACATACCCGTCTTTCACATAACTAGAATGCACACATTAAAAGCTCATGGTGCCGGTTAGCCGCACGATTTTGTCATCGGTCTGCTGGAAGCACACGAACGCTAATCCCGATCCACCTACGTACGCACAAACGTCGTGTCTACGTACCAGCTTTGGGCTGATCGTACGTGGAGACATATAAACAAGAGAAACCACGCAGAAGGCTGAGAAAAACCATTTTATATCGCAGGATGACAGAGGAACCCTAGCTACGTAGGACAAGAACAATGCTGATCGCACAGCCTCGTCGCCATGGCTATATATATGGCATGTCTCTCTACGAGGTACCATACGCAGCAACATTTGCTACAGGTTTACCATCGAAGTACCACAAGCAATGGCTTCTGCCATTCCTTCTCTGCTCTTCTGCCTGCTCGTTCTCGCCCCTCATCTCGGTAGCTCCTCCCACACCAGCTTCATCAATGGCGGGAAGCAGAACTTTGTCCGCTCGTCCGATTCGAGGACCCCGCCGACCTGCTCGCCAACGCCTTCAGGTGAAGTATCGATCGCATTACTACAACAGAGCATACGTACGTACATCATTCCCCGCAGGCTGACTGATTAACCTGTCGACACTTTATGCATATGTTTAGGAGATGGTGGTGAAGTGCCGGCAGGGCGCCTACCTGTAGTGCACCGGCTGAGCCCGTGCTCTCCTTCCGGCGCCGGCGAGGGCCAAAGCATGTTATCTGCCGGCGACGCCTTCGACCGCGACGCCCTACGTCTGCGCGCTATCTTCAGCGAGTCGGAGCCGGAGGACTCCAAGGCTGGCCTCACCATCCCCGCGACCGGCGCTCCCCTCGCGGCTCTTCCGGGCGCGGCGGACTACAGCGTCGTCGTCGGCTTCGGCAACCCGGTGCAGAAACTCGCCGTGGGCTTCGACACGGCCACCGTGGGAGCCACGCTGCTCCAGTGCAAGCCGTGCTCCGCCGACGGGGACCCGTGCGACAAGTCCTTCGACCCCTCCCGGTCGTACTCCCTCGCCCAGATCCCGTGCGCCTCGCCAGACTGCCCGTTGAGAGCGTGCTCCGAGCCCAGGAGCTGCACTGTCGCCCTGAAGAAGAAGGGCGCCGTGCTGGTCAACGCCACCGTCGTCACCGACACGCTCACGGTCTCGCGGTCAGCCTCCGCGAACGACTTCAGGTTCGCGTGCTTGGAGATGGGCGCCGGGACGACGGAAAGCTCGTCGGGAGTGCTCGATCTCAGCAGGGAGCGCCACTCGCTGGCGTCACGGGTCGCTCTGTCTCCGGACACGGTCGCCTTCTCCTACTGCCTGCCGGCGGACCCGGGCTTCCCGGGTTTCCTCTCCCTGGGCGCGACCCGGCCGGAGCGCTCGGGCCGCGGCGTGGTGGGCGGCTACGCCACCATATGGGACAAGGCTTCCCACCCGAACCTCTACTTCCTCCGGCTCGTCGGCGTGAGCGTCGGCGTGCGGCATCTCCGCGTCCCGCCCGCCGCGCTCGCCAGCGACGCGCTGCTGGAGGTGCACACCACCTTCAACTACCTCAGCCACCACATGTACGCGGCTCTGCGGCACGAGTTCAGGGAGCAAATGCGGGAGTACCGCCGGGCGCCGCCGCTGGGGGAGCTCGAGACGTGCTACGACTTCTCGCGGGAGAGCTCTTACTCGGTGCCGATGATCACGCTCAGGTTCCACGGCGGGGCGGAGCTCGTCATCGACCACATGCTCTACTTCAAGGACCCCAGGAACGTCTTCGGCGTGGCGTGCCTCGCGTTCGCGCCGGCGCCGGCCTACGCGCCCGCCGGCGTCGCGGTGGTCGGGTCCATGGCGCAGGCCAACATGGAGGTGGTCTACGACGTGCGTGGAGGCAAGGTTGGCTTCGTCCCAAACGGCTGCTAACTCATGGATCAAATCATCAAATAAGGAACGATCGAGCACACACGCGCGCGTAGCATGCTCATCGACCAACTGGCGTGCGTGCATCTGGCCACCCGCGCATGCAAGTTTGCTTCAAATCTTCAAGTAGTGGATAATAAGACTGTCATAAAAGTGACCTTCGTGTGTAAGTGTGGAGTGGAGCTATCTTCACACGGACGAATAAGCAGTGTTAGAGAATATGTTTCCGTAGCATCTCAAACTCCTTGTAATCTTTCTTGTACTCGGCTTCGGCCGCATCAATATAAACAGAACCGCGACTCCCCTCGAGGGAGTAGGAACACTCATTATCTTTCATGGTAATCAGAGCCACCTCTTCTCCTACATCTAGCCACAAATCAAAACCCTAGAACCACATATCATCGTCTCCATGGCTTCTTCGTCCGGCGTCGGCCTCAACCTCGGATCGCCGCCATCTGAGAAGCTAGCAAGAGGAAACTTCATCCTCTGGAAGACCCAGGTGCTCCCAGCCCTGCGAGGTGCGCAGGTAACCGGGCTCCTGGACAACTCTGACGCCGCTCCACCCAAGACTGTGGAGATCACGAAGGCGGACAAGACGACGGCCCTCGAGCCGAACCCTTTGTACGGGCCCTGGATCGCCAAAGACCAGCAGGTCCTGTCATATCTTCTCAATTCCATGTCTCCGTAAATCCTTGCGCAAGTCGCCGGGAAGGACTCCACCTATGAGCTCTGGACGACGGTGAACAATCTCTTCGCCTCGCAATCACAGTCCCGGATCACCAATCTAAGGATCGCGATCACCAACACCAAGAAGGGCACAATGTCGAGCTCGGCGTATATGGCGAAGATGAAGAGCCTTGGGGATGAACTAGCTGCCGCTGGTCGTCCCGTCTCTGATCCGGAGATGGTAGACTACATACCCGCAGGACTCGACCGCGACTACGACTCCGTGGTGGCGGCGATCGGGCGCTATCAAGAACACAATCACCGCCGATGACCTCTTCGCTCAGATCTCCGCCTTTGATCGGAGGATGGAGATGCTTTGGGAGACTCGTCTTCAGCGAGTTTCATTCATCTGCCAACGCCGTCTACAGAGGCCGCGGCCAGTCCCGTGGCAGATCCCGTGGGCGAGGAGGAAGAGGGCGCGGCCGCGGTGACCGCGGTGACCGCCAACCTTCTCCTGCAAATAGAGGCGGCGATTCAGAGGACGCCCTCGACAGCAACAGCAACAGCAGGTACGCGAGCAGCAGCATGACTATCCTGAGTGCCAGATATGCTATAAACATCATCCAGGAGGTGCACGTGTCTGCTGGTGGCGCTATGAAGAGAATGATCAAGAAGAGAAGGAGGCGCATGCTGTCTCCTATGGTGTGGACACTAATTGGTACGCAGACAGTGCAGCAACAAATCACATCACAGGTGAACTTGACAAGTCGACAAGACGGGAGAAATACAACGGAGGCGACCAAATTCGCACGACAAGCGGTTCTGGTATGAATATCACCCACATTGGTAGTTCAATTGTTCAAAACCCCATGAAAAATTTGCACCTTAAAGATGTCTTGCATGTTCCTCAAACTTCCAAAAATCTTGTTTCTGTTCATCGATTCGCCCTTGATAATAATGTTCTTATAGAATTCTATCCTTACTTTTTCTTGGTTAAGGATTTGAGCACAAGGAGAATCATTCTTAGAGGACGGTGCGTGGGAGGCCTCTATCCACTCATATCATCATCATCATCTTCGTGGTCCAATAAACAAGCAAATATTGTCACCAAGCCATCATCATCAAGGTGGCATAGTTGATTAGGTCATCCGTCTTCAGTCATAGTTAAATATGTTCTTAGCAAAAATAAACTCTCTTATGAGAATAGTGTTGAGTCAGTTTGTGATCCGTATCAACAAGAAAAAAGTCATCAATTACCCTATCCCGTCTCTACTAGTGTGTCTACTGCTCCTCTACAACTTATATTTTCAGATGTATGGGGGCCAGCCCCTATTTCAGTTGGGAGATTTTCTTACTATGTAAGCTTTATTGATGACTATAGTAAATTTACTTGGATTTACTTGTTAAAGAAACGGTCTGATGTATTCCAAGTCTTCATCAATTTTCAAAACCTTGTTGAACGCAAATTGAACTCCAAGATCATTGCTATGCAAAGTGACTGGGGTGGTGAGTATGAAAAATTAAACTCTTTTTTCCAAAAACTTGGTATTTCACATCATGTTTCTTGCCCTCATGCTCACCAACAAAACGGATCTGCTGAAAGAAAGCACCGTCACATAGTTGATATGGGGCTAGCATTGCTAGCAAATGCATCCATGCCACTCAAATTCTGGGATGAAGCATTCTTAACCGCTACATATCTTATCAATTTGCTTCCTAGTAAAGTCATCAAATTTGAAACACCCATTACACGACTCCTTGGTGTCACACCCAACTACACATCTCTTTGTGTTTTCGGTTGTGCATGTTGGCCCAACCTCAGACCTTACAACACACGCAAACTCGCTTTTCGCTCCAAAAAGTGTGTCTTCTTAGGCTATAGTCCCATGCATAAAGGAGTTAAATGTCTAGATGTTCCTACTAGTAGGGTCTACATATCCAGAGATGTAGTTTTCGATGAGTCTGTGTTCCCTTTTGCTTCCCTTCATCCCAATGCTGGTGCACTTCTCCGCAAGGAAATCCTTCTTCTTCCTTCACATCTTCGGTCTTTTGATCATGGGGGCGACAGTTGTACTAACCAAAGTGATGATATTCCTACCGGTATTGGTTCTTCTCTGTTGCCTGTGCAGGTCCCTGGTGAAAACGGCGCTCAAAATGATCAAAATTTCGAAAATAAAGCTCAAGATCATCTTATATTTCATGCTGAGGAAGGAGACGAACCTGGCACAGATGACGAAGCTGATCCGGCGGCGCCCGCAACTCCTGTTCGCGCGCAGACCTCGGATCCCGCGGCCAAATCAGCCTCGGATCACGCTCCCACCAACCGCAATATTGATTCAAGAAGAAGCGGGACCAGCTCGGGCCGAATCCGCCGCCCAAAGGCGCGCCACTCCCATGCCGCCACCTCAAGAAGAAAGGGACCAAATGGGGCCGAATTTCCTCGCCCAGTATACCAGAATCATGTCGGGCGGTCGATCCATTGCCGGCTCGGCGGTGGCACCGTGTGGTGGACACAAAGGCCACACCAACGGCTACAGGATCCTCTGTGCAGAGGCGCCAGATTCGCCAGATCATCACATGCGGCTTCCTCGGGATCTTCTGCGGCGAGTGCTCCCGTGGTCCGGCCAGCAGCTTTCTTCACGAGTTATGACTCGATTACGTAAAGGTATCTGAAATACTAAAATAAGAAAAGATGGGACTATACCGTATGGAATGCTGTGTATTTCAGGAGAACCAACAACATTGAATAGTGCACTTGATGATCCTAAGTGGAAGAAGGCAATGGATGAGGAATATTCTGCACTTATGAGGAACAAGACATGGCATCTTGTACCAAATCAGAAAGGTAAAAATATCATCGATTGCAAATGGGTTTACAGAATTAAAAAGAAGGCAGATGGCTCCATTGACAGGTACAAAGCACGTCTCGTTGCAAAGGGTTCTAAACAACGTTATGGTATTGATTATGAGGACACTTTTCAGTCCCGTTGTTAAAGCTGCAACTATCAGACTTGTGCTAGCCATTGCTGTATCCAAGGGTTCGAGTCTACGACAACTAGATGTACAGAATGCGTTTTTGCATTGCATTCTAGAAGAGGAAGTGTTTATGAGACAACCACCTGGTTATGAGGACAAGAAGTCACCACATTATGTTTGCAAGCTTGACAAGGCACTCTATGGTTTAAAACAAGCACCCAGAGCATGGTACTCCAGATTGAGCTTACAGTTGAAATATCTTGGTTTCATTGCCTCCGAAGCTGATACATCTTTGTTTATTTATAACAAGGCTGGAGTAGTCATTTTTGTGCTTATATATGTTGATGATATCATAGTTGCAAGTTCTTCACAAAATGCTACTAATGCACTTCTGCGTGATTTGAGCTCAGAGTTTGCCTTGAAAGACCTAGGTGATTTGCATTTCTTCCTAGGTATTGAGGTCAAGAAAACTCAAGATGGAATTGTGTTAAATCAGGAGAAATATATCACTGAGCTTACATCTCGCATGGGGATGAAGAATTGCAAGCCAGTTCCTACACCTTTGTCTTCCATGAAAAACTTTCAGCATATGAAGGTGTGCCACTTCAGGAGGAGGAAAGTACAAGGTATAGGAGTACTGTGGGAGCATTACAATATTTAACTCTCACACGCCCAGATATCTCATTTGCTGTCAACAAGGTTTGTCAATATCTGCATGCACCTACTTCTGCACATTGGTCAGCTGTCAAGAGAATTGTGAGATATGTAAAGCATACTATGGGAATAGGACTCCATTTTAAACGGTCTAATTCCTCTCTTGTGAGCGCATTCTCACGATCTTGTTGGGCAGGATGCAAATGATGACAGAAGATCAACTGGAGGCTTTGCAGTATTTTTTCGGTCTAACCTTATTTCTTGGAGTGCTAGAAAGCAAGCCACCGTGTCACGGTCAAGCACAGAAGCTGAATATAAGTCCCTGGCAAATGCAACTGCAGAAATCATTTGGGTTGAATCACTTCTTGAGGAATTGGGAATCAAGAAGAATCGTATCTCATATTTATGGTGTGATAACTTGGGAGCAACATATTTGTCCGCAAATCCTGTGTTTCATGCAAGGACAAAGCACATCGAAATTGATTTTCACTTTGTACGAGAAAGGGTTGCAGCCAAGAAACTTGAGATACGGTTTATTCCCTCCAAGGATCAAGTAGCAGACGGCTTTACAAAGGCATTGCCATCAAGACCATTTGAGGAGTTCAAGAGTAATCTTAATCTAGGATAGTTAAGATTAAGGGAGGGCGTTAGAGAATATGTTTCCGTAGCATCTCAAACTCCTTTCCTTCTCCTACTCAAACTCCTTGTAATCTTTCTTGTACTCCAAGCTTGGCTTCGGCCGCATCAATATAAACAGAACCGCGGCTCCCCTCGAAGGAGTAGGAACGCTCATTATCTTTCAAGCAGCAGATTTGATTTTTTTCCATATATATGTAACCACTGCTTACTCTTGATTTTATTTCAAACAAGGATATAAGTTTTCTTTGCGCGTGAAGAGTGTTGACGTATAAACGCTTAGCTCACCTTTACCCATCAGATTGAGTTTTTGTGTGAACTAATTGATGCATGCAGTTCTACATGATAACCGAGTCAAAGATCTTGAGTGCATGACCCTACCAACGCCTACATGGCTACATCGATCCCACATTTAAGGGCTAAAATAGCCTAGACAAAAAGTCTTGAGTTCAAGACCCGGTTGATAGAATTTAATAAAAAAAAGTTGCAGCTATTTTTGGTCCATGTTTAAGTCTGAGGGAGCCACACGTGAAATGTTGACGTTTAAATGCCTAGCCCACCTTTCCCCATCAGCTTGAGCTTTTGGGTTAACTGGCTGGTGCGTGCAGTTTTACAAAGGGTCAGGGGATCTTTATATGTTCTGTCGAGGAATTGTTTGTCGAGTCCCTCGACACATGATTTATCTTGGGCGCACAAGATGGTCTAAGAACCTGAATGTAATTTTTATCTTTGGTATTTTTGTACTATTTTGACAATTGATGAATAGAGTGAAAGTTTTCTAAAAAATGTATCTTGGGCACATAAAAAGTACTTTTAGGGCATCTTCAATATTGGCCCGCAAACCGGACACCGCATCCGTTCGCGAACAGGGAAGGACTAGTGACCAGTCCATGGACATGGGTGCGGGAGTCGACCATCTAAGCTAGGCCGGGCAGATTACATGCAAACCAGATGATTTTCATACAAACCAGACAAAACCATTTCCATTTCGGACATATTTCAACCAAACTACACTGGACTAGGCTAAAACTAGTCTAATGCCGGCCATGACGGATCTCCATTCCCACGACATGTCTTCCCTATGTCCGGCAGCCCGCTCATCAGAGTGCCGTGAGCCCCAGAGGGATATGATTCAGCAGCAGGAGAAGAATAGCCTCCCTCCGCCACCGCGAAGCACGGATCAGGGTTGGTTTTCGGGCAGGGGAAGACGGTCGTCGTGGCGTACACCTCCCTTATCGGGCAAGTCACCGGTTGTGCAACCTGGGATGCGGTAGCAGTGGCCTTCATGGTACCCAAGCGACGGCGGCGGCCTCCCATGTTCTACTTTC
Organism: Aegilops bicornis; assembly: GCA_021605145.1. NCBI lineage: Eukaryota > Viridiplantae > Streptophyta > Magnoliopsida > Poales > Poaceae > Aegilops > Aegilops bicornis. The sequence goes on from CM038674.1 coordinate 210,525,622, forward strand.
CTTGTTATCGGCAACGGATGCGGACGTGCCTCCTTCATCGTCGTGGTGCAGGGGCGCGACTGACGCGTTGTTGGCGATGTCGTCGTCCATGCCCCGGGCAAATCGCTCCGCCGCCGTGTCAACATCCGCCAGCATGGCTTCTTTCTCCACCCGTCGAACGCGTTTCCGCCATCGCTCGCGGCGGGTTTATCGGGAGACGACATTGGCCAGCCTGGACGGTCGAGGATGCCATGGAGATGGCATTGGCACCTGCTTCGGAGGGCTTGCCGGTAAGCCAGTGTGTAACCGGCTGGCACTCCGGGCAACCCAGACGGCTCCAATGTTGGTGATATCCTTCTGCTCGGGCGAGAGGCTGTCCCAGATGGCTGTGGAGCTCGATGAGGCCATGTCGGGTGCGGTGCAAGGAGGAGATTGATGTCGAGGTGTTGTGTGATTCTTGTCCGGCGCCTGGCCACACTTAAATAGCGGGTGGATGCGAGGCGTCAACCAGAAAGATGTTTAATGTCAGTCGGCAGAGGGACGGGCGTGTAGTGCTCAGGGTGCCAGAGTAGGTTCCTTGGCACAAGCGCTGGTTTAATGGGGGTAGGCAGGCAGACGAATGCCCTTTTTAATGCGGAAGAAAAGCGTGTGCAGCGGGTGGCGCTCTCGGCTGACAAGACGCTTCAATGTCGGTGTCAGTGAGAGGTCGTGTCTGCTCTGTGCTGACTTCAATGCAGAGCGTAAGCTCTGGAGGAAAAGAGCGCGGGCGGGGAGAGGATTTTGGTTGGGCCAGGTTTGTTAGAATCGGGCGTGCAAGCGGTTCTGACTCCATACACATCCGTTTGCTTCCGGTTTGCGGGAAAAAAACGTTCGGACCGGCTCGCGGACAGATATAGATCCGTGTTGGATGGTAAAACACGTCACGGTTGCAGGCTGTTCTTCTTCTTCTTGTCGGTCCTCCCGTGCGTTTCTGAACAGAGCTCCGCGATAATCAGACACATACGAACACCACGTCACCACCCATATGATTCTCTCTCTCTCTCTCATCGTGCTCAAATTATTCGTTCCCGCTTACGCGTAGGGGCGAACGGACGCCAGCTGGATCGCCCGCACCGGCACCGATGGAGCTAGCTTCCTTTGCCAAAATTAGCGCGAGGGGTCAACGAGAGCCAGCCCGGGAGGGGGGCCATTCCCCCACCTCCCACCCGCCGGTTGAGCAGAGGGAGGCAGCCACGGCGCGGGGGTGATCGTGGGGTGGGGAAGCCTGATGGGGGCGTGGCGCAAGGCCTACGGCGCCCTCAAGGACTCCACCAGGGTCGGCCTCGCCAAGGTCCACAGCGACTTCAAGGTCAGCCACCAACCAACACATGGATGGGTCATTCCTTGCGATTAATTTCTCTTTTCGATGTGCATTCCCTACCATAATCGATGTGTGATTCACAAGGCTAGCTTGCTTGGGTTTGACAGGATTTGGATATTGCCATTGTCAAGGCGACCAACCACGTGGAATGCCCTCCCAAGGAGCGCCACGTCAGAAGTGAGCAATCGATCCGCTCTTTCATCGCCTAGAAAATTTAGGACGGTTTCTCTCGATAATTCAACCTGGAGCCCTCATGTGAGCCCGGTGAACAGTTACCTTGATTTAAAGTAAAAAAGAAAGTCAAAAAAATCTAAAAAAAATTGTGGTGTAAGACGCTCCTGTGCGTGAACTCCGTGCAAAATTTTGTCAAGTTTGGACATTTGAGAAGCTCGTAACAAAAAAGACAAAATCAAGCATGAACAATATGGTTTTCAAAAGTTTCTCAGACATCCGAAATTTGCCTTTTTTACGACGAGCTTCTCGAATGTCCAAACTTCATAAAATTTACACGCAACACACACACATGCCTATCTTGCACCACAATAAAAATTGAAATTTTTTGAACTTTTTTCTATTTTAAATCACAGTACCGTTCATGCCCAGACTCATCTGAGCCCGGGCACCAAATCGCCGCTCTCCGGTTTATCTTTCTTTTTTGCCAGGCTCATTAGGTTCATCTTGTAAGCTTGCCATTTCAGGCCTGTTCGGTTTCTCTCCGCTCCCGCGACTCAGCTCTCGGAGCGGAGCAAGCTGTTGCAGCTTTTTACGGAGTAGCTCAAACCGAGCTCCGCAGCTCCGCGGCGTTGAGCGGAGTGGAGAGAAACCAAATGATGCCTTCGTCTCGCATTGTTGCAGAAATATTCTTGGCATCTTGTAAGCTTGCGATTTCATCGTCTCGCATTGTTGCAGAAATATTCTTGGCAACCTCGGTGACCCGCCCTCGCGCCGATGTGGCCTACTGCATATACGCCTTGTCCAGAAGGCTGTCCAAGACAAAGAATTGGACCGTGGGTGTCCTTCCTCCTTGCCTCCTATCAATTTCCTCATCTTCTATTCTAAGGTTTAGGTTAGAAAAACCATGTTTCTAGCCTTCTTGTCAGCTCATTAACCACTACATTGTTCATGCCATCTCATTGTAGGTCGCTTTGAAGACGTTGATAGTGATACACAGGCTTCTGCGAGAAGGCGATCCTACTTTCAAGGAGGAGTTCCTGGCCCACTCACACAAAAGAAACCTTTTGCACATGGCGCGTTTCAAGGATGACTCGAGCCCATTAGGTTGGTCCCTTGCAATGCCTCCTTTTCCTCCCGAGAACACGGAAAAAGATTTGCAAGATCCTTGCATCAAGGAGGCAAGATACCCGAAGGCAATGGCATTTCCCAATTCTTGATCGGTAGAAATGGCGCCTCAACTGATTCACCTTGTTCTTGATCTTGGCAGCTTGGGATTGCTCCGCGTGGGTTCGCACCTACGCGCTCTTCCTGGAGGAACGGCTCGAGTGCTTTAGGAATCTAAAATACGACATCGAAACCGAGCGTCTGATGAGATCTCCCCAGCATTCTGCCAAGGTAGGGACTATGTCCTTTCAGCAATCGTGGCGGCGAAATTTTGTTTATTTGCCTTGTGCGGATGGAAAGGCTGTGATCCTGAGAAATGCAGGCACATAGTAGAACCAGGACGCTGCATTGCCTTGATCTTATGGAGCATTTGCCTTCATTGCAGCAGCTGCTCTTCAGGCTTATGGCCTGCCAGGTCTGATCACTGCCCTGTTACGCTACTGGCTCTGAGAACACGTTTACTAGCTGAATTCATGTTTTCACCTTTGCAGCCTGAAGGTTTAGCATGCTCAAATTACCTTATTCAATATGCATTAGCCTTGGTAAACCACAAGCCTTTTTCTTTAACTACAAAGGTTGTCGTTACCATTTTACAAGATATCATTTGATCTAAGATATCTTATGGCGGTGTGTTGCATGCGACAGGCTTTGGAGGAGAGCTTTAAAATATATTGCGCAATCAATGATGGAATCATCAACCTTGTTGATATGGTAAAGTGATTTTTCATAACATTGTATTTGTTAATATCTCTGAAGTATAACCATAGTTTTTCGGATCTCATTGGTACGATCCAGTTCTTCGACATGACGAGGTATGATGCTATCAAGGCTCTTGCAATCTATAAAAGAGCTAGCATGCAGGTCTGTCATCTTCTTTATGCCAAATTTGTACTTTGTTATTGCTTTGAATTATACTCCCTCCGTCCCATAATATAAGAACGTTTTTAACACTAGTGTAGTGTAAAAAACGCTCTTATATTATGGGACGGAGGGAGTAGCTTAGAATTTTTGTCTAATCCGCAGGTAAAAAACCTTGCTGATTTTTACGAATTCTGCAAGGATCTTGAGCTTGCCAGGACATTCCAGTTTCCTACTCTCAGACAGGTTGGTTCCTCATCATCCTGCTGCACATCCCTTCACCTTGATCTTGAAAACGACTAACTTCTTCATCTCATGAGCATGGTGTTCTAATGTGCTTTTCATCGCGTAATGTTCTACAGCCACCCCCATCATTTCTTGCAGCCATGGAGGAGTACATCAGAGAAGCGGCACGTCCCACAATCAGGAGAGTGGTGAGTGCAGTCCTGTTCTACAACTAAGCGCAAGTGGCACAGCAGTTCTGTCGTAACACTCTGTTTGGTAACTCTTCCTGTTGCCAAAACAGGACAGTGAGAGGAAGCTACTAACCTACAGCCAGGAAGCTCCAACAGAACCCGAAAAGCCGGCCGAAGAGGAGAAAGAAGAACCTACAAAGCTTGAACAAGAACCGGTGCCTGACCCTACGCCTGAGCCTGAACAACAATTGCTGGCAATGGAAACCACTGGAGATTTACTCGTATTTCTCTCCATAAGCTTTTTTCCAGCCCATTTTTGTTCATCTCCTCTGAATCTCACTACTGTCTTTTCCTGCTTGCATGCTTTATGCAGAACCTGGATGAGGAGGTGAATCCTTTTGTCGTGGATCTTGATGAACACAACGCGCTTGCACTCGCTATTGTGGGGCCAGGTACAGAAGAAGATCGCCATATATCCCTCTCCTGTCAAACTCTCTAAAATAGCATCATAATTTACAAGCATGGTTGCCGAAACATTGATCATCTAATGTCCAATTAACTTACCTGCATTGTTGCTTCCAAATGTCGTTCGAGAAAGTATCATCAGATGTTCTTTTTGGTCTCTGCTTGTAGGAGATGGAAGCAAAGCATCAACTTGTCAAGACTTGTTTTCTGGCAGCACATCTGGGTGGGAGCTGGCCCTCGTCACTGCTCCAAGCCGCTTCACCAGCCAACCAATTGAGACCAAATTGGTCAGCATAATACCGTTGCTAGTGAGCTAGTTTCTGTTAGAACTCAGTAAAATTCAAACTGATCAGAATCACTTGCACATTTTCCATCTGATTAACAGGCTGGGGGCTTTGACATAATGCTACTCGACAGCCTCTACGAAGACTGTGCGAGGAGGCAGCAGATCGCCAGCGTGACCTACAACGGCAGCCTTGGACAAGCCAACAACCCCTTCGAAACGAACGACCCTTCCGCCTTGTCCAACAGCTTTGTGCCGCCTTCCAACGTTCAGCTGGCAATGGTGACCCAGCAGCAGCAATACTTCCAGGCTCAACAACATCAGCAGCAATGCTACTACCAGCCTCAGCTGCAATACTACCAGCCCCAGCAGCAGCAGCAGCAGCAGCAGTATTTCCAGGCTCAGCAGCATCAGCACCAGTATTTCCAGCAGCAGCCTCAGTATTGTGTGCATCCGGCCCGAACTTGCAATCCGTTTGGTGACCCTTTCACTGACCTTGTAACACTGGATGCTCCTCCAAAACAAGGCAATTTAAGTTTGCTCTGAATTGCCCGGCCCTGTTTCGGATCTCAGTCAATATAGATGGGTACTCTCATTCTCAGTAGAGCAACCAGTACAAATTGAATTCTTCTGTTGGGTTAAGATGATGTTACACTGCTGACCTTTGCAATATCCACATTTGGAACAAACATGACAAGTACAACTTCATTTTGTATGCTAACTACATCGAATATTTCCCCAACAGAGTAAAAAGAGGTCAGAAATATAAACATGTGGGCAAAACTGAGCAAGCTAGACTATAAGGCTGCTCTCATTTCATAATATGTGTCCAAAAAGAATGGGCTGAACGTGACAAAAACCTTGTTCCTCAAGAGATGGGAGCTAGGAAACTAAAAAGGGAAAGCTAGAAATACAAGAATGAGAGGAAAAGGTGAAATGGACAGCTAACAGAAACATGCACAAGGCACAATGGATTACAATGAGGGCAGTGTCCATATACTAAATAGATATCACATCAGCCCTACCTAGGGTCCCAGAATGACAGGGCGTCGCTATTGTTGTAGCAACGACATGTCTCTGGCCCTGGATCTCTGTTAAGAAGCTAAGTATCAATTGCAAAATTTACATAAAAGAAAAAATCCTAGGGGAATCCTAGGCCAATGGCAAAGAATCGTGTAGAATTCAAGCAGATGTGTAACTGGGAAATAGCTTCAGTAGATTGTTGACAGCATCTGGGTAAAATTTTCTTGCAAAAAGGAAGCACGGTCTCTTTCTTCCGTTCAATATACATGGGGTCGACGTCACAGTTCTCTGCAATATAGATAAAGAAATATGTCAAATCATTCATGTCAATGCTACAACACGACTATTTGCATCTAGAAATTTTGCTGAACTATTGGAATGGAATTCTTCAGAATGACTGCTGATTACACGAACACAATATCTTAATGTCCATTGGATGGCGGTCTGGTAATAGGATTAGTGAGGCAAAAGGGAAACCTGTAATCTTATTACCAACTGGTTGTGCTAGTCTTTTGTGCTCTTGTATGACTTGTATGCATGCTGAAACTATGCAACAATAGATGGCTGCTTGCATCAACCGATGCAGAGGCCAGGGGTTTCCCCTCCTTTTCGGAAAAAATACATCCATAAATAGTAATCACATGCAAGGTATGTTTAAGTTAGATTCCTAGTATATGAATGCAAAAATTCAAAACGAAAAATATCTTCAGGCATTCACAGGCAAGTACTAGATCACAACAATCAACTAATGATCACCAAGTCCTAGTAACAGAAAAATTATATATTGTGATTAGGCGATAAGGAGGAATTGTTATGCTTACAGTCTCATCACTTGCAATGTGCACAATCTCATTGAAATACTGCAGAACATTTAAGTAGTTGAGTCAGTGCATAACATACAGATCATGTTAATTGGCAAAATTGTGTTTCTCATTTTGCAAGATAAAAGCATATACCGTTATGTTTCTTAAGAGTTCATAGGTAATATCAGCAGCTCTATAGGACCTCGGATGCCATTTCCCCTCAGACCAGTCAACATGTGTCACTGAATAATTAGAGATCCCGCCAGGATCTACTATCTGAACATTAATGTGGAAGTAAATAAAAAAAGCAAATGGAGAACACAAAGCTAGATATTGGTTCAAAAGATTTATTACTAACTTTGAACAAGGTTGGCAAATAGTGCTCATCAGCGATACAGTTCCGTCCCACTGTTGGCTGCAAAACACAAAGCAAAAACATTGCTTATCTAAAACCAACTTCCAAAGAACAGTCGCAAGGTGAAACACAAAAGCATAGGTTCTGAAAACAGCATAAGAACAATCATGGCACCATGTGATGTGGCTATTTGAGCCTGATTTTATAGCCTGAAATAGAAGGCACCTGTCAGCATGTGATGTGGCTATTTGAGCCTGATTTTATACAGTGCCACACTCTGCTGAAATAGGAGGCACCTGTCTGAAGGTCTGTGAGCATTCGTTTGAAGCACTATCCCCCATGATTCCATGTGGTTTTTTCTATGAAGCAATCGAAATAAGGTTCTGCGGCAGAAGCCTTCTCCCAATTTCAGATCATTTTCAGTTATACATCTTGAGGTTTAGACCAAAACTAACACCTTAGCATTATTATCAAATGTTATTCTACAAAACCTACTTATTTTCTCATAGAGAAGGAGCTAGCAGTTATCACTGTATGCATGCAACAAGCAATGACATAACTGGCATCAGAGTGAAACGTACCTTGCAATATAGCTTGAATTTACGGTAGTAGAGGTTGTCTGACATAATCAGTATAGCATGCCTTCTTGTTATAGCAAACCACTACAGGAAGCACAAAATTATTCAGCAAAGCATGAAGAAATCCAAGTGATTACATATCTGCGATAGGGAGGATAAGGTGCAGTCTATACCTTTATCTCCAAATCACCTTGATACACAAGTTAGGATATTATCAATCTGTTTAGTTTTTTTTTAAGTTTGTTGGTGCTTAACTTCTCCTTCAGATTCGGCTTAAGCTTTTTCTTTCCCAATTCCTCTATATAAAGAAAGGCTGGCTATGTGATCCTGATCGAGCTATCCATAAACTTATTAAGAGAATAGTATCCAAGCCCTAAGTTACCACTGTACCTACCAGCATGCCACTGTACCCCCTCAACTCGAAACCCACCAGGTCACCACAACTAAATCTAGCAGATGAGACCAACTTTATCTGCAAGTCCAATAATACCCTCAGCTATAAAACCATTAAGTGTTACAATCCCTTACCTCTCAACTGGTCAAAACAACCCCCTATCCCTAAAACATTATAGTTTTGGTTGATGTGACACTACATGTTTCTATGACAGTGATGTGGGCATTGATACAAACGCCCCCATCATCATTCTCTCTTTACATAGGATTCCACTCTATATAGAGTCGCCTGCTGGGATGCCAGATAAGCCAAGACAACTGATGTGGCTGCTAACATGTCGAGACCCACTCATGAATCTAGCCTAGGGAAAAGACCGAAAGGTGGACAGTTTCAGTAGTTGGAGGGTGAGAAAGGAATGGCTGGAGGTGTTTTCTGGACTTCTGGAAGAGTTGAGGGTGTAAAATGGACTTGTTCCTTTGTGATACCATATGCATGTTGTGGTACATTTTACAAAACACGGTAGTAGTAGTAAAGCAAAACATGTACCTGCGCACCCTTCCTGAAGTCCCTGTGCTCTATTTCAGGAAACATTTCTATAGAATACCTTCCACTTCCATGAGGACCAGGATCCAGGAAACTGATAGTATGGACAAACAATCAATAGAAGGCTAAAGACATATACATATTTTACTCTGCCATACAAAGTGGGGAGCACACATAACTCCTTGCTATATTCTTTCAAAAAGGAAGATACAGGTAATGTATTCTAAACTATCCTTTCAATGACGTATGTGCTGTGTGCATTCCTTTGACATAAGAAATACAAGTGATAGTGAGATAAAACATGCACAGTGTAGCATCTGCCATATTCCCAACTGTTTCCATGTAAATAGGATGATAAGCGAAACTAGACAAGAGCATAGGTATTGTTATCAATACATGAGTTGATATCTTCTAAATAGCACTATGTGTTCTTGACGCTACGCTACATTTCTGCCTTTTGTGTTTTCTCTTCTTACAGGTATCCAAATATTAGTTAAATTTCTCTTACCTGTCAATGAAGCTAACATTTGTTCCCATCAGATAATTATAGATGTAATCAAATGTATGTAGTGGAATACAGCTGCCATGCAAAGAAAAAGGATATTAACATACTGGAAGAAAATTGACTAAGGAACCCTTTTGCAAGAATTATTGAAAACCTGTCAGAAAGCAAGACAAAAAATTGATTATCAATGTCTAGCAATGCATTTCCTAACAGCCTTTTCTCTGCATCAACCATTGAAACCCTGCCCCATACTACCTGCATTATAAAGAAATTACAATGTTTAGTTTTATAAAGAAAAACATGTAGCTTATAAACTAATAATGTGATGTGCTGTATTCAGAAAAAAAGACAGGAATCACAAATTGCTGTGAAATTCTAGAAGTTGGGAATGGTTCTTTTGCTGCAAAGCAGTATAGTGGTCTTCTTAATTAAGAGAACCAACCCCGTACAAAACACAGGAAGTTGCAGCCAGACAAAATAGCTCATTTCACATGCATGACTACAAAAGACAGCAAGTTACAGCCAGGCAAAAAGCTCATATCACATGCATGACTAATCCAGTTGCATTCACATATTCCTATGTCAACTGTAATCAGTTCTACTAATATATCATGTACACATTTTTTCTATGCATATTGCAATTTTATATCTCAATGCATTCTATCATCCAATCATCCCCATAATCTCACAATAACATCTGTTATATTTTGGTAGACTAGCTGAATATTTGTGCTTTGCTACGAAAAACTATACTGATCATGTTAAACCAATGTCAATGAACCAGCCTGCCTTACATCTCAGTTGCATTCTTGTGCTCATCTGAGTTCTGCCAAAACCGGCATCATGCATGGCCTACAGCCTCACACCTTCACAGCCACACCTAGTCATGCTTCTTTATGACCCTTGTAGCTCAACTTTAGTTTTCTAGGAAGTGGTTAAATTCGTTTATTAAACGAGCTTAGCAATGTTTCAGTGAGTTGGTTAGTTTTTCTTTCTGTTAAAAGATTTTTTAGCGGTTAAAAAAAGGAGAGAAGGAAGGCGTGGATGAACCACCACCACCTCTCATTTAAAGAAAATATTTTCTAATCTTGCGGAAATTCCATAAGGCACATGAGATAAAGTCTCAATAGTAGAAACAAATTCCATAAGGCATACAACACAAAGAGCCTGTTTGGGACTGCTCTGCTCCTAAAAATTCAGCTCGGCTCCAGAAAACACAAGCCAAACGGGTAGCTCCATGATATGTCGCTCTGCAAAAAAACTAGAATCTGAGGTACAACTCCCAGTTTTTTATGAAGCTCTTCAGGGGGTGCTCCAAAAAACTCTAGAAGCTGGAGTTGGGTGGAAATTACCCACCACTGCCACCGATAAGTGGATACCCCTTCGTTTCTCCCTCCTCAATCAATCAAATAGATCCTTTCCACCAAATTTCCCATTCTTTAAGCTGGAGCTATATGGAAGCCAAACATTCTCTTTGGTAGTGCTACAACTTCTGGATAAAACTGCTCCAAAGTGAATTTAGTGGAGCAAAACTGATTTTGGTGAAGTGGAGCAGTCCCAAACAGGCCCAAAGTCTCAATAGTAGAAACAGCATTAATCTTTTATTATATAGAGACATAGTATGGCTTATGGTCAGATTATGAGACTTGGGCATCTTGTAATATGAGCAACATGTAGTTATCTCGGCACCCATTTTTGAATGAGCAGTCAAGTTATCTTGCATTAGCGTGGTTTAAATAATCACTGAATAATGCTATATAGACAATCAGTCGCCATTGTACAGTACTCCCTTTATCCATGTACTACTGCCCAAATGCAGCCTTACACCCTTGTACATATTTCTAACTGCGGTATGATCCATATTTGTTACTGTTTTGCCAGTTTTGCATATCAATTAAGAATGTAGCGAAAACACGAGCGATGACAAGATTTTCTTCTTTCTCAGCAACCACGAGATTTTGTTACTTATTTGAATTCCATCGCCTGATTAAACGTGTGGATTAAGATAAACGGAGAAAAGAAGCATACTAAGTAGTGGTTGAACTTCGTACCTTTTCACTGCGAATTTCTCGGCCCACAAACAAAGGACTAGAATGCACAGGCTTTTCACGCGATGCATGGATATAGATGGAATATCGTCCCTCATGGCCCTGTATACAGAAGTTCAGGCACACCATTTCTCATTTTAGATTAAGATGACATTGCTACATACAGACATAATATGAACTCTATATTCGTCTAAAAGGAATATGAATATCAGCACAGAACCTGCAAAAATTTCTCCCACAATTTCTCGAAGGGCAATGAACCAGGTGTCAAGAACATAAATGCAATCTTTGGATTCTTGGACACGGGCATAGGCATTGAAAGCAAATCCCTGATAACCACAGACGAAAAAACTTCTTCATCGGTCAGCTCCCGCCGGGTCACAGCAGGGAGCCAATCCTTAAAGGGAGTACAAACACTTGAAGCAAAGAAGTAACAGGTCGAGTAGCGCCGTGGAGGATAGACATAAGCCCCGATCAACGAAACACAAACAATTGACAGTAGCACAATTATCCACATGGGCTTCTTGGCAGTGCGGTGACGCGGATGTGGCATGGCTGTCATGTCCTTGCTGCCCTGCTGCCACACCCGCGGTACTTTCATCTCCTTGCCATTGCAGAATCAAGAGTAATATATCCGGATTATACTCTCCGCATATACTTCAGAACGCCAAAACTACATGCCACGTACCACACAGGGTGAGAACAAAATTATCCCCCCAATGCTGCCACCTTTCTGCAATGCAAGGTTACACAAAGATTAATCGAAGAACCACATTCATCTACAAGAAACAAAGCAATGGCGATCACTCAAGGGATGTGTCATGTACGAAGGGAATACGGCAAGATGCCACGCAACAACGAGATCGTCCTGAACCTTCTTATATGCTATTCTATGAGATCTACTGTTTTTTCTTACCGTTGCCACTTCTTTCCGTTGTGAGAACGAAGTTTGGCCAGTAGGCCCCAAATAAACATTTCGAGTTAATGGCATGTCTAGACGATTAGAACAGCAAAAAGCATGAGGCGGCGATCTCCCTGTCCAAATCAAATCGCAGGGCATGGTCAAAATGGCGGCCGCTCCCAAAAGTCAACTCGCGGCCAAATCCCACGATCCCCACCGAGACCCACACCGCATTTCTAATCCGAACCCGATCGCCACCTTGACAAAACGCACAATCCCGCGTCAAATCACGCGCAACACGCCCGAATCACCTCACGAAACCCACCCGCAAACCGGAGCCCCGGCGCCCCAAACAGCACGAGCAACAGAGCCGGAACGCAGCGGCAGGCCGCGGCCGTCTCCGGGGCGCCCCGCTCCCCAATGCTAGGAGGCCGAGCAGGAGCGCCGGGCCGCGCTCGAGACGGTGGGAGGAGGAGGACTTACACGCAAGGCGGAGCGGGAGGAGGGAGCGTCGTGCCCAGGACCAGGAGTCCGTGGCGCGTCTCGTCGCGGGGCGGGATCCGGGGCCCGGCGGCGGCGAGATCGGAGATAGGGCTGGAGCTGGGCGGTGGGCGGTGGCGGAGGTGGTGGGAGGGAGGGGAGACGAGGTGGTGGTGGAAGTGGGCGAAGAAGGGGAGGACGGATTTAAAACAGAAATGGATTAGTAATTAATATGGCTCCCTCCCGGCTGTTTATTCGCTTCGGATGTTACCCTTTTCCGGCACCCAGTGAAGTGTGGAAACGGGAGGAAGATAAAGCGGCCTTATATACTATTGATTAATGACGTCTGCTGTTTCCTAAAATTAGCAGCGTAAAATGTTACTACTCCTACCTGCATCCTTGGTTGAATTCAAGATAAATACTCCCTCGTTTTCGGTTTATAAGGCTCACTTTCAAAATCCCTTAGATGGTGAGTGCTGGATTAAATTTTGTACTCCCTCCGTTCCTAAATAGTTGTCTTTCTAGAGATTTCAACAAGTGACTACATACGGAGCAAAATGAGTGAATCTACACTTTAAAACATGTCTACATACATCCGTATGTTGTAGTCCATTTGAGATGGCCAGAAAGACAAATATTTGGGAACGGAGGGAGTATATTGTAAAAGTTTCTAATTATTACACTTGCTTTACTCAAAAAGTTAGGTTACTGATGCATTAATTGCAATGCATGATCATTAAATGACCAAGAACTTCTACATGCATTGATGAGTTTTCTCTTGATCTTTGCATGCGGTGATTTAATGCATCTCAAAATCTGAAACATGTGATGATAAGTAGTACAATTGAGACTAATAAAACAAAAAAAACAAATTTGTTGAGATGAGCCCTATAAACTGAAGAGTAGGGAGTATTAGTTGTTGATATTTTCATCTGTATATTTGGTCAAACTTAAAAATTATTAACTTTTTAACTAAGTTTATATGCTACCTACTTTTGGGATGGAGAGGGTAGGATTAGACGAGAAATACTCCCTCCGTCCAGAAATAATTGTTGAAGAAATGAATGTATCTAGACATATTTTAGTTCTAGATACATTTATTTCTATCCATTTCTCCAACAAGTATTTCAGATGGAGGGAGTATATGACTAATGGCAAGGGAGACATTGTGTTGCTCCAAGCAAGTATAACTTACCGCTTGTGTGAAAGGCCTAGCTTCAGACCTACTCACTTTGTTCCGAATTACTTGTCGCAGAAATGAATCCGTTCCTACGACAAGTGATTTCGGACGAAGGAAGTGTGATGGAGTGTGGCACCGATCAAATTGGTGACGGGCTGTGCTCCCCAATCTAGGCTTCGAGTTTCCATGACAATCAGTAACAAAAATCATCTTCAAGTAAAAGAATAATCCATTTTTTTAGTGAAATGCACAGAGTCAAATATGTGATTTGATCTCTAATGGCTTAGCGAAACAACTACTTCTAACTATCCAATAGTCCTTTTTCCGCAAGAATAAGCCTATGGTAAAAGAAAAGGATTGACGTAAAACTCATTATGTTGGACATTTGATCATGTTTTTTAATCCAGGTGATTAATACATCTTCCTTTTCCCTTGAAAAGACTACCACCAAGTTTGATTATACTACTCGTAGTACTTTGTATTTCATATGGTTTACAATACTTGCATATTCAACCAGGCGTGCATAGATTTCTTCAATTAATCGGTCATACTGTACAAGATATAACATGATAACTGCTCCTTCTGATCCATATTAATTGTCGTTGATTTAGTACAAATATGGATTCATATTAAAAAAATGTTCAATATTTTTGCATTGATGTGCAGCACCTACAACTTAACCCATAGAGGGTATAGTTTCCAAAATAAAATTTCTGTACCAGAGAAGAAAATACCCATCTCTTGTTTGCAACAGCTAAACAAATCTTGGTGGGAACACTTTATCCCTTTGCGGATTGGGCCGCCATTATTAAGGTTCTTTAGCGCACGATAGCTACACCATACATCTCCAACTCTAGATAACGCTACCTTTTTCAGGCTCAAATTATAGATGCACGAAAAAGGTAGTTAAATCATCCTGCGTGACCACGACGCTGCACTCCAATGGCCCCGCTTTTGGATCGTCCAGTTCCAGGGGGGTCTTGTCGTGGGCGGTGGATCACACCGGGGCATCATAGGAGCCATGAGGAGCATGAAAAAACAAAAGATGGATTAGGCTGTCACAATCACACAGGACACAACAAAATGGAAAGCGTCCAACCTAATAGGTAGTGGCGTTCTCAAGGAAAACAAACACACAGGTAGGTGCAGAGAGACGATCGAGGCAATGCTGGACGAAGAAAAGCCAAACGGGACCTACTCGCTGTCTGCTCTCGGCTGAAAGAACTACTCCGTATTTGCATGTTCGATTGTGGTTCCTGCGGAAACCCTTCACATGGGAATTTGGGATCTAGTTAATGACAGGCTGCTGGTCCAAATAGGGAGAGAATCTCCCATTATTAGGGCATATATCAAGTAAATAAAATGCAGTGCGTGTTGACTATATATGCAATTCTTTTTTTTTTTGTGCGGGTGACTATATATGCAATTCGCATATGAAACTATTGAATGAAGCAGACTTCCTCGTTCTTCACTCACAAGCTTTTTTTGGGTAAAACTTGTAGTATTACAGAAGGACGCGTATAGCTAGTGCACAGCCGCTTGTTATGGTTAGCGAGCGGCCGGCTAATTTAGGAAATTTTTTGTCCCCCTTCCTAATTAGGAAAACTTTCTCACCTACTCCCTTTTCCCACGACGTATTAAATGCCAGCACAGCCATCTCCTTCGGGTGCATGTTTTTTGTTCACTTGCACATTTAATTTGTGGTTTCAAAAATTTAAAAAGACATAACCTTCAATCCGCGTGTCGGAATTACGATCTGTTTTCACCGTTGGAATATTTACGACGTGCTCTTCGAAACTAGATCTCGCATGGGTATGTTCCAACGAAATTATTTTTGTGCAATTTAGTCCCTTTTTTATGCAACTGTCTAGTAGTCGATGTGCAACTACCTGACAGTGGATGTGCAACTTCTCCCTACTTATGAACGTTCATTTTTCACTGATGCAAAAAGAGGTGTGAACATATTTAGTTCGGTTTTCATTTTTCTAAAAAAAGGCATAACTTTTGAATGGAACATCAAAATTAAGACCCATTTTCATCGTAGGAATTTTCATGACGTGCTTTTTGAAACTAGATCCCTCACGGGTATGCTTCGACGAACTATTTTGTGTGCAAATTAGTCTCCGTTTGGTACAAGTGTCTAGTAGTTGATGTGCAACTACCTGACAGTCGATGTGCAATTTTCCCTCTACCCCGTGGATGTGCAGTTTTTACTGATGCCACCTCCACCCCGAACTACCATCTACCATTGAGATGTGCAACTTCGTCTACTACCCTGTCCAACTGACTATTAGTTGATGTGCAACTTTTCCCTGTCTATGGATGTGCAGTTTTCACTGTTGTTGTCTCAGCCAACTGCCTAGTAGTGGATGTGCAACTTCGGATGCTACCCCTACCAACTGCCTAGCACTGGATGTGCAACTTCGGATGCTACCCTGGCCAACTGCCCAACAATCGACGTGCAACTTTCTCCTGTACCTCATGGGGTGTGTGGTTTTCACTGCTAGCACCTGTCCCAACCACCGGTTGTTAGTGAGATGTCCAACTTTAGGGCCCCACCTATAGGTAACTTTTCTCTTCCCTCATGGATGTGTAATTTTTACCATCCAACAATCCATGCTAGTGAGATGTGTAACTTCTCCTATTGTCTCGGTCAATTGTCTTGCAGACTATGTGCAACTTTGTATGTTCCCCTGCCAAGTGAATCTACACATCCACAAGTAGCTAGGAAAAGGGAAAAGTTGCACATCGACTACTAGGTAGTTGGCTGGAACAATAGACTAAGTTGCACATATCGCTGGTAGGGTAGGTGGGGGAGGTTGTGCTGATAGTGGATAATACACATTCAAGACTAGGAAGGAGGGTTGCACATCAACTAATAGTTAGTTGGCTGGGACAGTAGACTAGTTGCACATCTCATAAAGTTGGTTGTCATAGTTGCTAAGTGGCAACCACATAGGAAATTGGATCACGCCACTCTAAAATTGGTTTTGTAAAAGATTGCACCATGCAATACTAAAGTTGCACCAAGTAGTAGTAGAGTTGCACCATATAGCATTACAGTTGGCATCAAAAAAGTTCGTCGTAACATACCCATGCGGGGTCTAATTTTAAAGATCTCGTTACGGAGATTCCAACGGTGAAAACAGATCTAAATTCTGATGCGCGGTTTGAAAGATATGACCTTTTAAAAATTCAAAAAACCGAAATAAATGCAAATGGACCTGTTTTTGCTAAACCGAAGTGGCTAGTACAAACACATTTAATGCCAAAAGCCACATGCACTAGGAGACAAAAAAATACATGCATGTGAGAGTATGTGGCCAGCCGTTTGAGCCGTCTAACTGGCGCGCACGCACGATTGTGTATTTCCGATTACACAAATATCCACCAGATTACATTTTGCTAAACACAACCCTCTCTTCTAAACAAGCAAAATTAGCCAGGTTCCAATTAAGATGGCCTTTGATGAAAAAGTTTTCGACATAAAAGTTATTTGCCTCGTTGAGACAAACAAGTTTGCTTTTCGGGTCATCTCTAGCCCAAAACAATGCGCTGCCAAAAATACCGACAGAAATGAAGATGGTCAGACAATCCGGCCGAACGTCCTCCAAAGCCAAAAATATTGTCGCGCATGTCCAGACATGTCTGATGTGGCCACTTTGTCCAGACTGTGATCGGATCAGATTGTCTAGTCCTAGCCAAGAAAAACACTATCGTCCGTTTCCAGACATGTGTGATGGGAGGCGCGGGACTTCATCAGAAAAATTGACTCGACTGAATAAACACCCAGCATGAGAGTTCTTTGTCTTGTCGAGCAGAATAAATGTTATCTTTGGGTCATTTCAATCTGAGGTGGTATGCAGCATGTGGGTCCCAAAAACCAAAATGTTGTCTCGGGCCCATGTGTAAATCCGAGTTAGCTTGGTTTTCGAAAGATTTGGATTTTTATAAGTCTAACCGCCTCATAAATAGGTGTGAGGTGATGACCTATTTAACAACAATACACAATTACAAACACATGTACTATCTTTTCATCTATTTTGGCATCTCTCCCATTTGTTGCTCCCTCGTTCTTCGTGTTGGAGAGCAGCAAGTCCTAGGGCTCTAGGGGCATTGGACTGACCTAGGGAAACCCATAGCCACAGCACTCCCTCGCGGGGTTCCTATCGCGTGTGTGGGTTTTTAGACCTTGAAAAGTTCACCGAGTCTTGTGTATCACGCTCGACGTCGGGGTACACCATGACGTGTTTGTGTGCGAACATACTTTTGGGCGTCTCTAACAGGGACTAAAGATCAAGAATCATCATCATCCATCATGTCCGATGACAAGCTTCCAAGCCCCGCAGAAGTTAGTGCGGATAACATCATGAAGCCTAGTCTTGAGGATTTATCGAATGATCATCGTGAAGCTTATGAGGCATATAAGAAGGTGTGAGAATAGAAGGAGTTGCAGGAGTTCCTTGCAAATTAAAGAAGGATCGTCAAGGTAACATCACCTCGACTAGGTAAATCGAGTCCCCCCACCCTCATGACGAGCGGGTTAAACCCTCTGTGAGTAATACTTTCTCTCCCGAGCAGTGAGCTAAAATTAAAGTCATATTACCGATAGTAATAATCTTATATACCAAGCTTTCATGGAAAAAACTAAAGCTCGGAAAAATACTGAAAGTGCGTTATATCGACTAGAGGGGAGTGAATAGGCAATTTTTACAAATTCGTCACTGAGGAAATTAAAGGTGAGGAATTTCCTAAGTCACGAACAACTAGCAGCGGAATAAGTACTCAGATGCAAACGTAACAGAGTAGTGACAGGGTCATCATGATGAAATGAAAACAAGCATAGAGTACATGAAGCATATAAACAGGATAAGCAGGCTGAAGACAAAGTGACTGAAGAATTAGGATTGAGGAAATTGAGAAATTCTTCAGGCAAAGTCTTCAAATAGTAACTATCAAGTACTTCAACACATGAATGAGGAAATGAAAGGGTTGAGGAAATAGAACCAGTAGCTTGGTGAAGACGATGATTTGGTAGACCAGTTCCAACTGCTGTAGCAATCGTGACGTCTGGTTGGAGCTGACTAGGTATTTAAACACGAGGACACACAGTCCAGACACACGATCCTCACCGTATTCTCCTTGAGCTAAGATCACATGACCTCGCCCAATCACTCGTGGTAAGTTTTCAGGTGACTTCCAAACCTTCACAGACTCGGTCACTCGGCGATCCACAATTTCCTCTTGGATGCTCTAGACCATGACGCCTAACCGTCTGGAGGAGACACAGTCCTCAAAGGTAAAAAGCATCGGTTCCACACAGGAACAATCTCTTCAGTGATGCTCAATCACTTCAGTGATGCTCTCAATGACAAGTGTCAGTTTCTCTCGGAGCAGCCAACCAACTAGTGGTTGTAGGGGATGGCTATTTATAGCCTAGGGAGCAGCCCGACATGATAAGACATAAATGCCCTTCAATGATATGACCGTTATGTGGGTAGATATTTTGGGACAGCTGGCGCATAGCACAACAACGGTCGGATATTTGAGTATCAAATTCCTCAAGGCAATCATGTTCCTCACTTGTAGGCAATCCGCACTGGCGAATTCCTAACTCCTCAATTAGAACAAATTCCTCAGAGAACAGAAGATCTTCGTCTTTGTCACTGAAGAAATTGACTGAACTGTATGAGATTTCCAATGGCTTCACTCGAAAGGATTGGGTAGGTGTAGGATTTTGAGATGGGCATCACTTGGAAACTTTTTCTTAGTTTTACCTCGACCCCCTTTAACAGTACGGTGTTTCCTATGACTCAAGAAAGAGAAAATGAAACTACGAAAACAAAAGTCTTCACGCTTCATAATCCTTGCATGAATATCAAGTCTTCACGGTCACACCAATTTCTTCACTTTCAAAGTCTTCAAGACAACCAAAGTCTTCAGCTGAAGACATTCATTTTTAGGGGTTGACTTTCATCGTAAATATCAAACTCCTCATAGACTTATAGACATGTGTACACTCACAAACTCATTAGTCCCTTAACCTATAAGTCTTCAATACACCAAAATCACTAAGGGGCACTAGATGCACTTACAATCTCCCCTTTTTTGGTGATTGGTGACAATATAGGTTAAGTTTTCAACGGGGATAAAACATATGAAGTGTAAATACTGATATTGAGGAATTTGATTGCAAGATATAGAAGAACTCCCCCTGAAGATGTGCATATTTGAGGAATTTGCTTAGAATAGCAAATGCACATTATAGAATAATATCATGGAGATCTCCCCCTATATCTTGTAATTCATACACGCATTCAACATATGATATGAAGAATTTGAAATGCATGATGAAATATGGTGTTTGATGAAATTCAGCATGCGTGCATTAACGAACTTGAGGAAATAGCATGAGAGAACAAAGCAGAAGTATCAGACCACCATAGGACTTAAGTTTGCAACTCGATCAACAAACACTTCAGAAGAGCGAGGGTTGTAACTTAACAAAAAATGCCCATATATAGAGACCTGCTTGAAGACTAACTCAAATTTCTCCCCCTTTGTCATCGAATGACCAAAAGGGAGGAAAAATGAGAACTAACGCCCCTGAAGAATATCGTCAAGATGTCGATGGAGGAGTGCCAGCGTTGTTGCAGTCGTCCGTTGGAGTAGGGCCTGCCGCGGTGTCGTTCAAGTCTTCAGCTTCATCCGTCTCGCGCGATGAGGAATATGAGCTAGCGACTGTAGGATCGAAAGTATGTCTAGAGGGGGGGGGGGGGTGAATAGACTACTTGACCAAATAAAAATCTAGCATTTTCCCAACTTTAAGTCTTGGCAGATTTTAGCAACTTATCACAAGTCAAGCAATCAACCTACACATGCAATTCTAAGAGTATAGCAGCGGAATGTAAATCATTGGATATGAAGGTAAAGGGGAGGAGTTTGGAGGGAGCAAACGCAATGTTGACACGGAGATTTTTGGCGTGGTTCTGATAGGTGGTGCTATCGTACATCCACGTTGATGGAGACTTCAACCCACGAAGGGTAACGGTTGCGCGAGTCCACGGAGGGCTCCACCCACAAAGGGTCCACAAAGAAGCAACCTTGTCTATCCCACCATGGCCATCTCCCACGAAGGACTTGCCTCACTTGGGTAGATCTTCACGAAGTAGGCGATCTCCTTGCCCTTACAAACTCCTTGGTTCAACCCCACAATCTTGACGGAGGCTCCCAAGTGACACCTAACCAATCTAGGAGACACCACTCTCCAAAAGGTAATAGATGGTGTGTTGATGATGAACTCCTTGCTCTTGTGCTTCAAATGATAGTCTCCCCAACACTCAACTCTCTCTCACAGATTTGGATATGTGGAAAGATGATTTGAGTGGAAAGCAACTTGGGGAAGGATAGAGATCAAGATTCTTGTGATTGGATTGGAATGTCTTGGTCTCAACACATGAGTAGGTGGTTCTCTCTCAGAAAATGAATGCTGGAAGTGTAGGCACGTTCTGATGGCTCTCTCCTCGAATGGAGAATGGGTGGAGGGGTATATATAGCCTCCACACAAAATCTAACAATTACACACAATTTACCAAACTCGGTGGGGCCGAATAGTGAAACTCGGTCAGACCGATATGATTCAAAATGTGAACGTTAGGCTTTTCGGTGGGACTGACATGATCAACTCGGTGGGACCGATGCATTAGGGTTAGGGCATAACTTGATCTCAGTTTGACCGATTACTTCAAATCAGTGAGACCGATTTCAGTAACAAGCAAAGAGAGAGTTGGTCAGACAAACTCGGTGGGACCGATCGCTCATTTCGGTGAGACTGAAACGTTACAAAAAGGAAACAGAGAGTTTGCATTATGAACTCGGTGGGACCGATCACTCATCTCGGGTTGAGCGGAACGTTATGAAGGGAAATAGAGAGTTTGCAATCCCATCTCGGTGAGACCGAGATCCCTATCGGTGAGACCGAATTGATTAGGGTTTCTGGCAGTGGCTATGTCAAGTGAACTCGGTGGCGCCAGATAGATCAAATCGGTGGGGTCGAGTTTGACTTTGGGTTTAGGACATATGTGGAAATGAGAAAGTGGTTGAGGGCTTTTGGAGCATATCACTAAGCATTTTGAGCAAGCAAGCTATTAAGCAACGCCTCATCCCCTTTTAATAGTATTGGCTTTTCCTATGGACTCAATGTGGTCTTGGATCACTAAAAGGAAAATGTAGAGTCTTGAGATTTTTCCAATATGTGTCCTTAGCATTTTGAGGGGTCCACATCTCTAGTCCATGCCATGCCAATCATTGAACTTTCTGAAATGATTATATTGAAAGAATATTAGTTTAATGAGCTATATGTTGTTAAGGATTACCAAAACCACCCAGGGATTAGTTGCACTTTCAATCTCCCCCTTTTTGGTAATTGATGAGAACATATAGATCAAAGCTTCGACAAATGATAATAAGAATGAAATACATCGTCGCTTTGAGAAGCATGTGATAAGCAAGAGCTCATGCTACCTCTTGAGCTTGCATTGATTTTTCCCTTGAAGAGGAAAGGGTGATGCAGCAAAGTAGAGTAAGTATTTCCCTCAGTTTGAGAACCAAGGTATCAATCCAGTAGGAGACAACGCACAAGTCACCGAATACCTGCACAAACAATCAACAACTTGCACCCAACGCGATAAAGGGGTTGTCAATCCCTTCATGGTTACTTGCAAAAGTGAGATCTGATAGAGATAGATAAATGGTAAAGTAAATATTTTTGGTATTTTTGGTTTATAGATCGGAAAGTAAAAGATTGCAAAATAGTAGATCGGAAACTAGTATGATGTAAAAGAGACTTAATATGATGGAGAAGAGACCCGAGGGCCATAGGTTTCACTAGTGGCTTCTCAAGATAGCAAATATTACGGTGGGTGAACAAATTACTGCCGAGCAATTGATAGAAGAGCGCATAATTATGACGATATCTAAGGCAATGATCATGAATATAGGCATCACGTCCGTGTCAAGTAGACCGAAACTATTCTGCATCTACTACTATTACTCCACACATCGACCACTATCCAACATGCATCTAGAGTATTAAGTTCATAAAGAACAGAGTAATGCATTAAGAAAGATGACATGATGTAGAGGAATTAACTCAAGCAATGTGATGAAAAATTCATCTTTTAATCCTCGATGGCAACAATACAATACGTGCCTTGCTGCCCCTACTGTCACTGGGAAAGGACACCGCAAGATTGAACCCAAAGCTAAGCACTTCTCCTATTGCAAGAAAAACCAATCTAGTAGGCCACACTAAACCGATAATTCGAAGAGACTTGCAAAGATATCAAATCATGCATATAAGAATTCAGAAAAGACTCAAATAATATTCATAGATAATCTGATCATAAATCCACAATTCATTGGATCTCGGCAAACACACCGCAAAAGAATATTACATCGAATAGATCTCCAAGAACATCGAGGAGAACATGGTATTGAGAATCAAAGAGAGAGAAGAAGCCATCTAGCTACTAGCTATGGACCCGTAGGTCTGTCGTAAACTACTCATGCTTCATCGGAGAGACAATGGTGTTGATGTAGAAGCCCTCCGTGATTGAATCCCCCTCCTGCAGGACGCCGGAAAAGGTCCCTAGATGGGATCTCACGAATCAAAGGTTCTTGGCGGTGGAAAAATGGTTTCGTGGCTCTCCCGGATGCTTTCAGGGTATAAGAGTATATATAGGCGAAGGAACTAGGTTAGGAGACCCACGATGGGCCCACGAGGTAGGGGGCGCGCCCTACTCCCTGGCCACGCCCTCCACCCTCGTGGCCGCCTCGTTGCGTCTCCGACTTCATCTCCAAGTCTCCTGGTTTGCTTTTGGTCCAAGAAAGATCATCACGAAAGTTTCATTCCGTTTGGTATTCCTTTTCTGCGAAACTATAAAACAGGCAAAAAAACAGAAACTGGCACTGGGCTCTAGGTTAAAAGGTTAGTCCCAAAAATAATATAAAATAGCATATAAATGCCTATTAAATATCCAAAATAGATAATATAATAGCATGGAACAATTAAAAATTATAGATACGTTGGAGAGGTATCAAGCATCCCCAAGCTTAATTCCTGCTCGTCCTCGGGTAGGTAAATGGTAAAAACAGAATTTTTGATGTGCAATGCTACCTAACATATTTATCCATGTAATTCTCTTTATTGTGGCATGAATGTTCAGATCCGAAAGATTCAAAACAAAAGTTTAATATTGACATAAAACAATAATACTTCAAGCATACTAACAAGGCAATTATGTCTTCTCAAAATAACATGGCCAAAGAAAGCTTATCCCTACAAAATCATATAGTCTGGCTATGCTCCATCTTCGTCACACAAAAAATATTCAAATCATGCACAACCCCGGTTTCAGCCAAGCAATTGTTTCATACTTTAGTATTCTCAAACTTTTCCAATTTTCACGCAATACATGACCGTGAGCCATGGACATAACAATATAGGTGGAATAGAATGGTGGTTGTGGAGAAGACAAAGAGAGGGAGATAGTCTCACATCAACTAGGCGTTTCAACAGGCTATGGAGATGCCCATCAATAGATATCTATGTGAGTGAGTAGGGATTTCCATGCAACGGATGCACTAGAGCATAAGTGTATGAAAGCTCAAAAAAAAGAAACTAAGTGGGTGTGCATCCAAATTGCTTGCTCATGAAGACCTAGGGCATTTGAGGAAGCCCGTTGTCGGTGTACTAGAGTAGGGGTACCCTAGTATCCCGTACTCGTGCCTGCAGACGATTAAACAGACCAAAGCAAGGTTTGCCTCGTCACCGCCAACCTCCTCCGTGGCTCCCTTGGAGCCATTCAAGAACAAAGTATTAGATTGAGAAGACAAGGTCCCGACACGAGGAGCTTGTCGGGAAGGCCACTCCAGGCACGCAGAAGACAAGGCCCCGGCAAGAGGAGCTTGCCGGGAAGGCTCGGGGCGCGACAAGTCTCCGGGCGTGACAAGTCTCCGGGCGCGACAAGGATTTGGCCGCGGCAAGGCGCTTGCCGCGGCATGCAACTTCTCTCCGTCTCCGCTCCAGCTCACCCAGCGACGTGTCGCCATGGGACCGTTCCATGGGCGTGTCGAGCGGCTGTGCAGCCAGCCGGAGAGCAGCGATAAGCGGCATCGACAGGCTCGCCATCGTGGCGGCGGAGGCGCACTGACGGTCTCTGTTACCTTTGTTTGTGCGACAACGACGGGCATTTATTGCTTTTGTCCCTTGCCGCCGTCGAGTTAGGTATTTTGCATCGTACCTTTGTTCAAGTAGGTGTACCAACTCCTGTTTTTACGTTTGTACCCCGCCTATGTTGCCACCGTCGGAGACCCTTGAGCGTATAAAAGGAGGCCCGAGTGCAACGTGAAAGGGTTGGGTTCGCGTTTTCGCAAGGTTCGGTTCGGTTCGGTTCCGCGGGTTCCGCAGTAGGGGTTGGTTCGATTCATTCGACTGGCCGTAGACTAGACACACTCACGCTAGGTTTTGTAGCTCGCATTGCTCCCTAGCAAGAACACAATAGATCAAACAAGCAGCAGAGGAGTTTTATCTCTCCGGAGAGCTCCGAAGCTGGGTAAACCGCCGTGTGCATCGCCTCGATCCGCTCTTCGTGCGATCTCCGCCCTCCGAACCACAAGGGCCTGGTCCGCCGGCCCCATAGGTGTTCGTGGGTACGATCAGCCTCCCGACATCTCAGCGCGCCCGGTAGAAGCGTCGAGGCCGTGTGAATCCGATCCGGCGTTCACGCCGAGCAAAGATCATCAACATCTTCCTCAACATGCCACCGAAGAAGAAGGCTTGGCGGCAGCAGAGCCGTCCGCGTCGTACTCCACCCTCACCGCAGCAAGCGGGTGGTGGGGCAGACGCTGGCGGAGGGACGGGTGCCGACGAAGGTGCTCGCGACGTTGCCAAGTCCAAGGACAAGGCACCGCAAACCTCGGCGTCCGCGCATCCCCCGCGCCCATCTCAGGAGACACGGGACCAACAACGTCATGGCGTTCACAACGCCATACGTTCGTTGGATCGGGACCTTCAAGACCAGCATGCGCGGCAACATGCTGGCACTAGTGAGATACGTCGCCCGGACGGGGCGCTGCTCCTTCTAACGTAGTTAGAAGTCCGAGCGTGTCCCGCTCCTCGCACCGTTCTCCAATGCCGCCTACTACTCCGGCGAAGCTCTGGCGAGCTCAATCGCTCCTCGACTACCCTCCAACGGCCGACAAGGTCGACGAGTGGAGGGCCACTATCCAGAGCCTCATCGGCTTTGCCAACGGCGACACTCCGTGGCAACCAACGCCATCGTTGCCGCGGCGAGACGACAAGGCACGAGCCGGTGGCGACGAGACTATCGGAGGTGCAACCACCGTGCACTCTCCGCCAAGAAGGCCAAGGTCGCCGACTCATCGGATCCACCTCGACAGCGACTCCACTGCGTCGTCCGGATCCATGAGCTCGCCGCGATCAGCGCCAAGTTCTTCATGAGCGACAACAAGAGGACGCTCGAACTCGCATCGGCGCCGAAAGAAGCGCGACGTCAATCCGACAAGCGCTGGGCCTTCTGTTGACATGACATGCAGCGCCCGGAGGCTGTGCAACTTACCGTGCGTGGTAGGTTGCCCTGCATTCACTCATGAGCTGCGGCGAGTCCGGTGGCCCAGCGAAAAACTTCAAACCAGACGTGCGGAGAAGTATGATGGCGGGGCGCATCCGTCGGAGTTCCTCGGCATCTACACCATCGCGGTGCGAGCTGCGGGGACGGGACAACAAGATCCTCGCCAACTACTTCTGCTGCTCGTGCTCAAGCCCAACGTCGATCTTGGCTCATGCACTTGCCGGACAGCTCCATATCCTCTTGGGCAGATCTGTGCCATCGGTTTGTTGGCGCCTTCACGGTGGCCACAAACCTCATGGCCAAGAGAGTGACCTTCACTTGCTCGCCCAAAAGGAAGGAGAGTCCTGCGCAAGTTCATTCAGAGGTTCACCGTGTGCACTACAACATCGAGACGTCCACCCCGCCGCGATGATCAACGCATTTCATCGAATGTGCGGAACCGCAGGATGAGGAGGAGATGGCGATGTGCAAAGTCAAGGACGTCGATGAGCTGTACGCCTTGGCCGACAAGTGTACGCTAGAGGAAGGGAGGAGACTCCTCAGAGAGAATCTGAAGCAGGATCGGCGATGATGACACCGCCCGGCAAAGAAGGGCGTGGCGAGGCAACAGGAAAAAGAAGGCTAGAGAAGTGCTAGATGTTGAGCAGTCCGACAATGGAGGTGGCGACAAGAACGCCAAGGCTGGTGTCTCCGGCAAGGAGGTTGCCGCTGACGCCAACCACCAGTCGGTGGCGGCCGCCGACAAGCAGGACAGCTCCGGCAAGCGATGCGCAAGATCCACCGCACCAAGGGCCACGACCTCCAGAGCTGCAAGAAAGTCGAGCAGCTTGTCGAACAATGAGAGCCGAGTACGAAGCGGCGCGACAAGGAGAAGGCCTGTGAAGGTCTTTGGGGAGCAAGCAAGAAACGCCCCGGCCGGGAGGACGCCACGGCAAAGTCAAGCGGCGACAAGGGGATCGACCTCCCGGCGCGACAAGGACGAAGATGATGATGACGACGAAGATATGGAGGACGACGACGCCGATGAGCAGGAGTTTCGAGAAAGCCACAGAGGTTCTCTGCGTTGGCGGAGGTGCTTCCTGCATACCTCCACCGCCAACTCAAGCAATGTCTGCGGGAGGTCAATGCAGCGGAACCATCCGTAGAGTCGCGCAAGCCTCACGAAGTGGTCCAAGACGCCTATCATTTTTGATATTGAGGACCACCACGATCGCATAACTGCGGTCGGGTGCTTGCCGATGTTGGTCTCTCCAACCATCCGCAACCTCAAGGTCACAAAATGTTAGTTGACGGCGGGCCGGCTTGAATCGATCTCCTCCGCGGTGCTCGAAGCTTCAAATCCTCGACAATGAGCTCGAAGAGACCGGAACCTTCCAAGGAATCAATCCGGGAAGGAGCAAGCGAAGGGAAGATTACGTTGCGGTCACATTTGGCAGCGAGCTGAACTTCAGGCCGAGAGGGTTACATTTGGCGTTGCCGATTTCCCATTGCCTTACAATGGGATACTTGGCCGTCAAAGACTCGCCAAGTTCATGGCAGCCTCTCACTACGCTTACAACCTACTCAAGATGCCAGGCCCGATAAGCGTCATCTCTGTCCATGGCGACAAGAAGGATGCCCTTATCTGTGCCGACAAGATCTACCGGGATGCAGCAGCCGTGACAGACTGCCCAACACTTGAGAAGACCAAGTCCAAGTCCGGTAAGGGCTCTGATGCTCACTCCGGCAAGCGCACCTCTTCGGAGTGCTGCGCTACCGTCGAGGACGCACCATCGAGCTCCACCGGCAAGTGCAAGAAGATGGTGGCTCCGCCGAAGACCAAGAAGGTGCCCGCCAAGGAGGACAATGGCGGTGGTACCTTCACCATCGGTGCCTCTCGACCCCAAATAGGAAGGCGCGCTCGTTGCTTTCCTGCTGGGCGAATGTCGGCGTGTTTGCATGGCAACCGTCGATATCCCCGTGTTCCTGGAAAGTGATTGAGCACCGCTGGCCGTTTGTCCTCATGTGACCCGTCAAGCAAAAAGTCGAAGCAAGCGGTGGGCGCCAAGAATTCATAGCGTAAGAGATCAAGAAACTGGAAGCAAGGCCTTGTCAGAGGAGTGCTCCATCCTACGTGGTTGGCCAATCCCGTAGTCGTGCGCAAAGCAAATGGGAAATGGAGACTTTGTATTGACTTCACGGATGTTAATAAAGCTTGTCCCAAAGATCCGTTTCCCTTGCCGCGCATCAACCAGATTGTTGACTCCACGGCTGGATGTGATTTGCTTTCGTTTCTTGATGCATACTCAGGATACCATCAGATCTTCATGGCTGAAGAAGATGAAGAGAAGACCGCATTCATCACACCATGTGGCACATACTGTTTCATACGGATGCCTTTCGGTTTGAAGAATGCTGGTTCAACATTTGCAAGGGTAGTCCATGACGCTTTTGAGCCGCAGATGCACAGAAATGTAGAAGCCTACATGGATGACATAGTGGTCAAAAAAGGACAAAGCAACTCTGGTTCAAGATTTGGACGAGACCTTTGCAAATCTCTGCAAGATTAACCTCAAGCTCAACCCCGAGAAGTGCGTGTTTGGAGTCCCTTCCGGCAAGCTTCTCGGGTTCTTCGTGTCTCAGCGGCGGATTGAAGCTAATCCCGACAAGATCAAGGCCATTGAGCAGATTGAAGCACCAAAGCGCGTCAAGGATGTACGAAGACTTGCCGGTTGCGTGGCTGCTCTCAGCAGGTTTATTTCTAGGTTCTGCTGAGTGCGCCTGCCATTTTCAAGATTTTGAAAAAGGCAGGTCGATAAAATGGACTCGAAGCGGAGGCTGCGGCTGCAGGACTTGAAGAGATACATCCTCCACTCCAACACTTGTCGCACCTAGCCCACAAGAGAAGTTGCTGCTATATATAGCGGCAACCAATCAAGTGGTTAGTGCTGCGTTAGTGGCGGAGAGGGAGGCGGATGATGAGCCAGCAACCACGACAAACACATCCAGCGACAAGCAGGGGGCTTCGCCGACAAGCTCTGGTCCCGACAAGGATGAGTACGCTGCAGACACCGTGAGCAGATGCGAAAAGGATGGTGCAGCGCCGATCTACTTTGTCGGTTCCCTTCTGAGGGGCTAGGTCAAGGTACTACGGTGTGCAAAATTGCTTTTCGGCCTCCTCATGGCCTCGAGAAAGCTGCGCCATTACTTCCAAGCACATGAGATCACAGCTTGTCACTCGCTTTCATTGAAGAGGATACTGCGAGAATCCGTGGCGGCAGGCGAGATTGTCGAGTGGGCCTTTGGAGCTGTCAAGCTTTGGTCTCAAGTTTGAAAGCACATCAACTATCCAAAGCGAGCCTTGGCAGAATTCATAGCGAGAATGGACACCAACGCCAGATGAAGAGATTCCGGAGACGAGCATCCCGTCAAAGAAGCAAGCAAAGAGTGGTCGATGTACTTTGATGGTGCCTTCTCGCCGCAAAGCGCCCGGTCTTGCGGCGATGCTTATCGCACCCACCGGAGAGCACCTCAAGTCGTCGTCGGATGCACTTTCCCAAGGAGCAAGCGACAAACAATACTGCAGAGTATGAAGGTTTGCTTGCCGGTCTCGTGGATCATGATGGACCTTGGATCAAGAAGCTTATTGTCGGGGTGACTCGCAACTCGTCGTCCGCCAAGTCAACAAAGATTACCAGAGTCCATTGATGGAAGCCTACGTCGATGAAGTGAGGAATTTGGAAGAGCACTTTGACGGCACCGCAAATGGAACATGTTCCAAGAGCTCGTAATGATATTGCAGATGGCTCGTCAAAGTGCGCCGTGACTCAAGCTACCTGTGGAACCAGGATCTTTGTGCTCAAGCTGACTCAACCAACCGTAACGCCATCAACAGGACAAGGCAATAAGAGGAAGTTGGCCTCTGGTGATTACTTTCCGACAAAGCTTCCCGAAGCCATCGTTGCAAAGGTCCCCAAGATCAACACCAACAAGAAGTCTTTGAGGAGCGATGCGCTCCGGCTGCACCCTGTGGTTTGTTTCGTTGAAGCAGACGCGTCCGACAAGTCTTGCTCCGGCAAGCTTGTCGGGGAGCATCATGCTCCGGCAGTGCCGCAGGTCCTCGCCGTGGAAGCCGATGTTCCCGCAGCAGCAGATGTGCCTTTAGTCCTTGTTGTCGAGCCACAAGCTCCAAAGATGGGCGCAGCAGATTGTCCATTTCCTTCAGATAGGAGAACTTCCGAAGAGCAGGAAGAAGCGGAAAGAGTAGCGGCGATCAAGTATGTACCGGTTTGTCGACTGACATCGCATGCGAGAAGAAGACTCAACGGTGTGAAATTGAAGTGTATTCCGGGGAAGATGGACATAAGCTGTTGGCGAAGATACATGGAGGCATATGTGGTCACCACATTGGCGCAAGAGCACTTGCCGCAAAGCTTTCCGGCAAGGTTTCTTTTGGCCGACAGCCCTCCGGTGATGCAAGCGCACAAGTAACCAAGTGTGAAGCGTGCGGTTCCATTCCAAGCAGATACACCAGCCGGCTCAAGCTCTCCAAACGATCCCTTTATCCTGGCCATTTTCGGTCTGGGGCTCGACATCCTCGGCCCCTTCCCCGAAGCTGTCGGGGCTTTGAGTACTTGTATGCGTCGCCATCGACAAGTTCACAAAGTGGCCGGAAGTGGAAGCGATGAGGAAGGTGACAAGATCGGCGATCAAGTTCTTCAGGTCGATTGTTTGCCGTTTCGGAATCCCTAACAGGATCATCACCGACAACAGCACACAATTTATGAGTCGCACCTTCATGCAGTACGTCCAAGACCTTGGCGCCAAGGTCTGCTTCGCTTCTGTTGCTCACCCGAGAAGCAACGGTCAAGCAGAGAGGGCAAACGCTGAAGTGCTGCGGGCTCAAGACCAGGACTTTCGACAGGCTGCACAAGTGCGGAAGAAAGCGGATCGAGGAGCTGCCGGTGGTTCTTTGGTCGATCGTAACGACGCCAAATCGAGCCATCGGCGGGCACCCTTTGCTCTAGTCTATGGAGCAGAGGCAGTTCTCCCCATGGAACTCGTATACGGATCGCCTCGAGTACTCGCTTATGATGAGCTTGAGCAAGAGCAGCTGCGACAAGATGACGCGCTGCTCCTCGAGGAGGATCGTCTTCAGGCCGCTGTGCGAGCCGCTTCTGACAAGCCTGCGTCGCTACCATAGCCGCAGGGTTAGTGCCATAAGTCTCGAGGAAGGCGACCTTGTTCTTCGCTGCGTTCAGTCCGCCAAGAATTCAAACAAGTTGGCCTTGAAGTGGGAAGGCCCTTATCGGGTGAAACGAGTCACTAGGCCTGGCGCTGTCCGCCTTGAGACCGAAGATGGCATTCCGGTGAGCAACTCCTAGAACATCGAGCATCTTCGTAAGTTTTACCCATAGGGCGCGGTTGTCGGAATCCGTTCCGCCAACCACCTTTTGTACAAGTCTTGCCGCTGTTGCATGTAATCCTTCGTACAAAGCCGGGCGCAGAACCCGTGCATCAAGAAAGCTCATGTGTTGCGCGCGACTTGTCAAGTTCATGCTTTCATCGTTTTATTGCATGTTTTGGCTAACACTTTGTGCAGCAACCATACCCGTAAGCAGAATCGAGCCACTGGGCTCCATAACGTTATTTCCTCTTCTTTTCTTTTCTCAAAGAAAGAAGCCCCCTCGACACAAGTTAACCAGGGGAGGAGGAGATAATACTATGGACCAGCACCGCCGAGGAAGTTTCACCTCATCGGGAAGCAAGAGATGAAAAGCTAAGTTGCCAAAGTTTGAGCAATCAATTTTAAATTTTCGTTATCTTCCTCGAACGATAGTACTTTGTATGGAAAACCTGTCGCAGAGGAACCAAATCGTGGATCGGTCGCGCCCTTACTTTGTTTCGAGTCCGCTCAACAACTTAAGTGAGCTGCGGCTAGTCCGCGACAAGGTTGCTTGTCGGTGGCGACCCGCCAAAGAAGCTGCTGAAGTTCCGACTTTTCGGCGCTCGCGGCAAGGGTGCTGCACCGCAAGTTTCCTGAAAAGCGAGGGGCAATAACATACAAAGGAAGAAATCAAATAGAGGAAATAACATTGCATTGATCGATTCACCTAAGATAGAGTATATTATAGAATAACTTGTCGCTGATCTAACAAAGTTTTCTAAACATGATCGGCAGCGACAAGGAAAGATAAGGTTGGCGGCCTAGTCCACGCGGTCGCCCTCGATCCGCTTGATCTTGTTCACCTTGTCCACAATGGGTGCGACAAGGGCTTTGAGCTCCTCCACGTTGGCTTCGGACGGCAAGGATCCGAGGGGCCTGTTAAGGTTGAGGCCCGGGTTGCGGAAGGCCACCTTCATCAACACCTTCTCGAGGGCCCCTGCACAAACTCCGGGCGAGATTCCTCGGCAAGCTGCTTGGACCTCCTCCCGAGTCGCCGGAGGCCCGCCACCACGCCTTTGAAGAATAGTCTAAGCTTGACGCTGGGTTGGAGATGCTCGTGAGGAGAATGCATAAGGTCCGCCATCCCAGCTCCATCAGGTCGTTGTGGATGTCGGCAGCGGTGTCCACAAGACCTTCGGTCCAGTGCTCCACGCTCTCCCTCAAGGTGTTCTGGACGGAGGCAACATTCGCCAGCAGCTCCTCCTTGGCCTTGATCGCCTCCAACAAGCCCACCTCCCGCTCTTTGGCACCATCCAACGTCTGCGTCAGAGTGGTCAGTTTCAGCTCCAGATCCGCCTTGGAGTCCTTGGCGACGTCGAGATCCTTGGACCTGTCAGCGAGACGGACCTGCAGCTCGCCCAGCGTGTAGGCGTCCTTCTCGCGCTCACGCTTGAGCACGGCAAACTCTTTGCCGCTCTTCTTGAGGGTGGCCTCCAGCTGTGCCACCTTCGCCTTCAGCTCTTCCTTGGCGGCCTCGGCGGCTGCGGCAACATCCTTCGCTTCCTGAAGCGCCCCGCCAAGTGACTCCTCACGCGCGGCAAGGTCCTCCTCGTGGCTGTCCAAGTTGACCTTCCGCTGCGCCAACTCGCTTTCCTGCGCGGCGAGCTTCTCGGCAGCCAGCCGCTGCTCCTCATCACCGCGGCCTTCTCAAGGATGAAGGCCGTGCGCTCTTCATGAAGTTGCCCCAGCGCTTCCGCCACGTCGCGGAAGGCTTCTTTGTTGGCGCTCGAGCTCCTCGGCGCTTCTCCATGTCCGCTCCGCCCTCGCGACAAGGGCTTCCGGGTCTCTAACTTGGCTCGACAGGTGCGGTAGAGAGACAACAACTTCTTCAAAGAATGCTCCTCCTCGGACTTCGCTGCTTCTTGCTGTACGCATCCACCAGCGTCAGCCCAGCGGACGCGAGTAGCTCGCTGTCGAAGGTCTCGCCCTCGACCGGCGCCCTGGAACTCGGTTCCCAAGGGAGTTTGATGAAGACGCCTTCGCCGGCCTTCAGGTAGGCGCCGGGCTGGGGCTCTCGAACTGGCCTTGGCGGCGGGGAATCTTTGTCGGTGTGGCGCTTGCCGCTCCTGCTGACCTCGGGGCCGTCGATCTGACCGCCCGACCCCTCGCCCGGCCTCTGCATCGGCAGCCTCGGTGGCCTCCTCGCCAACAGGCTCGTCGGCGGCCTCTTCTTCCACGACGATGACCTCTTCTTCCTCGTGGCGGCCTCGTCGGTGTTGCAGCGCGTTCCTCCTCGCCCGGCCTCGACCTCCATTGGAGTCTGCGCTGAGACGAAGAAGGGGAGTCAAGCAGATGTTCAAAAGGAAAAACAAAAGAAAGCAAGCCCAAGGGAAAATTCCATGTAAGGGAGCTACACGCACGGGATCCGCAGCCGTGGCCTCGACCACCGGAGGGTCGGCTGGCGCCGCCCTTGCCGGGTAGCCTCCCTTGCGGAGTGGCCTCCCTTGTCGGGGTGGCCTCCCTTGTCGGAGGGAGCTCCCTTGCCGGGAGTTCTCCCTTGGCGGCGAGGTGACAGCCAGGTGGTCTCGGAGGCGGCCCGAGCCCTCCCGATGAGGCTGCCCGCTCCTACACAAACAAACAATCGAGAAATCAACGAAGAAAGGGCACCCCTGCACACCTAGTAGTAAGGAGAAAACTGCACACTTACTCTGGGGGCTGTCTGGGGCTGCCTGGGAGCAGTTGCCGGGTCCGACAAGGCGGTCTCGGGCGCGTCCCCCGTCGCCACGGGAGAATCGTCCTCAACAACGACCGTCGGGATCTTGGCCCTCTTCGCCGCTCTCTGGGCAGCGTCCTGAAAAGGAAAGAGTCCAGAACAAAGCAAATCAGATTCAAGATGAAGCAATAAAAATTGAAGAAATACAAGCACAATCGCGAGAAGCTTACTCTTCGCCTTCCTCCTCGGAGCTGGCGGAGAAGTCAAACTCGGCCCGCCTCCGGTGCGATGAGGCGGGAGTGGGCTCTCTTGGCCGCTTAAGCGGAGGCGTCGTGGCGGCTCGAGAAGATTCCACCCCAGTTGTCGCTGCAGTTTGGGGCGCCTCGCTGCAACCTCGCTGCGGTGGAAGCGCGTCGGCAGCGCTTCTTCTGTGGGCCTGTCTGCCGCCCCGACTCGTCTCCAACCCTGCGGAGACGCCTCCTCGGCTGAGCCGGGAGCTCCGCTGGCGGCAAGTCGCTTGGCGGAGGAGAAGAAGCGCCCTCGGCGGGTCCACTCGACCCGGCCTCGGTCCCGACAAGCTCGTCCTCGTCGGCGACCTCCCCCCGCTCGGCAAGGCTTGCCGCCTTCGCCGCCTCCGCCTCCTCCACGATGAACCCGAAGGCTCCGGTGGCGGCCAGCTGCCGCCTCCTCCACTGGTGGCAATCCGTGCCATCTCACCTTTCGGTGGTGTCTCGGGTGAGCCTCTTACGCTTTCGTCGGGCGGATCGGCACCTCTTGCAAGTCATCGAAGAATTGCTGCACGACCTCGTCGGGGGCTCCTGCCAGTCGGGGCGATCCGTGGAGTCGCACAGTGGCATCATGGCGCTGGATGCGGTCGAGCGCCGAAGTTGTTGCACAACGGGGCGACCCCGCGGCAACCTGAACCACTCGGGATGTTCGGTGCGTTCTTGAACAGCTCGAGCATACCGAATCCAGCTCCATGACGGTGAAGTTCCAATTCAGGCCCGGCGCAGCCTCATGATGTCCACCGCATTCTGGAACTCCCAAGCAGGCCTCCTCCTTTCCTGCAAGGGAAGCGTCTGGCGGCGAATGAAGTCCGCGCCTAACTGCTTCCCATCACAACCCGCAAGCCCGAGGCGCAGAATCTGGTCACGACTATCTTCACCGCATCCTCCGGCGCCAAGTTACTCCAATCCTTGCTGCGCAATTGGGGTTTGGCGCTGGCGGTGAAGGGCTGTGGGTTCTCCTCCACGACCAGCACCGATTGGCTCTCCTCCTCCCACTTGTTCGAATTCCCCTCTAGCTAGGCCTCCTTCTTGCCGATCCTAGAGACCTGTGCTATTCCTCCCAAGCAAGTGGCTCTCCTCTCGACGCTGGGAACAAAGAAATGGCGGAAGAGTGCCACGTTCGGTGGACCCGACAAAGTTTTCGCACAAATGTAAAACGGCCATGGCAAGATGGCGTTGGGGGTGAAATCAAGGAGGTGGAGGCCAAAGGTGTTCATTATGTCGCAAAAGAACTCGGAAAACGGCGGGCAAAGACCACAATAGAAGAACAGGCGAAGAAAGGGTACCTGTTGGGGCCAGATCAGCGGCGGAGGCGGGGAGCACCCTCGTGCGCTGGATGCGCACGAGTCTCCGTCGACAGAAAAGGTAGAAGACGTCCTGCAGCTCCAGCGCCGAGCTGCGGGGGAAGACCCGCTCCTTGCAGCGCCATGAGCTGCGCCTGGCTCGGCCGACTTGACGCCCTTCTCCTTATCGGCTTTGAGCCATGGCGAGGGGGCGGAGGAGGTCGACGGCGGTGAGTGTGCTTGCGACGAAAGGGGGGCGGGGCGCTGCTCTCTTCGCACCGGAGAAGAAGAAGGGAAAGGCGGTGGTTTCTTGACAAGACAGCAATGGCAGGGGTGGTCGGCCCGCCTCTGTTTCCTCCGCTTATAAGGGGGAGGAGGGGGCGGACGTTCCGCTTATATTAATAAAGAACCCCCCACGACCGCGCCCACGATCTCTCGCACGACGCCACGTCCGGTGCGTGCCGTTAGTGGAGATCGTGGTGGGTCCGGCGAGATGCGGCGTGGTCGAGGCCACGCGTGTCCGTCTGCGATTCTGGGCCTGGCCCGACAAGCGCTTCGGCACCGTGTGCGGCCCAGGCCGGGGGCTCCTGTCGGTGTACTAGAGTAGGGGTACCCTAGTATCCCGTACTGCGTGCCTGCAGACGATTGCAGCACCAGCGGCAAGGTTTGCCTCGTCACCGCCTAATCTCCTCCGTGGCTCCCTTGGAGCCATTCAAGAACAAAGTATTAGATTGAGAAGACAAGGTCCCGACAAGAGGAGCTTGTCGGGAAGGCCACTCGTGCACGCAGAAGACAAGGCCCGGCAAGAGGAGCTTGCCGGGAAGGCTCGGCGCGACAAGTCTCCGGCGCGACAAGGATTCGGCGTGACAAGGCGCTTGCCGCTGCATGCAACTTCTCTCCGCTCTCGCTCCAGCTCACCCAATGACGTGTCGCCATGGGACCGTTCCATGGGCACGTGTCGGCGGCTGTGCAGCACCAGCGGAGAGCAGCGATAAGCGGCGCTGACAGGCTCGCCATCGTGGCGGCGGAGGCGCACTGACGGCCTCTGTTACACTGTGTGGGCGACAACGACGGGCATTTATTGCTTTTGTCCCTTGCCGTCAGAGTTAGGTATTTTGCACTGTACACTGTTCAAGTAGGTGTACCAACTCCTGTTTTTACGTTTGTACCCCCGCCTATGTTGCCACCTGTCGGAGACCCCTTGAGCGTATAAAAGGAGGCCCGAGTGCAACGTAGAAAGGGTTGGGTTCGCGTTTTTCGCAAGGTTCGGTTCGGTTCGGTTCCGCGGGTTCCGCAGTAGGGGTTGGTTCGATTCATTCGACTGGCCGTAGACTAGACACACTCACGCTAGGTTTTGTAGCTCGCATTGCTCCCTAGCAAGAACACAATAGATCAAACAAGCAGCAGTAGGAGTTTTATCTCTCCGGAGAGCTCCGAAGCTGGGTAAACCGCCCGTGTGCATCGCCTCGATCCGCTCTTCGTGCGATCTCCGCCCCCCTCCGAACCACAAGGGGCCTGGTCCGCCGGCCCCATAGGTGTTCGTGGGTACGATCAGCCTCCCCGACACCCCGTTGGAATATCCAAGCCAAGTTCTATAATGAAAAATTCCCACTAGTATATGAAAGTGACAAAATAAGAGACTCTCTATCATGAAGATCATGGTGCTACTTTGAAGCACAAGTGTGGAAAAAGGATAGTAATATTGCCCCTTCTCTCTTTTTCTCTCTTTTTTTCCTCTTTTTTTCTTTCTTTTTTTCTCTTTTTTTCTTTCTTTTTTTCTTGGCTTCTTTGGCCTCTTTTTTTCTTTTCTCTTTTTTCTTCATTTCCTCACATGGGACAATGCTCTAATAATAATGATCATCACACTTCTATTTAATTACAACTCAAAAAATTACAACTCAATGCTTAGAACAAAATATGACTCTATGTGAATGCCTCCGGCGGTGTACCGGGATGTGCAATGAATCAAGAGTGACATGTATGAAAGAATTATGAAAGGTGCCTCTTCGATGATGCTTGAGTAGTTCTTTGTAGACCTTCGGGTCCATAGTTAGTAGCTAGATGGCTTCCTCTCTCTCGTTTGATTCTCAATACAATGGTCTTTTGGAGATCCATATGATATAACTCTTTTTGCGGTGTGTTTGTTGGGATCGGATGAACTTTGAGTTTATGATCAGATCTATCTTTTTATATCCATGAAAGTTATTTGAGTTTCTTTGATCTCTTATATGCATGATTGCTTATAGCCTCGTATTTCTTCTCCGATATTTGGGTTTTGTTTGCCAACTTGATTTATTTATCTTGCAATGGGAAGATGTGCTTTGTAGTGGGTTCGATCTTACGGTGCTTGATCCCGATGTAAGGGGAACCGACACGTATGTATCATTGCTACTAAGGATAAAACGATGGGGTCTATTTCTACATAAATAGATCTTGTCTACATCATGTCATCGTTCTTATTGCATTACTCCGTTTCTACATGAACTTAATACAGTATATGCATGATGGATAGCGGTCGATGTGTGGAGTAATAGTAGTAGATGCAGGCAGGAGTCGATCTACTAATCTTGGACGTGATGCCTATGTAATGATCATTGCTTGGATATCATCATGATTATTTGGAGTTCTATCAATTTCCCAACAATAATTTGTTTACCCACGGAAACCTACGGCCCCGGGTCTCTTTGTGATATTATTTGCCTTTGCGATCTATTTTATTTGCCATTTATTTTTAGATCTATTAAACCAAAAACACAAAAATACATTGCTGCAATTTATTCTCATTTATTTTATTTGGCATTCGATCTATCAATCTACTACAATTTATTCACGTCCGTTTGCCTATCTTGTGCGCTGCTACCCGAAAGGGATTGACAACCCCTTTTACACGTCGGGTTGCGAGTATTTGTTATTTGTGTGCAGGTGCCGTTTATGTTGTGTTGCTTGGTTCTCCTACTGGTTCGATAACCTTCGTTTCATCAATGAGGGAAATACCTACCATCGCTGTGCTGCATCATCCCTTCCTCTTTGGGGAAATACCGACGTAGCTTCAAGCCGCATCAAAAGGAATTTCTGGCGCCGTTGCGAGGGAGGATCTTCAACATATACCAGGTTCCTAATCACAAATCTCATCTCCTCGCAATTTACATTATTTTCCATTTGCCTCTCATTTTCCTCTTCCCCACTTCACAAAAATTTGCTATTTTATTCGCCCTCTTTTTCGTTCGCCGTTTTCTCGTCAGATCTATCCTTTGCTTGCAGTCATGAGTGATTTCTGTATGGCACCAACAGATGATGGCCTAACTCCTAAGATTGGATGTACGGGCAATTTGGATGCTAAAACTTTTATCTTGGGGCAAGGGAATGTTATGGGAAAAGAACGTATCCAAGAATTATTCAATTGTGTTGGAAATTTAAGTCTTGATGATGCTCCTATACTTAGGACTACCAGATCTTATGCGGATGCTATTTCAGTGCTAGTTCTAAAACTTGAAAGCAAATTTATCCGTACTCATCCTACTTTGCAAAGATTGTTTTTTGAGCTTCCAGTCATAAAGAACCCTAAAGCTAAAAAGTTGGCCACTCTCGTTCTTATGAATGAATCTGACTACATAATACGGGAAGCTAGGGAAATCTTTGACTTTTATGGTATGAATCGTGAAGCCCGTGATAGACGAAATTCTTTACAATAGTGATTATGCATTAAGACATTTTCTTGGGGATAATAAAATCTTTGATGAGAATCTTAAAAAGGAAGTCCCTATTCTAGATATAATCCAACAAGTTTTCAATAATGTTAATCAACATTACTCTTGGATTGTTGCGAAAATAAATGCGGTTATGATAATGGGCAACTTAATAGTGCTAAGGTTTCGATGGACATTATGTTTTATGTTGTTTTTACAAAACCCAATGATGAAACCACTTCTAAAAAATTAAGAAGAAGGATGACAAAACTTAGATCATTTCTTTATGCCTAGCTAAGGGCGTAAAACGATAGCGCTTGTTGGGAGGCAACCCAATGAATAACAAAAAAAATTGCTTTTGCTTTCTGTTCTTGAGTGTTAGCAAAATCATGCTACTGTTATGATTGTGTTTTTTTGTTTTAATTAGTGTTTGAGCCAAGTAAAGCCTTTAGGATCTTCTTGGGTGATAGTTGTTTGATCTTGCTGAAAAACAAAAACTTTTGCACTCACGAAAATAATTTTCATAAATCACAAAAACGTGCCTTTGCTCTGTTTCTTTTTGAAGAAGATATACAAATTGTTCAGGTCGTCCTAATTTTTCAGAATTGTTGGAGTTACAGAAATATTTGAAATAGTCAGATTACTGCAGACTATTTTGTTTTTGACAGATTCTGTTTTCTTTGCGTTGTGTGCTTGTTTTGATGATTCTATGGTTTTCTTTGATGAGTTTTTCCCATAGAAAAGTTGGAATACAGTAGATAGAATGCAAGAACAAATATGAATTGGTTTGCTACAGTACTTATAGTAGTGATTTTCTTTCTTATACTAACGGATCTCATGAAAGTTTTGTTGGAGTTTTGTGTGATTGAAGTTTTCAAGTTTTGGGTTATCTTACGATGGATGAAGGAATGAGGAGTAAGAAGAGCCGAAGCTTGGGGATGCCCCGGCATCCCAAGCTATTATCCAAAGAGAGCAAGCAACTAAGCTTGGGGATGCCCCGAGTGGCATCCCCTCTTTCTTCTAACAACCATCGGTATTTTACTCGAAGCTATATTTTTATTCGTCACATACTATGTGTTTTTCTTGGAGCGTATTGTATGATATGAGTCTTTGCTTGTTTTGTTTTGTGTTTTTAGTGTTGATTCCTTGCTGGACACACCTATTTGAGAGAGCCAAAATTATGCCATGACTTGTTAGAATTGCTCTCTATGCTTCACTTAAATATTTATGAGC
Organism: Aegilops bicornis; assembly: GCA_021605145.1. Classification (NCBI taxonomy): domain Eukaryota; kingdom Viridiplantae; phylum Streptophyta; class Magnoliopsida; order Poales; family Poaceae; genus Aegilops; species Aegilops bicornis. Next base: position 210,566,351 of record CM038674.1, read on the forward strand.
TATGGATTTGCTCTAGTGCTTCACTTATATCTTTTTTAGCACGGTGTGCTTTAATATTTTTGAAGAAATGCTCTCTTGCTTCACTTAGATCTATTTGAGAGTTAGTAAAGTTTTTAAGAAATTCTGTCTTGCTTCACTTAAATTAATTTGAGAGAAAGAAAGATTATGCTCATGATCTTCACTTATATTTGTTTGAGCTTTTCAAAAGGAACACATGAAAATTAGTTCCAAAGTGATAGATATCCAAGAAGGATATAATAAAAACTTTCATGAAGATCATTGGACAAAACAAACTTGATCCTTAGTAATAGTTTTAAGATATGATGGTGTGATATGTGAGTCATCTTGATGAGTAATTATGCTTTAGTAAGAATATTGGTGTTAAGGTTTGTGATTCCCTATGCAAGCATGAAAGTCAATAGTTATGCAATGAAATTATGTGTGGTGCATTATTCGGTGTTAATTATGCTTAATGCTCGCTTATGAGATTATTCGTTTCTTGGTTGGTCGCTTCTCAATCTTTTGCTAGCCTTCATTTTGCACTAAGTATGATCACTACTTGTGCACCTAAAAACCTTTAAACCAGTTTTGCCACATGAGTCCACTATATCTACCTATATGCGGTATTATTTTGCCGTTCTAAGCAAATTTGTATATGCCATCTCTAATTTTCAAAATAAACTTCTCTTTTATGTGTTCGCACCGCTCGCGAAGCGGTGAGGGGTGGCTAATATTTTCCATGCTAGATGTGTTATTCTCACGATGAGTGTTTATTCACTTGCCATTGCACGAGAGTAAGGCAAAGGTATTAGGGATGCCCAGTCTCGAAATGAAAAATGAATTTACTTTATGTTGTCAAATAATAAATTCCTTGGAAAGTGTTGGTATGGAAGGCACCCGTGGATACGGTTAGCCATGGAAAGTGAAAGTATGGTGGAAAAAGGAATAAACATTAATTTCTGTTTGGGAACCGCCTATGATATATCTAGCATGGAAAGTGTTGGGAAGTCTAAGTCGTTTTCGTTGGTGGGAAAGGCACACCTCCCAAAATGTTTTTATCTCTAAGTTTTTCACTTTGAGCTCTGGCACCTCTACAAGTCCCTACTTCCCTCCCTTGAAGGGCCTTTCTTTTACTTTATGCAATTTTTATTTTTAATTTGAGTCTCCATCTTCTCTTATAAAAGCACCAACTAGGAGGCATTATGATCGTACTTGAGTATTGGGTGTAGTTAATATGTGAATGTGTTTCATGAATGGATCAATGATTGAGCATGATGGGCTAGGGATAACTTATTTTAGCGTTGATATTTTGAAAGACATGGTTGCTTGTTGATATGCTTGAGTATTTAAGTCTCATGTCAAAACTAGACTATTGCTTTGAACAACGTAAATGTCCAAATGTCCATGCTATAAAGAAAAGAATATGAGATGACATGTTAGGCAACATTCCACATCAAAAATTCTATTTCTATCATTTACCTACTCGAGGACGAGCAGGAATTAAGCTTGGGGATGCTGATACGTCTCCAACGTATCTATAATTTTTTTTGTTCCATGCTGTTATATTATCAATCTTGGATGTTTTATAATCATTTTATATCATTTTTTGGTACTAACCTATTGACATAGTGCCAAGTGCCAGTTGCTATTTTTTTGCATGTTTTTTACATCGCAGGAAATCAATACCAAACAGAGTCCAAACGCAGCGAAACTTTTTGGAGATTTTTTTGGACCAGAAGACAACCAATGGGCCGAAGAAGCACCTGGGGGCTGCTCTGAGGGGAGCACAACCCACCAAGGTGCGCCTGGAGGCCCATGCGCGCTCTGGTGGGTTGTGCCCACCTCGGGTGCCCCTCGGACCGCCTCTTTACTCTATAAACACCCCAATATTCCAGAAACCCTAGGGGAGTCGACGAAAATCAATTCCAGCCGCCACAGAGGCCAGAACCACCAGATCCAATCTAGACACCATCATGGAGGGGTTCACCACTTCCATTGGTGCCTCTCCGATGATGCGTGAGTAGTTCTTTGTAGACCTTCGGGTCCGTAGTTAGTATCTAGATGGCTTCCTCTCTCTCGTTTGATTCTCAATACAATGATCTCTTGGAGATCCATATGATGTAACTCTTTTTGCGGTTTGTTTGTTGGGATCGGATGAACTTTGAGTTTATGATCAGATCTATCTTTTTATATCCATGAAAGTTATTTGAGTTACTTTGATCTCTTATATGCATGATTGCTTATAGCCTCGTATTTCTTCTCCGATATTTGGTTTTTTTTGGCCAACTTGATCTATTTATCTTGCAATGGGAAGAGGTGCTTTGTAGTGGGTTTGATCTTATGGTGCTTGATCCCAGTGACAGAAGGGGAACCGACACGTATGAATTGTTGCTACTAAGGATAAAACGATGGGGTCTATTTCTACATAAATAGATCTTGTCTACATCATGTCATCGTTCTTATTGCATTACTCCGTTTCTACATGAACTTAATACACTAGATGCATGCTGGATAGCGGTCGATGTGTGGAGTAATAGTAGTAGATGCGCATGTGAGTCGGTCTACTAATCTTGGACGTGATGTCTATGTAATGATCAATGCCTGGATATCGTCATGATTATTTGAAGTTCTATCAATTGCCCAACAATAATTTGTTTACCCACCGTTTGCTATTTTTCTTGAGAGAAGCCACTAGTGAAACCTACGGCCCCCGGGTCTCTTTCTCATATTATTTGCCTTTGCAATCTATTTTATTTGCCGTTTATTTTTAGATCTATTAAACAAAAAATACAAAAATATCTTGCTGCAATTTATTCTCATTTATTTTATTTGGCGTTCGATCTATCAATCTACTACAATTTATTCACGTCCGTTTGGCTATCTTGGGCGCCGCTACCCAAAAGGAATTGACAACCCCTTTTACACGTTGGGTTGCGAATATTTGTTATTTGTGTGCAGGTGTCGTTTACCTTGTGTTGCTTGGTTCTCCTACTGGTTCGATAACCTTGGTTTCATCACTGAGGGAAATACCTACCGTCGCTGTGCTGCATCATCCCTTCCTCTTTGGGGAAATACCGACGTAGCTTCGAGCCGCATTAGCATCCATTCAGTATCTGGTCCCGGGCAGAATTGATGTTTAGAGGGATGACGGTTGCTGGGAGCTTGAACAACTCGAAGCGACCAAGCAGTTGGTCGCACAGCCAACCATGCTCTTAAACTGATAAGTTATTGGCCAACCCTGGGAGTAGCCTCATCCTATCCACAACATGACCATATAACCAGGCGGGTCTGTCCCTTTCCTGCAACTGTGAGATGCGGCGGGGAAGAAAGTATGCTCCCACAAGTTTGATGGTTAACCCGGAAGTCCTCAAACGGGTGATCCTGTTAATTGCGGGCGCAGCCTATCCTCAGTGAGGCCTTTGGTGCTCCAATTCTTGCCGCGCTCAACACATTCCTTCCACCTTGCAAAACTCGGGGGCTTCCTTATCTTGGATCCAACACCAATCCCCTCTTCATTCGTCCCACCTCTCGCGCTGGTACCCAGTGTCGGAGTAATGAGCCACGGGTAGGCTAACCCGAGGCCCAGAACCTTTCAAGACATCGGGGCTGGCTGTGCCCCTCAAGGCACCAAGATGAAGTGCCGCCTTGTGGAGGCCGGCTGGAGGAATAGCCGGCTGCCCGTAGACGGCAGAGTCCCAGAGACCGACTTCAAGACAAGCCGACTCCTAGATGGCGGCTTCTAGAGAAGCCAACCCCTAGCAGTCGGCCCGTGGCGCCAACGAAGCCCGCGCCCTCATCAAGAAAGACAAGACAGGGAGTGGCTACAGTATAGCCTATCCCCCTCCGATCCAGGGACGGGCGTGGCCACATGCACTGCATCGGCGGAGATCTTCGCCCGGCTGCAAGACTGTTGCCACGCCACCGACATCACCACAAGCGGCGTGAGCCCTGCTCCCATGACGTTTGTCAGTGTCGGCACGACGGGCCCCACCAATCAGCGAGAGCCCGGAAGACGGCTAGAGCCCCACCAGTCGGACCCGAGGGAGGTCGGCCCCCAGCAGTCGGCCCGCCCCTTCCTCGGGACCCACGCGCCATTAACCAGACGAGACGCAGAGTGGCTACAGTAATCGCCCGCCAGGCGGCGGAGTCAGAGCCACGATCCTCGACAAGCTGCGTCATTAGAGTCACTACTGATGATCGGCGACCGACATGACCCGAGAGCGGCGTGAGGCGCCTGTTGGCCCGTGCAGAACCGGTTGGCGGTGGCCCAGCGACGGCCCCAGCAGCCGGCGGAGAAGCCGGCGGCCGAAGAGACTGACAGCCGGGCCCTACACCCGGCCGGATTACCATTGTACCCCTGGGGGTAGGCCCATATAAACCCCCCAGGGTACCCATGCAAAGGGTTCCCAACCTGTTAGAACTAGACCAACCCATAGAGAAAGGAGAGAGCTAGCCTTGCCTTCTCCTACCTCTAGCAAACAGCTCGAGGAGCACCATTGTACCACTTGAGCCTTAGTGATCATGCGGAGACCCCACAGAGCAGGACTAGGGGTGTTATCTCCTAGGAGAGCCCCGAACCTGGGTAAAGTGCGCCGGCGTTCATGTCTATGCCTTATCCCGCTTCCAGGCACCAGCGACGTTCTACTCGCTCCCACCATGATAAGCCATCCATTGGCATATGTCGCACCCAACCCCCGACATTTGGCACCCACCGTGGGGCGAGGTGCATCGTCGTCCGGAGACCTGTTCTGGACGGGAACCCTTTTCCTCCTTGAAGAGCGCAGCCAAGACGCAGACGCCAGACGGAGGAGTTCTGCGACGGCCCGACGGCTGGAGGTCGCTTCGCTGGCGAGCTGCCTCGCCGACCTTGTTGGCGAGGTTCGCCTCTCCGGAGAGCCAGCATCCTATGCGGGCAATGATGGCCCTGAGAGCCGCCTCTTCAGCCTCCTCGATCAGCTCCACGTCGCCAACGAGCCTGCTGTAGACGTGGAGTCTGTTGGCTCCACCGACCCGATGCTTGTCGATTCCGACACTGCGTCGCTTGACGCGTTCCTGAAAGCAGAAGTGCTCCCTAGGTGGTTTTGGTAATTAATGACAACATATCTCTTGTTGGACTAACACTTTTATCTAGTATGTTTCAGATAAGTTCAACAATGGAGTGGCATGGACTAAAGGATGTGGGAAATCCTTCAAGATGCTAAGGACAAAGGATTGGCTCAAGATTCAAGCTCAAGACTCTTCATTTTCCATTTTAGTTTTCCAAGATCACATTGAGTCTATAGGAAAAGCCAATACTATCAAGGAGGGATGAGGTGTTGCTTAATGAGCCTCTTGCTTCATGTGCTTAGTGATATGCTCCAAATACCCTCAACTACTTTCCCACTTCCACACATATGTCCTAAACCTAAAGTCAAACTCGTCCCCACTGATTCTTTCTATCCGGCGCCACCAAGTTTGGATGTCTTAGCCACTGCCACAAACCCTAGGCAAATCGGTCTCACCGATAGGGATCTCGGTCTCACCGAGATGGGATTGTAATCTCTCTGTGTATGTCCATTATCAAAATCGGTCTCACCGAGTTTGAGCAATCGGTAATACCGATATTACAATGCAAACTCTCTGGTTAACTTATTATCAAAATCGGTCGCACCGAGTTTGATAATCGGTCAAACCGAGTTTGCTTGACCAACTCTCTGGAAAGCTTATTACCAAAATCGGTCCCACCGAGTTTGTGTAATCGGTCTTACCGAGATTACGTTATGCCCTAACCCTAACCATATCGGTCCCACCGAGTTGCATTTCGGTCCCACCGAAAACCCTATGATCACATTATTTGCTAACTCGGCCTGACCGAAGTTTAACTATTCGTCCCACCGAGTTTGGTAGATTGTGTGTAACGGTTAGATTTTGTGTGGAGGCTATATATACCCCTCCACCTCCTCTTCATTCGTGGAGAGAGCCATCGACTGAACCTACACTTCCAACTTACCATTTCTGAGAGAGAACCACCTACTCATGTGTTGAGGCCAAGATATTCTATTCCTACCATATGAATCTTGATCTCTAGCCTTCCCCAAGTTGCTTTCCACTCAAACCTTCTGTCCACCAGATCCAAATCCTATGAGAGAGAGTTGAGTGTTGGGGAGACTATCATTTGAAGCACAAGAGCAAGGAGTTCATCATCAACACATTGTTTATTACTTCTTGGAGAGTGGTGTCTCCTAGATTGACTAGGTGTCACTTGGGAGCCTCCGACCAGATTGTGGAGTTGAACCAAGGAGTTAGTAAGGGCAAGGAGATCGCCTACTTCGTGAAGATCTACCGCTAGTGAGGCAAGTCCTTCGTGGTGACGGCCATGGTGGGATAGACAAGGTTGCTTCTTCGTGGACCCTTCATGGGTGGAGCCCTCCGTGGACTCACAAGAACTGCTACCCTTCGTGGGTTGAAGTCTCCATCAACGTGGAAGTACGATAGCACCACCTATCGGAACCACGCCAAAAACATCCATGTCTCCAATTGCATTTGAATCCTCCAATCCCTTCCCTTTACATTCTTGCAAGTTGCATGCTTTATTTTCCGCTGCTCATATACTTTTTGCATGCTTGCTTGCTACATGTTGTGAATGTTAAACTTGTGCCTAAACTCCACTCAAACTTCAAAGAAACTTAAAAACTGCAACTTTGGTACTTAGTGTCTAATCACCCCCCTCTAGACACCTCTTCTCAAGGTCCTATAGTTCCCCACCAACGTGGTGGTCTACGACAAGCCGCTTCCTCGCGCGGAGAGCGGCGAAAGCGCCGTCACGGAGGTGCTAGTCATCGGCCATAGCGAGCACTCCGGTGGAGGTGCTCATGACTCGCTCAATGCGGCACTTCAAGACATGACGGCGCCCATCCCAGAAGACGCCGACGCTGAGATGCTGGAGGCATGCTGCATCCAGCTCGTCGAGGGTGCCAAGAAGCTGGCCAACATGAGACGCCTATCGGAGGACTACCAGTGCGAGATGGACCGCGCTGTGGGCGGCACACCGGCTCTCGGTGGGCCCAGCCACCTTGGCACGGTCCGGCAACGCGGCATGGCCATCGCCAACCTGTTTGGGGTAGATCTCCCCGTCTATGCCACGCCTGCGGAAAATATCCAAGCTGCCCAGGCGGCAGCAGAAGAGCTGGATAAGTTCGAGGGCGAAGAGCGGTGCCAGATGGCGGAGCGCGTCCAGCGACTCCTCGACGCGGCTGCTAAGCAGCACGAGGCCGGTTGCCGCACTGAGGCACCTCACCGACAAAATGACGATCTGCCTCCCCGCCGAGATCAGGGCGCGACATCTCGGACGCCGACTGGTGGCGTCCGCGGAAGAAGAGACAAGGAGCCGGCTACCAGTCGCAGCCGGACTCGCATCACCATTGAGCGCGACCAAGACGGCCGCCCGAGAGAAGTGGAACGACGGGATGACTGTCCGCCTCCTCCCCCTCGCAGGGAAAGGCGCGTCTCCCTGCCGCCTTTTGAACACCCGACACTCGGCGACCGCCTTGGCCGCCGAGAGGGAGTCGGAGAGAACGATGCCTGCCACCGGATCGACCGTCTCCACCGGTCCCTGCGCTAGAAGAAGAAGACGAGCTGGGTCCACCTTGTTTTGGCCCCCGCATTCGAGACAAGCCCTTCCCCAAAGGGTTCACACTCCCAAGAGATACGCCCAAGTACACCGGCTCCGTGAAGCCGGAGGTCTGGCTGGTTGACTACTCCACGCCCGCCAAGATCGCTGAACGGCAACAAGTGCGTTCTTTGTGAAGTACGTTCCGCTCATGCTTGTGGCACGGCCGGACATGGCTGAAACGACTGAGCGCCGCAGCATCAAGCTGGGTCGACTTCACCAAGCCTTCATCCGCAACTTCACCAAAGACGCATAAGCGGCTGCCCAAACCTCGCCAGCTCTCCTTGTGCATACAAGGCCCTAGCGAGTCGACTCGTGACTACCTCACACGCTGGGCCGAGCTCCGCAACTCTTGCGAAGGCGTGCACGAGGTATAGGCCATCGAGTACTTCACCGCTGGGTGCCGAGAGGGAACCCTCCTCAAGCACCGACTTCTCTGCGATGAGCCGGCGACCCTCGACGAGTTGCTGATCATAGCAGATAAATATGCTACGGCCGAGTCCTCCATGAAGGCAAAAATCCGGGTCCCCCGAGAAGAGCTCGGGGACTGCCCTCTTTTATCTCTATGATAATAATTATGCCTATGAATGTGTCATTTTCTTTATGCCGCTTGGTACCGGGTTCGACTAGTCGGCCCGGGGACTTGCCGCCTTGTACTATGAAATGCTTCCTGCAGCCGGACAATTAATATGTTGGCACTTAAGCCGTCTCCTGCCAGAAGCCGTAGGCGACTGTGTGGTGGGCAGGAGCAAGGTAGAAAGGGTGCCCACATGAAAAATGGCTAATGACACAAAGCATGTGCATAGTTTAAGCCGGCTTCCCGCCTTCTACGACCGGCTGTTGAGCAGCCGGCCGGCCAGCTTCTACTTAACTTGCTAAAATGTTCTAAAAACGACTAAGTACTTGTCTCCCCGGAAGTAGCTAAGTGCTTGACCCAGCCGCAGTCCGCGGAGCGGCTGTTCGGCTGGCAAGACGGCAACCAAGGGAAGGCGACAAAGGAAAAAGCCAAAGAGCAGCAAGCAAGAAAAGATAGAACTCGGAAAAATATTTACGGCCCTTGGCCGATATTCAATAGAAGTTTGAGATACACCCCGCGGGTGGAATTGTGCAAAATTAACAAGTTCGTCGAGACTGATAGACAGGTAAAGCAAAGATAAACTGGCGGCCTAGGGAGCGGCAGACGGGTTCGGTGGATCGGAGGAGTCGGTGGCGCCGGTTGGTGGAGCGGCCGGCTGGTCAGTCTCCGCTTGGTCGCCTCCAGTGGTAGCCAACTCGGTTGGGCATGGCTCATTGCTGGAGGCGCGGTCGAGCTAAGGCTGGCCGTCCGCTCTGACCTCTGGCGCCTCCTCTTCGCCTTCCTCCTCCGCCTTGCCTTCTTCCTCGCCGCTGGAGTCGATCACCTCCGCCGAGTCCTCGCCGTCTTCCGGGTTCAGCCCGAACCATTCTGGTGGCGCCTCGGCGCCGTTATCAACCCGCTCCAGGACGAAGATGCTGGTGTCGGTGTACTCGGCGATTGACGTTGCATGCTTGACGAGGTCATCTTCCACGACCGCCAACTCCTCCCGAGCCTCCAGCCGGAACGTGGCTAGTTGGGCTAGACTCAGCCCAGGGTACCACGCCTTAACGAATTCCAAGGCACGCGCTCGGCCGGGCCGAGCCTTTCCAGAGCCTCAAGACGGCCGGCCGCCACCTCCGCCCCGGTCGGCGGTCCGACTAGGAGTGCAGTGCCCGGCATGTCACAGCCTGGCGGCGATCGCCTGGGTGCTGACACGCTGAAGCCGTCGCAACATCCGGTGAGCCGGCCGAAGACGGGCCTCGATGCTCAGGATCTGCTCGCTAAGGGTTCGGGGGGCGTCGGCGGCGATCTGTGCACCGTTCACCCTCCGTCCTTCACGATCGGCTTCAATGGCCTGATTGGCAGCATCCAAGTGACCAGGGAAGAAGTCTGCCAAGACAGAAAGCAAAGAGCCAAAGTTAGAGACGAGAAGCCGGCTCGACCAACAGCCGGCAGCTCAAAGAAGGAAAAAGAGGGAAGCTCACCATCGACTATGTCCTCGAGCTCGTGAAAGCCGGAAGTCAGCATCGCCTCCTTGTCGGTCCAGGTGGAGCGTTCGGCCGCGAACTCAGCAAGGAGGCCAGTCTCCTTGTCCTCCGCCTCCTTCTGGGCCTTCTTGAGAAGCTCCGCCTGTTCCGCCAGTTGCGCGACAAGCCGGTCGCGCTCTTCAGCCAGCTTGCTGCGCTCCTCCTCCTTAGCACACAGCGCAGTGTTTGCTTCGCCCAGCTGCTGCTGCAAGGTGGCGTTGGCCTCTGCGAAAGAAAAGAAGAAGGGAAGGCGTCAGTTGCCAATAGAGAAGAGGCAGAGCCACCGGGGAGATCCGGCCCGACTGTTCAGCAGTCGGCCTGAATCTCGGGGACTATAGCCCGCGGGTGCGCCAGCGCGCCCCTGCGGAGAAAGGAGTCATCAAAATCAACAGAAAGAAGAACAGTCGCCGGGGAGATCCGGCCCGACTTCTCAGCAGTTGGCCCGAATCTCGGGGACTACAGCCCGCCGGTGCACCAGCGCGCCCCCGCAGGAAAAGGAAGAAGACTTACTCCGGCTCTCCGACAAGTCGACAACACGTTGATCCAACTCCAGGACCTTGGAGTTGAAGGCGGCAACACGAAGGTTGTGATAATCCTGTAGCAAGGATATCAGCTCTCAGAGACTGGTAGTTAAAGTTCCGCCCCGCCTGCTTAGCTGCCGGCCCGGAACTCGGGACTACACCCAGTGGGTGCGCTGACGCGCCCCTACGAAGCAATACAAGAGTTAAAAACGAAGAAGCAAGAAGCATACCCGGATGGCCTCTCGCGATGCCAGATACGCCTTGTTGCAGTTCTTGATGGCGTCGGCTTCAACGCGGAGTTTGGCTTGAACATCCAGCATTGCCTTGTTCAGAGGGCCCGTCCCGCCAACCCGCACCCACCCAGTGGGCGCGGCGCTGGTCGCCTCGGTGTCCGGGATCAAGGAGCTCGCGGCGCCAGTCTCCAGCGGGCGTGGCGCCGAAGCCGCCTTTGCAAGTCGGCGGCGCGTCGGTGTGCCGACCTCAAGAGTCAGGCCCGTCACCACCTCGTTTTCAGTTGGCATCACCGGCGAGTCCGCCGGCTGCTCGCCTTGCGCGCTCCCGGACGACGGCGGTGGAGGCACAATCACGTCCGGCATGGCGACGTCACCGCCGTCCCTCTCCATGACCGGGTGTTCGTCGCCGGCCTCCCTAGTCTGCGCCATGAACTCCAGAGGCGGCGGCGCGGAGTTCAGGGGAGTGATGAAAATCGCCGACTGGCGGTGCACGGCTTCTTCAGCCTGCTTCTTCGTTGCGTCGGCTGCCTCGGCCTCCGCCGGTTTCTTCAAGGCGGCGGCCTCCGCCTTCTCCAGGTGGGCGGCTTCCTGCTCTTCGCGCACTTCTCGCGTGTTCCGCTCCCTCGCCTCCCGGAGGTCGGCGGCCGGATCGATCCGCCGAGTGGTGGTGGAAGTCTCCGCCGACCCCATGATGGAGGCGGCAGCCGATTTCTCGAGAGAGTGGAGCCCTAGATCAAGGGAAACAAAGTGAAGAAGCTCAGACAGAATCAACAAGGAAAAAATGAAGGTGCGAGATAGAAGCGGTACTTACGCGGAAACCAGCTGCGGCTTCTTCACCTCCCTTGCGGAAGCAGATGGCCTTTGTGGCCGCCTCGTCCCACTTGGTCGCCGCGACCGAGCCCTTGAGCTTCTTCGGCCTACTACCGAATAGGCTCGGCGCGGCCCTGCGTTTCTTTGCGCCACCTTGGGCGTCCGGCGCGGCAGACGAGCTCGCGCTCGGCTGGCCGACTCCTGGCTGATGGCGCGGGGCGACTTCCCCCGTGTCGTCGTCAGGCCAGTCCTTGAGGCTGGCTCCGAGCCTCGAGCCGCCTGTTTTGCCGCCTCCTCCCTCGGCGTCGTCCTCCAAGGCCGCCGCCCCCAAGTCGGGGTCGTCTACGTTGCTCTCCGCTCGGTCAGGGAGGAATTGGCGCTCCGGCCCCGTGGCGCCGGCTGCCGGCTGGAGGAGGGGGCTCTGTTTAAAGGCCGATTGGTCAGACTGGACAGGACGAACTCGGCAACAAAGAGACAGAGGAAAAAGATAGATGACTTACCATAGGCGGGGGGTTGGCGCGTGAATACGACTCCTTGCCAAACCGCCACTCCTCCGTGAGCTCGCAGTCGCTACCTCTGCGTGAGGCATCTCCTTGGTGCACAGCCGACTCGGGTCCCGATGTCCGCTCATCTGGCAGATCATGTGAGGGCGGCTCTGGAGCGGGAGCACTCGGCGAGGCACGAAGGCGGATAGCAAGTCGGGCCCGGTCAGGCCCTCCGACTATGTCAGCACTCGGAGCCGCGCGATGGCGGCGGCTCCAGAGGGCGACAACGCCCGCCCAAGACGACCAGGTTGGGGCCGCCTCACCGTGGCGCCGGCCAGAAGCGGCAAGTTGACCGCCGCCTCCGCAAAGACGCTCTTCACGTAGAAGTACGACCGCTGCCACATCTTCACCGACTTGATCAGCGGGATGGGAGGAAACGGATTTTCGGCCGCCGGCCTCCGCACCGCAATGAACACGCCACATTGAGCCAGCACGCCCATGACGAGGGTGCCGAGCTTGATGTAGAAGAACTCCCCCCAGAGATTGACGGTGCAGAGGACGCCGAGGAAGCCTTCGCACAAGGTGACGAAGGCGGACAACAGCACCACCGTGTTCGGGGTGAGGTGGTGCGGCTGGAGACTGTAGAACTCGAGGAAGGGCCTGAAGAAGCTGCTCGCCGGCAGGCCGAGGCCGCGCAGGCAGTGCGAGCGGAAGACGACCCGCTCGCCCTCCTCCGGCACCGGCGAGATCTCCCTCTTCGGCGCGAGGCGGACCTTCACGTAATCTTTGCCGGGCAGCCGCCGTGTCTGGCGGAGGAAATCGATGTGGTCGTCATGAACTTCGGAGCCGTCCCATGCTCCGGAGCGCGCCATGGGGGGCGTGGGATTGGAGGATGAGCTCATCGGAGACGATCACCGTAGCGCTCAGCGTGGCTTGGGGGCACTACGGCAAGAGGAGGAAGAAGGAGGAAAGAATGGGAAGGAGGGATGCGCGCGCTCCGCCGCTCCCCCTCCTCCCCCTACTTATAGGCCTACAGGCTGCAAAGCCGAGGGGGCGATCGCGGGATTTACCGCGCCCACGACCCCACGCCCCCATGTTTATCGCGCGAGTTATCGCGCCGCAGAACTCCGCTGAAACTCAACCGCCCACCTCGCCGCAGCGGATCCGCCGCGTCGAGGCGCGTGGTGGCGGGCCCCGCCAGCAGGCATGTTCCATCGCGAGCGTGGGATTGGTAGACTGGCCCGGCAGCTCGTCGCCACGTGACCTGCCCATAACGGGTGGCGGCCTGGAGGCTTAGCTAGCACGACACTTGGTTCCCGCTGACGTGTTCGAAGTTTGGATAAGTCAGACTGGGCGAGGCCGACTCCCGCTAGTCGGCCCGGCAGAAGTCGGATGAAGCTCCACCTCAAGCACTCGGAGAAAGAAACTGCTGAGGCTCCTCGGCTGCTAAGCTGCGGCACCTCACCAGCTTCGGGGACTATTGTCGAAGTAATGGGCCACGGGTAGGCTAACCCGAGGCCCAGAACCTTTTAAGACATCAGGGCTGGCTGCGCCCCTCAAGGCACCAAGATGAAGTGCCACCTTCTGGAGGCCGGCAGGAGGAATAGCCGGCTGCCCGTAGAAGGTCGAGTCCCAGAGACCGACTTCAAGACAAGCCGACTGCTAGTTGGCGGCTTCTAGAGAAGCCATCCCCTAGCAGTCGCCCCCCTCCCCCGATCCAGGGACGGGCATGGCCACAGTGCATCGTACCGGCGGAGATCTCCGCCCGGCAGCTTGTTGCTACCACCACCGACATCACCACAAGCAAAGTGAGCCCTGCTCCCACGACGCCCCGGTGGCGCCCAAGGATGACGGGCCCCACCAATCAGCCGAGAGCCCTAAGACAGCTAGAGCCCCACGGTCGGACCAGGGAGGTCGGCCTCAGCGGTCGGCCCGCCTTCCCTCGGGACCCACGCGCCATTAACCAGACGAGACGCAGAGTGGCTACGATGTCGCCCGCCCGGCGGCGAGCTGTAGCCATGATCCCTAACCAAGCTGCGTCATTAGAGTCGCCTCTGATGATCGGCAGCCGACAAGACCCGAGAGCGGCGTGAGGCGGCCTGTAGAGGCCCGTGCATTGCACCAATCAGCGGGGCCCACCAGGCGGCGGGCCCCAGCAGCCTGCAGAGAAGCCGGCGGCCGAAGAGACTGACAGCCGGGCCCTACACCCGGCCGGATTACCATTGTACCCCTGGGGGTAGGCCCATATAAACCCCCAGGGCACCCATGCAAAGGGTTCCCAACCTGTTAGAACTAGACCAACCCATAGAGAAAGGAGAGAGCTAGCCTTGCCTTCTCCTACCTCTAGCAAACAGCTCGAGGAGCACCATTGTACCACTTGAGCCTTAGTGATCATGCGGAGACCCTGCAGAGCAGGACTAGGGGTGTTATCTCCTAGGAGAGCCCCAAACCTGGGTAAAGTGCGCCGGCGTTCATGTCTACGCCTTATCTCGCTTCCAGGCACCACGACGTTCTACTTGCTCCCACCATGATAAGCCATCCATTGGCATATGTCGCACCCAACTCCCGACACCCAGGGAGGTAATCCCAGATCTTCCTCGCCACGTGCGGCATCCAGCTGATGATTCTGGAGCGATTAACTTTGCTCTCCACCCGCAGGATGAAGTAATGCTGGAACAGATCCACATGCGGCATAACTCCGACAAAATTCTCGCACAAATGCGCGAAGATGGCCATGGTCGCCATTGCATTTGGCATAAATCAAGGAGGTGGAATCCATAGATGTTCATGATTGCCTCAAAGAACTTCGAGAGAAGGGGGACAGGCGCAGATGAAGTAAGCACTGAAGAATCGATACGAACCCAGCGGATCGTCCTTCCCCGCCGCATAAACCATGGGCGCACCATGCCCTCCTTCAACTGGCCTCCCATAATGATATCCATACCTCGCCTGGAGAACAGGGCCACTCAAAGTGGACGGGACGAAGACGATGTCTTCGCTCTGTTTCTTGTTTAGCTCCGCCGACCTCTTGCTTCCCTCCGCGGTGGCCTCCTTGGCCGCGGTCGCCGGTTTTCTCTTCTCCGCGGATTTCTTCCCCATCCCCGCGGCAGCAACACGGAGGGGAGAGGGATTCGATGGGAATGGCGGCGGCAGAAGGAGGTGCAGGAGGAGGAACTGTCGCTTGGCTTGCGGAGGAAGAAGATGGGAAAACGGGGCAAGGGGCAGGAGAATCATGCCACTCCGTTATTCCCTGCTCTTAAGGGAGGAAAGCGGAACATGAGCGCGACGCTTCAGAAAGTTACCGTTTTACCTTAACTGCAACGGTCCCACGATCCCACGACGTGCAGTAATTGCGCAAAGTGGACGTCGGATTGAGTAGTCGTTGTGACAAACGGGTGTGTGCAGGTCTCTCCTGCCACGTGTCCGCGCACTGTTTGGGGCCTAACCCAACGTGCCATGCGACACGTATGGCTCAAAGTTCGGTGCTTATGTCGGGGAAAAGCAGAGCGGTATATGTTTTCCCTAACTCGCGTACGCAGACAAGCCAAGACCGAGCCAAGATGTAAAAAGAACTCCAGAGATTGAAGGACCAACATGCGCATCGAGAGGCGAGATCAAGCCAGAGAAGTAGGATATCATCAAGAGAAGAGCCTCCCTTGCCGAGCAGGCGAGCCCGGCAAGGGGCGAGGCCACCCCCGGAAGCAGACAACCAAAGCACCCCGACAGGGCCTGCCGGGGCTCACGGAGGTAGAACCACCTCACCAACCACTCAGACCCACGTCGTCGATCAGTGTGGTGTCAAGCCGCAAAGTGATTAAGTGGCAGCCATTCGCCACATGGCAGCCATTTCCTACAGGAGAAACCCACAGATGACACCTGTACTGCGACGTGTCGAGTCAGTAGGCGCGGAGCTGGCGAGATAGCCCGACAAGCCTTGCCGGGCAACCGGCGATGTGACATTAAGCGGTGCATTTAATGCGCCCTGTCAGCCTGCAGAGTTAGGTATGATAGCACTGTTTGCTATCTTATCAGTGCATAATGACTACTTTGCCACTGTGGTGACCCCTTGATCTATAAAAGGAGGCCCAGGGCAACCGCAGAAAGGGTTAGAAGGTTGGACAACTCACAACCCCATACGCGCGTAGCCACGATCGCCCTGAGGCAACCCTTGCTGGGCAAGTGTACTACGCTCCACCGCCACCTTTCCACCATCATTCCACCAAAGCAGGAGTAGGGTTTTACGCCTCACGGCAGCCCGAACCTGGGTAAAATTGCCTGTGTGATCTCTGCCGTGCTGCCCCATGCTCGCCTGCTCTTTGTGCAACAGGACGTCCCCCTGCTGAACCAGCAAGGGGCCTCCTTGTCCCATAGGTGGTTGTGGTTTCCTGCGACACCATCACACCACTTGGGATTGTTAGAGATGTTCAAGTCTTGTGTGGGCAAATAAAACACCCTACTAATTTTCTTGTTCTTGGTTCCCCACAAGATGACTTTTGTCCCATTATCTTTGGTAGACCTTTCTTGAACACTGTCAATGCTACTACAGATTGTCATAAACAAACAGTCAATGTTAGCTTTGGTGATGAGTCTCATGAATTTAATTTTTCCTAGTTTAATAGACAACCTCATAATAAAGAATTACCTAGTAAGGATGAAATAATTGGTCTTGCTTCTATTGCCGTGCATCCTACTGATCTGCTAGAACAATATCTGCTAGACCATGAAAATGATATGCACATGCATGAAAGAAATGAGATGGAAAAAAATTCTTTGAACAACGACCTCTGCTCAAACATAATTTGCCTATTGAAACTCTAGGAGGTCCTCCTCCACCTAAAGGTGATCCTTTGTTTTAATTGAAACAATTGCCTGACACTTTGAAATATGCTTATCTTGATGAGAAAAAGATATATCCTGTTATTATTAGTGCTAACCTTTCGGAACATGAAGAAGAAAGATTATTGAAAATTCTGAAGAAGCACTATGCTGCTATTGGATATACTCTTGATGATCTTAAGGGCATTAGCCCCACTCTTTGTCAACACAACATTAATATGGAACCTGATGCTAAACTCGTTGTTGATCATCAACGACGATTGAATCCCAAAATGAAAGAAGTGGTAAGAACTGAAATACTAAAGCTTTTGGAAGCAGGTATAATCTATCCCATAGCTGATAGTTGATGGGTAACTCCCGTTCATTGTGTCCCTAAGAAAGGAGGCATTACTGTTGTTCCCAATGATAAAAATGAACTTATTCCACAAAGAATTTTTACTGGCTATAGAATGGTAATTGATTTTAGAAAATTAAATAAAGCCACTAGAAAAGATCATTACCCTTTGCCTTTTATTGATCAAATGTTGGAAAGATTGTCTAAGCACACACACTTTTGCTTCCTTGATGGATATTCTGGTTTTTATCAAATACCTGTCTCACAACCTGATCAAGAGAAAACCACTTTTACTTGCCCTTTTGGAGCTTATGCTTATAGACGTATGCCTTTTGGTTTATGCGATGCACCTGCTACCTTTCAAAGATGTATGACTGCTATATTCTTTGATTTTTGTGAAAAGATTGTTGAGGGTTTCATGGATGATTTTTCTATTTATGGAACTTCTTTTGATGATTGCTTAAGCAACCTTGATCGAGTTTGCAGAGATGTGAACCAACTAATCTTGTCTTGAATTGGGAGAAGTGCCACTTTATGGTAAATGAAGGCATTGTCCTGGGGCATAAAATTTATGAACGAGGTATTGAGGTGGATAAAGCTAAAGTTGATGCAATTGAGAAAATGTTGTGTCCTAAAGATATTAAAGGTATTCGTAGCTTCCTTGTTCATGTTGGTTTCTATAGGAGGTTTATTAAAGACTTCTCTAAAATTTCTAGGCCTCTTACAAATCTTTTACAAAAGGATGTTCCATTCGTTTTTGATGATGATTGTGTAGATGCCTTTGAAATAGTTAAGAAATCCTTAACTTCCGCACCTATTATTCAACCACCTAATTGGAACTTGTCTTTTGAAATTATGTGTGATTCTAGTGATTATGTTGTTGGTGCTGTTCTAGGACAATGAGTTGCTAAGAAACTAAATGCTATTCATTATGCTAGCAAAACTCTAGACAGTGCCCAAAGAAATTATGCTACTACTGAAAAAGAATTTTTAGTAGTTGTGTTTGCTTGTGACAAATTCAGGTCTTACATTTTGATTCCAAAGTAATTATTCACACTGATCATGCTGCTATTAAATATCTTATGGAAAAGAAAGATGCTAAACCTAGACTCATTAGGTGGGTTCTCTTGTTGCAAGAATTTGATCTACATATCACTGATAGGAAAGGAGCTGAGAACCCAGTAGCTGATAACTTGTCTAGGTTAGAAAATATCTTTGACGACCCACTACCTATTGTTGATAGCTTTCCTGATGAACAACTAGCTACAATAAATGTTTCTCATAATACTCCTTGGTATGCTGACTGTGCTAATTATATTGTTGCTAAACACATACCACCTAGTTTCACATACCAACAAAAGACAAAAATTCTTCTACGATTTAAGACATTACTTTTTCGATGACCCGCATCTTTATAAAGAAAGAGTAGATGGTATTACTAGACGTTGTGTACCTGAGCATGATCAGGAACAAATCCTACAGAAATGTCACTCCGAAGCTTATGGAGGACATCATGTGGGAGATAGAATTGCTCACAAGGTATTGCAATCTGGTTTTTTTGGCCTACTGTCTTCAAGGATGCCCGTAAGTTTGTTTTATCTTGTGATGAATGTCAACGAATTGGTAATATTGGTAAACGACAAGAAATGCCTATGAATTATTCACTTGTTGTTGAACCATTTGATGTTTGGGGTTTTGATTATATGGGACCTTTTCCTTCCTCTAATGGGTATACACACATTTTGGTTGCTGCTGATTACTTTACTAAGTGGGTGGAAGCTATTCCAACTAGTAGTGCTCATCATAACACTTCCATTAAAATGCTTAAAGAAGTTATTTTCCTGAGGTTTGGAGTCCCTAGATATTTAATGACTGATGGTGGCTCACATTTTATTCATGGTGCTTTCGGTAAAATGCTTGCTAAATATGATGTTAACCATAGAATTGCATCACCTATCATCCTCAATCTAGTGGTCAAGTTGAACTTAGCAATAGAGAAATAAAATTAATACTACAAAAACTGTTAATAGGTCCCGAAAGAATTGGTCTAAGAAATTGGATGATGCACTTTGGGCCTATAGAACAGCTTATAAAAATCCTATGGGTATGTCTCCTTATAAGATGGTTTATGGAAAAGCTTGTCATTTACCTCTTGAGTTAGAACATAAAGCATATTGGGCAATAAAGGAACTCAACTATGATTTCAAACTTGCCGGCGAAAAGAGGTTATTTGATATTAGCTCACTAGATGAATGAAGAACCCAAGCTTATGAAAATGCCAAATTGTTTAAAGAAAAAGTTAAAAGATTGCATGATAAAAGAATCCAAAAGCGGGAATTCAAAGTTGGAGAATATGTTCTTTTGTACAACTCTCGTTTCAGAATCTTTGTAGGAAAACTTCTCTCCAAATGGGAAGGACCGTATGTTATTGAAGAGGTTTATCGCTCTAGAGCTATCAAAATAAATAATGTCGAAGGTACTAAACTGTAGGTTGTCAATGAGCAAAGAATTAAACACTATATTTCAGGTACGCCTATTAATGTTGAAACTAATATTATCCAATCATGACACCTGAGGAACACATAAAATAAACCTTCGGGAACACTCCAGAATAACTGAAAAAGAGGAGGTATGTGATACGGTAAGTAAACGGACTCCGAAAAATCTGCAAAAATATTTTCTGTCAGTTTTGGAATATTAAAAAAATTAGGAAAATAAGAAACAACCAGGAAGGCAACCCTGGTGGGCACAAGAAACCAGCGCCCAAGTGGGTTGTGCCCACCTCGGGTGCCTTCCGGACTCCGTTTTCCCCCGTTTGCTTGTTTCCCAAGATAAAAAATTTGTATATACCCCCCGGACGTATTGACCATTGTATCGCGGAGAAATCTTTTGTTCTTCCTTCTTGCTGTTTTCCTGGTAGATCTGAAATATGTCATCTCAAGATTCGGAAGAGGATTGTCCTATTTCTTATCAGCCTTTGGATAAAAATATCTTCAAGGATACCTATCCCTATATATGGTTCATCGATGAGGAAGATGAAGATGAGCCAATCCCTCCTCGGTTCGAGCAAGAAAGCAAGGATGCATTATGCAAGAGGATAATAAAGCTTGATATGGAGAACGAAGAGTTTAGGCTAGATAATTTTACTCTCTGACGCAAGCTGGAGAAAAAGGACAAGATCGCTGCTACCTCTTCACCACCACCTTTTTCATCACCAAAGGAGACTTGAGTTCATGGTATGGGCACTCCCCTTGGCTTGTGCCAAGCTTGGGGAGGTGCCCGTGTATCGTATTACCACCACTATCTTTGCTTTCATCTATTTTAGTTCAATCTTTAGTTTTCCTGTGATTTAGTTGAATAAAAGTTTAGTTCGATCCTTTCTTTTGAGTGTTTGCTTAGTGATCTATCTATCGATGTAATCGTGTGCGAGATATATAATAAAGAGTAGTCTGAATTTTGTTTCTTTACTTTAATGTTTCAATAAAAAGAAAGGAAAATAAATGAAAAGATCATATGCTAATCTTATGGTAAGTAATGACATCACATAAGGAAAAGTATAAGTGGTAGAATTTATTGGAGATTGACAAACATAGCATTGGTCAATGATGCAATTCATGAAAGAATTAATAAGGGAAGAGAATATTCACATGCAAATGCACTATCTTGGACATCTTTTACGATTGTGAGCCCCCATTAAATATTTTTTGTCAAAGTAGTTGGCATTGGACAAGGAAGACAAAGTAATGCTTTATGTTTGTTCATATTCACATAGAAGTTATATTGTCATAGATCCTTTAACATGTGGTGCTTGCTCAATTTCTTTTCTAGCCAAAAATTCTGCACTAAGTAGAGATACTACTTGTGCATCCAAAAACCCTTAACCCAAATCTTATTATGAGAGTCCACCATACCTACCTATGGATTGAGTTCCTTCAAGTAAGTTGTCATCGGTGCAATAAGGCAATAAATTTTGCTTCTAAAAGTGTTGGATCATTTAGTGCAAGAGAAAATTGAGCGTTGTACGAACTTGTGATGGCAAAGAATAAAAGCGACAAACTACATAATAAAGGTTGCTATCATAAGGGGAAATATAACGTGACGTTCTTTTGCATTAAGCGATTTGGCATACAAAAAAATAAGCACATGAGAACCTCTGCTTCCCTCTGCGAAGGGACTATCTTTTACTTTTATGCAAGAGTCAAACGTTTTCTTCCCTATTCCTTTTTATTTTCTCTTTTTGCAAGCATCATGTGGTAAGGAAGATCTAGGCACATGTATCCAGTTGGATATGAGTAGGCATGAGTTATTATTGTTGACATCACCCTTGAGGTGAATACGTTGGGAGGCGAAACTAAAAGCCCCTATCTTTCTATGTGTCCGATTGAAACTTTTTGCTCATGGGTATGCTGTGAGTGTTAGCAATCATAGAAGATTAAATGATGGTTGAGTATGTGGACTTGCCTAAAGGCTCCGATACGTGACCCTACCTGAAAATATGATGAATTGTAGTTGCAAAGTTGACTGAGAACATAGTATGTTGGTTTTCGATAAGGTTTATGCTTTATACTTCAATGCTGTGATGAGTTGTTACTTGTTCATGAGAAGTTATATGATAAAAGTTGTTTGATAAAGTTTATGTTAAAGTTCTTTGCTGTTCTAATAATATGCATGATGCTTCTATGTCCATATTTTGTTTTATCGACACCTCTCTCTCTAAGCATGTGGACATGTTTTTCGATTTCGGTTTTCGCTTGAGGACAAGCAAGGTCTAAGCTTGGGGGACCTGATACGTCCATTTTGCATCATGTTTTCCTACTATTATTTATAATGTTTTTATGCATAATAATTCTTTGTGAAGTATTTCTAATGCCTTTTCTCTCATAATATGCAAGGTTTACACAAAGAGGGAGAATGCCGGCAGCTGGAATTCTGGACCTGAAAAAGCTACATCAGAGTTACCTATTCTGCACATCTCCAAATGAGCTGAAAATTTACGGATAATTGTTTTGCAATATATTGGAGCAAATAACTACAAGAGGGAGCCCACCAGGTGGGCACAACCCACCTGGGCGCGCCGGGGAGCCCAGGCGCGCGCTGGTGGGTTTTGCCCTCCTCGGCCCACCTCCGGTGCCCCTCTTCTGGTATATAAGTAATTTTGACCTAGAAAAAATAAGGGGAGGACTTTCGGGACGAAGCGCCGCCATCTCGAGGCGGAACTTGGGCAGGAGCACTTTTAATCTCCGACGGAGCGATTCCGCCGGGGGAACTTCCGTCCCGAAGGGGGAAATCATCGTCATCGTCATCACCAACAACTCTGCCATCTTTGGGAGGGCCATCTCCATCAACATCTTCAACAGCACCATCTCCTCTCAAACCCTAGTTCATCTCTTGTGTTCAATCTTTGTACTGGAACCTTAGATTGGTGCTTGTGGGTGAGTAGTAGTGTTGATTGCATCAAGTAGTTGATCACTATATGTTTTATTTGGTGGAAGATTATATGTTCAGATCCATTATGCTATTTAATACCCCTCTAATCTTGAGCATGATTATTATTTTGAGTAGTTACTTTTGTTCTTGAGGTCACAGGAAAAGTCATGTTGCAAGTAATCATGTGAACTTGATATGTGTTCGATATTTTGATGATATGTATGTTGTGATTCCCTTAGTGGTGTCATGTGAAGGTCGACTATATGGCACTTCACCTTACTAGGGCCTAAGGGAATTCATTGTGGAGTAGTTATTAGATGATGGGTTGCTAGAGTGACAGAAGCTTAAACCCTAGTTTATGCGCTACTTCGTAAGGGACCGATTTGGTTCCAAAAGTTTAATGCTCTGGTTAGATTTTATCTTAATACTTTTCTCGTAGTTGAGGATGCTTGCGAGGGGGTTAATCATAAGTAGGAGGCCTGTTCAAGTAAGAATAGCACCAGATCCACCCACATGTCAAATTATCAAAGTAGAGAACACGAATCAAACCAACATGATGAAAGTGATATGATGAAATTCCCGTGTGCCCTCAAGAACGCTTTGCTTATTATAAGAGACCATTTTGGCATGTCCTTTGCCTCAAAAGTATTGGGCTACCTTGCTGCACTTTAGTTACCATTACCGTTATTCACTTGTTACAAATGATCTTGCTATCAAACTATCTGTTACCGACAATTTCAGTACTTATAGACATTACCTTGCTGAAAATCACTTGTCATTTCCTTCTGCTCCTCGTTGGGTTAGACACTCTTACTTATCGAAAGGACTATGATTGATCCCCTATACTTGTGGGTCATCACATCCCACATAGTGAATCCAAGCCACATGTTTCCGTTTGTATGTACATCCCACATAGCCAATCCAAGGAATACATTTTCATTCGTATGTACATCCCACATGGTCATCAGGTAGATCAAGCTTATACTCGATACATCATCATCAATACAATCAAAGCAGGACATAGGGTATTACCTCTTCGAGAGGGCCCGAACCTGGGTAAACACGGTCTCCTTCGTCCATGTTACTATCGATCCGAGATCCACAACTCAGGACCCCCTACCTCGAGGTATGCTGGTTTTACCACCGAAAATTGGTAAATTGCAATAAATGGCTGATGTAATAACAATACAAATTTAAAATTGTGGTGTCAATAGGCCATCACAGAAACAAGTGGAACATATGATGAGATAGAAACTAAACTAAAAATATCACAACACTTGGCTAGTATAATGTGATAAGGGCAACATACCTATTAAACATAATGTGCATGTGCGCTAGGACATGTTAACATATGCATGGAGATTAAATACTCATATGGGCTAGGATAGGCAAGTTGTTAGGCTAGAGTGTATATATCTCTTGTTAACCTCACATCCCTATCTCTCTATCTCTTGTTGAACAAGACGTAATCTCAACAATATGTATGCATATCTCAGGGTTAAGTGCCTGGCTATATAACATTCAATCCTGCCCTCAATAGGGTACGACGCTTCACTGAAAGCTTATATGCTATATAGAGCCTCCTCCTCCCATCTAGCCACCTTGCCTTCTGCCAATGCTCTCGCCATGTCATCCTCCTCCGGTGTTCTCCGGGCCGGCCTTAGTGGTCAGGTCACCGAGAAGCTGACTCGCACCAACTATGTGGTGTGGCATGCCTAGGTGATGCCTGCAGCTGAGAGGTGTTGGGGTCTTTGTCTACGTCGACGGATCCATGCCAGAGCCCACCAAAGTCCTCACCACCATGGACAAGGATGTGAAAGAACACACCGCGCCAAATCTGCTCTATTAGAGTTGGGTCGGAGAAGGTTAGCACATACTTGGATATCTACTGAATAACCTCTCGAAGGAAGTGCTCATGTAGGTTACCTCCATCTCCATCCGCAGGAGCTCTGGGCTACATTAGTGAGAGCATGTTCTCGTCGCAGTCATGATCCTCCGTCAACAACATCCGTATCGCCCTCTCCACCATGCAAAAGGGAACCCAATCCATGGTTGCATACTTTGCCCATATGCTTCACTCACAGATGAGCTTGCTGCCACTGGATAGCCCCTCGTTGACGATGATATGTCTCCTACATCACCGGTGGCCTTGACATGGACTACCAGCCACTCGTGTCCACCCCTGACGGACACACAGAATCGGTGACGCTTGATGATCTATTCATTCAGATGGACAACTTTGATCAGCAAGCCGCCCTCTTCCACGGCACAAGCTCCGGCGGGGGAATTATGTCCTCTGCAAACGCCACCATTCGTGGTCGTGGCGGTGGATCTTCCCGCTATCAGGGACCACCACGCTCCAAGGGCAAGCCTTCCGGTGGAAACGACAGCAACAACCTAGTCAATAGCAGCACCAGCGGCAGATGTGTTGGGAAGCGTAGTAGAAAACAAAAAAAATCATCGTACGATCAAACAGGAACAATATTAAGATGCATATAGGGTTTGGATCAATGATCGTTACCGACTCCGGGAGTGCAGCAGAAGTAGACGAGCCGGTGTAGATCATACTTGGAGTCCCTCGAACACCGATGATGATCCTGCCAACGGCTCTCAAACGATCCCTGGAAAGGAAGACCGAAAGCACGGCCTCTCTACTTGATTGCAAGCGTATGGTCTTCACGATCTGGCAGCGCTTCCCCGTCCAGACCTAATCATTGTCGCAGAATTAGAAGGAGGAGGTTAGAACCACACGGGGCTTCTAATTGTGAGGATTAGAGGTGGCTAGGGCTAGCTCAATTAGTCAACTAGGACCAACAAGAACTAGAACTAGATCATGTTGGAAATATGCCCTAGAGGCAATAATAAATTGGTTATTATCATATTTCCCGTTCATGATAAATGTTTATTTTTCATGCTAGAATAGTATTGACTGGAAGCTTAAATACATGTGTGAATACATAAACCACACAGTGTCCCTAGTGAGCCTCTACTAGACTAGCTCATTGATCAAAGATTGGTTATGGTTTCCTAACCATAGACATGAGTTGTCATTTGATAACAGGATCACATCATTAGGAGAATGATGTGATGGACAGGCCCAACTGTAAGCTTAACATCAGATCGTTTTGTTATTTGCTATAGCTTTCTTCATGTCAAATATCTGTTCCTTTGACCATGAGATAATGCCACTCCCAGATACCGGAGGAATGCCTTGTGTGCTATAAAATGTCACTACGTAACTGGGTGATCATAAAGGTGCTCTACAGGTATCTACGAAGGTGTGTGTTGGGTTGCATGGATCGAGACTGGGATTTGTCGCTCCGTGTGACAGAGAGATATCTCTGGGCCCTCTCGGTAATACCACATCATAAGAATCTTCATGTGACTAATGAGTTTGGTCACAAGATCTTGTACTACGGAATGAGTAAAGAGACTTGCCAGTAACGAGATTGAACTAGGTATGGAGATATCGATGATTGAATCTCGGGCAAGTAACATATCATCGAACCAAGGGAATTACATACGGGACTGACTGAATCCTTGACACCGTGGTTCAACTGATAAAGATCTTCGTTGAATATGTAGGAATCAATATGGGATCCAGGTCCCGCTATTGGTTATTGACGGGAGAGGAGTCTCGATCATGTCTGCATGTTCCAAACCCGTACGGTCGCACGCTTAACGTTCGGTAGCGCTACGGTAGTATTGAGATATTAATAGTGGAAAGTCTGAAGGTTCTTCGAAGTCCCAGATGGGATCTGAGACATCACAAGGAGCTCCGACTGGTCCGGAGGTAAATATTTATATATGGAAAGTTGTTGTCGGGGTTCTGGAAATTTTTTGGGTTTTTTCGGTATTGTACCGAGAAGGTTCTAGAAGGTTCCAGAGTGGGGCCCACTGATACGTCTCCAAAGTAACTATAATTTTTGATTGCTCCATGCTATATTATCTACTGTTTTAGGCAATATTGGGCTTTATTATCCACTTTTCATTATTTTTGGGACTAACCTATTAACCGGAGGCCCAGCCCATATTTGCTGTTTTATGCCTATTTCAGTGTTTCGAGGAAAAGGAATATAAGACAGAGTCGAAACGGAACGAAATCAACTGGAGAAGTTATTTTTGGAAGGAAAGCAACCGGATAGACTTGGACTCTACGTCAGAAGATACGGGAGCTAGCCACGAGGGTGGGGGGCGCGCCCACCCCCCTAGGACGCACCCCCTGCCTCGTGGGGCCCCCGCAGCTCCACCGATGTACCCCCTGCACCCATATATACCTACGTATCGTAAAACTTCCAGAACATAAGATAGATCGGGAGTTCCGTTGCCGCAAGCCTCTGTAGCCACCAAAAACCTCTCGGGAGCCCGTTCCGGCACCTGCCGAGGGGGAGGAACCCATCACCGATGGCCATCTTCATCATCCGGTGCTATCCATGACGAGGAGGGAGTAGTTCATCCTCGGGGCTGAGGGTATGTACCCGGTAGCTATGTTTTTGATATCTCTCTCTCTCTCTCTCTCTCTCTCTCGTGTTCTTGATTTGGCACGATCTTGATGTATCATGAGCTTTGCTATTATAGTTGGATCTTATGTTTCTTTTCCCCCTCTACTCTCTTGTAATGAATTGAGTTTTCCCCTTGAAGTAATCTTATCGGATTGAGTCTTTATAGATTTGAGAACACTTGATGTATGTCTTGCCGTGCGTATCTGTGGTGACAATGGGATATCACGTGATTCACTTGATGTATATTCTGGTGATCAACTTGCGGGTTCCGCCCATGAACCTATGCATAGGGGTTGGCACGCGTTTTCGTCGTGATTCTCCGGTAGAAACTTTGGGCACTCTTTGAGGTTCTATGTGTTGGTTTGAGTAGATGAATTGAGATTGTGTGATACATATCATATAATCATACCCACGGATACTTGAGGTGACATTGGAGTATCTAGGTGACATTAGGGTTTTGGTTGATTTGTATCTTAAGGTGTTATTCTAGTACGAACTCTAGGGCTGTTTGTGACACTTATAGAAATAGCCCAACGGATTGATTGGAAAGAATAACTTTGAGGTGGTTTCATACCCTACCATAATCTCTTCGTTTGTTCTCCGCTATTAGTGACTTTGGGTGACTCTTTTTTGCATGTTTAGGGATAGTTAAATGATCCAATTATGTTATTATTGTTGAGAGAACTTGCACTAGTGAAAGTATGAACCCTAGGCCTTGTTTCCTATCATTGCAATACCGTTTACGCTCACTTTTACCACTTGTTACCTTGCTGTTTTTATTATTTCAGATTACAAATACCTATATCTACCTTCCATATTGCACTTGTATCACCATCTCTTCACCGAACTAGTGCACCTATACAATTTACTATTGTATTGGGTGTGTTGGGGACACAAGAGACTTTTTGTTTTTTGGTTGCAGGGTTGTTTGAGAGAGACCATCTTCATCCTACGCCTCCCACGGATTGATAAACCTTAGGTCATCCACTTGAGGGAAATGTGGTACTGTCCTACAAACCTGTGCACTTGCAGGCCCAACAACGTCTACAAGAAGAAGGTTGTGTAGTAGACATCAAGCTCTTTTCTGGCGCCGTTGCCGGGGAGGTTAGTGCTTGAAGGTATATATCTTTAGATCTTGCAGTCGAATCTTTTTGTTTCTTGTTTTAGCACTAGTATAGTTTATAAAAGAAAACTACCAAAAAAATGGAATTGAGTTTACCTCATACGCTTCATCTTTTTAATATCTTTCGTGAGTATGATGGAAAGGAAAATTGTGCCGAAGTGTTAGAAGAAGAATGCATTAAAATGTTTGGCACTAAATATGTGAATGATGAGCATGGTTGCAATGTTGTTAGTATGAATTCCTTGAATATCCATGATGCTAATGATATGCAAAGCCACAAGCTTGGGGAAGCTATGTTTGATGAAGATGATATTTTTGTCCACCAAGCTTTGATGAGAAAAATTACTATGATGAAAGCATGCCTCCTATCTATGATGATTATTGTGATGACACGTATGCTTTAAAGAATAATGATAACCATGAAACTTGTCATCTTGATCTTAATTTTCAATCACATGATAGTTATTTTGTTGAGTTTGCTCCCACTATTATTCATGAGAAGAATTTTGCTTATGTGAAGAGTAGTAAATTTTCTATGCTTGTAGATCATGAAAAGAATGCTTTAGGTGCTGGTTATATTGTTGAATTCATTCATGATTCTACTGAAAATTATTATGAGGGAGGAATATATGCTTGTAGGAATTGCAATAATATCAAGTTTCCTCTCTATGTGCTTAAAGTTTTGAAGTTATGCTTGTTTTACCTTCCTATGCAAGTTGATTATTGTTCCCATAAGTTGTTTGCTCACAAAATCCCTATGCATAGGAAGTGGGTTATACTTAAATTTGCTAGTCATATTCTTCATGATGCTCTCTTTATGTTTCAATTCTTATCTTTTATGTGAGCATCATTGAAATCATAATGCCTAGCTAGGGGCGTTAAACGATAGCGCTTGTTGGGAGGCAACCCAATTTTATTTTAGTTTCTTACTTTTTGGTTCTGTTTAGGAATAAATAATCCATCTAGATTCTGTTTATATGTGGTTTTATGTTTTAATTAGTGTTTGTGCCAAGTAGAACCTTTGGGAAGACTTGGGTGAAGTCTTTATGATCATGCTGTAAAAAACAGAAACTTTAGCGCTCACGAGATTAGCTAGAAATTTTTACTGGAGAGTGATATTTAGTTGATTCTTTTTGAAGATGATTACTGGACAAATTCCTCAGGTACACCAATTTATTTTGGAATTTTTGGAGTTCCAGAAGTTTGCGTTAGTTACAGATTACTACAGACTGTTCTGTTTTTGACAGATTCTGTTTTCATTGTGTTGTTTGCTTATTTTGATGACTCTATGGCTAGTAAAATAGTTTATAAATAATAGAGAAATTGGAATACAGTAGGTTTAACACCAATATAAATAAAGAATGAGTTCATTATAGTACCTTGAAGTAGTGTTTTGTTTTCTTTTCGCTAGCAGACTTCTGAGTTTTCTGTTAAGTTTTGTGTTGTGAAGTTTTCAAGTTTTGGGTAAAGATTCGATGGACTATGGAATAAGGAGTGGAAAGAGCCAAAGCTTGGTGTTTCCCAAGGCGCCCCAAGGTAATATTCAAGGACAACCAAGAGCCTAAGCTTGGGGATGCCCCGGAAGGCATCCCCTCTTTCGTCTTCGTCCATCGGTAACTTTACTTGGAGCTATATTTTTATTCACCACATGATATATGTTTTGCTTGGAGCGTCATTTTATTTTTGTTAGTATTTGCTTGCTGTTATTTATATTAATGTTTTTCATCCTTTATTTTCAATAAAATGTCAAGGATAGCTTTTGCCATGCTTATTTTGCAAGTATGCATGTTGCTGTTTCAAAACAGAAAGTTTACCGCTGTTGCAAAAATTCCACAGAAAATTCAGAGTGTGATTAAATGTTGAAACCTTTTGCATAATGAGCTCTGATAAATTATCTACAGTGGGAATTTTATTTCATAATTTTTGGAGCTAGGGAAGTATGGATTTTGCTGCATTCTTTACAGACTGTCCTGTTTAGGCAGATTGCTGTTATGTTTGCATTGTTTGCATATTTTTGCTTATTTAATGATTCCATTTGATGATGGGAGTTCTAAATATGCAGAGGCATTTAGTATGCAATGTTGAATTATAATTTTGGTGATTTTCTACCTTATAGTATGATAAGGTTTTTGCATTGGTTTATACTAACTTAGCTCACGAGTTCTTGTAGAGTTTGGTGTGGATGAAGCTTTTGAGATTTAGGAAACCGTGATATGAGAGGAATTAAGGAGACACAAAAGCTCAAGCTTGGGGATGCCCAAGGCACCCCAAGATAATATTTCAAGAAGTCTCAATCATCTAAGCTTGGGGATGCCCCGGTAGGCATCCCACCTTTCTTCTTCAATTATCGGTTAGTATCGGTTGAACCTAAGTTTTTGCTTCTTCACATGATTTGTGCTATCCTTGAAGTGTTATTTTATTTAGCTTTGCTTGCTGTTTGAATAAAATACCAAGATCTGAAATTATTAAATGGGATAGTCTTCACATAGTTGTATAATTATTCGACTACTCATTGATCTTCACTTATATCTTTCAGAGTAGTTTGTCGTTTGCTCTAGTGCTTCACTTATATCTTTTAGCACAATGGTGGTAGTTTTATTTTGAAGAAATAGATGATCTCTCATGCTTCACTTAGATTATTTTGAGAGTCTTAAATAGCATGGTAATTTGCTTAAATAATCCTAATATGTAAGCATAAAAGATTTGTAAGAATTCTTACGAGTGTGTTGGATACTAAGAGAAGTTTAATGCTTGATGATTGTTTTGAGATATGGAGGTGATAATATCAAAGTCGTGCTAGTTGAGTAGTTGTGAATTTGAGAAATGCTTGTGTTGAAGTTTGCAAGTCCCGTAGCATGCACGTATGATAAACATTATGTAACAAATTTGAAACATGAGGTGTTATTTGATTGTCCTCCTTATGAGTGGCGGTCGGGGAATGACGATGGTCTTTTCCTACCAATCTATCCCCTAGGAGCATGCTTGGCGTAGTGCTTTGGTTTTTGATGGCTTGTAGATTTTTGCAATAAGTATGTGAGTTCTTAATGATAAATGTTGAGTCAATGGATTAAACTCACTCTTACATTTCAATCATTGCTAGCCTCTTGATACCGTGCATTGCCCTTTCTCACATTGAGAGTTGGTGCAAACTTCGCCGGTGCATACAAACCCTGTGATATGATACGCTCTTTCAAACATAAACCTCCTTATATCTTCCTCAAAACAGCCACCATACCTACGTATTATGGCATTTCCATAGCCATTCCGAGATATATTGCCATGCAACTTTCCACCATACGTTCTTCATGACACATTCATCATTATCATATTGCTTAGCATGATCATGTAGTTGACATAGTATTTGTGGCAAAGCCACCGTTCAAAATTCTTTCATACATGTCACTCTTGATTCATTGCATATCGGTACATCACGGAGGCATTCATATAGAGTCATATTTTGTTCTAAGTATCGAGTTGTAATCATTGAGTTGTAAATAAATAGAAGTGTGATGATCATCATTTTCTAGAGCATTGTCCCAAAAAAAGGGAAGGCCAAAGAAAAAAAAAGAAGGCCCAAAAAAAGAAATAAAAAGGGGCAATGTTACTATCTCTTTTTCCACACTTGTGCTTCAAAGTAGCACCATGTTCTTCATATAGCGAGTCTCATATATCGTGCTTCAAAGTAGCACCATGTTCTTCATATAGCGAGTCTCATATATTGTGCTTCAAAGTAGCACCATGTTTTTCATATAGAGAGTCTCATATGTTGTCACTTTCATATACTAGTGGGAATTTTTAATTATAGAACTTGGCTTGTATATTCCAACGATGGGCTTCCTCAAATGCCCTAGGTCTTCGTGAGCAAGCAAGTTGGATGCACACCCACTTAGTTTCTTTTGTTGAGATTTCATACATTTATAGCTCTAGTGCATCCGTTGCATGGAAATCCCTACTCCTTGCATTAACATCAATTGATGGGCATCTCCATAGCCCGTTGATTAGCCTCGTTGATGTGAGACCTTCTCCTTTTTGTCTTCTCCACATAACCCCCATCATTATATTCTATTCCACCCATAGTGCTATGTCCATGGCTCACGCTCATGTATTGCGTGAAAGTTTATAGGTTTGAGATTACTAAAGTATGAAACAATTGCTTGGCTTGTCATCGGGGTTGTGCATGATGAGACCATTCTTGTGTGACGAAAATGGAGCATGACTAAACTATATGATTTTGTAGGGATGAACTTTCTTTGGCCATGTTATTTTGAGAAGACATAATTGCTTAGTTAGTATGCTTGAAGTATTATTATTTTTATGTCAATATGAACTTTTGTCTTGAATCTTTCGGATCTGAATATTCATATCACAAGTAAGAAGAATTACACTGAAATTATGCCAACTAGCATTCCACATCAAAAATTATCTTTTTATCATTTACCTACTCGAGGGCGAGCAGGAATTAAGCTTGGGGATGCTTGATCGTCTCCAACGTATCTATAATTTTTATTGCTCCATGCTATATTATCTACTGTTTTAGGCAATATTGGGCTTTATTATCCACTTTTATATTTTTGGACTAACCTATTAATCGGAGGCCCATTGATTTGCTGTTTTATGCCTATTTCAAAGTGTTTCGAGGAAAAGGAATATCAGACGGAGTCGAAACGGAACGAAATCAACTGGAGAATTTATTTTTGGAAGGAAAGCCACCGGATAGACTTGGACTCTATGTCAGAAGATACGGGAGCTGGCCACGAGGGTGGGGGGCACGCCCACCCCCCTAGGACACACCCCCCTGCCTCGTGGGGCCTCCGCAGCTCCACCGACGTACCACCTGCACCCATATATACCTACGTATCGTAAAACTTCCAGAATAGAAGATAGATCAGGAGTTCCGCCGCCGCAAGCCTCTATAGCCACCAAAAACCTCCCGGGAGCCCGTTCCGGCACCCTGCCGGAGGGGGAACCCATCACCGGTGGCCATCTTCATCATCCCGGCGCTATCCATGACGAGGAGGGAGTAGTTCATCCTCGGGGCTGAGGGTATGTACCAGTAGCTATGTGTTTGATCTCTCTCTCTCTCGTGTTCTTGATTTGGCACGGTCTTGATGTATCGCGAGCTTTGCTATTATAGTTGGATCTTATGTTTCTTTTCCCCCTCTACTCTCTTGTAATGAATTGAGTTTTCCCCTTGAAGTAATCTTATCGGATTGAGTCTTTAAAAATTTGAGAACACTTGATGTATGTCTTGCCGTGCGTATCTGTGGTGACAATGGGATATCACGTGATTCGCTTGATGTATGTTTTGGTGATCAACTTGCGGGTTCCGCCCATGAACCTATGCATAGGGGTTGGCACGCGTTTTCGTCGTGATTCTCCGGTAGAAACTTTGGGCACTCTTTGAGGTTCTATGTGTTGGTTTGAGTAGATGAATTGAGATTGTGTGATGCATATCGTATAATCATACCCACGGATACTTGAGGTGACATTGGAGTATCTAGGTGACATTAGGGTTTTGGTTGATTTGTATCTTAAGGTGTTATTCTAGTATGAACTCTAGGGCTGTTTGTGACACTTATAGGAATAGCCCACCGGATTGATTGGAAAGAATAACTTTGAGGTGGTTTCGTACCCTACCATAATCTCTTCGTTTGTTCTCCGCTATTAGTGACTTTGGAGTGACTCTTTGTTGCATGTTGAGGGATAGTTAAATGATCCAATTATGTTATTATTGTTGAGAGAACTTGCACTAGTGTAAGTATGAACCCTAGGCCTTGTTTCCTATCATTGCAATACCGTTTACGCTCACTTTTACCACTTGTTACCTTGCTGTTTTTATTATTTCAGATTACAAATACCTATATCTACCTTCCATATTGCACTTGTATCACCATCTCTTCACGAACTAGTGCACCTATACAATTTACCATTGTATTGGGTGTGTTGGGGACACAAGAGACTTTTGTTTTTTGGTTGCAGGGTTGTTTGAGAGAGACCATCTTCCTCCTACGCCTCCCACGGATTGATAAACCTTAGGTCATCCACTTGAGGGAAATTTGCTACTGTCCTACAAACCTGTGCACTTGCAGGCCCAACAACGTCTACAAGAAGAAGGTTGTGTAGTAGACATCACCCACCTGCATGGGGGACCCACATGAACATGGGTAGTGGGGAAAGTCCCCACACCCCTGGTCTAGGCACACCAAGTTCCTCCCTTACAAGGAATAGTATCATATCCCGTAGGGATAAGCTCAGGATCCCTAAAAAGGGGATAGCGATCGGTGGGGAAGGAAAGGAGGGATTTCCTTCCTCCCCTTTGGCCAACGACCCTAGGGCCTTGGAGGGCAAGCCACGAGCCCCCTCCACGCCTATGTAAAGGTGGGGAGGCGTTGGGGGCAGCAACCCTTCAACCCTTGCCCGTTAGTCCGTTACCTCTCCCAACTCCTCCCATGTTTCACTGGTACGCGCTCGGCGAAGCCCTGCTGGAATTCCACTGCTACCACCACCACCATGCCGTCGTGTTGGTTCAGATATCACCTACCTCCTCTCCCTCGCTTGCTGGATCAAGAAGGAGAGGACGCCACCGAGCCGTATGTGTGTTAACCTCGGAGGTGCCACACGTGCGGTACTAGATCAGATTGTATCGCGATTGGATCGTGAAGAGTATGACTACATCAACTGCGTTACAACGCTAACGCTTTCGGTCTACAAGGGTATGTAGACACACACACCCCTCTCGTTGGTTTACATCTCCATAGATAGATCTTGGGTGTTTTGTAGGAAATATTTTGATTTTCATGCGACGTTCCCCATCAGATCAACTAGAGGAGGCTTCAAAACTTGTATATACATAGGGTGGAAATCCTCTAGTATATATAGGTTAGAGGGGAGGGAGAGGGCAGCCATGTTACATCTCTAACGTATCTATAATTTTTGATTGTTCCATGCTATTATATTATCTGTTTTGGATGTTTTATATGCATTAATATACTATTTATTTCATTTTTTGGGACTAACCTATTAACCTAGTGCCCAGTGCCTGTTGCTGTTTTTCCCCTTGTTTTTGGCTTTTTCAAAAGAATATCAAACGGAGTCCAAACGGAATAAAACTTTCGTGATGATTTTTCTTGGACCAGAAGACACCTAGAAGACTTGGGGAGGGGCTAAGAAGACTCACGAGGAGTCCACAAGCCCTTAGGGCGCGCCCCTAGCTGTGGGCCGCTCGGGAATCCCCCGACCCTAATATTAGCACTATAAATTCCAAAATATTCCCCCAAACATCAGAAGCGTCCACAAAATTACTTTTCTGCTGCCGCAAGCTTTTGTTCTCGTGAGATCCCATCTTGGGGCCTTTTCCAGCTATCTGCAGGAGGGGGATTCGATCACGAAGGGCCTCTACATCAACCTTCCTACCCTACTGATGTGTGAGTAGTTTACCACAGACCTACGGGTCCATAGCTAGTAGATAGATGGCTTCTTCTCTCTCTTTGATCTTCAATACCATGTTCTCCTTGATGTTCTTGGAGTTCTATCCAGTGTAATCTTCTTTTGTGGTGTGTTTGTTGAGATCCGATGAATTGTGGATTTATGATCAGATTATCTATGAATATTATTTGAGTCTCCTCTGAATTCTTATATGCATGATTTGATAGCTTTGTATTTCTCTCCGATTTATCGATTTGGTTTGGCCAACTAGATTGATCTATCTTGCAACGCGAGAGGTGCTTTGTGATGGGTTCAATCTTGCGGTGTCCTCACCCAGTGACATAGTAGGGGTAGTGAGGCACGTATTGTATTATTGCCATTAAGGGTCAAAAGATGGGGTTTAGAGCATCTCCAGCCGTTGCCCCCCCCAGGAGGCTTAAAAATCGCCGCCTGGGGGCGAGCCGGTGCTAAAATCGGCTCTGGGGGCGATTGGGTTCCCAGGCGCCGCCCATTTTTTGCGCAAATGTGCCCGCTTTTCAGCCCACTTTCGGTGAAAAATTGACCCAATATCGGCGAAAATCGGCCCATATTCGTCGTGGTTCAGCGCAAATTCAACAAAAGTAATTTTTTATCACATAGTTCATCACATAAAATAAATAGAAATCAAATAGTTCAACAACAAATAGTTCAATACAAATTATATAGTTCAACAAATAAAAACTCATATTTCATCACACGTTGAGCAAGGCGTTGCCCTTGAGCCTCCATAGGTGCTCCACCAGATCGTGCTACAGTTGTTGATGCACCTGTGGGTCTCGGATCTCCTGACGTGTATTGAGGAAGGCAGTCCAGGTTGCCGGTAGCTGGTGATCAAGTTGCGCAAGAGGACCCTGCCTGTAATAAGGTTCAGTGTCAAACACTGGCTCTTCCTGCTCGCTCTCAATGATCATGTTGTCCAAGATGACACATCAAGTCATGATCTCCCACATTTGATCTTTCGACCAGGTCTGAGTAGGGTACCAGACAACAACAAATCGAGATTGGAGCACACCAAATGCCCGCTCGGCATCCTTCCTGCAAGCCTCCTGAACCTTCGCAAAGTGGGAGTTCTTGCCTCCTAGAGAGGGTTTGAGATAGTCTTCACAAATGTAGACCATCTCGGATAGATGCCATCAACTAGGTAGTACCCCTTGTTGTAGTGCCGCCCATTGACCTCGAAGTTCACTGGAGGAGAATGACCTTCAACAAGCTTGGCAAAGACAGGGGAGCACTGCAACACGTTGATGTCATTGTGAGTTCCTGGCATACCAAAGAAGGAGTGCCAAATCCAGAGGTCCTGTGTGGCCACTGCCTCAAGTACCACACTTCAACCGCCTTTGGCACCTTTGTACATCCCCTGCCAAGCAAATCGACAGTTCTTCCATTTCCAATGCATGTAGTCGATGCTTCCAACCATCCCAGGAAATCCTCTTGCTGCATTCTGTGCTAGGATCCGAGCAGTGTCTTCAGCATTGGGTGATCGCAAGTATTGCGTTCCAAACACTACCACCATTGCCCTGCAGAACTTGTAGAAGCACTCAATGGTCGTGGACTCGGCCATGTGCCCATAGTCGTCGAGTGAATCGCCGGGAGCTCCGTATGCAAGCATCCTTATAGCTGTCGTGCACTTCTGGATTGAGGTGAATCCAAGTTTGCCGGTGCAATCCTTCTTGCACTTGAAGTAGCTATCGAACTCCTGGATGGAATTCACAATCCTGATGAAAAGCTTTCGGCTCATCCGATAACGGTGCCGAAATACTTTGTCGCAGTGCAATGGAGCGTCGGCGAAGTAGTCGGAGTAGATCATGCAATAGCCTTCCAGACAATGCCTGTTCTTTGCTTTCAGCCACCCCGGCGCTGAGCCACCTCGCCGCGGCTTTTCATTCCTCGCGAGTAGGCCGGCGAGGGCGGCGAGGACCATGAGATGCTCCTCCTCATGGACATCGGCATCGGCTTCCTCCTCTAGCAACGCCGCGAGTGCCTCCTCGTCATCCGAGTCCATCACCGTGCAGACAAATCACCGAACACCTGGTGGGCATGGTGGGCGCACAACCGTCGGTATACCGCCCTGCATGGCTGGAGCACCGGAAAACTCGCCCAGAAGGTGGTGGAGAGGTTGACGCGGCTAAACCTTCTCTCTTTTCCAGTGGGGAATGGCCTATCTAGCGGTCTTTGGGCTGTGGCGGCGCTGGATCGTGAGGTGGTTGCCAGCCTTGAGGGTGAAGCGAATACGGGCGATTGCCTTGACTTTTCGCCTAACAGTGTGGCCTAGGCGTGTTTTCCCCTTCCGCCAGAGCCACCGATCACCCTGCAGTGCGCTGGGTTCGGCCTGGGGTCACCTGTCCCAAAAAGCGTCTTGAGCCGTGGTTCGGCATCTTGGGGCGTGTTGGGGTTTTTTGCGGTGCGAAAAAAAGTCATACTGGGGGAACTGTTAGAAGCCGGTGGAGATGCTCTTACATCATATTTCTTGAGTTTATCCCTCTACATCATGTCATCTTGCTTAAAGCGTTACTCTGTTCTCTTGATCTTAATACGCTAGATGAAGGCAGGAGTCGGTTGATGTGTGGAGTAATAGTAGTAGATGCAGGCAGGAGTCGCTCTACTTGTCACGGACGTGATGCCTATATTCATGATCATTGCCTTAGGTATCGTCATAACTATGCGCTCTTCTATCAATTGCTCAACAGTAATTTGTTTACCCACCTTATGCTTTATTCAAGAGAGAAGCCTCTAGTGAAACCTATGAACCCCGGGTCTATTTTCCTTCATATATTTTCAGATCTATAAAACCAAAAACCTAAAAATACATTGTTGCAATTTATTTGTTTTTACTTTGTTTTACCTTTTAGTAATCTTTTATATCTCACTAATGCAGGATGCTGCTAACGCGACACTACGATCAGAGACCCTTCGACGAAACTGTGTGCGATGCAATAATCGCAAACTGTGGTGTAAAAGAACCGTCAAAAAAGGTGCAAAATGTTTGCGATGACGGATGCATCAAACACGGTTCCGATTTTAGTTGCGTGTGCGATGTAGGGCATACAGTTCAGTTCAATTAACTATTTGCGATGAGGAGGAACAAAAGAAATGGGCAGCCAGATGAAGGTGTGTGCGATATATAGCATACGGTTCACTCGGATGAACTGTGTGTGATTACGAAACACAAAAGAAACTGTCAGCCAGATTAAGGTGTGTGCGATATACGGCATGCAGTTCACTCTGATGAACTGTTTGTGTTGAGGCAAGAGAACAGAAATGGTTCAATATAACAAGATGTGTGTGATACGCGACAAACAGGTCTGTAATCAGAAATGTGTGCAAAGACCGATAATAACCCAGACGATTGCTTCTAATAAGACGTATGTGATATGCTCTGTCTACACAATATCTATTGGCCATTGGGCGACGGGTGGTCATCCGGGTACATAATAAGGATGCGAAGATGCATCCTATATCAGCAAGGACTAGCTGTTCCACCAATAGCTCATCTAAGAGAACTCTCAAGTTAACTGTGCTCAGGCTGGAGCAACCATCAGATGGGTTACTGGATGGGTAGTTGTCTTGATGTTAAATTAACGGATAGGATGGGTCATAAAGGTCAAATTAAATGACCTCTATGACCCATCTCATCAGTTAAATTAACCTCGAGGTCCTTGTTTTTTTAACACATGTTAAAGAAGGTCTACTGTATTATTTTTTGACAATGTGCGATATGTGGCATATAGTAGATCCATCCGACCTGTTTGTGATGGAATAAGTCATGTGTGTTGTGGGAAATAGTATACAACCATTTGCGATTGATGAATTCACCACCGATAGGTTCCCTAGTGTGGTCCGTGTTCATCTGATCATCATCTACTTCTTGTGCTAGCTCGATGTTCCTTATATGCTAAGTTTCCATTAATTGATGGTGTTTTATGAACACGCCACCATTTCCTGCCATTTCCTCACCTATTTCCCGCCACCCAGCGATATTGCGCATAAACCTAGGCAGCGCACGACGCACGGAGGCAACAAGCGCATCCTGTAGCACATCCACCTTTTCCAAGCATGCCAACCCACCAAAGCGCGCCTCTGCCATCAAACTCGTCGACGAGGAAAACCCATCGAGGCCGAGGCGCTCCCCGGTAATGCGATGGACGACATCGTGATGCGCGTCATCGCCAGGGTTGAGCAGACCTTTCGCGCATGGCGCTTCTGCGCCGCGGATCAGGATAGGCATGTCAGCGCCGAGAGGCTGCAGCTCGCTGCACAACATGATCGATGGCGCGCCTCAGAGTAAGCTAGGCGCGTCTGCACCGATAGGCTGCGGCTCGCCGCACGGCGAGGCAGTTGGAGTGCCGCAGAGCGAGAGGCGCGGCGCGCCGCACAGCAAGGGATGATCCATCGGCACTTGCCTGCTGTTGACAGGGCGTCGTAGCTGGGTACACGTCCCGTCAGTACCCCCATTCCTCGCCAGGAGTGGGCAGAGGCCCTCTGCGTCGTACTTGCACCAAAGGCCGACCGCGTTGTACTTGCACCGAACGCCCGCCGCGCCATTCGCATGGGTCGTGCCGTTCGCATTGTCCACGGCCCGCTCGATGCCAATGCGATGGTCGGTAGGCTCGACCGCCTCCTTGGCCTAGGTGTCGACCTGGGCGCGGTACAGGAACATGGCCGTCGCATCCTCGGGCTGGTGATCTCCGATGAAATAGCCAACTTGGAGCTCGAGATCACGTTCCAGACGTACCGCGAGCGTGTCGACCGCTTGAATGACGCGCTGCCGCGAGTTGAGCGAGCCAAGACCTACTGTAGGCAAGGGCTGCTGGTCATGGTCTCATGGACGTGTTTTATTTTGTTGAGTCGTTTTGACGTGGATAGCTATGTATTCAGAGCAATCATAGTATTGCTCTGTTTATTGCTCTGTTTCAATGCGTGTACTCCGTTTTCCGTTCTTATATGTTCTGTTTCAATATGTGTATATACGGTTTCCATTTTGTATATGTGGATGATAACAACTAGATTCAAATTAGTATACAAAAACAGATAGAAAATGGAATTCATAATATATATATATATATATTAATTTTTCATTAGTTCATCACATAATGTATATAATATCATCACATATACGTGATGATACTTAACTACTAGGTACAATGCATAAAACTGAAAAATGAGCAATACTAAAACTAATAATCCCTCTTGGGGCAAGTATTCCGGCAGCCCCTCGCTAGCAGCTCCCTGGTGCGTGGCGTCTTCCCAGTGCGGAGGAAGTACTCCGCCTCCTCCGCCTCGCAGCGCTTGACGTACCGATCTGCTTCTTGCTGGCAGACGAGCGTGAACGATCTTGCCATTTCGTTGCGCGCCCACCGGAGCTCCTCGCCGATGGCACGCTGGAGCTTAACGGTCCACCTCCACGCAGCGATGAGGCGCCCAACGTCTTTGACCTACCTGTCTTCATACACCTCCTCAGCACGACGACGCGCCCGCCCCCAAAGCTCTGCCGCCTCCTTTTTCCAGGCGGCATCACGGGCTTCACAGGCCGCCTGGTACCTGGCTTCCTCCTGCGACATCTCCTTCTTGAATGCCAATTGCCTGGCTTTCTCAGCCGGCGGTAGCGACTTCCACAGACAAAGATTGTACTCGCCCCAAAACCAATCCAAAGTTGGGGGTCCGGCGCAACCTCGTCCGACAACGCGTAGGGGTCCTCGTCGCTGCTACTCGAGTGAGCGTCCTCCGGGGGCGGTGACTCCTCATCGGCGCGTCGACAGACCGGCGGCGCCATGGCAGAGATTTGAGAGAGAGAGAGAGAGAGAGGCGAGGGAGGGGAGGATGTAGATGAGAATGTAGGCGGGACGACGTGAGCAAGGTAGTATTTATTGGCGGCCGGAATCTAGATTGATGGGAACAGTACATACGCCGGTCGCCGGAATTTACAAGTATTGTAGTTTGAATTACACACGATTCCCGCAGCAAAATCCGTGTGTGAACTTAATAGCTGACGGTTTCCAATACAGAACCGTGTCTGATTAATGACCCCCGCCACTCACCTACCAAACCTCGAGCTACGAAATAGAGTGCCAATCATGTGGGGGTCGGTTGTCTTGCCAGATCTTTGCA
The DNA here is from genome assembly GCA_021605145.1 of Aegilops bicornis. Classification (NCBI taxonomy): domain Eukaryota; kingdom Viridiplantae; phylum Streptophyta; class Magnoliopsida; order Poales; family Poaceae; genus Aegilops; species Aegilops bicornis. Next base: position 210,607,921 of record CM038674.1, read on the forward strand.
TTTTCTTTTTTGAACACCAGATATTTACATCGTCTGATGATTTTTTAACTCGCACACATGTAAACAAAAATATGATTTTTCAATATGGTTAGCCGTTGCATGTAGATGTAGTTCAAATTTGAATTATAGTCATTAATTGGCTAGAAAATCACTTAAATGTCTTTAAAAGGTCAAATGACCCCTAAAATTTTCCAAATTTTCACATGACAGTTGTAGTAGTGCACGTTAAACGTAGAAATTTTTTGAAGGCCGTAAGAGGAAGCTATCTCCTGTTCATCATCAAGCATGCATTGTTCCCTCTCGGAACCACGAGCCTTCTAGTGAGTTGCTCCGGTTTGTGGGGGGTGTGTGTCCAAACTTTCGTCAAACAGGCCAATTTTATTACCACATCATCTTGGTGGCATGACATTACATCAAGCAAGGTTTCATATTTTTCTGATCATTTTTTAATTTTTGGAATTAAAATTCCATGGCACTCCATGCATGTGCCCATGCCGCGAGACCAATATGTTTAAAAATTCTTTCAAATTTACTGCACATGGAATTAACTCGCACACAAGTACACAAATATGATTTTTTCAAACCGTCATGGTTAGGCGTTGCATGTAGATGTAGTTCAAATTTGAATTATAGTCATTAAATGGCTAGAAAATCACTTAAATGTCTTTAAAAGGTCAAATGATCCCTGAAATTTTCCAAATTTTCCGATGATAGTTGTGTTAGTGCACGTTAAATGTAAAAAAATTGAAGGCCGTATGGGGAAGCTATCTCCTGTTCGTCATCAAACATGCATTGTTCCCTATCGGAACCACGAGCCTTCTAGTGAGTTGCTCCGGTTGGGGGGGGGGGTGTCCAAACTTTCGTCAAACGGGCCATTTTTTTTACCACATCATCTTGGTGGCATGACATTACATCAAGCAAGGTTTCATGTTTTTCGTCAAACGGGAGATAGTTGTATTAGTGCACGTTAAATGTAGAAAAAATTTGATGGCCGCAAGGGGAAGCTATCTCCCGTTCGTCATCAAACATGCATTGTTCCCTCTCGGAAACACGAGCCTTCTAGTGAGTTGCTTCGGTTTGTGAGGGGTGTGTGTGTCCAAACTTTCGTCAAACATGCCAATTTTTTTTACCACATCATCTTGGTGGCATGACATTATATCAAGCAAGGTTTCATGTTTTTCTGATCCTTTTTTTATTTTTTGGAATTAAAATGCCATGGCACTCCATGCATGTGTGTCCATGTCGTGAGACCAATATGTTTGAAAATTCCTTCTTATTCACTGCATGAGGAATTAACTCGCACATAAGTACACAAATATGATTTTTCAAACCGTTATGGTTAGTCGTTGCATGTAGATGTAGTTCAAATTTGAATTACGGTCATTAAATAGCTAGAAAATCATTAAATGTCTTTAAAAGGTCAAATGACCCTTGAAAATTTCCAATTTTCACATGACAGTAGTATTAGTGCACGTTAATAAACATAGAAAAAATTTGAAGGCCGTAAGAGGAAGCTATTTCTCGTTCGTCATCAAACATGCATTGTTCCCTCTCGGAAAAATGAGTGTTCTAGTGAGTTGCTCCGGTTTGTGAGGGGTGTGTGTCCAAACTTTCATCAAACATGCCAATTTTTTTACCTCTTCATCTTGGTGGCATGACATTACATCAAGCAAGGTTTCATGTTTTTCTGATCGTTTTTTTATTTTTTGGAATTAAAATGCCATGGCACTCCATGCATGTGTCCATGCCGTGAGACCAATATGTTTGAAAATTCCTTCTAATTTACTGCACATGGAATTAACTCGCACACAAGTACACAAATACGATTTTTCAAACCATTATGGTTAGCCGTTGCATGTAGATGTAGTTCAAATTTGAATTATGGTCATTAAATGGATAGAAAATCACTTAAATCTCTTTATAAGGACAAATGACCCCTGAAATTTTCCAATTTTTCACATGACAGTTGTATTAGTGCACGTTAAATGTAGAAAAAATTTGAAGGCCATAAGTGGAAGCTATCTCACGTTAGTCATAAAACATGCATTGTTCCCTCTAAGTAAACCACGAGCCTTCTAGTGAGTTGCTTGGTTTGTGAGGGGTGTGTGTACAAACTTTCTTTAAACATGCCAAATTTTTTTACCACATAATCTTGGTGGCATGACATTACATCAAGCAAGGTTTCATGTGTTTCTGATCTTTTTTATTTTTTTGGAATTTAAATGCCATGGCACTCCATGATTAATTGTGGCATAGCCGTTAGACCAATATGTTTGAAACTTTCTTCCAATTTACTGCACATGGAATTAAATCACACACAAGTACAGAAAATATGACTTTTGAAACCGTTATGGTTAGCTGTTGCATGTACATGTAGTTCAAATTTGAATTACGGTCATTAAATGGCTAGAAAATCACTAAAATGTCTTAAAAGGTCAAATGACCCCTGAAATTTTCCAAAATTTGACATGACAGTTGTATTAGTACTACAAACTCATATATTTAAAACACCATCCGTTGCCACTTTACTCCAAATTCGTCTTTCACAGGTAATAAAAAATATCTACAACATCACACACAATTTTTTTGTAGGAACCGTTTGCGATGAAAATTTCTGGGTCTATTTAAGTCTTCCTCCTTAATCTTCATCGTCTAGTCTGCTCCAGTGTCGGCAACCCCCAAATCCACGAATCTCGATCCCCATTCCCGCACCCCCTTCTTGCAAAGAGGACGCCGTGGAAACGCTTCGTGAATGCCCGTACGATGGCCGCGTCCTCCCCGAGCACCGCCGCCTGCGCCTAGGGCACGGCCGCCTACGCCGAGAGTGCCGACGCATCCGCATTGAGCGCGTCCGTATCCACCGAGAGGGCGTCTGCGGCAGCCGATAGGGCAGCTGCAGCAGCCGAGACAACTGCAACTGCTGCTGCGACGGTGGCTGTAAACAAAGAGAGCGCTCGAGCTGCCGTCCATGCCGCCGATGTCGCCCTGGCCCGGGTCGAGGCCATCCACGCTAAGATCAAGGACACACACGCCAAGATATTCCAGGCCACCTCGGAATCCAACATGCAACCCACGTATGAAAAGGCGGCGGTGGCCATGGATCACCTGCTTCCTCATGAGATCGCCTAGCGGGAGCTCGAGGTGCAGGAGGCGGCGGAGATCGAGGAGCGTCGGCAGAAGGAGTTGCGTGTGGCCGAGGTCGAGGTAGAGAAGAGTCTGTCCATTGAGGAATCGGTGGTGGAGTACCAACGTGAGCTCTGGCACAACCACTACTACGAGTACTACAACCTTGAGGACGGCGCCGAGGACGAGGACGAGGATGCGGTCGACTTCACCAGGGGGACGCGGAGTCCACCAACGGCGACATTTTGCTAGGACAAGTCATCGATGTCTCATCTCACACCGGCGATGCATAGGCCGTCGCAGCGGCAGATTTGTTAAAATTACGCGTACTTAGGCTTTTTTTAATGCTGGTCTTTTGTTAGAGCAATGTTTAGGTCAACTGGCTCTGTTTAATTACTAAAATTGCTCGATTTAGTAAGTGTGGTTTGTGTGCTGTACGCTTTTTTGTGTGTCCAAATTAGCAAGCAATGTTAAATTATGCAATGATGTACCCGAGCAAATTTCCACCAAAATTTGAATCATACTCATCCCATGCGCTTAAAGCAGAAGAATCGTTCGCGATGCACACAATTATTCAAAATGAATGTTGTCTGGCGGCACCACGCGCAAAGTTTCCCTCCACATTTCCAAAATTTTTGCCTACCGGCAAAATCTACCCCCGCCCCCTCCCCCTTCCCCACCCCATTTTCTCCTCGACCACAAGTCACATTTCCCCTGTTTCCTCCTTCCTTCCTTCCTTCCTAAGCTACAACCGCTTCCTCGCTTGCTTCCTCGCTCTCGCCGTCTCGCATCCTACCGCCGGGGTCGCCATGGTCTTCTTCAATGACCTCTCTCTCTCCTCCTCCTCCAATGACTCCTTCACCACCCGGGTATGCCTCTCTTCTCTCTCTCGGGCTATGACTTGGAATGAAGGATTTTAACCCGGCGGTCGATTTGAGTCATTTCTTCCTCTTGTAGCTCCCTAGGACCATCAGTTGTAACGAATGGAGCGGGTTGGCTGAAGATATGTCTGCTCGTTGTCACCATCAATCTCCATGCGTGAAGCTAGTTGCATTTAAATCTGTGGACAGTGGGAGGAAGTTTCTGGCATGTGCAGAGAAGGTGAGACCCTCTTTCGTTGTTACAAATCATTTGTTAAATGTGATTCAGACACTGTCACGGTCCCAACCGATTCATACCACACCTTCAACCAAACGCATCCTAAGACAGTATCACAGTTTGTACCTAGTATCTAAAAATGTTGCCATCTCATCAGCGGTGCCATTAGAAAATTATTTGGCACCGCTTCAGCAGTTTGTGCAGCCAACTTTGGTCCACACATCCGAGCAGCCACGCTTGATATAAATCTTTATGGCACAAAGGCTGGGCATCGGAGCAACTAGGTGCTCGAGATGCAGGTCCCTGATTTTTCATTGCATCGGCTCGCCCGATCTGAGGCACCGGTGCGAGATGTAGCAACAGTTGTCTTTACACCGGTTTTGGCATACATAGTGGACGACCTTAGTGCTATTAGTTCTCTGTTACTAAATTTGTGCATGTACACACCTGTTAGTATCAATTTGCTGTCATCCAAACACTGTCGCTATGCTATTGCAACTATATTTACCTTCCTCATAAAATGTTCAATTTGTTATTTATAGTACATGAGTAAGAACTTGTAGCGTTGCTGTAGTTAATTATAGCTTTTGATGTTTGAGAATTTGGTTGTTCTCTCGGAAGCAATTAATTCATTTGCACATTGATCTTTTTGAGAAGATATGCCATAATTAACCTGTTTCTTCAGTTTTTCAAAATAAGTATTGGTGATTTTCTATGTTGCTATAAACCCATTTCCCCTACAATTGTTACTAATCTGGTTTTAAATATTATAGGATGAACGGAAGTGTTGTTTCTTGGAGTGGGTTGATCAAGAGTGGCCACAGTCTTTGAAGAGGTGCCTAGCAAAGCTCTTGAGAATGTATGAGGAAGAGAACAGAGGTAGGCTTAGAGATAGTGTTGTCAATGTTGAAGAATATTTGAAGATGCGGGATAAAAAGAGGAAGGTGGAGAATGAGCTCAGATTTTTTTTTAAATTAGACTTTGCTAAGATGGTGTTGGTGAAGGAGGAGGCACTTTCCCAGTTGGACAGTGCAAAACAGGTTCTTACTGAACTGAAAGCAGAGGTAAATAAGACATTCCTGGATGATCTCGATTAGGGGAATGTATATATTGTTCTAATATTGTTATTATGAAGTTGAACTAGCTATATGTTGTATTGTGCTGTTTTCAGGTAGCTATCGTATTGTGATGTTAAAATATATTTATGTGCCTGATATGAAATTGGCAAATAGCTGTTCGATATGAAATGTGAATTTACCTTTGCAGCGTCGGTGCTATACAAGCGGTTTTAACCCCTTTCCGCGATGGCATTTGGAACCGTCGCCCTCTTGAGTAACTGACGATAGGGGGTCCTTCCCACACGACCGAAACCATGGGGGTATGCCCTCTGGCACCTGCCTTCGGCAAAATGAGGTCGTGTGCGACCAGGAAGCTCAAATCACGAAATCGTCTGATGAGAGCTAAAAAATAAAATTATAGAGGAGAAATTGTTTCCGGTCGCAAGTACATCCCACATAGTCAGTCCCCGCTAAACATTTCTTTTTATATGTACATCCCACACAGTCGCTCCAAGGAAAACGTTTCCGTTCACAGGTACATCACACACAATTTTTCCCGTTAAATCGTTTGTGATAGCGTTGCCATTGCACACGATATTAACAATTTTATCGTTTGCATTATTGAATGCATCACACACGGTGCGTAGAAGAAACTGTGTGTCAAAGGCTATCCATCACACACAGTTTTCATGTGGTAAATGTTTGCGCAAGGTGGCCAACCGCAAACTGTTTTCAAGAGAAGGTCGTGTGTGATTGTTCATTGATCCAACACGGTTTATTCCTAGAAATTGTGTGTGTTGCCTGAGGTCATCGCCCACGGTATTTTCTCAATAACCGTTTGCAATAGCAAAACCCAATTAGCAGGCTAATTCGCCATTAGCAGGCTAATTGCCCTATTATTGATAATCCATTTATTAATCTAATTGACATTCATATTAAGAACATAACATATTTCATTTCCATATTAAGGAAGCAGGATTTCATAATTGAAATAAATCAGAGTACAACATGATATAGCTTCAGCACTCAGCTACCCCATTACACAACTACACCAGCACCAAGTTTCACATGCAACATGTAGAACCTTTCGAAATTAGCATCATAGACGGTATATAGGCGGATGCATCTCATGCGGAAAAGCTGCTTTGAAGTGGAAGGCGAATATTGAGACTTCATTCATGTTGAAGGCCTTTGCAACTTTAGGCGGTGCACGTGGATGATTGACCGTCCGTCCTTCATCCTCTTCAGGAACACTTCAATATTGAACTGTGGGTGTTGTATGAAAACCTTCCTCGCCTCCTGACCATAGAGGTGGTTTGAGAGGTAATCATTAGTGAACTGCTTTGGAAAGGCCTGAAAACAAGGATGTGCATAAATATCTTCTCTATATCGGAAATGGGGCAAAGAAATAAAAAAAGGCAAGGTGTAATAGTTAGTACCATCTTGTAGTGAACTGATGTCTTCTTCATTGTGCAGAAAAAGATCTTGTTGTTTTTTTCCGCTAATTTCTTTATCCTAACAATCTTCCTGAGTTTCTTGACTTGATTGATATTCATGTACAACTCATTTCCCCATATGCAAACAGTGTCAAACAGTGGGTCAAAACCTCTTACAACAGGACCTACATGTGCAAGACCAAATTGTTAAAAACCTAAATATTAGAATGGTTCCTGCAATTGCACAATAATGTGCTATTAGACAATGGACCATGCACATGCTAACCTCGATTGTAAACCTCAATGCTTCCCATTGTTTCCCTGTAACACATATAAGGTAGTTAGTCATCAGGTTAAGTAAGGGTTCGCATGCTATTGGTAAAATATGTTGATGAAAAATAAGCACATTGTAGATTCATCAGATTAATTCAAGCCGCATGGGAAAACCCATTTATCCAAACCAAGCATGATTAAGAACTAGGAAATATAGCACTTCTATATGTTTCTCATGTATTAGGTGCAACCAAATTCGGTTTATTCCTCACATGCACGACAATACAAAATTCTACCCATGACAATTGGACATCGCATTGCAGAATTGAACCAAGTAGTTAACTAAACACCACAACAAATGAACCAAACATTTACTGAGCACCACATTGCACAATATAACATACTCCTAATAGAAGATCAAACAGTTAACCAAACCAAGCATGCTTAACAACTTGGAAATATAACAATTGTATTTGTTTCTCATGTATTTACTACAACCAAATTCAATTTATTCCTCACATGGTATACAATAACAGAATGCACCCACAACTATTGAACATCGCATTGCAGAATTGAACCAAACAGTTAACTAAACACCACAACACAAATGAATCAAACGTTAACTGAGCACGACATTGCACAATGTATAACCAAACCAAGCATGCTTGACAACTTGGAAATATAGCAATTGTATTCGTTTCTCATGTATTTTGTAAAGATAAATTCGACTTATTTCTCACATGGAAGACAATACAAAATTGTAGCCTAAAGAATTGAACATTGCATTTGCAGAATTGAACCAAACAGTTAACTGAAGACAACAACTAATTAACAAAACAATTAATAAGTGAGCACCACACTGCACGACATATAGAACATATACCCTAGAACAACAGATTGCATGGTAAAATTAGATAGCACAATTCACTAGAATTTGTGAAGGAAAGGCAGGAGCAGCACACGCAATGGGTAAACCGAGCATGCTTAACCAGCATAGCTAGCAAATGGCAATGTGCTCCTCCAAGAACCGGGGGTCGGCACGAATGGCAGCCATCGCGACCTCATCCGCGCGTGCGGCCGCGATTTGCTTCTCCGCTGCCAAATGCTCCTTGATATCCTGGCTATACTGCGTGCACCATGGCTTAGGGCGGCGCTTATTAGGTGGAGGGGTCGGTGATTTGGGAGGAAGGTGTCGCGCTCGCGCCAGCGGTCGGGGTATGTGGGATGTGGAAGGAGGAGGAGGATGGGGGTCGGGTGTGGATTACCTTACTGGATAGACGAGGCCGAGCAGCGTGAAGGAGGGTCCCCGACGAGGAGGTGGCGCTGCAAGCAAGGAGTGAAGGTTTCAACTTGGAAAGGAAGGCGAAAACAGGGGAAACGTGGCTTTTGGCAAGGGGGAGGGGCGGAGAGGTAGATATTTCCACGGAAGCTGAAAATTTGGAATCGCTTCAGCGCAAAAACTGGCGCGCAAAGTGTCATCAGACATGATCCCTTATTCAGAACTGTGTACGATATGTGAACTTCACAAACGATTTAGATAGCTTAACCCGTGTGTGATGAATTTGAACGTCAAAAATTTTGGTTTGAATTTCCCTGGTTAAAGTGGTCATCCACGTCATTCCATAATTTGGGTACACAAAGGAGACTACAGCACACCCACACTTCTTAATCGAGCAAGTTCAGCAATTAAACAGAGCTAGCTGACCTAAACATTACTCTAACAAATTAAAGACCGGCTCTCTTAATTAAACAAAACAAAGAGTACTACTACGGTTGGTGCTCGTCGATCTCCGTCGCCGTCTCCATGTCCAGCTCGCGCCCGACGGTCTCTTGGGGAAGGGGCTCCATGGCATCCATCGCACCGTACTCGGCAAGCATCTCGCCATCCGCGTCTGCCATCTCTTTGGAAAAGGCCGCCACGAGCTGGCGTGGGTGGCCGCGATCTGGGCTTGGACGGGCTCCGTCGTCACAAGGTATGCGGCGGAGGAACGGACGGCTGCTCGAACGCTCTCGGCGATTGCCAACTCTTCGGCCGTGGGTTGCCAACCATTGTCGGAGAAGCTTCGTTCGATTTGTGCAATGACCGCCACGAGCTGGGCGTGGGCGGCCTCGACATGGTCGTGGGCGGCCTCCATCAGTATTAAGGCCGCTTGTTGTGGAGCGGACAGCTTTGTCTTTGCTCTCGCAAGTTGCTATCCCTGAGGCAGATGTTGCTGCCGCCACTTGAGAAGCAACATCGGCCGTTTGGGCTGCCTTGGCCGCCCGGTCGCAGATTGCGGCCGCACTCATGCACCTTGTTAGCACGTGCATGGCGGCTGCGGCCGCGCTCTCGCCGAAGTGGGCCACCGAAGTTGCCCTCACGACGCGGGTCCACGTGCCCATCTTTCATCGGCGACGATTGAATAGTGAAATGATATTTGGGGAGCAAGCTAGTGAGCTTGAGACGCCGGCTGTGGACTGTAGCCGATGCACCTTCTCGCTTAAGCCATAGGCGTACTATACACCGACGGTGCTCCAGGATATTTTGTGTTGCATCTCACACGGTTGGTGATAATAAACTGTGTGGGATCTAGTTGATTTTTCATCTTGATTTGAATTACAAAATGGGGTCACAATGGCAATGGACGGTTTTTGAATTGCTAGACCTTTTATCTGCAGTGAACATGCAACTATATGTGTGTCGTAAAAGAACTGGAATTATTCATAGTTCATTTGAACATTTTATACATTAAATTGGTTTTCTAGCCATTTCAGGTGCACAATTCAAAATTAAACTACATGCACATGCTCTGGTGCACTAACATGGGTTGTAAAATCATATATGTGTCCATGGGTTTATGCTTATGTCCCATGCAAGAAATGGGGATGAAATTCGAACACCATGGCACCTGGCTCTCCGACAAACGTCGACGTACTTGCTTTTGCCATTCTAGTAAATCCGAAATTCGTCTGAAATTCATGAAACTTGGCATGCTATCATGGAACGGCATCAACATGCCATGGTAAAAAATTTGTCCCATTTGGGGCAGGTTTGGGTATAAACTTCTTACAAACCAGAGCTTCTCACAACAAGTGTGATGGTTTCGGTAGGGAACGTTTCACCTTTCTGGAGGAAACGATATCCGTTACCTCTTCTCGATTTCAATTTTTTTACTCGCGTCAACATAGAACAACAGGAGTGTTGTGTCAATTTTTGGGATTTTGCGGGGTTCGCTTGGACATTTTTATACATTAACTGTTTTTTCTATGCAGTGCATAATTCAAATTTGAACTACAGGCACATGCTCTAATGCATATAAATTAGTTGAAAATTCAAATATGTGTCCTTGGTTGCATGCTTAGGTCCCATGCAAGAAATGTGAATGAATGTCAAACACCCTGCCACTGTCACTCGGCCGCAAACATTGAGATACTTGGTTTTTAAATTCTAGTAAATCCAAAACTCGTCTGAAATTCATGAAACTTGGCATGCTATCATGGAGCGGCATCAACATGCCGTGGTATGTGACCCATTTGGGGCAGGTTTGGGGATATGCTTCTCACAAACCAGAGCTTCTCACAACAAGCCTGATGGTTTCGGTAGGGAACGTTTTACCTTTCTGTACGAAACGATATCCATTGCCTCTTCTTGATTTCAAAATTTTTCTTAGTGTCAACATAGAACAACATGAGTGTTGTGTTAATTTTTGAGATTTTCCGGGGTTCTTTTGGACATTTTTATGCATTAATTGAGTTTTCAATGCATTTATGTGCATAATTCTAATTTGAACTACATGCACATGCTATAATGCATATAAATTGGTTGAAAATTCAAATATGTGTCCTCGGTTGCATGCTTAGGTCCCATGCAAGCAATGGGAATGAATGTCAAACACCCTGCCACCGTCACTCGGCCTCAAACATTGAGATACCTTGTTTTTAAATTCTAGTAAATCCAAAGCTCGTCTGAAATTCATGAAACTTGGCATGCTGTCATGGAGCGGCATCAACATGCCGTGGTAAAATTTTTATCCCATTTTGGGCAGGTTTGTGTATATGCTTCTCACAAACTAGAGCTTCTCACAACAAACATGATGGTTTTGGTAGGGAATGTCCCACCTTTGGGGACGAAACGATATCCATTGCCTCTTGTTGCTTTCAATTTTTTTCTCATGTCAACATAGAACAACAGGAGTGTTGTGTCAATTTTTGTGATTTTTTGGGGTTCGTTTGGACATTTTTATGCATTAACTGAGTTTTCAATGCATTCATGTGCATAATTCAAATTTGAACTACATGCACATGCTCTAATGCATATAAATTGGTTGAAAATTTAAATATGTGTCCTTGGTTGCATGCTTAGGTCCCATGCAAGAAATTAGAATGAATGTCAAACACCCTGCCACCGTCTCTCGGCCGCAAACATTGAGATACCTGGTTTTTAAATTCTAGTAAATCCAAAGCTAAATGCGAAATTCATGAAACTTGGCATCTTTGTCATGGAGGCGGCATCAACATGCCGGGGTAACTTTTTTGTCCCATTTGGGGCAGGTTTGGGTATATGCTTCTCACAAACCAGAGCTTCTCACAACAGGCATGATGGTTTCGGTAGGGAACGTCCCACCTTTGGGGACAAAACGATATCCATTACCTCTTATTGCTTTCAAATTTTTTCTCGTGTCAACATAGAACAACACGAGTGTTGTGTCAATTTTTGTGATTTTTCGGGGTTCGTTCGGACATTTTTATGCATTAACTGAGTTTTCAATGCATTCATGTGCATAATTCAAATTTGAACTACATGCACATGCTCTAATGCATATAAATTGGTTGAAAATTCAAATATGTGTTCTTGGTTGCATGCTTAGGTCCCATGCAAGAAATGGGATTGAATGTCAAACACCCTTCCACCGTCACTCGGCCGCAAACATTGAGATACCTGGTTTTTAATTCTAGTAAATCCAAAACTCGTCTGAAATTCATGCAACTTGGCATGCTATCATGGAGCGGCATTAACATGCCGTGGTAAATTTTTTGTCCCATTTGGGGCAGGTTTGGGTATATGCTTCTCACAAACCAGAGCTTCTCACAACAAGCATGATGGTTTCGGTAGGGAACAACCCACCTTTGGGGACGAAATGATATCCATTGCCTCTTATTGATTTCAAAAAAATTCCCGTGTCAACATAGAACAACATGAGTGTTGTGTCAATTGTTGTGATTTTTTGGGGTTCGTTTGGACATTTTTATGCATTAACTGAGTTTTCAATGCATTTATGTGCATAATTCAAATTTGAACTACATGCACATGCTCCAGTGCATATAAATTGGTTGAAAAATCAAATATGTGTCCTTGGGTGCATGCTTAGGTCCCATGCTAGAAATGGGAATGAATTTCAAACACCAGGGCACCGTTGATTGCCGGCAAAATGTTGAGATACTTTAATTTTAAATTCTAGTAAATCCAAAACTCATCTAAAATTCATGAAATTGGCATGCTATCATGGAATGGCACCCGACATGTTGTGGTATTTTTTGTGTCCATTTTGAGAGAAGGTGCACTCGAATAACAACCAACAAAGGCATTTTGAAAAAGTAGCTGCCACTTTAATATCTCAAACATTTGTATAATTCAAACCGTGTGCGTTCTGTTAACCATTCACGTGACGCCACGTGTCTTGGTTTTAATGGCTATAGGAGGTGTCGTGCGGACATCTGTTTGACCTTGACTGACAGGAGGCGTGCGAGTGCAGTCCGGTGTGCAGGTTGGCCGAGAGGCGTGCAAGCTGTCCTTCAATGTGTAGGCTCATCAGGAAGAGTGCGAGCTGTATGCTGCGCAGGCTCACTGGGAAGCGAGCCCTTTGAATTCCATGGCCGCCCGCCTTCCTCTCCATTAATGGCGCCCGAGCCGATGCTTAAACGGGCGGCCTTACTGTTCGCCTCCCATTCCCCTCCCTCCCGCAGACCTCCACTAACGCCATGGCGTAGAAGGATCATCTGCCACTAGTCTTCAAGTTTGGTGAAGTCGACTCCGACCCGAAGGAAATAGAAAATAAGGAGGACTGTGGCCTCATGGACATGGCCCAGAATGAGCTGGCCGCGGTGGTTGCTTCCCCCGCTCCCATCCCCGAGCTTCGCGCTTGGCCTTTCATCCCGTAACATTGTGGGCTGGTCACCGAGAACTGTCGCAGAGCTGGAAGCCGCGGGTGTCAGCGAGGTCTCTACGGACCCGTGCAAGCTCGTGTACATGCCAGCGCCAGCGCCCGTGCCCGTGCCCGTGCGCGCCCCTCCACCCATCGCGGTGCCGGTCCCCGTGCGTTTGGCTGCACCCGCCGCGCCCGTGCCCGTGCGTGCGCCCCCCTCGGCGGCATGGTACGCCGCCGGTTACCGCTACCTCTTAGCGCCGCCAGCTGCTGTCCTCCCACACCCCGTCCATCGACCGCGTGATCACGTGATGTTTGATTTACAAGTGAAGAACATTATGTGCTGCATTGAAGACTTCACAACGGCGTCCCGGAGGACGACAACGACAACGACGGCGCGGCACGCCGCCTCTGCCGTCGCCGGAAATAGTTTTTTTGTTGGGTTTAATACTGTATCTCGATCATATGAATATAAATTCATAGTATGACTGAATGAAATATATGGTTTGAGCGAACTTGCATTTTTCTCTCTTAATGTACAGACTTATCAAACTATTTTATTTTCAAAAAAACGTCAATGATTTTTAAATATCACTACAAAAAAATACACTTCCGTGATGATACGTGTTTGTCACAGTAGGTCGCGTTTTTTGTCATGCATGTACATCCATGACAAATTTATGACAGAATCAAGATAGTCATACTGTCTTTGTCGTAGAAGTGTTCCATGACATTACCAAAATTATCATCACGGAAGTGTCCACTTCCATGACGATAAATTGCGCATCACGAAGTGCTTTTCGTCAAGGGTGACCGACACGTGGCATCCACCGTAACGAACGCCGTTAAGCTATCGGGTCGGGTTTTGGATCCGATAACCCGTTAACGACCCGACGATGGGGATTTTCCACGTGTAAAATCGTCATTGGTGGAGGAAACATGTGTCGACTCATTGTTGGGACAGATGTCATCCACTCATTGGACGAGAAAGGCGCCTATGATACGTCGACACGTGGCCCCATGAGAGGCCCATTCACGTGAAAAGGTCGGCCCGTTTGACTTGGTAAAAGGTGACGGGCGGCCCATGGAAAGCTTTGTTAACGGCTTTGTTCACATATAGCCCATTCTGACCCGCTAACCCAAGGCCCGTTCGCCCTACCGAATTAGGCCCGATGGTTTCATCTGGGCCATCCAATATGATTCCGGCCCGTTTTCGCCGGCCCATGTATGGCCCATGGCGTCTTCGGCCCATATGAAGCCCTATGTAACTCTTGGCCTATTAACGGCCCGTGGTGAAAGCGGCCCGCAATGAGCGATGTATCACTTTAGACCCATTAACGGCCCGTGGTGGCGGCCCGTAATGAAACGATGTATCACTTTATACCCATTAATGGCCCGTTATTCAGTTGGGCGTTTCCGCCCATGTTATCTTTCGGCCTTTTGAGCCCATTTATTCTTGGGCTCATTTCGAGCATTCGTTTACTTACGGCCCGTTCGTAATTTTACGCTTGTGGGCCAAATTCAGCCCGTGGTTCTGATCGGCCCGTTTGTGGTCCGTTAGTACATTGGGCCGTTTTCATAGCGTCATCAAATACAGACCTATTAACGATGGCCCGTTATGGTCGGCCCATGAGCAGACGATTCCAACTCTAGCCCATTTACGGCCATAATGCGGCTGTTATTGGCCCATGTTTGTAATCGATCCTCTGACTGTATAAGGCCCATTGATGATAGGGCCCGTAGAAGGCCCATTGTTTCTCTGACGGCCCGTAGAAGGCCCAATGTTTATGCGGCCGTAGAAGGCCCTCTTGTTTCTGACCCGTAGAAGGCCCATTGTTTCTCTGACCGTAGGAGGCCCGGTGTCACTACGGTAAATATTATCCCATGGTTATTGTGGCCTAGTTTTAAAAATAGGTTATTGCAGCCACTAGCAAACCGCGGAAAAAGAACTGCAGCGACTATAAGCAAACAAATAAACAAGACAACAAGGAAATAAATAAGCAAGCAACTTATGCTAGGCTATCACGGCTATTACACATATTACATCCACTTTGGGCATCAAAGTTCACCACCGGTGCAAATATAGGGAACACAATGACATATTAACGCATGACAAAACAAGTCCAGAAGCTGAAACCACTTGAGAAGAGTTCAAGAAACAATATCACAGGTACCCATAATGCTGGCAAGATGCTTAGCAAGCTTATTAACTTTCTCTTGTTTGGCGCTTAAATCCTCCGGTAACTTCTTTGTTGCACAAGAAAATACGCATCTGAATTTTGCGGGGACTTCCTCGGTCCTTGGCTTCTTGCCGCAAAGACAGATGATTGATGCCTTTCGACTTGTAGCTGAGATTGAAGAAGCCAAGTGATTCGGGCAGCGAGTTCGAAGAGCTTGTGCCAAAGACATTCGACGATAACTCGAACACTACATCAACGCAGGGGTGTGGGGTTTTCTCACTTGTCTACAAGATTGTTTTATCACCTTTCTTGGAGACCAACAGGTTGTCTCACTATCTTGAACCTTATCTGCATTACTTTCTCTACCATTGCATAGTGGGGTGCTCTTCCCCAATATTACATTTGCATACTACAAGAGAAACAAGCGAGACACATCATAGGTTTAGCTTGTAGTATACCAAACTCATTTTGGTAAACCGTTCGATAGTAAGGTGGACAGGATAACAGCATGAAACAAACATATATCTATGTACTATGGTCACTGTATTGTCCACATCATTCTAGTTTATGTTCCCTAATCAAGATAGAGACACAGTTCAACTCATATATTTTTAAGACACGACAACATAGAAAGAATATAAGTTTGAGAAACTACACAACATTGGCAGCACTTGTAATGTGCATCACATGAGAACATAATTGTTTATACAACTTAAACTGAAATCAACATAGAGCAAGAAGTTAGAACAACAATCCAGTTAAAGAAATAGGTTTAAAACATACATTGCGTCATTGGAGTTTCAATTGGATCCTTCAAATTTGAAAGTAGTTGGTATGAGTAAATCTGATGATGCAATAGCAAAGGAGTATGGACCATAGCTATGGAATCGACACGAGAACAGTTGCTCTTACGCTTTAAGCGTGGAGTTTGGGTTAGCTGGTGGTCTTCGTGCTTTGGGCACTGCGGTAGCTTTACAAACTGCTCGTGTGGGGGTACTCTGTGGTGGACATGGTGCTTTGTCAACTATAAGTGGGTTACTATCCCATTTGGGGTTGCGGTTTGATGGGTTGTAGCTGGTTCTACGCTTAACGGTGTAAGTGTGCAATCTGGAAGAGTCTCGATTATGTGTGGTGGGGCTAGTTTGTGGGCAGTACAACCATGGTTCTATCTGCATCGACGGGTAGCTTGTCTTTTGTGAAGAACGGGTTTTGCTCCCTTAGATCACGCCATCACCCCTCCAATTGAAATGGCTGATAAACAAGAAAAGAAATTGAAACGTCTGAGACATTGTATGATAGATGAGCGGATGTGGTAATTCACATATATGTTGTCTAACCAAACAGGAATGACATGACACAGTTTCACATATATGATGCCTAACTAAACAGGATAGCATGACACGATTTGGATATATGATGGATAACTTAACAGGATATAATGGCATAATTCAACATATGATGAGTACCTAAGCAGGATGACATGACAAAACTGTATGATGTCTTTCTAAAATAGGTTGGGATGAAATAATTCACATACATGTTGTCTAAGTATACAGGATGGCATGATATAATTGACATAATTGATTCATATACTAAGCGGTGGCACTTTCGCATGTATGATCTCTAAACTAAGCATATAGAATTCAATATTGTGCATATGATGTCTAAACTAAGCAATGCAAGACACCATATGCATCATATGAGAAATATAAACATTGCAACTTAGAGCATACACCTCGGGTGGGATATAGGACTGGTCATACGTCTCTGAATCCTCCTCTGAGGAGCTCCTGTAACCATCGAGATATATGCTTCAACAGGTACCATTGCCTACTCACGAAGACCTTGTTTTCACTCGATTTTTCCATAACCGGCTCAAATGGCTGATACACATGAAGAGTAGTTCAATATACACAGATTGTCGACAGATGGACAACGTAATGAAAAAAAGATGGCATGAGATAATTCACATATATTATGCCTAACTCCATGGCGGTGCATAATTCACATATATGATAACTGGCTGAAAAACATGGCATTTCATAATACACATATCGATATAAAAAGCAAGCAGGAGGCATTCACACAAAGCATGTCTAATCTAAGCGAGATGGCATGGCAATGCAAGACACCATATGCATGATATGAGCAATATAACCCAGCCAAGTTAGAGCATGCACCTCGGGGATCTGTTGGTCATCTCTCTCTGAATCCTCCTCACGAGGAGCTATACGTAACCAGCAAGAAATCTGCATCGAATGGTAGCTTGCTTTCGAAGACCTTGTTTTCACTTCAGATTTTTCCCATGACCGACTCAAATGGCTGATGCAGGGAAGAGTAGATGAATGTATAAACATTAACGACAAATGGAACACATTATGGAAAAAAATATGGCGCGATACAATTCACATATCGATGGTGGCTAAACAGGATGGCATTGCATGATTCACGTATATGATGCCTGGCTAAAGAAGATGGCATTGCATAATTCCCATATACTCCCTCTGTTCCTAAATATTTGTCTTTTTAGATATTTCAAATGGACTACCACATACGGATGTATATAGACATATTTTAGAGTGTAGATTCACTCATTTTGTTCCGTATGTAGTCACTTGTTGAAATCTCTAAAAAGACAAATATTTAGGAATGGTGGGAGTATAATATAGAAACCAAACATGTGGCATTCACACAAAGCAAATCTAAACTAAGATGATGACATATAAGATGTATAAGGTAAGCAATGCAAGGCGCCATATGCATGACATGACCAACATCAGCATGCCAGGTTAGAGCAAACACCTCAGGTGGTAAACAGGCATGGTCGGCTCCTTCTGAATCTCCATCTGAACAGTTATCTTCCTCTGGAATACAATCTGGAAATGCAGGAGATGGGGGGCGCTTCACCCACCATGGAGCAGCGTCTGCATGACATTATATTCGCACGCAACAGTCTTCTCTTTTTCTCTACATGTTCAGTACGATTGTACAATGTCTGACATGCATAATAAAAAAATAGTTAGATTTTGTAAGGCCTAAGGGGTGCATGCAAAAATCAAGACTGATGGTAGCAAATGAGTGGATGGATCGAAAACTAATGATATCAGGTAGATTATAGCTTCAGTTTAAAAAGATAGACAATGGATCATCTATTGTTTGTTGCCCACCCAACATGAACCACATAGAAGACCCCAGATAAACAGACAGTAGACAGATACTATCCGTTGCTGGCTCGATATGAGACCCATGGGCAATTCAAAACTCAAGGTTGAACGATAAAGTAGCAGGTAATAATAACCGATGTATAACGTAAGCAAACACGAAAGACTGCGACCTCTCTTAGGAACTGTCTAGTCCTCGGGTTCATCTGCTTTCGATCGATGATGGTAATGCAGTTGGCGTGGCTGCGGCAATGGGGAAGATGACACGAGGCGGCGAAACAAAGTCTGCGGGGGATCTCTGCTGCGGTGAACGCTTCATCGATGGTGCACCTCGGATGGGTGGATAATGACAGCGGGGCAGGACATAACACACAGAGTTTTCTTTGACGCCAATCTGAAAATGAAGTAAATCTATAAGGGCTCCTTAGAATTGGAGGATTCTATAAACGCAGGGACAGGAAAAACACAGGAATAGGATAGGAATGCACGTGCAAAACAGAGCATTTGGAAACATAGGATTTCAGTCAACCTGGGTATTTGGCTCACATGAATTGGAAGAACAGAGGAATGGAGAAACAAAGTGATGCGACGAGTGTACAACCTCTTTGGCATAGCCTTGTGGACCTCAGCATCATTGGGTTGGACGTGGAGGATGGTGATGCTGGTGTGACTGTCGGAGGCGGGGAAGAAGATCCGAGGCCTCTGGAAACGGCGCCGAGGGTACTGCTCCACTGTGATGGACGGTTCCGTCGTTGGAGCAGCTCCGCTAAGGTGTACGGCGACGAGGCTGAAGCATGACAAGACAGACAACTTTAATCTGAAGTGGGACCCTAATATCATCTGCAATAGATGATGTAAAATACATCACCAAAAAGTGCTAGATGTAAGCGCATCGGCCAGCGCCACGGCCGCTCGACGAGATCTTTGTAAAATGCATTCACTCTGAACTTAACTGAAGAAAATGAACTTCACAGTCGAAACTGATTGAACTACTAACAGAGCATTGCAATAGATGTTTAGGGCGTTCAAGCACTAGTAGCAGAGAAGCAGTGATCTAAATCAGCAGACGCCGGCGAGGAACGCACTAGCAGAGAGCAATTCGTGGCAAGAGTACCGCGGCGAGTGCTAAAGCAGCAACTCCTGTAGTTGCGGAGGTCATGCAGCAACAGCAGAAAGCAAGCGAGAGCAAGAGCAGAGCAGCTGACGAACGAAAAGCAGGAGCCGTGCAGCAGCGACCGGCAACAAAGAAGAACGAGTCGCAGCGAAAGCGAGAGCCGGAGCAGCTAGCCAGTGCCGTTGTCGAAGTCGCCACTGAGGAAGCAACGACATGGGGTGGAGACGCCGTGGATGATGTGGCCGGCGACGGTGCCGTCGATGGAGACGCCATGTCTGCTCGGTATCGAGCACCGGCAGCCCTGTGAGATCGAATAAAACATAAAATGCAGTGGTGAGTGCAGAACCTCCTCGGTGGCGCCGAGTTGGCCTCGGCTTCATCAGAGGAATTGGTGAGGGTGCTGCGGTTCTGGTGGGGCAGGTCAAGACAGCGCTGTGGGGATTGAGGTGGCGCGATAGACGAGGCGAACATCGGGGCAGCTCCTTGGAGGTGGAGGACGGGGCGGCTGATCCGGCGGGACGACGATATCGACAACGGATCCTCATCCGGTGCGGTGGATGAGGGACGACGAGCTGTTGCGGTGGACGACGTAGTCGGGGAAGAGTCTCCAGCTGGGCGGCGGTCGGGAGGCCGATGGAGGAGCGTGGGGTTTCGCGGGTTTTGGCGGCCTCGATGTACGAATGGGGGGGAGGAGGGGGGCGCTTGTCCGAAATGTAGGGCAATTTACTAGTGTACCCCCACCGGTTTTGACACCGCGACGTGGAGCTTCATTTCCGGCTGAGGGGTAGAAGGAGGATTTCGCGTGTCTGGGCTGCGGGAGCGATTTCGGATGAGGAGGGAGTTCTCGGCCCAAATTTCGGGATAACAAAGGCGCGCGGGTTGAAGAAGCGGGAGTTTCAAAGAAGGTGAGACAAAAGATACTCGAGCTTGAAAATTTCGGGATAACAAGGTGTGGATTCCTTGTTCGGCAGAACAAACTTAACGTGTAAAAAAATCATACAATACACAAGAGAGTCATGTCCCCTTTTACTATATTGCTATAGATGCCATTGAAAAAACTACAAGAAAATGTAAAAAATCGAGAGAACATGATTACCACCGCACAGTACCAAATCGATTCGCACTTCCCTCAACAACAACAAAAACAAATCAATTCCACCAAAGAAAGAGTAATGTCCCTTTTTATATGATTACAGATGCCATGATCTCAAATTTCAATTTTTGAATCCACGTTATGTTGAATTCGAATATATCATTAGGTGACCTTGCGGTTTATAATTGATGTAGTCATACATTTTCATCTTCCATCATATATGAACATTTTACTCCACCATGTGAACATATATATTGTCGTCTACCATATGGACTAAATTTGAATCAATTTTCCTTATTTGAATACGATTGTTGTCAAGTTATACAATAATTTAAATATTATCTTGGTAACAAAAAGACATGCATATAGCGGTAATCATATTTCACTATGAACTACATGTACCATACGCTCTCCAATTCAAATATTTGTATCCATTTTATGTTGAATTCAAATCATAGTACATTATTGGTCTAGGTAGCGAGATGTTCGGGATAATCTAAACCTTGTTTTCATACGTATAATTTTTGGCTGAATTGGGACAAGTTTTGGTATAAGCCTCTTGCAAAACCGGAGATTCTCTCAACAAGCCTCGTGGTTCCGAGAGGGAACGTGTCACCTTTGTGTGCGAAACGATATACGCTGCCTCCCCCCTGATTTTATTTACAGAGGCAACATAGAACTATATGAGTGCCTTATTAAATTTTGGAATTATTTTGGGTTCATTTGGCCTTTTTATACATTAATTGAGTTTCTGGACTTTTAATGTGCGTAATCTAAATATGAATTGCATGCACATGCTCCGGTGCACCAAAGTGGGTTAAAAAATCACATATGTGTCCTTGGTTGAATTTCTAGGTCCCATGGAAGAAATGAGAATGAAATTCAAACATCTGGGTGTCATGACTCTGCCGAGAACATCGAGAAACTTAGATTTTAAATTCATGTAATGAAACTTGGCATGGTGTCATGTCATGGCACTAACATGTTGTGGTAAAAAATTGGGCCGATTTGGAAGCTCATGGTTCTAAGAGGGAACGTACACCCCCCGCCCTTGAGTTTCTTAACAAAGGCAACATAGAACTACATTAGTGCCATGTTAAATTTTGGAATTATTCCGGTTCGTTTGTCGCTTTTTTATACATTAATTGAGTTTACGGTCATTTAATGTGCATAAGTCAAATTTGAACTACAAGCACATGCTCTCGTGCACCAAAGTTGGTTGAAAAATCACATTTGTGTCCTCGGGTGAATTTCTAGGTCCCATGCAAGAAATGAGAATGAAATTAAAACATCTGGGCATCGTGGCTCGGCCGAGAACATTGAGAAACTTGGTTTTAAAATTCTTGTAAATCCAAAACACGTCTAAAAATCATGAAACTTGGTATGGATGTCATGTCATGGTACTACCATGTTGTGGTAAAAAATGGCGAATAGGAACATATTTTGGTATAAGCTTCTTGCAAACCGAAGCTTCTCTCAAGAAGGCTCGTGGTTACGAGAGGGAACGTGTCACCTTTGAGTGCGAAACGATATCGTTGTCCCCTTGAGTTTATTTACAAAGGCAACATAGAACTACATGAGTGCCTGTTAAATTTTGGAATTATTCCCGCTTTGGCCTTATGTACACATTAATTGATATTTTGGTCATTTAATGTGCATAATTCAAATTTGAACTACAAGCACGTGCTCTCGTGCACCAAAGTTGGTTGAAAATCACATTTGTGTCCTCGGGTGAATTTCTACTTCCATGCAAAAAATGAGAATAAGATACAAACATTTGGGCATCGTGGCTCGGTCAAGAATATTGAGAAACTTGGTTTTAAAATCATGAAACTTGGCATGGTGTCATGTCATGGTAGTACCATGCCGTGGTAATTGGCCGAATAGGAACAAATTTTGGTATAAGCTTCTTGCAAATCAGAGCTTCTCTCAAGAAGGCTCGTGGTTCTGGGAGGGAACGTGTCACCTTTGTGTGCATAATTCAAATTTGAAATACAAGCACATGTTCCAGTGCACCAAAGTTGGTTGAAAAATCACATGTGTGTCCTCGGGTAAATTTCTAGGTTCCATGCAAGAAATGGGAATGAAATTCAAAATTTTGGGCGTCGTGGCTGGGTTGGAAACATTGAGAAACTTAGTTTTTTAGTTCCTGTAAATCCAAAACACGCATGAAAATAATGAAACTTGGCTTCATGCCATGACATGGTACCAACATGCTGTGGTAAATTTGCGATCCGATTTATGAAAGCGCACACATTAACAATCAACAAAGTCATTTTGGAACAAGTGTTGTCACGTTACAATCGGAAAGACAAGTATTATTGAAAGCGTGGGCGTTCTACTTACTAGTACCATTTACGTGCCGCCACGCGTCCCCATTTTTTATTAGCTAGGAGGCGCCGTGCAGGTAGCTATTTGAGTACGAGAGGCGTGCGATCAGACCCCTGCGCGTGCTTATCGGGAGGAGAGCCCTTTGACCTCCATCTGCCATCCACCTCTCTCCCAAGGTCTCCATTAATGGCGCCCGAGCCTCTGTTTAATGGCGTGGCTATGTCTCACTCGACTGAGATTTAAGAGAGAAAAAAGAAAATCTGACAGCACGGATCTTGATGTAAGATCCGACGGACCTATATAGCATCTACTGTGACTTATAGCAAGACTGATGAATATATAAGGATGATTTTTTTTATCAAAGAAGGGCTTGCCCCTTCCGATTTTTATTACTGAAAACCACCACAATTCACAAGAAGTTCAGCACAACTCCAGCCTAACACGAAGGACTAAAAGTACCAGATTGAAATTGCAACATCCCAAGAGGCCAACAAAGGCCAAACATCCGTGCTAGAACCCAACATTTCACAACCGACGACACAATCGACATCCTAAACCGATTATTACATCAAAAGAAACCAGAAGCTGAAGGAAGCCTAGCGGCAACTAGAAGAACAAAGAACGCTGTGGTCGCCACAAAGCAAGAGTTTCTTCATTCTATCCGTGCAACATTGATCTTCCACAGAAAGATAAGGGCGATTAATTGTCTTACATAATTAGAAAGATAATTAAAAAGCCACATGCGGCTACGCCCGAAATACACAAGGGCAAAAGAAGAAGGAAGACAAGGATCTGGCTCGCTGATCTCTACTTTCTTGATGCGTTGCTGCAGGTCGCGGGAACTAGTCTCCGCGGCGAGCGGCGATGAGGTCTTTCGTGTCCTCAAGACGCTGCTTGAGAACATCCACGGATTCTCCACCAGCCTTTGGCGCTCGTTGCGGAGCATGTCATTCTCGTCCATAAGTTTCTTGACGATGACACCGGTCCTCTTCAACAAGGCACTGGTCTCCTCCTGCTGGTCTGCACTTCGGACGATCTTCTCCCTCAGCAGGTCGCGCTCGGCCCGGAGCCTCTCATTACCCTCCCTTAGTTGTCGGATGACGCCGGTAGCCTGTTAACACACGGCTTTCACGTCGTCCTGCAACCTCGCCAAGCCGGAGATCTGATCCATCTGGCTATGGACGATCGCATGCATGCGCCTGTAACAGTCGTCGCCTGCCCGCGAGAAATTTTCTCAGTCCGCCGCGGCGCGGCAGGACATCTCTGCTGCTTCCGTGGCGCGGCCGGACGAGTCTGCTGCATCGACGGTGCGGCGGGACCTCCGTGCTGCTTCAGCGGCGCGGCGGGACCTCTGTGCTGCTACTTCCGCGCAGCGGGACATGTCGGTTGCTCTCGCAGCGAGGCGAGACATCTCTTGTGCTTCCGCTTTCATGCTCACCTCTCCCTGGTAGCAATCTCTCGACCCAGAACTCATCTTTGGCCATGGCGAGCGCAAAGGGAAGGATGCTGAATGACTTGTTTGTTTTTGTGGATGAGGAGTTGAGGAGGAATGTGCAGTCATCTTGGCATACTAGTATTTATAACCGAGTACTAATACGCTCCTAAGTGGGAAACCGTTTAGGTTGTGATCGGTGTGAACAGGTTTGGAATTCAATATACTAGCGTGGTACTAATACGCTCCTAAGTGGGAAACCGTTTAGGTTGTGATTGGTGTGAACAGGTTTGCAATTCAATATAGCATGGAGTAATTTGGAATGTGACGAGCCGTAAGCTCAAAAACTTGTACTCTGAGTTTAGTAGTACGTTATACAAGAAGAGAAGAGGTGCACGCACGCACTCGTCCTCTCACACACGCGTCTGTTTTTTCTCGAAAAGGAGGATGATGACCCCCGGCCTCTGCATTTGGGAGTCACACACGCATCTGTAGGTATGAATTGTAGTGTTCTCAACCATTCGATTGGCTCTATCATGGATGTACCTATATACTAAAACTTGTCTAGATACATCTATATTTTGACAAGTGGAAGGCATGTATTGTGAAACGGAGGGAGTGCTTGTCATCAAAATGGATAAAAAGGGACGTGTCTAGAACTAAAATACGTCTACATACATCTTCTTTTATCCATTTTGATGACAAGTAGTACTCTTACCCAAAGGAACTTTATATCCAATGACACAAAATATTAGATTCATTGTTGGAAATTCTTGATCCGATGTCGAAGTAATTGCTGCGGTATACCAAAACCCACCATTTCTTAAGCTAAAGTAGACCAAGCTAATCCCTATATTAGCATATTACTAAGATAAACAGAAGGCCTTGTCGAAACATTTAGGACGTGAGATTGTCAATCTGAATGTGGAGGGACACAAGCTTAGCCCGGCCGGCAGCTTGGGCGGGCTATCAAGAAGGTCAGGTCCTGCACGTCGACGTCGCCGGGATCCTTGCTGCTTGTCACCTCCATTTCCACCTTGACGGTGTCGGTCGTGCCTTTGGACTCCCCCGGCGGGCCGTTCGCCCACAGCTTGGCCAAGTAGTGCGGCAGTGGGGACGCCCCCGCTCTGATGCAGACGACCAACACGGAGATAGGCGCACCGATGTCGAGCACGCCGCCGACCAAGAAAAATGCGCGGTGGTCCTCCTCCGGGAACAGCAAGAGCCGTGGCTCCGACAGTGGCACTTGCAGCTGGAGCACCTTGCCGTACTGGATCCTGTGCACGGGCATGGGATGCGCGGTGTTGATGTGGTGGTAGAGCGCGGCGTGGCGACGCTCGTAGCCAGACGGGCACGTGGCATTTGCGGTGGCGCGAGCGGACACACGCCGGTGATCGGGCGAAGCTTGTGGAAAGTGACGTAGAGCCCACAGCCTTCGTGCGGGCACTCCACCCTCACCGACGAAAGGACAGAGTCCACCGCCGTGTTCCGCACGTCGAAGCCACCGCAGCGCTTGCATTCTGGCACTGCCGCTGGTTCCCGGGGCGCTCGACGCGGCAGTCAAGGCAGACGGTGCCCTCCCTTGCACTGCAGAAATCAATCCAACAACACATCAATCAAGAAACCTGCACCTTGCTCAATCAGCCGAGCGGATGAGGTGTATTCGAACCTCATACCTTTGGAGGCGTCAAGGGTGGAGGCACAAAGGCGATGGAGCACGGTGAGGTCCATCGAGACCTTAGAGAGCTCCATCGTCGATCCTGTTCCTGTTGTCCGCATGATCTCGCCCTCCTCGTGCACAACCATCCTTCAATGTGCATTAAATCAACACATGCAAGTACTATCAAAAGTAGAGTCACGGCATGCATGCATGCATTGTAATTAATGCATCGGTAAACGCAAATTATTGATCGAGTGCAGTGCTTTGATGTGTCGCGTCAACTCGTACATCAACGAGAAGTTTGATTATCCTCTCCCTCGCGGACTTAATCGCACTCGCCTTTGGCTGTATGACAGAGTTGGCCACACACTGCCGGGCCCACCTGTCATACACGCAAAGATGGGAGCGTCCCTCCCTCGCCCATGGGCGTGGTGGCTGGCAAGACTAGGAGAAGCTTCGCTACACGCTCTCCCTCCATAAGCGGTGGACATGCAGTTCAATCGGTGCGGATGGCGAAGCGTCTTGTAGTACTCCTCCGGTGCAGTAGTACACCATCATTGTTCGACTTCAAGAGGCGAAGAGCCAAGCGCAGCCCGGACGCCGTGTGGCAGTTTCATGTGTAGAGTAGTCTAGATAGCGTGTCTTGTGCTGTAAGCTAAAATCGTTGGGGTCGGCTCCATGCTATGTGGCCGTCTCGGAGTTTTTAAATTAAAATAGTCTTACGGCCCTACTGTCACCACGGTGATTGTAGTTTGCACGCTCATCTGGTCAAGACAGGAATATATATTTTAATTTTTTTTAAGGGGACTCCCGGCCTCTGCATCGAGCGATGCATACGACCACATATATTTTAATTTGTGGTGGGTAAATGTTAGAGGTTGCAGCAAATATATTGTACATCATGGGTCTTTCAGCCAAGTTTAGAGGCAAGCATGTGGGGCCAGTGCTATGATGTGTCGTATCAACTCGTAGAACGAGGAGAAGCTTGATTTTACTACACGCCTTCTCCCTCTCCCATGCGCGCGGTTGCTCGCAAATGAGGACAGGCTTTTGCTTAGTAGTAGTACTTCCACAACAAGCTATCCGTCCCGCCCGCGGTGGACGGACATGCAGCAGTGGATTCAACACTGTAGAAGCAATAGTAGTAACATCATTGTTCGTCTTCTCGAAGAGGCGAAGAGCCAAGCGCAAACCGAACGTTGTAGTTGCGAACATTGGAGCACGCATATAGCCGTGCTCTTGCATGAGACAAAATTGCTATGTGAACCCACTATTGTACTAGTACGTACAACTACTTGCTAGTATAGCCCTGTAAACCAGAAAAGAGTATTTGCCCTTCTAGAGATTTCAACAAGTGACTAGACTACACCGAGACGGAGTACATATTGAGCAAAATGAGTGAATCTGCACCGTAAATAAATACGTACTAGTTCTATCGTTTTCCTCTCCGAGGCGCACAATATTGAGTATACTGACTAGTCTCTTTTTGACACGCATTTATGTTGTTGTTTTTTGACACAAGATGTATAAGCAAGCGCTCATATACACGCGCATACACTCACCCCTATGAACGCACACACGCACGACACTATCATCTTGAAATTTACGAAGTCACCATAGGCACCTCGTCGTCGACGGGTCCATAGGCGCTTGAATGCCAAGGAGGAAGATGGTAGCGGTTCCCGAGACATTGAACAGTCAATGATGCATCCTCAATTACATGCACAGGGAATTAATTGGAGAAGCAAACTAGAGCCAGCACGATGTGAATGCAACAAAGTTTGGACTCTCATATAATAAAGGCACCCCACCACTCCAATCCATCTACTCCCAAGTCTCTGCGCAACACTGCTCACTCCAATCCAAGACCAAGTGACCAGAAGCCACAAGCACCTATGGAGGCGGTGGACGCGAGCGGTCAGGCTGTGCCAAATCATCCAAGGCGCTGCTGGCCCAAAGATCGCTAGAAGCGTTCCACACGGTCTTTGGCGACCGCAGCATCGTAGCCCTCACCCACTCCGGCTTCGCCTCTCACATGGACGACATGATGGTCAACTCCATCCGCAAGTTCGCCGCCATCAAGAAGCGCTGGACGACCCTCGCCATATCGCTCCAGCTCGCGCTTGGGCTCCTCATTGCCTGCCACCCTCATCGGCCTACATGGTGACGAACTCTTTCAAGCCCTGGTGGTCCTGCAAGTGCCGGAGGTCGCGACGAAGAATGTGCACCTCGAGGCCGCGCTCACCACGCAGCACCTCGCCATGCAAGAAACCGTCGACCTGCACATCCACGTCTACATAGGCCACTACAAGGCAAGCGAGGACAGAAAGACATTGGCCTTCTTCAAGCGGCTGGAATCTTTGGATGCCATTGTTCAGAAGCACGTCGACCTGGCCACGAAAGCCACTGCTACTTAGGCGCCGTTCGGTGGGCCGACGCCTTGAGTCGAGGAGGTGGACGTCGTCGATGGATGCATCTCTTCTTCTTGCCTCCTGTAACCAGGAATGCATCGCCTCGTGGCCTTAATGTTTTATTAGTATAGTACTCCCTCCGTTCCCAAATATAAGTCTTTCTAAAGATTCTAGCAAGTGACTACTACATACAGAGAAAAATGAGTGAATCTACACTCTAAACTATGTCTTCATACATCTGTATGATGTATTCCATTTGAAGTAGTATCTAAAAAGGGTTATATTTATGAAT
Source organism: Aegilops bicornis (assembly GCA_021605145.1). Classification (NCBI taxonomy): domain Eukaryota; kingdom Viridiplantae; phylum Streptophyta; class Magnoliopsida; order Poales; family Poaceae; genus Aegilops; species Aegilops bicornis. The sequence continues at coordinate 210,636,705 of CM038674.1, forward strand.
GGAGGGAGTATATGGCATTTTTTATTCCAGTCGTAACGTTTTCACTGTGAGGTGGGGCCGCAGTTGAGCAAACCCACCCCACCCACCGGGCATCGGCCGAGTTTAGAGTTAGAAGAGAGAAACGAGGGAGGAGGGCTAGCTGTAGCACGGATGTTGTTGTTAGATGGGACTCGTGTTTATAGAATAGGAGTACTGAGCACTCGTGCCTCTTTTTTTTGAGGGAAAAATTAGTCGTGTGTCTAGTACCACTAGTTGGGTGCGTGCGACCTATAGCTGTCATCACTTTAGGTCTACTTTTCGAACCGCGGCTACACTTCACAGTACATATTTTTCACGCATTTATCCTCCTATATGTACTCCTAGGCTATTTCCACGTGCTCCCATCGCCGACATGTGGGACATAGAGCATCTGGGTCATAGTGCATGCACGACTCGGAGCATATGCCGGTGTAATTTACATTTCATACCTCTTGAATTACATGCAAACCCCACGCAGAAGAATAAATAAATCAATGAATTACTACATGAAATCGGATTATTTTCGTGGAAACAGGAGCACGTTCATTAAATTTTGGACATAACACGTTTATAAAAATGACCGGACCTAAACCGGTCTAAGGGCCTCTTTGATTTTTCCCGAAAAAGGGCCTCTTTGATTCGCAGGATACTGAAAACACAGGAATGGGGAAAGTATGATGGCGATGAACCGAGACGAGAACTCTACCTCAGTTAGAGGTTAGAGTTAGATTCTAACCCTGAACTAACTCTAAACCAAAGAGGTGTATGGATGGCAGGGTTAGATTGACAATAAATGCTCTATCTCAATCATTTGACTACTTTGGACCCTATTTTTAGTCAGACTAAAATAAGTCCCTTGGATCCAAGCACCCTCTTGGTGTGGCCGGCTCTTTTGTGGCCTCCTCCCGCTCACAATTGACATAAATGAACCATCTATACAATCAAGCATGCAAAACATGATAATTTTTACTTTGTCCATACAAATGAGATATCCCACTTAAACATACAAGTCGTCAATCAAGCTTCACAAAATAAAAAAACACTTCATCAAACAAAGAATGAGATAACTCATCACGGAAGTTGTTCACGATAGGGAGGGAGCAGGAGCCCCTCACGCACCGAGGGAGGAGCTCGCCATCGTCGCTCTGGAGGAAGGCTCTGTAGAGCCCAAGCCCCGGGAACCCCTCCGAAGCCGGCCCTTGCGAGTTGAGGTCGACACCGGCATGGGTAGCAGGGCCGCTTGCCTCCGACTGGGAACTTAATCTTTGGGCCTTTATAATAATGCAAGCCTGTAACTAAAATACCTAGAAAGGTGAACTGAATCTTTGGGCCTCTAGAAATAATGCAAGCCTGAAACTGAAATACCTAGAAATGTGAACTGAATCTTTGGGCGTCTAGAAATAATGCAAGCCTGAAACTTAAATACCTAGAAAGGTGAATTGAATCTTTGGGCCTCTAGAAATAATGCAAGCCTGAAACTGAAATACCTAGAAAGGTGAACTGAATCTTTGGGCCTCTAGAAATAATGCCAGCCGGTAGCTTAAATACCTAGAAAGGTGAATCGAATCTTTGGGCCTCTAGAAATAATGCAAGCACTAAACTGAAATACCTAGAAAGGTGAACTGAATCTTTGGGCCTCTAGAAATAATGCAAGCTTGAAACTCAAATACCTAGAAAGGTGAACTGAATCTTTGGGCCTCTAGAAATAATGCAAGCCTGGAAATGAAATACCTAGAAAGGTGAAGTGAATCTTTGGGCCTCTAGAAATAATGCAAGCCTGAAACTCAAATACCTAGAAAGGTGAACTGAATCTTTGGGCCTCTAGAAACAATGCAAGTCTGAAATTGAAATACCAAGAAAGGTGAACTGAATCTTTGGGCCTCTACAAATAATGCAAGCCTGAAATTGAAATGCCTAGAAAGGTGACCTGAATCCTTGGGCCTCTAGAAAGATTTATTACCTCCTCAAGCAGCATCAAACAATTCCATGCGTGCACCACAAATCTATAGCAAGTTTGATCAGGATCTACTTTTCCAAATCAGAATTAGCGCTAGAGCAAGCAAGATCAATGATATGATCATGAGACAAAGAAGGAACGAACAAACTCACCCATCTCGCGACCTCCCTGGTAGATGCGCCGCCACAGCATCTGTGAGGGAGAAAACGACCGTGAAGGGGAGCGGGCGACCTTCAAGGTCGGAGGGAGAGGGCGGCGGAGTAGTGGCGGAGGCCGAAAGGAGAGGGCGGCTGGAGGAGAGAGAGAGGGCGAGGCGCTTGGGCGGGCGGCCCTATGGGGAAACGAGAGAGGAGTCGTGCGAGAGGGGGGAGCGATCTGCAGTGCAAGTGAGATTTTTTAGGGAGGCGATGCAGTGCGGGCAGGTGAGATTTTTTAGTTCTCTTTTAGTGGGCCGGGATAACTAACCCAATTAGAACCTCTCCACCAGGCTAGTTTTTTAGCTGGGTTAGAGCAAACTAGCTCAAACTAACCCCTCTTGTTTCGATAATTTGAGGCTATTTCAACCCAAACTAGCTCTAACTCAGGGATCCAAACAAAGAGGAGTGTTACTGTACATGCTACAGTGTGGACCGTAGCACATTGTTTTTTATGGCCATATCACCACATTATTGTTTTCTACTGCTGGTTCACTGGTGTTGGGGATATTACCACAAGGGGTAAACCGGCCAGAGCAGGCCGGGTTAACTTCACCAGTAGTTGAACATGTTAAAGCCCAAGTAGATAGCAGAGGGCCTATGGCCCATAGCCGGTTCACACCAGTAGCTATAAACCGGCATCAATATGTATCTTGTGTTGTAAGTTAGGAATAGTAGAAACCGAGCCGGATACATCTATGAACCGGCATCGGGACTCTGTAAACCGGCGGGCGTCACCCATGTATATAAGGGGACGACCTGCGTGATTTAAGACAGAGACAACAACAACTCGAGGCTGGCGAAGCTTGTTTGCTCCCTAGTCATCGAAACCCCATCAATTCCATCACAACTAGACGTAGGCTTTTACCTTCATCGAAGGGGCCGAACTAGTATAAACTCTCGTGTCCTTGTGTCCGCTTTAACCCCTTCAAGTTAACCCGTAGCGATGGCTCCACGACTAAGTCCTTTCACGAGGACATCTGCCGTGACAAACCCACGACAGTATGCACGGCTGGTTCACTGGGCTGCCGTGGTTCGCACTCCTCCGACCTGAGTAGTACTCCCTCCGTTCCTAAATATAAGTCTTCATAGATATTTCACTGTGGACCACATACGGATGTATATAGATGCATTTTATGTGTAGATTCACTCATTTTTCTCCGCGTGTGGTCCATAGTGAAATCTCTCCAAAGACTTATATTTAGGAACGGAGGGAGTAGTATAGTACTAGTATATATCGCATCATTCTTTGCTACTTCTTACTACTCCGACATGTGGGAGAGCCAGCATCCGGGTCGACGTGTCATGCACCAGATTAGAGCGCGGAACGGAAGGGGGCATCACCCGGTCGGAGTGCCGATAATTCATGACTATAGTGAGTGGTCATATCACAAGTCTTTCCAGTGATGAAAGGCGTCAAATCGCACAGCCCCACTCGCTCACCCTCCTCGCCTCTCTATCAAACCGCCTACCCAAAAACTGTCGCGCGTACTGCCCGGGAAAACCCCGCCCTCAACTTTTAACTATGCGAAAATAGTTCGAGCTTGTTCGTTCTATATAAATATAGTACTTACTGTATGTTTAATCACCCGTGGGGTTGTTCAATGAATGGAGGGGCGGGGAGCACAAGTGAACAATACTACCTCTGTCCGGGTTTATTGGTCCCCATTGTATTTCGTGCCAAATTTTGACCATAGATTAAACTAAGAAAATGCTCACGCATGTCACCACACATTATATTTTTCAAAACTATGTTCAAATACGAATCCAATGAGATAATTTTTCTTGACATGCATTAACATTTTGCTAGTTAAATCTTTAGTCAAAATTTGGCACAAACTATAAAAGGGACCTATAAACCAGGACGGAGGTAGTATTGTAGTAGTAGTAAGTAGGAGTCGTAGAGTAGTCACCTTATATAGAGAGAGTTTCTTTTCTTTAATGCCACGTACACAAATTGAAACGCTTGTTGTGGAGAGAAAAAAGATAATCACTCCACTATATATGGACGCAGGGGCCTGAGCGCTTGCTTTACTTGGGTTGCTCTCTTCATTCTCTCATCCTCTCCAGGATATAAACAAGACAGCGGTAGCGACATTTTCTCTCTGCTCACCGCTGGTCACAGATCCGCCGGATCCCTTGGCCGGTGTGTGTAGAGGACTAAAAGGTGCATCGTTCACGCGGTCATCACCGCCGAGGAGAAACCCACAGCTGCGGAGGGGCCCGATCCTCTGCCTGTGCCATTCTCTCGACACGTCACGGCTCGGGAGGTCCTCCGACCCTTCTTCCTCCCTGCCGTATTGTCCGCAGATCCGACCTGCCGCCCGCCGACATCCGGCGACCCTCGGTATAAGTTCTTCGAAGCTGCCCTGCTCTAACGCCCCAGACTCCCCACGTGTTTGCATGTGCATCTTTTCTACTCCCATCAGCTCTTCCAAAGCCACCTAAATTGTTAGTATTATTAGAGGTAAAGCTACTTCATGCATTGAATCTAGGGCTTTGTTCAAACAACGAAGAAAGGGGGAAAGTTGTAGCATGAATCTAGGACTTGATTCAAAGAGGAAATAATATGGTAAAAGTAGTAGAGACCAGGATACCCAACCGGTCTCTTGGTTGAAAAGGGAAATAATGGGAAAGCAGTACAAACCGGATACTGGAACAGATCTATTATTGGTTGAAAAAAGGATAGAAAGTGGCGGTGGTGGACAAGTCAATGAGTATGTCCAGGATTAGATTTGCTGCCATCACATAGTAAAAGGTCTCCGTGATTAGATTTCCTACCCTCACATAGTAAAAGGTCTCGTGGATTAGATTTGCTGCCCTCACATAGTAAAAGGTCTCAGGATTAGATTTGCTGCCCTCACATAGTAAAAGGTCTCAGGATTAGATTTGCTGCCCTCACATAGTAAAAGGCCTCCAGGATTAGATTTGCTGCCCTCACATAGTAAAAGGTCTCCAGGATTAGGTTTAATGCCCTCACATAGCGTGAACAAGCTCGGCATCACCACTTTATGCCTCCTTGTAGGTACATTGTCCGATGCATCCTTTGTCGCATGTCCTTATACCAACCTTTTGCTATTTTTTTTGGGTAAACCAACCTTTTGCTGTAAGGCGCATGTAAAATGAAGCGATCACACTGTTACCTTAGGGACATGTCTAACCGGTGTTATTGTTAATCTAATGCCTCCAGTGATAAGATGCAATTAAACGTATTTACAAATGGCACTCCTGCTGTTTTCCCCGATTATGATAAGTAAGTTGCTCCTTCTGTTCTTTGAGTGTCCTGGTGTCCCCACGGTCCCATGTCCTTAAACCAACTCTTTAGCTGCTGTTGATTTACTGTGTTTGGTAAACAAGCAATGCCACCATTAAAGTAATCCCATATATGAGGAATCTCATTGTTGATTGTAATGCTTCTGGTAACATGAAGCATTGCTGACGTTTTAAAATTTCTACTGTCCTTGCGTGATTGCCATGAACATAATTAGGATGCTTCTTTTCATTTTGTATATGTTCCGTATATTCTTATTGACCAGCAACTATTTACTTTCTATCATTTTGTGCAGATAGGGATATCCATTTCACCTTGTTGCTATTGTGACCTTTTGGTGAACTACACAAAACACTTTTTTTTTGAAATGTGTGTCTTGTGCAGTTCAACTAAAATGTCACGTGGGCAACATCTCTCAATTTTGGTGGAACTGCACAAAATGGTTAAACTAAAGTGAAACCATGCTCTCCTGTCTCCTTGTGATGGTCAAGAGCAACATCTCTCAATTTTGGTGGAACTGCACAAAATGGTTCAACTAAAGCGAAATCATGCTCTCATGTCTCCTTGTTTGTGCTATGCAAACATGCTGTGCAAACAGGAATACTCTACTACAGATGTTGTGACGGTCAAGAGCATTCGCCAAGTTCTTCGATTGTATGACATGGCTAGCCAAGATGGATTTAATCCCGATATTCACTTTATCAAAAGGCTCTAATGGGCTGGTTACGAATCTTGCAAGCTGGGAATCAATGAGATGTGTAGGCATCTTTGTTGTACTTATTATTTGAATCTTATTTGTTGGTTACGAATCTTGCAAGTTGGGAATCAATGAGACGATGTAGGCATCTTTGTTGTACTTATTATTTGGATCTTATTTGTTGGTTCTAAATCTTGCAAGCTGGGAATCAATGAGATGTGTAGGCATCTTTGTTGTACTTATTATTTGGATCTTATTTGTTGGTTCTGAATCTTGCAAGCTGGGAAACACGGCATGATGATGCAAAGGACAGCAACCATAACAAACAATTCAAACTTGGTAGTATTATCTTTGTGAAAGTGTGACAAATGTGTTGATCGTGTGTTTCCTGAGAATAATAATTCTAATTGTTGTGCATGTTGATCCCGTGGCACTGATAGAACGAGCCAATGCATTTCTTCTTTTAAGTATAAATTTCTATTAAAGCTAATTAAATTTAAGTAAAGTGACCACTAACTCCTGTTATTACTGATGTGTCTGAGACCGGCTCGTGAACCGGCGTGTGGCAGAGTAGGTTTCTTAATGGAGGCATTTGAATGCACCGAGGGTGCATCTTCACGCAAGGCGTGCAGACGAGGGAGGGTAGTAACTGTTGTAGCCTGTACACACTCGACTTGCTATTGAATCCAGTTCCCCAAGAGCTGAAAAACGAATCATTGCCGCCGCCTACACACTCGTTCACTCGAAGAGCAAGTACAATAGAGCTGAGTCAGCGGGCTATAAGGCATAAACTAGTATATTTCTGCTTAGTTGGAGGAAAGAGAAGAGGAGAGAGGAGGTAAGCGGGCTCTTCGTGAAGAGCCAGCTCTAGCACGTGCTCCTAGGCACTTTGTGAGAATGAAAGGTGGGCCACATAATAAAAAATAGTACACTCTTTTGATCTACTATTGTACATGTTGACTATAAGATGGGCTTTAGATGACATGGCACTGGCTTATAGCCAGCAGCTGGCTATACTATTAACCATGCTCGAAGAGACTCCAATGGCGATCCGAGGGGTGAGCCTGCTGGATATGGACTTGACAAGGAGTTAGTTCGCCGTTCAGTCCTATGGCTGCACCAAGTTGAATGTGATGTACACCAATGATACGGACTCGGTGAAGCTACGCCTCGCCTCGATCCTATGGCTGCACCAGTTACGGAGCATTCGCCCGTTTCATCGGCAGCACCGGCGCACCTTCGCTACGGTGGAGAGAAGGAAGAACGCGACGATTCAGCCATCCGGTGCAACAAGCTTGTCGACATCCGAAGCAATACAAGATCATCGACAACGGGCGGGAGAAGGACTCCGTGGTTGACCTCGGCGAGACCATCATCGACCCACGATACGCCAACATGAAAGAAGACAACCTAAACACGTGGGAGGTACCTCTGAATCTAGCCTACATAACCTCTGGCGGCCAGGGCGATCGCATGCTACGACATGTACAAAGGCAGATCTTGGACATGAGGGCGGTTCCGCTTCCGTGAACCGATTTAGTACACGGACAGCCGCAGCATCATGATGAAGCGTGCCGGGAAGGTCTAGATGTTGTACTTTATCTGTTTATAAGCACCTTTATCATCTCGGTGTTTCATGCATTAGCCTATGTGTCGTAATTATACATTTTGTCCGAAATATTTCTTTTAAGAACCCATTAACCTGATTGCTTTTTTTAGTGGCTATTTTCTTATGTATGTAAACTAGTTCAGTTGTCTGTAAAAAAACTAGTTCACTCGGCTGTCGTGCTTTGAATCTCCTTCCTCCCAACATATTCCTCTCCTCAGGTAGACCCATAAGGTCTCTGAATTTTCTCCCACTTTCTTTTTCGATGTAAACTGAGTTTTCTCCCAGTACTTTCCCCTAGAATCAACTCAACTGTCCCACGTCTAGCCTAAAAAATAATAATACCCCACGTACTATTAACTCATCAAATTAAAATGATATTTTATTTAGTAAGTTGAAAGTTCTTACAAAATAATAATAATATATTTTTATATATAACTTGCCAAGTTAACTCCTAGTGATTGCGTACATAAGCTTGCAAAGATTTTACTGACGTGCAATCATGTGTTTATGTTTTTATAACAATTCTCCGTCTAGCCCAACATGATATTTTCACCCAGCCCAGCAAGTCCGTGGATTTCGAGAAAAATGCAAATGGGATTTAAACGAGCTGCATAGATGCTACATCATTGTTTCACCCAGCCCACCAAATGGACTAAAAAAACAAATGTTTGGTGACATGTGGGCGATGGGTCGAAAACCTAAGAAGGCGTTGGATTTACATCCAACAGCCGGCATTCTTCTTCAATCTCTCGTCTTCTTCCCCAGTAGCCGGAACTGCCCAGCCTTTGCTCAAGGCCCGGCGTGCATTGTTTTGCGCTCCTCGGTAACGCTACCCGTGACGGCCAGGCCATCCCTCCACTCCGCACCTCCTGTTATTCTCTGCCGAGTGTAGGCCCACCCCGCACCCGAACCAGTCAAGTTTCCCACTCCTCTCCGTCTGCGACTCCACTGCTGTGTCTTCCCCATCTCTGGGTCGTTCCAGTCTGGGGCCTTGCCGTCGTCCACCACCTCGGTGCGTTCGGCGCGGCGTGGTCAACATACGAGAGTCATCGGAAGAGGACTGTACGTGGAGAGCCTGACGGCTGAGACCCACGAGGTCCATGGTCGCACGCAAGGAAAGTTCCTCCTTATTCGCCTTTGTCGTGCACTATACGTGGGAAGGGCTTCAGATTTTAAAAACGCCCCACGACAGGTCGGACCCACAAGCTATATCTTCGCACGCAAGGAAGTGCCTCCTTATGACGCACAAAAAAATGAATACCCCACCGCTATTTGGGACCCACCATAGTGGGTGGCTGACTTAATGGGCCTACTAAGTTGGCGAGGCGGAGGGCTTTGTCAACTTAGTCAATATGAACGATTCTAGCTCCAAAGGACCGTGCACGATGTCCATCCAACGGCCATAGTGCTTCTTCAACCTCTAGTCTTCTTGCTCCAGCCGCCCAAAGCAGCGCCGGTGGTGCAGCGTGCTCCTGCCTCTCGTGGCCGATTGTGATGCCGCGGAGGCCTCACCGCCCCCTACTACTTCCACCGCTGGCCCAGGGTATCCCTCTACTCACCCACACCCCTGTTATTCTGCGGCGTCGGCGACCTCACGCCCTTGACCGAACCCGGTGAACCCGCGTACTCCTCTCCGCGTGGGCATCCACTGCTGCGTCTTCCCCGGCTCCTCGTCGCCCTTCCTAGGCCTCGCCGTCGTCCACCGCCTTGGTGCTGTCGGCACGGCGTGGTCAATGTGGTCAACGACCGACTTCCATCGGAAGAAATGCATGCGATGGAGAGGTCGATACCGTGGGTCCAAGGCCACAGCCCAGTTTTTTGTGATTTGCCAAGTAAGCCGCTTTGTCGGGCCTGTTGGGCTGCAAATCTTTCAAGACGAGGAGAGCTTCATTAATTTGGCGAGAAAATGGCCTATCAGTAATGAGAAATGGGCTGTACATTTTTAAAACACATCAAACTGGCAATTAGTTTCAAATATCTTCTTTTCATTTCGAGATTTTAAATTACATTAATTTTTATGCGTGGAGAATTTGTTGGATTTTATATTGATATACATTTATTTTTAAAATCAGTTTGAATGTGAGTCGAAATTCCAGGATTAAAAACAGTTCGGACCGCACCGAAATATGCAAAATTTCGTATAATTTTTTAGTCGTGGCCACAATATGGGCTGTAATGCTAACAAAAAGAATATGGGCTCCAAACAAAACCTTAAGAATTAGCAAATGGGCTGTAAATTATTAGAAATAATGGCAGATGGGTTGTATGCTGTTTTCCACATATTTGAGGCTTTCCTAAAAAATTGGTTGACGACAAGCAAAGGATCGTTGGATGTCCATCCAACGGCCATCGTGCTTCTTCAATCTCTGCTCTTCCTGCTCCAGCCGCTCAAACAAGCACCGGCGGGACTGCCTGCTCCCTCCTCCCCGCGGCCGGCTGTGCTGCCGCGCAGGCCTCACCGCCCCACCGTACTCCCATCACTGGCCTAGCCATCCCTCTACTCACCCACACCTGCTGTTATTCTCCGGCGACGGTAGACGAACTAGTAAACCCTCGTTCAGTCGTACTCCCCTCCACGTGGGAAACAACTGCGGAGTCTTCCCTACCTCTGTGTCGTTCCCTTCCTAGGCCTCGCCGTCGTCCACCGCCCTGGTGCTCTCGGTGCGGCCTGGTCAACGTGGTCAACGACCGACATGCATCTGAAGTGGACTGTACGTGGAGAGGCCGACAAAAGGGTCCACGGCCGCACGCAAGGAAATGCCTCCTTATTACGCGCAAAATAATGATTCCTCCACTTGACATCGGGGACCCACCGAAACGGCCTCAGTATTTCGCGAAAAAAAAACATTACCGCTGCTGAGAGCTCGGACCCACAAGCTATATCTTCGCACGCAAGGAAGTGCCTCTTTATTACGCACAAAAAAAATGAATACTCCCCCTGTTAGCTGGGACCCAGTATAGTGGCAGGCTGACTTGTGGGCCTACTAAGTTGTGAGGGGACGGAGGGCTTTGTCAACTTAGTCAATATGCACAATTCTAGCTCCAGTGACCGTACGATGTCCATCCAACGGCCGTAGTGCTTCTTCAACCTCTGTCTTCTTGCTCCAGCCGCCCAAACCAGCGCCGGTTGTGCCTCGTGCTCCTGCCTCCCGTGGCCGGCTGTGATGCGGCGGAGGCCTCACCGCCCCCTACTACTCCCACCTTGGCCAGGCCATCCTCTACTCACCCACACCCCTCGTTATTCTGCGGCGACGGCAGCCTCACACCGCAGCGAACCAGTGAACCCTCGTACTCCTCTACGCATGGGCATCCACTGCCGCGTCTTTCCCGGCTCCGCGTCGTCCCCTTCCTAGGCCTCGCCGTCGCGCACCGCCCTGGTGCTCTCGGCGCGGCGAGGTCAACATGGTCAAGGAACGGCTTCCATCGGACGTGGATATGACGTGGAGAGGTCGACGGCTGGGTCCACGGCTGCAGCAATGAAGTGCCTCCTTATTACGCGCAAAATAATTATTCCTCCACCTGACAGCGGGGACCCATCGGACGGGCCACCATATTTTGCGAAAAAAACGTTTCCCCGGTGACTGCTGGGACCCACCAGTTACACCTTCGCACGCAAGGAAGTGCGTCCGGGCAAAAAAAACGATTCGCTCCCCTGACTGCTAGGACCCACCAGCTACATCTTCGCACGCAAGGAAGTGCCTGACAGTCAGGACCCACCTGGTCGAAGCGTACGTAGCGTTGTCATTCTCGTCGTGAACGTTAATGCGTACATACTAGTCGATGTAGAGGCGCCGCGTGTCGTAGATGTAGAGGCGGCGCTGCGTGTCGTAGTAGAGGCGCCGACGTAGCATGTACACGTCGTCTGTTGGCGAGGGTGCAAGAAAGAAAATACGGCCACGTACGTACATACGGGCAGGGTCTCGAACGCCTACTCGCGCATACGTACATGGCTGGGTCGGAACGGAGAAACAGCGTCGTTGTCGTGTTCATGGGGAGCCAACCGGCTGGGTCGGAACGGAATGCGTGGTCGTGTTCATCGGGAGGGCTTGGACGGAACAGGCGATGGAAATGAGGCCCGGCGTACCGCATGAGGAAACGGCCTTGTGTTCGACCGGCCACATTCGAAACAGGGTCCTGTTGATCGGGAGGGGCCTGGCGTACTGCAAAACGGAAGAAACGGACCTCCTACAGTCGAAACAGGGGTCCTGTTGATTGGGAGGGGTGTGGCCTACCGCAAAACAGAGGAAACAGACCTCCTACGGTCGAAACGGGGGTGCTGTTCATCGGGAGGGGTGTGGCGTACCGCAAAACGGACGAAACGGACTTGTGTTGGAGCGCTACGGTCGAGACAGGGGGGGAGGGGTGTGGCGTATCGCAAAACGGGACTCCACGGGATACTGTTCATCTCCACCGTCGACCTCCTCCCGCCTCCACGGGCTCCTGTTCATCCAGCCTCCACCGCGCACTTTTCTCCACCGGCTCTTGTTCAACCACCCTCCACGGGCACCCCTCCACCGTCTACTATTCATCCAGCCCTCCACACCACGGGGTCTGTTCAACCACCCGTCCACGGCCACCCCTCCACCGCCATCTGTTCATCCAGCCCTCCACACCACGGGTTCTGTTCATCCAGAGAGGCAATGCCACGCTCCTTGTTCATCCAAACCACCCCATAGCGCTCACTAGCAGCGATGGCGAAGAATCGCTCCATCGGGTTCGATTAACAGCCATCGATCGATTACTCGGGTTCGATGCTTAGCGTAACTGTAGTGCAATCGCCGGGTTGATTAGAGCCCAACGCCTCGCTTCGGCTTGATTAGAGCCAACGCCTCGCACCTGCAGCAGCGTACGTCTGAGAAAGCGCGCATCGCTTCTCCCACCATAACCGGCAACTCCCCGAAATTTTCCTCCCCCTCGCTTACCACGGTTTTTTCCGTCATGGACGGCCCACAGAATGTCATGCAGCTGCATCTCCGGCCCGCCCAGGACGAAAAGCCCATTTTTTTGTCATGATTTTTTGTCATAGAAGTAGGAGCCCACCACATCTATGATAATACCGGGTTTTGTCACAATTATCGTCATAGAAGTGTCATATGTATGACAGAAAAAAAATTCGTTCGGCCCAAAATGTCACGGATGTGTCTTTTTTTTGTAGTGTATAAAACACTCATCGCAAACATTTTAGTTAGAACACCCATATGGAAACCGACAACTTACCCAGGAAGCCAAGGGAAAATGTGCCAAGCAGGATTTTTGCAGCTCTTGATCGCAAACGTTTTAGATAGAACACCCGTAAGCAAAGTGAGAGCAGGATTTGTTCATCTCTTCAACGCAAATGGTTCTTTTGGATGACCCGTGTGCAACCACTTACAAACAATTTGGTAATATTTGCATCTGTCATATTGGGTATGTTGCCATTTGTCAAACTGGAAAGATTGACATTTGTTGATCTAGTAACATTGTCATTTGTCAACCTTGTAACACTGCGATTTGTCAAAATATGAAGCTAAAAATCACTAGCAGTATCTAATTTTTGCAACTAAAATTCAGTAATTAAGCATAGATTTTATTCATAGATTAAGCAGTCATTCTTAATTTATACAAACAGTTCAACTCGATAGCTGAACCGACCAAACTTTTCCCCAATTGTTGCCAACCACGTCTTTGAAATAGCTAGTTCAACTATATATACTAGCTAATTTTAAGTACATTGTACAGTTCCACCACATCCGTAGTCAGATGAACTGAACAAAATAGCCCCTAAATACTACTACTACTACGAAGGGGCTTTGTACTACTTCCGGCCGCCTCTCCTCGCCGAAGCCTTCAAGAAGAGGCGAGGAGGAGAAGCCTACCGATGAGCTGGACAAGCGCACACGGTGCACCGCTGCAGCTTCAGCGACGCTCACCTCGAACGCCCTCTGCCGCTCCAGACGACCCCTCTCGAAGTGGTGGTTCTCCTCGTACATCTCCTGATTCCACGCCTCTGAGGCGGCGTGTGCCGCGGCCACGGCGGCGGTAAGGCTCTTTGCGTGCTCGACAAGGCGCTCCTCCTCCCGCAGGAACTCGGTGTAGCGCGCAAGGTCGCTGACGCACGTGCGGGCATCCACCTCCGCCTCCCGCCTTCGGGCGGCAGTGATGGAGCGGGTGATGACCCCGGCGGTCGACAGTGGGCTGGCGGCCATGGTGGCCGACGATGGTGTGGCGGCCACGACCACCACCTCCCGCCTTCGGGCCGCGGTGGCGAGCGGGTGATGGCCACGATGGCGGCGGTGGGGTGGTGGCCACGGCCACCTCCGCGCCGGGCGCGGCGGAGCGGCGATGGCCACGGCTTTGGGCGGTGGTGTGGCGCGGCGGCGTTAAAGAATACCAGCGAACGGCGGCGGCGTGTGGTGGGTGTTCCGCGCACACCCAACAGAGACGCCACCGCACTACACTATGCCAGGGACTGCACCGCCGCCGCGGTGTAGCCTCCCAGCTAGAGCTGTCCTCTGATGACGGCGGAGTGGCTGAGCGACAATGACAGACCGGTGCCATTGGCGATTGTGGGAGAAGCAAACAAGATAAGCTACAGGGAGGGAGGGAAAAATGCGACGCATGATTCACCGTCCGTGAGGGTTTATATAGCAGGCCGGTAAGCATTGGGATTTTGGGGGATTTCATCGAGTCGGGCGGGAAGCTTGTGCGGGAACCTGTGAGGTTGCGCGGGAACGGGCTCGCCGACAATTCATTGGCGCCGCCATTTGGCCAAAATAACGCCTTGCGCAAGCTTCTTATTGTAAGCCGTCTCATGACAAGGGTGACAAGACATGCGAGAGGAGGACGAAAGGCCACGTACACATACGGTTAATAAAAAAAGTTTGCAATTTAATTACCTACTATACCTCCGTCATGGTTTATAAGTATGCTTTAACTAATAAAATATGAATTCATGTCGCCAAAGATTATATAGTTGGATTCGTATTTTGCATTAACATTTTGTTGGTTAAATTTGAGGGCAAAGTATGGCATAGAATATAAAGGGGACTACAGAATAGACAGAGGTAGTAGCACACGGCATTTCTCTACGTAGCGACGCTACTGTCGGCCGGCTTGTAGGCGACCATTTCCTGCGTGTTCAATTGCTCTATGTGTGTGGTTGCTTGCGGTTCAGGCGGCCATGGCGCGCTCTGCTCTCGCATCCCTCCGTGTGCTCTGCCCTCGTACCTCCATGCGCGCTGCCAGTGTTTGGGGTCGGCGCATGATCACGCACGTTCATGTGCATGCTGTTGCGTCGGGCGCGGCGCGACAATGTAGTTACCCGCTGCAAAAACTGTCATGCGGACGCGCAGAGAATCCAGGCCGCCCGGCCCCCATTTATTCCTGCGGCCATTTACCTTCGTCTCTCGCGTCACACGACACAATAAGCACACCCACGACAATGCATACAGAGAGGACATCCAGCGGTTCCAATGGCGATCCCCGTGGCTCCAATGGCGCTCCCAGCAGCAGACGACGACAGCGGCGGGCAGTTCACCACGCATCACATAGTGGACACCGACGTGAGGGGGAAGGCCCTCTCGGTGGTGCACACGAACGATCTGGTCTCGGTGAAGAGCTCCATCCAAACTATGGAGCAATTCCTTGCCGAGGACAAGTACCAAGTGGTCGGCTTTGACCTCAAGTACACCATCGGTCGTGCTGGGCACGATCAAAAGGTTGTTGTCGCCTAGTTGTGCATGCGACATGACGTCCTCGTCTATCACTACCACCTTGCCACAGGCCTTGCGAGCATTTCTCCAGGTTTATCAACAACCCCGACTACAGTTTCGCTACATTGGACACCACCAACGATCTAAAAACGCTCAAGGTTTCGGGCTTGAAATGCCCAAATCTTGTCAACATCCAGCACCACTACAAGGTCTGGGGCAGCGGCAAAAACAAACTGAACTCCCTGGTTGACCTCGCCTCGGCCATCATCGACCCCTACTACATGAAGATGAAGAATGAGAGCAAGAAGGACAAGAACGCCTGGCACAGTGTGTGGCATGAGAGACTGGATGAACTACATGTCAAGTACGCGGCCAAGGACGCGTACACAAGCTACGAGATGTACAGGCGGATCGTTGACATGAGGAAGTGTCTTCTTCCTGCCACAGACGAGGGATCGAGCCACAGAGCAGCGGAGGGAGCGTCACAAGAAGTAGATGACTAGATGATCGTTTCTCCTACTTTAGAATGGATGCAATTGTTTATTGAGGTGTGTGCGAATGATCTATAGACAGAGAAAATCACATGGCTTATTAGCAGCAATCGTCTGTGTTATTATTGGTCTTCCGACACATTTCTGATTACGGACCTATTTGCCGCGTATCACACACATCTTGTTCAGTTGAACCATTTCCATTGTGTTGCCTAATCACACACAGTTCATCCTAGTGAACTGTATGATGTATATCGCACACACCTTCATCTGGCCGCCCGTTTCTTTTGTTCCTCCTCATCGCAAATAGTTAATTGAACTAAATTGTATGCCCTGCATCGCACACGCAACTAAAATATGAACCATGTTTGGTGCATCCGTCATTGCAAACGTTTTGCACCTTTTTGACAGTTTTTTACACCACTGTTTGCGATTATGGCATCACACACAGTTTCTTTGAAGGGTCTCTGATCATAGTGTCGCGTTTGGACCATCCTGCAGTAGTGTTGTGTAATACTGGAATTATTAATTGTAAACTAATAAACCTGCTAAAGGGGTCATGGAACTTTGCAAACGGTTCTGGAAGTAAAAACGCTTGTGATGGATAGCCCAATGCCACATAGTTTTCTTCATCAAATCGTGTGTGATGTAGTTGATCAAAGCAAACGGTTAACCAAGGCAGCGCGTGTGTGATAGTTACACCTTTCACACACGAGCCTATACATAAAACTATGTGGGATGTACATATGAACGGTAACGTTTTCCCTGGATTGACTATGTGGGATGTACATAAGAACGGAAACGTATTCCTTGGATTCACTATGTGTGATATACATACGAACGAAAACGTTTTCTCTGGATTGACTGTGTGGGACGTACATAAGAACGGAAACGTATTCCTTGGATTGAATGTGTGTGATATACATAAGAACGGAAATGTTTTTCTGGGATTCACTATGTGGGATGTACATATGAACAGAAACGATTAGGTTTTGATGCCTAGCCCGATCGCACACGAGGTCATTTTGCCCCAGCCTGTGTGCCAGGAGGGCCTATCCCTGACGGTTTCTGGGTCGTGTGGGAAGGACCCCTCCCCCTATCGCCCACACTCACTTGGCGACGATTCCAAATGCCGTCGTGGAAAGGGGTTAAAAACAGTTTGTATAGCACCAGCGCGTACCGGTGCCTATGTCTATCAAATCTCATCCTTGCAAGTGACCGTGGAGGGATTGACAACCCCTTTTTCACGTTGGGTGCAAGTGTTTGATTGTTTGTGCAGGTGCATATATTGGAGACTTGCTTGTACCTCCTCTTTGGATTGATACATTGGTTCTCAACTGAGGGAAATACTTATCTCTAGTTTGCTGCATCACCCTTTCCTCTTCAAGGAAAAAACCAACACAAGCTCAAGAATAGCAGGAAGAATTTCTGGCGCCGTTGCGGGGAGGTTCTACATCAAGCCTACTAAGTACCTATCATAAACTCTCATCTCTTGCATTTACATTATTTGCCATTTGCCTCTCGTTTTCCTCTCCCTCACTTATAAAACGTTTAAAAAACACACAAAAATATTTTCCTTTTTATTTGCCTTCTTTTCGTTTGCCTTTATGTCTTTTTTTTCTCGAATACGCACGAGTGTGCGTATCATATATTAAGAGAAGAAGGGCGTAAGAGAGCCCCAACCACAGTTAATTACAACGCGTTACAACGCACTCCACCAGACGGAACCTTACATTACACCAGACTACTCATCAACCACCCACCCATCTACCGCT
Source organism: Aegilops bicornis (assembly GCA_021605145.1). NCBI lineage: Eukaryota > Viridiplantae > Streptophyta > Magnoliopsida > Poales > Poaceae > Aegilops > Aegilops bicornis. Next base: position 210,654,408 of record CM038674.1, read on the forward strand.
AGAAATGAGATTGGAAGATCAGCTTGCAGGATGCCCGCTTGTCTCCACAAAACACACTCTGATGCAATCTTCCTCATAACAAGCTGCACATCCGGTCTCGCTCCATCAAACACTACCGAATTCATGTGCTTCCATAACACCCACATGGTCAGTAGATGAATGGCACGATAGGACTTGCCATGCTTTCCTTGGGGTATTGCTCTCGTGCACCATGCTTTCAGATCCTCGCCTTGTTGGTGTCATGCCTGTAATGCCCATCGCTTTGCCCTAGCTTGGTCCATATTTCTCTCGTAAACACACGATGTAGCAGGAGGTGGTTTATATCCTCATCACCTTGGTCACAAAGTGGGCATGCGTTTTGGTGTGGCGATCCATGTTTTGCGAGTCTGTCGAGGTCCACACCTGTTCCGTAGGGCTAACCGGTGAAGAAGCGACAACGCAAAGGTGCATTTGAAATCCAAGTGAAGACTGCCGTCGGGGAGACATGCATTGTGGCAAATCCGGCCGCGTACGCCGACCTCGCCGAGAATTGTCCATCCTTTTCCCACGACCACCGAAGTTGATCTGGCAGCTGGGTGTTGAGTGTTATAGTTGCGACCCTCGACGTGTCTCGAGAAGCGCCGAAGGCCGGTTTCATCGAGATTCGCTCCAAAATCACGGGCCCAAGTTGCATCAAGGAGGGCATCAGCTACCGTTCTGGACATTCTAACTTTCTTTGGCACCTTTGCATACACCACCGGGGCCAGTTGCTTGGTTTGTTTGCTCGTTTGCTTGGCATAATTGTGTTTTTTGCAATTCGGAAGAAAAGAGATTTATGGATCCTCGTCCACTTGCTAACCTTTTTAAAAGATCCAATTATGATGAACCAATTGCTAGTGAGTTGAGTGCACTAGATTATCTTTATGAAGTTCTGCTTGAAATTCGTGAATCTGAAAATTGTGATGAAGTGCTAAAAGAAGAAATTTATGAAGTGATTCACGATAGCTCCTTTAATAAAAAGGATGATTGCAATGATGTTATTATAAATTCTATTAATGTCAATTGTTTTAATGATATGCAAAACCCCAATCTTGGGGATGCTAATTTTGCTATGTCCACTACTTGTTGCAATGATTATGATTGGGGTGATTCTTCTTATGATCTTAAATTTTTGTTTAAGCCCCATGATGATTTTGAGATTGATAATAGTGTTTGCAATAATATTGAATGTGGTTTTGGAAGAGAGTCAACTCTAGATAAACATAATCCCACATACTTGAGAACGTTCAATCTTATGATAAAAGTGTGTTTGGAGAGGAGAGCGGCGATGGCGCAGATGGGCTCGCATGCTCCGGTTTCGTGGACCAATGGTATGGCTCGCATGTCTCGCCGGCATTTATTGGTCAAGGAAATAAGATTGCAGTACGAAAGAAAAACTGGGGCCCAACGACAACGCTGTGCGTTGGAGTTACCGCGGATAACATCATGCTTGCACGGAATAGGAGGGGGATGGATGCATGTACCAGCGAATGTGGGGAACTGCGTTGTTGAATGGGGCGAGTGGAAAAAACCATGATCCCAAAATTAAAACCCATTACTTCGGTCGGTTTTGCACTTCCCGATGGAGAAGCCAATCCCATGGCGTCGGGCGGATGTGGATTGGAATTCCTCTTGGATTGGTCGACATGTATTCTTTTCGCAACCCGATTTTGATTCCGCTGGTGTTGAATCATTTGGTAGCTTCTTCCTTATGTCTTCTGTTAAGTTTCCACCGCTAGCGATTGGAGGCAGAGAGCATGCCGCAGCCGTTTGGGGTTACAGAGATCACGCTGTCGGTCGACCTCTCATGAATCTGTTGTATCTGGTCGAGTCCAAAGCATTGGTGAGGTGGGGCAGGCTGGCAGCCTTGTGAATGAAGTCGAACGCCCTTCGATCAGCTTGTCGGCAGCGGATTCCGTGCAGTCAATGGGCAGGGACGACCCTCACGAACCAGCCAGTATGTTGGGGATATGACTATCAGATATGACCGCCCAGGAGGGGCTGGGTCAATATCCTTATGGCCAGTTCATTTAAATGAAGCCCAAGAGTATATTAAAGATGGCGGTTCATAGATAGGCTTGTTAAAGGGCCAAACTCGAAGGCGGCTTAAAGGCCCATAAGTGTAAGCCGCCATGTATGCGTAGACTTGTAATGTAAGGCATGTAAGATAAGTCACGAAGCCGGAGACGATGTATGAGCTGGTCGTGACTCTGTAGGCCGCGGGGCGTCAACCCATGTATATAAGGGGACGACCCGGCAATGGCTTAGGGCAAGAAACAACAGCTCGAGAGCCAGGCAAAGCGTGTTTGCTCCCTGGTAATCGAAACCCTAGCAATTCCACCTCAAACTGGACTAGGTCATTACCTTCACCGCAAGGGGCCGAACCAGTATAAACTCCTCGTGTCATTTGTCCCATTTAACCCCTTTAAGCTAACCTCGTCGCAATGATCACACAACTAAGTCCTTCCATGAGGACATTTGCTGTGACACTTCCACGACAGTTGGCGCCCACCGTGGGGCTGGTGCACGGTGGTTTCGAGTTCCACTACACCACAACACTACATTCCCAACAACCTACTTGGTCGGGAAAACAACTTCCGCCAACAAACAGTCGGTCGGGAAACACTATTGCCGACCGATTGTGTCTGTTGGGGAAAGTCGACGGAATACCCTTTCCGGCCGACATATCTTTCCCGACCGATCGCTTGATGGGTATGGCGAATCTTTCCCGACCAACAATATGTTGGGCTTGCCATGGCCTTTCCCGACCAACAGCCCATTGGGGTAGCCGTGGGCCTTTCCGACCAACTATCGGATGGGAATTCTTTCCCAACCAACATTCTGTTGGTCCTAGTTTTAGCCTTTCCCAAACGACAGTCGGGCAGGGTTTGTTTTGCCAACCAACAATCAGACGGTGTTTTCTTTTGCGACAAAAAATTCATTTACATTTTGTTTATTCAATCACAACTTTAACTAACATATGGTACTGATTGTCACATACATATAATTCATGTGTTCTAAGCATAATCACGAAGACATCATACATCAGGTGCACCAAACATTTTTTATTCCATTCTGTAATGGTCACATACATACATATCATTCTGTTCTAAATATAACCACCAATACACCATACATCAGGTTCAACAAAGGACAGCTAAAAGGCTGCAAGTATGAGATACCAGTTGTACAAAATGAAAAGTAAAACGTTCGGTTGACGTGGATCGCTGGCTTCATGGGTCATTGTGAGTCGAGTCCTTATGTTTGCTTCCTACAAAAGTTAAACAAGTCTCATTAGAATGATAAATTAATTTACGAGATTGAATGCGGCCGGAATTCACATCTACACTCTGCACACGCATCAGCAGAAAGAAGAATACACTTACCTAATCTACAAAACTAGCATTTCTGGTCGTGAAGACCGCCAATCAACATCCAGCAGTAGCCATGGATGTGGCATAGAAGCCCTCTGTCCACCTTTTGTCTATCCATTTGAAAGGAAATGCATCATTTACTCTGTATGATTGCTGATCATAGAGTGTGCTGGGGATATACTTAAGTTACTGTACATAGGTACTAGCCAATATTCCAACACTTGTTTCCAAAAAAAATAAACATACAACTTTATAGATAGTGGATAAAATGAGCTGTAAGATAAATAAATATAACTGTTACTCTTTCAGTAGATGTACAGTTTTCTAGTATTTCACACTGGATATAGCTACCTGGTAGCTAATTGTAGACGTGACTCTTTCTGAATGCCCGAAAGTATCGTCTTAGCTCCTAAAAAATAAGAGTAAGAAGAAAAGAGGCTACAACACCAAAGTAGATTAACCTGGTATCCCTGCCAAGGTAGGCAAACGCAGACTAGTATTTAGGTCTGACCTGAATACACCATGATAATTGAAATCATTAGTATTGGATTGTATACTCTGTTGAATTTGTCCCAAAAGGGTAAAATTCCAGACTGTATAATCAAAGCCATGAACAAAATCCATCAAAATCAAGCATTTACAACAAGTAGGATGGAACCAATATACTAATATTCCAGATTGTACCCTATTTTTTTAGAAAGAAATAAATATACACAAAAATGACAGCGAAAAATAATCACTTACTATCCTACTATAAGTGAACGACAGTGTAACTACTACATTGTAGTAACATTCGCCATACTTTTGGTTAGACAAATAGAGGACAACATCCATGTAAACCACCTTTCTAAGAGCATTTCCATGTTATGAACCTGCATGATCTATGATCATTTAAGTATATGCTTCAGGAACTAATTAAGTTCTGCATTTTTTTGTTGAAATTCAGATCCGCTATAGCTTCCTCCATTGCTTAATGAAGCACTATATATTTTTATACCTTCATATACAAAACCATCTCCTTTCTTGTCTAAGTGTCCCTGACATGGAAGAGGTAAGAATATATTTGGTGCTTTTGTTTTTTGTACAGATTGTAAAAATAATAGGAATACCAGTAGAGCGACTGCAGAAACTTTGACAGTTCTTCATATACACAACCCTTTTACTCCAGGAGTAAGGGGGACATGATGCAAGGAATGCAACCTCAGCACTTGGACAGTAGTAATTAGAAGACTGTAGGAAAGTATATTAGAGTGTCCTGTTTAATGTAACCCAATTTTCTCTTTGTTTATTTCTTGGATGAACTTTCAGACATACCAGCCATACCAATTACTGTGGTAGTTTCAGATTAACACCTGAGATTAGTATGCCATGATATTAACAGCAAATGGCCAGGAATGACATATATGCCATAATTTATATATATTGCCCATGGTCTACACAGGAGGAGGAGGAGCAGGAATAGCAAGTGAATGTCAAGGAACTTTATTGAAGGATAACCAAATTACCTGATAAATTTTATTGAAAGAGAAAAAAGATTGGCCAAAGACACAAGTTCCCCTTTTATGAATGTACATACATAATATCAGTATAATCTCTTGTTTTTGTTTGCCCTAGAATGTATTATTGCTAAACAAGCATGATCCTGCAGGGATAACTATACCATGTCCATATATTTGATCCTGCAGGTACGACTTAATAGCCAAACAAAGCATAATAACCCACCTTTCAGGATTCCAGGCATCATTCGGATCCCATTGAATAGTGGCATTCCTGGTTAGTACTGTTTCCACCCTTCATTTGCTGGGCAGTGTTTTAAATGTTCACCTACAAGGTTTTACACGTGGTGTCACATTTTCCATACAAGAATAACTATTAGAAATCAAAATCTGAAATAAACAAGTTGAACACAAGTTGTTATTTGTCAAGGAGGACCAAGCGTATGATAGCCAATTCAACAAAGAAAAACATGGTGTTCCATAGAGCAGATGCTTACCATTTCTCACCAAGTAGTATGGTTCAGCTCAACACTAAATTTCATTTATTTCAGAGAAGCGCAGATGTAAAACATATCTAAATAACAGATTGAGGCCCCCTTTCTTTATTGTACACTTAACTCAAGCAAGCATGTAAGCAAGACACTAAACCAGGAACGAATCAAACTGTTCCGCACTAGCAGGACATGGTCATGAACAACATAATTAATTGGATTATGATTACCATGAGAAATATCTAGAAGTTGAATCATAGGGTGGACAGACTTTGATGGCTGCAATGGAAATTTCAAAGCTTTAAAAGAGATTGTACTACAAAACTGCTAGTTCAGATGTGACATGTAGGTGAAAACACTTGCAAATTGCAATACTAAAGTAATCTACTTCAGCAATCAACATGCATGATCTGTGTTTAAGGAAAATCCAAAGTGTGAAAATGGATTGTATACATTAATTGCATCCCCACTTAAGGAGGGCCTCAATACATGGGGTGGAGAAACTCACCAAAGTGGTTGCAACAAGCACGTTAGATGGATAATCACTTGAAGATGAACGCCCACGGTGTAGTTTTCTGAATAAAAAAACACATAAGAACCAAAGCCTAAATAAAACATTCTGTACTTGTTCACACACTGCATTGGCTTGGAGCTAATAGGAATAAACTAGGATAACATATTCGGAAAGCTTAGAGAAGCTCTCGTAAGAGAAAAAGGACATATTGTTCTTTATTGTTCAGTACATATTGTTCTTTAGCTCTAATATATAACCATCAAAATACGGTCTACCAACTTCAATAGATCTAGCAGCAAAATTAGTATAGACAAAGCATTACCTAATATATAACCATCAAACTACAATCTAACAACTTCAAAAAATCTAGCAGCCAAATTAGTTATAGACAAAGCATTACCTGGACATTCAGCTCATCGATTTTATAAAAAAGATAAGTTTGCTAGCCACCATTTCCTGCTATTTTTCTTTATTTTAGGTATTCACATCAGTTTTGAATTAAAGTGCCAGGCTCCAAGCTACTAAATCACAACATCATGTACTGAAAGAAAGAAAAAACAGCTTGGACACACCACATCTTATGAACAAAATTCATCTGAAACTGAAATTAGTTCAAGTCATCATATACCAACAGATCTGATGATAATGTTTTCTAAGCAAAGAACAACCACATACAGTGCACTAAATCACAGACGAGAAACATAATGTTGAAGGAATTTTAAAAGAGTTGCCTCGCCCGTCATTGCACAGTTGCAAAAACAACACACATCTTTTGACATCCACACATAAGGAGGTCGCCAGGACTCGGGGCAGAGAAACTCACCAGAGTGTGGTTGCACGTCAAATGGATATGGTCTCTTCAAGATGAACGCTAGACGTCTGGTCTTCTGAAGAAGAACCCGCCAGTGCTGATGTGTTCCGATCTGGGAGATGAATTTGGTTGTCAGGTTCGAGAAACGGAGCGGGGGGAGAGGGGAGGGGGAGGGAGTTGCCTCACTGTGGGAAATTGCTGGCAGCGGCAGCAGGGAGTGGACGGGAAGGCGGGGAGCAGGCCGGTTTGGGGGCACCGGTGGAGAGGCAGGACGACGCGGGGGCGGCGGTGGAGAAGCAAGATGGCGTGGAGAAGTTCCCCGCCACGGCCGACAGGAGCTTCCGGCACTGGTTGAGCCTGGTCTTCGCCGGGATCTGCCCGGTGCCCAGGACGACGACGAGGCCGGAGTTCTTGGTGACGGGATGGGGATGGAGCACCTTGGTGGAGGAGAGGGTACGAGTTCATGGGGGTGGGCGGTGTGGGGCGGCGGGAGGGTTTGAGGACGACGGCGCGGTGCAGCGGCCAGTCGGAGAGAGAATAGTGAGCGTCGTGATGTGCGGCGCGAGTGGTGGCTCGTGGATGGGGAATTAGGGATTCCATGGGACCTGGAGGAAAAGAGCAGTGAGGTTCGCGGGCTGGGCCAAATTTTAGCGCTAAAAATTTACGTCTGCGCGCGCTTGGCCCATTTAGCCACAGGCAGTCGGTCGGCGTTATTTGCCGACCCACAGTTCGATGGGTACAGGAGAATTCCCGACCGACCGTTCGATGGCAAATGTGCATGCATTCCCAACCAATAATTTGTTAGCGTACGAAGGTTTTTCCGACCAACAGTCCGACGAGAGTTTTCTCAACTACTGATCGGTCGGTAATAGACATCTTTTCCAACACACGTCAGTAGGGAATACTGTACCGTGGTGTAGTGTTCTTAAAGGGCAGCTTCGAAGGGATCAAGGGATACGCTGTGGGCCGGATGACCAAGAGTCGTCGCGGCAAGATCTACATCGACGATGCAGGCTGGGGCCCCGGTAGCTCAATTGAGTCTGGTATCGGGTCCCCTTGGTGAATCCACGTCTTCATCGACAAGATCGTGACAAGACCTGGCCGGGACATCTGCGCAAACATCATCGAGACGGCTCGGCGTGCATGACCCGCTTTGGGTTAGACCCGTAGTGAAGCATGCCTTTGTTGGATGTATCCATGAAATTTGAGTTTGAAGGCTCGTGTCTAGCGGTGAGACGGCCATCTACTCGATGGTGAGTCATCCACAGCGAAACCGATTCGATGTATCAAGCTGCAAGATGGATGGCTTGGGGTACATTAGATGGCGACGATATTCCGGACCCCATGAGCCGCCCGAGCAGTGTGGCGATTTTCATGGGCGGCACCTGGGTTCTTGGTTCAACAGCCGCATGACCATGACTTCGATCTGGTAGTGATAACGGTAATGGCCGGTGTTGGCGGATCAGCTCTCCCGCCGGCTCAAGTTGTAACAGATCTGTTGGACAATCTGGCGACTCTGATGGGAGTGGAGGTAACCGCAGACAACCAGGAACATCATAAGGTGAATGTGGCTAAATTGCATGATGAGATAGCACAAGCTAAGGCGGAATTGGCAGCGGAAAACACTAGGATGGTTGCAGAGCGGACCGTCTTAAACGCCCAGGCACAGCAGATTCAAGCAGATTTGTACCGGCTTATGGTGGATCAGAACGCTTCAAATGAAGTCTTGAGGAGAAAACGCTAGAGTCGTCTGCCCTCGATTTATGAGTCAAGGAACCTCTTCAACACACCCGGAGCGGGGGCTAGTAAACCACCAGTGATAAACCCGGGCGCTTGTGGCGCCGAAGTGGGGTGGGGTCGATTGCGCATAGTAGGTTCTCACTTTTGGATAACACCACATCTCAAAGATGTCGTGACACCACCAGGTCATTACTCCACCCCTCTGGACAACATGATTGCGGCAGCAACACGGTTGGAGGCTCTGCCGATCGAGGGCGAGTCACCGACGGTGATTGAAACCCGAAGGGCCAGGGGGCTTCTTCAAACAGCTTTGGTATAGCAACAGGCTTATTCCTATAGTCGTGACTGGATTCATTTGACCCCTCGTCCGAGCCGGAGCTACAACCGGCACATTGACTCGCCAGCGGTTTTGAGTACTGAGTGGCGTCGTAACCAGCCTCATGGACATGACTCGGCGTGCAACGGTGCCAATGAACAGGATTCGGTAGACCAGGGCAGGACGCGCCAGGAGGCCGAGCTGGCGGCTCACTAGCACGCGCCGGTTTACCTGACGGTTTCAATGGAGGCGGGTGTAACTTCTAGAGCTTTCGGTGTGCCGTGTCTAACGGCGGCTCTATGGAACGAGCGTCTGCCCAAGGACTTTAAAGGCCCTCGCAAGGTGCCCAATTACACAGCAGATCAGCCACCAGAGGCTTGGGTAGAGAGTTATGAGATGGCTATGGAGATGCTGGATGTTAGCGAAGCTGCATACGCTAAGTACTTCACCATGATCTTTGGAAGGAATGGCTCGTCACGTGGTTGAAGGGCTGCCGACTAACTCCATCGGGTCATGGGCGAAATGAAACCCGGTTTATCGAAATTTCAAAGATACATGCAAGCAGCCAATGTCGATCGTCGATTTGGTTTCTTGTGTTCAAGCTGAGGGCGAATCAATAACCAGCTGGGTGCGCCGGGTCTCGACTATTATACATTCTTCAGATAACATCAACGTCGGCTCAGCGATTCTAATGTTGGAGAAAAATTGTCGTTTTGTTCCACTCAAGCAGAAGCTTGGGTGGCTTAAGCGTCATTGCAACGACATGGGAGAGCTTATGGTGGCTCTTGTTAAGTATGCCCACTCTGATGGTACCAAGGACCCCGACTCTGAGGATGAAAGATCAGGAAAGGGAAAGAAGGGTAGCGGCATGAAGGGACAGAAGTACAACACTGCCAATCGAGTGACAGCGGGAAGTGTAAAGGCGATGATTTTGTGGTTAACAGAGTGCGCAATTATAACCAGACATCGTAAGGACCCGTCGGTTCAAGGGCGAGTTTGACCTTGATGCGATGTTAAATCGGCAATGTCCAAAACACGAGCGGATCGAAGCCGGCTACCCATACGTGGAGAGATTGCAGCATAATGAGAAGCTTTAGGGAGTCCATTCAACGCAACCACGGCCTGAACGGCGGTTCAGGATCCGGCTCTCATGGTCCAGGTCAAGGAGGCGGCGGTTCAAATTCCGGGTTTCAGGGCCACGGTAACCAGAGCGGCTACAGCCAGAAGAATAATAAGGGAAATCAGCACCAGCAACAATCTGGTTGTCAGAGCAACCCGAAGCAGTTGAATAGTGGACAGTACCACGTCTTCACCACTAGCTTATGTAAGCGGGATCAGAAGCTTCATAAGAGGGCAGTCAATGCTGTTGAGCCGGCAGTGCCACGTTACTTGCGGTGGTCAGAGCAGCCTATAGTGTGGAGTCGTGAGGATCACCCGCCCCGGGTTGATAATCCGGGTCAGCTGGCTCTTGTGGTGGCACCTCAGGTTGGGGGCTACAAATTCACTAAGGTACTCATGGATGGGGGCAGCGACATTAACTTACTTTATTATGAGACCTTCTGTCGCATGGGACTGACTGATAAAAATCTTAAGCCATCAAACATTGTTTTCCATGGCGTGGTGTCGGGTAAGTCAGCCTATCCAGTGGGTAAGATATCTTTGGAAGTTGCTTTTGGAGATGAGCATGACTCCAGGTCTGAGACTTTAACCTTCGAAGTGGCCAAGATCAAGAGCCCTTATCATGCTCTGTTTGGGCAGCCGGCTTATGCTAAGTTCATGGCGAGACCTTGTTATGTTTATTTGCAGCTTAATATGACGGGTTACAAGGGCACCATCACAGTACATGGGAGTCGCAAGGTGGCCTTGGAATGTGAAGAGGGTGATGCTGCCTATGCTGAATCAGTTTGTGCGGCAGAGGAGCTGAAATTTTACAAGGATAATGTTGACCTGGCTGACATGACGTCCTTGAAAAAGCCAACCACGGAGCATGATCCTTCGCTCAAATTTAAGTCGGCGGACAACACTAAAATGATTGACTTTGTCCCTGGCGACTCATCTAAGCAGTTCAGCATCAGCGCTAATCTGGATCCAAAATAGGAAAGCACGCTCATCGAGTTCATCCTTGAGAACCGGGACACCATTGCATGGAAGCCTTCAGACATGCCGGGTGTACCGAGGGAACTCACTGAGCACACTCTTAATATTGATCCGAAGTTTAAGCCGGTCAAGCAGTTTCTTCATCGATTTAACAAGGAGAGGCGAAAGGCCATTGGTGAAGAAGTGGCCCGGCTTTTAGCGGCCGGGTTTATTGTTGAAGTTTTTCATCCTGAGTGGTTGGCTAACCCAGTGCTGGTGCTTAAGAAGAATGGCACTTGGCGCATGTGTGTGGATTACAGGGACTTAAATAAGGCATGTCCGGCTGATCCGTTTGCTCTCTCCCATATTGATCAAATGATTGATGCTACGACGGGTTGTGAACGTCTGAGTTTTTTGGATGCTTATTCTGGTTATCATCAGATCAAGATGGCAGTTAAGGACCAAGAGAAGACGGCTTTCATTACTCCGTTTGCAACCTTCTGCTATGTATCTATGCCTTTTGGGCTCAAGAGTGCCCAGGCGACTTACCAACGGTGTGTGCAAAATTGCCTTCACAATCAGATTGGGCGCAATGTTCACGCTTATGTAGATGACATTGTGGTGAAGTCCAGGAAGAAGGAGACCCTGATTGATGATTTGAAGGAGACGTTTGACAATCTCCAGGTTTACAAGCTGATGCTTAACCCGGCCAAGTGTGTTTTTGGTGTACCAGCAGTCAGGCTATTGGGCTTTCTGGTTTCTAATAGAGGCATTGAAGCTAACCCGGAGAAGATCAAAGCCATTACTTCATTGGCTAAGCCGGTGTGTGTTAATGATGTTCAGCGTCTGGCGGGTCGTATTGCAGCTCTGAGCCGGTTCATAAGCCGGCTAGGAGAGAAGGATATTCCTCTTTATCAGATGATGAAGAAGACAAATCACTTTGTTTGGAGTGATGTTGCTAATCAAGCATTTGAGGATCTGAAGAAACAGTTGGTTGAGCCGCCCGTGCTTGCTGCCCCTATTGATAAAGAGCCTTTGTTGTTATATGTGGCTGCTAATAGCCGGGCCGTCAATGTAGCCATTGTGATGGAAAGGAAAGAGGTAGGCAAGGAGTACCCGGTTCAATAACCGGTTTATTATATCAGTGAGGTGCTTATTGAATCTAAGCAGAGATATCCGCACTGGCAGAAGCTTATGTATGGGGTTTTCATGGCAAGTCGGAAGCTCAAACAATATTTTCAGGGTCATCCCATTACCATGGTTAGCTCTGCTCCTTTAGGAGACATCATTCAAAACAGGGAAGCCACATGCTGGGTTGCTAAATGGGCTATTGAGCTTGGACCTCATGGTTTAAAGTACCTCGTACAACCATCAAATCCCAAGCACTTGTGGATTTCATCAATGACTGGACAGAGTTGCAGGCGCCTGAGGGAAAGCCGTATAACACATATTAGACTATTCATTTTGATGGATCCAGGCAATTGGAGGGCTCGGGGGCTGGAGTTGTCTTGACTTCCCCATCAGGTGATAAATTTTCTTATGTTCTCCGGCTAATGTTCCCTTGTACTAACAATGCCGCTGACTATGAGGCCTTGCTCCATGGTCTTCGGATGGCTAAGGAGATGAATTTAAGCCGGGTGAGATGCTTTGGTGATTCAGATCTGGTAGCTCAACAAGTCTCTGGCACCTGGGATTCTAAGGATCCCCTCATGGTGGCTTGTCGTCGAGAGGTTTATGCTATTGCGGGTCACTTCAAGGGTTATCAAGTTGAGCATATTGATCGCAGGAAGGACGAGGCGGCTGACACTTTAAGACGGCTAGGGTCTCAGCGTAAGCCGGTGCCACCTAACACGTTCCTGGATATTTTGCTTACCCCTTCTGTCAAAATGCCTACAGAGGAAGATCTTGTTGTTCTTGACTCGGAAGCACAATTGGTGGCGGCTCTTCATGCTATTCCTGATTGGACGGTTTCGTATTTGGCTTACATGACCCGGGGTGAGTTTCCATAGGATGAGATCTTGTCTCGACAGATAACCCGGCGATCTAAGTCAATGACAATTGTCAATGGGGAGTTGCACCATTGCAGTGTCACAGGGGCGTTTCAGCGTTGCGTCTCTCCTGAAGAAGGCCGTGAGATTCTACGGGAGATTCACGAAGGATATTGTGGTCATCATGACGGCTCTAAATCTCTTGTAGCCAAGGCTTTCCATCATGGGTTCTATTGGTTGATGGCTCATGCTGATGCTGAGGATTTGGTAAGCAAATGTGATGCTTGTCAGAAATTTTCACGACGGGCTCATGTACCGGCTCAAGAATTGAGGATGATTCCAATTACTTGGCCATTTGCGACTTGGGGGCTTGATATGGTTGGGCCTTTCAGAAGTTCCAAGGATAAGAAGACCCACCTTTTGGTGGCGGTTGATAAGTTCACTAAATGGGTTGAAGCAGAGCCGGTCAGTAAGTGTGATGCGACAACAACGGTTCAATTCATTAAGAAGGTGATATTCCATTTTGGCTTTCCACACAGCATTATAACAGATAATGGCACTAATCTCTCTAAAGGTGATATGAGAGAATTCTGTCAACGGGAGCATATCCGGCTTGATGTCTCCTCTGTGGCTCACCCTCAGTCCAATGGTCAAGCGGAACAGGCTAACCAAGAAATTTTGCGAGGTATCAAGCCCCGGCTTATGGTTCCTTTGCAAAGAACGCCGGGTTGTTGGGTGGAGGAGTTACCTTCAGTGTTATGGAGTATCAACACAACCCCCAAAAGGTCAACTGGTTACACACCTTTCTTCATGGTTTATGGAGCAGAGGCGGTTCTCCCTAGTGACATCTGTCACGATTCACCCCGGGTGGGGGCTTATGTTGAAGCTGACAATGAACAGGCACGACAAGATGCGCTTGACCTGATAGATGAGGAGCGTGACCTCGCGGCGGCTCGCTCGGCGATTTACCAGCAAGATCTACGTCGTTATCACAGCCATCGGGTCAAAACTAGAACGTTTTAAGAAGGCGACTTAGTGCTCCGGCTCATCCAGAATCAAATAGATATGCATAAGCTCCCGCCACCCTGGGAAGGACCTTTTGTGGTCAGCAAGAATCTGCATAACGGGTCATATTATCTTATCGACGTCCGAGAACACAAGGATTCACGTAAGTCGGAGGAGGAGACCCATCGGCCGTGGAATATTGCTCATGTTCGGCCCTACTATACTTGAGCCACCGGCTCTCATGATGTACATAGTTACATGATGTATATATATATTAAGCATTATAGTAAAGCCAGCATCCCTGATAATTCAGGGCCTCTGCCATTTCACTTCCTCGAAGCTGAGTCTTTATCATCATATTCATTTAAGAGACTTGACGCCCAAACTTCAGGGACCAAAGAGAGTTGGATGCACAGCACAACTCAAGCACGGTTTGTCAGTATGTCACTTGGGGGATTCTTGTTCAAACATAGGCGTATTCGACCAAAGAGAACATAGCGTTACTACCCTCTTGACCAGGTTTGTCCAAACATAGGCGTATTCGACCAAAGAGGTAATTCGGTCGTCATAATTTCAAATTATGTGGATGTGGCGCTCGCAGCAGCGATTGCTGCTTTGCATATGAACAGATTGATGTGTGTAGACCCTAATTGTACCTATCATACCGTGCTATGCCTTTGTCAGAAATAATGAAATGCATCTCCTATGTGCAGGGTTCGTGTCTGTCTTTGAAGGCATGTTTCTTAGTGTTGAGGGCTCGATTGTCGTTCATGCATAAACAAGCGCATACATAGAGCCCCGATATCGGTTTCATGACCACATGCTATGCATCTCTACTTGGCGACTTGGATGATTTTCATGGGTTTGCTGTGCGTCTCTGTTATCTCCTCAAGTTTATCAAGTTGGTATTAGAGGGTTAGCAGGTGTCCCGTCCATGAAGACGATGAACAACCACATTGTCAGGCTAATACTGCGGGTACAGGATGGGGGCACTTGGGCTTGTGCGGCAGTCCATGTCAGGCTAACCGGTTGACAGTCCAACACCAATCTAGGAGTGCGAGCCAAAGGAAGATTTTGCTGTAAATTGGTTGGACTTAAGAGTAGTGTACGTGCTTGTGTTCTCGACTGGAATCGAGTAGTGCGTTGTTCTCTTCTGCACTGCTGCAATGTTGAAAACGACAATTTTGTGATGGATTTGCAGAGTTTGTGTTCGGTTCAGCAAAAGCAGACTGGATGTTGAGCGTAAAGAAATGCATTCAGGAAATCATATGCGGATGCTCGGTGAGTAGTGCATGAATCAAGTTAAGAAAACATAAATCTGCTGTGTTGGATTCACATGTCGATGTAGCCTGCATGTCTTTTTTGTTACAGGGTAAGGCGAAGAATACAAACACCAGATCATGCAGGTGTGAATGTCCCGCCAGGATAGTGCAACATTCAGATCACTATGGCCAGTACATTAGTGAACACATGTCGGACCATAATCACACTCTTACTGACAAGTGTTGCGAGAAGATGCACATTGACGTGTATGCATAGAACCTCATACGGTAGTTGTGCGACAACAATGTGAGTATTGGAAAGGTGGACCAATATAATAGGGAGTTTCTTCCGTTTGATGAAGAATATCCCATTCAACAAGAGGGCGCTCATAGGGTTATGTGGACAGATAAGTCATGGCCAAGCAGTCAGCACAATGTCGTCAGGAAAACAATGGAGGTTTTTGCCGAACTTGGGGCAAAAGACCAAAGGGTTGTATTACATGGTCCAACTAGAGTCGGAGAGCCGGATCAGGAACCTGATATATCTACATGATCGAGCTGAATGCAGTACAACTTTTTCGGGGATGCAATAACAGTTGACACAACATACCAAACAAACTTTTATGAATCTTGTTCAGATAGTTTGTCGGTGTGATTCCAAAGCACAATTTGTTCCGGCAGGGGTGAGATTCCAAAGAAGCCAAGAAAGGAGGTAACACATACGAAACAGAGTCGGTCGGCACCGGAGTGGCAACCCTAGTGTGGTTTGGTACAAAGTGTCGACAGCGAACGACATTTCGGAAGGGAGGCTTTGATATACGCATCTAGAGTGTTTGTGATTTTTTCCATTAATTCCACTTCAAAAAAAAAGTCCCAGTATTTTTTTCCTTCGTCCATGTTTACTATTTTTTCCGTCATTGTGATTGGTGATGTTGTAACTTAATAAATTTCATTCTGTATGTGGCAATTGTGTTATGTTGGCATGCTTTCATTATCCATTGGTTTTATATGTCATCTCTACTACTAACCTGTACCATGCATCATAGGCATGAAATGGTTAAAAAACTCCATCATAGGCATGAATTCGATACTGGTGTGGTTAAGAGAATGGCGTTTTGGATCTTGGCCTCCATGGAGGCTGAATTTTTGAAAAAATCAAAATTCAATTTTTTTGTTTCATAAAAATATGAAAAAATTTGTACAAGTAAACAAAGGATGTGAGGCGTATGTGTATATAATTTTAGGATGTAATACGTTGAAATGCGACATGTACAAAAAAGACAAATTAATGGTCTAGGAGGATGAATAGTATCATGTGTAAAAAAGCCTCGGATTTGCCTTTTTTGCACAGCCCTCATTTCAATGTAATTCATCTTGAAAATTTAGACACTTGTGCATTATGCCTTCATGTATCTCTGTATTTTTTCATAATTTTTTGAAATGTAAAAATATGAATTTTCCTGAATTTTGAATTTTGCAATTTCCGGTATGGTCATGCTCTTCCATGAGAATTGGGGATTTTCCTGTATTTATGCTCGATCTACTGGGACTTGAGCACACAAGTCATGCAAATTGTAGCGTGGCACCAACATCACTGCTTTGGATTTTCTTGAGGGGAAACAGTACTGTCTTAGATACCTCGTGTTTTAGACAAGCCTTAGATACCTGATGGTACATGACAAGGTTGTTAGTTGGGTAGCTTGATGGGCCGCGGGTACAGGATGGAGCCATCCGTCAACTCCACAAAACGACAAAGCCTGTGCCACGACCAAATCGGGTTCCATATCTCAAGAATGACGGGCGGTTCAGGATACCGCTACCATGCGAGGACGGGGGCTCCTTCGAATTTTCGGCTTGAGAGGTCATGACTTTATTTGATGATAATCCCATTATTTTGGAAGAGTGTTAACTTTGCATGCGTGTAGAGAATATGTTATGTGATAGCTATATTGTTTAATTTAAATATGATCCCACATGCAATTATTATGAGAGAGAAAAATATGGTTGTCGAAATTTTCATGTTACTAAATTACCTCTCTTCATGTTGACATTGTCTATGTATTATTCTTCTTCCTTGCATATGCTAGTTTTTGCTTGCCTTGATATTTTGTTTGCTTATAAAATGCCTATGCATAGGAAGAATGTTAGACTTAAATGTGTTTGTCACTTTTTTTATGATGCTCTCTTTGTGCTTCAGTTCTTGTCTTTCATGTGAGCATCGTCAAAATTATCAATGCCTAGCTAAAAGGCCTTAAAGAAAAGCGCTTCTTGGGAGACAACCCTATATTTTTATTACCTATTTTAAAATAATTATTTCATCTATCCTCTGGTAAGATGTGTTTTTATGTTTAAATTAGTGTTTGAGCCAATTAAGACCTTTGGGATGGTCTTATGGTGATAGTTGATTTGATTGTTGAAAAACAGAAACTTTTGCGCTCGTTGCCAGAATTTTAAAAATCATAGAAGCATGATTTTGATCTGAATTTTTTGCAAAATATTGATATACAAATTTCCTAGATTGTCCTAATTTTTCAGAATTTTTAGAGTTACAGAAGTGTACGAAGCTTCCTGATTGCTACAGACTGTTCTGTTTTAGACAAATTCTTTTTTTATTGTGTTCTTTGCTTATTTTGATGAATGTATGGGTAGTATTAGGAGGGGGGGGGGGGTATGAACCATGGAGAAGTTGGAATGCAGTAGATATATCATCATTATAAATTTAGAATGAGTTCACAACAGTACCTAAGTGGTGATTTGCTTTTGTTATACTAATGGATCTTATGAGTTTTCTGTTGAGTTTTGTGTTGTGAAGTTTTCAAGTTTTGGGTAAAAATTTGATGGACCATGGAATAAGGAGTGGCAAGAGCCTAAGCTTGGGGATGCCCAAGACACCCCAAAGTAATATTCAAGGACAACCAAGCATCTAAGCTTGGGGATGCCCCGGATGGCATCCCCTCTTTCGTCTTCAATCCACCGGTAAATTTACTTGAGGCTATATTTTTATTCATGCACGTATGATGAACCGTTATGTGATGAAGTGTATGATTTATTTTTTGATTGTCATCCTTTGTATGGAGGTCGGGAGCGTGCAATGGTTAACTCCCACCAACCTCTCCCGTAGGAGCATGCGTGTAGTACTTTGTTTGATGGCTAATAAACTTTTGCAAGAAGTATGTGAGTTCTTTATGACTAACGTTGAGTCCATGGATTATCGCACTCTCACCCTTCCACCATTGCTAGCCTCTCTAGTACCGTGCAACTTTCACCGGTGCATTAAACCCACCATATACCTTCCTCAGAACAACCACCATACCTACATATTATGGCATTTTTATAGCCATTCCGAGATATATTGCCATGCAAGTTCGACCATTCTATTTATTATGACACACACCATCACTGTCATATTGTTCTCATATGCATGAGGCATTCATATAGAGTCATACTTTGTTCCAGCATCGAGTTGTAATTCTTGATTTGTAAGTAAATAAAAATGTGATGATGATCATTATTAGAGCATTGTCCCATGTGAGGAAAGGATGATGGAAGCTGTCGGCGTGCAGGAGCAGGGGTACCAGAGACTTGCACACTGCGGCCTGTGGCGTGGCTCAAGGGTGGCCCAAGACGGCCCATCTTCATCGACACAAGCTCAAGACCCTCATGAGGCCAAGCCTCATGAGGGTGAACGACAGGAAGCTTCCTCGTGCACGGCCTCGTCGGTGGCTCGCGAGGAGGCGGAGAGATCAAGGCGGGGTACCTCACGAGGTGCCCATGACGCAAGCCATGACGACCGAGGGCGCCAGCGAGGCGCCAGCCAGCAGTGTCCTCATTTCCCCTTTGGTGCAAAGGGGGCAAGCGCAGGCGAGAGCATCAAGTAAAAGGCAACCATTTCGGTGCAACAAGACCAAGACCAGCAGAACGGCAGGAAGGAGGTCACCGTGGAGCCCAAGCCAAGGCCACCGTCGAGTCTTTGGCGGCGAGGACCGACTTTAGTCAGGATAAGTGTACTAGATGTTCCCCTTCAAAATGGCCAATTGTTGGCGCCCTTCCCGCTCTGGGAAGAGGCCTAGGGCCTCCCACTATAAATAAAGCTGGCCACCCAGAGGGTAGAGGGGGGAAGATCGAGACCTGATCGACCGGAAAGATAAGCAAGAGGGAGAGAGAGAGAAGCGACTGAACTCCCCCTAGCAGTTCATCGCACCAGCCGAGAACAGACCCTCGCGAGGCTGTTCTTCCTTGTATTGTTCATCATCCGCCCTTGAGGCAATCCACCACACCACACACTGGAGTAGGGTGTTACACCACAATGGTGGCCCGAACCAGCATAAACCTCTTGTCCCTTGTGTTGTTCTTTGTGTAGTTTAGATCCTTGCGAGGCGACGAGGCGTGGGTAGGTTGGAGGTGTGATCTCCGCGTGCACCCCAGAGTTCGAACCTAGAGGGTCTGCCGGAACCCGAAATCCGACATTTGGCGCGCCAGGTAGGGGTGCGCCAGAATCCGCCTTCCGCCACCCTGCTCTTCGCCGCCCCTCGCACTCATGTCAGACGCTCGTCGAGCCCGCGCCGAGTGCCGGGCCGCTCTCGCTACTCGCGTCGCCCAGACGGCCCCCGTCGGCGGCCGCCCCCGCCGTTCCCGTCGCTTTGCCGTCAACGCCGCCCACAGGCCCGGCGAAACGAGCGGCGGCGTCGTCGGCATCCATCCGTGAGGCGAGACGGCCGCACTGCTACTCCTTCGCTCGCCCCAGCTGCTTCTTTGTCCAGCGTGCTCCGCCCGCCCATGGAGGCTCGAGCCGCGCTCATCGCGGCAAATGAGCTCCTGCGCTACCGCCCCGTCGACGACGTCTATGAGGAGTGGCTCGACCGCGTCGCCGAGCTCGTCCGCGCCGCAGGGGGCTCCCCCGCGCCATCCTTCTCGCTACACCGCGCCCCGCCTTGCGCGGGCGATGAAGCTCCAGGGGCGCCTCAGCCGCCTCCCGCTCAAGAAGGCGCCTTGGCCCCAAGGTGCGTGGCCCCTGGGCGGAACCCGCTCCGTCCGGCACCAGCACAGCAAGAGCAGAGCTCCCAAGAGGTCCCTCGCCCCCAAGAAGCTGCCCGAGTGCTCCTGCACCGCCCGGCCACGATCAAGGCTCCTGCTCCAAAGACGCCAAGACCCCGCGCTGCTCCTAGCGGAAGCACACGGGGACCCGCAAGATCAAGCCCTCCATCACCAAAGGCCTCCCGTGGCCACTGCAGGCTGCCGCGCCTTCACCGCCGAGCTACGCAGCGTCGCATGGCCCGACAAGTTCAAGCCAGACCTGCCTCCATGCTATGATGGCACGGCCGATCCTGTAGAGTTCCTTCAGCTCTACGAGCTGGGCTTTGAAGCCGCCAACGGGGACGAGAAGGTCATGGCGAACTGGTTTCCCATGGCGCTCAAGGACGGTGCCTGCACCTGGCTCCTGGCATGATCTCCTCCTGGGACGAGATGCGCACCCGCTTCATCGCCAACTTCCAAGGCACTCGTGGACCGCCTCTGCCGTGAGCAACATGCGCCGCATCAAGCGACATCCGGAGAGACCGCATAAGTACATCCGGGCTTCAACAACGCACGCCTCAAGATTCCCAAGGTGATCGAGGAGGCCATCATCTCAGCCTTCTCCGACGGTGTGCGTGACGTCAAGATGAAGGAGGAGTGGCGATGCATGAAGACCTGTGCACATCCTCGAGTACATTCAACTTGGCGACCAAGTGCGCGCCAGTGAGGAAGGACGCCTTTCCTCCTCAAGCTGCCGCCGACCCAAAAGAGAAGAAGCCCAAGGTCAAGGGCGTGAAGTGCAAGGAGGCTGCCGTGCTTGCAGCAGAGCCGGACACCAAGCGAGGAAGGGATCAGCCTGAGTCATCCAAGGGCAGTCGGTACTGCGTGTACCACGACCTCCACACCCACAACACCAACGAATGCCAAGAGCTCAGGGTCGTGCGAGAAGGGCGAATTGGTCGACGCCCCGACCGCAGAGATCGAGGCTATGGCCGAGGAGGAGGAAGAAGCTCAGGGCCGTGCGGGAAGACCGTGGCCCTCGCCAAGGGTGGCGTGACCGACCTCGCGAGCACTGCTGGCAGGATCAGCCTCGCGAGGGAGGTTGGAGGGACCCGCCTCGTGAGGGAGGCTGGAGGGATCAGCCTCGCGAGGATCGCCCACAAGGCAACGCAGGCCTCCCTCCTCTGCCACCGCAGCCAAGGAGAAATGAAGACCATCATCGGGACAAGGTGGGGGCTTCCAGGAGCAGCGTGCAATCGCTTGCATCTGGCGGAGCTCAAGCCCCACCTCTCGGCGCATCTTCAAGCAGTTACGCGCGAAGTGATTGCAGTCCTCCCAAGCTCGAAGCCACGCCCTCTCGGTGGTCAAGATGCGCCATCACGTTCATTTCGATGGATCAGCTCAAGTGCGCAGCCACATGAGTCCTCCGATGCTTTGTTCACCAATCATCAGCAATGTGCAAGTCACCAGGACCCTCATCGATGGCGGAGCAGGGCTCAATGTCCTGTCCTTCGAGATATTCAACAATCTCCAAGTGTCATACAATCAGCTTCAGCCAACCAAGCCTTTCTCCGGAGTCACTGATGGTTCCTTAGTTCCGATTGGGCAGGTCCGCCTACCTGTCACCTTCGGGACGCGCGACAACTACCGCACCGAGCTCATTGACTTCGACGTCGCTCACATTCGCCTGCCGTACAATGCCATCCTTGAGTACCCAGCCCTCGCCAAGTTCATGGCCGTGACTCATCACGGCTACAATGTCCTCAAGATGCCAGGAAGCGGTGGAGTCATCACGGTGCCTTGTGAAGAAAGGGACGCAGTGTGTTCCCTGGAGCGTGCTTTTCAAGCCGCGTCAATTGAAGACCCAGATCACAGGAGCGGGAGGCCTCCCGAGGCTGCTCCTAAGAAGAAGAAGACATCGCCTGGCCCGACCCCTCGGGAGGCAGGCCCCTCAGGGTCCGCGCCTGTTCAGGGGGCACCTCCTTCTGTCGCATAGGAAGGCGCGCCCGGCGCCCTCCTCGAGCAAGGCTCGGGGGCTCTCTCCTGGAGGGCCACCAACTTTGCTAAGATCACGAGGGAGGCGCTCGGGCACCACTTGGAGGCGTGTTTCAAAGCACGTTTCCCTCAGGAAGGAGCAAGGCAAGGAGGGCCAAACCCTCAGGAGTTCGTCAGCAAGATCATTCAGGAGCTGCAGGAGTCAAGAGTCATGAGTGGCAGCCACCGCTTAACCGCCATAGCTCCCCGTCCAGCGAGGATGGTGGGCTGCGTGTCTGCATCGACATACCGAGGCTCAACCGAGCCGCCTCTCGAGGCGCCTCTGGCCCCTCACGTGTGGGCGTGTGAAGGTCCACCCCGGCTATGTTCGCATGCCTTACGGCTTGCGAGCAGCCTGCCAGCGCCAGCGCCTCATGAGGAGCATCTGGAGGCTCAAGTGTCCAGGCGTTCGCGATCTGGTGGAGATGGAGATGGTCGCGAGGAGCCACCGGCCGCCGGAGCCTCCCGAGGCTCCTGGGCACAGGGGCTCGTGAAGATCGGCTTCCGGCGCACGCCATCCGCTACTTGGCGTCCCTTCATCTTCAACGTTATCGGGTGACATCCTTGAGTTTCATTTTCAGTGGAGGCGCCCCAGGCTGCATCATTCCCGGGCGCGTGGGTCCGTCCTGCGGCATGTATCCCTTTTGATTCATGTTTCTAGTTTACTTTATTGGGGGCGCCCCTCGGGCTGCATCATCCCCAAGCCACCCGGGCCAGACCCAGTGGCATGTATCCCTCTTGCATTTATTCAGGTCATGCGTTTGACCCATCATGATCATTATTTGATGCCTGTCCACAACACCCCTCTTCCATCATGTCGATCGCTTTCACGTTAAAGGGGGGGGGGGTACCTGAGCATCGCGACTCATGGGCTCCTACTGGCTCTCTAGCCCTCACCCTCTGGCCTTGTCCACGGCATCATGACCTGGCATACCAGCGATGGCTGAGCCCGCTCGAGGGCCGGGACCCGAGGACGTAGAGCGCCGACATCTAACCAAATTTGCAGGAACACATTACAAGAAAAAGGCCCAGAGCCAGGCGCAACCCGCCTTGAGGTAGGGCCCCGTGAGTCCCGCGCTGGCTCAAGGGTGCCCAGATACACCTCACCAGGCCCTACCGTGCTAGCCACGTGTCAGGGTGAGGCTGTACACGCCCCGGGGGCTCCTCCCGGAGGGGAGCCCCATCCCACGCACCAGTGGAAGCACCATGCTCCTTGTTGGTGGCGATTTACACCGCCGAGGCGGCTATGCCCGTACACATCTGAGCGCTATGCTCGTGGTGATAAACAAGCGAGGTGGCCCTCGGCGCATCAACCTCGAGGAGCCCAGAGCTCAATGTCCGGCCTCATCATGCGCCTCCCCTCGGGAGTGCAGCCTTGAGGGGCTGAGCACGAGGGCTACGCCTAGGTCACGCCTAGACGCACGCCACCCAGCCAGGCCCCTCGGGCCTGGTTCGTCGCGTCTCCCCGAGCGGAGCCAAGGTACGAAGGCTGTTTGAACGTCAAGGGGGACTCCTGAGCATCGCGACTCAGGAGCCTAACTGGTCACGTAGCCCCTCACCCCTTAGTTCCGAAAGGCTAACGGCGGTTGAGGTATGCGCGGGGCCGGGCTCTGCCGACGTAGAACGGTAAATTCACCCATACATCTCACCTCCCTACTTGTTGTTCGTGCGTCAAGGGGGATTCCTGAGCATCGCGACTCAGAGCCTAACTTGTCACATAGCCCCTCACTCCTTGGTCCCGTCACGGTTTACGGTCGGGGCTAACTGACTTGAGGTATCTTGTGAGGACGGCTCTGCTGACATAGAACATAAGCAAGTAGGAAGGAAAAGCGCAAATCTCAAGGAATTCAAAAGCAAATATTACAGTCCATAACTGTTTTCACAATGCCAAACGCGAGTTTAAACGCCTCCACGAGGCATGATGCATGTTGCAGGAGCTGAAAGCAGGACAGGAGCCACGAAGGGGTCACTTTTTGGCAGCACCGTCGCTGGCCGGGCGTGACTGCGGCGGGTTCGCCTCGTGGAGCCCAGGATCGGCGCCTTCGCTTTGGCTTAGTCTGAAGGCCGGAACTTCGCCAGTGAGCCTTCACTCGACCTTTCACGGCCTCGGCGTGGCGGCAACAAGCTCGCCGCTCCACGAGCTCAATGATTTGTCAAGGTCAATGTTGGGGTCGCGAAGGTAGGCGTGGGTGAAGGCAGCGTCGGCTGCGGAAAAAAAGGACCGCAGCGCCTCGGCCTTAGCCGTGGGGCCAAGGCCAAGGGCGACATCTTCAAGGGCGCGGACCAGGAAGGGAAGCACCTTGGCGGGGCCGTCCTCGGCGCCCGACCAGCAGGCTTTCGGGCGGCTGTCAGAAGCGACTTGACAAGGTGCGAGCCTTCACCTCGGCTTAGCGTAGCCACGCGCGGTCCTCGGCGAGACCCGCGCCTTGCCGTCGGCTCGATCCTCTTCGCCTCCAACGCCTGCTCCAGCGCACCTAAGCGGCCATGGCGCTCATCAAGCTTGGCATCCCGGTCCTTGGCGGCCGCCTCACCTCCTTCTCTTGGCGGACACGGGCCTCCTTGGCAAGCTGGTCGCGCAGGCCTTGCAGCTCGCTCTCCAGCACCTTGCAGCGACCCCGAACATTGGCAAC
The DNA here is from genome assembly GCA_021605145.1 of Aegilops bicornis. NCBI lineage: Eukaryota > Viridiplantae > Streptophyta > Magnoliopsida > Poales > Poaceae > Aegilops > Aegilops bicornis. Next base: position 210,679,176 of record CM038674.1, read on the forward strand.
CTCACCGAAGGCGGCGTTGCGAGTGGCCTTCGCCTCAAGGACGGCCTGCTTCTCCTCGTCGCAAGCCATCACGGCCTGAGCCAGCACCGCTCGGACTGAAGCATCAGAGCGAACCCAGCCGGAGGCGGCTCAGCGCCCGGCCACCAAGCGAGGTTGGCGCCCGGAAGATCTTTCGCGGCTGGTCGATTCGGCGGCAGCATGATCCAGACGATAGAAGGAGTCGGAGAAATGGCAGTTGGCGGAGTAGGAGGAGAGGACGGCAGCGTAATCACAGCACCATGAGTCGGGACCTGGCGCCCGGCAGCTGCAGCGATGGCGTCGAGCAAGGACACCTCGGAGTCGCTTGGGCCATGGGGGCCGAGCTCGCCCAGCTAGCCCGCCAGCCTCGCGAGATGACCGGGCAGGAGAGGCCCGTCTTGCCGTCCCTTCTTCCAGCGGATGGAGGTGTTGGCGGGACGAAGCCTCGGGAGCCCCCTTCAGCTTTTTCGGCTGCGGCGCCCGGCCTAGCCAAGGAATACGGATATCAAGCCTCAAAGAACGAAGCAAGAAGCAAAGCGAGAATCAAGCACTTACTGGTCGCCATCGCGGGCTCAAGCAACCTCCGTCCGAACTTGAAGCCCGAGAGTCGGCTTGGATCAACCTCAAGAGGCTCGGGAGCGGGAGGCGCGTCTGCAGATCGCCTCGGGCCGAGGCGGACCCATGAGGAACCAGCCCCGTCTTGTCCTTCTTCCGGGATCGAGGCGAGCTCGCCACTGGCTCGTCGCCATCCTCGTCGTCGTCCGTAAAGAGTCGGAGAGAGCGGTACCTGCGACGAGGGAGTGGCGCTCTCGACTCCCCGTCGGTCGCCTCAGAATCAGGCCCCTCTTCCCGCTCCTCTTCTTCCTCCTCTTCGCTGGAGTCGCTGGAGGACACGCTCACCGTCGCCAGGGCCGCCGGGTCCTCGGAACCTCCGCGGGAACAGGCCCGTTCCCGTTGAAAGCGGGCATGGAGTCCACCACCTGCTCCCAATCATCTCAAAGGAACAGGGGTACAGGAGCACCCTCCAGCCTCGCCACGTCTCCCCCGACCAAGACTACGGGGCTCGGACGAGGCCTCCATAGCGGGACCGAGTATTGCCGAAGCGGGGCCACCCGGTGCTCCAGGAACTCCCTCAAGAGCGACGCCCCGGTCAGCTTCGCCGTCGCCATGTTGCCCGGCCACAGATCCGCGTCCATCTTCTCCGGCCGCGGTGGCGGGGAATCCACGAGTTCCGTGCGAGACCAAGCGTCGATGGACTTGGGCTGCTCCGTGGGCAGAATCAGCCGAGGATGGATGCGCCAGCATCTACCATGACCCACTTGCTCCTGAAGCCTTCAATCCTCTTCCCGGGCGTCGAGATGGCGTTGGAGCTGCCGTACGCGACAAAGCTCGCGCACACGGTGATGGAGCCGCGAGAGACCCGGAGGTAGAAGTAATGGCACAACAAGGCCACTAAGGGCTGCACCCCGACACGAGCCTCACAGTAGTAGGAGAAGATCGCCAGGAGAAGAACAGAGTTGGGGTGGAGGTGCAGAGCTTGCAGTTTGTAATGGCGGAGGACAGAAAAGAAGAACTCAGAAAAGGGAGGCACCAGACCGGCGGCAATGGCGCTCACGAAGAGCGGATAGAAGGTGCTTCCTTGGTCCTCGGGAAGGGCGGAGCCAACCTTGAGCACCGTCGCCCCGTCGTTGCCTTGCGCCACCATCATCTGGCGCGCCCGGGCAAGGCTCTTCTCCGACACGTTCGAGGAGTCCAAAGCGTAGTACCAAGCTCGGCCGGGTGCGGCGAGGCGCCATACCTTGCTTGGGCACGGGGTCGGAGTAGATCTGGGGATTTCGGAAGCAGGAAGGATAGGAGCGAGGAAGGGGATCTGGACAATGACTGGAGAAGGCAAAGGAGGTAACGCCTAGACGAGTACCGCTCTCTTGTCGATTCGTGCAATTGCCAAGGCGTCGTGGAGAAGCAGGGACGCCTATGTCCAATCAACCGCCACGCGGCGCCCAAGGCCGCAGGCTGTTGGGGCCCAAAGCGCTTCGCACTTGCCCCTTCGCTTCTCTGCTAAGCCAAGTCCAGGCGCGCCTTGGGCCCGGGCTCTTGTCGGCGTTCCGGGAACGGGGTACCCAGACTTGCTCGCCTGCCCGCGTGGCGTGGCTCAAGGGGTGGCCGACTGGCCCATCTTCATCGACACAAGCTCAAGACCCTCGCGAGGGCCAAGCCTCATGAGGTGGATGACAGAAGCTTCCTCGAGCACGGCCTCGTCAGTGGCTCGTGAGGAGGCGGAGAGATCAAGGCGGGTACCTCACGAGGTGCCCATGACGCAAGCCATGACGACCGAGGGCGCCAAAGGCGGCGGGCGCCAGTGGCGCCAGCCAGATGTCCTCATTTCCCCTTTGGTGCAAAGGGGCAAGCGTGACGAGCATCAAGCAAAGGCAACCATTTCGGTGCAACAAGACCAAGACCGGCATAACGGCAGGAAGGAGGTCACCGTGGAGCCCAAGCCAAGGCCACCATCGTAGTCTTTGGCGGCGAGGACCGACTTTAGTCAGGATAAGTGTACTAGATGTTCCCCTTCAAAATGGCCAATTGTTGGCGCCCTTCCCGCTCAATAATTGGGAAGAGGCCCAGGGCCTCCCACTATAAATAGAGCTAGCCACCCACTGGGTAGAGGGGGGAAGATCGAGACCTGATCGACCGGAAAGATAAGCAAGAGGGAGAGAGAGAGAAGCGACTGAACTCCCCCTAGCAGTTCATCGCACCAGCCGAGAACAGACCCTCGCGAAGCTGTTCTTCCTTGTATTGTTCATCATCCGCTCCTTCGAATTTTCGGCTTGAGAGGTCATGACTTTATTTGATGATAATCCCACTATTTTGGAAGAGTGTTAACTTTGCATGCGTGTAGAGAATATGTTATGTAATAGCTATATTGTTTAATTTGAATATGATCCCACATGCAATTATTATGAGAGAGGAAAATATGGTTTTAGAAATTTTCATGTTACTAAATTACATCTCTTCATGTTGAGATTGTCTATGTATTATTCTTCTTCCTTGCATATGCTAGTTTTTGCTTGCCTTGATATTTTGTTTGCTTATAAAATACCTATGCATAGGAAGAATGTTAGACTTAAATGTGTTTGTCACTTTTTTATGATGCTCTCTTTGTGCTTCAATTCTTGTCTTTCATGTGAGCATCGTCAAAATTATCAATGCCTAGCTAAAAGGCCTTAAAGAGAAGCGCTTCTTGGGAGACAACCCTATATTTTTCTTACCTATTTTAAAATAATTATTTCATTTATCCTCTGGTAAGATGTGTTTTTATGTTTAAATTAGTGTTTGAGCTAATTAAGACCTTTGGGATGGTCTATGGTGATAGTTGATTTGATTGTTGAAAAACAGAAACTTTTGCGCTTCTTGCCTTGCCAGAATTTAAAAAAATCATAGAAGCGTGATTTTGATCTGAATTTTCTGCATAATATTGATATACAAATTTCCTAGATTGTCCTAATTTTTCAGAATTTTTAGAGTTCTGAGAAGTGTCTGAAGCTTCACGATTGCTCTGACTGTTACATTTTAGACAAATTCTTTTTTTATTGTGTTCTTTGCTTATTTTGATGAATGTATGGGTAGTATTAGGAGGGGGGGGGGGTGGGTATGAACCATGGAGAAGTTGGAATGCAGTAGATATAACACCATTTCAAATTTAGAATGAGTACACAACAGTACCTAAGTGGTGATTTGCTTTTTTATATACTAATGGATCTTATGAGTTTTTTGTTGAGTTTTGTGTTGTGAAGTTTTCAAGTTTTGGGTAAAGATTTGATGGACCATGGAATAAGGAGTGGCAAGAGCCTAAGCTTGGGGATGCCCAAGACACCCCAAGGTAATATTCAAGGACAACCAAGCATCTAAGCTTGGGGATGCCCCGGATGGCATCCCTCTTTAAATCTTCAATCCACCGTAAATTTACTTGAGGCTATATTTTTATTCATGCACGTATGATGAACCGTTATGTGATGAAGTGTATGATTTATTTTTTGATTGTCATCCTTTGTATGGAGGTCGGGAGCGTGCAATGGTTAACTCCCACCAACCTCTCCCCTAGGAGCATGCGTGTAGTACTTTGTTTGATGGCTAATAAACTTTTGCAAGAAGTATGTGAGTTCTTTATGACTAACGTTGAGTCCATGGATTATACGCACTCTCACCCTTCCACCATTGCTAGCCTCTCTAGTACCGTGCAACTTTCACCGGTGCATTAAACCCACCATATACCTTCCTCAGAACAACCACCATACCTACATATTATGGCATTTTCATAGCCATTCCAAGATATATTGCCATGCAAGTTCGACCGTTCTATTTATTATGACACACACCATCACTGTCATATTGTTCTCATATGCATGAGGCATTCATATAGAGTCATATCTTTGTTCCAGCATCGAGTTGTAATTCTTGATTTGTAAGTAAATAAAAATGTGATGATGATCATTATTAGAGCATTGTCCCGTGTGAGGAAAGGATGATGGAAGCTGTCGGCGTTTTGGGAACGGGGGTACCCAGACTTGCCTGCCTGCGGCCTGCGGCGTGGCTCAAGGGGTGGCCCAGTACGGCCCATCTTCATCGACACAAGCTCAAGACCCTCGCGAGGGGCCAAGCCTCGCGGGGTGGACGACAGGAAGCTTCCTCAGGCACGGCAGCCTCGTCAGTGGCTCGCGAGGAGGCGGAGAGATCAAGCGGGGTACCTCACGAGGTGCCCATGACGCAAGCCATGACGACCCAAAGGCGCCCGGTGAGGCGCCCGCCAGCAGATGTCCTCATTTCCCCTTTGGTGCAAAGGGGCAAGCGCGACGAGCATCAAGTAAAAGGCAACCATTTGGTGCAACAAGACCAAGACCAATGAGCAGCGGGAAGGAGGTCACCGTGGAGCCCAAGCCGGCGTCACCGTCAGGGTCTTTGGCAGGCGAGGACCGACTTTAGTCAGGATAAGTGTACTAGATGTTCCCCTTCAAAATGGCCAATTGTTGGCGCCCTTCCCGCTCAATAATTGGGAAGAGGCCCAGGGCCTCCCACTATAAATAGAGCTAGCCACCCACAGGGTAGAGGGGGGAAGATCGAGACCTGATCGACCGAAAAGATAAGCAAGAGGGAGAGAGAGAAGCGACTGAACTCCCCCTAGCAGTTCATTGCACCCGGTAGAAACAGAGACCCTCATGAGGCTGTTCTTCCTTGTATTGTTCATCATCCGTCTCTGAGGCAATCCACCACACCACACACTGGAGTAGGGTGTTACACCATAATGGTGGCCCGAACCAGCATAAACCTCTTGTCCCTTGTGTTGTTCTTTGTGTAGTTTAGATCCTTGCGAGGCGACGAGGCGTAGGTAGGTTGGAGGTGTGATCTCCGCGTGCACCCCAGAGTTCGAACCTAGTGGGTCTGCCGGAACCCGAAATCCGACAGAAGCTATGATTCCCTCACAAGTTGGGATGAGTCTCCGGACTTTAAAGAAAATAAAAGAGGCCAAAGAAGCTTAAATAAAAAAGAGGCCAAAGAAGCCCAAACAAAAATAAAAAAAATAAAAAAAATAAAAAATGAGAGAAAAAGAGAGAAGGGACAATGTTACTATCCCTTTTCCACACTTGTGATTTAAAGTAGCACCGTGTTCTTCATGATAGAGAGTCTCCTATTTTGTCACTTTAATATACTAGTAAAGTGGCCCGCTCGATGTGCGGGCTAGGATTTTATTAAGTTAAATTGTGAGGACATATTGTTTGATTTGTCTAAAGAAAAATTGGAACCAGATTTGATTTCAAATTCAAATATAGGTATTTGCGAGCATAGTGTTTTTTTAATGTTTTGGTTTTTATTATAAATATATTTGCTGTCTGTTGATACTTAACTTGCCAAATATGCATTCCATACAACTTTTGTTTTATGATCGGTTGCATTTTTTAAATTTTATTTGTATTTTCTTGACATTTTATCATTCTGCTTAGTTTTTTCTCTAAGCACCCATCTAGTAGTTAAGATTGTTTTCATAGTTTAATTTGGTAACAATATTATCGATTGAAAAAGTTTATTGAGTGATTTTGTATGTTTTTATATACTATATTTACGAACATAGAACCATGAACCATGGTGCTTTCAATTTCAAACTGTAAAAATAGTAAAATATTTTTGAAGCATGCATGGTGTAGCATAATACTCGTGTTTATTTTGTTGACATATTTTTTTGTATTCCTTGCAAAATATGATAGAATAAATGCTATGTAATAGCTACTATTCATAGTTTTTTTAGCTGTAATTGTTTTCACTCATAGTACGACACAACTCAATATTTCTCGAAACTTTAAACATGAGCATTTTGCTAGATTATTTTTGTTGCAAACAAGTTTTGTTTACAATCTTTTCTTCTGAATCATGTGCGTGTATACCCACGCCTAAAAAAAAATCCAAACCGTTATACATATCCATAATAACTTTGTTGGTCCGTATTTGCTTCAATACACGTGCAAGCAGCAGCTATACCAAGGGTGCTTATGTTATCACGTTGTATTTTGCTCTAAAAAATGTGCCTGCACTACCTCATGTATACACACGTGGCTTATATTATCACGTTAGAAAACGACATATGTTTGATGGGTCCCACCAGTAGTCTTGTTGACTTTCCCCATTCCGTAATCTTCTTGACTTCTTCACTCTTCTTTCTTCTGCTCATTATTTCACTTGGTGAGAAATGTTCATCTTCCCCGATCCCCTTTCTCCTTTCCTTAATCTCCCAGCTCACCCAAAATCTGCTTCTACCGGATAGCTCCCATCAGCTTGCTTTTCTTAGTCGCCCGATTGAGGTTCCTCGTCCTCCACCTGAAGTCACCCCCGCAGCTGGTTCTGCCATAGTTTAGCCATCGATGGCAGCTTTGTTGGCTACTCGTACGCCTCATCGGTCTCCTAGTAGGATGGTAAACAACGATATATGGGTAGCAGGGCCCAAGGGTTTGCTGCATCAGGGAGAAGGCGAGATCTAAAATCTGCATTGTGCGTTGCTTTTGACATTCATGCATTTGATTAGGTTATGGATTTCATTTTCTGCAGGGCCACAGCCCTATTAGATCCAACTTTTGTATAGGGATGATGAAGTTATTTTCTTCCCCAAGCGCGCAAGCCAGAATCACTGTCCTTATTTCTGCTCGAGGCAGGCCTGCACATCATCCTCCTCCACAACAACAACATTTTTTGAAGTTCAACCTGCAGGTCCCCATTTTTCCTTTTCCCGACTCTGTCATATTTTCCTTTTTTTAGCCTTTTCCTGTGTTATTGCGATTCAACCAATGTAATGCAATTAATGAAATGCTTGTTCGTGGTAAACATTTCAACATTTTTCTTGATATCCGGGGTAAACATGTGATTCATTTTTTAAGTGGTCTGTAAGTGTTGAATGAGGCACAGAGTATATACTAATATAGGTTTGAGAAAATTTAAAATGCAAATATATGTCTGAGTAGACATACCAATGCAAATTAGTACTATATATACTAATTGTATCATCTTGTCTAATTGCCGCTCTTGTTTTTCATTTGATTGAGTCATGGCCAAGTTACTAAATGATAATAGTAAGTTTTGATTGCGAACTACTCCCTCCGTTCCTAAATATAAGACCTTTTAGAGATTCTAGTATGGACTATATACGGAGCAAAATGAATGAATCTACACTCTAAAATATGTCTATATACATCCGTATGTAGTCCATATTGAAATCTCTAAAAGGAAGTTCGTGAAAGAATGTTCTTGTTTTTTGTTGGAAAAACCAACGCAATTACAACTCTGTCTTATGTATGTTTGGTTTTCTCATTGATATATAAATATACATATTATGCAGTAAATCATGTATCTGCTTGTTATGCATGCTATGCAATTTTTGTAGTCATTTTCTATATGTATATCTGCTAATGCAGTGTAACATTGACATACTAACCTAATAATTGTATATGTTTGTACCTATTATATTCATCAATTATGCTTAACCTGGTCTTTTAAATTGGCTGTGAACATGTTAGTGAACATATTTTTATTTTTGGAATCTCTAAATTAAAACACGTACTACACCAGATGACCGACCGGGGCCGTCTCATCTTCTCACATAAGCAAAGTTCCCTCTAGTCATTATCCACACTATCAACACATATTGTGGCTTCAGGGGTTCCACCAACATGAATATTCATTTGTTTGTAGAAAGAAACATGATTATTCATTTTCTCCTTTCTCTAGTCTTCTTGTCTTCTCAGAGCTCCCAGCCATGGAAAAGGCCGAGGCAGCTTGGATCCACCGCATCTGAGGATCAACCCGAGGCTCCCCTCGGTTTGCTACTTTGTGGTCCTCACCTGCATGCACGTCGTGGCAGGGACGATGCTTGGTTTGGCTTTCCGCTTACCTCGTCGATCTCCCGGGCCGGTCAACAGGTAGCAGGGCCCTAATAGCAGCTGTGTGATGGAGGATGCGAGCTTGTCAAAATCAATGGTGCCTTTTCCGTCAGCATCCATGGAGGCGATGAAGGAGTGAATCTCGTTCCCCATAGCTTCTGCGCAATTTTGGGGGTCTTGGGAGCGTTATCTGTCCCCAACCGTCGAGCTGGAGGTGTCGTTGTTGTCCCCAAGCGAGGCACCCGACTCATCGTTTTCATCCTCGACAACAGTAGCCCTACTTTGGCGTTGCATTCTTCCACCTGCAGGTTCCCCTCTCCCTGTTCCTTCTTCCGTGTTGGTGCGATTGAACCAATATAGTTTAAGGTACTACTGTACTCATTAGTGACAAATGTCACCATTTCTGTTTTTTGTACTATCCTGCATACTTGGTGCTGTTGATTTTCATCCAGATTGACTTCTTGTCCATGTACCAAATGAAGATAGTAAGTTCTGGACGGCTAACATAGCTTAAGGCAAAATATTAATTAGTTTATGTCTCCCCTCCACTTCTTTCCGGGCTTGGGACTGGAATCGGTAGAGTTCGGCCCCCCTACGCCCATTAATTTTCAGCAAATTAAGGAAGTAATTAGTATATTTGTCTTTTATCACATGGTATAGAGTGTTGATGTTTGGCATTATTGAACTATATCCATAAATGTTGATGCAAGGTCCCAGTACTTATGCAGAGTAGTAGACCATATCCGCCCTGTGATCCTCTCATATCTTGTTAGCATAGATAAGTCAGTTATTATTTCGAAGATAGTTTGAAGTATACTATTTTTCTAGGTAGTTATGGTTATATAAAAGGCCGTTAGCATCCGTCTACTTCACGGCGACGGAGATGCCTCTGCCCCGACGAACATTCAAGCCAATACATATCTAATTCATATGCATGCAAGTAGCACCACATGCCTTATAGTCTAAAATATAAAATATGAGATTTGTTTTTCTTAAAAAAATGTAAAGTTTTGACATGTGTAAAGTGTTTTTGAGGTACTCTTTTAAATTTTGTGGGTAATTTTTTTGACATGTGTAAAGTTTCTTCGTAGTCTTTCTTTAAGTCATCTTCTATTGTAATTACATATGAACATTCTTTATTCTTTAATCTATTTGCCCGCAGTTTCCGGAAATTTCATAAAATGACAACAATTATTAAACACACGTAGAAGATGAGAAGTGGAATACCTCATCAAGTCATCATTGAGAAGTTTGTTCTGTGCAACATTTTTTAACTTCATTATGTGACTTCCATAAAAATTTTAAGAATCTTGTGTTCCATGGATTTCCAGCATTCTTTGTTTGGAAAACATCTTTTTGACAATAATTGTACATGCATTTATTTTGTGCAATAATGACCCTGGTTATGGAGAAACGATTAAGAACATTGGATTTGGGGGTATTGCAAAAGTAGTTTAAAGCCCTCACCTTTGATTACTTAGCTAAAATTTGAAGTGACAGTCACGATCATTTTTGTGTGCAAAACTTCCATTTGCCATATTTGCTCAAATATTTCCCCATAGAGTGATCCCTATCTTATCACCACTGAAAGAATTTGACCATGTAAAATTGAAATAACTTTAGCAAAATTACTTATATCTCGCGGATGTTTGAAGTTTGTCTCTGCTTGTCCGCTTGTATTTCTGTACTTCCTAAATTGGTTTCATCATGGTAAGCAACCCAAGTCATTGATCCATGATTAGTAACAAATTTATCAATGCCATATAAAGGAACCGTGCAAATTATCTAAATTGGTGTAGGTGCATACTGGAGATAATTTGATCTCTAATTATGTGCACATGATACTTACTGAAGGTGGTGTGATTGCTCGAAGAAGCTGATAGCAGTCGAGGAGAGTCAATAGAGGAGATTGGGGCGCTTGCAACTATTGGAGGAAGGCGATGTCCAAGTGTCGATCGCTGGAGGAAGATGATGATGAAGGTGGGCACCGACTTGTGGGGCGGGCTGAAACTGACTTGATGCTAGCTCGTATGGCTAGATTCATCGCCTTGGCACCATTGCTAACTTGATTGCCAGAGCTCATAAATCATAACATTACCTTCTCGTGGTATCTCCTTTGCCCCGATTGCTCGAGGTAGTAGTCGCCGGCCTGGTACAACAAATCAGTTTAAAGTTACACTTTGTTCCCTTGGGGCTGTGGCAGCAAAATTTCAGATTATCTGTTTGTTTCTCACCCCCTTAGTTGTGATGCTTTAATTGCAAGTTAAACTTGTTTGTGTAGAGGCAACCTTCCATGAATGTATACTCAGAATAATTACTTTGCACATACTTCTTTTGGCCGGTGGCAGCTATCTTAAGAGATTTTCTCAAAAGAAAAGAATTACCATTTGTAATGAAGTGAATCAATTTGGCAAAGCATATAGATCTCAACTGGCTGGACTCACAATTGGCAGGACTCGCATGCACATAGGCCTCGTGTGCACGTCCGGTGGCAACCATGTACATAGTTAGCCCAAAGCCATTGAAGCTAATCGATCGATCTTTATTGGCGCCTGGCTAGACATGCATGTACAGCAAGCAGGTGGATTGATCCTCCACACAAGCTAGAAACGCACATACCTAGGGAACAGAATAGAACCAATCTGCAGCTGGCCATGATCGGCTAGAAACGTACATACCTAGAGAACAGAATAGAACCAATTTGCAGCTAGCCATGACGATGTCTCCGTCTAAGACCTCGGGTTGAAATCACCAAACATACCTAGGGGTAAATCACCAAACATAACTAGGGGCAATTCCTTGGTTGTTTTGCCGGTAGGATCGCGTGGAGGCGGCTGGCCGCTGCAAGGGAAATCCCTACGAGGTTGAGGTGGCTTCTGATCCAAATGGGAAAATTAGTTTGAACTCTCATCTTCCTTGGCATTGGTGGGTAATTTATTCATCTTTAGAATTAATCTAGGGGCTACGATTTTCTTATCTAGTAAACCAGTGGTTGGATATTTCTAATTTTTGTGGGATTTTGTAGGTATTTCTCTTTTTTTCTGGTGAGCCCGTAAAGTCCTTTTTATATATAAACAGACTAGCGGGAATTTTTTATTATAGAATTTGGCTTGTATATTTCAATGATGGACTTCCTCAAATTTCCCTAGGTCTTCATGAGCAAGCGAGTTGGGTGCACACCCACTTAGTTTCTTTTCGAGCTTTCATACACTTATAGCTCTAGTGCATTCGTTGCATGACAATCCCTACTAACTTGCATCGATATCAATTGATGGACATCTCCATAGCCCATTAAATTGCCTAGTTGATGTGAGACTTTCTCCTTCTTTTTGCCTTCTCCACAACCACCATATTCTATTTTACATATAGTGCTATATCCATGGCTCACGCTCATGTATTGCATGAAAGTTGAAAAAGTTTGAAAACACTAAAAGTATGAAACAATTGCTTGACTTAACATCAGGGTTGTGCATGATGGAATATTTTGTGTGATGAAGGTGGAGCATAGCCAGACTATATGAGTTTGTAGGGATAATTTTCTTTGGCCATGTTATTTTGAGAAGACATGAACTTTATTAGTATGCTTGAAGTATTATTATTTTATGTCTGAATATTCTTGCCACAATAAAGAAGATTGCATTAATAAATATGCTAGGTAGTATTCCACATAAAAAAATTCTGTTTTTATCATTTACCTACTCGAAGACGAACAAGAATTAAGCTTGGGGATGCTTGATACGTCCTCAAAGTATCTATAATTTTTGATTGTTCCATGCTATTATATTATCTATTTTGGATGTATTATATGCATTAATATACTATTTCATATCAATTTTTGGGACTAACCTATTAACCTAGTGCCCAGTGCCAGTTGCTGTTTTTTTTCTTCTTGTTTTTGGCTTTTTCAGAAACGAATATCAAACAGAGTCCAAACGGAATAAAACTTTCGCGACGATTTTTCTTGGACCAGAAAACACCCAGAAGACTCGGGGAGGGGGTCAGAAGACTCACGAGGAGTCCACAAGCCCTCAAGGCGCGCCGTAGGGGACGCCCCTGGCTTGTGGGCCCCTCGGGAGTCCCCCAACCCTAATCTTTGCACTATAAATTCCAAAATATTCCCCAAACATCATAAGCGTCCACAAAAATACTTTTCCGCCGACGCTGTTCTCGTGAGATCCCATCTTGGGGCCTTTTCCGACGATCTGCTGGAGGAGGATTCGATCACGGAGGGCCTTCAACCTTGCTGCCCTACCGATGATGTGTGAGTAGTATACCACAAACCTATGGGTCCATATCTAGTAGCTAGTTGGCTTCTTCTCTCTCTTTGATCTTCAATACCATGTTCTCCTCGATGTTTTTGGAGTTCAATCCGATGTAATATTCTTTTGCGGTGTGTTTGTTGAGATCCGATGAATTGTGGATTTATGATCAGATTATCTATGAATATTATTTGAGTCTCCTCTGAATTCTTATATGCATGATTTGATAGCTTTGTATTTCTCTCCGATCTATTGATTTGGTTTGGCCAACTAGATTGATCTATCTTGCAATGGGAGATGTGCTTTGTGATGGATTCAATCTTGCGGTGTCCTCACCCAGTGACATAGTAGGGGTAGCGAGGCACGTATTGTATTGTTGCCATTAAGGGTGAAAAGATGGGGTTTACATCATATTGCTTGAGTTTATTCCTCTACATCATGTCATCTTGCTTAAGGCGTTACTCTGTTCTTACGAACCTAATAATCTAGATGCATGCTGGATAGCGGTTGATGTGTGGAGTAATAGTAGTAGATGCAGGCAGGAGTCGGTCTACTTGTCAAGGACGTGATGGCTATATTCATGATCATTGCCATAGATATCGTCATAACTATGCGCTTTTCTATCAATTGCTCAACAGTAATTTGTTTACCCACCGTATGCTTTATTCAAGAGAGAAGCCTCTCGTGAAACTTATTGCCCCTGTGTCTATTTTCCATCATAATTTTCAGATCTATAAAACCAAAAACCCAAAAATACCTTGCTGCAATTTGTTTGTTTTTACTTTGTTTTACCTTTTAGTAATCTTTTATATCTATCTCTATCGGATCTCATCCTTGCAAGTGGCCTTGGAGGGATTGACAACCCCTTTTTCGCGTTGGGTGCAAGTGTTTGATTGTTTGTGCAGGTGCATATATTGGAGACTTTCTTGTACATCCCATCGGATTGATACCTTGGTTCTCAATTGAGGGAAATACTTATCTCTACTTTGCTGCATCACCCTTTCCTTTTCAAGGGAAAAACTAATGCAAGTTCAAGAAGTAGCAAGCCACCAAGGTGGAAAGAGTCCCTCTTGGTGTGCCAACCTTGGGGGGAGTTCCACTCCCCTCCTAAGTAGGATTCGCCCCCCCCCCCCCATAAGGAAAGGGGGCGCCACTTCCATATGGGCCGTGTGCCCATATCTCCTTCCACCACCTAGCCTTTAAGGCCCATTGATATTTAAATTAAATATAAATGTTCTAAATTTAACATCCCGAGAAACATTTTCCACCTATATATATTAATTGGTAATACTCAGTATTACCCAATATTCACCGATACCCTTCCCATGACCCCGAAACGCTTCCGGAACCTCTCGGAACTATTCTGAATATTAATGAAAAATTTCTACAAATATATTCTCACCACTCCCATCCCACTAACGCTCAGTAGATCGTGATTACCTTAAGCTTGTGACCCCGTAGGTTCGATAAATCATAGACACGAACGAAACCCCTTCATTCAATGACCGATAGTGGAACCATGGACATCCATATCATTCCCTATGATTACACAAATGATATTCGAGTGAACCTTTGGTTATCATGTGATGTTCCCTTTGCTACGCGACACTTTAAAAAACCTGGTGTGCATCAGTATCCTCCTGAGTCATCACCATGCTCACTATACCGTTGCTCCCTTTACCGGTTTTGTTCCTCTTTCTCATTGATGTGTTCCGGCATCCCCGTGACGTAGTCACCTGTGTCTGGCCAGACGATGATGGATGCCGTCACACCAAGAGGGCTCTAAGAATATCTCTCCATCGTCGGAGGAGCAAATCCCACTCTCGAGCTTTCCGATCACTTGTCAAACTTTTCGGTGAGCTTCAAAGTTGTCGTTATGATCACCTTGTTACAGATGACATTTGAGCAACCCCAAAGTCCACCGTCCGGTAGGAAGTGATCGGGACACTCTCATGGTCAGAGGAACTAAAACACATGCTAACACTCCATGCTATAACAAATGATTTCATACGATATAATCACAAAGTATAACAGATAAGTTTGGGTCGATTCAATATAATCATTCATCTAACGTCACACCCGCAATGCTGTTTTAGGACTATCATTACACTTAAAAATATCCTAAGATCCAGAAAACGTGATCACCAACAACACTTGAGCTAGTCCTAGAGGCGAGACCTAGAACCTATTATTTACCATTCATTATTCCACACGTGCATATGAGTTTTCCACTGAATCACATATTCCAGGTTCATAGCAATTATAGCATGACATATAAACTCTTAACTATGAACATGGAAATATAATAATACAATATTATTGCCTCTAGGGTGTATTTCCAACAGGGCGGCCCTCCAACACCAACACCAAGGACCGCCGTGAGTCTCATCCAGATGCAACTTGGTGCCAAATCTGTGGCAAACCGGGTCGCACAACGTGACTGCTGGTACCGGTTCAACAAGGATTAAGAATCCTCTCAAGATGAGAAGGTAGCTACTGCGGATGGCTCCTGCGGCGTCGACACCAATTGGTACGTCGACATTGGCTCCACTCCTACTTATTGAGCTTGCGTTGGTTTTTCCCTTCAAGAGGAAAGGGTGATGCAGCTAAGTAGAGATAAGTATTTCCCTCAGTTAGAGGACCAAGATATCAATCCAGTAGGAGGCATAAGCAAGTCTCCAATCTATGCACCTACACAAACAATCAAACACTTGCACCCAACGCGATAAAGGGGTTGTCAATCCCTTCACGGTCAATTGCAATGGAGAGATCTGATAGATATAGATATAAAAGATCACTAAAATGTAAAAAAATACAAGTAAATAAAACTTAGCGAGATATTTTTGGGTTTTTTGGTTTATAGATCTAAAAATATATAAGGAAAAATAGACCCGGGGGCCATAGGTTTCACTAGAGGCTCTCTCTTGAAGGCAAATAATACGGTGGGTGAACAAATTACTGTCGAGCAATTGATAGAAAAGCGCAAAGTTATGACGATGTCCAAGGCAATTATTATGCATATACGCATCACGTCCGTGTCAAGTAGACCGAAATGATTCTGCATCTACTACTATTACTCCACACACCGACCGCCATCCAGCATGCATCTAGAGTATTAAGTTCATAAGAACGGAGTAACGCCTTAAGTAAGATGACATGATGTAGAGGGATAAACTCAAGCAATATGATGAAAACCCCATCTTTTTATCCTTGATGGCAACAATACAAATACATGCCTCGCTACCCCTACTTTGTCACTGGGTGAGGACACCGCAAGATTGAACCCAAAACTAAGCACCTCTTCCATTGCAAGAAATACCAATCTAGTTGGCCAAACCAAACCGATAATTCGAAGAGAAATACAAAGATATCAAATCATGCTTATAAGAATTCAGAGAAGATTCAAATAATATTCATAGATAATCTGATCATAAATCCACAATTCATCAGATCTCGATAAACACACCGCAAAATAATATTACATCGAATAGGACTCCAAGAACATCGAGGAGAACATGGTATTGAAGATCATAGAGAGAAGAAGCCATCTAGCTACACTACAAAGAAACACACTTCCGTGACGATACGTGTTTGTCACAGTAGGTCACATTTTCTGTCATGCATGTACATCCATGACGATTTTATGACAAAATCAAGATAGTCATACCTTTGTCGTAGAAGTGTTCCATGACAATACCAAAATTATCATCACGGAAGTGTCCACTTCCATGACGATAAATGGCGCGTCATGGAAGTGCTTTCGTCAAGGGTAACCGACACGTGGCATCCACCGTAACGGGTCACCGTTAAGCTATCGGGTTCCGGTTTAGATTCGATAACCCGTTAACAGCCAGGACCAATGGGGATTTTCCACGTGTAAAATTCTCAATGGCCAGAGGAACCACGTGTCAGCTCACCGTTGGGACAGATGTCATCCACTCATTGGAACAAAGGCACCTATGATACGCCGACACGTGGCACCGCCCAACAGAGGCCCATTCCGGTGAAAAGGCCGGCCCGTTTGACTTGGTCAAAAGGTAGCGGGCCGGCCGAAAAGCATGTTAACGGCCTGTTCACATATAGCCCATTTACAGCCCGCTAACTCACGACCCGTTACGGCCTATCCGAATTAGGCACAGTAGCGTCATCTAGGCCGTCCAATATGATTCCAGCCCGTTGTAACTTCCAGCCCATGTATGGCCCATGAAGTCTTTCGGCCCATACGAGGCCCTTTGTAACTCTGGGCCCATTAAAGGCCCGAGGTGAAACTGGCCCATAATAAATAGTGTATCGCTTTATACCCATTAATGACCCGTTATTCCGTTGGTTGTTTCCAGCCTGTGTTAACTTTCGGCCTTATAAGGGCCCATTTCTTATTAGGCTCATTTCCAGAATTTGGTTACTTACAATCCGTTACTAGCCTGTTCCGCTTTTGGGCCAAATTCAGCCCGTGGTTGCAGTCGACCCGTTTGTGGCCAGTTAACCCGTTGGGCTGTTTTCATAGCGTCATCAAATACAGCCTATTAACGGCCCGTTATCGTCGGGTCATAAAACAGATGATCTCCACTCTAGCCCATTAACGGCCCATTTTGCGGACCGTTATTTGTCCATGAATAGTATGGCCCATGTTTGGCGAACGATTATGCAGCCCGTAGAAGGCCCATGCATCCTACGGCCCATAGAAGGCCCATGGATCCTACGGCCCGTAGAAGGCCCATGGATCCTACGGCCCATAGGAGGCCCATGGTCACTACAGCAGGTAGCAGGACCATGGTTACAACAGTCGTGTGTTGCCATAGTTATTGTGGCCTAGTTATAAAAATAGGTTATTGTGGCCACTGGAAAAACGCGAAAAAATAACTGCAGTGACTACAAGCAAACAAGTAAACAAGACAATAAGGAAATAAGTAAGCAAGCAACTAACGCTAGGCTATTACAGCTATTACACATATTACATCCACTGGGTATCAAAGTTCACCGCTAGTGCAAATATAGGGAACAAAGCAGCATATTACATACACTGGCCGTCTAAATTGGCCACCAGTGCAAATAAACGTGGCGACAAAACAAGTCCATAACTGAAACAACTTTAGAAGAGCTCAAGAAACGTTATCCTGGGTATCCACCATGCTGGCAATAAGCTTAGCAACCTTATTAGCTTTCTCCTATTTGGTGCTAAAATCCTCCAACGTTTGCTGTTGCACCAGAGTATGCATCTGAATGCTCCAGGGACTTCATGATCCTTGGCTTCTTGTCGCAAAGACGGTGATCGATGTCTTCGACTTGTAGTTGAGACTCAAGAAACCGAACTGATTGAACGATGAGTTTGAATAGCTTGTGCCGGTGGTAGTGGCGATAACTCGAACAGTACACCAAGACAGGACTTTGGGGTTGTCTCACAATCTTCAAGATAGTTTTCCTTAGCTGTTTTATCAGCTTTGTTGGAGACCAACAAGGATGTATCACTATCCTGAACCTTATCTGCATTACTTCCTTTACCGTTGCTTAATAAGGCACTCTTCCCTAATATTCTGTCAGCATTCTAAAAGAAGAAACAAGAAGGCACATAACAGGTTTAGCATGTAGTATATGGAACTCATTTTGGTGAACTAGTTCATTAGTAAGGTGGACATGATTAAACTACCAAGTCTTCTATTTCCAAGTAGTACATAATAAAAGCATCAAGCAAACATATATCTATGTCCTATGGTCACTGCATTGTCTTGCCAAATCAAAATAGAGACACGGTTCAAATCATATCAGTTCAAGACAAAGTAGCAGTGAAAGAATACAAAGCATGGGAAACTACACGGCACAACAAGATTTCAAATGGGTACCACGGGTCTACATGTACAATAACACTATTGTTTTTGTTGTGATGCTATAATGTGCATGATATGAGAAGTCAACTGTATACACAATAGAAATTTGTAGCGATCCAACCTCAAACGGTCGAATATACGTGGCTTAAGTGTCATCCTGGATCGATAATCTTTGACATCTGATTACTTGAAGGATTTATAATAGAGTGCAATCACACACTTATTACATCGAATGTCTCAAAGAGAACTTATTACAACAAATATGGCTTAAGGCCATCTAATTAAGATAACAACAGAAGGCTTGGAAGATAAAGTGAGTCCATCAACTCCAACGGCATAGCTGAGTGCACGACAACGACCTAGCGCACCTTACTCTTAAATCGAAAAGTGCGCAACATGATATGTTGCAGCCGAACGGGTCGACACATGGAATATCTTTGGCAAAATAACCTGATGAAAGCAAATGAACAAGTAAAATGCTATCACTACATGCATATATGGTGGTGGAGGCTCTATGGTTATAATGTTTTGCAAAAAGCCAATTTTTCCCTACAACAAAGGAATATATTTTGTTTAACTATCATGGTAGTTGAAACATTGAGAATGGTACCCCCATCTCAATCCCAATTAAAAATAGTTAACAACCCTGCAAATTAATTTAGAGTGATGAGATCAACATGATAATCCAAGAACCAGATACTCAAGATGTCCATAACCGGGGACACGGCTAACCATGATTAGTTTGTACACTCTGCAGAGGTTTGCACAATTTTCCCCACAAGACTCGATCTCCTCCATTTGATTTCTCGCACTACATGGTGTTTGAGAAACGGATGACCGAGACACAGTCTTTTCAGAAACACTAACTCTTTACTCTGGATGGACAGTTACACCTACTTTCCCCTACATCTGCTAGCCCACCACTGAAAGAGGTCATGCAACATATTCAACTATGCTAGGCCCATAATAGCTTGTGGCTGCACACGGAAGTTTCTAGCATGAATAATCTTATGATCCCTTTGAGTCTGGGTGGCGAACCAAAGGACAGCACTCGTATATCCCCAGGTGCCCGCAACCAATCCACCCAGATGTGTGTTTAAGTAGCCACCTTAAGTTAACCATTAATTAACAATCTCACATCTGTCATGGATCACTCAAACCAAACCACGTCTACGAGCATAGCATAGCAGTATAAGCATAACGTAGAAGTAACTCGCAAGGGTTTGATAATAAAAGGGTGATAGGTTCTACCTCATCATCTACTTCCCAATACCCACAAGTTAAATCACATCCTAATCATGCAGTGTTTGAGGATTGTAACTAATGCATAAAAACTGGGTAATGAAGGGATATGATCAAAGTGTGAACTTGCCTTGTACTCTTGATGAAGATGATTCGCACTCATAACTCCTGATAGTTCTACTCGTCACACTCTAGTCAATCTATCGTGAGCAAGCAATAGTAACCACACATAAGCAATCAAACAAAAGAATCGAAGAAAGGATTGCGAAAAACTTCAAAAACAAGCAATTAACTCTTGAAACAGAAAACAATTTCTAATAGTACCAAAATTGGGTGAATTTGGCCTTATCAGAAAGTTTAGGTAAAGAGCTTCGATTTGCAAAAAGAATCAACTCAAACGGAGTTATAAAACTCAAGTTACGATCAAACGAAGTTGAAATACAAATTTGTTTGAATTAAAATTTTAAAACTTTCAAAAATATGTTTAAGTTGTTTTACTGGATAGAGGGAATTATGACAAAGAAGTGGGTGTTGGTTTCGTTGGATTTGGACACGCGAGTAAAAAGTTGTGCTAGTTAGAAACAGAGGGACTAATCTGTAAATAAAATATTCACGGATGGGTCCCTGGCCGAAATTAAAAAGAAAAAGGAGAATTCTACCAAACGAACGTTCGCTACAGAACCTAAACCGACAAACTCGTTCGCTCCAGAGGCTAAACCAGCGAGCGTTCTCTAAATAACTAGACTAAATAAAAAATCGGGTTTTTAAAGAAAACCGAGAAAACCCGATCTAGGGTTTGGTTATACCGTCCATGGAAAAAATCGGCGGGTCGGCGGAGCGGGTCGGGCGAACCGGGGCGGCGGAACTCCGGCGAGTCGCGTCTCCCGTGATGGCGGGCGAAGTAGCTCGGCGGCAGAATGAGTAGGGAGGGTGGCCTTGGCGGCGGTGAGGTGGTGGTGGCTGCGATGGTTGGGGAGGTGCGGGGCGACGACGAGGAAGCTCGGCGATGGCGGAAACACCGACGAGGTGGGCGGCAGCGGCGAGATGCGAGGCAAGGAGAGAGGAGAGACGGGGCCCGGGGCACCGAATTTATAGGAGGGAAGGGGCGAGGTGGCGTGGAGGAGGGGCAATGGAGAGGCGGCGGCGAGTCCGGGCGGAGCACGGACGTCGTGGGGCCGATCATGGAGCGCCGGGACTCCGCCCCGAGCTCGGGATGATGGCGGGCGTCGGTGGCCGTGGCACTGGCGATTCTTGGGCGGCCAGTGGCCTAGAAGTTTTTTTAAACATTTTTCCAGACAAACAAAAATAATGAAACAAAATAAATAAGAATATTATATAGGCATATAATATATCAGAATTTTCAGAAAAAGATATTCTACAGCATGAACATTTTTCTAGCACCAAATAAAATCTACAAAAATTGAAATAAAGTAAAGAGTGCTACCGTTGCAATAAAACCCCAATAAAAATCATTTTAAAAAGACCAAATGACTTCAAATTTATTTCTCTACAATTTTCTATTGTAGGGAATCATTTTACCCTATTTCCATATATTTTATTTTTGGAGAAAAATAATTTGAATAAAACCCAAATCACTCGAAATTGAAAATAATTTTCAAAGGGACTTTAAATTTGATTCTTTTAAACTTCCAACTCATATTTCGTATGTTTTGAAGAATTCATTTTATCTTCTCTCATGAAAATCATTGAGTTGCTTAAAGTTTCTGAATTGGAAAATATTTCCAAATAAAATTCAAATCTTTTCAAAACCCTTTTCATTTATTCAAATGGAAGAAGTCATGTCATCTTCTCTCTAGGGTTTTGTATTTGAAAAGAATTTGAATTCACGGAGATCATAAATGCAAAATGAAAGTTTGGGAAAGTCCTTTATTCCCTCTCATTTAACTTTCAAAAGTTTCAAGTTCCACTCAATTTCACACAAAAAATCATACTACAATCAAACAATCAATCAAAACTATCTATTTAATATAACATTCCAAAATTTAGAATTTTGGGATGTTACAAACCTACCACCCTTAAAATGAATCTCATCCTCGAGATTCAGAGAGGCTAAAAAAATAGGTTAGGTTCGGGGGTCTTCTCGAAATCCATCGGTCGTCTTAGGGGGTCTGGGTGCTACCACCCTTAGAAGCATGGTTATGGTTCCATCAAAACTCTTATAATCCATCCTTATTGTTTGTGTAGCGACCCGACCTCAGACGGTCAAGCCTCTGTGTATCTGTGCCATCCCTGGATCAGTATGCTGGCACACACAGTACATCAATGTATATATCAAAGTGCAATCACATGTATAATTAACGTAAAACTGATATATACCTCATAAGTCACAATGAAACAAATAGTCGGTGTGGAGTCCCATCAACGCCATCGGCGAGTTGAGTATAGACCGTAACTGTATCGTAACTCTTACTCGTCGAGGAAATATACGCAACATGATACGTTGCAGCCGTGTAGGTCGATTACTGCTTGAATGTACCGGCAAGATCACAATAAGAGAAAATAGATGATAAAACTATACTATATGCAATATGGCTTTGTGGCTCTGTATCTGAGTTTTGTTTGCGTAAAAGCTGGTTTTACTTTCCCTACATCAAAGGAATAAATGAAGTCTGTACTATGGAGTTTTCTATCATGACATGGTTCCGCCAACCGATGTCTCATAGCCCAAACATCATAAGTTGCCCACAATTAAGTTATCAATCCGGTGTTGAGAGTTCCGAGATAGATCCAAGTCCATATGCTCAAATTGTCCGTGAATCGGGGACACGGCTAATCGATTAGGTTTAAACCCTCTGCGCAGAGGTTTGTACACTTTACCCGCAAGATTCGATCCCTCTCTTTACGTTCTCGCACTTGAGGTGTTTGAGAACAAGATGACCGAAACATGGTCTTAGAAGAGTTCCTCGACCACTTTGTCCGATGCTCATCCCATCCTACCGTAGTTCGACATCTGCTAGCACCGTCCCAGCCAGAGTCACAACTAAGGTCAACCAAGCGAGCCCATATTGACTTGCGGTTGCATGGTAAGCTTAGGGCATGAAGTATTCTTCCGTCTCTTTGAGTGCAGGTGAAGCTTTCCGCAAGATGTCATGGCGCTTCTCCATGCATCCCGACCAACCACTTTGGTTTCTCCAGGTGCCCGTCAACAAATCCTTCACCCGATGAGTGTGTATTGAATTCTTGTCTCGAGTCTTGAAGTCTTGAGGCCTTGAAGATGCACGATCCTTCTTTGGTTCCATCATGGAGTTGTTGTCATTGACGTAGAGTCCTCCTTCTTCACACCACTCTCGTGCACTCATACCAAACCCCGTCTACTATGGCGTAGCATTAAAATAAATAACGTCCCGGGCTTGGTAACAGGGTGATGGGTTCCTACCTCATGCATACTACTCAACTACAAGGATTCAATAACACCACTGAGGGGTGGTTGCAAAGATGCCACTAAATGCAATAAAAGCGTAGGTATGAAAGCATGGTCAAAGTGAACTTGCCTTCTTTGACGATCTTGAAAACTAGGGACTCGTGGTAGCAAGCTTCGCACTCTGGAAATTCTACCGAGGCAAACAATAATCACAATAAGCATATAGCATACGATCACTTAACATAACAGCATAGTAACATAACACACCAAAACAAACGAATCAAAACCCAAAGGAAAACTCGAAGAAATCCAACTCAAAGTTTTCCTACTTCAAGCAACAACTAAAACTAGTTTTACATAACAAAATTTTCTCAACATAACCTAACCATGGGTTTATGTTAACTTAACATAAATGAATGCATTAAGCAACTAGGAGCAAAAGAATCAATTTAAAATCTATTATGAAACTCCTATTAGGCCTAATTCAAGTCCTATTAAGAAAAATAAAATAAAAGTTTTATTTATTATAAATAAAAGTTCATGCTCTAAAGTGACAGAAACTATCCTAGAATAATCAATCACATGTGAAAAATAAATTTATTTGCTAATTAAAATAATAGGAAAACAGTAGTTAGTTAATTAATTAAGAATAACATGAATCTGCTAGAAACTATTTTTTTATTAATCCTAAAATGCCCAAATAAATTCCTACGGTTAGGCAATGTCAAAACAAAGTTGGGACAAAAAGAATCATATAAAAATAATTTTCCTAACTCCTTTTATAGCATATTTACTATTCTGTCTAAATCTAAAATAAAGCAATTTTAAATAATTTTAACATAGCTAATTATATTTTCTACAGAAACTATAAGAAATTTTCAAACCATCAAAAAAGAATCACTTAAAAATATTAAGTAGAATAAAAGATATGAATTTTTCAAATCTGGAACTATTACATTAAAACAGAAAATGAAAATAAAAGAAAACAGGCTAACTGGGCCTAACTAACGCATCAGCGTAATATAACTAAATGGGCCTAGGGTTAAACGAATCGGGCGGTCTAATAATAAAACCTAACTAAAAATTATACGGAACTAAACCGGGCGAACCGGTTTTAATAAAGAACATACCCCTTGAGAGTTCTAATCCTAGCCGCAGGATCGGGATCAGACGGGGAGGAGAGGTCAGTGGCTCACCGGAGTTCGGCAATGGCGGCGGCTCGGGTGTGGCGAGTCGTCAGCGTCTCCGGTGGTCGGTGGCGTCGACGGAGGCTCCGGCCCAGTGACGGGCAGACGCAGTGCGTCTGGTGGAGTGGGGTGAGCTCGGGAAGGGCTAGGGCGTCGTGGCAGTAAAATGGCGGCGGCGGGCTCGAGTCTCCGGCGAGCGTGAGGAGGAGCAGTTCCGGCGAGGCGAGGAATGGGGTGCGGGGAGGAGGTTTATATAGGCGGGGCCTCAACTTGGCGAGAAGCGATCGGGAGGGATCGGATCCGGATCGCCGGGATCCGTGACAGTGGCGAGTGGCGTGGCGTGAGGTTGAAGGAGGTGGGGGTCCACCTGTCGGTGAGAGAAGCGGGGCCAGGTCGGTTGGCCGACCGGAGAATTCGTCTTGAGGGCTCTTTGAAATTTGGCGCTGGCTGGGCCGTTAATTGCTTTGGCTGGGCAGTTAGCTGGCCCTGTGGGCTTTTTCCTTTTTTTGAAAATAAAAACAGAAAATATATATAAAATATAAATATTTTATATAGGACATATATATATCAAAATGACCAGAAAAGATTTCCTACAACATGAACTATTTTTCAAGTTTAAATAAAATACACAAAATTCAAATAAAACAAAGAGTGTTCCTGCTCTAATAAAATCCAATAAAAATCATTTTAAAAATACCAAAATGACTTCAAATTTATTTTCTCCTAATTTTTCATTGAAGGGAATCATTTTACCCACATTTCCATTTATTTATTTTTAGGAGAAAAAATAATTTGAATAAAATCCAAATACTTCCAAATTTGAAGGGGAGTTTCAAAATACCTTCAAATGACTTTCAATTTTATTCTTTTAACTTCCAACTCATATTTCATATAATTGAAGAAGTCATTTTATCTTCCCTCATGAAAATCATTGAGTTGCATAAAGCTTTGAATTTGAAATATTCTCAAATGAAATTCAAATCTTTTCAAAACCCTTTTCATTTCAAATGGAAAAAGTCATTTCATCTTCACTCTAGGGTTTTGGTGTTGGAATGAAATTGAATTCATTGAGATCCAAAAAAAAGGGCAAAAGGGGAAAGTTTGGGAAAGTCATTTCATTCCCTCTCATTCAACTTTCAAAAGTTTCAAATTCCAATCAATTTCACTCAATCAATCACACAACAAACAATCAATCAATCAAAACTATTTATTTATTGTAACATTCCAAAATTTAGAATTTTGGGATGTTACAGTTTGATAGTGTCGGTTACTGACCTACATGGTTGCAACGTCTTATGTTGCAGGAATCTTACGACGAGTAAGTGAAACGTCAGGGTTATGATTTCTACACTCAACTTTGCCGTTGGTGTTGATGGGAATCCACAACCTTGTTGTTACTTCCGCTATATGGATTGAGGTAATATTATTTACGTTACTTTATACATGTGATTTACCTCTGTTATAAATCCTCGAGTACTGTGTGTGTCAGCATACCGATCCAGGGATGACACTTAAGCACAGAGACTTGACCATCTGAGGTTGGGTCGCTACAAAATTGAAATCAGCAGAGCTATTTATAAGAGCAAACCTGTTAAAGAAACATGCTTATACATACCTGTTGTGCCATTGGAGTTTTGATTGGGTCCTTCAATTTAAAAATAAGTTTGTATGAGTAAATATTGTGATACAAGAGCAAAGCAGTATGCACGATAGCAATGGAATCTTAAATGAGAACAGTTGTTCTTCAGGTTTAAGCACTTGTTCTACACGAAAAGAGTACATTAAGACGTAGGCATATAGTACTTAAAAATAAAAAATGAGCTCATAGACCTTAGCACATTCTTGGTTCGGGACCAGTACAGAACAAGGCGTTGCCAGTCATCGTCCCGTAAATGTGTGTTAGGAGAACGTAAGGGAATTTGATGAGTTTCTTTGCCAATGAAGTACGTTTTCTTCAGGTAATTCTGATACTGCCACCAAGCATTCTTGAAGATAGCATAGGTATTCGCACAGGTTACCTCATCCTGAGTTTCCAAATCGGTTCTTCTCTATAGAGAAAAATGGGAAAATTTGATGTATTATAACCATCATGGAGGTAGAAGGTATGGGACAAAGCAAAGTAATTGCCATGAATAACAATACTTACACATAACTCTTGGACGAACACCTGCAACTGACATTTTCCTTCATCTTTTGTATAACATTTCCATGATGGGAAGATACGCACATAGGATTTAACAACATCAAATGCGATAGATGCTAACTACGAATGGCTGGTAGTGCTTCCTCCACAGGAATAGGTGTACTAACTGGTGGAGTTGGGGTTCGCCATGGTAGTACTGGCGCTTTGGGCACTGTAGCTACCTTACTAACTGCTCTTGTTTGGGAGCTCTGTGGTGGAGATGGTGCGGTGTCAACAGGAACTGGGTTACTATCTACTAGGGTTGGGGTTAGATTGGGTGAAGATGGTTCTCTGTGCATCGCAGTAGGGGTACAATCTGCGAGAGTCTGGGTTATGTGTGGTAGGGCCGGTCCTTGTGCATATACAGCGGGGATGCTATCTCCACCAAGAGGTAGCACTGTTTTATTTGAAGACCGTGTTTTTACTCTGCTAGATACTGCCATCACCGGCTCCAATTCAAATGGCTGATAAACAGCAAACATAGTTGAATGTACAGACCTTGTATGAGAGACAAATGCAATAAATAGTGTGGAAAAAAGAGGGCATGAAATAGTTCACATGTATATTGTTTAACTAAAAAGGATAGCATGACATAATTTCACATATATGATGTCTATCTAAACTGGATAGCATAGCATGACATAATTCATAGGTATGATGACTAACTAAATAGGATTGCATGAGATAATTATATGATGTCTTTAGTAAACATGTTCGCATGACATAATTCACATACATGTTATCTAAGTTATCAGGATCGCATGATATATGTGATTCATATACTAAGTAGAGGGCATTTGCATATATGATGTCTGAACTAAGAACATGGTGTTGAATATTGTGTATATGATGTCTAAACTATGCAATGCAAGACACCATATGCATGATATGAGCAGTATAACCATGCCAAGTTAGAGCATACACCTCAGCGGGGGAATAGGACTGTTCATCTATCTCTGAGGAGCCATCAGGACCTAGCAAGAGATCTGCTTTGACAGGTAGCACTATCTGCTCTGAAGACCTTGTTTTCACTCCATATTTTTCCATCACCCACTCAAATGGTTGATTCACAGGAAGAGTAGTTTAATGTACAAACATTGTCGACAAATGGAAATGTAATGAAGAAAAGGATTGGCAAGATATCATTCAAATATATGATGCCTGGTTAAATAGGATGGCATTGCATATTTCACATATATTATGGTTGGCTAAAATAGATGAGACTGCATAATTCTCATATATGATATAGACACTAAACAGGTGGCATTACAGAACCTGTCTAAACTAAGAAGATGACATATATGATGTCGAAAGTAGGCACTGCAAGGCAACATATGCATGATATGACCAACATCATCATGCCAAGTTAGAGCAAACACCTTGGGGGGTAAATAGGAGTGGTCAGCTGCATCTGAATCCGCCTCAGAACAGATATCTTCCTCTGAATTACAATATGGAGAGGGGGCAGGTTTGCCATTGAACCCACCATGGAGAGATGTCTGCATGACATTGTATTGCCACGCAAAACTCTTCTCCTTTTCTCTACGTGTTCAGCATGACTGTGTACAATATCTGACATGCATACGAAAAAATATAGTGAGATTATGTATGGAGAGCATGCAGAAATCTAGAGTGATGGTAACAACCAATAGATGGATCCAAAAATAATAATAGCAGGCTGATGATAGCTTTAATTTAATAAAAAGACAGATGATGATTGCTTTACTATTTGTTTCCCACCCAAGATGAACAACATAGGCATACCCTAGGTGAACCAGGTAGTGGACAACAATACTATTCATTGCTGCCTCGATATGTGCCCCACAAGTAATTTTAAAACTCAAGTTTGAACATCAATTTGGACCTGACTTGGAGTCTAAGAGGTGAAAAGGACGATAAACTAGCAGGTAATATTAAGCAATGCATAACATAAGCAGAAACAAAAGAGTGTGACCTCTCTTGTGGACCTGTGTACTCCTCTGGTTCATCTCCTGAGTTGATGATGGTGAAGCAGTTGCGGTGGGTGCGTGGCGAGGAAGGAGATCTGAGGCGGCGAAAGACGGTCAGGAGTCGTGATGTCTGGTTTGGTGGATGCTTCTATCGATGGGGCAGCTCAGGTGAGGTGGACGATATCACGGCAGGAGCAGGACAAACCACACAAAGTTTTCTTCCACACCTATCTGCAAGTGAAGTAATTCTGTAAGGGCTCCTTCGGCTTGCAGGATTCTAAAAATGCAGGGATAGTAAAAACAGCGGAATAGGATAGGAATGCACGTGGGAAACAGAGCATTTGTAAACACAGGATTTCTGTCAACTTGGGTGTTTGGTTCACAGGAATTGGAAGAGAAGAGAAATGCAAAGAAACATGGCCAAATTAAAGTGAAACCATATGAAAGTGTGTACAGTTAGAATGTTATTCTGCCACTAATGCACTTAGTCTTGTTTTCATGCATAGGATTTTGAAAAGTAGGTCCAGGTGGATGTTTTTCTCCATTCCTTTCAACGAAATGCATGAATAATTGAATAGTAGAGTGCCATAGGAAAATTTCCTATTGCTATGTTTTTCCTTC
Organism: Aegilops bicornis; assembly: GCA_021605145.1. Classification (NCBI taxonomy): domain Eukaryota; kingdom Viridiplantae; phylum Streptophyta; class Magnoliopsida; order Poales; family Poaceae; genus Aegilops; species Aegilops bicornis. Next base: position 210,708,255 of record CM038674.1, read on the forward strand.
ACTTTTTCCTTTGAACCAAAATAGCCCAAATGGATCGACATGAATGTAGAGTGATAAGTGATGCGACAAGTGTACAACCTCTTTGGCACAGCCATGTCGACCTCGGCATCATTAGGTTGGTCGCTGAAGAAGTTGCGGCAGAGGTGGCTGTCGGAGGTGTGGAGGAAGATCTGAGGCGTCTGTAGACGGCATCCAGTGCACTGCTCTGTTGTGATGGATGGTTCCGTTGTTGGACCAGCTCCGGCCAGCCATAAGACGTCGAGGCTGATGCAGTACAAGGCAGACATCATTAATCTCAAGTGGAATTCTAATAGCATATCAATAGATGATGTAAAATACATTACCAAAAAGTGATAGATGTAAAATTTACATCACAAAAAAACACCTGACTACAATAGATGAGGTAAAAACTATTGACTCTGAACTTAACTGCCGAAACTGAAATTTACTGTGGAATCTGAATGTTACTGTCGAAACTGAACGCACTGGTAGCAGAGAGGCACTTCACATGTAGTTCAGGCGGCTCGAGCACTAGTAGTATAGAAACAATGATCTAAATTAGAAGGCGATCGACGGGGAACTGATACGTCTCCAATGTATCTATAATTTTTGATTGTCCCATGCTATTATATTATCTGTTTTGGATGTTTTATATGCATGATTATGCTATTTTATATTATTTTTGGTAATAATCTAATAACCTAGAGCCCAGTGCCGCTTCCTATTTTTCCTTGTTTTAGATTTTCACAAAAAAGGAATATCAAACGGAGTCCAAACGGAATGAAACTTCTGCAATGATTTTTCTTGGACCAGAAGACATCTAGAGGACTTGGAGTACACGTCAGGGAAGCCACGAGGCGGCCACAAGGATGAAGGGCGCGCCTAGGGGGGTAGGGCACGCCTCCCACCCTTGTGGGCCCCTCGTGACTCCACCGACCTATTTCTCCCGCCTATATATTCTCAAATATTCCAAAACCAACCAGGAGAGCCACGAAAACACTTTTCCACCGCCGCATCCTTCTGTACCCGTGAGATCCCATCTAGGGGCCTTTTCCGGCGTCCTACTGGGGGGATCCGATCACGGAGGGCTTCTACATCAACACCATTGCCCTTCCGATGAAGCGTGTGTAGTTTACCATAGACCTACGGGTCCATAGCTAGTAGCTAGATGGCTTCTTCTCTCTCTCTTTGATTCGCAATACCATGTTCTCCTCGATGTTCTTGGAGATCTATTAGATGTAATACCTTTTTGCGGTGTGTTTGCCGAGATCCGATGAATTGTGGATTTATGATCAGATTATCTATGAATATTATTTGAATCTCCTCTGAATTCTTAGATGCATGATTTGATATCTTTGCAAGTCTCTTCGAACTATCGATTTGGTTTTTCCTGCAGTGGGAGAAATGCTTAGCTTTGGTTTCAATCTTATGGTGCTTGATCCCAGTGACAGAAGGGGAACCGACATGTATTGTATTGTTGCCATAGAGGATAACAATATGGGGGGTTTTCATCATATTGCTTGAGTTTATCCTACTACATCATGTCATCTTACTTAATGTGTTACTCTGTTCTTCATGAACTTAATACTCTAGATGCAGGCAAGAGTCGGTTGATGTGTGGAGTAATAGTAGTAGATGCAGGGAAGAGTCGGTCTAGTTGACACAGACATGATGCCTATATTCATGACCATTGCCTTAGATATCGTCATAGCTTTGCTCTTTTCTATCAATTGCTCGGCAGTAATTTGTTCACCCACCGTAATATTTTCTATCTTGAGAGAAGCCTCTAGTGAAACCTATGGCCCTCGGGTCTACTTTCCATCATATAAGTTTCCGATCTACAATTTTAGTTTCCTATTTACTTCCTTTGCAATCTTCTACTTTCCGTTCCATAAACCAAAAATACCTAAAATATTACTTTACCGTTTATCCATCTCTATCAGATCTCACTTTGCAAATAACCGTGAAGGGATTGACAACCCCTTTATCACGTTGGGTGCAAGTTGGTGTTTGTTTGTGCAGCTATTCAGTGACTTGTACGTTGTCTCCTACTGGATTGATACCTTGGTTCTCAAAACTGAGGGAAATACTTACTCTATACTTTGTTGCCTCACCCTTTCCTCTTCAAGGGGAAAACGAACACAAGCTCAAGAAGTAGCAGGAAGAATTTCTAGCGCCGTTGCTGGGCAGATCTGCACCAAGTTAAGATATACGAAGTACCCATCATAAACTCTCATCCCTTGCATTACATTATTCGCCATTCGCCTCTCATTTTTCTCTCCCCCATTTCTAAAACGATTTTTGAAAAGATTTGCCTTCTCTTCGCCCCTCTTCCGTTCGTCTTCTTCGCTTGCCTTTTGTGTGACCGTGTGTTGGATTGCTTGCTTGTCATGATGACTCAAGAGAATACCAAACCGTGTGACTTTTCCAACACCAATAACAATGATTTTATTAGTACTCCAATTGCTCCCGCTAGTAATGCAGAATCTTTTGAAATTAATACCGCTTTGTTGAATCTTGTTATGAAAGATCCCGGCCTTCCTATTGAAGATGCCGCATCCCATCTAAACAATTTTGTTGATTTGTGATATGCAAAAGAAAAAAAAAGATGTGGAAAATGATATTGTTCAATTTAAGTTATTTCCGTTCTCACTTCGAGACCATGCTAAAACTTGGTTTTCATCTTTGCCTAAAAATAGTATCGATTCATGGAATAGGTGTAAAGATGCTTTTATTTCCAAGTATTTTCTTCCCGCTAAGATCATCTCCCTTAGGAATGATATTATGAATTTTAAGCAACTTGATCATGAACATGTTGCACAATCTTGGGAGAGGATGAAATTAATGATACGTAATTACCCTACGCATGGTTTGAATCTGTGGATGATTATACACAAAAATTTATGCCGGATTGAATTTTGCTTCTAGAAATCCTTTAGATTCGGCCGTGGGAGGTACTTTTATGGAAATTACTTTAGGAGAAGCTAATAAACTCCTAGATAATATTATGGTTAGTTATTCTCAATTGCATACCGAAAGATCTTCCACTAGTAAAAAGGTGCATGCGATTGAAGAGATTAATGTTTTGAGTGGAAAGATGGATGAGCTTATGAAATTATTTGCTAGCCAGAGTGCTCCTATTGATCCTAATGATCTGCCTTTGTCTACTTTGATTGAGAATAATAATGAATCTATGGATGTGAATTTTGTTGGTAGGAACAATTTTGGTAATAACGCATACAGAGGTAGTTTTAATCCTAGGCCATTCCGTAGTAATTCGTCTAATAATTATGGTAATTCTTACAACAATTCTTATGGAAATTATAATAACATGTCCTCTGACTTTGAGAATAGTGTTAAATAATTTATGAGTTCGCAAAAGAATTCCAATGCTTTGATTGAAGAAAAATTGCTTAAGATTGATGATCTGGCTAGGAACATGGATATAATTTCTCTTGATGTTGATTCTTTGAAACTTATATCTATTCCACCCAAGAATGATATCAATGAGTCTCTCAAATCTATGAGAATTTCCATTGATGAATGCAAGGAAAGAACCTCTAAGATGTGTGCTAAAAAGATTGGTTTATAAAAGCGTTTTCTTCTAGTTTCCGTGAAAATAATGATGAAGATCTTAAAGTGATTGATGTGACCCCTATTGAATCTTTCTTTTCCAATATAAATCTTGATAAAGATGGGACTGGAGATGAGTCAACTTTAGTTAGAAGGCGTCCCAATGATTCAGAGTTTTTAGATCTAGATGAAAAAATTGATAAAAGTGGGATTGGAGAGGTCAAAACTTTAGGTAGTGATGAACCCACTCTTTTGGATTTCAAGGAATTTAATTATGATAATTGTTCTTTAATAGATTGTATTTCCTTGTTGCAATCCAAGTTGAATTCTCATCATGCTTATAATCAAAACAAAGCTTTTACTAAACATATCGTTGATGCTATGATGCAATCTTTTGAAGAAAAGCTTGAATTGGAAGTTTATATCCCTAGAAAACTTTATGATGAGTGGGAACCTACTATTTAGATTAAGATTAAATATTATGAGTGCCTTACTTTGTGTGATTTGGGTGCTAGTGTTTCCACGATTCCGAAAACTCTTTGTGATGTGCTAGGTTTCCGTGAATTTGATGATTGTTCCTTAAATTTGCATATTGCGGAATCCACTATTAAGAAACCTATGGGAAGGATTAATGATGTTCTTATTGTTGCAAGGAATTATGTGCCCGTAGATTTCATTGTTCTTGATATAGATTGCAATCCTACATGTCCTATTGTTCTTGGTAGACCTTTCCTTAGAACGATTGGTGCAATTATCGATATGAAAGAAGGAAACATTAGATTTCAATTTCTGTTAAGGAAAGGTATGGAACACTTTCCAAGAAAGAAAATTAAATTGTCTTATGAATCTATTATGAGAGCCACTTATGGATTGCATGCCAAAGATGATAATAGCTAGATCTATTCGTGTTTTATGCCTAGCTAAGGGTGTTAAACAATAGCGCTTGTTGGGAGGCAACCCAATTTTATTTTTGTTTTTGCTTTTTAGGTTGCGTTTTGCAATAAATAATTCATCTAGCCTCTGGTTAGATGTGGTTTTGTGTTTTAATTAGTGTTTGTGCCAAGTAAGACCTTTGGGATAGCTTACGGTGATAGTGATTTGATCTTGCTGAAAAACAAAAACTTTTGCGCCCAAGATAATAATTTTCATAATTCACAGAAGCGTGATTTTGAGTTTATTCTTTTTGAAGAAGATCAAAAAATATTATTAGGCCTTCCTAATTTTTCAGAATTTTTGGAGTTACAGAAGTATTCGAAATATTCAGATTGCTACAGACTGTTCTGTTTTTGACAAATTCTGTTTTCTATGTGTTGTTTGCTTATTTTGATGAATCTATGGCTCATATCGGGAGGTATGAACCATGGAAAAGTTGGAATACAGTAGATATTAAACTAATATAAATAAAGAATGAGTTCACAAAAGTACCAAAAGTGGTGGTTTATTTTCTTATACTAATGGAGTTTGTGAGATTTCCTATTGAGTTTTGTGTTGTGAAGTTTTCAAGTTTTGGGTAAGGATTTGATGGACTATGGACTAAGGAGTGGCAAGAGCCTAAGATTGGGGATGCCCAAGGCACCCCAAGGTAATATTCAAGGACAACCAAGAGCCTAAGCTTGGGGATGCCCCGGAAGGCATCCCCTCTTTCGTCTTCGTCTATCGATAACTTTACTTGAGGCTATATTTTATTCACCACATGATATGTGTTTTTCTTCAAGCGTCTTGTATGATTTGAGTCTTTGATTTTTAGTTTTCCACAATCATCCTTGATGTACACACCTTTTGAGAGAGACACGCATGAATCGTGATTTATTAGAATACTCTATGTGCTTCACTTATATCTTTTGAGCTAGGCAATTTTGCTCTAGTGCTTCACTGATATCTTTTTAGAGCACGGCGGTGGTTTTATTTTATAGAAATTTATGAACTCTTGTGCTTCACTTATATTATTTTGAGAGTCTCTAAATAGCATGGTAATTTGCTTTGTTTATAAAATTAGTCCTAATATGATAGGCAACCAAGTTGGAGCATGAGATATGTTTTGATTGTCTTCCTTATGAGTGGCGGTCGGGGACGAGTGATGGTCTTTTCCTACCAATATATCCCCCTAGGAGCATGCGCGTAGTACATTTTTTTTGATGACTAATAGATTTTTGCAATAAGTATGTGAGTTCTTTATGACTAATGGTGAGTCCATGGATTATACGCACTCTCACCCTTCCACCATTGCTAGCCTCTGTAGTGCCGGCAACTTTCGCCGGTACCATAAACCCACCATATACCTTCCACAAAACATCCTCCATACCTACCTATTATGTCATTTCCATAGCCATTCCGAGATATATTGCTATGCAACTTTCCACCGTTCCGTTATTTATGAAACGCATCATCATTGTCATATTGCTTTGCATGATCATGTAGTTGACATCGTATTTGTGGCAAAGCCACCGTTCATCATTATTTATACATGTCGCTCTTGATTCATTGCACATCCCGGTACACCGCCGGAGGCATTCATATAGAGTCCTATCTTGTTGGGAAACGTTTGTAGTCGGCGCCACGCCGAAAGCTTCAGTCGGTCGCGCATGTAATTCGCTCGACATACTTTTTCATCATGTGGCTAGCCAGGCATGCGGCCTCTCTCCCGTGGTGGGACGCGTGGCTGATGGGCCCACCAACCGCTAGCACCAGGCCTTATCCTTTCGTCTAGGCTTCACATCCATTCATTTTTCTCGCCATCAATGCCCGCGGCTCCGGCGAGCATGCTCGCCACCTGCCCCTCTGCTGCTCCGGCGAGCGCCGCTCCCCACTTGCCCCCATGCCGCGCTCCGGCGAGCACGCTCCCCACCTGCCCCTACGCTGCTCAGGCGAGCGCCGCTCCCCACCTGCCCCCGCGCTGCTCCGGCGAGCACCGACTCCACCTGTGCTAGAACGGCTGCTACATCGCGAACGAGCGGATGAGATGCTGGAAAGCCTTGGTGGGAGCTGCAAGCGGGGATTTTTTTGCTACAACTGGTGTTTTGTTCTGCTGGAATCAGCAATATTTTTTGCTATGATCCAGATTTTGGAAGTGCTTTTTTGCTGGAACATTCTAAATTTTGCTTTGGAACCGGCGAACCATTTTGCTACAACCGTGTTTGGTTTTTGTTACTACCGGTGTTTTTGTGGATTTGTGCTACATCCATCTCCATGACATCGTCTGTTTTTCCAGTCGATTTTTTGCTACAACCATGCTATATTTTGTTGGAGCCGAAGACAAATTTTGCTACATCCAGCCACAACGGCGATGGCTTTTTTCTTCGATGGGATCGACAACCAATTTTTGATACAAACAGCGAGCAGTTTTGCTTCAACCAACATCTTTTTTAGCTGGAACCATTGGATTTTTTTGCTGGAGCATATGCTTTTCCAGAGATGCAAAGCTATTTTTGATACAACTGGCAAGAAATTTTGCTTCAACCAATATCTAATTTTGTTGGAACCAGCAATTCCAAAGCTGTGACAAGCCAAGCTTCAGTTTGTTTTTCATTTTTTGCTACTACCATTTTCTAGTTTGCTGGAAGCATCGCATTTTTTTTCTACCACCCGTTGTTTTTGGATGCGAATCATGGCGTCGTCGCCATTGATTATGCAAGGGCGAGCGAGAGAGGTGAGGGGATGGGAAGCACCACCGAGCAGCGGAGTTGCAACCAGCAACTCACCGACGTCGAGCGCCTTGGTGGGCGGACGGGCTGACAAGCGCTGGTGGCGCCATGGCCGGCGGCGTGGCGACGGCGCCGACCGGGGCAATGAGCGCCGCAGCGGGCAGCCAGGCCGACGAGCGTGGGTGGCCCCATGGCCGGGGCGACGGGCGCCATGGCGGGCGACATGGGTGACGGGCGCCGCAGGTGAGACGACCAGCATAGGAGGAGGATGAAGTGAGGGGGCACATCCGACGGCTAGGCGCGTAGGATCGTATGGTCCTGCGTAGACCGGCCGAATCGTTGCGCCGGTGCGCCGGCGCAGAGTAGTGCCCCTAGTATCGAGTTGTAATTTTTGAGTTGTAAGTGAATAGAAGTATGATGATCTTCCTTTTAGAACATTGTCCCACGTGAGGAAAAAAAGAAAAAAAAGAGGAGAAAAATAAAAAAAGAGAGAAATGAAAAAAATGAAAAAAAGGAAAAGAAAAAAGAAAGAAAAAATGAGAGAAAAAGAGAGAAGGGGCAATGTTACTATCCTTTTCCATACTTGTGCTTCAAAGTAGCACCATGATCTTCATGATAGAGAGTCTCCTACGTTGTCACTTTCATATACTAGTGGGAATTTTCATTATAGAACTTGGCTTGTATATTCCAATGATGGGCTTCCTCAAATTGCCCTAGGTCTTCATGAGCAAGCAAGTTGGATGCACACCCACTTAGTTTTCTTTTGAGCTTTCATAAACTTATAGCTCTAGTGCATCCGTTGCATGGCAATCCCTACTCACTCACATTGATATCTATTGGTGGGCATCTCCATAGCCCGTTAATACGCCTAGTTGATGTGGGACTATCTCCCTCTTTTTTTCTTCTCCACAACCACCTTCTACTCCACCTATAGTGTTATGTACATGGCTCACGCTCATGTATTGCGTGAAAGTTGAAAAGGTTTGAGAAATTCAAAAGTATGAAACAATTGCTTGGCTTGTCATCGGGGTTGTGCATGATTTAATATTTTGTGTGATGAATATGGAGCATAGCCAGACTATATGATTTTGTAGGGATAAGCTTTCTTTGGCCATGTTATTTTGAGAACACATAATTATCTTGTTAGTATGCTTGAAGTATTATTGTTTTTATGTCAATATTAAACTTTGTTTTGAATCATACGGATCTGAACATTCATTCCACAATAGAAAAAATTACATAGATAAATATGTTAGGTAGCATTCCACATCAAAAATTCTATTTTTATCATTTACCTACTTGAGGACGAACAAGAATTAAGCTTGGGGATGCTTGATACGTCTCCAACGTATCTAATTTTTTTTGATTGTTCCATGCTATTATATTATCTATTCTGGATGTTTTATATGCATTATTATGCTATTTTATATTATTTTTGGGACTAACCTATTAACCTAGAGCCCAGTGTCAGTTCCTGTTTTTTCCTTCTTTTAGAGTTTCGCAGAAAAGGAATATCAAACGGAGTCCAAACGGAATGAAACTTTCGCGGTGATTTTTCTTGGACCAGAAGACATCTAGAGGACTTGGAGTACACTTCAGGGAAGCCACGAGGCAGCCAAAAGGACAAAGGGCACGCCCAGGGGAGTAGGGCGCGCCCCCACCCTTGTGGGCCCCTCATGACTCCACCGATCTATTTCTTCCGTCAATATATTCTCAAATATTCCAAAACCAATCAGGAGAGCAACAAAAATACTTTTCCACCACCACAACCTTCTGTACCCGTGAGATCCCATCTAGGGGCCTTTTCCGGCGTCCTACCGGAGGGGGATTCAATCACGGAGGGTCTCTACATCAACACCATTGCCCTTCAGGTGAAGCGTGAGTAGTTTACCACAGACCTACGGGTCAATAGCTAGTAGCTAGATGGCTTCTTCTCTCTCTTTGATTCTCAATACCATGTTCTCCTCGATGTTCTTGGAGATATATTCGATGTAATACCTTTTTGCAGTGTGTTTGCCAAGATCCGATGAATTTTGGAGTTATGATCAGCTTATCTATGAATATTATTTGAATCTCCTCTGAATTCTTATATGCATGATTTGATATCTTTGCAAGTCTCTTCGAACTATCGATTTGGTTTGGCCAACTAGATTGGTTTTTCTTGCAATGGGAGAAGTGCTTAGCTTTGGGTTCAATCTTATGGTGCTTGATCCCAGTGACAGAAGGGGAACCGACACGTATTGTATTGTTGCCATCGAGGATAACAAGATGGGGTTTTCATCATATTGCTTGAGTTTATCCCGCTACATCATGTCAACTTACTTAATGCGTTACTTTGTTCTTCATGAACTTAATACTCTAGATGCAGGCAGGAGTCGGTCGATGTGTGGAGTAATTGTAGTAGATGCAGGCAGGAGTTGGTCTACTTGACACAGATGTGATGCATATATTCATGATCATTGCCTTAGATATCGTCATAACTTTGCGCTTTTCTATCAATTGCTCGGCAGTAATTGGTTCACCCACTGTAATATTTTCTATCTTGAGAGAAACCTTTAGTGAAACCTATGGCCCTCGGGTCTACTATCCATCATATAAGTTTCCGATCTACAATTTTAGTTTCCTATTTACTTCCTTTGCAATCTTTTACTTTCCCTTCCATAAACCAAAAATACCTAAAATATTACTTTACCGTTTATCCATCTCTATCAGATCTCACTTTGCAAATAACTGTGAAGGGATTGACAACCCCTTTATCGCGTTGGGTGCAAGTTGGTGTTTGTTTGTGCAGCTATTCGGTTACTTGTGCATTATATCCTACTGGATTGATACCTTGGTTCTCAAAACTGAGGGAAATACTTACTCTACTTTGTGGCATCACCCTTTCCTCTTCAAGTGAAAAACCAACGCAAGCTCAAGAAGTAGCAGGAACACAGTAGAAGATAGCAGCCGGAGCAGCAGCGCCTCGAGGAGCAGCGCGAACTAGAGCCAGAGCAGAAACTCGTGTAGCTACAGTAGCCCGTGTACCAACATCAGCAGCGCGAGCGAGAGCAAGAGCAGAGCAGTAGCACGAGTGAGGGGGAGACCAGAGCAGCAACGCGAGCGAGCGAGAGCTAGAGCAGCAACAGTGCAAGAGAGAGAGATCCAGAGCAGCAGCAGCGCGAGCGAGCGAGAGCCGTAGCAGCAGCAGCAGTAGCTACGACTGGTATGGACGCCGCCGCCGATGGAGCCTCGCACTGGGGGAGAGCCGCCATGGAGATGTCGTTGGTGAGGGAGTCCTGGATTAGGGGGTATCCGGACAGTCGGACTGTATACATCGTCCGGACTATTGAAGCGTGAAGATACAAGACTCAAGACTTCGACCCGTGTCCGGATAGGACTTTCCTTGGCGTGGAAGGCAAGCTTGGCAATCCGGATATTATATTTCCTTCCTTGTAACCGACTCCATGTAAACCCTAGCCCTCTCCGGCGTCTATATAAACCGGAGAGGTTGGTCCTTAGAAGGCCGATCACAATTACAATCATACCATCATAGGCTAGCTTCTAGGGTTTAGCCTCTACGATCTCGTGGTAGATCTACTCTTGTACTACCCATATCTTCAATATTAATCAAGCGAGAAGTAGGGTGTTACCTCCATCGAGAGGGCCCGAACCTGGGTAAACATCATGTCCCTTGCTTCCTGTTACCATCAGCCTAGACGCACAGATCGGGACCCCCTACCCGAGATCCGCCGGTTTTGACACCGACATTGGTGCTTTCATTGAGAGTTCCTCTGTGTCGTCGCTGCAGGCCTCGATGGCTCCTCCAGTCATCATCAGCAACACGATCCCGGGTGAGACCTTTCTCCCCGTACAGATCTTCGTGTTCGGCGGCTTCGCTTTGCGGGTCAACTTGCTTGGCCATCTGGAGCAGATCGACAGCTACGCCCCTGGTCACCAGATCAGGTTCGGAAACCTGAACTACACGGCGGACATCCACGGGGACTTGATCTTCGATGGATTTGGGCCTGCCAGGAGCACCGGACGATCCACGACGAAACGCAGCTTAGACCTGCCGTCGGACGAAGCTCGGGGTATCACCCCCGTAGTATCCCCGGACCTAAATCCGGAGCAGGCGGCGCTACCTAAGGACGGAGGGATGGACCCCGCCCCGCAGGTCGCACACTCATCGGCGATGGAGCCGAAAATGGGTCTTACCTCTATGGTGACCTGTGACTCCGGACCCCTGGATTCGTATCCGGACGTGGGTTCCAATCCGCGCACTCCCGAGCCAGCCGAGTCAGGTTGGGCTCCGGTAATGGAGTTCACCGCTGCGGATATCTTCCAAAGACTTCGCCCTTTGTAGACATCTTTGGACTCATTAAAGTCTCTCTCTTTGTCGAGGAGGCTCGGGGCGAACTATGTTCGGCTCGAAAGTGAAGCGGCGATAAAGGAATTCGTTGCCCACCCACCACCCACTTCATTGCCACGGTCGATGATTTAACCGAGGTCTTGGACTTCGACTCAAGACATCGACGGTATGGACGACGATGCGGAGAAGAACATGAACCATCGCTCCTTTGGGCGGTGGACAACCACCTCTTCTTATGATATATATATATGGTGGACACTCCGAAGGAAACAAATGGCGATGAGGCAACGGAGGATAAAACCTCAGGGAAAAAAGCAAAGAATGGGCGTCATCGGCGCCACTCCAAGCCCCGCCACAACAATACCGGCCCAGGAGACAAAAACAATTCGAATGGTGCCGAAGAAGAGTACAACCCTGATCAGCCTGCCTTCGACAGGCCGAACAGGAGGATGAGCAGGTCATCCCAGAAGAACAGGCGACGGATGAATACCCGGAGGAGGACAGCTACATGCCCCCTCCGAAGACGAGATTAGCCTTGGCGGCGATGAGTTCGGCGTGCCTGAGGATCCCGTAGAGCAGGAGCGCTTCAAGCGCCGGCTTATAGCCACTGCGAGCAGCCTGAAAAAGAAGCAGCAGCAACTCCAAGCTGATCAAGACCTGCTCACAGATAGATGGACTGAAGTCCTGGCAGCCGAGGAATACAGACTTGAGCACCATACGGCTGACCGGCCACCTCGTGGCCGGGATAAAACATCATATCAGTCCGCATACCAGCCAACACCCCCACGCCAACATACTACGGCCTGGGGCAACAAAACAGGATAGCCAAGATCGATCTACGGATCAAGCGCCTCGACGGCATTGACGACCGTCACGCCGGATACACCTTCAACAAGTCCGGCCGGGCCGAACACACAGCCACCGAGCAATTCAACTGTGTAGCCACATAGCCCGGCTACGGAGGTGCCGCACACCCCTCTCGCTTCACGGCGAAGTAATGGATCATGAATTCCCGGAAGGGTTCAAACCCGTAAACATCGAATCATACGATGGCACAACAGACCCGCAGTATGGATCGAAGATTTCCTTCTCCACATTCACATGGCCCGCAGGCGACCTACATGCCAACAAGTATCTTCCCTTAAGCTCAAAGGACCAGCCCGGCATCGGCTAAACAGCCTGCCAAAGAAATTCCATTGGCTGTTGGGAAAACCTGGAAGACGCATTCCTCGACAACTTCCAGGGCACATATGTGCGACCACCTGACGCCGATTACTTGAGCCACATTACTCAACAGCCCGGAGAGTCAGCCAGGAAATTCTGGACTCGGTTCCTAACTAAAAAGAACCAAATAGTTGACTGTCCGGACGCCGAAGCCCTGGCGGCTTTTAAGCATAATATCCGTGACGAGTGGCTCACTCGACCCCTCGGCCAGGAAAAACCCAAGTCCATGGCAGCTCTCACAACACTAATGACCCGCTTTTGCGCAGGCGAGGACAGATGGTTCGCTCGCAGCAGCACTATGCCACATTCTGGCACTTCGGATGGCCGCGACAATAACGGCAAGCCACGGCGTAACAGACATAAGCGACGGAACAACAGCGACAACACTGAAGACACGGCAATCAAATGCCGGATTCAGCGGATCCAAGCCCGGTCAGCGAAAGAAGCCGTTCAAAAGGAATAATCAGGGACCATCTAGTCTGGACCGCATACTGGAGCGCTCGTGCCAAATTCATGGCACCCCAGACAAGCCAGCCAACCATACCAATAGAGATTGCTGGGTATTCAAACAGGTCGGCAAAATAAACGCCGAAGACAAGGACAAGGGGCTGCAAAGGCGATGTGATGACGAGGAGCCCGACGTCCGAACACAGGGGATGTAAGAAATTTCCCCGGTGAAAGCGGTGAACATGATCTACGCCACGCACATCCCCAAGCGGGGAGCAGGCGGGCACTAAGGGACGTCTATGCGATGGAGCCAGTCGCCCCTAAATTCAACCCATGGTCAGCTTGTCCGATCACCTTTGATCGTAGGGATCACCCTACTAGCATCCGTCACGGCGGCTCGGCCGCATTGGTCCTAGACCGAATCATCGACGGATTCCACCTTACGCGTGTCCTTATGGACGGTGGCAGCAGCCTGAACCTGCTTTGTCAGGATACAGTGTGCAAAATGGGCATTGACCCTTCAAGGATCAAGGCCACCAAAACCACCTTTAAAGGTGTGATTCCTGGAGTAGAGGCCCGTTGCACGGGCTCTATAACATTGGAAGTGGTCTTGGATCTCCGGATAACTTCCGGCGAAGAGTTAATCTTCGACATCGTCACTTTCCGCATGATGGTTACCATACCTTTGCTCGGACGAACCGCATTCGCTAGATTCAATGCGGTACCACACTACGCATACCTCAAGCTCAAGATGCCAGGACCACGCGGGGTCATAACAGTGAACAGAAATACGGACAGCTCTCTCCGAACGGAAGAACATACTGCAGCCCTCGCGGCGAAAGTACAATGCGGCCTCCTCCGACAAACCAATCCGGGCACCGTCAAGAGAGTCCGGAACACCCCGCAACAAGATCATCAGGCACGCCAAGAGTGCGACTAGCAGTCCGGCCTCCGCTTAAGCCCCATCCAAGCAGCATCCGTGCCACACGCACACAATTACGCACTCAATATACCATGGGTGTAGGCGGAGGCGCAACAACGACTCAGTCAACAGTGCGGGATAACCGCCACATACCTTCATAACCTGTCCTTCTTCTTTTTCAGGACAATGCTTTAGAGCAGCCTCTTCAGAAGAGCCGGATTGTCGGACTTACTTAGGAGAGAAAACCAAGGAGGCAACAGGCTTCACGCACATAAGGAAACACCCAGGTGGAATCTATTTACGATCGTTATACCTGTTTTATATATCCATACGCGGCCTGCCTCCGGATAGGACATGTTAAATAGTCCTATTTATCTCCGCTTAATGCATTCATTGTAAACATACCCTTAAACGTATTTTCATCAATGGGAGATTATGTATAGCGTCAGCTCATTATTGTTATTTGAACATTTTTCTTATAAATGTTTCTTTGATATTGCATCCGTACACTTTGGTACGGTCTGTTTGCCAGGGGCTTCCTATGGTGCCCCGTTCTACGGCAACTAAAGTCTGAACACTTTAAACAGTGCGGCACCCCGAACTTATAGCACTATATGCATCAGCTCCGAATCATGTCTTGGGTCTACAGTTGGGTTAGCCCGGCTCCCTTGTTTTGGTACCTTACGTACCGTTATATCGGCTAAGGTAGCGCAGGGAGAACTACTGCGATTGTGTCCCGGTTCTTCCGGACGAGCACCTCAGTAGATAAAGCCGAAAACTGACCGGCATGATGTGGCGAGAGCTGGTCGCTGTTCGAGAGGTCTTAAAATCCTTAAAGATTTTCCGCTTTAGGCGATAAATTGGCTTCGTCCGATCTAGGCGTATATAGCGCCCCAATTCGGCCTTCCGGATTCTAGGGGCTTCGCCGAAATTTAAAATTGTAGACTTCTATGGCTAAGTGAAAGTTATAAAGCCGAATAGTCCGATTGCCTTGTTCGCTGCGCCGGATACCTCCTTAAGGGACCAAACATTTGGATAAAGAGTATTCGGGTTTTTCCAGGAACACCCCGGCACTAGTTGCATGGGGGCGGAAGCCGACGACTGGCCTACTTTCAGTATTCTATAAACAACCGCACAGAAGGTAATATTTTAAATCAAATAGTGCTACATAGCACAAGTAACTTCTTCTTTAAATTACAATAGCGGCAGAGGTACATTTAGTCAAAGATCTTGTCCTTGGAACACTCATCGGCCACGAGACGAGCACCTCTCATAACGCCATCATAATACTTCTCGGGATGGCGATGCTCCTTGCCCTCCGGCGGACCGTCCTTTACCAGCTTCTCCGCATCTAGCTTGCCCCAATGCACCTTCGCGCGGGCAAAGGCCCGGCGGGCACCCTCGATACAAACAGATCACTTGATTACTTCAAGCCGCGGATAGGCATTCACCATCCGCTTGATCAGGCTGAAGTAGCTAGTGGGCAGGGGCTCACCAGGCCACATCCGGACTATGAAATCTTTCATAGCCCCTTCGGCCGACCTTTGGAGTTCGACCAACTGCTTCAGTTGATCACTCAGAGGCGTTGGGTGTTCGGCCCTGACATACGGGACGAGAACAGCTTCTCCGTTGAGCTCCCCTCTTGGGCACGGTAGAACTCATGACATCGACACGCTGCATGGCAGATCTACGAATGCCCCTCGGAGAGCTACGAATTGAGTAAGTAAAAAACGCCTCCTCCACTTGTTTGCTTTGCACAAAGAATTTCTTACCCGCCGCTATCTTTTTGGCCTCCTGGATCTCCTGCTGTACCTTCTCGGCTTCGGCCTTGGCATCTTTCATATTCACAAGGGCCTTCGCAAGCTCGGCCTCTTTTGTCTTCAGATCATGCTCCACGGATTCGAACTTCTTGCCGAGGTCCTAGAGCTCTTTCTGTACCTCGCCCACTCTAGCACTTTGCTTCTCACGCTCTCTGCATTCCAAGGCCGCCTTGTCTTCGGCCTCGGATAACGCTTTCTTCAGGGACGCCACTTCAGCGGTGGACCCTGTCACACAGTCATGACGCTTTGCCGTCAGACTAAACAATTTTATCTATCTTTACATACATAAGAGCGGATAATTACTCACCTTTGCTCTCTTCGAGCTGCCTCTTCGTGAGGTCGAGCTCTCCCTGCGCCTGCTCCAGGTCCCGCTTTAGTTCGGCAACCTCGGTGTCAGGCGGCAGCAAGCAACACGACCTGCTTAGTCACATACACACTTCTTAGACTCCTGCGGATTTTAATTGACCCTCCGTTTGGCTTTTCTTTTCCGAACACCAAAGCAGTATCGAGGGCTACTACCTATCGGGTGGTAATTTCACACATTTTTATTACTTACCTCGAAGCCCGTCGGGAGGCTTGTGCGAGCTTCGGTTAGTCCGCTTTGGCGGAGAACCTTTGAATCACCGCACTCATAAGAGTACGGTGCTCTTCCTCTATGGAAGCGCCTCGAAGCGCTTCCACCAGACTATCCGGCGCCGTTGACGCGACGGAAGTCCTCGGCACGGGCGGCTCGCCCTCCCTAATGAGGGGCTGCCCGCCTAAGTCCGGAACCGTCGAAGGTTCTGGAGCAGTGTTCGGTCGAGAGTCCGCCTTGTTGCGGCTCTCACCGACGTGATCCGCGGGGATCTTGAACTCCGCATGTCCAACATTTGGAATTCCGCCTTGGGGCGTCTCCAGGATCACCTCCCCCTGCTCGGGAAACCTTCGGGACAACACCTCTGTGTCATCCGCAGGCTGAGGAGTGGTGGCCGTCGGGAGCGAGTTCATCTCTGAAGCGCTCAGAGACCCATCCGAAGACGACACCTCTGTATGAGCCCTGGCCGGACTGCATATATGTTCGGCGTTATTAAAACAACTATGAAGTGAAATCACGGTAGAATGCAGACACTGACGATCACGCCAGGAAACTTCCCACTGGCAGCCACCCTTCCTCGCTATGAGCGGCCGTGGTGGAAGTAGTCCCGAAGGGACGTCTTTCCCTTCTTAGGCGTCCCAGCCTCCCCCTCAAAGGCGGCTTTCCTCTTTTCTCCTCCCGGTGTGCGAAGGTAGAGTTTCTTCTTGCTTCCCCCCGCCTCCATGGAAGGAATCTGTTTCTCGTCATCGAACGACGTGGGTATGACGGCCTTGCGTCGAGGGCCTCTACCGGCCCCACGGCCCGTCCCCTCAGGCCTCTCATCCTTTCCGGATGGGGCGACTTCTTCTTCTTCTTCTTCCTCCCCTTCGGGAGAGGAGTGCGCCTCATCATCTTCGGACGAGGCTTCCGGCACAACCTTACGCCGGAGACCCTTCCTGGTCCCCAGGGCCTTCTTTTCGGCCTTCTTCTCTGGTGCCTTGTAGGGCGCCGGGATCAGCCTCTCTATCAAGAGATCATCAGCTGGATCTTCTGGCAACGGAGCCGGATAGTCAATCTGCTCCGCTGTCTCCACATAGTCCTGATCAAATATACGCAAATACTTAAGACTCCCCCATGAATGTATTGGGAAAAACCGAATCCGGTGGTAGTCCCAAAACTCCTTTGGGCCAGGGGCCTTGCTGCATGAAGTTTGCGGTCCTCAGATGTGGGAGGAGGTACTTCGGAGGCCTTAAACAACTCCTTCCACGCGTCTTTGTGCTTCATGCCATAGAGCCTCTGAAGCGTCTGGTGTTCGGCTGGGACGAACTCCCACAGATTGAATGCCCGCCTTTGGCACGGCAGAATTCAACGAACAAGCATGACCTGGATCACGTTGACAAGCTTAATGTTCTTGTCCTTCATGCTCTTGATGCAGGTTTGGAGTCCGGTCAGCTCTGTAGGATCGCCCCAAGTCAAGCCCTTCCTTTCCCAGGAGGTGAGCCGCATGGGGGCTCCGGATCGGAACTCGGGGCCGCCACCCAGTTGGCGCCGCACGGCTCGGTGATGTAGAACCACCACGATTGCCACCCTTTTACGGTCTCCGCAAAGGAGCCGTCCAGCCAGGTGACGTTAGGCATCTTGCCCGCCATGGCCCCTCCGCACCCCGCTTGCTGGCCGCACACAATCTTTGGCTTCACGCAGAAGATTTGCAGCCACAGGCCGAAGTGAGTCCGGATGCGGAGGAAAGCCTCGCATACGACGATGAACGCCGAGATGTTGATGATGAAATTCGGGGCTAGATCATGGAAATCTAGCCCGTAGTAGAACATGAGCCCACGGACAAAGGGGTGAAGTGGAGACCCCAGTCCACGGACGAAGTGGGCGACGAACACGACCCTCTCATGGGGTCCCGGGGTCGGAATGACCTTCCCAACGTCCGGTAGCCGGTGCGCTATGTCTGCGGCCAAGTATCCGGCCGCCCAAAGATTTGCGATGTGCTTCTCCTTGACGGTGGAAGCCACCCACTTGCCTCCTGCTCCGGACATGTTTAGTTGTGCGGAGAAGACTTGGGCTTGGGCGCTGGAGCTCAAGGGGGCAAGAGTGGGCAAAGGAGGAAGAAGGCGTGGGTAAAATGGGGAAATCTTATCCCTTTATAGAGGCGACGAAAGCGGTGCGCCTCCCCACTTGCCCGTTGGGAATCGCTTGCTTCCCAAGCGCCACGATTGATGATGTGGTGGGATTACCTGTACCCGTATTGATGAGAATCCCGTGATAAGGGGACACGATCTCTGCTTTGACAAGACGTGTCAAGGAAACCGCCTCGCGATATGCGCTGTGGTTGGTTGTGGGAAAACGGTTCGAATAATGACCCGACCGTAATGACACGTCGTGTTGTCTAAAAATTGTCAGCAGATTGCATTTGTGAAATACCATTTTTCTACGGTGGCATGTGAAGATCATTTTGTGGATCCTGACACGGTTCAAGTGTTCGATAATTACCTTGGAGTATTCGGAGGAGGAACCCGCCCTGCAATGCCGACGACAAGACTGCGCGCCAGACTCATCGTCATTGAAGCCTAGTTCAGGGGCTACTGAGGGAGTCCTGGATTAGGGGGTATCCGGATAGCCGGACTGTATACATCGTCCGGACTATTGAAGCGTGAAGATACAAGACTCAAGACTTCGACCCGTGTCCGGATAGGACTTTCCTTGGTGTGGAAGGCAAGCTTGGCGATCCGGATATTATATTTCCTTCCTTGTAACCGACTCCATGTAAACCCTAGCCCTCTCCGGTGTCTATATAAATCGGAGAGGTTGATACTTAGAAGGACGATCATAATTACAATCATACCATCATAGGCTAGCTTCTAGGGTTTAGCCTCTACGATCTCGTGGTAGATCTACTCTTGTACTACCCATACCTTCAATATTAATCAAGCAGGAAGTAGGGTTTTTACCTCCATCGAGAGGGCCCGAACCTGGGTAAACATCTGTGTCCCTTGCTTCCTGTTACCATCAGCCTAGACGCACAGATCGGGACCCCCTACCCGAGATCCGCCAGTTTTGACACCGATAGTTGGCAGTGCCAACTATGAGGTAGCCATGCCATGGGGGAGCGGGATCGAGCACCGGTGGCGCCGGGCGGTCAAGTTAAGGAGAAGGTGCGATGCGATGAGTGTACAACATCTTTGGTGGCGTCGAGTAGGCCTCGGCTTCATCCGAGGAGTCGGTGAGGATGCTGCGGTTCCAGTGGAGCAGGTTAAGGCGTGCTGTGGGGATGGAGCAACCGCGATAGATGAGGCGAACGTCGGAGCAACTCCTTGGAGGTGGAGGACGGGGCGGCTGAACCAGCGAGACGACGGGATCGATGATGGATCCTCATCTGGGGCGGTGGATGAGGGACGTCGAGCTGTTGCGGTGGGCGACGTTGTCGGGGAAGAGGCTTTGGCTGGGCAGCGGGGGGTGGCAGATGGAGGAGGGTGGGGTTTCGCGGCTAGAGTAGAGAGGTTATGGCGGCCTGGGATTTCGAATGGCGAAAAGGAAGTGATGGGAGGGGCCCATGACTTAGGGACGCGCTTGTCCAAAATGTAGGGTGCGTTACAAAAGTACCCTCACCGATTTGATGTAGTGGCCCTATCGGCTTAGGGTTTGAAGGGGCATTCCGTGTGTCGGGGTTTGGTAGTTGGAGGCAGTTTTCGCGCGCGTTGTAATTTCGGTATAGCAAGGCGCGGGTTGTGAATGTGCGAGTTTTGTGAGCACGATATCTGAATTTTCGGGATAACAAGGCTCGGGTTGAATTTTAGGGTCAAGCCTAACATGTAGTAATGTACGTACCAAATCAATTCGCACTTCCCTCAACGGAAAAAAATGAAAGAAATAAAACTATTCACACCACACAAAGAGAGAGTCTTGTCCCGTTTTACTATACAAATGCTAGTCAAAGCTATGAATCCATGTTATGTCCAATTAAATTTTTTTGCTGGCTGTATAATGCATGTAACCTACTCATACCAACATTTTAGTGCATTCCAAATGTCTATACTACCACTGCAATTTGAACTAAATTTGAATTCATTTCTCTATTTGAACAAGAATCTACAATCATGATTTTTAACAACTTAAACCATCATTCGTGTATTATCTTAACAACACACCACATGATTACTATAGAGATAGATATGAACTATGTGTACTATATGAACTCGAATTCAAAATTTTGAATACGCTGGATGTTGATTCCAAATAACAGTACATTTGATGTACTTACTAGATCTTCATAATCTAAACCATGTTCCATACGTACACCGTGTTTATCACACAAAGTATAGTGCCCCGCCGAGGCCCGCCCCCTACATTATGACAAGTATTTAGCCATGAGCTGCAAAAGCCACACATTATCACAAATTATAATCAATGTTCTATATACTATATGTAGTATAACATGTTAATAACCACACCATGCGTATCACCATTATATATATTCATTCATGCATGCGTCGGTTTAAAACACTATGATATCTTCTTCAAATATCCGAATCCATTTTTTTATAATGAATTGTGATCTTTGTTCGTCCTTTACACCCACACAATCCTCTTCTCTTTGTAGCTAGCGCTAACTTTCTATCCTGCATGCACACGCCCGCCCCCCTCTCACCCTCTCTCAGCGTCCCCTCCATCGCGCACATTCGTTATTTCTCTTTAGGTCATTCACCCAAGGTGTTTGTAGGCCCCCGGCTCCTTCTTTCTGGCACACACCGGTCGATATACCTCTCTAGCCAAGTGTGCCTACCACAAACACACACTTCCCCTCTTCTCTTCACACCGTCCATGCCCCCCTATGTCCAATACGGTTCCACGCAGGTGCACACTCCCGCCCCTCTTTACATCAATCTCATACTCGCACACTCCTCCGCCTCGACATAGTAGGCCTCTCGCACCACCTCCTAGCCGCACCCCTCTCCCCATGTCCGTCTCTCTGGACCTTATTTGCTTCTAACACATGCATGCATGTATACCTACCGATCTCCCTACGTATAGCTAGGTCGACTATAATTCTTTTTCCCCACGCACCGATTGATGTTCCTCGCTAGTTATGTCTCTCCCTTTCTTCGACACACGACGACTGATCTTCCTATGTAGTTACGTCTGCTTACCACAACCATATCATCCCCCCTCATCATCCTTGCATACCTCCCAACCCGTCTCTCACACGCACGTGCATAGACAGGCGGACATCCCCTCTCTTATTGATATTGCACTTGTACCCTCCATTTGTCTCGCGGCTTCTCCCACCATTTGTGAGAAGAAACTCCACCACCAACCTTCTGACACTCTACCTTTGTCTCTCTCCCAACCTTATTCCTCTGCTACAAATATGCATGGATGTCAATCGATCTCCCTCAATACATAGCTAGGTCTCTCTCCTTCTCCACACATATACCAGTCGATCTACCTCTCTATAGTTAGGTCTCTACCCCCCCCCCACACACACACACTGATAGTTGAACATTGTAGGTAGGTATCCATGCCACAGAGACAAACTGCAACTCTGCCCTCTCACATTCCAGTAGGCCAGCTGTCCCGTATCTTTGACGTGGGCAAACACAAATTCGATGGCACTCTTTATCGATCGCGCACCCACACACTTCATCCGCATTTTTGATTCTATCAATATCTCACACCGATGATCCCTGCACTCTCTTCTCGTGGATCACTCCCTCTATATATGATATATCCATGACTCTGTTTCACACACATTGCATATGTTACATTTATTCGTTTGAGATATCATCGACACATTGCCTCTATTTCACACAAACCATCTCTCTCACACACACCCACGTACGTACCTGCACGTAAAGAAGAGGTGCACACACGACGCACGTATTCACGTCTCGTTCCCGGCGACACCTGCGCAGGTACACAGTGGAGTTCATATTTGTACAAAAAGCCAGCCCACGTGATAATTTGATGCATGTAGCGGTTGTTTACTCGAAGGAGGGTCATGTACCACGCGTAGATGGAAGAAAGTTCGACTTGACACGTTAGTATTAAATAAAGTTATATTCCTTAATGGCACGTACGGAATATAATACGATTGTCGTCGGGAAGTAGGAAATCCGCTCCACAATATACAATGGACCCTGCCTGCCGTGGTTTGTCTCTCGTCACACTATCTCACACAAGGCGGCGGTGGCCTCTCGCTCTCACCTTTGGTCACTGATCCGCCCGCATCCAGTCCACTGGCGGCAAGGGAGGATGTGCATCGTTCCTCCGTTCGATGACGTTGAGGCAGCACGTCCCGATGTATGGTGCCCGCCGTTCTCTCTGACCAAGCTCTGGCGTGGTAGGGCCTTTGCCACTTGCTCCCTGCCGCGGTGTGGGCATATCTTGGCCGTCGGCGCCCTCGTAGTTACATCCTGACAACCCTCAGGTACAACTTCCTCCGGCCATGCTCCACTGCCCATCTTCCCACGTTGCTACATGTGGAAAATCCTGCATGTGGATCTTCTTTAGTTCTTTGCTTAAAACATATCTCAGCCGGCGTACTTTCCATCTTGCAATCTCGTCCTCAAACCACCATGCTACTATCTTTCCCTTATGACATGGAATATGCTTGTTTTTTGTCGACGTATGTGTCTTCAACTCCTCTTATTGCGAAGTAATTGTTTCCTTTCTACCTTGTTTTGCAAATAGGGCTATCCATTTCACCTCGTTGCTATTGCGACATTTTGGTGAACTACACAAATCACTTTTTTGTTAAGAGTGTTTTGTGCAGTTCCGCCAAAAGTCACACGGGCAACGTTTCTACATTTATGTGGGACTGCATAAAGGGAGATTGGTTTTGCTATCCTCCTCATCCAACTCCGTGCCTAATCTTCTCCAACAAGTAGTTAGTCCTAAAGAGAGATCGCAGAGGTGATCGGCTTCTATTTGTGTGTGTTATGTTTCATCATCTAGTTCCACTATTATTGTAATCACACTGAATGAATATCTTTGGAAACAGGGATGATCAGCTCAATTTTAGTGGAACTGCACAAAATGATCGGATTGTGATGTTCCCCATACACCTCTTTCTTGGCTACAGAGCTATGTGAAACTAGTTGCCAACCAATGAACACCGTGCCCAGGAAATGGAGCCATGCCTATGAAGAGCATTGATCAATTATATAATTTTCTTTATTTGTACACCTTCTCACAACTTTGTCTTCAGTTGTGATGTGAATATTGACGCTAATATGTGAACCATTGATATGCATTAGCAGCTATGGGGTGGAGGAGGGGGAGAGGGCCAGCATCCTAGGCGCGCCCAAGGGGGGAGTCCTACTCCTGGTGGGTGTAGGACTCCCCATTCCCTAGTTGGAGTAGGAGAGGGAAGGAAGGGGGAGAAGAAGAGAAGGAAAGGGGGGCCAACCCTTTCCCAATTTGGATTGGGCTTGGGGGGGGGGGGCACCCCCACCTTAGCCGCCTCCTCCTCCTTTCCACTATGGCCCATTAAGGCCCATTGACTCCCTGAGGGGTTCCGGTAACCCCCCGATACTCCAGTGTATGCCCGAACTCTCTCGAAACCTTTCCAATGTCCAAACATAGTCATCCAATATATCGATCTTTATGTATCGACCATTTTGAGACTCCTCGTCATGTCCGTGATCATATCCGGGACTCCGAACTACCTTCGGTACATCAAAACACATAAACTCATAATACCGATCGTCACTGAACGTTAAGCGTGCGGACCCTCTGAGTTCGAGAACTATGTAGACATGGTGAGACACGTCTCCGGTCAATAACCAATAGCGGAACCTGGATGCTCATATTGGCTCCCACTTATTCTACAAAGATCTTTATTGGTCAAATCGCATAACAACATACGTTGTTCCCTTTGTCATCTGTATGTCACTTGCCCGAGATTCGATCGCGGTATCTCAATACCTAGTTCAATCTCGTTACCGACAAGTCTCTTTTACTCGTTCTATAATGCATCATCCCGCAACTAACTCATTAGTCACATTGCTTGCAATGCTTGTAGTCTTGTGCATTACCGAGAGGGCCCAGAGATACTCTCCGATACACGGAGTGGGAAATCCTAATCTCGATCTATGCCAATTCAACAAACACCATCGGAGACACCTGTAGAGCATCTTTATAATCACCAAGTTACGTTGTGATGTTCCATAGCACACAAGGTGTTCCTCCGGTATTCGGGAGTTGCATAATCTCATAGTTTGAGGAACATCTATAAGTCATGAAGAAAGCAGTAGCAATGAAACTGTAACGATCATAATGCGAAGCTAACGAATGGGTCTTGTCCATCACATCATTCTCCTAATGATGTGATCCCGTTCATCAAATGACAACACATGTCTATGGTTAGGAAACATAACCATCTTAGACAAACGAGCTAGTCAAGTAGAGGCATACTAGGGACACTTTGTTTTGTCTATGTATTCACACATGTACTAAGTTTCCGGTTAATACAATTATAGCATGAATAATAAACATTTATCATGAAATAAGGAAATAAATAATAACTTTATTATTGCCTCTAGGGCATATTTCCTTCAGTCTCCCACTTGCACTAGAGTCAATAATCTAGTTCACATCGCCATGTGATTTAACACCAATAGTTCACATTACCATGTGACCAACACTCAAAGGGTTTACTAGAGTCAGTAATCTTAGTTCACATTCCCATGTGATTAACACCCAGAGAGTACTAAGGTGTGATCATGTTTTGCTTGTGAGAGAAGTTTAGCCAACGGGTCTGCCATATTCAGACCGTATGTATTTTGCAAATTTCTATGTCAACAATGTTCTGCACGGAGCTACTCTAGCTAATTGCTCCCACTTTCAATATGTATCCAGATTGAGACTTAGAGTCATCTGGATCAGTGTCAAAACTTGCATCGACGTAACCCTTTACGACAAACCATTTGTCACCTCCATAATCGAGAAACATATCCTTATTCCACTAAGGATAATTTTGACCGCTGTCCAGTGATCTACTCCTAGATCACTATTGTACTCTCTTGCCAAACTTAGTGTAGGGTATACAATAGATCTGGTACACAGCATGGCATACTTTATAGAACCTACGGCTGAGGCATAGGGAATGCCTTTCATTCTCTTTCTATCTTCTGCCGTGGTTGGGCTTTGAGTCTTACTCAATTTCACACCTTGCAATACAAGCAAGAACTCCTTCTTTGATTGTTCCATTTTGAACTACTTTAAAAATTTGTCAAGGTATGTACTCATTGAAAAAACTTATCAAGCATCTTGATCTATCTCTATAGATCTTGATGCTCAATATGTAAGCAACTTCATCGAGGTCTTTCTTTGAAAAACTTCTTTCAAACACTCCTTTTATGCTTCCCAGAAAATTCTACATCATTTCCGATCAACAATATGTCATTCACATATACTTATCAGAAAGGTTGTAGTGCTCCCACTCACTTTCCTGTAAATACATGCTTTATCACAAGTCTGTATAAAACTATATGCGTTGATCAACTCATCAAAGCGTATATTCCAACTCTGAGATGCTTTGCACCAGTCCATGGATGGATCGCTGGAGCTTGCACATTTTGTTAGCACCTTTAGGATCGACAAAACCTTCTGGTTGCATCATATACAACTCTTATTTAAGAAATCCATTAAGGAATGTAGTTTTGACATCCATTTGCCAGATTTCATAAAATGTGGCAATTTGCTAACATGATTCGGACAGACTTAAGCATCGCTATGAGTGAGAAAATCTCATCGTAGTCAACACCTTGAACTTGTCGAAAACCTTTCGCGACAAGTCGAGCTTTGTAGATAGTAACACTACCATCGGCGTCCGTCTTCCTCTTGAAGATCCATTTATTTTCTATGGCTTGTCGATCATCGGGCAAGTCAACCAAAGTCCACACTTTGTTCTCATACATGGATCCCATCTCAGATTTCATGGCCTCAAGCCATTTCGCGGAATCTGGGCTCATCATCGCTTCCTCATAGTTTGTAGGTTCGTTACACTCCAGAATAGGATTACCGTACCACTCTGGTGTGGAACGTACTCTGGTTGACCTACGAGGTTCTGTAGTAACTTGATCCGAAGCTTCATGATCATCATCATTAACTTCCTCACTAATTTGTGTAAGCATCACTTGAACTGATTTCAGTGAAGAAATACTTTTCAATTCGGGAGAAGGTACAGTTACCTCATCAAGTTCTACCTTCCTCCCGCTCACTTCTTTCGAGAGAAACTTCTTCTCTAGAAAGAATCCATTCTTAGCAACAAAGATCTTGCCTTCGGATCTATGATAGAAGGTGTACCCAACATTTTCTTTTTGGGTATCCTATGAAGACACATTTCTTTGGTTTGGGTTCGAGATTATCAGGTTGAAGCTTTTTCACATAAGCATCGCGACCTCAAACTTTAAGAAACGACAACTTGGGTTTCTTGCCAAACCACAGTTCATAAGGTGTTGTCTCAACGGATTTAGATGGTGATCTGTTTAACGTGAATGCAGCTGTCTCTAATGCATAACCCCAAAACAATAGTGGTAAATCGGTAAGAGACATCATAGATTGCACTATATCCAATAAAGTACGGTTATGACGTCCGGACACACCATTAGGCTATGGTGTTCGAGGTGGCATGAGTTTGTGAAACTATTCCACATTGTTTTAATTGAAGGCCAAACTCGTAACTCAAATATTTGCCTCTACGATCAGATCATAGAAACTTTATTTTCTTGTTACGACGATTCTCTACTTCACTCTGAAAATCTTTGAACTTTTCAAGTGTTTCAGACTTGTGTTTCATCAAGTAGATATACACATATCTGCTCAAATCATCTGTGAAGGTCAGAAAACAATGATACCCGCCGTGAGCCTCAACACGCATTGGACCGCATACATCGGTATGTATTGTTTCCAATAAGTCAGTGGCTCGCTCCATTGTTTCGGAGAATGGAGTCTTAGTCATCTTGCCCATGAGGCATGGTTCGCAAGCATCAAATGATTCATAGTCAAGTGATTCCGAAAGTCCATCGGCATGGAGTTTCTTCATGCGCTTTACACCAGCATGACCTAAACGGCAGTGCCACAAATAAGTTGCACCATCATTATTAACTTTGCATCTTTTGGCTTCAATATTTATGAATTTGTGTATCACTACGATCGAGATTCAGTAAACCATTTACATTGAGTGTATGACCATAAAAGGTTTTTATTCATGTAAATAGAACAACAATTATTCTTTGACTTAAATGAATAACCGTATTGCAATAAACATGATCCAATCATATTCATGCTTAACGCAAACACCAAATAACATTTATTTTAGGTTCAACACTAATCCCGAAGGTAAAAGGAGTGTGCAATGGTGATCTTATCAACCTTGGAATCATTTCCAACACACATCATCACCTTGCCCTTAACTAGTCTCTATTTATTTTGCAACTCCCGTTTCGAGTTACTACTCTTAGCAACTGAACTAGTATCAAATACCGAGGGGTTGCTATAAACACTAGTAAAGTACACATCAATAACATGTATATGAAATATACCTTTGTTCATTTTGCCATCCTTCTTATCCGCCAAGTATCTAGGGGCAGTTCCACTTCTAGTGACCATTTCCTTTGCAGTAGAAGCACTCAGTTTCGGGCTTAAGTCTAGCTTTGGGTTTCTTCACGGGAGTGACAACTTGTTTGTCATTCTTCTTGAAGTTCCCTTTCTATCCTTTTGCCCTTTTTCTTGAAACTGGTGGTCTTGTAAACCATCAACACTTGATGCTCTTTCTTGATTTCTACCTTCGCCAATTTCAACATCGTGAAGAGCTCAGGAATTACTTTCGTCATCCCTTGCATATTATAGTTCATCATGAAGTTCTAGTAAGTTGGTGATAGTGACTAGAGAACTTTGTCAATTACTATCTTTTCTGGAAGATTAACTCCCACTTGATTCAAGCAATTGTAGTACCCAGACAATCTGAGCACATGCTCACTGGTTGAGCCATTCTCCTCCATTTTGTAGGCAAAGTACTATCAGAGGTCTCATACCTCTCGACACGGGCATGAGTATGAAATACCAATTTCAACTCTTGGAACATCTTATATGCTCCATGGCATTCAAAACATTTTGAAGTCCGGTTCTAAGCCGTAAAGCATGGTGCACTAAACTATCAAGTAGTCATCATACCGAGCTTTGCCAAAGCGTTCATAATGTACGCATATGCTCCATAATCACTACAAAAAAGACACATATGTGACATTTTGGGCGAGCAATTTTTTCTGTCATACTTATGGCACTTCTATGACGATAATTGTGACAAAACCGGTATCATCATAGATGTGGTGGGGTCCTACTTCTATGACAAAAATTCATGACAGAAAATGGGCTTTTCGTCCTGGGCGGGCCGGAGACACAGCTGCATGACATTCTTTGGGCCGTCCATGACGAAAAAAACCGTGGTAGAAGCGAGGCGAGGAAAATATCGGGGTGTCCCCAGTTACGGTGGGTGGTAGGGGCGGCGATGCGCTGCGTTTCTCTCATACAGCACGCAGCAGCGTGGAGTGCGAGGCATTGGGCTCTAATCGAACCCGGCGAGGCGTTGGGCTCTAACTAAAGCCGAAGCGATTGACTGCGCAACTACGCGTTCGAACCCGAGCGATCGATTGATGGCTGTTAACTGAACCCGATCGAGCGATTCCTTCGCTACTGCTGCTAACTGAAGCCGATTGATGCTGCCTCTGGATGAATAGTGAGCGTTGCTGGGGGGGTTTGGATGAACAGTTCCCGGTGGGGGTGGATGAACAGGACCCCGTGGTGTTGCCTCTGGATGAACAGCGAGCGTTGTTGGGGGGGTTTGGATGAACAGTTCCTGGTGGGGGTGGATGAACAGGACCCCGTGGTATTGCCTCTGGATGAACAGGACCCCGATCGATCGAGCCGGTTGGGGCTGGATGAACAGGACCCCATGGAGGGCTGGATCTACAGGACCACCCCGTGAAGGGCTGGATCAACAGTAGACGATGGAGGGCTAGATGAACAGTAGCCCGTGGAGGGGTGGTTGAACAGGAGCTCGTGGAGAGGGTTGGTTGAACAGTAGCCGGTGGAG
Source organism: Aegilops bicornis (assembly GCA_021605145.1). Lineage (NCBI taxonomy): Eukaryota > Viridiplantae > Streptophyta > Magnoliopsida > Poales > Poaceae > Aegilops > Aegilops bicornis. The sequence goes on from CM038674.1 coordinate 210,737,888, forward strand.
TAGCGCACGGTGGAGGCTGGATGAACAGGAGCCCGTGGATGAGCGATCGCAGTGGAGGTTGGAGGAGGTCGACGGTGGATGAATAGTAGCCCGTGGAGGCTGGAGGGGGTCGACGGTGGAGATGAACAGTATCCCGTGGAGTCCCGTTTTGCGGTACGCCACACCACTCCCGATGAACATGACCCCCGTTTCGACAATAGCGCTCCAACACAAGTCCGTTTCCTCTATTTTGCGGTATGCCACACCCCTCCCGATCAACAGGACCCCCGTTTCAACCGTAGGAGATCCATTTCCTCCGTTTTGCGGTACGCCAGACCCCTCCTGATGAACAGGATCCCGTTTCGAACGTGCCAGTCGAACACAAGGCCTTTTCCTCCGTTTTGTGGTACGCCAGGCCTCGCTTCCATCGGCTATTCCGTCCAAGCTAGTTGGCTCCCACGCGTTCCGTTGCCTCCCGATGAACAAGACGCATTCCGTTGCCTCCCCATGAACACGATGACGATGCAGTTTCTTCGTTCCGACCCATCCATGTACACGGGCCCTGGCCGTACGTACGCGTGAGTAGGCGTTCGAGACCCCGCATGTATGTACGTACGTGGTCGTATTTACTTTCTTGCACCCTGGCTGTTGTACGTGCGTGTACATGCTACGTGCACGCCTCTACTACGACACGTGCGTGCCTCTACATCGACCAGTATGTACGTACATGTTTGCGACCAGAATGACAATGCTATGTACGCTTCGACCAGGTGGGTCCCGACTATCAGGCACTTCCTTGCATGCAAAGATGTAGCTGGTGGGTCCCAGCAGTCAGGGGGTGAATCGTTTTTTTTGCCCGGACGCACTTACTTGCGTGCGAAGATGTAGCTGGTAGGTCCTAGCAGTCAGGGGGGAAACATTTTTTTCACGAAATATGGTGGCCCGTCCGGTGGGTCCCCGCTGTCTGGTGCAGGAATAATTATTTTCAGCGTAATAAGGAGGCACTTCCTTGCGGCTTCCGTGGACCAAGCTGTCAGCCTCTCCACGTACAGTACTCTTCCGATGGAAGTTGGTCGTTGACAACATTGACCACGCCACGCCGAGAGCACCAAGGCGATGGACGACGACGAGGCCTAGGAAGGGGACGACGTGGAGCCAGGGAAGACGCGAGAGTGGATGCCCACGCGTAGAGGAGTATGAGGGTTCACTGGTTCACTCCGGTGTGAGGCCGCCGTCGCCGCAGAATAACAAGGGGTGTGGGTGAGTAGAGGGATGGCCTGGCTAGCGATGGGAGTAGTAGGGGGCGGTGAGGCCTCCGCCGCATCGTAGCCGGCCACGGGAGGCAGGAGCACGAGGCACGACCGACGCTGGTTTGGGCGGCTGGAGCAAGAAGACCAGAGGTTGAAGAAGCACTACGGCCATTGGATGGACATCGACGGTCCTTTGGAGCTAGAATAGTGCATATTGACTAAGTTGACAAAGCCCTCCGTCCCCGTCAACTTAGTAGGCCCACAAGTCAGCCTGCCACTATACTGGGTCCCAGCTAGCAGGGGAGTTTTCAGTTTTTTGTGCGTAATAAGGAGGCACTTCCTTGCGTGCGAAGATATAGTTGGTGGGTCCGAGCTGTCAGCGGAGGTAACGTTTTTTTCGCGAAATATAGAGGCCCCTCCGGTGAGTCCCAGATGTCAAGTGGAGGAATCAGTATTTTGCGCGTAATAAGGAGGCATTTCTTTGCGTGCGGCCGTGGACGGTATCGGCCTCTCCACGTCTGATCCACTTCAGATGCATGTCGGTCGTTGACCACGTTGACCAGGCCGCGCCAAGAGCACCAGGGCGGTGGACGATGGAGAGGCCTAGGAAGGGAACAACATGGAGCCAGGGAAGACTCCGCAGTTGTTTCCCATGCGGAGGGGAGTATGACTGTACGAGGGTTTACTAGTTTGTGTGCCATCGCCGGAGAATAACAGCAGGTGTGGGTGAGTAGAGGGATGGCTAGGCCAGCGATGGGAGTATGGTGGGGCGGTGAGGCCTACGCGGCAGGACAGCCGACCGCGGGGAGGAGGGAGCAGGCAGTCCCGCCAGCGCTTGTTTGAGCGGCTGGAGCAGGAAGAGCAGAGATTGAAGAAGCACGACGGCCGTTGGATGGAAATCCAACGATCCTTGCTGTCGTCAAGCTTTTTTAGGAAAGCCTCAAATCTGTGGAAAACAGCATACGGCCCATCTGCCATTATTTCTAATAATTTACAGCCCATTTGCTAATTCTTAAGGTTTTGTTTGGGGCCCATATTCTTTTTGTTAGCATTACAACCCATATTGTGGCCACGGTTAAAAAAGTTATACGAAATTTTGCATATTTCGGTGCGGTCCGAACTATTTTTAATCCCAAAATTTTGAGTCACATTCAAATTGATTTTAAAAATAAATGTATATCAATATAAAATCCAACAAATTGTCCACGCATAAAAATCAATGCAATTTAAAATCTCGAAATGAAAAAAAGAAATTTGAAACTAATTGCGGTTTGATGTGTTTTAAAATGTACAACCCATTTCTCATTCTTGATAGGCCATTTTCTCGACCAGCGAATGAAGCTCTCCTCGTCTTGAAAGATTTGCAGCCCAACAGGCACGACAAAGCGACTTACTTGGCAAATCACAAAAATTGGGCTGTGCACATGGACCCGACTATCGGCCTCTCCATGTCAGTACTCTTCCGATGGAAGTCGGTCGTTGACCACATTGACCACGCCTTGGCGCCGAGAGCACTAAGGCGGTGGATGCAGTGAGGCCTAGGAAGGGGCAGCGGAGCTGGGAAGACGCAGCGATGGATGCCCATGCGGAGAGAATCGAGGTTCCTTGGTTCGAGGCTGCGGTGTGAAATTTGTCGTCACCCTTGAGAATAACGAGGGGTGTGGGTGAGTGGAGGGATGGCACGGCCAGCGGTGGGAGTAGTATGGGGGCGGTGAGGCCTCCAGCGGCCTGACCCGGCCACGGAGGCAGGAGCAAGCGGCACGACGGCGCTGCTTTGGTATTTGGAGCAAGAAGACCAGAGGTTGAAGAAGCACTATGGCCGTTGGATGGACATTATGCAGTCCTTTGGAGCTAGAATCATTCATATTCACTAAGTTGACAAAGCCCTCTGTCCCCGTCAACTTAGTAGGCGCACAAGTCAGCCACCCATTATGGTGGGTCCCAGCTAGCAGGGGGTATCCATTTTTTTGTGCGTCATAAGGAGGCACTTCCTTGCGTGCGAAGATATAGCTGGTGTGTCCGACCTGTCAGATTTTTTCGGGAAATACAGAAGCCCTTCCCATGGGTCCTAGCTGTTAGGTGGAGGAATCATTATTTTGCGCATAATAAGGAGGCATTTCCGTGCGTGCGTCCGTGGAGCCAGCTGTCAGCGTCTCCACGTACAGTCCACTTCCGATGGATGTCGTTCATTGACCACGTTGACCAGGCCGCGCCGAGAGCACCAGGGCGGTGGACGACGGCGAGGCCTAGGAAGGGAACGCCACGGAGCCAGGGAAGACTCGGTAGTTGTTTCCCACGCGGGCGAGTACGAGGGTTTACTGGTTCGTCTGCCATCCCCGGAGAATAACCGCAGGTGTGGGTGAGTAGAGGGATGGCTTGGCCAGCGATGGGAGTACGGTGGGGCGGTGAGGCCTGCGCGACAGCATAGCCAGCCGCGGGAGAAGGGAGCAGGCAGTCCCGCCGGTGCTTGTTTGAGCGGTTGGAGCAGGAAAATCAGAGATTGAAGAAGCACGACAGCCGTTGGATGGACATCCAACAGTCACTGCTCTCGTGTGCATTATTCTAATAATGTACAACCCATTTGCTAATTCTTAAGAATTTTTTTGGAGCCCATCTTTTTTTAGCATTACACCCCATATTGTGGCCACGGTTAAAAAGTATACGAATTTTTGCATATTTCGGTGCGGTCAACTATTTTTAATCCCGAAATATCGATGCACATTCAAATTATTTTGAAAAATAATTTATATAAATATAGAATCCAAATAATTTTCCATGCATAAAAATTAATGGAATTTAAAATCTTGTAATGAAAAAAATTTGAAACTAATTCCCAGTTTGATGTGTTTTAAAAATGTACATCCCATTTCTGGGCAAACCGAGTGAAACTCTCCTCGTCTTGAAAGATTTTGCAACCCAGCAGGGCTGATAAAGCAAGTAGGCCTCGTTTGGGTATTTCTTTTAAAAAAATAGAACTGGGCTAGCCATTTTCATTAAGAAAAAAACACAACTGGGCTCATGATGTGGTAAACATAAATAAAACCACAGCTAGGCGGGCCTGACCCCCCCAAGACAGCCCGTTGTTACCCTGACCCGTCGCTAAAACTAGTATAAATAACAACGACTTGTTCCTCAATAAAAAAACCGCGCGACCTGCTGGGTCCCTGGTGTCAGCCGCTCGTAGTGTAATTCTCTCGTTTATTGACTACGTTGACAACGGCGTCAGCCCCAGATGTCCAACCATTAGGAGGAACCATATTTTTGGGCTTGTAATATAGAGGCACTTGCTTGCGTACTGCCATGACGCTGGTGGGTCCCTATTGTCATCCTCTCCATGTACAGTCATCTCCTTGTTCCTCTCGATTGTTGACGATGTTGACAACACAAGAGGGCGGCGCGCAAGACGGCGAAGCGAACCAAGGCCGCAAGAGGAGGACGACGGCGAGGCCTCGGACGGAACGAGCGAGAGCCGTGCAAGATGCGCCGGTCGATCGCGGAGGGGAGTACGAGGTTGACTGTTCGGTCTTGGTGCGTGTTGGGGTTAGCGTTGCTTTGGAGAATAACACGACGTGTGGGGGAATAGAGGAGGACCGCCAACGTTGGAGAATGCGTGCGGTAGAGACGGTAGGCGCAGCCAGCCATGGGAGGTGGGAGCAAGCGGAGCCGGCAGGGGTGGTTTGGTTTGGGTGGTTGGAGGAAGAAGAAGACAAGATATAGAAGATACCTGACGGATGTTGGATGTCAATCCAATGGCTGGTAAGCGTAATCGTTTGTTGGTGGCTAGTAAGTCGACACCACCTTGGATAGGCTATTTCCTCGGGTCCCAAATGTCGAATCCAAATCTATCACGGTCATGCAGCCTTTCCTATCAAAATTTACAGCCCATTTGATGTGCTAGTTGGAAATAAGTTTGTGGGTCTTTGGTGGGGGCTAATCACTTGGCTTCAGTAATGCACAGTGAGCTCAAGCAGCCAAGTAGAGTGATGTTATTTCCCTTGGTTGGGATTTCTTAGTTGTTACAATATTTCACTCTAAATTAAACAACTGGCAAGCCATTTGCCTTGCTTCAAACAAAATATGACAGTCACAGCCGAGTTGAAAAGGGCAAGAACATCCAGCTTACAGACAGTACAAAAGCACGAGGGTTAATTGTTCATGAGGTTTACAAAAAAAACCCAGGTTGAAAAGGGCAACAACATCTAACTCCAGCATTGTTTTCAGCAGTCACAGTCAAATGTATCGGTCAGGTCCATAGAATGAACATCCTGGGTCGTAAAATTTACTGGATTGTGACCACAATATGTTGTAAATAGAAGCCCGGCACATTGAGAAGCTCTTTTGCCCACCTGAAACTCCTTTTTTTGCTCTTCCACATACCCATCTGTCAAAACCATGCTGCTGATAAACTTAAGCCTGATGGACAATAGTAACCTCACATTCAGTAGGAAGAATGTGACAAATCTAGTGTTTGCACAGTTGGCTACATATCGTTCTAGCGTTATTGTCTTCAATCGAATCTCATGAGAAGTGAGTAAACCCGATGTTTACGAATGCACCGATTGGTTATAACTTTCTTCTCCCGTCCTGTTGCCTAAATAGACATGAAGATTGAAAACAGTTAAGGTCTAAAAAAAGAGTGTCGAAAGAGCAACAGCTGAACGGTTAGTTCTAGTACACTGTATGCGGACCAATGTGCGTGAAATTATCACCTTTATATACAACTTCTCCAGACATGGAAAGCATTGCAACAAGCCAATAATCTTGTTCAGATCAAAACTATTCATTTGGATATATAAGATATTGACAGAATCCAGCACCATTGATAGGCCATCCATGGAGAAACTCTTCATTGAGCATAGAACATAATATTAGTACAAAATGTGTACTCCAAGATGACATATAACTTATGCGCAGAAATTTAAAATGCAGCTTATGGTTACTAGTGTAGATGATAATGTAAAGTACCAAGAAGCTGTGGAGCCAAACACCATATTGAAATGAACACAGAGATCATGTATTACACCCAAGGTCTCCGCTTAGGCGCAGAGAGGACGGTTATTTGCAACGTTGAATAACTAGAATCAAGGATCAACCTTTGAAGTGAAGGAGCATCTTGGATGATGAGCTGCCTTCCGTCAAAACAAATTCCAATTCTTACAAGGTTAGGCGACTTTATTTGGAGACAACCGATTCTAACTGTGAAAACAAGCACCAAGCACTCCAGGGCAGGGCAACTAGAGTGGATGATGCTGTTCAATGAGGCCTCCGATATATGAACCCGCATAAGTGAAAGTTTCTTGAGAAATGGGAGTCGAAGGTTTAGTACCAGATTGTCTGGTAGGTCGCACAACGCAAAGGTGGCGGTGTGGAGAAAGGAGGAAAACCGCGAGATGGGCATCGGTGCTGAGGGCACAAGTAGATGGTGTTCGGTATCTGGTAGGTGATTTCCAGGGGAATAGTAGAACTCAAGCAGCTGTAGTTCTATGAATTCAGGGGATTTCAGCCAGGCGTCCACCGTGCAAGGCATGGTATGCTTGCTCAGGTAGCATGACGGGATGCAGAGGCTTTGAACGGAGCCCTGGTGGGAGGAGATGATGGCTCTGGGGATTTCAAAATCATTGAAGAGAGCTGACGACAGTCGAGATTAAGGGGCACGACGCGCCATAGAGGGTTCCACCAAATTGAGAGGACTTGGGTGCGGCAGCAATCCTTGGTGGGGAGAAGCGAGATGATCTCCCCAAGGACGGGCGCAGGAGATCGTGATCGCAGTCCACTCGAGCCTCTGGGTTCACAGGGATCCAGTGGGGGCGGGGTCGCCGCTTCTCCCTGCACTGCCAGGTGCGGGATCTACAACAGGCGTCGCCGCTGGCGGGAGCCTCATCTTCTTGGCGTTGGGGTCAGCCGACTCCATTTTCCTCGAGGGCGTCGCGTCGCGCTCACGGATTTGAGCAGAGTAACGAATGACGAGCCTAGTTGTAGTGCGAGTGAAGAAGAAGGGGAGCTGAGATTTTTTTTGTAGTAGTGAGGAAGAAGGGGAGCTGGGGTTTTCTGTAGGAGTGAGGTGAGGAATTTAGGGGTACGAGTGGAGCGAGCTAACGTGAGGTGGGTGGGAGTGAGGAGGAAGAACACCCAGGTTTTTTTGGGGGGCGGTGTGCTGGGTGTGAGTAGCGCCTCTCACTCAGTAAATATACGCTCTTTTGAATTGATTTTACTATTTACTACGGTGGATGGGCTGTTTTGTCTTGGTCCCAGAGAAACAATTACTACTAGTACAGTGGAGACACTCTACAGCTACCCAGGAAAACAATTACTACTAGTACAGTGGATACAATACCGCTTCTGGCTCCTCCTAGGTCATCGAAACGTCTCCCTCTACTGAATGTCGTTATACTTTTGTTCACCGACATGCGGGCCATACAGCCCGGGCGCCCAAATGCCATCCACCAAATTAGAAGGCAGTATGCAGGCGGAGAGTCACCCGGTCAGAAGCGGCAATAATGAGCCGTCAGATCACAAAACCCCACCTCCCCTTGCAGTCTAAGTTTGACGGACGAAGCAACCATCATTTCACTCTTCGCAATCCTCTTCTCCCTCACCGTCTTCAAGAAAGGCAACACTCAAGATTCGCCATCGTTCTTCTCTCCCAACGAAGGGAAGGTAAGCGGATCTGTGATGTTGGTATATTTTCGTTCAAAGAAAAAAAAAGAACTTTTGCAAAGCAGTAACCGATCCTCACTCTTTTTGTTTCATTGTCATTGCGATTGTGTTTTCCTTTCAGTGGTCTCCTAGTATTCGTCAGTTTCATGATGGACCAAGAAGAACTGTGCAAAGATCTCGCCGATATTGGAGCAGACGCGGGAGGCTGATCCACACGAGACGAAGAGCTCCAAGAAGATGGAGGCAGCCACCGAGCCGACCCCAGATATGCTCACGCCACTCTCGAGATGGTTAATGCCCGTTTGAGGTTACAACCCCGTGGCACTGCAGAGCAGTTTTCCCCTTCGAGGTGTGCCCCCACCCCCCACCGAGCTGCCCAAGGTGATTTTCTTCTTTGTCGATCTCGATTGTGGTTTTTCATCTAAGTATGTGGTGATGAATAATGCAAAAATTTATTAGCTTCGATGACATGCCACACATAGTGGTTTAAATAACTTGTGTTTCTTATACTGCAAAGTAATTCAGAATCCCTGATGCAGACAAGGATTGTGTGGTTGTACAACTCACTCGCTATGAGGCGGATGACCGGAATATACGCACTGGGAAAACAGAGTTTTTAGGCAGTTGGATCCTGGAAGCCATTTGCGCTTATACCAATGGAGAGTTGTATTCCAGCCTCACTGTTGTCAGGCGTATTGTTCAGGGTGTACTGAAGCACAAGAAGTTCAAAGCTACTCCTTCGTTTGTGAGGCATACTGTTCTTGTCAAGCTTACGCAGGAAGATGATGTGGCATGCCTCCCCAAACAAGTTTATGAGTGGCAAGGCCACAAGGTTGTCTTCATGAAGGTTCACATGATTGAGCTGGTGCCGGACGTCCTCGATGATGTTCATGGCAAGGTCCGTCTTGTGTCCAGCCCAAATTAGATTGAGGCATGAAATAGTTGCCCCAGCTAGTGTTTAATAGTAGTTTGGATTGTGTCTAATTATCCGAACCTTGCCTGTTATCGAGCCCTCTGGGGCTAGTACTCTGTTTGAATCTGTCTATGGGAACTGCTGCTACTTTTGTGTGCCCGTGAATCATCGTAATTGTTGCCGAAACAGATGCGTCCTCACAAGTTTTATCATACGAGCAGTGTGTGTTTTGATGAAATAGAGTACTCGTTTGAGAACTGTGCGCCGACGTATACATAAGTACTTGTAAAAACTGTTGGTGCTACCCCACTTGTAAGCAGTTGTGCAAAACACGGCACATTGGCTCAGCTCGCTTCAACACTAGGCTATCGACCAGCTAACAATCAACAATCTGTTGTCGACATATAAGCAACTATGTATCTTGTTACGATGGTTCATGCAGTTAATCGAGGCCACAATGTAAATTCCAAGCGTTCACATCGCTAGTCCAGCGTTCATGTGGAACACTCACATTAAACTCGGCTTCATAAAAAACTTGAAAATCATAAGTTAAGCAATTTTATACATCTCAATGATTCATAGAACATAACAAACATATACTAGTTCACAGTAAAAGAAAAAGTTGTGAGAAGGTTTACAAATCAGGAAAAAACAAGCGAGGCTTCACTGAGCAAAGGGCCTCCCGGCAGGCTTAAATTTCCTGGAGTTCACTCTGGTTTTTTCTTGTTGCCACCATCCAGGTTTAGGTTCTCTCATTCCAGAATAACCAATTATAATTGTGTTCGCAGCTGGAATGCTGAACTGAACCATGTAGTGTACTGACCAGCTGAAATTCTTGTGCATTCCACCAAATTTAAGCACCGCTATTTGCAGAAATAAGCAGACCACAATGCCTCTTGTCCGTGCACCTATCCAAAAAACCGTCGTGCAGCCGTGCCAGCTAGTCCTCGGTCCATGGATGAACTGGTAGAAAGTGCATTCCAGACTAGGATGCAGTTGTTTTCGCTCATCCCTACACTGCAGTCAGGAAGTAAAACGTACGAATCAACTTCTTTTATATTGCGTTGGTCATTCTACCTAGTAACTATCAATGTAGGATTATCTGGAAGACGGGTGGTTAGACGACGACAATGAGGGATAGCCATCTCATTTTGCGCAGTTCTACTAAAACTGAGGTGTGTGCTTTTGATTGCGCGGATAGAAACGATACAGAGACAGACATCCCTAAATGATATGGAGACAGACATCCCTGCTTGCGCAAATATGAAATACGGTTATTTAAACAGTGACAGATATTTGCAGTGGCGTATGATTAACATCAACATCTATTGTGTTATAATTGGCACTAGATTGACAGTATGAAAGTGTCCTTAAGTAAGTAGCATCACATCACATCAACACTGCCACTAGATTAACATGCAGAACAATAGCATTAGTATTACTGTCATGAGAGTAGCACATGGTTAGTAAATGTGCAATCGAATTTGTGCAGTTCCACTGGGATGAAGCAATGTTAGCGGTGTGAGATTTAAGTGTAGCTGCAAAAACACAATTCATGGGAAATAAAGTAAGACAGAATCACTTCATAAAATGGTGGTGGCATTGCTTCAATTTATTGATGGCACTAGACCATTACTTATAGTGACATTAGGTGGCATTGCTTAATGCTTCATGCGATTTTACATTAACGGTAGCGATATGGGCGTAGGGACAGTAGGGGCATAAAGTGGTGAGGCAGATGTGGTTGCCGAGAGCGGGAAACACTCAGGCAACATGTCTGCATTTGTCCCATTTTTTATCTCCTCGGCGACATTTTCCTATGTGAGCACAGGAAATCTAGACCTGCTCATTCTCATTTGTGTTGTCCCCCAACACCCGTCACTTTCTTTCCTTTTTCAACCAAGAGATAGGTCCACTTCCCCCCACCCTTCGCCATCCACCATGTTTTCTTTGTCTTTTCAACCAAGAGACCGGTTGGGTAGCCAGTATCTACTACTTTCCCCTGTTTCCTCTTAGAACCAAGTCCTAGATTCATGCTACAGCTTTCCCACTTTCTTCTCTGTTTGAACCAACTCTTAGAGTCGACTTTATGAACTAGCTTTACCTCTAATAATAGTAAAAGTCTAGGTGGCTTTGGAACAGCGGACGGAAGTAGAAAAAGATCCACACGAAGCCAAGTGGGGAGCTGGGGCGATGAAACAAGGCAGGTTTCGAAGGAATATATACCTGAGGGTCGTCAGCATGTGGCAAAGACGGCGTTGGCAGGCCGCATCTTGGCCACAATACCGCAGGGAGGAAGAAGGGGTCGGAGGCCCTCCAGAGCTGGCGCTCTCTCGGAGAGAATGGCACGGCCGCCGACTGGGACGAGTGGGCAGCCGTTGGTCTCCTCCCTCGCCGCCGATGACAGCGTGAACGATGCACCTACACCCCTGCCCCGGTCGAGGTTGTCCGGCCGGATTTGTGACCAGCCGTGAGCTAAGAGAGAGTGTGGCCACCTATGTCTTGCTTAGATCTGGAGAGCATGAGAGAGTGAACGAGATGAACCCTAGTAAAGCAAGCACTAAGGCTCCTGCTTATATATATAGTGGAGTGACTTTGTTGTACCAGCTTCAAAAAAATGCGCTCCTACGTGTACCCGCGAGTGGGTGTGAGAGAACTAGTGTGTGCGTGCACCTCTTCTCTTCATGAGAGTACAATATACTATGCCCAAAGAACGTTCGCCACAAGAGTAATAGTATAAGTGTGTGACGTGTGAGCTAAAATAAAATGTGCGCGACGTCTTTTGGATTTTAAAAGTTCTGAGGGTAGGGTGTGAAGAGCACATATGTGTGTGACGTCTACCTGTAGATAGACGGTGGGTGCGAGAGGACTCGGGATGGTGCGTGTGTGTGAAAGAGAGGGTGGCACGTATCAATGCAATGCATGTGTCCGTAAATCATTATCCGACAAACGTTCGCCACAAGCCTTTTCTTGATGAACGTTATAAGAACTGTTAGATCGGCATCCGACAGTGTCAGTTTTGCCATGTCATTTAACAGAACAGCCACTCCTCCTACACACAAATCTTCCACGTGAGTGTTAGCAACTGCCGTATGCTCCCTCCGTTCCAAAATGCAGTGCATATAGCTTTATTGAAAATTCGAACTTCGCAAACTTTTACCGAGTTTTTGTGTACCAAATTGCATATGTAGAATACCCTGTATATATATCATTTCATTCATCTTCGAGAGGTAACTATAAAGATGGGGGAGGAGTCTACAAAGAAAGACCATCGTATCACCTGCAGCAACTTCAACCATCCTTTGGTGTGGAGGAATATCATAGGAACTCTATATGATATGATTTTTATAGGATTTTTTCCTTTACAACCAATTGGTTCATAGGAATAGATTCATATACTCCACATTTCAAAGGAAATAAACATGATATCATTTCTATAGATTTAGAGCCACTTGGTCCATATGAATGGAATCCTATACTCCCATAATTTCAAAGAAAATAAACATTAGCACATATTCAATAGAAAAGTTCCTATGATATGAACCAAATTACATCTCTTTTCTAATCCCTCCTCATAGGAATTGAGATACATGTCATCTCTAGATTCAATAGAAAAGTTCCTATGATGTCAACCAAATTACATCTCTTTTCCAATCCCTACTCATAGGAATTGAGATACTCCATGTCATTTCTTTCCCTACAACTTCCATGTATACATCTTCTATTCCTAAACAGCTATTACAACCCACTAGTAGCTTTTTTTCCAAGACATGCAACTATGGCACAAGAACTATATAGTGTGCGAATAACTTGAAAGATGGTCATTTGGATGAAGCTAATCCGAAGGTCTTGAGAGATGGCGAATCCGAGCACTCTTGGCCGTTGGATATCATCAACATTCCACCAGATACGCCACATGTACAATTTAGAAGACTCCATGGTTGAATTTAAGAATAATGCACAAACCTCAAAACACAAGCACTTCTCCTTTGTTCTAGAATCTTCCGTATCATAATTGATTTTTTTCTAAATGAATTGCCATTATTTGTTTTTTACTTTATGCTTTACAATGCACAACCCCATGAATCTTAACATTTTATAAAACTAATTAATTTTGAATGAGATGAACTATAAGAACTAAACGAACATCTACATCATGCATATATGACTCAAAGCTTTACATGCTATAGTGTGTATTTATTCATAATTTGGTTTCGAAATCTCATGCGTTCAATGCATGTGTACCTTACTAGTTTTGAGTAGAGTAGCAAATTTGATGCGGCCCCGGGTATATCAAAATGCAGGGCCCATGCATCATTGCTTTTTGGTCGAACCTAAGTCCACAATTTTTTGTACGTATTATATCTCCACTGGTCCCCGAACCCAAAATGCTGCCTCATTCCCCTAAAACCAAGCGGCCCACACATATTTAAGGCGTCGACTCGAACTCAATCCCTCTCCCGTTTACTACGACGTGGCCCCGCACGCCCTAGTAGTACTCCTACAAACCCTACCACCGCACGCATCATCGGTTTTCTTCAAGAGGACGAGGGAGAAGCCGATTTGTAGTGGAGGCGCTTAAAAAAATGATCTGTAGTGGAGACCCCTACCCTAGGGTGCCCTAGGTAGTTGCCGCACGCATCATTGGTTTTCTCTTTTCTTTATGCTCTTGCACCCTAGAGTGAAATGATGGTTGCTTTGTCCGTCTAGCTTAATGCGGGAAAGGTGGGGCTTTGTGATTTGACCCCTCATCGCTCATTTTCTACTATCATGGGCGCTTCTGACCGGGTGCCCCAATTCCAACCGCTGCTCCGAACTATAATTTGGTGCATCGCACGTGGAACAAGACGGTGGATGAGCCACATGGCGGCCAAAGGGGTCATGTTAAGTGTGTCACCATTTCGTGTGCGGACTGACCCTGCTTGAGTTGCTACGCCAACACGACAGGTGCAACCTACCACTTGGTTTTGCTCCTTGGTGAATCCCGACTATATTGATCTAAAAAGATACGTACTGAAATACCCTCTCCGTCTCGTTTTTTTAGACGTCTCGGTTTGTAGGGCATGCACGTAGTTCTAGGTCATCCATTTGACTAACTAAATCTGAGTTACTATGTCACAAAAAGTATATCATTGGATTATTAAGCGGATGTAGTTTATAAACATATACTATTCATCACATATATAGCCAGTTAAATTCTCAACCTAGAACGACGTGCATGCCATGTAAACCGATACAGAGGAAGTATAGTAGTAAAAATGAGGTGATTTTACCGAGCGATCGGCGGGGAGCATGGCCTGTCATGCGGTCCCACGTGTCATGATGTACCAAGGCGATGCGCATGTCCCTCTTGAGGCAGAAGCAATACTACGTGGTTTGAGATGATGGTGAACCTAAGTGTGAAATAATGGTTGCTTCATCCGTCTGGGAAGGTGCGGCATTGTGATTTGACGTCTCATTGCTCATTACTACTACTCTTTGAGGGTGAATGCAGTAGGGTGCATCCCCGCTGTTCAAGATCTGTTATTTGGTGCTTGACACGTCAACCCACATGTCGGCGACAGGAGGTACATAATTCATGAAAGCGAGCGTCGACGGAGGAGTACAAGACATGGCTTGGGTTTTTGCTGCTTTGCACGATCCATCGATACAAACCCGGACTAGAAAAAGGCGAGGGCGGGTCTTTTCCCGCGCGGCAGGCAGGGGAGTTTGGCATAGTCTGTTCGAGGCAAGGAGGCAGGAAGGGAAACAAGCAAATAAAGGTTGAGCGACTTAGTTTTGGGAAAATCTGATTTTATGGAGTACGTACCCACTAGGGTTTATGGGGATCATCTAAAAACATTCGTTTTTCCGTTTTATAAGTCTCAATTCTACTACTAGTAGTAGTACCATCACATGTTGTATTTCGAGGTGCGTTAGATCACCCAATGCAAGCAGCGTCAAGAGAAAACTCACCAATGCATGTAGAAGTTCATGGAAATATAGTGGTCATTCATGCATTCGTTCTAATTAATGCCTCGGTAAACACAACTTCTTGAGAAAAAACGAGAGTACTAATTACTTGTGCAAACTAGGAGTACGAAATTAATTCGACCACTCACCGTCTACCTTGGTTGGAGAGATTTTGAAATTGAGCCATAAACTGGAAAGGAGGGAGTAGTAACTTTTGTATCGATTACTATTTGTGGCCTTGTATAGATGCAAAATGTATTTTTTATAGTGGACTTGTATAAGTAAATGGAGGGAGTACTAAAGCACATATATATTCCAAAAAATATGATAATCTCTCTAACCAAGGTAGTAGGGACGAGGAGTAAACGGAGGGAGTAGTAAAATTTTCTCCTCATCCTGCGAGCCACCGCGCGCGTGGGCGAGGGAGCGGGCGTAAGGCGTACAGTACTACTACTAGTAAGCAAGCTTCACCTCATCCTGCGAGCCACCGCGCCCGTGGGCGGGGGAGACGGCGTACTAAGCAAGCTTCTCCTCGTTCTGCGAGTTGACGGGACACATCAAAAGTACTCCAGTGTATAGAGCCTTGCCTCTAATGTAGGCCCCACATGGTTTGCCTCTTTTTTAACATAACGCGTCAAGTCGCGATTTGTTAATTCACCCGTGGTAGACGATCCTCCCTCCACCAAGTGGACAACCTGTACACGGTCAAATTACCACGTGGCCTGCCTTTTTGTAAAGAAATGAGCTCCATCGTGTACCCGCGTGGGTGTGGTTGGGAAAGAGACGGGAGTACGTGCGCCGTGCGTGCATCTCTTCTCTTCGTGCACGTCCCCCACCTACGTGGGTGTGTGTGAGAGGGACTATAGAGATACAAACCTAGACATAATGCACTGTCCATCCCCATGCCTCCGCCTCTACCGACCACCACCACCACGACGCCCCACTCCTCCTCACCTTATCTCTCATCTTTCTCCCTCCATTTTTATATACAAGGACACTATCAAAATTACAATTTGCAGATATACAAGGCCACTAACACTAATCGATGCAATATTAATGGTGTTTGCCTCGTAGTACTACTAGCAAAGGAGGACATTAATTATCCCTTACATGCATGCGGGAGTGTGAGCATTGGCTTGATGTGCATGAAAGAGAAGAATACACATTAATTTACACGGCAAACAAGGAAACAAGGTGGCTTGCAACATTGAGTTAGAAGAAATTAATTTTTGCCTTGGTACCTGTAATATGGGTTTGTGGCCTTATATACAAAAATGGAGTCTGATAAAATTCTCGAGATACCATTTATCCGATAAAATTCTCGAGCAATCATTAGTTTTTACAAAATGGGATTACTCCTGCATGGGTCAATCACAACAGGTGTTTTGTAAAAAAATGCATCTTGATGTTCCGTGCAATGCACAGGCATCTTGATAGTCCATGAAAACAACACACGGCAAAATTCCACAGCGAACGAGGGATTTGAATATGTTGGGAGGGGCTGTTTGGATCTTGCCCGGGATAGCCAAAATATTGGCGACCCTTTTGTCCACCGGTGCCTTTGCCACCGACGAACGAGGAATGGCTCGGGTGCTCATGCATCCTCCAGCGCGCACGTTGGAGATGAGCTCGCACGAGCTATGTTCTTTTTGTCCCACAACGCCGCCCGAGCCACCCGCAGACCGACCGGTGACCCGCAAATTACGCCATCCAACCGTAACCGCACACATTATGACAGCAACTCAACCAACCGGACGAAATTCACGCAAACACGGCAATATTTCATATAAACAACGACGGAAATCATATAAGATACCAGATTTTCATACAAACATGACGGATTTCATTACATTCAAATGAACTACACGGTGCTGGTTCTAGACAGCACAGGTATATAATACCTGGCCTAAATGGTCAAAGTGGTGAAGGAGGGGATAGGGGAGCGGCGGAGGTGTGCGATTCTTGGCCGGCATTTGGCCTCATTTAAATAGGAGATTAAATAGACGGTGGACGGGAGGAGCTCGGCCGATGTTGCGTTTAATGTCGGCCCGGTCATGAACGGACGTGTGTCCAGAGTGGGTTTCTCGGCTTCCACACGGGCGGGTTTCATGGAGGCGTTTGAATGCGGCAAGGAGGCGTGTTCAGCCGGGCGTGTAGCGAGTGGCGCCCTCGACTCTGACGTAGGATAGCGCGCTATTCTTCCACTGACGTGTGGGCTCTTTGGGTACATGGCCTGCATGTCAGTGACCCAACGCAGTAAAGGTGCAATGAGGAACCTTTGGTGGGCCAGGGCGGTCAGAAGCGGGCATTTCATAAACCGATGATTGTTCATTGAGTGTGACGTCATCCTTTTCATGTAGATAAGCCTACTATGTTGATAGCCCGTTCGATACATTGTGATTCATAAAGACCGCTACAAACATCAATGTTCTGCTTATCACAGATAAGATTGATTAATACCCGTAACAATCCATGTCCCTAACAAAGGGTGCATGCACGTATAGGTTGAGGGTGTGTCTTACGTCGTGTGATGTGTGCATGCAGGCGTGCGAGTGTTGCGTGCGTGCAAGGGTACGTTTCAGTGTTGCATGCATGTGTGCGTACATGTGTGTGTGTTCGTGAGTGCATGTGTACGCGTCAGTGTTGCACGCCTGCATGCATGAGTGTGTTTGTTATGTGTACGTGTCAGTGTTGCACGCCTGCATGCGTGCGTGTCTTGCATGCGTGCATGTGTACATGCGGGGTGAGGCTACACGTCAGTCGACTGACTTTTTCATCTCTCGTCATTAGATTTTCTAGCCATTGGATACGAAATCAAGGGCCTGCAGTTTATCATCAAACTCCACCCCCCTGAGCCGGCAGCCACCACCGGCCGAACCGTCGGGCCCGCGCCGCCACGCTGCCCCGCCCGCCCCGAAAGCACTCCTCACCGCCGGTCCGCCGCCGCACTGGTCATCCCTCCCGCCCCCCCCCCCCCCCGCACCGAGCTTTTTCTTCGGCGATCCCCACCACACCACCCAATCAACGCGCCCCCACCGCCAGCGACTGCCAACCAGAGGTCTCACGACTTCGAGTACCCACCAACCACTAATTTATTACAATTTTTGTCCTTAATATATGCGCTGACAGGTGGGCCCTATGGTAATGTGCGCTGCTGAATGCGGACCGTTTGACTGGTCAATTGATCATGTCATCAACAAATTACGGAGCTGTATGGTGAGCTAGTGACCGTATGATCACCCTAAAATGTATTTTATTAACACAGTAAAGACTCAAACTACCATTTTTTTCTTTCATATACGGGCTGACAGGTGGGCCCCATGGTTACGCGCCCCGATGGTGCAACACTAGTTGCACCATGTGGAACGTTTGACTGGTCAATTGATTATCTCATCAACAAAATACGGAGTTGTACGGGTGAGCCAGTGACCATATAATCATGACATGTATTTTTTTAACACGGTACAGACGCAAGGGCTCATATATACGTGCAAGCACTCACCGCTATAAGGGCACAGACGCAAACCCTACCCCTATGAGCAGCTTCGAGAGAGTGGGCCAGCATATGATCTTGAGATTTTACGAAGTCACCATAGGTGCCTCGTAGTCGAGTGGAACGTCTCCTCCCACTGAACGCACATCGCAGAAAATACTGAAATTAACCCAGGATAAATGCGAGCACCGGGACTTTAACCCTGGAGGGCTCGAGAAACCACTGTCCTCCTAACCATCCAACCAGATGTTGGTTAGCACGACAAAATGTATGTGGTGACCGTGATGAGCTTATTAAAGTCCGGTGACCATATCGTGCTTTCGCTTCAAATACAATGACCGTAAGTGTCGTTAACAAAATACGAACGCACGATCAAATGCAAAGTCCGTCAGTGTCATCAAGAAAATACGGAGACGTATCGTGAGCTAGATACCGTATGATCACCACGAGAATGTATACGGTGACCGTAATGAGCATATTATAAACTCCAGTGACCGTATAGTACTTTAGCTTGAAATACAGTGGCCGTCATGCGTGAATGTGTTGGGGCATGCATACTTTTAGAGGGTCGAGAGATAGTTTGTGTGCGTATGTGAAAGTGGTGTAGAAAGAGGGGATGTCCGATGGAGACAAGGAGATATGCCCTTCGTTTCTCTTTCCCGTGACTAATATTTTTGGAGAATATATAAACATTCACAATGCAGAACAAATATTTTCGGATGCACCATGCAATTAACTTTCATGTATAACATTGTACTATTGTATATGCTTATTTTCTTAGTGGCCGATTGCGTGTGTGGTGTGGTGGGCACATCATTTCTAGTTATGGTGGGTCAACATGAGGACGCATGGGTCGGTTCCATCCTGCGCCACATAGGTTGGATCGAGACGCGTTATACGAAGACCCATGTGGAGGACTCGGCGTACAACACGAAGCTAGCTACAGTAGTCATGGCGGACTCTATCCCCAATCGGTGATAAGCCGACTATATATGATTTGTAACCCTAGGCCCCCAGTATGTTATAGAAGCTTGGGGCTAGTTCTTCGATAGTATACACACACGCACAATGCCTGGTATTCACGTGTACTTTGTACACACCCCTATCACTAATATACAGTACCAGGAGTAGGCTTTTTCCTCAACTGTAAGGGTCCGAACTAGGGTAAAACTTTGCCTCGTATTACCATCCAGCCTAACAGTCAGGGATATCCTACTGAATGATATGATGGAATCATATCTGCGAACTACTAAGAGAGAGGTGTGTCTGGGGGAGGGGGGCAATGTGTGCGAGAGAGGCCTAAAGATAATGTGCGTGCGTGAGACACGTAGGCACATATATGTGCGTATAGAGGGCTAGTAGAGACCGTGCGTGTGTGTATATGCATGTGAGAGAAATAGTGTTTTCCAACTGAGATTAGTGAAAAGAGTGGTACATAGTAGTCAGAAAGAGAGAGAGAGATACAAAGAGAGCATGTGCGTGAGACTCCCCGACACCCTGAGAGAGATTGTGAGCATGTGTGAAAGAGAAATGTCGATGCATATAAAGTGTGTGCACTTATGCAGTAGATAGAGAGATATATAGCTCATTTGTGAGAACGGGCCGAGGCTGTAACATCCCAAATTTTCAATTTGGAATGTTATACATTAGGTCATCATGCATATCATATTTTTCTCGCATTTTTCCGATCCTAGAAATTTCACGCAACTCAAGGACCCTCGGAGAGAGTTGGAAGTTTCATTATTTTCATATTTGGGATTTTTCCAAATTTTGAAAATAGGATCATTTAGTTTATTTAATTATCTTCATAAAGTTTTTCCTAAAGAAATATTTCGAGAGGGAATAATATGACTTTCCCACACAAATAGGAAAAATGAAGATATTATAAATAAACCAAATTTGGTTTTGGAAGATTTATTTTGCTTAGGCAAAATGAGCATTTAAAAAATTTATGCATGTATATTGTTTTAAAGTTCATTTTGTTCGACTCATTTTTAGGAGTCGGGAAAATTTGTTTTAATTAATTTGGAGTTCATTTGATATTTATTTTATTTGTTTTGTTTTAATTTAAAAAAAACAGTGCCCCCCCCAGGACCCAGGCCCCGCCGGCCCCAGCCAGCCAGGCCAGGCCAGCCCCTACCCACCTCCGCCTCCTCCTCGCCTTGGCCGCCGCCCTTGCCGGAAACCCGCCGCCCGCCTCGCCGCCCGAGTCCCGCTTGGGACCCGGCTCCCCTTGACCCCTCCCAAGCCGCCCCCTCGCCTTCTCTTGGGACCCCTCTCTCTCACCCCAAACCCCCCCACCATGGCCGCCACGCCCGGCAAAACCCGCCGCCGCCGTGGGCCGCCGCCGCCAGCGCGCCAGCGCCGCCGACCGCCGTGGACCCGCCGCCCTCTCCCGAGCGGAGAGCCCTCCGGCGATCACCGGAGGTAGCCACCGCCGCCCAGCGCCGATTCGGTTTTCCGTGAACGGTCGGTTTATTTTAAAAAAATGTTCGGTTTTTTAAAACCTAGATTGGTTTTATTTTTATTCGGTTTTCTTATTTATGACGTTCACCGAACCGTTCGCTTCAATGAACGTGTTCGTTAGATTCGATTACATTAGCGAACGTTCACTTTTTAACTCGTTCGTTGTTTTTTCTTTTAATCGGAATTAATCCGTTATTTTCTGATTTGATTTCAGATCTGATTTTCAAAACTGTTTTATTTCTCGCTCGTTTATCGGAATCTGGTGATTCAAGCGCCCGGAGTTTCGTAACGAAACCGCCGTTCCGACTACCCTACTTTCACAGAGTTTTGCTACTGTGAAATTTTGACCTAATTTCAGATCGCTAAACCGAGTCGTTCTCTCTCGAGTTTCGACTTTCGATGCTTTATTTGATTCGATTCTTTTGCCACCAGGGTTCTTAAGTTGAACTATCTGGTTAGATCTTTTATCCGAGATTTCCCTGTGCATTAGATGAGTACTTATTGTATGCTTGTTGTTTATGCTGCGTTAGATCACGGAGTGCGCCGCTTGTTATTTGAATCTCTAGGACTCGCGGATCATCGGCAAGGCAAGTAACACTTTGATCATACCTTTTCTACTACCCAGTTTTATGCATTAGATCAAACCCTCAAACACTTGCATGATTAGGATCTAATCAAATTGTGGGATGGGAAGTAGATTGAGGTAGTACCTATTACTGTTTTACTTATGAAACCTTGGGAGTTACTTCTCGTTTGCTTATTATGCCATGCTATGCTAGTAGACGTGGATTGGGTGAGTGAATATCCATGACAGATGTGAGATTGTTAATTAATGGTTTATCTAAGGTGGCAACTTAAACACACATACGGGTGGATTGAGGCACTGGTTTCTATCAGGACTTGCTTGTATTTCTTGGACCGCCACCTGTGCTCTAAGGGATCATAAGATTATTCAAACTGGAAACTTCCGTGTGCAGCCACAAGCCAATTATGGGCTCTGGCGTAGTTGACTAAGTCGTGCGAACTCTTACGGGTAGGCTAGCTGATGTAGGGGATGTAGGTTGGTACGGTCTACCCACATGTAAGGTGCTAAGCGCTTACGAAAGACTATGTCTCGGTCATCCGCTTCTCAAACACCATGTAGTGCGAGAAACCAAACGGAGGCGATCGAGTCTTGTGGGGAAAAGTGCGCCAAACCTCTGCAGAGTGTATAAACTAATCATGATTAGCCGTGTCCCCGATTATGGACGCTTTGAGTATCCGGTACTTGATTATCATGTGAATCTCAACATGTTACTTCTAAAATAAATGTATTGGGTTTTTAATGAGTACTTTTTAATTGGGATTGAGGATGCTGTCAACCATTCTCAATGTTTAACAACCACCATGATAGTTAAATAAAATTATTCCTTTGATGTAGGGAAAAATTGGCTTTTCGCAGAAATGTAACCGTAGAGCCTTACCACCAGCCAAATATGCATGTAGTATAGGCTTATTCCTTCATTGCTCTTATGTGTTACATTGCCAGCATATTCCATGTGCTGACCCGTTTTCGGGCTGCAACTTTTCATGTTGCAGACTTTTCAGACGTCGAGTAAAGTGTTAGGTCGTGGTTCTATACTCAGTGATGCCGTTGGAGTTGATGGACTCACTCGTTTTCCAAGCCTTCCGCTGTTATTGTTATTATTAGATGGCCTTAAGCCATATTATTGTATTAAGTTCCCTTGTGGACAACGATGTAATAAGTGTGTGATTGCTACTCTGTTATAAATCCTTGAAATCTTGTCTTTGTGTCAAAGATTCTTGATCGAGGGATGACATCGAGCACAGAGCGCTAGATCCATTCGGTCTGGTCATGACAGAGAATGGTATCGAGCATACCGATCGTAGGACAGACCACTAAGATAAAGCCATAGATCACTCTCTCTTCTCATTTTCTAACTCCTCATCTTTTCTACTCTCTTTAGGATGACGGACGCGAAGATCAAGTACACCCAACGGATGAAGGAACACCTTTTGGATTTCACTTGAAGGAAGTTACCAAGTACTGAACATTGGATTACCAAGCTTCACGGGACTTTCAACGCCACTCTTGCACGAAGAGGATTTGGAAGATTCATGCTCACGTTCCAGAAGGACATTCGCCCCAATCACCAAGCCTATAGATAGTGTTTTCAGTGCACCAACTTGGAGTCTGGGAAAGAGCATGGCAGCTCACATCACCATGGGACGCATTGGAGAAGTTTACCAAGAAGACCTCAAGGACACCATCTACCAGATTTGCGGACGCCGAGATGACAACTGGGAAGTCGTCAGCACCAAGAAGGATAGATTCATTGCAGCTTTCATCCAGGAGTTAAATCAGCACATTCGACGCCAGGAGAACCAAATGTGCAACGACATGTTGGAATTCTGAGAAGACAAAGGAAGGATCATCGAACTGGAAGAAGAACTAAAGACTACCCGCAAGGACTACATGGACGAGATCGTAGCTCTAGCAAGACACAATAACGATCTTAAGTACGAGATTGAAGAACTCAAGAAGAAGTTGGCGCTCAGGAATGAAGACCAGTACGTCAACATCGACGACACAGATTCGGATCCAAGTGAACCCTATTTTGAAGACGAAGCTGGAGCAGACATCATGGAGTCTTCCATCGGTTCAAATTAGTAGAAGTCCCCCACATATTAGTAGTATTTCCCTCCATGTAAACATTATAGTACACGCACTTTTGCGATAGTTAGATCGTTGTAAGCCCTTGTTTGATTGAATGAAGTGATTTTGTGTGCATTTGCTCATGTGCATTTGGGTAGTGATTCCCCTTAGACCTCATTCTATTCTACATTCTCTTCTTTTCTAAACCCATCGATGCCTCCAGACGCGACCCGGATTTGTTTTCCGCCAGAGATCACCCAATTGATTCAGCAGCGAATACCCTGATTCAAACATTGGTTCGTAACCGAGGCAACAACAACAACAACAACCCACCGCCACCACCACCACTGCGGATCATCGACTCGTTACCTTAGACTGAACCCGCCGGTGTATTCCAGTAGCACCGAGCCGATTGTAGCAGATGACTGGCTCCGCAAGATAGGAAGGGAGCTGACCACTGCAGGATGCACGGATGGAGAAAGAGTGAAGTTTGCAGCACACCAACTTGAAGGACCCGCAGCAGCATGGTGGGAGAATTTCACAGCCACTTACCCGTGGACCTTTGTCACATGGGATCGATTTGACCAAGCTTTTCGCGACCCATGTTTCAAAGATGAGCTATGGCCATGAAGAAGCGTGTGTTTCGCAACTTACGCCAAGGAGGAAGGACTGTTGGCCAGTACGTGGATGACTTTAGTAAACTAGCACGTTATGCCCCAGATGACGTTACTACGGATGCAGCTAAGCAGGAGAAGTTTCTAGAAGGACTGAATGATGAGTTGACATGCCGTTGATGGTAGCAAGTTTCAATAACTACCAGGAGTTAGTAGACCGAGCCCTCATGATTGAAGGAAAGCAAGACAAATTGAGAACTGCAAGCGGAAGTATGGACAAGGGAAGTATAACTCGGAGCTCAGCAGAAACCTCGTTATATCCCTAAGTCAGAATTCAATTTCAGCATACCCATGGAGGAGGAAATTAGCATAACCATAACGGCACCAAGAATGGGAGCAGGGAATGGAGGAAGCAGCAGACAGAATCGCACCAACCCGTCAACACCATCTAAAGTAGACACTGAGTCACATTACTTGCTTTAAGTGCCGCAAGATCGGGCATTATGCCAATGATCGGCCCGTAAGGCGAGAATGGAAATGGCAATGGAAGCTACGGAAAGAAGCCCAACCCATTCAATAGAGGACAGGTGAACAACATTGTTGAGGAGGAGGTTGAAGTTCAGCACGATGCGATGTCGGTAAGTTTTTGGTTAAGTCATTTCTGCAGTTGTTCTTTTCGACATCGGGTGCATCGCATTCATTACATATCAAGGGGATTTGTGGATAAGTACAAGTTACCAACCCAAGCCCTTAGGTCACCCATGCTAGTAACCTCACGGAGCAGAGTACATGGCTAGTAAATGGTGTGATCGGCGCCACTAAGGATTGGACACTATGTTTTCCCTCGGACCTAATAGTTACGGAATTCCAAGGATTGGATGTGATATTAGGAATGGATTGGTTATCAAAGTATGGAGGAAACATAGATTGTACCGCAAGGTCAATTTTGCTCACCACACCGTAAGGAAGAAGGATTAAAATGCATTATCACGGCACGAGCCGAGGAGAGCACAAGTTAATTGTTTATCGAGTGGTACAGGAAGAAGTACCGGTGGTGAAGGATTATCTGATGTATTTCCTAAGAGTTGCCGGGAATGCCGCGGATAGAGACATTGAGTTTTTAATCGAGCTGTTGCCGTGAACAGGCCCGATATCGGGCGACCGTCTGAGGATGCCCGCAAAGGATTTGGCAGAAATCAAGAAGCAGATTAAGGAACTTTTGGATAAAGGTTTTATTCGCCCAAGCTCTTCACCTTGGGGATCACCCGTTTTATTAGTGGAGAAGAAGGATGGATCTTTGAGAATGGTTGTTGATTACCGTGGATTAAATGAAGTAACAATCAAGAACAAGTACCCACTACCTATGATAAATGACCTGTTTGATCGCTTGCAAGGAGCCAAAGTGTTTTCCAAGATCGACTTGCGATCAGGGTACCATCAGTTGAAGATTCGGGAGCAGGACATACCCAAGACAGCATTTACCACGAGATATGGGTATGACGAGTATACCGTTATGTCATTTGGGTGACTAACGCCAGCCCTATTTCATGAACACGATGAACAAAGTGTTTATGGAGTTTTTGGATAAGTTCGTCGTGGTGTTCATTGATGATATTTTGATTTTCTCGAAGAATGAAGAGGAACACAAGGAACATTTGCGATTGGTTTTGGAGAAACTGAGGGAACACCAGTTGTATGCCAAGTTCAGCAAATGTGAGTTTTGGTTAAAGGAAGTTGGATTTCTCGGACATGTTATATCCGGAGAAGGGATAGCAGTTGACCCCACGAAAGTTGAGACCGTAACCAAATGGGAAGCACCAACGACCGTTGGAGAGATTCGGAGTTTCCTTGGACTCGCAGGATACTACCGAAGATTCATTGAGAACTTCTCAAGGATTGCAAAGCCTATGACTGAATTGTTGAAGAAGGAAAACAAATTCATATGGACTGAGGACTGTGAGGCAAGTTTTCAGGAGTTGAAGAAAAGATTGGTTACCTCACCAGTTTTGATATTGCGAGATCAAACTAAGGATTATGAGGTGTATTACACGCTTCACGTCGAGGACTTGGAGCGATGCTTATGCAGGAAGGAAGAGTTGTTTCGTATGCTTCACGACAACTTAAGCCCCATGAGTTAAATTATGCCACTCATGATTTGGAGTTAGCAACCGTTGTGCATGCCCTGAAGACGTGGAGACATTTTCTCATTGGAAATCATTGTGAAGTATATACGGATCACAAGAGTTTGAAATACATCTTAACCCGTATGAATTGAATCTCGAGCGGAGGAGATGGTTAGAGCTAATCAAGGATTATGACATGAGATTGCATTATCACCCCAGAAAGGCTAATGTCGTAGCAGACGCATTGAGCCGTAAGAGCCACGTCAATGCCCTAATGATGGGAGGAATACCCAATGAGTTAGCCGAGGACCTTCGAGAGCTATGTTTGGAAATAGTTACGAGAGGCTATGTAGCAGCATTGGAGATTCAATCGACATCGATGGACAAAATCGAGAAGCCCAAAAGGCGTATAAGGAAGTTGCCACTATAAAGGAGAAAATGAGCAAAGGAAAAGCTAAAGGATTTCGTGAGGATGAACACGATACCTTATGGTTTGAAGACCGTGTTTACGTGCCAAATGACCCGTAGATCGGGAAGTTGATTTTACGAGAAGCCCATGATTCACCCTATTCGATTCACCGAAATACCAAGATGTATTTGGACTTGAAGAATATTTTACGGTGGACGGAATGAAGAAGGATATTGCGGAGTATGTAGCAGTTTGTGGCGTATGTCGAAAGTAAAGGCGAGCATCGAAGCCAGGATTGTTACAACCATTGCCAATACCCGAATGGAAGTGGGATAAATTAGGCCTGGATTTTATCACAGGATTGCCAAAGACTCGTTCAGGATATGACTCGATTTGGGTCATAGTCGACCGTTTGACCAAGGTAGCTCATTTCATTCCAGTCAAGACTACCTATAGCAGTGCTAAGTTGGCAAAGATATACATGACCAGAATTGTGTGTTTGCACGGAGTTCCGAGGAGCATCGTATCGACATGAGGAACCCAATTTACTTGAAATTTTGGAACCGATTGCGAAACTTTGGGAACTAGATTGGAATTCAAGATGACTTTCCACCCACAGACCGATGGACAGACCGAGAGAGTCAATCAGATTTTGGAGGACATGTTGAGAGCATGTGCACTAGATTATGGATCTAGCTGGGATGACAATTTGCCGTATGCAGAATTTTCCTACAATAACAGTTACCAAACCAGCTTGAAGATGGCACCTTTCGAGGCTTTGTATGGAAGAAGGTGCAGGACACCGTTGTCATGGGACGAAACTGGAGATCGTCAGTTGTTTGGACCAGATTTGATTAAGGAGTGCGAGCAGAAAGTTAAGTTGATTCGAGACAGGCTCAAGGTAGCCAGTCCGCATGTAAGAGCTATGCCGATTCAAAGCGCCAAAGCGAGTATGAGGTTGGAGACAGAGTATATCTCGAGTATCCCGCTTGAGGAGTTAAGCGTTTTGGAGTTAAAGGAAAGTTAGCACCACGTTCGTTGGACCGTATAAGATTTTGCAACGCATGGGAGAAGTTGCTTATAAGTTGGAATTGCCGGAAGGACTGTCGAGGAGTTCATGATGAATTACATCAATCTCAGTTGAAGAAAAGTCACCACGAGAAATCAGAGGTACCGTTAAGAGACACATTACCATTGGAATCAAAACAGTTGAAGGATGATATGACATATGAGGAAACACCGAATAAGAATCTCGATTATGCCAAAGAGAGTTACCCGCAGCAAGGTTATCAAGTTTTGCAAAGTTCAGTGGAGCCACCACACCGAGGATGAAGCCACCTGGGAAAGAGAGGAAGTTTTGCTCAAGGACCACCTCACCTATTTTCTAGCCAACCCGAATCTCGAGGGCGAGATTCATCTGAAGGGGGTAGGTTTGTAACATCCCAAATTTTCAATGAGGCATGTTATACATTAGGTCATCATGCATATCATATTTTTCTCGAATTTTCCGATCCTAGAAATTTCACGCAACTCAAGGACCCTCGGAGAGAGTTGGAAGTTTCATTATTTTCATATTTGGGATTTTTCCAAATTTTGAAAATAGGATCATTTGGATTTATTTAATTATCTTCATAAAGTTTTTCCTAAAGAAATATTT
This sequence comes from Aegilops bicornis, assembly GCA_021605145.1. Lineage (NCBI taxonomy): Eukaryota > Viridiplantae > Streptophyta > Magnoliopsida > Poales > Poaceae > Aegilops > Aegilops bicornis. Next base: position 210,766,057 of record CM038674.1, read on the forward strand.
CGAGAGGGAATAATATGACTTTCCCACACAAATAGGAAAAATGAAGATATTATAAATAAACCAAATTTGGTTTTGGAAGATTTATTTTGCTTAGGCAAAATGAGCATTTTAAAAATTTTATGCATGTATATTGTTTTTAAAGTTCATTTTGTTCGACTCATTTTTAGGAGTCGGGGAAAATTTGTTTTAATTAATTTGGAGTTCATTTGATATTTATTTTATTTGTTTTGTTTTAATTTAAAAAAAACAGTGCCCCCCCCTGGACCGAGGCCCAGCCGGCCCAAGCCAGCCAGGCCCAGGCCAGCGCCCCGGCCCACCTCCCCTCCTCCCTCGCGCGCGGCCGCCGCCCGCTCGGAGAGCCGCCGCCAAGACGCCGCCGCCGAGTCCTTGGGACCCGGCTCCCTTGACCCCTCCCAAGCCAGCCGCCCCCCTCGCCTTTATAACCCCGGACCCCTCTCTCACCCCAAACCCCACCCGGAGCCGCCACCACCGCCCGGACGCTGAAGCCCGGCCGTGGGCGCCGCCGCCGACCGCCGTGGACCCCGCCGCCCTCGACGCCGAACCCCGCCGCCCTCTCCCCGAGCCCCGGAGAGCCCTCCGGCGATCACCGGAGGTAGCCACCGCCGCCCCGCGCCGATTCGGTTTTTCCCCGTGAACCGGTCCGGTTTATTTTAAAAAAAAATGTTCGGTTTTTTTTTAAAACCTAGATTGGTTTTATTTTTATTCGGTTTTCTTATTTAACGAACGTTCACCGAACCGTTCGCTTCAATGAACGTGTTCGTTAGATTCGTTCTGTTAACGAACGTTCACTTTTTAACTCGTTCGTCGTTTTTTCTTTTTAATCGGAATTAATCCGTTATTTTCTGATTTGATTTCAGATCTGATTTTCAAAACTGTTTTATTTCTCGCTCGTTTATCGGAATCAGGTGATTCAAGCGCCTGGAGTTTCAGAACGAAACCGCCGTTCGACTACCCTACTTTCACAGAGTTTTGCTACTGTGAAATTTTGACCTAATTTCAGATCGCTAAACCGAAGTCGTTCTCTCTCGAGTTTCGACTTTCGATGCTTTATTTGATTCGATTCTTTTGCCACCAGGGTTCTTAAGTTGAACTATCTGGTTAGATCTTTTATCCGAGATTTCCATGTGCATTAGATGAGTACTTATTGTATGCTTGTTGTTTGTCTGCGTTAGATCACCCGGTCTGCGCTTGTTATTTGAATCTCTAGGACTCGCGGATCATCGCAAGGCAAGTAACACTTTGATCATACCTTTTCTACTACCCAGTTTTATGCATTAGATCAAACCCTCAAACACTTGCATGATTAGGATCTAATCAAATTGTGGGATGGGAAGTAGATTGAGGTAGTACCTACACTGCTTTTACTTATGAAACCTTGGGAGTTACTTCTACGTTTGCTTATTATGCCATGCTATGCTAGTAGACGTGGATTGGGTGAGTGAATATCCATGACAGATGTGAGATTGTTAATTAATGGTTTATCTAAGGTGGCAACTTAAACACACATCCGGGTGGATTGAGGCACTGGTTTCTATCGAGGACTTGCTGTATTTCTTGGACCGCCACCCAGGGCTCTAAGGGATCATAAGATTATTCAAACTGGAAACTTCCGTGTGCAGCCACAAGCCAATTATGGGCTCTGGCGTAGTTGACTAAGTCGTCACGAACTCTTACGGGTAGGCTAGCTGATGTAGGGGATGTAGGTTGGTACGGTCTACCCACATGTAAGGTGCTAAGCGCACGAAAGACTATGTCTCGGTCATCCGTTTCTCAAACACCATGTAGTGCGAGAAACCAAACGGAGGCGATCGAGTCTTGTGGGGAAAAGTGCGCAAACCTCTGCAGAGTGTATAAACTAATCATGATTAGCCGTGTCCCCGGTTATGGACGTTTTGAGTATCCGGTACTTGATTATCATGTGAATCTCAACATGTTACTTCTAAAAATAAATGTATTGGGTTTTTAATGAGTACTTTTTAATTGGGATTGAGGATGCTGTCAACCATTCTCAATGTTTAACAACCACCATGATAGTTAAATAAAATTATTCCTTTGATGTAGGGAAAAATTGGCTTTTCGCAAAAATGTAACCGTAGAGCCTTACCACCAGCCAAATATGCATGTAGTATAGGCTTATTCCTTCATTGCTCTTATGTGTTACATTGCCAGCATATTCCATGTGCTGACCCGTTTCGGGCTGCAACTTTTCATGTTGCAGACTTTTCAGACGTCGAGTAAAGTGTTAGGTCGTGGTTCTATACTCAGTGATGCCGTTGGAGTTGATGGACTCACTCGTTTTCCAAGCCTTCCGCTGTTATTGTTATTATTAGATGGCCTTAAGCCATATTATTGTATTAAGTTCCCTTGTGGACAACGATGTAATAAGTGTGTGATTGCTACTCTGTTATAAATCCTTGAATCTTGTCTTTGTGTCAAGATTACTGATCCAGGGATGACACTGAGCACAGAGCGCTAGATCCATTCGGGTCTGGTCGCGACAGAGGCATAGTGCATCTACGTGTAAAAGGCGGTTCTACGCATTAAATTAAAATAAAAATGGCATTATTATTTTTAGATGAGATCATGAATTTAGCAATTTGTGTATGGAAAAAAATTGGTCTATCAGACACCCATACTCTATTGAATTCTAGCATGTGCATGTGTTTATTTCATATTATCGATCCATAGAGTGAGAGCGGTTTGAAATACAGGCAATGGATGCTTTTGCAATTCATATATAAACATCAATTAGTGAACTCCATGTTGTTAGTGTGAAGCACTTTATACATTTGTGACTTGCATGGATACATTCCAAATTGCTAGCTACGAAATAGAATACATGTCGAATTCAACATAAAAGGGGTTTCGAAGATTGAAATTCATAGGAAGTGCATTCATCTATTTGAACCCGAGATAAATGGCATTTGTAAATCAGATGTAAAAGGGGGCATCAATCTTTGTTGTGCGTTTGAACATGCTACATATATTCATACGCATGTCTAACTTTTTTTGCAACCAAGGAGATTATATCTGGAAACATGCATGAAAAGGTAAGTTGCATATTTTTTAATATATACTCATGTACAATGTATATTCAAATGTACCACCTCCATTCCAAAATAATTGTAGCTTTAGGATTTTCAAGAGTAAAGATTTGTGAAGTTTGACAAATCATGAATGTTCAATTCAAGAGAACCGAAAACGTTAATGCTTCTACTCCCAAATATTGAACGAAGTGCCAAATAGGCCTCTGGTCACCCGAAATCGTGTGAGACTAATGTTTGGTGGTAGGAAATTACTGTCCTGACTCTGGCCCGTGTAGCCTATCGGCCTGATGTCCAAAGGTCTAAACCGGGGTAGGTTTGTAACTTCACCAAGACGCCAGTCTCAACCGCCTCCGAGAAGCATTCATACGCTGTGGGTGCCTAAACACCCATGCGCTCGACCCGAAATCTATCCCGCCCACCATTTGGGACACCTAAGATTACTGTCCTACCCCCAACCCGCAATATGTCCGAAATTTTAGATGGGGGCAAAGTTTGTAACTTTCCCCAAATTTCAAACAAGCGCGTCCCAAACTGAAACATTGTTCCCCCTTAGTTCCCCGCCTCCCTCCGTTTCCCCATTCATACTCCGTGGGCGCCAAAGCCCTCTCCACCAGTCGCAAAACCCCAGCCTCCTCCGTCCTCCACCCCATAGCGCCCAATCCACCGCCGCACTCCTCCATGACGCTGGAGCCGGTACCCCGACGTCGTCGTCCAACGCAACCGCAACGCCCTCAAGGACTTAGCAGCTGAAGTCGAGGTAGAGCTGCCTCCACGACCCGACGCCGACATGCGCTGTACCAGAACCACTCCGACCACGCCGTCCTGCGCCTCACTGCTGCCGCTCCACTGTCGCAACCATCCACCGCACCGGGGCTATTCCCGCTATGCCATCATTCGCCGCCTCGGATCTGCATCCCCACCGCCGACAGACGGCCACCGCACCACACTCAACAACTTGGCCATGGGTTCGTCCAAGGCTGCAGCGTCCTCCACAACTTCTCGTTTCCAGTGAACCAGAAGAAGATCGTTGGAAAAACAGAAGGAGGACACGACCTTTGCCAGCAGAAAAGAGGTACTCCTCTTCCCTTATTCGCGGCGAACCTTACGTCTCTGCTCACACCGTATTCATCCCACGAAAGAAACTAGTTGAGCGCTTCTTACTGCATCTTCTTCGTGATACTAAATGCACAAGGTTTCCTCCCTTTACTATTTCACCTTTGCTAGAGGTCAGTAGCCCGCCTGGATTTCAATTCAAGGTCATCGAACCGCAATTAAAATAAGAAGCACCCGCTTAGGCGGGCAGAGCACCTAGTCCGCCTGTTCGTCGGGGAAGCGGCGCATCGGTGTCTATCATAGGGGTGTGGGGTGCAGGAGCTGCTTGCGCCTGATCTGGAGGTCGGTGGGGCTTGAATGGATTGCCGGGGGGCGGTGCCAAGCACGGCGGTGCGGTGAGGTCGAGGGGAGGGCGCAGGCAGGGGACTGGGCCGGTGGTCGCTGCCGTTTCGAGGAAGATCGTCAACACTGACTGGCTGGAGGTAGCTGAAGGCGATCTGCCCATTCTTTGTACATCAGACGGTGCAGAAAAAATGGACTAACCTATTTGTTTTCAGTTGAATGTTATTTTCATAGAAACCTGCAGTAATTTAGTTTGCCATGCATGTTGTAGAGCTATCATATGTCTCCCGTCATTTATTTCTCACTGACCTGCTATCTGCTACCTTTACACTGTACTAATTGTGCACACACTTCAACCATACTCACACTATTGTTTTTTTATGCATGGGTATTTCAGACTCTGGCGCAGTGTTGATGAATGCTGAAAAGAAAAGACAGAAGTCACTCAAGTGTAATTCAAAGATAAGCACTAAGCGTTTCAGCGCTCTAAAGGATCGATGTCGTGATTGGAGACGAAGAACGTAGCTCTGCAGCTTGATGATCTCAATTGCCACACACAACCATCCCATGTGCTTGCTTTAACTTCGCTATTGTCAAATGTGGTTGCATGTTGCATATGGTGTCTAGCTTGTATTGCTTCCAATTTGGTTAAATTGCATCTGCTTACTTTACACATTATACCTTTGATAATGACATGCCTTCCTGTTTTTGATACATACTACATATGTATATTAACCATGTTCAGTACATCAAACTAATGCTCTTTGTATCCCTCGTCAATCACTTATGATGAGGCAGTCACCCGGTGGAGTTCTTGTGAGACGCCATACTCGTTTAAAGAGTGCAGTGTCATCCTCCCCACATGATTCTCAAGAAACAGCAAGGCTAAATGAAGATAGTCGATGTAGCTCTCTAGTTGATGACCGCAATTCCCCCACACCACCATCACAGGTGGTTGCTCTAACTTCGCAGTGTGATATTTGGTTGCATGTTGCATACGGTGTCTAGCTTGTAATGCTTCTAATAGGGTAAATTGCATCTGCTTAGTTCACACATTATACCTGTGAATATGACATGCCTTCCTATTTTTGGTACACACTACATCTATGTGTTAACCTTGTTCTTACATGAAACTACCTCTCTTCTCAGATGTCTGCATCAATCACTTACGATGAGTCACCTGTATTCGTTGCATATTGCATATTATTTCTAGCCTGTTGCCATGTATTGCTTCTAATTTGGTCAAATACATTTGTTAGGGCACCTTTTTAATTTGGCAGAGTGATATTGGTCTCATCTTTCATATGGTTTCTAGCTTGCATTGATTCTAACAACTTCAAGCACCTTGTGCTTAGTTTACACTTTATACATCATACATGTCAATATGTCATGCCGTCTGCTTTTCATACATATTCCATCCTCCTATCATGCGGCTGCCTTACATGAAAGTAGTGTTCACAAGATTATCATGCATCAATGAGTTACGAAGAGCAAATTTTATTCCTTTTCTTGTGGGTTTGACTTGACAAGGCAAAATCAAGAAAGAGGAAGGAAAAGAGTAAGGAAGGCGATGATGGTGGTCCTCTCAAGAACGTAAACGGAGCATCTATACCGATTCTCCTTGTACCGATAGTGCATTATAAGGTCCAAGTCTCCGCTCCCTACTCCACCATCCAAGGTGCTTGCTCTAACTTGGCAGTGTGATATCTGGTTGCATGTTGCATATGGTGTCTAGCTTGTATTGCTCCTAATTAGTGTAAACTGCATCTGCTTAGCTTACACATGATACGTGTGAATATGACACGCTTTCTTGTTTTTGGTACATACTATATCTGTCTATCACACCATGTTCTTACATGAAACTACTCTTCTTGTGTATCCTGCATCAGTCACTTATGATGGAACACCTTTAAGTTGGCAGTGTGATATTGGTTTGCGTCTTGAATATGATTTCTAGCATGTATTGCTTCTAGTTTGATGAACGCCACCTATGACGAGACAGTTTTAACTTGGCAGAGTGATATTGATTGCACCTTTCATATGGTGTCTAGTTTGCAGTGCTTCTAATTTGTTGAAGTGCCTTCTGCTTAATTACCACATCATAAGTGTGAATATGTCAAGCCATCCATTTTTTTGTACATATTCCATCCTCGTATCATGACTTTGCCTTTCATCTGAGTAGTGTTCGTCAGTATCATGCATGAATGAGTTCTGAAGAGCGAATTATATTCCTTTTTCTTGTCGGTATGACCTCACAATGCAAAATCAATAAAGCTGAAGGAAATTGGCAAGGCATTGGATGATGGTGGTCCTTCCGAGCAACTAAAACGGAGGTTCTCTACAGATTCTACTCCGCGATCCTCCCAACAAGATTTGCAAGATAACGCAAGGCTAGACAGTCAACGTAGCTGTGTAGATGATGAGCACATCTCCCCTACTCCACCATCATAGGTGCTTGCTCTAACTTGGCACTATTATATGTGGTTGCATGTTGCGTATGATGTCTAGATTGTATTGCTTCTAACTTTTTTGAATTGCATCTCGCTTACTTTACACATAATGCCTGTGAATATGACACGTGTTCCTGTTTCTAGAACATACGTGTACATGATGAGCACATCTCCCCTACTCCACCATCACAGGTGCTTGCTCTAACTTGGCACTATTATATGTTGTTGCATGTTGCGTATGATGTGTAGCTTGTATTGCTTCTAACTTTGTTGAATTGCATGTGCTTACTTTACACATAATGCATGTGAATATGACACGTGTTCCTGTTTCTAGAACATACGTATACATGATGAGCACATCTCCCCATCACAGGTGCTTGCTCTAACTTGGAACTGTTATATGTGGTTGCATTTTCCGTATGATGTCTAGTTTGTGTTGCTTTTGATTATGTTGAATTGAGCTTACAACTTATACCTGCAACGATCACTTACCCATAAGACACATTTAACTTGGGACTGTGATGTAGGTTGCATCTTGCATTGTCTTCTAGCTTGTACTGCTTCTAATTTCTTGAAATGGCACTTACGACGAGACACTTTTTACACGATAGAATGATATTGGTTGCATGTTCATATGGTGCCTAGCTTTCATTTCTTCTAATTTTGTTGAAATGCCTTCCGCTTACTATTTTTTTCATACATATTCCATCCTCCTATCGTACGTGTGAATATGAAACGCTGTCTTTTTTGTATATATTCCATCCTCCTATCCTGCGCTTGCCTTACGTCAAAGTAGTGTTCGTCTGTATCATGCATCAACCAGTTATGCAGAGCTAATTTTATTCATCTTCTTGTGGTTTTGACTTCATAAGGCAATATCAGAAAATACGAAGGAAAAGAGTAAGTTAGGGGATGTTGGTGGTCCTCCGCACCGACGCAAATGAGACTCTCTAGATTTGCCATCGCTATCGCTAATGAAGTTGAAGTCCCAAGTCTACATGATGAGTTCATCTCCCGTACTCCACCATCGCAGGTGCTTGCTCTAAGTTGACAATGTGATAATTGGCTTCATATTGCATATGTTGTCTAGCCTGTATTTCTTCTATTTTGATTAAATTGCACCTGCTGAGTTCATACGTTATACATGTGCATATGACATGGCGTTCTGTGTCTAGAATACACTTCATCTATCTATCATACCATGTTCTTACATCAAAGTACTGTTGTTGTGTATCCCGCATCAGTCACTCATGATTGGACACTTTTAACATGGCAGTTTGGTAGTGGTTGCATCTTGCATTGATTTCTACGTTCTACTGCTTCTAATTTTTCAAACTTCCACTTATGACAAGACACTTTTAACTTGGCAGAGTAATATTGATTGCATCTTTTATATGGTGTCTAGCTTGCATTACTTCTATTTTCTTGAAAATCCTTCTCCTTAGTTTACACATCGTAGCTGTGAATATGTCATGATGTCCTGTTTTTCTTACATATTCCATCCTCATACGGTTGTCTTACATCAAAGTATTGCTTGTCTGTATCATGCATCAATGAGTTCTGAAGAGAGATTTTATTCTTTTGTGTTGTGGGTACGGCTTGACATGGCAAAGTCAAAAAAGAGCAAGGAAAATAATATAGTAGGGAGTGGTGTTACTCGTCGGGTGAAACGGAAAAGGATCTGCCGTCCAGATTCTGCTGGTACTTATAGTGCAGTAGAAGGTCCAAGTCCACCGGCTAAATCTACAAACAAAGTATCACCTGCTCCACTAGTTGCAACATCCGCTTCAACTGTACCAGCATCTCAATGAGTTACTCGTTCGATTGTTCCGGAACTGGCCAGTTCCCAAGCTGCCTTCACATCTAACACTACTTTCGAAGCACTGCTGACACAACAGGACTTGGCAAGATCAGATGAACCTCATGAGCATCAACACCAAGACGGTACCTGACCGAGTTAAGTTGCAGTTGCATGCTCCTTTATATGTACCCTCACAGTTTGATGTACACTAACACTTTCCATATTCGTTGTTGAACTAGCACCACGACGCAAGTGGAAATAGACATCAGGGATAATGCTTGACAGATTAACAAAATCTAAAGGAGGAAGAATGGAGATCCATTTTGAGGCAGGTTTAAAAGGCCACGTGATGCTACTGAGTCACCAAGTTAGTATCGAGGCAGCCGTTGTCGTTAGGTGTCATGCACGTATCCTCCCAACGTGGATCCAAAGACAGGAATGAGAAAGACAATACCCAGTTTAACACCTTCCTTGACCATTTATCCGTAAGTAATGTTATTCATCGCAATTAGTAATATTGTCTTGCTCTGTCCCATACTTTCTAGCTTACTCCTAATAAGACTCACATTCTTTTTTCAACAGATGAGGTTCAAGTTGGATGCGAAAGATGATTCAACTAAACAAGCATGCACTCATGTTTTTCAGTCTGCTCTACGACGGTATCGGTACCACCTTAAAAAATCTCACTTTGAAGGCAAGGCTAACAATGAAATCGCCCAAACATCTCCAGTGGAATATATTACAGATGAAGACTGGACAACCCTCATTAAACACTGGTCTGATCCATAATATCAGGTAGGCTATATGTATTTGATCAGACCACATATTGAACTTGTATTTATGTATGTGCCTTACAAGTGTATCTTCTTCTAGGCTAACTGTTTGAAGAACAAGACCAACCGTCCTAAAGTGAAATTCCAATAGACAATGGATCTCGTAGCTATATTGCACCTTCGCGAGGCTCTTGTAAATAGCTGCTACTTCCTTCTTTTTCTGTCCCCATATTATCATATCTATATTGACTTGTTCCAAATACGAGAGGAAAGCCTATGCGGACCAAAAAGAACCTGAACCGAATGCAGTGCAAATCTTCAAGGATTGCCACACCAGCAAGATGAAGGGCATGAGCACACCAGTTCAAGCCGCTGTTGTAAGTCCTTACTCCTCCTGCCTTTGAATTGATTGGTCCCGTGATGTGTTCATTTAACTACTTGGTTTGCAGCCAATATCAGTTACTCTGTTCACTTTTATATACAATTGTCTTAACGTATCATTTCACCTTACATGGTTTAAAAGAGATGAAGGATATTCTTTTGCTCTTGATCTGTATTCTAGTTGTTATGTTCACGTGCGCACACAATGATAAAATAGCCTGTTTATTTTATATCTGTTTGCCCATGATATGAATGATGTCATACTATGTTCATCCTACTTTAAACCATGTCTCTTTATCCTTAGATGTCAACGAATCCGAGGAAATAGACAATACAGTAGGCATTCTACATGGACATATGTTCCGAAAGTGATTTTATTATGTAGTTGGCACTACAATACATGCTAATGTATTACATTAGTTCATCAAAATTAGTTATGTATAAAAGTGTAACCTACTTTGTTTTTTTTGTCTGATTAGTAACTTATTGTAACATCCCAAATTTTCAATTTGGAATGTTATACATTAGGTCATCATGCATATCATATTTTTCTCGCATTTTCCGATCCTAGAAAATTTCACGCAACTCAAGGACCCTCGGAGAGAGTTGGAAGTTTCATTATTTTCATATTTGGGATTTCTCAAATCTTGAGAATAGGATCATTGGATTTATTTAATTATCTTCATAAAGTTTTCCAATAAAAACTTAAGAGAGGGAATAATATGACTTTCCCAATATTTAGGAAAAATGAAGATATTATAAATAAATCAAAATTTGGTTTTGGAAGATTTATTTTGCTTAGGCAAAATGAGCATTTTAAAATTTATGCATGTATGCCGCTTTTTAAAGTTCATTTTGTTCGACTCATTTTTAGGAGTCGGGAAAATTAATTTTATTAAAATCGGAGTTCGCTTGGTATTTTTTAATCCGTTTTGTTTTGTTTTAAATAAACGCGCCCCCAGGCCAAGGCCCAGCCAGGCGAACAGCCCGCCTCCCTCTCTCCCTCACACGCCCGCCATGTGATGCCCGCCGCCACGCCACGCCGCCGCCGCCCGTGTCCGGGTCGGACCACGACCCGCCGCCGTGCCCCCTCCTCCAAGGCACCGGACCCCTCCTATTTATACCCCGCCGCCTCCTCTCCCCTCAACCCGCCCTTGCGCCGACCTCCACCCGAGCCGCTTGTCGCCCTCGCCGCCTCGCCCGCCTTGGGACCCCGACCCCTCGCCGCCCCTCGCCGCCTCGCCCGACCAGCGGAGCCCGCGAGCCCGTCGGCGAAGACCCGCCGGAGGTAGCCGCCGCTCCGATCCGATCCGATCCGGTTTTTTTTTTAAAAGACCGATCCGTTTTTTTGCGATGTTCGGTTTTTTTTCAAAAACCTAGATGGTTTTATTTTTTTTCGGTTTTCTTATTTAGTGAACGTTCACAGACCCGTTCGTTTCAATGAACGTGTTCGTTGGATTAGTTCTGTTAACGAACGTCCGTTATTTAATCCGTTCATCGTTTTCTTTTAAATCGGATTTAATCCATTATTTTTCAGATTCGATTTCTGATCCGATTTTCAAATCTGTTTTATTTCTTGCTCGTTTATCGGAATCGGGTGATTCAAGCGCCTGGAGTTTCGTTATGAAACCGCCGTTCCGACTAACCTACTTACACAGAGTTTTGCTACTGTAAAATTTTGACTTAATTTCAGATTGCTAAATCAAGTCGTTCTCTCTCGAGTTCCGACTTTCGATGCTTTATTTGATTCGATTCTTTTGCAACTGTGGTTCTTAAGTTGAACTATCTGGTTAGATCTTTTATTCGAGATTTCCTGTGCATTAGATGAGTACTTATTGTATGCTTGTTGTTGTCTGCGTTAGATCACCGGAGTGCGCCGCTTGTTACTTGAATCTCTAGGACTCGCGGATCATCAGCAAGGCAAGTAACACTTTGATCATACTTTTCTACTACCCAGTTTTTATGAATTAGATCAACCCTCAAACACTTGCATGTTTAGGATCTAATTAAATTGTGGGATGGGAAGTAGATTGAGGTAGTACCTATTACTGCTTTTACTTATGAAACCTTGGGAGTTACTTCTACGTTTGCTTATTATGCCATGCTATGCTAGTAGACGTGGATTGGGTGAGTGAATATCCATGAAAGATGTGAGATTGATAATTAATGGTTTATCTAAGGTGGCAACTTAAACACACATCTGGGTGGATTGAGGCACATGGTTTCTATCGAGGACTTGCCTATATTTCTTCGGACCGCCACCTGTGCTCTAAGGGATCATAAGATTATTCAAACTAGAAACTTCCGTGTGCAGCCACAAGCCAATTATGGGCTCTGGCGTAGTTGACTAAGTTGTGCGAACTCTTACGGGTAGGCTAGCTGATGTAGGGGATGTAGGTTGGTACGGTCTACCCACATGTAAGGTGCTAAGCGCTTACGAAAGACTATGTCTCGGTCATCCATTTCTCAAACACCATGTAGTCACGAGAGAACCAAGCGGAGGCGATCGAGTCTTGTGGGGAAAAGTGCAAACCTCTGCAGAGTGTATAAACTAATCATGATTAGCCGTGTCCCGGTTATGGACATCTTGAGTATCTAGTACTTGAATATCATGTGAATCTCAACATGTTACTTCTAATAATAAAGTTATTGGGTTTTAATGAGTACTTTTAATTGGGATTGAGGATGTCAACCATTCTCAATGTTTAACAACCACCATGATAGTTAAATAAAATTATTCCTTTGATGTAGGGAAAAATTGGCTTTTCGCAAAAATGTAAATCAGAGAGCCTTACCACCAGCCATATATGCATGTAGTATAGGCTTGTTGCTTCATTGTTCTCTATGTGTTACATTGCGGCATATTCCATGTCTTGACCCGTTTTGGCTGCAACTTTTCACGTTAGACTTTTAGACGTCGAGTAAGGTGTTAGGTCGTGGTTCTATACTCGGTGATGCCGATGGAGTTGATGGACTCACTTGTCTTCCAAGCCTTCCGCTGTTATCTTTAGATGGCCTTAAGCCATATTATTGTATTAAGTTCCCTTGTGGACAACGATGTAATAAGTGTGTGATTGCTACTACGCTATAAATCCTTGAATCTGTGTGGTGTCGACATTCTTGATCCAGGGATGACACCGAGCACGAGCACTAGATCCATTCGGTCCGGTCGCTCTGAAGAATGGTATCGAGCACACGCCGACCGTATGAGACACGAACTCTAAGATAAAGCCATAGATCACTATTCTCTTCCCATTTTCTAACTCCTCATCTTTTCTACTCTCTTTAGGATGAAGGACGCGGAGATCAAGTACACCCAACCGGATGAAGGCACACCTTTTGGATTTCACTTGAAGGAGGTTACCAAGTACCTGAACATTGGACTACCAAGCTTCACCGGGACTTTCAACGCCACTCACTCAAGAGGAGCTACTGGAAGATTCACGCTCACGTTCCAGGAAGGACATTCGCCCCAATCACCAAGCCTATAGATAGTGTTTTCAGTGCACCAACTTGGAGTCTGGGAAAGAGCATGGCAGCTCACATCACCGTGGAACGCATTGGAGAAGTTTATCAAGAAGACCTCAAGGGCACAATCTACCAGATTTGCGGACGCCGAGATGACAAATGGGACGTCGTCAGCACCAAGAAGGATAGATCCATTGCAGCATTCATCCAGGAGTTAAACTAGCACATTCGACGCCAGGAGAACCAGGATGTGCAATGATATGTTGGAGTTGCGAGAATGCAAAGGGAAGGATCATCGAACTTGAAGAAGAACTAAAGACAACTCGCAAGGACTATATGGGCGAGATCGTAGCTCTAGCAAGACACAATAACGATCTTAAGTACGAGATTGAAGAAGCGAAGAAGAAGTTGGCGCTCGGGAATGAAGACCAAGATGTCGATTGCCCAAGCGACTACATCAACATCGGCGACACCGATTCGGATCCAAGTGAACCCGACTTTGAAGACGAAGTTGAGCGGACATTATGGAGTCTTCCACGGTTCAAATTAGTAGAAGTCCCCACCTATTAGTAGTATTCCCTCCATGTAAACATTATAGTACACGCACTTTTGCGATAGTTAGATCGTTGTAAGCCTTGTTTGATTGAATGAAGTGATTTTGTGTGTATTTGCTCATGTGCATTTGGGTAGTGATTCCCTTAGACCTCATTCTATTCTAAATTCTCATCTTTTCTAAACCCATCGGATGCCTCCGAGACGCGACCCCAGATTTGTTTTCCGCCAGAGATCACCCAACTGATCCAAAGAGCGTAATACCCCGATTCAAACATTGGTGCGAACCAGTGGCAACAACAACAACAACAACCCACCACCACCACCACTGCGGATCATCGACTCGTTTCCTTAGACTAAACCCGCCGGTGTATTCCAAAGAGCACCGAGCCAATTGTAGCAGATGACCGGCTCCGCAAGATAGGAAGGGAGCCGACCACTGCAGGATGCACGGATGGAGAAAGAGTGAAGTTTGCAGCACATCAGCTTGAAGGACCCGCAAAGACATGGTGGGAGAATTTCACAGCCACTTACCACAGAGACACTTGTCACATGGGATCAATTTCAGCAAGCTTTTGACCGCCCATGTTTCAGCAGGAGCTATGGCCATGAAGAAGCGTGAGTTTCGCAATTTACGCCAAGGAGGAAGGACTTGTTGGCGATGCGTGGATGACTTTAGTAAACTAGCACGTTATGCCCCGGATGACGTTACTCTTGATGCAGCCTAAACAGAGAAGTTTCTAGAAGGACCGAATGATGAGTTCAAAGACGCCGTTGATGGTAGCCAGTTTCAATAACTACCGGGAGTTAGTAGACCGAGCCCTCATGATTGAAGGAAAGCAAGAAGAATTGAGAACCGCAAGCGGAAGTATGGGCAAGGGAAGTATAACTCTGGAGCTCAGCAGAAACCTCGTTATACCCCTAAATCAGGAATTCAGTTTCAGCATACCCATGGAGGAGGTAATTCGCATAACCATAACAACACCAAGAATGGGAACGGGAATGGAGGAAGTAATGGACAGAATCGCACCAACCCGTCAACACCATCCAAAGTAGACCTGAGTCATATTACTTGCTTTAAGTGCCGCATAAGATCGGGCATTATGCCAATGTATCGAGAAGGCCGTAATGGAAATGGCAATGGAAGCTCTGGAAAGAAGCCCAACCCTTTCAATAGGGGATGTGAACCACATTGAAGTGGAGGAGGTTGAAGATCAGCCCGATGCGATGTCGGTAAGTTTTGGTTAAGTCATTTCTCGCAGTTGTTCTTTTCGATCTTGGTGCATCGCATTCATACATATCAAGGGGATTTGTGGATAAGTACAAGTTACCAACCCAAGCCCGTAGGTCACCCATGCTAGTAACCTCACCCGAGCAGAGTACATGGCTAGTAAATGGTGTGATCGATCGCCATTAAGGATTGGACACTATGTTTTCCCCTCGGACCTAATAGTTACGGAATCCCAAGGATTGGATGTGATATTAGGTATGGATTGGTTATCAAGGTATGGAGGAAACATAGATTGCACCACAAAGTCAATTTTGCTCACCACACCGAAGGAAGAAGGATTAAGTATGTATCACGGCATCAAGAGAGAAGAGCGCAAGTTAATTGCTTATCGGGAGTGGTGCGGGAAGAAGTACCGATGGTGAAGGATTTTCCTGATGTATTTAGGAAGAGTTGCCGATAATGCCATCGGATAGAGACATTGAGTTTTTGATAGAACTTTTGCCGTGAACAGGCCCAATATCGAAGCGACCATATAGGATGCCAAAGACAGGATTTGGCGGAAATCAAGAAGCGATTAACGAGCTTTTGGATAAAGGTTTTATACGCCCAAGTTCTTCACCTTGGGGATCACCCGCTTTGCTAGTGGAGAAGAAGGATGGATCGTTAAGAATGGTTGTTGATTATCGTGGATTGAATGAAGTAACAATCAAGAACAAGTACCCACTACCTATGATAAATGATCTGCTTGATCGCTTGCAAGGAGCCAAGGTGTTTTCCAAGATCGACTTGCGATCGTGGTACCATCGATTGAAGATTCGGGAGCAAGACATACCCAAGACAGCATTTACCACGAGATATGGACTATACTGAGTATACCGTTATGTCATTTGGACTGACTAACGCACCAGCCTATTTCATGAACCCGATGAACAAAGTGTTTATGGAGTTTTTGGATAAGTTCGTGGTGTTCATTGATGACATTTTGATTTTCTCGAAGAATGAAGAGGAACACAAGGAACATTTGCGATTGGTTTTGGAGAAACCGAGGGAACACCAGTTGTATGCCAAGTTCAAAGCAAATGTGAGTTTTGGCTAAAGGAAGTTGGATTTCGGACATGTTATATCCGGAGAAGGGATAGCAGTTGATCCCACAAAAGTTGAGACCGTAACCAAATGGGAAGCACCAACGACAGTTGGAGAGATTCGGAGTTTCCTTGGACTCGCAGGATACTACCGAAGGTTCATTGAGAATTTCTCAAGGATTGCTAAGCCTATGACAGAAATTGTTGAAGAAGGAAAACAAATTCATATGGACTGAGGACTGTGAGGCAAGTTTTCGTGGAGTTGAAGAAAAGATTGGTTACCTCACCAGTTTTGATATTGCCAGATCAGACTAAGGATTATGAGGTGTATTACGACGCTTCACGTCGAGGACTTGGAGCAGTGCTTATGCAGGAAGGAAGAGTTGTTTCGTATGCTTCACGACAACTTAAGCCCCATGAGTTGAATTATGCCACTCATGATTTGGAGTTAGCAGCCGTTGTGCATGCTCAAAGACGTGGAGACATTTTCTCATTGGAAATCATTGTGAAGTATATACGGATCACAAGAGTTTGAAGTACATCTTCACACGTATGAATTGAATCTCGGACAAAGGAGATGGTTAGAGCTTATCAAGGATTATGACATGAGATTGCATTATCACCCGGGAAGGCTAATGTCGAAAGCAGACGCATTGAGCCGTAAGAGCCACGTCAATACCCTAATGATGGGAGGAATACCCAATGAGTTAGCCGAGGACCTTCGAGAGCTATGTTTGGAAATAGTTCCGAGAGGTGTGTAGCAGCATTGGAGATTCAATCGTGACGATGGACAAAATCAGAGAAGCCCAAAAGGTAGATAAGGAAGTTGCCTCTATAAAGGAGAAAATGAGCAAAGGAAAAGCTAAAGGATTTCGTGAGGATGAGCACGATACCCTATGGTTTGAAGACCGTGTTTATGTGCCCAATGACCCAGAGATCGGGAAGTTGATTTTACAAGAAGCTCATGATTCACCCTATTCGATTCACCTGGAAATACCAAGATGTACTTGGATTTGAAGAATACTTTCCGGTGGACCGGAATGAAGAAGGATATTGCGGAGTATGTAGTAGTTTGCGATGTATGTCGAAAGTAAAGGCGAACATCGAAGCCAAGAGGATTGTTACAACCATTGCCGATACCGAATGGAAGTGGGATAAACTAGGCATGGATTTTATCACAGATTACCAAAGACTCGTTCGTGATATGACTCGATTTGGGTTATAGTCGACCGTTTAACAAAGGTAGCTCATTTTATTCCGATCCAAGACCACCTATAGCGGTGCTAAGTTGGCAAAGATATACATGACCAGAATTGTGTGCTTACACGGAGTTCCGAGGAGCATCAGACGATAGAGGAACCCGGTTTACCTCGAAATTTTGGAACCCGGTTACACGAAACATTGGGAACCCGATTGGAATTCAAGACAGCTTTTCCACCCGTGGGCACCGATGGATGCACCGAGAGAGTCAATCAGATTTTGGAGGACATGCTGAGAGCTTGTGCCCTAGATTATGGATCTAGCTGGGATGACAATTTGCCGTATGCAGAATTTTCCTACAACAACAGTTACCAAACCAGCTTGAAGATGGCACCTTCGAGGCTTTGTATGGAAGAAGGTGCAGGACACCGTTGTTATGGGACGAAACCGAGATCGCCGATTGTTTGGACCAGATTTGATTAAGGAGTGCGAGAAAGTTAAGTTGATTCGAGACAGGCTCAAGGTAGCCCAGTCCTGCATAAAAGAGCTATGCCGATTCAAAGCGCAAAGCGATTGAGTATGAAGTTGGAGACAGAGTATATCTCAGAGTATCCCCGCTTCGAGGAGTTAAGCGTTTTGGAGTTAAAGGAAAGTTATCACCATGTTTCGTTGGACCGTATAAGATTTTGCAATGCATGGGAGAAGTTGCTTATAAGTTGGAATTACCAGAAGGACTGTCAGGAGTTCATGATGTATTCCATGTTTCTCAGTTGAAGAAATGTCACCCCGAGATAGCAGAGGTACCGTTAAGAGGCACATTACACCGGAAGCAATTCAGTTGAAGGATGATTTGACATATGAGGAAAAACCGGTTAAGATTCTCGATTATGCCAGCAGAGTTACCCGCAGCAAGGTTATCAAGTTTTGCAAAGTTCAAGTGGAGCCACCACACCGAGGATGAAGCCACACGGGAAAGAGAGGAAGTTTTGCTCAAGGACCACCCTCACCTATTTTCTAACCAACCCGAATCTCGAGGGCGAGATTCATCTTAAGGGGGTAGGTTTGTAACATCCCAAATTTTCAATTTGGAATGTTATACATTAGGTCATCATGCATATCATAATTTTCTCGCATTTTCCGATCCTAGAAAATTTCACGCAACTCAAGGACCCTCGGAGAGAGTTGGAAGTTTCATTATTTTCATATTTGGGATTTCTCAAATCTTGAGAATAGGATCATTGGATTTATTTAATTATCTTCATAAAGTTTTCCTATAAAAACTTAAGAGAGGGAATAATATGACTTTCCCAATATTTAGGAAAAATGAAGATATTATAAATAAATCAAAATTTGGTTTTGGAAGATTTATTTTGCTTAGGAAAAAATGAGCATTTTAAAAATTTATGCATGTATGCCGTTTTTAAAGTTCATTTTGTTCGACTCATTTTTAGGAGTCGGGGAAAATTAATTTTATTAAAATCAGAGTTCGTTTGGTATTTTTTAATCCGCTTTTGTTTTGTTTTAAATAAAAAACGCTTTCGGGCCAAGGCCCAGCCGCCCGCCTCCCTCTCTCTCCTCACAAGACGCCGCCATGGCTGTGCCCCCGCCAAGACGCCACCCCGGCCGCCTGGTCCGGGTCGGACACGACCCGCCTGCCCCCTCCCCAAGGCACCGGCCCTCCTATTTATACCCCGCCGCCTCCTCTCCTCAACCCGCCCGCCGCCGACCTCCACCCGAGCCGCCGCCGCCTGCCGCCTCGCCGACGCCGGACCCCGAGCCCCTCGCCCCTCGCCACGACCGGAGCCTCACGAGCCCCGCCGGAGGTAGCCGCCGCTTCGATCCAATCCGATCCGGTTTTTTTTTTAAAAAGACCGATCCGTTTTTTTTTGCGATGTTCGGTTTTTTTTCAAAAACCTAGATGGTTTTATTTTTTTTCGATTTCTTATTTAGTGAACGTTCACCGACCCGTTCGTTTCAATGAACGTGTTCGTTGGATTAGTTCTGTTAACGAACGTCCATTATTTAATCCGTTCGTCGTTTTCTTTTAAATCGGATTTAATCCATTATTTTTGATTCGATTTACGATCCGATTTTCAAATCTGTTTTATTTCTTGCTCGTTTATCGGAATCAGGTGATTCAAGCGCACGGAGTTTCGTTATGAAACCGCCGTTCCGACTAACCTACTTACACAGAGTTTTGCTACTGTAAAATTTTGACTTAATTTCAGATTGCTAAATCAAGTCGTTCTCTCTCGAGTTCCGACTTTCGATGCTTTATTTGATTCGATTCTTTTGCAACTGTGGTTCTTAAGTTGAACTATCTGGTTAGATCTTTTATTCGAGATTTCCTGTGCATTAGATGAGTACTTATTGTATGCTTGTTGTTGTCTGCGTTAGATCACCGGAGTGCGCCGCTTGTTACTTGAATCTCTAGGACTCGCGGATCATCGACAAGGCAAGTAACACTTTGATCATACTTTTCTACTACCCAGTTTTATGCATTAGATCAACCCTCAAACACTTGCATGTTTAGGATCTAATTAAATTGTGGGATGGGAAGTAGATTGAGGTAGTACCTATTACCTGTTTTACTTATGAAACCTTGGGAGTTACTTCTACGTTTGCTTATTATGCCATGCTATGCTAGTAGACGTGGATTGGGTGAGTGAATATCCATGACAGATGTGAGATTGATAATTAATGGTTTATTTAAGGTGGCAACTTAAACACACATCTGGGTGGATTGAGTCACCTGGTTTCTATCAGGACTTGCCTGTATTTCTTCGGACCGCCACCTGTGCTCTAAGGGATCATAAGATTATTCAATCTAGAAACTTACGTGTGCTGCCACAAGCCAATTATGGGCTCGGGCGTAGTTGACTAAGTTGTGCGAACTCTTACGGGTAGGCTAGCTGATGTAGGGTATGTAGGTTGGTACGGTATACCCACATGTAAGGTGCTAAGCGCCACGAAAGACTATGTCTCGGTAATCCGCTTTCTCAAACACCATGTAGTCACGAGAACCAAGCGGAGGCGATCGAGTCTTGTGGGGAAAAGTGCGCAAACCTCTGCAGAGTGTATAAACTAATCATGATTAGCCGTGTCCCCAGTTATGGACATCTTGAGTATCTAGTACTTGAATATCATGTGAATCTCAACATGTTACTTCTAATAATAAAGTTATTGGGTTTTAATGAGTACTTTAATTGGGATTGAGGATGCTGTCAACCATTCTCAATGTTTAACAACCACCATGATAGTTAAATAAAATTATTCCTTTGATGTAGGGAAAAATTGGCTTTTCGCAAAAATGTAACCGTAGAGCCTTACCACCAGCCATATATGCATGTAGTATAGGCTTGTTGCTTCATTGTTCTCTATGTGTTACATTGCCAGCATATTCCATGTGCTGACCCGTTTTCGGGCTGCAACTTTTCACGTTCGAGACTTTTCAGACGTCGAGTAAGGTGTTAGGTCGTGGTTCTATACTCAGTGATGCCGATGGAGTTGATGGACTCACTTGTCTTCCAAGCCTTCCGCTGTTATCTTTAGATGGCCTTAAGCCATATTATTGTATTAAGTTCCCTTGTGGACAACGATGTAATAAGTGTGTGATTGCTACTCTGCTATAAATCCTTCGAAGTACTGTGTGGTGTAAGCATTACTGATCCAGGGATGACACTGAGCACAGAGCACTAGATCCATTCGGGTCTGGTCGCTACACTTATCTGGTACACTAATCTACAAGTTCAAGAGCAATGGCGGAAAAAAGGTGAAGATCGTGCTGCTCCATCAGATTCTACAGCCTGAAACATTAGCACTCAGGTCAAATGATTTATGCTTCGATACATCTAATGGTGCTTTTATCTGCAAGGACTTTATGCCAACAGGCCTTTTGTTGTATGGTTGGAATTTATTTTGTTGTGATACAACATTTATGATGCTGCCAAAGGCTGCAATAATTACGACGCTATTTTTGGATAGGGTAGGTTTATCTTAGCAATGTATTCGGCCGAAAGCTTCGTAGGAGCCCAACATGCCAACATTCGTCGGGCCCATTCCAATTGGGCTAAAAACGATTATGGGCCGAAATTTGCATGTAGCCCACTAAAAATATCTGGGCCTAAATCATCATAAGATTTCATATTTTTCTGGTAGGCCTGTGCCCATAGTGGGCCTTTAACAGGCCCAAACATAATTTGGGCCCTCAGTAACAATAGGCTGTTTACAGGTGTAAATAACTCGAGCCCATAAAAAACATGGGCCTTTAAAAGACCGAAAGTGAGATTGGGCCCATTTACGATGTGAATCTTTCACAGGCCGAAATTCGGACGGGCCGTAAATGAGCCGGCCTAATACATGGGCCTTTAACAGGCTGGAAGTTCGGTCGGGCTAGATTATCGTCATTTTTACATGGGCCATTAATGGGCCCGATGTGACGTTGGGCCACATATGACACATGGATTTTGTCCGACGTTAACAGGCCGAAAATCACAACAGGCCGAAAGTGGCCCCAATCTATAGTGGGCCTCTAACAGGCCGAATGTCAGACATGGCCGAATATGACCCAAATCCTTCACGGTCGTTTATGGGCCGAAAGTTTCAATGGCCTGTAAATGGGCCCAAATGAAGCAGGACCTTTAACAGGCCGGAAATACACCGGGCCGTAATTCGGCCCATATACTTAGCGGACTGTTAACGGGCCAGAAGTGACCATGGGCCGCGATGATGACAAGTTTAGGACAGGCCGTTGATGGGCCGATTTGACACTAGCCGTACGGGCCTTAATCGAGAATGTTGGGCCTTTAAATTTGGCCGGCCCATTATGGTCTGCAAAATCTTGTGGGCCTTTAGCTGGGCTGGCCCATTGTGGTCTGCTAAATCTTGTGGGCCTTTAGCTAGGCCGGCCCATTATGGTCTGCAAAATCTTGTGGGCCTTTAGCTGGGCCGGCCCATTATGGTGTGCTAAATCTTGTGGGCCTTTTGTTGGGCCGGCCCATTTAAACTTTATGGGCCACTTTTGGGCCTGTCCACATGTCAACATATCATAGGCCCATCTCGACCGTTGGATGAGTGACACCTGTGCCAACGCGGAGCTGACGCGTGGTTTTGTCGGCCAATGAGAATTTTACACATGGAAAATCGGCATTGGTCGTGGCTGTTAGTGGGTTATCGGATCCAAAACCGGACCCGATAGCTTAAGGCGCCCCGTTATGGTGGATGCCACGTGTCGATCACCCTTGACGAAAGCACTTCTATGACGCGTGATTTATCGTCATGGAAGTGGACACTTCCGTGATGATAATTTTGGTAATGTCATGGAACACTTCTACGACAGAACAGGTATGACTATCTTCATTCTGTCATAAATTTGTCATGGATGTACATGCATGACAGAAAACATGACCTACTGTGACAAACACATATCATCACGGAAGTGTATTTTTTTGTAGTGAATAGGTCCGTCACCTAGTGGTGCATTAAGGACATAATTCTTCTATGCAGCAATCAGGATAATCCTCGGATCATAGATCCAATCCGCATCATTGCTACTAACATCTTTCAACTTATTTTTCTCTAGGAACATACCAAAAATAAACAGGGAAGCTATGCGCGAGCTATTGATCTATAACATAATTTCCAAATAGTATCAAGACTAAGTTCATGATAAATTAAATTTCAATTAATCATATTACGTAAGAACTCCCACTTAGATAGACATCCCTCTAGTCATCTAAATGATCACGTTATCCAAATCAACTAAACCATGTCCGATCATCACGTGAGATGGAGTAGTTTTCAATGGTGAACATCACTATGTTGATCATATCTACTATATGATTCACGCTCGACCTTTCGGTCTCAGTGTTCCGAGGCCATATCTGGATATGCTAGGCTCGTCAAGTTTAACCCGAGTATTCTGTGTGTGCAAAACTGGCTTGCACCCGTTGTATGTGAACATAGAGCTTATCACACCCGATCATCACGTGGTGTCTCGGCATGACGAACTTTCCATAGCGGTGCATACTGGGAGAACACTTGTACCTTGAAATTTAGTGAGAGATCATCTTATAATGCTACCGTCGAACTAAGCAAAATAAGATGCATAAAGGATAAACATCGCATGCAATCAATATAAGTGATATGATATGGCCATCATCATCTTGTGCCTTTGATCTCCATCTCCAAAGCACTGTCATGATCACCATCGTCACCGATGCGACACCTTGATCTCCATCGTAGCATCGTTGTCGTCTCGCCAACTACTGCTTCTACGACTATCGCTACCGCTTAGTGATAAAGTAAAGCAATTACATGGCGATTGCATTTCATACAATAAAGCGACAACCATATGGCTCTCGCCAGTTGCCGTTAAATCCGTTACAAAACATGATCATCTCATACAATAAAATTTAGCATCATGTCTTGACCATATCACATCACAACATGCCCTGCAAAAGCAAGTTAGACGTCCTCTACTTTGTTGTTGCAAGTTTTACGTGGCTGCTACGGGCTGAGCAAGAACCGTTCTTACCTGCGCATCAAAACCACAACAATTTTTCATCAAGTATGTGTTGTTTTAACCTTCAACAAGGACCGGGCGTAGCCACACTCGATTCAACTAAAGTTGGAGAAACTGACACCCGCCAGCCAATAATGCGAAGCACGTCCGTAGAACCGGGCCTCGCGTAAGCGTCTGGCGTAATGTCGGTCCGGGCCGCTTCATCCAACAATACTGCCGAATCACAGTATGACATGCTGGTAAGCAGTATGACTATTACCGCGCACAACTCACTTGTGTTCTACTTGTGCATATAACATCTACGCATAAACCTGGCTCGGATGCCACTGTTGGGAAAAGTACTAATTTCAAAAAGATTCCTACGCACACGCAAGATCATGGTGATGCATAGCAACGAGAGGGGAGAGTGTTGTCTACGTACCCTCGTAGACCGTAAGCGGAAGCGTTATGACAACGCGGTTGATGTAGTCGTACGTCTTCACGATCGACCGATCCTAGCACCGAAAGTAAGGCACCTCCGCGATCTGCACACGTTCGGCTCGGTGAAGTCCCACGAACTCACGATCCAGCAGAGTGTCGAGGGAGAGCTTCGTGAGCACGATGGCGTGACGATGGTGATTATGAAGCTACCGGCGCAGGGCTTCGCCTAAGCACTACGACGATATGACTGAGGTGGATTATGGTGGAGGGGGGCACCGCACACGGCTAAGAGATCAATAATCAACTTGTGTCCATGGGGTGCCCCCTCCCCCGTATATAAAGGGGTGGAGGAGGGGAAGAGGGCCGGTCTCCTAGGCGCGCCCAAGGGGGGAGTCCTACTCCCTATGGCAGTAGGATTCCCCCTTCCCTAGTTGGAGTAGGAGAGGGAAGGAAGGGGGAGAAGAAGAGAAGGAAAGGGGGCAGGCCCCCTTCCCAATTCGAATTGGGTTTGGGGGGCACCTTGGCCGCCTCCTCCTCCATTGCACTATATCCCATTAAGGCCCATTGACTCCCTGGGGGGTTCCGGTAACCCCTCGGTACTCCGGTATATGCCCGAACTCTCTCGAAACCTTTCCGATGTCCAAACATAGTCATCCAATATATCGATCTTTATGTCTCGATCATTTCGAGACTCCTCTACATGTCCGTGATCATATCCGGGACTCCAAACTACCATCGGTACATCAAAACACATAAACTCATAATACCGATCGTCACCGAACGTTAAGCGTGCGGACCCTACGGGTTCGAGAACTATGTAGACAAGACCGAGACACGTCTCCGGTCAATAACCAATAGCGGAACCTGGGTGCTCATATTGGCTTCCACATATTCTACGAAGATCTTTATCGGTCAAACCGCATAACAACATACGTTGTTCCCTCTGTCATCGGTATGTTTGCCTGAGATTCGATCGTCGGTATCTCAATACCTAGTTCAATCTCGTTACAGGCAAGTCTCTTTACTTGTTCCGTAATGCATCATCCTGCAACTAACTCATTAGTCACATTGATTGCAAGGCTTATAGTCATGTGCATTACCGAGAGGGCCCAGAGATACCTCTCCGATACACGGAGTGACAAATCCTAATATCGATCTATGCCAACTCAACAAACACCATCGGAGACACCTGTAGAGATCTTTATAGTCACCCATTTACATTGTGATGTTTGATAGCACATAAGGTGTTCCTCCGGTATTCGGGAGTTGCATAATCTCATAGTCCAAGGAACATGTATAAGTCATGAAGAAAGCAGTAGCAATGAAACTGTAACGATCATAATGCTAAGCTAACGAATGGGTCTTGTCCATCACATCATTCTCCTAATGATGTGATCCCGTTCATCAAATGACAACACATGTCTATTGTTAGGAAACATAACCATCTTTGATAAACGAGCTAGTCGAGTAGAGGCATACTAGGGACACTTTGTTTTGTCTATGTATTCACACATGTACTAAGTTTCCGGTTAATACAATTCTAGCATGAATAATAAACATTTAGCATGAAATAAGGAAATAAATAATAACTTTATTATTGCCTCTAGGGCATATTTCCTTCATTTTTAGACCTAACCCGTTTTCAATCTTCATGTGTACGTAGGCAGCAACACATGGAGAAAAACATATAACCAATCGGTGGCGTAATAAGCACCAGGATTTTCTTAGTTCTCATGACATTCGTTTGAGGACAATAATGATGGAAGGTTATGCATCCAGTCAAGCAAACAGAAACTTCGTCACATTCTTCCTGTTGAATGCGAGGCTACTATTGTCCATGAGGCTTAAGTTTTTCAACAAGAAATTTCTCATGCGTCATTGGAGAGGAAGCCATCTAGCTACTAACTACGGACCCGTAGGTCTACAAAGAACTACTTACGCATCATCTGAGAGGCACCAATGGAAGTGGTAAACCCCTCCATGATGGTGTCTAGATTGGATCTGGTGGTTCTGGACTGCGATGGCTAGAATTGATTTTCATTGACTCCCCTAGGGTTTCTGGAATATTGGGGTAAAGAGTCGGTTGAGGGGGAACCCAAGGTGGGCACAACCCACTGTATGCCGATCCAGGCCTCTGAGTGCGCCTCGGTGGGTTGTGCTCCCCTCGGAGCACCCCCCAGGCGCTTCTTCGGCCCACTGGATGTCTTCTGGTCCAAAAAAATCTCCAAAAAGTTTCACTGCGTTTGGTGTCGATTTCCTGCGATGTAAAAAACATGTAGAAAACATCAACTGGCATTTGGCACTATGTCAATAGGTTAGTACCAAAAAATGATATAAAATGACTATAAAATGATTATAAAACATCCAAGATTGATAATATAACAGCATGGAACAATCAAAAATTATACATACGTTGGAGACGTATCAGCATCCCCAAGCTTAATTACTGCTCGTCCTCGAGTAGGTAAATGATAAAAAAAGAATTTTTGATGTGGAATGCTGCCTAACATGCCATTTCATATTCTTTTCTTTATAGCATGGACATTTGGACTTTTATATGGTTCAAAGCAATAGTCTAGTTTTGACATGATACCTAAATAGTGTCGGTGTGAAATGACACCTATGGGATCACAAGAATCCCTACTACGGTTGTCGGGGCGCGGGGTTGTGAGGAGAGCAGGGCTAGTAGACAGCACAAGGATCGTTTACCCAGGTTCGGGCCGCGAGGATGCGTAAAACCCTAGTCCTGCTTTGGTGGGTGTATTTCAGAGAGTTCTTGAGCTCTCGAACTAGTTGTGCTTAGTGCGTGGTTCAAAAGAGCTGAATCCTTCTCCAGTATGCCATGGGCCTCCTTTTATAGTCGAAAGGGGCTGCCACAGTGGCACACAGGAGGTGGAAAGGCGTACAGTGCCCTGAGCTTATCGCTCGTATTACAGGACAAGACGCATTAAATGTGTGGCTTAGGTGTCCCCTTGCTTTATCGGGGACGGGGGCGAGGCCCGTCCCGTCCATCGCCGCTCCTTCTCGCTTCGACACGCGCCCTGGACAGCGATGCATGAGGCGCCATGTAGGCAGTCAGGCAGCTGAGGTGGCGCGGTGGTGGAGTCTTCACGAGGATCTGCATGCCGCCACGCAGGCGCTTGACGAG
Organism: Aegilops bicornis; assembly: GCA_021605145.1. Taxonomy (NCBI): domain Eukaryota; kingdom Viridiplantae; phylum Streptophyta; class Magnoliopsida; order Poales; family Poaceae; genus Aegilops; species Aegilops bicornis. Next base: position 210,793,549 of record CM038674.1, read on the forward strand.
TTGGCCTGGTGGCTGCATGTTGCCACGCAGGTGCCCGCCCAGCTGGTTGGGCTGGCAGCTGCATGTGAACGGCGGTGGAAGCTTGGTTGGCGTGGGCCTGGCGGGGGCCTCTGGGCCCTTGGTGAGGGTTTTGAAGGCGGCCCGACAAAGGTCTCGCCGTGTGGCCCGGCAAGGGTCTTGTCGTGGCGCGCTGTCATCCCCGGCAAGGGCCTTGCCGGGGGTCTGGTGGCCTTCCTCGGCAAGGATCTTGCCGAGGGTCGTCGTCATCTAATCCTCATCTGATCTTGAATATGTCTTCACAAAGATCTGCATGCCACCACAAAGGTGCCTTCCCGAGCCCTGGCCCCACGTGGATGATGGTGTTGGGGACCGTGGGCTCAAGGGTGTCTCGCTCTGTTTGTGTGGGGTGAGCTGCCCCGGCAAGGGTCATGCCGGAGACTCTTGAGGCTACTTGACAAGGGTCTTGCCGGGGGCACCTACTTCGTCCCTCTGCTATTTGTGGTCTTGGCCTTTGCGTTGCTCTGTTTGTCTTGGGCTTTGGTCCTTCCTTGGCTCACCCCCCCCCCCCCCCGTTCTGCTTGGTGTGACCGCGGGCGCGGCTCCGACTGCCCGTGCATAGGTAAAGGGGTACAAAAATGCACCCCTCTTTTTGTACACCGACAAATAGTCAAGCATATCAACAAGCAACCATGTCTTTCAAAATATCAACGCTAAAATAAGCTATTCCTAGCCCATCATGCTCAATCATTGATCCATTCATGAAACACACTCGCATATTAGCTACACCAAATGCTCAAGTACAATCATGGTGCCTCCTAGTTGGTGCTTTATAAGAGAAGGTAGAGACTCAAATTCAAAACAAAAATTGTATAAAGTAAAAGAAAGGCCGCAGAGGGAAGTAAGGATTTGTAGAGGTGCCAGAGCTCAAAGCGAAAATTGAGAGATAAAAACATTTTGAGAGGCATACTTTTCCCACCAACGAAAGAGACTTAGAGCTCCCAATACTTTCCATGCTAGATATATCATAGGCGGTTGCCAAACAGAAAATAAAGTTTATTCCTTTTTCCACCATAGTTTCACTTTCCATGGCTAACCGTATCCACGGGTGCCTTCCATACCAACACTTCCCAAGGAATTTATTATTTGACAACATAAAGTAAATTCATTTTTCATTTCGGGATTGGGCATCCCTAATACCTTTGCCTTACTCACGTGCAATGACAAGTGAATAAACACTCATCGTGAGAATAACACATCTAGCATGGAAAATATTGGCCACCCCTCACCGCCTCGCGAGCGGTACGAGCACACAAAAGAGAAATTTATTTTGAAAATTAGAGATCGCACATACAAATTTGCTTAGAATGGCAAAAGAATACCGCATATAGGTAGGTATAGTGGACTCATGTGGCAAAACTGGTTTAAACGATTTTAGAAGCACAAGTAGTGATCATACTTAGTGCAAAAATGAAGGCTAGCAAAAGATTGAGACGCGACCAACCAAGAAATGAATAATCTCATAAGCGAGCATTAAGCATAATTAACACCAGATAATGCACCACAAGTAGGATGTAATTTCATTGCATGACTATTGACTTTCGTGCTTGCATAGGGAATCACAAACCTTAACACCAATATTCTTACTAAAGCATAATTACTCATCAACATGACTCACATATCACATCATCATATCTCAAAACTATTACAAGGAATCAAGTTTATTTTGTCCAATGATCTTCATGAAAGTTTTTATTATATCATTCTTGGATATCTATCACTTTGGGACTAATTTTCACGTGTTGCTTTGGATAAGCTCAAACAAATATAAGTGAAGATCATGAGCATAATTTTCTTTCTCTCAAAATAATTTAAGTGAAGCAAGAGAGAATTTCTTGAAAATTTTAATAACTCTCAAACAAATCTAAGTGAAGCAAGAGATCATTTCTTCAAAAATACTAAAGCACACCATGCTCAAAAAGATATAAGTGAAGCACTAGAGCAAATCCATAGCTTCTAAAAATTTAAGTGAAGCATAGAGAGCAATTCTAACAAGTCATGGCATAATTTTGGCTCTCTCAAAAAAGTGTGTCCAGCAAGGGATCAAGACTAAAAACACAAACCAAATCAAGGAAAGACTCATATCATACAAGATGCTCCAAGCAAAACACATAGTATGTGACAAATAAAAATATAGCTTCGAGTAAAATACCAATGGTTGTTAGAAGAAAGAGGGGATGCCACTCGGGGCATCCCCAAGCTTAGTTGCTTGCTTCTCTTTGGATAATAACTTGGGGTGCCATGGGCATGCCCAAGCTTAGTCTCTTCTTACTACTTATTCCTTCATCCATCGTAAGATAACCCAAAACTTGAATACTTCAATCACACAAAACTCAACAAAACCTTCGTGAGATCCCTTAGTATAAGAAAGAAAATCACTACTATAAGTACTGTAGCAAACCAATTCCGTATTTTATTCTTGCATTATATCTAATGTATTCCATCTTTTCTATGGAAAAAACTCATTAAAGAAAACCATAGAATCATCAAAACAAGCACACAGCGCAAAGAAAACAAAATCTTTCAAAAACAGAACAGTCTGTATCAATCTGGATATTTCGAGTACTTCTGTAACTCCAAAAATCTAAATAAATTAGGAAAAACTGTTAAATTTGTTTATTAATCTTCTGCAAAAATAATTGGTATTTTATCATGCTTTGGTTAAAAATAAGAATTGTTTTCGTGAGCGCAAAAGTGTCTGTTTTTCAGCAAGATCAAACGACTATTACCCGAGAAGATCCTAAAGGCTTTACTTGGCACAAATACTAACTAAAACAAAAAAACACAATCATAACAGTAGAATAATTGTCCAAACACTCAAGAATGGAAAACAGAAAGCAAAAATAAATTTTTTTCATTGGGTTGCCTCCCAACAAGTGGTATTGCTTCACGCCCCTAGCTAGGCATAAGATTTTATTGATGCTCACATGAAAGATAAAATTTGAAGCACCAAGAGAGCATCATAAAACATGTTACAAACATATTTAAGTCTAACATACTTCCTATGATAGGAATTTTATAAGCAAACAAAATATTAAGAAAAGAAGTATCTAGCATATGCAAAGAAGAGGAATAAAACATTCACAATCTCAACATAACGAGAGGTAATTTAGTAATATGAAAATGTCTACAACCATATTTACCTCTCTCAAAATAATTACATGTAGGATCATAATCAAATTCAACAATATAACTATCACATAAAGTATTCTCTTCATGATCCACATGCATGCAAAGTTGACACTCTTCCAAAACAGTGGGATTATCATCAAATAAAGTCATGACCTCTCTGAACCCACATTTATCAAAAAATTCATAAGATTGAACACCCTCCAAATTTGTGGGATTATTTTTACCTAAAGTTGACGCTCTTCCAATCCCACTTTCAATATTATGGCAAACATATTCATCATGAGGCTTAAATAAACTATTAAGATCATAAGAATCATTATCACCCCAATCATGATCATTGCAATAAGTAGGGGACATAGCAATATTAGCATCCCCAAGCTTGGGGTCTTGCATATTATTAGCACAATTGACATTAATAGAATTTATAATGACATCATTGCAATCATGCTTTCTATCCAAGGAGCTATCATGAATCACTTTATAAATTCCTTCTTCTAAAAATTCATCACAATTTTCAGATTCATGAATCTCAAGCAAAACATCATAAATATGATCTAGAAAACTCAATTCACTAGCAATTGGTTCATCAGAATTGGATCTTTTGGAAGGATTAGCAAGTGGATGAAGATCCATAACAATAAATTTTTAGCAAGCAAAGATGCAAGAAAATAGAAGGCATATGGCAACACAAGCAGACATGAGATCTGATGGGAAAAGGGCAAACGAAAAAGAGGGCGAATAAAACGGCAATTTTTTGTGAAGTGGGGGAGAGGAAAACGAGAGGCAAATGGAAAATAATGTAAATTGCAAGGAGATGAGATTTGTGATTAGGAACCTGATAGATGTTGATGATGTCTCCCCGGCAACGGCGCCAGAAATTCCTTTTGATGCCTGCTAGAACTACGTCGGTATTTCCCCAAAGAGGAAGGGATGATGCAGCACAACGACAATAGGTATTTCCCTCAGTAATGAGACCAAGGTTATCAAACCAGTACGAGAACCAAGAAACTCTACATAAACAACATCTGCACAAAAATAACAAATACTCACAACCCGACGTGTAAAAGGGGTTTTCAGTCCCTTTCGGGCAACGACGCCAGAAATTGGCAAACGGACGTGAGAGAGTTGTAAATATTGATAGAGCGAACGCCAAATAAAATAAATTGCAGAAAGGTATTTTTGTATTTTTGGTTTAATAGATCTGAAAATAAAAGGCAAATAAAATAGATCGCAAAGGAAAATAATATGAGAAAGAGACCCGGGGGCCGTTGGTTCCACTAGTGGCTTCTCTCAAGAAAATAGCAAATGGTGGGTGAACAAATTACTGTTGGGCAATTGATATAACTTCAAGTAATCATGACGATATCCAGGCAATGATCACTATATAGGCATCACGTCCAAGATTAGTAGACTAATTCCTGCCTGCATCTACTACTATTACTCCACACATCGACCGCTATCCAACATGCATCTAGTGTATTAAGTTCATGGAAAATGGAGTAATGCAATAAGAACGATGACATGATGTAGACAAGATCTATTTATGTAGAAATAGACCCCATCGTTTTATCCTTAGTAGCAACGATACATACATGTCGGTTCCCTTACATCAAGAGGGATCAAGCACCGTAAGATCGAACCCACTACAAAGCACCTCTTCCCATTGCAATATAAATAGATCAAGTTGGCCAAACAAAACCCAAATATCAGAGAAGAAATACGAGGCTATAAGCATTCATGCATATAAGAGATCAAATAAGACTCAAATAACTTCATGGATAAAAAGATAGATCTGATCATAAACTCAAAGTTCATCGAATCCCAACTAACACACCGCAAAAAGAGTTACATCATATGGATCTCCAAGATACCATTGTATTGAGAATCAAACGAGAGGGAGGAAGCCATCTAGCTACTAACTACGGACTCGTAGGTCTACAAAGAACTACCCACGCATCATCGGAGAGGCACCAATGGAAGTGGTGAACCCCTCCGTGATGGTGTCTAGATTGGATCTGGTGGTTCTAGACTCTGCGGCGGCTGGAATCGATTTTCGTCGACTCCCCTAGGGTTTCTGGAATATTTGGGGTATTTATAGAGCAAAAAGTCGGTTCAGGGGGCACCCGAGGTGGGCACAACCCACCAGGGCGCGCCTGGGCCTCCTGGCGTGCCCTGGCGGGTTATGCTCCCCTCGAAGCACCCCAGGCGCTTCTTCGGCCCACTGGATGTCTGGTGGTCCAAAAAAATCTCCAAAAAGTTTTGCTACGTTTGGACTCCGTTTGGTATCGATTTCTTGTGATGTAAAAAACATGCAGAAAACAACAACTGGCACTTGGCACAATGTCAATAGGTTAGTACCAAAAAATGATATAAAATGATTATAAAACATCCAAGATTGATAATATAACAGCATGGACCAATAAAAAAATTATAGATACATTGGAGACGTATCAGTTTACTTACCGTAATACATACCTATTCCTTTTCAGAGTCCAAAACGTTCTTGTAAGTCTCCCTTATGTACTCCTCCGGGGTTATGGTATTAATTATATTGGTTTCAACATTTAAGTGAGTACCTGAGATATAATGTTTGATTCTCTGCTCATTTACCACCTTCGGGTTATTGCCTTCGGCGTTGTTGATTTTGATGGCACCGCAGCGATAGACCTCCTCGATAATATAAGGACCTTCCCATTTAGAGAGAAGCTTTCCAGCAAAAAATCTTAAACGAGAGTTGTACAGCAAGAGAAGGTCACCTACATTAAATTCACGCTTTTGTATCCTTTTGTCATGCCATCTTTTAACTTTTTCTTTAAACAACTTGGAATTCTCATAGGCTTGGGTTCTCCATTCATCATGTGAGCTAATGTCAAATAACCTCTTTTCACTGGCAAGTTTAAAAATCATAGTTGAGCTCTTTAATTGCCCAATAAGCTTTATGTTCTAGTTCAAGAGATAAGTGACATGCTTTTCCATAAACCATTTTATACGAAGACATACCCATAGGGTTTTTATAAGCAGTTCTTTAAGCCCATAATGCATCATCAAGTTTTTTAGGCCAATTCTTTCTAGATCTATTAACAGTCTTTTGCAAGATCAATTTAATTTCTCTATTGCTCAATTCTACTTGACCACTAGACTGAGGATGGTAAGGAGATGCAATTCTATGGTTGACATCATATTGAGCAAGCAATTTACGGAAAGCACCATGAATAAAGTGTGAACCACCATTAGTCATTAAATATCTAGGGACTCCAAACCTCGGAAAAATAACTTATTTAAGCATTTTAATGGAAGTGTTATGATCAGCACTACTAGTCGGAATAGCTTCTACCCACTTAGTAACATAATCAACAACAACCAAATTATGTGTATACCCATTGGAGGAAGGAAAAGGTCCCATATAATCAAAGCCCCAAACATCAAATGGTTCAATAACAAGTGAATAATTCATAGACATTTCCTGACGTCTACTAATAGTACCAATTCTCTGGCATTCATCACAAGACAAGACAAACTTACGAGCATGCTTGAAGAGAGTAGGCCAATAAAAACCAAATTGTAATACCTTGTGTGCAGTTCTATCTCCAGCATGGTGTCCTTCGTAGGCCTCGGAGTGACACTTGCATAGGATCTGTTCATATTCATGCTCAGGTACACAACGTCTAATAACACCATCTAATCCTTCTTTATAAAGGTGTGGATCATCCCAAAAGTAATGTCTTAAATCATAGAAAAACTTTTTCTTTTCTTGGTATGTGAAACTAGGTGGTATAAATTTAGCAACAATGTAATTAGCATAATCGGCATACCATGGAGTACTACGAGAAGCATTTATGACAGATAATTGCTCATCAGGTAAGATATCATCAATGGGTAGTGGGTCATCAAGAACATTTTTTAACCTAGACAAGTTGTCCGCTACAGGGTTCTCAGCTCCCTTTCTATCAATAATATGCAATCAAATTCTTGCAGCAAAAGAACACATCTAATAAGCTAGGTTTAACATCTTTATTTTCCATACGGTATTTAATAGCAGCATGATCGGTGTGAACAAATACTTTAGAATCAACAATATAGGGTCTAAACTTATCACAAGCAAAGACAATTGCTAAAAATTCTTTTTCAGAAGTAACATAATTTGTTTGAGCACTATCTAGGGTTTTGCTAACATAATGAATAGCATTCAATTTCTTATCAACTCTTTTTCCTAGAGCAGCACCAACAGCATAATCACTAACACATAATTTCAAAGGGTATATTCCAATCAGGTGGTCTAACAATAGGTGCAGAAATCAATGCTTTCTTAAGGATTTCAAATGCTTCTACACAATCATCATAAAAAACAAAAGGAACATCTTTTTGCAAGAGATTACTGAGAGGCCTAGAAATTTTTAGAGAAGTCTTTAATAAACCTCCTATAGAAACCAACATAACCAAGGAAACTTCTTATACCTTTGATATCTTTAGGACACGACATTTTTTCAATAGCATCAACTTTAGCTTTATCAACTTCAATACCTCTTTCGGATATTTTATTCCCCAAAACAATACTTTCATTAACCATAAAGTGGCACTTCTCCCAATTCAAGACAAGATTAGTTTCTTGACATCTCTGCACAACTCGACCAAGGTTGCTTAAGCAATCATCAAATGAAGTTTCGTAAACGGAGAAATCATCCATGAAAACCTGAACAATCTTTTCACAAAAGTCAGAGAGTATAGCAGTCATACATCTTTGAAAGGTAGCAGGTGCATTACATAATCCAAAAGGTCTACGTCTATAAGCAAAGGTACCTAAAGGGCAAGTAAAAGTAGTCTTTTCTTGTTCCTCTTTTGACACAGGTATTTGAGAAAAACCAGAATAACCATCTAGAAAGCAGAAGTGTGTATGTTTGGACAATCTTTCTAGCATTTGATCAATAAAGGTGTCAGGACCCCGACTCAATGCCACACCGATCTAGCATGTAACACCTCATATCACTTTGCGGCCTCACGCACGGTATTCTACGGGTGTCGCTTTTACGGGCCCGGGACCGTTTATGCCTTTTGGCATATGTATATGATAGTGTCACTAGCATCCATATGACAAGGAGCCCGGCCGACATGGCTAGTCGTGAACCCAAAGTGGCACTAACTTACGAGTGGACAGGCATACATGACCCAAAGAACGAACTTGTCGGTCATCGACAAGTGAATTCGGGCTGTAACAAGCTGGGCTAGCGAGGACTCGATAACCGGGCTGTAGCAGGCTAACAGGACTCCGGTAGACACCGCGTACATCTCCCCAAAGGGACAGACACAGGAACGAAGAAGGACACATGCCGGACATCCTAAGTGTTTCGGAGCAGTAGCAAGCTACCAAGGCTCAGTGGAAGCACTAGGAGACATTTCTCGGTAAGAGAGGCTACCAAGGATAAACAACTAGATAGTCAGATCCCACACATACCAAGCATTTCAATAACATACGCACAATATGCTCGATATGTGCAAATACAACATGGCATCACAACATGACTCTACAACTCAAGTATTTATTCAATAGGCTCCGAGGAGCGAGATATTACGAACATGGGTCTCATGACCCAACATTCAAAGCATACAAGTCAAAGCACAAACGGAAGCTTAACATGTCTGAGTACAGACATCTACAAAGGAAAAAGGCCGAGAAGCCTGACTATCTACTAGATCCTGCCAAGGGCACAATATTGTAGCTGAGGTAGCAAGCTAAACGTCGAAGTCCACACGGAACTACTAGCGAGACAGGAGTCTGTGTGCAAAAACATAAAATAGGCAAACGTGAATGTACCCAGCAAGACTTACATCAGAACTAACTACATATGCATCATTATCAACAAAGGGGTGGTGGGGTTTAACTGCAGTAAGCCAGCTTTGACTCGGTGGCTATCCTGAACTACATCGCAAGTAACTCTTTTGAGGTGGGCGCACACGAGTCCACATATTCACCATATCAATACACCACTATGGATCCGCCCGCCTCCCTCACGAGAATGCCATCCATAGCACTCACGCTTATCTTGCGTATTTTAGAGTATCCACTTTCACTTGTCTATGAACTGTCACAGGCAACCCGAAGTCCTTTACATGGACACGGCTATTCGAATAGATGATGTTAACCTGCAGGGTTGTACTTCTTCACACACGCTCTCTCCACTTACCACCATGTACACGTCGTGTATCTCGGCAACCTTCAAGCGGAAGCTTTGGCGAGGAGTCGGCCACGACCTGACTAACCACACAAGTCTCTAGTCCAGGTTTATCGCCTGTTCGGGTTCCATCCGCAAGGAGGTCCGGCCGAGGTGTCGCTCACGGCCCCAAACGATGTGAGCAGGGTTCCCAAGCCCACCATCCGGGTGCCACTTGGTACACCGTGCCACTATGCCTAGTCTGCCCCAAGCCCACCTGTACCGGGTGCCACTTGGTAGACTACTAACACTACCTATAAACACCAGAAACTAGTTGCAACTCCTGGACAGAGATCATGTTGATTAATAAGTCGAGAGGGGTCGAGTTACCGGAACCCAATGTGTGGTAGTAACTGTTCATGGATCACAAACACAGACCTCAGTTCCTGAGGACGGTTTCAATGAGACAACCCACCATGTACTCCTACATGGCCTCTCACCGCTACCTTTACCAAATCGTGTTCACACACTTAGCTCACACACAGTAGGACATGTTCACACACCTTCGATTCATCCCCGATGAATCAGACCTGCCTCAACTCTAAGCAGCAGCAGGCATGACAAACAAGCATGTATGAGTAGGCACATCAGGGCTCAAACAACTCCTACTCATGCTAGTGGGTTTCATCTATTTACTGTGGCAATGACAGGTCATGCAGAGGAAAGGGGTTCAGCTACCGCAGCAAGTAACAAATATGTCGTTGTTGTCCTAATGCAGTAAAAGAGAGCAGGAGCGAGAGAGTGGGATTGTATCGGAATGAACAAGGGGGTTTTGCTTGCCTGGCACTTCTGAAGATAATATAGTTTCTTCATCGGTGTCATCGATCACATCATCGGTACACGTCTACTGGGAGGGGACAAGCACCGACAAACAAAGAAGAAACACAATCAATGCAATTCACAATATAATGCATGATCATGACATGGCAAAATGAGTGTGTTGGTCTAATGCAACTACAAACAAATTAAATGAAGTTGGTTTGAATCCAAGATTCAAATTCAAACTCCACATGTGGTTATTTAAATGCCATTCATATGATTTGTACTAAACAGTAGTAATAAGTTGTTCTATCATGCATGAAATTAGTATAGATGGATAGATTGGATTTTTCTGATCATTTTTCATATATAAATTATTTCATTTGGAGTTACAGTTGAATTTCCATGATTTTTAGAAGTTTATACTATTTTCTGGAATTTCCTGGTTATTTTAAATTAGACTAAAACCAGAAAATAGTTTATCAAGGCCAAAGATGACATCATCTTGACATCAAGAAGTCAACGGGCGGCCCAGTCAAATCGACGGTGGGCCCGTGTCAGTTACTAACCTAACTAACTGGGTTAATTAGCGTTTTAACTTAAGCTAACCTAGATTAATTAGGCGGGCTGGTCCCGCATGTCATAAACCCAGGGGAGGTCAAATCCCCTGGTCAACCGGGGCTAAACCACCGGCGTTTAGCCGACTGTGACGCCCCTGATTCAATCGTAAACTAATCATGCACGCAAACGTGTACGATCAAGATCAGGGACTCACGGGAAGATATCACAACACAACTCTAAAACATAAATAAGTCATACAAGCATCATAATACAAGCCAGGGGCCCCGAGGGCTCGAATACAAGTGCTCGATCATAGACGAGTCAGCCGAAGCAACAATATCTGAGTACGGACATAAGTTAAACAAGTTTGCCTTAAGAAGGCTATCACGAATCGGGATACAGATCGAAGAGGCGCATGCCTCCCGCCTCGATCCTCCTAACTACTCACGGTCGCCGCCGGGCAAAGACGTAGTAGTAGGCACCTCCGGTGTAGTAGGAGTCATCGTCAACGGTGGCGTATGGCTCCTGGGCTCCATTGTCTGGTTGCAGCAATCGGGTAAAGAATGGGGGAAAAGGGGGAACAAGGCAACCGTGAGTACTCATTCAAAGTACTCGCAAGCAAGGAACTACACTACATATGCATGGGTATATGTGTAAAGGGCCATATCAAGGTGAACTACGTAATGCCGTAATAAGAGGGGATAACTAATCCTGCCGAAGACTACGCTCAGCAGCCTCCGTCTTGCAAAGCATGTAGAAGAGAGTAGATCAAGTCCTCCAAGTAGCATCGCATAGCATAATCCTATCCGGCGATCCCCTCCTCATTGCCTGTTAGAGAGCGATCACCGGGTTATATCCGCACTTGGAAGGGTGTGTTTTATTAAGTATCCAGTTCTAGTTGTCATAAGGTCAAGGTACAACTCCAAGTCGCCCTGTTACCGAAGATCACGGCTATTCGAATAGATTAACTTCCCTGCAGGGGTGCACCACATAACCCAACACGCTTGATCCCATTTGGCCGGACACACTTTTCTGGGTCATGCCCGGCCGCAGGAGATCAACACGTCGTAGCCCCACCTAGGCATAACAGAGAGGTCAGCACGCCGGTCTAAACCTAAGCGCACACGGGTCTGGGCCAATCGCCCTTAGCACACCTGCATGTTGCGTGTGCGGCCGAAAGCAGACCTAGCCTAGCAGGCGTTCCAGTCCAATCCGGCGCGCGCCGCTAAGTCGCTGACGTCACGAAATGCTTCGGCTGATACCATGACGCCGAGTGCCCATAACTGCTCCTCACAGTAGTTGGTTAGTGTGTATAGGCCAAGAGTCGACTCGGATCAAATACCAAGATCTCGTTAAGCGTGTTAAGTATCCGCGAATGCCGACCAGGCCAGGCCCACCTCTCTCCTAGGTGGTCTCAACCTGCCACATCACTCCGCCACAAAGTGATCGTGGGCCGTCGGGAACCCAGGCCCACCTCTACCGGGATGGAGCCACCTGTCCTTTCAGCCCCCATCTCCGAACAATATCACAGGTAATGTAATAGTGTAGAGTATATAGTATATGCCCGTGATCACCTCCCGAAGTGATCACAGCCCAGTAGTATAGCATGGCAGACGGACAAGAATGAAGGGCCACTGATGGAATACTAGCATCCTATACTAAGCATGTAGGATTGCAGGTAAAGGTGTCAATGAGTAGCAAGGACAAAGGCTATGCATCGGGATAGGAATAACGGAAAGCGATAACATGCTACACTACTCTAATGCAAGCAAAGATAGAAGAGAATAGGCGATATCCGGTGATCAAGGGGGACTTGCACAGTTGCTCAGACAAGGAGGGGTCGTCGGTGACGTAGTCGACCACAGGGGCATCAGCATCGTCACGGGGTCTACCGGAGAGAAGAGGGGGAGAAACAGTAACTTTCATGTACAAAGTTTTTCCATCTGAGCTACGGTTTATTTTATATTAATTCTAAAAGATTTAATTCATTTTTAGGATTTATTTGATTATTTAAATTCAACATTATCCGTAATAAAGGCACGCCGACGTCCAAGATGATGTCAAGAATAATGTGAGGCGCTGATTTGGTCAACTTACATGTGGGTCCCATTCGTCATTGAGTAATTAGTCTAATTAGGGTTTAATTAAACTATCTACTTAATTAGATTAATTAAACAAGATTAATTAACTTAATAAATTCCTTAGCTATTTTAATTATTAAATAATTAATCATTAATTATTTATATATTTATTTTTATTTCGTTTTTTTTGAAAAACATTTTGGAGTGGGGCCCCATTGTCATAGGGCCACTGGGGTCTATCGGCGCCAGCAAGTGGCAGCAGTTGTGGTGCCTGTGTCGAGGCCGTGAGCCTGCCCGGGCGACGGGAGAGCCGAACCTGAGCTCCGTGCCGGGGGCCTTGATGGCCGGAACAGGTGGCGGGCCGGAGGGGAGGTGGCCAGGGGAAGAGGGTGCGGGGGAGGTCAACACGGCCGCGGGTCGAGCTCGCGTCCATGGTGGATGGCGGGGGAAGGCAGAGAGGCTCCGACCGGGAGCGGCGGCGCGTCGCGGTGGCGCATGTGAGCCTCGGCCGGGCGTGGGCTGCGGGCGACGGCAGCGGCGAGGCCGCGAGTGGCAAACGGGGGCGCGGCGACGTGGTCGCACGGGCGAACCCCAGCGTAACGGGCGGCGCGGGGTGGCATGGACGAGCCGCGGGTCACCGGCGACAGATGGGGAGAAGGGAAGAGGGAGGCCGTGGCCTCACCGGTGATGTAGGGCACGGGGCAGCGGGGGTCGTGGAGGGGGTCGGGGACGACGGCGCCGAAGAGGAAGCAGTCCGACGAGGTGGAGGCGCGTCAAGCTCCGGGCGGCGAGGATCCTGCGACCGGGGCGGCGGGGTGGTTCGGTTCCAGGCGTCGAGCGGCGGGGCAGCGTCGGCAGTGGTGCGGCATCGGGCGGTGGATTCGGGGTCGAGGCGGCCCGGTGAGGAGGAGATGAGGAGGAGGATGGCGAAGCGGCGACGGGGTCGACGATGAGGTGGCCGAGGCGGGCGCCTGGTGGCGTCGGCGCTGACGACGGCGGGACGGGCGCGGGCGGCATCGGGGTCGGGCCCCTCCCCGATCTAGATGGGATCGAGAGGAGAGGGGGGAGAGGGAGAGGCGAGCGAGTGGGGGAGTGGGGAGTGGACCGGTTAGGGTTACGGTCGGGGCGGGGGGTTAAGGGGCCATGGGGGTGGGCCGGCTGGCGAGGACTTGGCCCGATTGGCCGGGCTCTTGGGCCGAGCCCCGGGGGTTCTTTCCTTTTTGTGCGTGTGTTAGTTACATTTCTGTTTTGATTCTTTTCTTATTTTTCTTTTCTGTTTCATTTCTAGTTTCTTTTAATTTTTAGTTTTTACAAAAATCACCACTAGTACCTAAAGTAGTATTTATAAACAAACTGCTGTCACATCAATTCTTAACCCATAATAAAATATTTTTAATATTTTATAAAATCCAATAGGTATTTGTTTAATTGTTTTCACTACTGTTTTAATTAGTTTAGAGCGCTTAAACATTTTATCAAGGTTTGGTTTCTCCATCGTATTTACACATGATTTATCTGACCCACCATGAACATTTTGGTTTCATTGTTTGAAAACTTTTATTATTTGCCTTTAATTGAATTTGAATTTGAATCGGTTTCGAACTAACACGAGATTAGCGATAGTAATCGAAGTGACGTGGCATCATTAGCAGAGAATTACTGTAGCTTAATTATCCGGGCGTCACAATTCTCCTCCACTACAAGAAATCTCGTCCCGAGATTTAAGAGGGGAGTAAGGGGGAAAGTTCTGGTTACGATATTCTAACGGATCTTCTCAAGGAAGTTAATCTCTTTCGTTGATGCCTTTAATTCTTTTTTCCAATGCATCATGATAAACTTGTCATCATTTCTTCGGGAACTCCATCATACTTATGAAAGGATAAGGGGCAGCTCACTACGACATAATGCTTTTGAGGGAAACAATCTGGGGTTAACCCATGAATGAGTATAAGATTATCTCTCGAGTTGAACATATGAAATACATCGAGAGTAAGGTACGAAGGTACAATAAGAGGTTCCAAGCGGATAGATAGTTTCTCAAGTCCGAACCAGAGTGAGAAAGGGGTTGAGGAGTAGCGAGAGTAAGTATTGCGTCTGATACCAGAATAGATCACTAGGACGGTGGCCCGTGAATTACATACGAGGCCACGCGCGAGGAATAACTTTGGGAATAGGGGTTGTACAGGACAGTCAGGTTTTGATCCTGTGGAACTGTGGGTTATGGGCCCACCATGTGGTTTTTTTAAAAGGAGCAGTGACATCTTGCACGGTCATGATAGCAAGGCATGTCAGAGAGTACCATGTCAGTTATGTCGGCAACAACGTTGGTACCAAGGGCGAGGGACGAAGAGAACCATTTTCCTGCTCGTTGCAACAAGGCGGACCAATAGGCAAAGTTCTCGTCCATCGGTGGTTACCGAAATGTCACCAACAATAGTAACAGGGTCTTACTGGCAGAGTTGTACCACGAGGTGCTTACCTAAGCGAGGATTTACCACTTTGCTTTCGATTAAGTAGATTATAAGAAAGTTTGAACAAAACAACGGAAAGGAAAATGTGTTTAAACATATATCAGGGGTATATCCTTCCCAAAGTCAAGCAGAGGATGATATCCAAGACAGGATATAAAGTAGAAAACCCTTTAGATAAGAGGAGAGAAATTTCATGACCTTACCCATACAACGGTGTTTGGATAATTGAGCAGGAAACTTTTAGCATTGGGCTTCAAATGTTCTTGTTGAAGAACGGAGTACCATAGACATGCTTCGAGATAGCATTAACATGGTCAACAGGTGAAAATCAGACTTTGGACACAAAAAGGATCCATCAGGAACAACTTATAAAGTAAGTCTTACGATTTCCTCATGGAAAAATGATTAACCTTGTTAAAAAGGAAACTATAACACTAGGTCCTCCGGCCAGGTGTGCTAGGCATGACATCACCTAACCGAGTCATAAGAGGACCAATGTTATAACTCTTGAAAGTATGTTCCAACCATCATATCTGACCGAGATACAGTTCGAATAGGTGGCAGGATAACTCAGACTCACGATGCCTGAGAAGAAAGGTGCAACACCAATTGTCGAAATGACATTGTAAGATTCTCGGGAATTGAACTATGTGAGCGAGTTCCGAAACAGGAGTTCATCATTAAACCAAGGAGAGGAAGAGGATGTGGCTGATGGACTCAACGACAATTCATCAAGATTTCCAAAGGATGGATTTCCACAATTAAATATTGAACGAAAATGCACCTAGAAATATGGACCAGGTAGGACGTTCAAAGTTAGAATGGTGATTCGATAACGAAACTATCGGCCATTCACTTCAAAATAATAGGGTTGCTAGAGATATCAAATTCCCACAACAGAGTTCACTCAACACGGGGGCCAAGAAAAGAATGGTGAAGGCGAGAAGCATCACTGTAACAATAATTTCTTAAGAGGTGGTGAAATCCTCACAACATTTTTGACATAAAAGATGGTAATACTCCAATGTAAAGAAGAACAATGCTGGGTAGCAACGAACTCAAGGTATAACACACAACACAAACAAATTTGTGTCGGAGGGAAGGCAATAAAGTGGCCGATGATGTCAGGACCCCGATCCTAAGTCACACCGATCTAGCATGTAACACATCATATCACTTTGCGGCCTCACGCACGGTATTTCCACGGATGTCGCCTTACCATGGCCCGGGACCGCTTATGCCTTTTGGCTCACGTATATGATAGTGCCGCTAGCATCCATATGACAAAGAACCCGGGCCGACATGGCTAGTCGTGAACCCAAAGCGGCGCTAACCTATGGGGACAGGCATACATGAATCACATCGAGCATGTCGGTCATCAACTTATAGATTCGGGCTATAGCACTGGGCTAACAGGACTCCGGTGAACCGGAGAAAGTGTGCTAGGCAGGACTCCGAATAACACCGCGAAATTTCCCAGAAGGGACATATAGGAACGAAGTGAAACACATGCCGCCGAGTCAAGTGTCCAAGCAAGAGTGCTGGCTAGCAGGACTCCGGTGAACCGGCAGAAGCGGACTACTATCGCCGGAAGCACGAGACTACATTTCCCCATATGAGAGGCTGCCAAGGATAAACAACTAGTTTGTCGGATCCCACACATACCAAGCATTTCAAACATACACACAATATGCTCAATATGTGTAGATACAACATGGCATCACAACATAACTCTACGACTCAAATATTTATTCATTAGGCTCCGAGGAGCGAGATATTACAAACATGGGTCTCATGACCCAACACTCGTGAGCATACAAGTCAAAACACAAGCGAAGCTAAACATGTCCGAGTACAGACAACTATAAATGAAAAAGGCTGAGAAGCTGACTATCTACCGAGATCTCGCCGAGGGCACAAGATCGTAGCTGAGGTAACAAGCTAAACGTCAAGTCCAAGCGGAACTACTAGCGAACAGAAGTCTCTCGCAAAACATAAAATAAGAAAACGTGAGTACAAGCGCATTTCAAAGAAGACTTACATCGTAACTAGCTACATATGCATCATTATCAAAAGGGGTGGTGGAGTTTAAGCTGCAGCAAGCCAGCTTTGACTTGGTGGCTATCCTGAACTACATCGCAAGTAACTCTTTTTAAGGTGGCGCACACGAGTCCACATATTCACCATATCAATACACCACTATGGACCCGCCCCGCCTCCCTACGAGAACGCCATCCATAGCACTCACGCTTATCTTGCGCATTTTAGAGTATCCACTTTCACTTGTCTATGAACTGATATAGGCAACCAGAAGTCCTTCTCCGTGGGCACGGCTATTCAAATAGATCATGTTAACCCCGCAGGGTGTACTTCTTCACACGCTCACCACTTACCGCCGTTTACACGACATGTACTCGGCAACCTTCAAGCAGAAGCCCAACGTGGGTGTCGGCCACAGCCTACCTAAACACACAAGTCCCAAGTCCAGGTTTATCGCCTATTCGGGTTCCATCCGCAGGGAGTCCGGCCGATGTTTCCCATACAGCCCCGAACGATGTGTACAGGGTTCCCGAGACACCAAACGGGCGAATCGGTACACCGGGCCACGGTGCCTACCGCAACACAACCCACCCCTATGGTCAGCGTTGCATGCGGCCCCCAGCATACTACAAACACCAGAAACTACTTGCAACTCCCGGACTGGGAACAAGGGTGGTTAAGAAGCCGAGAGGGTCAATTAAGGATCCCAATGCGTGGTAGTAACTGCTTTCATGGATCACAAACACGTAACTCCCGCCTCGAGGACGGCTTCAATGAGACAACCCACCATGTACTCCTACATGGCCTCTCACCGCTACCTTTACCAAATCGTGTTCACACACTTAGCTCACACACACACGATGGGACATGTTCACACACCATTCCAATTCATTCCCGATGAATCGGACTGACTCAACTCTAAGCGAGTGGCACGCACGACAACAAGCATGAATGAGTAGGCACAACATGGCTCAAACAACTCCTACTCATGCTAGTGGGTTTCATCTAATTACTGTGGAATGACAGGTCATGCAGAGGATAAAGGGGTTCAACTACCGCAGCAAGTAACACATGAGTCGTTGTTGTCCTAATGCAGTAAAATAGAGCAGGGGCGAGAGAGTGGGATTATATCGGAATGGACAAGGGGGTTTTGCTTGCTCGGCACTTACGAAGATAATATAGTTCTTCATCGGTGTCATCGAACAATCGCTTAACGCCGCTCACTCTTGAGAGGGGACAAATACCGGCAAACAAGAGAGAACACAATCAATGCAATGCACATTCACATGAATGACATGTCATGTTAAGGTACTGAATTCACCTAATGCAAAATCTAGCCAAGTTAATTGAAGTGGAATTCAAACAAGAACAAATTCCAACTCCAAATGTTATTTCATAAATTGCCCTAATCATGATTCATCCTATTCAGTGAGGTTAACTTGTTTAATCATGCATGAAAGTGCCATAAAAAGATTCTTCATATTTTTCTGATCATTTTTCATATATAAATTATTTAATTTGGAGTTACAGATTAAAAGTTATGAATATTTGAAGTTTGGGGTATTCTCCGAAATTTCCTGAATTAAATTAAATCCAGAAAATCAATTACTGCGTCAGCCTGACGTTAGTGTGACGTCAGTGGTCAACGGGACATGATCCGGGTCAAACCTGACAGTGGGTCCCGCGTCTCAGTATAATTAGCTTAACTAAATTTTAATTAAACTAAACCTGTTTAGTTAATGTGGCTGGGCCCCACCTGTCATAGGGTCAACAGGGTCAACTAGGGCCCACCGTGGTCAAAGTCAACGTCGGCTGCCGGCGTCTAGCCGCCGGCGAGCCCGACGCGGCGGCGCAAGTGAATTTTGCCATTCCGGCGACCAAATGGGTCGTGGAGGGCATCTACGTGTAGCTGGAGTCGAGCCGCAGCTCTTGGTGGAGTCAGCTGGGGTCGAGGCGGCCGGGATCGACGGCGGCAAGCTCCAAGGCGGCGGCCGGAGTTCGGGTTCGAGCGGCGCGAGGCCACAGAGGACGGGAGGGCTGGCTAAGGGGCTCACCGAGCTCCTGAAGATGCCAGGAGCACGATGCCGTGCTCGGTTTCGAGCTTCTTGGCTGCGATGTGGCGGCGACATCGCCGGCGGCGTGGGGTTCTCGGCCAAGACGGGGCTAGGGCCTAGAGGTCGAAAGAGACCAGGAGAGAAGGGGAGGACGACTCAGGGGCTCACCGTGAGTCCGTTTGGAGGGTCAGTGGGCGCGGGGGAGGTCCGGAGGTGGCGAATCGGGCGACGGTGACCGGCGGGTCCGAGAAGGGGAAAAGCAGCGGGCGGCGCCAAGCTTCTCCGGTCACAGACAATGGGGAGGGCGAGGATGGAGTGGCGGAGCTTGTGGACTAGTCGGGGAGCGAGGGAGGCCCTGTGGTCATGGGTGGTGGCGAAGCGGCGGCGACAGCTCCGCCGGTGGGAGAGGGAGGGAGCCAGAGGAGGGAGAGGCCACCAGGCGAGGGAGAGAGGGACTGGGGGTGCGTGGCGCCCGGGAAGCGCCCAGGGGAGGAGGAGGCAGCCAGGCAGGAGGAGGTGGCCGGCGTGTGGCCACGCTGGCTGGCACGCCCGCCACCGGGCGCGAGGAGGAAGGCGACAGGAGCCAAAGGCGGTGGTGGGCTGGGTCACTGGGGCTGGGCCGGGTTGGTGGCGCCAGATAATCCGTAAGATTCTCTCTCTTCTTTTTTTATTTGTTTTAGTTTTCTAATTTTCTGTAACTTTCGTGGCTTTATTAAAAATACTAATGCTACCCCAAAAATCATGAAACTTGCTCAGCCTACTGTTTGGAAAATATCCAACAACAAACATTTAAGTTTATGATTATTTAAGCATTTAAAATATTTTATAGCATTTAAATGCCCAAATGCAAATACTTAATGAATTAATCCAAAGTGACCAAATATGTCATGAAAATGTGCGCACCTCTGGTTCTCGGTTTAAAGCATTTTTCCATAGATGATGAACATTTTCTAAAGCCATTTGAAATCACTGAAAAATATTTTTGGTTGAGCCTATTTGAATTCCTTTAATGCTAGGGTTTAGGCAATCCCCATTTCAAATTTCATGAAAATTAAACATGATGCATGGATGCAATGCCACTAGTTACAAGCAAGCTCTAGGGCTGTGACAACTCACCCCACTAAACAAGAATCTCGCCCCGAGATTCAAGACGTGAAGTAAGAGGAAAAGGGGAGTCACAAAACTATCACAATCTTCATGATCCATTTGCCCTTCTCGAAGATGTTGATTCATTCCATCATCTTGGTCTTGACGTCTTGCTTTCGAGATCTTCACTCGACACGACAATGGAAAGAGAGGGAGGTCCTACATGATTCGATCTTCACGAAGACCGAGTAAACATGATCGACCCACGGAATGAGATTTAAAAACATCTCGAGTTGAGACACAAAACACATCGAGAGGGATGGAAGAACAAACAACGGTGTGTGGTTAGTGGGCAACAATTTCGCGCTTAGAAAGATGGTAGATGGTGTCAAGGTGGCGAGGAAAAAAAATTGCCACGACTCAATAACGGGCACCCTGTGGAGGTGACGCGAGGGACTATTCCCTTAAGTGGCAAAAAGAATTACTTTTGAATCGAGATCATTGAAAGTCTTCATACCAGCCTAAGGCAATTCACAAAGATCGTGCGGTGGAGTGCAAGGAATGGCATACCAGGACTAGAATGGATGATGTGGACTACCTTGTTGAAGACAACATAATGGATGAATTTTGCTTATCACCGGAGATGGATGGGACCCATGGTAAATCCACTTTTGAGGATGATCCTAGACAAAGAATCACGAGAAGGCAGCCCATGGAAAATTGGCACGATGGGATGCAAAATTTGGGAACAAAATGCAATTGTTGGGAAGGTTCCAACCATCATATCTGCCTGAGATTCAGATCTGGTTGGTGTCAGGATATTCCGGACTCATCGAGTCTAGAAGAAAAATGAAAGTTTGCAACACAAATCGACGAGAGGCTGTTGCGAGATTCTCGGGAATGAACTACGATAGCAAGCTCCAAAACATGAGCTGATTCTGCTACATACATGTGAGCAGGACGTCCAAGACAAGTATGACCACGTAGTAGTCTTATCATCAAACACTACTGAGTTCAGGTGGGGAACCATCATCGAGGATAACGAAGTCCTTGTATAAGCCGCGGTCTTAAGAAGGAACTTCTTCTCCTTGAACAAATCAATCAGTGGCTTGGTATGCTAGGAATACATATAGAATGAAGGTTGCAAGTCTTCAGACTATAGAATACTTCGCACATATGCATGACTGACTTGGGATGATTCCAAGGGAACCAAAACAACCCTTTCTCAAATTCATGGCGGCAACTTGCACCTAATGCACGTGAATTAGAGGAAGTCACTTCTTCCATCCAAGCATAAGATTCATGAACGTCAAACGAAAGCAATGCTTAAAAAGTTTCCAACAATACGTTTATGTTCAACATGACTCATGGGGGAGACAAAATGCTACCGATGGGCTCAACAAAGAACTCATCGGAATTACCATATCAATCGGACTTCCACCATCATGTGAACACGGTGATAGCATTGGTCAGACCAAAAGATGTAATGGGGTATGCTCGAGGGATCAACCACGAGTAAGACAACATTACGATCATCGTTGGTTCTGATTTGACTTAATAATAGCCCATACTCAAGTCAAAGGATTGATAAGACAATAGGTCCAGCAACTGATCACAGAGACCAATCGATGAAGATATCATCTTTCTTCAACACACACTACACGAGAATATCCCTTTGGAACGAACTAAGTCAGACAAGCTTTTATCCTCCAACTCTCCAAGTTGTTGTTTGGCTTAACCAACTAGCTCAGGGGTATCCAACACAAATTCTGGAGAAAGGGTGGTTCACAAGAAACCAACTTGATCACGAGCTCAACATAACGGTCGAGGGGACAACTCGGTAATACTTCCGAGAAGATATTCGGAAAATCACAAACCACCGATATGTTACTAAGCTCGAGAACAACCTTGCTTTTCAGGGCAAGATGATATGATCAAATGAGCAAGGGATTGAATAATCCTAACTCATTGATCGAAGGGTGCACCAGAAATAAGGACTAGGTAGCACGATCAATCTTAGTATGATGATTTAATAACCAACACGCTAAGAATGAGGATATTGCCCATTAACTACCAAGCAACGAGCTGCTCGGAGTATTGATTTCACACATCACAATTCACTTGTCGGCATTCCTGTTACAACAACACGAGGACCGAGGAATGAATGATGATGGTGAGAAGTATCACTACGTCAAGAATTCATAAGAGAAGGTGCAATTCTCATGATGTTCCTGACATAAAGATGGTAACACTCCAAGGTAGAGCAGAATCAAAGCTGAATTGACATTTTGATCTGCGGAATACAACTACTTTGACCCAATCCTAGAAATGGATGAGGTACTGGAGTTTGTTTCTCCTAGTCATTCCAGAACAGAATGGCTTGACGGACCACAAGAAAAATGGCGTCGATAAACGAATGCATACATACTCCTGACTATCAATTGACAGACGGGGTCGGAATACAACTAAAAAGAACAACTCGAAGGAACATATGTTTTCTGAGTTGTGGATGCATAGATTAGTGTGTCGAGTGAAGCTCAACATTTCTTCCGGATAACCCATGCGGAAAGGTAGAATTGGCAGATTCACAATTATGAATGGAGAACTCCTCAAGAGCACTCTGATTGTGATCCTTTAGTTCAGCGAGGAACTACTGCCATAAGCGGTTCATAGCATTTGGAAGAAGGAAATACCACATACCTCGAGGACTATCACAAAGTTACTAATATCCTAAAGGGACTAGCAAACACTATCAACATGAAGTAAGGTGAATCTCGGGTTCAAGAACCCAGGAATAGAATGCCTACTAACTAATAACATCACGGGATGCTTTCAAGAATAATGGCCAGAATCATCACCTTTGGGGATACAAAAGCATTGCTAAATTGCTAGGCGACTTCCTAACAACTAGGGTCATAATAATAGCTCCAACATCTATGCCGAGGCAGCGAGTACCTCAACATACTAATTTGTGTGATTAATCCGCCCGGATGAACATTAGAAATGGAGGGAGGGATTTGCAAACGCATCGGACTATTTAGAGACACGGGATGACTCGGACAAAGATAACGGCTGTAAATGCTCAAAATGATTTGAGACATCCTGCAAAAATGGTGGCATAACCACTCAACATCACAATACCAAGGTTCCGAGATCAACAATTATCATACAGTAGTGGTAGGAACTGAACTGAGTCTTAAAACAAACAATCTTAAAAGTCTGTGGATTAGTAACACGTCATCCTAGTAGATAGATGAGAAGCCTATTTCTTAAACCCCGTAGAAGAGAAGAGGATGACTCAGATCAGAAGGCCATGAGGTATAAGGAGTAAAAAGAGCCTTACGTTCCCTTCCACAATCAATTCCCTTACATAGCTAAAGCATTTCTAGACACAACTTGACCAGTTTGGCTTGGTAATCCCACAGCAACAAAGCTCTGATACCAACGCTGTCAGGACCCCGATCCTAAGTCACACCGATCTAGCATGTAACACATCATATCACTTTGCGGCCTCACGCACGGTATTTCCACGGGTGTCGCCTTACCATGGCCCGGGACCGTTTGCGCCTTTTGGCTCACGTATATGATAGTGCCGCTAGCATCCATATGACAAAGAACCTGGGCCGACATGGCTAGTCGTGAACCCAAAGCGGCGCTAACCTATGGGGACAGGCATACATGAATCACATCGAGCATGTCGGTCATCAACGTATAGATTCGGGCTGTAGCACTTTCGGCTAACAGGACTCCGGTGAACCGGCTGTAGCAGGCTAGGCAGGACTCGAATAACACCATGCGACATTTCCCGAAGAACAGGACATATAGGAACGAAGTGAAACACATGCCGGCCAGTCAAGTGTCCAAGCGGTAGTGCTGGGCTAGCAGGACTCGGTGAACCGGGCAGAAGCGGACTACTATCGCCGGAAGCACGAGACTACATTTCCCCATATGAGAGGCTGCCAAGGATAAACAACTAGTTTGTCGGATCCCACACATACCAAGCATTTCAAACATACACACAATATGCTCAATATGTGTAGATACAACATGGCATCACAACATAACTCTACGACTCAAATATTTATTCATTAGGCTCCGAGGAGCGAGATATTACAAACATGGGTCTCATGACCCAACACTCGAAACATACAAGTCAAAACACAAGCGGAAGCTAAACATGTCCGAAAGTACGCATAACTATAAATGAAAAAGGCCGAGAAGCGACTATCTACCGAGATCTGCCGAGGGCACAAGATCGTAGCTGAGGTAACAAGCTAAACGTCAAGTCCAAGCGGAACTACTAGCGAACGAAGTCTCTACGCAAAACATAAAATAAGAAAACGTGAGTACAAGCGTGCACTCTCAAGACTTACATCGTAACTAGCTACATATGCATCATTATCAAAAGGGGTGGTGGAGTTTAACCGCAGACAAGCCAGCTTTGACTCGGTGGCTATCCCGAACTACATCGCAAGTAACTCTTTTAAGGTGGCGCACACGAGTCCACATATTCACCATATCAATACACCACTATGGACCCGCTCCCGCCTCCCTACGAGAACGCCATCCGTAGCACTCACGCTTATCTTGCACATTTTAGAGTATCCACTTTCACTTGTCTATGAACCGATATAGACAACCCAGAAGTCCTTCTCCGTGGACACGGCTATTCGAATAGATCATGTTAACCTGCAGGGTGTACTTCTTCACACACGCTCTCACCACTTACCGCCGTTTACACGACATGTACCGGCAACCTTCAAGCGGAAGCCCAACGTGGGTGTCGGCCACACCTACCTAAACACACAAGTCCCAAGTCCAGGTTTATCGCCTATTCGGGTTCCATCCGCAGGGAGTCCGCCGAGGTTTCCCATACAGCCCCGAACGATGTGTACAGGTTCCCGAGACACCAAGCAGGCGAATTGGTACACTGGCCCGCAGTGCCTACCGCAACACAACCCACCCCTATGGTCAGCGTTGCGTGCCCCAAAGATACTACAAACACCGAAACTACTTGCAACTCCCGGACCGGGAACAAGGGTGGTTAAGAAGCCGAGAGGGTCAATTAAGGATCCCAATGCGTGGTAGTAACTGTTTCATGGATCACAAACACGTAACTCAGGTTCCTCGAGGACGGCTTCAATGAGACAACCCACCATGTACTCCTACATGGCCTCTCACCGCTACCTTTACCAAATCGTGTTCACACACTTAGCTCACACACAGTGAGGACATGTTCACACACCATTCCAATTCATTCCCGATGAATCAGACCTGACTCAACTCTAAGCGATGGCAGTGCACGACAACAAGCATGAATGAGTAGGCACAACATGGCTCAAACAACTCCTACTCATGCTAGTGGGTTTCATCTAATTACTGTGGAATGACAGGTCATGCAGAGGATAAAGGGGTTCAACTACCGCAGCAAGTAACACATGAGTCGTTGTTGTCCTAATGCAGTAAAATAGAGCAGGGGCGAGAGAGTGGGATTATATCGGAATGGACAAGGGGGTTTTGCTTGCCTGGCACTTCTGAAGATAATATAGTTCTTCATCGGTGTCATCGAATAATCGTCGGAACGCCGTCTCATCGAGAGGGGACAAATACCGCAAACAAGAGAGAACACAATCAATGCAATGCACATTCACATGAATGACATGTCATGTTAAGGTACTGAATTCACCTAATGCAAAATCTAGCCAAGTTAATTGAAGTGGAATTCAAACAAGAACAAATTCCAACTCCAAATGTTATTTCATAAATTGCCCTAATCATGATTCATCCTATTCAGTGAGGTTAACTTGTTTAATCATGCATGAAAGTGCCATAAAAAGATTCTTCATATTTTTCTGATCATTTTTCATATATAAATTATTTAATTTGGAGTTACAGATTAAAAGTTATGAATATTTGAAGTTTGGGGTATTCTCCGAAATTTCCTGAATTAAATTAAATCCAGAAAATCAATTACTGCGTCAGCCTGACGTTAGTGTGACGTCAGTGGTCAACGGGACATGATCCGGGTCAAACCCGTGATGGGTCAGCGTCTCGATATAATTAGCTTAACTAAATTTTAATTAAACTAAACTGTTTAGTTACTGTGGCGGTGAGCCCCACCGTCATAGGGTCAACAGGTCAACTAGGGCCCACCGTGGTCAAAGTCAACGTCGGCTGCACCGGCGTCTAGCCGCCGGCGAGCCCGACGCGGCGGCGCAAGTGAATTTTGCCATTCCGGCGACCAAATGGGTCGTGGAGGGCATCTACGTGTAGCTGGAGTCGAGCCGCAGCTCTTGGTGGAGTCAGCTGGGGTCGAGGCGGCCGGGATCGACGGCGGCAAGCTCCAAGGCGGCGGCCGGAGTTCGGGTTCGAGCGGCGCGAGGCCACAGAGGACGGGAGGGCTGGCTAAGGGGCTCACCGAGGCTCCTGAAGATGCTAGGAGCACGATGCCGTGCTCGGTTCGAAGCTTCTTGGGCTGCAGTGACGGCGGTGACATCGCCGGCGGCGTGGGGTTCTCGGCCAAGACGGGGCTAGGGCCTAGAGGTCGAAAGAGACCAGGGGAGAAGGGGAGGACGACTCAGGGGCTCACCGTGAGTCCGTTTGGAGGGTCGATGGGGGAGGTCCGGAGGCGGCGAATCAGGCGGCGACGGCGGGTCCGAAGGGAAAAGCAGCGGGCGGCGCCTCGGGGCTTCTCGGTCGCGTGTGGAGGGCGAGGATGGAGTGGCGGAGCTTGTGGACTAGTCGGGAGCGAGGAGGCCCTGGCATGCGGTGGTGGCGGCGGCGCGACAGCTCCGCTCGGTGGGAGAGGGAGGGAGCGAGGAGGGGAGAGGCCACAGGCGAGGAGAGAGGGATCAGGCGGGTGCGTGGCGCCTGGGAAGCGCCCAGGGGAGGAGGAGGCAGCCAGCAGGGAGGAGGTGGCGGCGTGTGGCCACGCTGCCGGGCACGCGCCCCCCACCCTCTTGGCGCGAGGAGGAAGGCGACAGGAGCCAGGCGGTGGTGGGCTGGGCAGCTGGGCTGGGCAGTTGGTGGGCGCGGATAATCCAGGTAAGATTCTCTCTTCTCTTTTTTATTTGTTTTAGTTTTCTAATTTTCATGTAACTTTCGGGGCTTTATTAAAAATACTAATGCTACCCCCAAAATCATGAAACTTGTTTCAGCCTACTGTTTGGAAAATATCCAACAGCAAACATTTAAGTTTATGATTATTTGAGCATTTAAAATATTTTATAGCATTTAAATGCCCAAATGCAAATACTTAATGAATTAATCCATTGACCAAATATGTCATGAAAATGTGCAGCACCTCTGGTTACGGTTTAAAGCATTTTTCCGGAGATGATGAACATTTTCTAAAGCCATTTGAAATCACTGAAAAATATTTTTGGTTGAGCCTATTTGAATTCCTTTAATGCTAGGGTTTAGGCAATCCCCATTTCAAATTTCATGAAAATTAAACATGATGCATGGATGCAATGCCACTAGTTACAAGCAAGCTCTAGGACTGTGACAGATGATAACACGACTCATCGAGGGCAAGGATGGTATTTCTCTTCATGAATCCGGTTGATATCCTGGAAGAGCTCATAAGGTTGATGATGATCATGACACATTTGTTGAGAGATTTCATGAAGATGTAATCAATCAGCGACGACATCGAGTCAAAGGAATGATGATGCGAAAGGTTATTGGAACCATGGGTACGACACAAACTCAAAATCAAGTCTGTTCAAGGAGAAAGTATATGACGAGGAAGATCACGGAAGATTAGCTTACCATCTAAATCTATGCTCCGGAAAGAGGGGCCAGGTAGCACAGTTAAAAAGTTGCACGATAATGATATAGCCGATCAGGCTAGCAATGACTTGAAGGATTAATAAACTCATAAGCAATGAAGAATACTTAGAGTTATTGGATCGAGGTGCGGAATTGATCCACTTATCAGTGTTCTCGGTTGACGACAATCCAGAACCCAGGAAAATTGGAATCGGTGAGAAACAACAGTTGATGAAGAACCCATAAGAAGTTATGTAGTTCCATGATATTCTCGCGGTACCAGAGGGTATACTCAAGGGTATAGCGGGATAGAGGTTGGACAAGTGAAATCATTTGCAGAAGGCAAGCACTTAAACTTGTCCAAGAAATGGGATCAAAGAAGAACAATATGGTCGAAACCACGGTCGCAAAATACCAAGCATAGATAAGAGAAGAAGTTATAACAAGGGATTATTATTACTACAAGAAGCTTCCAAGATAAGTTCCACCTCGAGTCCATGGGCATGAACACAAAGTTCAAGGTCGACTCCCACTTCTCCAAAGCATAACCTTACATTCACTGCTCGTTTCGATAATGGCATTAGTGTTGAAAGTTTTACCTGGTGAAATACCAGATGAGTATGACCCGTGAAAACTTCCGAGTTCACACATATTAAGGAAGGCATAGGTTCAACCCATCAGGTCATCTTAGGAACATATACCACAAACTTCGGGGTAAATAATACAAGCTCGAAAGTAGAGCATTGTTCAAAATCAGATGATACAGTTTACCAAAGGCATTATATACCCATGGAAAGGCTCTCAAGGTTATTCAATATGAAGGACAGCATCGGATAAAATCCAACAAAGGAACCGATGGTCCACAGGGGATCTGATATGAGCATCGGTACTCAACCAGAGGAAGAAGAATGCACGGGCATCATATTATAGAACATCTGAATAATTTGATGCTTAGATAACAAAGAAATTACGATTTCCAAAACAAAGGATCAGAAGCAGTCACTCTGATCAAGGATGGGTAAGTTGGATAGACCAGAGGCACAATTGACGACAAATAGTTTGGTCGAGAACCAGCTCATGTTCAAAAATGATGTCTGAGCCGGAAAGATAATTTAGAAGGGTTGATAGATGATTGTGTGCATTCGCACACATGTTGAATCAATAGGATCAAAATGACGGTGTCAAAATATACTAGTGAATATTGCCTGATATATGGGAAGCATCCATAATGCAAGTAGACAAGTATTTGCAGAGCAATAAAGCTGGTAAGGATTTTTGGAGGATCGAATAGTATTTCGAAGACCATTGTGAAACACATGAACAACTGGGGGATGAGTGGATACTCGATAAGTGCGAGAATTATCCATAGGGGTATTCAGGTGACAAAGAACAGCAAGGCAAGAAGCTCAAAGGATTACCAAACAACGGCATTTAGTGTTTCGGGGTATCTTGTAATAACAAGACCAACTGGGGATGAATATAAGAATAACAACTGCAAGTAGTTATCCATAAGGGTTGACGGTGGAAGGGGAATTGCAAACGCGATGAAAGCAAGTTCTCGGGTTAACAGCGGAGAGTATCTTCAGGGTCTTCACGTGCAGTAGACGATCATCAGCAATAAGGGGCTCTCCGGGTGAAAGTGATAACGAGATCCTAATGTTAGATTTAGCAAAATTCATTTAACCCGAATAGAAGAGAGATCAGAGTCCTAGAGTATGGACAAGGAGTAAAAGATCCTAGTACCACCCAATGGCGACGTGGACCCATGGGCCGCACAACCATGTTAGTAAAGGTTTTGTAAAGTCTAGACTCGACTTTGGCCAAGGAGTGTGGAAGGGGGATTCCTACAGGCAGTCGGCTCTGATACCAACTTGTGATGCCCCCGATTCAATCGTACACTAATCATGCACGCATAAGCGTGTACGATCAAGATCGTGGACTCACGGAAGATATCACAACACAACTCTAAAACATAAATAAGTCATACAAGCATCATAATACAAGCCAGGGCGCCGAGGGCTCGAATACAAGTGCTTGATCATAGAAGAGTCGTGGAAGCAACAATCTCTGAGTACGTACATAAGTTAAACAAGTTTGCCTTAAGAAGGCTAGCACAAACTGGGATACAGATCGAAAGAGGCGCAGGCCTCCTGCCTGGGATCCTCCTAACTACTCCTGGTCGTCGTCAGCGGGCTGCACGTAGTAGTAGGCACCTCCGGTGTAGTAGGAGTCGTCGTCGACGGTGGCGTCTGGCTCCTGGGCTCCATCGTCTGGTTGCAGCAATCGGGTAAAGAAAGGGGGAAAAGGGGGAACAAGGCAACCGTGAGTACTCATCCAAAGTACTCGCAAGCAAGGAGCTACACTACATATGCATGGGTATATGTGTAAAGGGCCATATCGGTGGGTGAACTACGTAATGCCGTAATAAGAGGGGATAACTAATCCTCCGAAGACTACGCTCGCAGCCTCCGCCTTGCAAAGATGTAGAAGAGAGTAGATCAAGTCCTCCAAGTAGCATCGCATAGCATAATCCTACCCGGCGATCCCTCCTCATTGCCTGTTAGAGAGCGATCACCGGGTTATATCTCGCACTTGGAAGGGTGTGTTTTATTAAGTATCCAGTTCTAGTTGTCATAAGGTCAAGGTACAACTCCAAGTCGTCACATTATCAAGATCACGGCTATTCAATAGATTAACTTCACTGCAGGGTGCACCACATAACCCAACACGCTTGATCCCATTTGGCCGGACACACTTTTTCGGGTCATGCCTAGCCGCTGGAGATCAACACGCCGCAGCCCCACCTAGGCATAACAGAGGTCAAGACGCAGGTCTAAACCTAACCGCAAGACAGGGTCCGGCCCATCGCCTCACAAGACCAAGACATTGCGTGGGCCGCCGAAAGCAGACCTAGCCTAGCAGGCGTTCCAGTCCAATCCGGCGCGCGCCGCTCAGTCGCTGACGTCACGAAATGCTTCGGCTGATACCACGACGCCGAGTGCCCATAATTGTTCCCGCGTAGTTGGTTAGTGCGTATAGGCCAGTATCCAGACTCAGATCAAATACCAAGAATCCGTTAAGCGTGTTAAGTATCCGCGAATACCGACCAGGGCCAGGCCCACCTCTCTCCTAGGCGGTCTCAACCTGCCCTGTCGCTCCGCCACAAAGTAACAGTCGGGGGCCGTCGGGAACCCAGGCCCAAGTCTACCAGGATGGAGCCACCTGTCCTTTCAGCCCCCATCTCCGAACAGTATCACAAGTAATGTAATAGTGTAGAGTATATAGTATATGCCCGTGATCACCTCCCAAAGTGATCACAGCCCAGTAGTATAGCATGGCAGACGGACAAGAATGTAGGGCCACTGATGGAATACTAGCATCCTATACTAAGCATGTAGGATTGCAAGTAAAGGTGTCAACAGTAGTAGCAAGGACAGGCTATGCATCAGGATATGAATAACGGAAAGCAGTAACATGCTACACTACTCTAATGCAAGCAGTATAGAAGAGAATAGGCGATATCTGTGATCAAGGGGGATTGCCTTGTTGCTCGAGACAAGAAGGAGAATTAAATCGGTGGCGTGACGACCACAGGCATCGGCATAAATCCTTTGGGTCTACCGGAGAGAAGAGGGGGGAGAAACAGTAAATACATAGCAAGCAAGTGCATAACAGGACAACAAGCAGAGCTAGACGTGTTCTAACGCGGTATGAGGTGATAACGGTGAAGGGGGGAAAACATCCGGGAAAGTATTCCCGGTGTTTCGCGTTTTCGGACAGATGAACCGGAGGGGGAAAGTTGCCTGTTTGCTATGCTAGGGATGTGTGGCGGACGAACGGGCTGCTTATCCGAATTCGTCTCGTCGTTCTGAGTAACTTTCATGTACAAAGTTTTTCCATCTGAGCTACGGTTTATTTTATATTAATTTTAAAAGATTTAATTCATTTTTAGGATTTATTTGATTATTTAAATTCAACATTATCCAGAACAGTGCACGCTGACGTCAGCATGACGTCAGCAGTCAACAGAGGCGTTGACTGGTCAACTGACGTGTGGGTCCCATTCGTCATTGACTGATTAGTCTAATTAGGGTTTAATTAAACTATCTACTTAATTAGATTAATTAAACAAGATTAATTAACTTAATAAATTCATTCACTATTTTAATTATTAATTAATTAATCATTAATTAATTAATTTTTTATATATTTATTTTTATTTCGCTTTTTTAAAACGTTTTGGAGTGGGGGCCCCATTGTCATAGGGCCACTGGGTTCTATCGGGCGCCAAGGCCGCTTAGCGGGCAGCGGTTGTGGTGCCTGTGTTCGAGGTCAGAGCTCCCGCCCGGGCGACGGGAGAGCTGCACGAGCCCGGGCGTGCCGTGGGGCGCGATGGCCGGAACAGGTGGCGGGCCGAGGGGAGGTGGCTGGGGAAGAGGGTGCGGGGGAGGTCAACACGACCGCGGGTCGAGCTCGCGTCCATGGTGGATGGCGGGGGAAGGCAGAGAGGCTCCGACCGGGAGCGGCGATGCGTGAGGTGGCGCACAGGAGTCTCAGCAGGCGTGGCTGCGGGGCGACGGCAGCGGCGAGGCCGCGAGTGGCAAACGGGGGCACGACGCCGTGGTCGCATGGGCGAACCCCAGCGTAACGGGCGGCGCGTGGTGGCATGGACGAGTCGCGGGTCACCGGCGACAGATGGGGAGAAGGGAAGAGGGAGGCCATGGCCTCACCGGCGATGTAGGGCACGGGGCAGCGGGGGTCGTGGAGGGGGTTGGGGACGACGGCGCCGGAGAGGAAGCAGTCTGGCGAGGTGGAGGCGCGTCGAGCTCCAGGCGGCGAGGATCTTGCGACCGGGGCGGCGAGGTGGTTCGGTTCCAGGCGTCGAGCGGTGGGGTGGCGTCGGCAGTGGTGCGGTGTCGGTCGGTGGAGTCGGGGTCGAGGTGGCCCGGCGAGGAGGAGATGAGGAGGAGGACGGCGAAGCGGCGACGGGGTCGACGATGAGGTGGCCGAGGCGGGGGCGCTCTGGGTGGCGTCGGCGCGACGACGGCGGGACGGGCGCGGGCGGCGTCGGGGTCGGGCCCCTCCCCGATCCAGATGGGATCGAGAGGAGAGGGGGGAGAGGGAGAGGCGAGCGAGTGGGGGAGTGGGGAGTGGACCGGTTAGGGTTACGGTCGGGGTGGGGGGTTAAGGGGCCATGGGGGTGGGCCGGCCTGGCAGGGACTTGGCCCAGTTGGGCCGGGGGCACGGGCCGAGCCCCTGGGGGTCTTTCCTTTTTTGTGCGTGTGTTAGTTCTGTTTTCGCTTTTGATTCTTTTTCTTATTTTTCTTTTCTATTTCATTTCTAGTTTCTTTTAATTTTTAGTTTTTACAAAAATCACCACTAGTACCTAAAGCAGTATTTATAAACAAACTGCTGTCACATCAATTCTTGACCCATAATAAAATATTTTTTATATTTTATAAAATCCAATAGGTATTTGTTTAATTGTTTTCACTACTGTTTTAATTAGTTTAGAGCCCTTAAACATTTTATCAAGGTTTGGTTTCTCCATCGTATTTACACATGATTTATCTGACCCACCATGAACATTTTGGTTTCATTGTTTGAAAACTTCTATTATTAGCCTTTAATTGAATTTGAATCTGAATCGGTTTCGAACTAACACGAGATTAGCGATAGTAATCGAAGTGACGTGGCATCTTTAGCAGAGAATTGCTGGAGCTTAATTACCCGGCCGTCACACCGCCGGCGGTAGCTGACGCGGCAGGGCACTCGGGAACGGGCTGTGGTGCCCCGTTCGCAGCGTGGCTAGGTTCGTTCGAGAGCCCAGACCAGCGCGCGTCGGGTGGTGGAGCCAGCCGGGCCTAGGGTGGCCGGAGGCGACGGCGAGGAGCTCGGCCGCGGCGGCCGGAGCTCGGGTGAGGCGCGAGCGGTGGCTACGGTGCACAGGGAGGAGAACAGAGAGGGGGAGGACGGGCAGAAGCTCACGACAATCTTCTTGGAGTGGACGGCGAGCTCAGGGAGGGCCTGAGGCACTCGGGGTGTCGAGGGGGATCTCCGGCGACGGCGGTCTGGGACGAGCTCGGTGAGGGCAGAGGGGCCCGTCCGTCTACGTGTGGCGAACCGAGGAGGTCGAGGACGTCGAGGCGGAGCTCGCAGGCACGACGAGGGGTCGAGGGAGAGGCGGTGGCGTCGACTACGGCGGCGGCGGCTTACGGGGGCATCGACCATAGCGGGAGAGGATAAGAGAGAGAGCCAGGGGAGAATGGGGGGCAGCGCCGAGGAGTGGCTTCGAGGCGTCGCCACGCTGTCCAAGCGGGGCAGGCGACCAGGGAGTTGCGTGGCGAGCTCGGCGTCTGGGCGCCTCCTCTCTGCTGCTGGCGAGAGGAAGCAGGTGGCTGGCACGGGCCATCACAGTGCTGGGTCGGCCAGTGGGCTGCGAGGTGGGCTGCGCCAGGTAAGTGGCTAGGTACTTCTCTCTCTCTCTAATTTAGTTTATGTTTTCTATTTTTTCTGCTACTGTTTTGGCTTTAGTAAAAATACTAAAGCATTTTGTAAAATGCTGGAATAATTTGTGGACACTCTCTGGATTATTCGAGTGGCCCACATTTAATTTCAGCATTATCTGAGCATTTAAATTATTTATAGTGTTTAAATGCCCAAAGTCAAATACAATATGATTTAATTCAAAAATCCAAGAATGACCTAGAGATATGTGCACCATTTTTTGCAGAGGTTTTAAACCAATCCAAAAATGATGAACTTTTCTGAAGGGCATTTTGTGTTCATTGAGAATATTTTTATTTGAACCTAGTTGATTTGATCTGGTGCTAGGGTTTGAGCAATCCCCATTTCAACTTAAGAGAAATTTAAACATGATGCAACACAAGACTAGCTAACCCAGAGCAGACCAGAACTAGGGATGTGACAACTCACCCCCACTAAACAAGAATCTCGTCTCGAGATTCAAGCGTAGGGTAAGATGAAGGGGGGACGCAAACTAAGACAATCTTCACGATCCAGGTGTCCTTCTCGAGGATGTTGATTCATTGCATCATCTTGATCTTGACATCTTGCTTTGAGAACTTCATCCAACATGACAACGAGAAGAAAGGGAGAATTTTAGAAGAACCAATCTTCTTGAGGTTCGAGCAACTTAGGATCATATTAATGATCACAAGATCAACTCACGGAATGAGACGTAGAAACATCTCTGGAGCTGATAGGCAAAACATGTAACAGGAGGGACGGCATATACAATTTGACGAAGGTTGCAAAGTAGCGAGGAAACAATTACCATGATCCCATAATGGGGCACCTCGGAAGAGGTGACTCGTAGAGTTATTCCCTTAAGTGGCAAAAAGAATTACTTTTGATATAGAGATCATTAAAACTCTCTATATCAGCTTAAGGAAATTCACAATGATCATTTGAAGGAGTTCAAAGGAATGGCATACTCAGATCGGAAAGGAAACTATGGTTATAGACAACTCGGTAAACGGGAGGCACATTCCAGTGGATACAGAGGATATATCCTAGAGACTGAGTGTGCTCTCAAGAACTTGAGCCTTTCCATACTCATCAAGGTCTTACCAACATCTGTGCCGAGGATCCTGGCAACACATCTTACTACCATGATGAATAGTGATGGTCAATGCAGATGCAAAGGAAGACAACACTTTCACAAATTTCACCTTAGCGATGCCAAGGAAACGAAATCTGGATGTTCGACTGAGAGACATTTAGCACTCCGCTTCTAATGTTCTCCTTGATGTACTAGCGTATCCCATTCATAGATATGGCTTGATATCTAGAACATCAAGT
This sequence comes from Aegilops bicornis, assembly GCA_021605145.1. Lineage (NCBI taxonomy): Eukaryota > Viridiplantae > Streptophyta > Magnoliopsida > Poales > Poaceae > Aegilops > Aegilops bicornis. The sequence goes on from CM038674.1 coordinate 210,829,593, forward strand.
AAAAGGTCAGACTTTAGGAGCACAAAAATTCATATGGAACAATTAGGGAGTATATCCTACGAAGTCCTTATGGGGAGGTGGCCAACTTTCTTCAATCGAGGTACTACAATAATAGGTCTTCCAGCTGGGTGTGTTGGCCACGACATCCACTTTACCGGTTATCGAGAGACCAATATTATAGTTCTTGGAAAATTCTCCAACCATCATATCTGCCTGAGATTCAGATCTGGTTGGTGTCAGGATATTCCAGACTCATCAAGTCTAGGAAGGAAAATGAAAGTTTACAACACAAATCGATGAGACGGTGTTGCGAGATTCTCGGGGAATGAACTACAATAGCAAGCTCCAAAACATGAGCTAGTTCTGCTACAACATGTGAATACGTTGTCCGAGACAAGCATGACCACACAGTAGTCTTATAATAAAACACTACCAAGTTCAGGTGGGGAACCACCATCGAGGACATCGAAGTCCTTGTGCACTTATCGACGAACTTCTTATCCTTGAACAAATCAATCAGTGGCTTAGTGTGCTAGGGACACATATAGAATGAAGGTTGCATGTCTCCAAACGATAGAGTACTTCGCATGTATGCATGACTAATTTGGGGTGACTCCAGAGGAAGCAACATTGAATTTCTCAAATTCACGACGACAACTTGCATCAAATGCACATGAATTAGAGGAAGTCACTTCTTTCACCTGGGCATATGCTTCATGCACGGGACATGAAGATAATGCTTATAGAAGTTTCCAACACTAGCTGGATGTTCAAAACAAATCATGGATGAGAAAAAATGTTGCTGATGGGCTCAACGACAAGTCATCGGGATTTTCCATATGGACGGAATTCCACAATTATGTGAACAAGTGATAGCATTGGTCAGAACAAAAAAAATATAACGGTGTATGCTCGAGGAAAATCCACGAGTAAGACAACATTACGAACATCGTTGGTTCTGTTTTGATTTGAGGATAGCCCACACTCAAATCAAAGTTTTGGCAAGACAATATGTCCAACAACTGGTCACGAGGATCAATCGATGAAGATATCATCTTTCTTCAACACACATACAAGATATCCCTTTAAACAAACACTACAAAAAATACACTTCCATGATGATACATGTTTGTCACAGTAGGTCGCATTTTTTGTCATGCATGTACATCCATGATAAATTTATGACAGAATCAAGATAGTCATACATGTGCTGTCGTAGAAGTGTTCCATGACATTACCAAAATTATCATCACGGAAGTGTCCACTTCCATGACGATAAATCGCGCGTCACGTAAACTGCTTCGTCAAGGGTGACCGACACGTGGCATCCACCGTAATCTTAACGTCGTTAAGCTATCGGGTCGGGTTTTGGATCCGATAACCCGTTAACAGCCTCGACCAATGGGGATTTTCCACGTGTAAAATCATCATTGGCTGGAGCAAACACGTGTCGGCTCACCGTTGGGACAGATGTCATCCGCTCATTGGACCGAAGGCGCCTATGATATAGCGACACGTGGCACGGCCCAACAGAGGCCCATTCCGGTGAAAAGGCCGGCCCGTTTGACTTGGTCAAAAGGTGGCGGGCCAGACCACGGAAAGCCTATTAACGACCTGTTCGCATATAGCCCATTTACAGCCTGCTAACCGAGGGCCCGTTACGCCCTATCCGAATTAGGCCCAGTAGCGTCATCTGGGCCGTCCAATATGATTCAGCCTATTTTAACTTCCGGCCCATGTGTGGCCCATGACTTCTTCGCCCATATGAGGACCTTTGTAACTCTTGGCCCATTAACGGCCCGTGGTGAAATCGGCCCGTAATGAGCGATGTATCACTTTATACCCATTAACGGCCCGTTATTCCATTGGGCGCTTCCAGCCCAAGTTATCTTCGGCCTTCTCGGGGCCCATTGATTCTTAGGCTCATTTGCAAGATTCGGTTACATACGGCCCATATCGCCATTTTACGCTTGTGGGCCAAATTCACTGTCGTTACTGATCGGCCCGCTTATGCGGACCATTAATACGTTGGGCCATTTTCATGTCAAAAAAACCTGTTGGGCTATTTTCATAGAGTTATCAAATACGGCCTATTAATGGCCCGTTATGGTCCATGAATAGTATGGCCCATGATTGGCGAAATGATGATACGCCCCGTAGAAGGCCCATGGATCCTACGGCCCGTATGAGGCCCATGGATAGTACGGCCCGTATAAGGCCCATGGACCCCTAAGGCGCGTATATGGGCCGGTGAATCCTACGGCCCGTATAGAAGGCCAATGGTACTACGGCCGAACGAAGGCCCATGGATCATACGGCCTGCAGGAGGCCCATGGTTACAACAGTCCGTGTGTTGCCATGATTATTTTGGCCTAGTTACCAAAAATAGGCTATTGTGGCCACTAGAAAAAACAGAAAAAGAACTGCAGTGACTACAAGCAAACAACTAAACAAGACAATAAGGAAATAAATAAGCAAGCAATTAAGGCTATCCTATTACCGCTATTACACATATTACATCCACTGGGCATCGAAGTTCGCCAACAAAGGCAAATATAGGGAACAAAGCGGCATATTACATACACTTGGCCGTCAAAATTGGCCACCAAAGGCAAATAAACGCGGCAGCAAAACAAGAGCATAATCGAAACAACTTCGGAAGAGCTCAAGAAACGTTATCCTCGGTATCCACCATGCCGGCAATAAGCTTAGCAAGCTGATTAGCTTTGTCCTGTTTGGCGCTAAAATCCTCCAACGCTTGTCATTGCACCGTAAAGTATGCATCTGAATGCTCCAGGGACTTCCGATCCTTCCGCTTCTTGTCGCAAAGACAAATGATCGATGTCTTTCAGCTTGTAGTTGAGATTCAAGAAACCGAACTGATTCGCATGTTGAGTTTGAATAGCTTGTGCATGCGGTAGTGGCGATAACACTAAAACAAGTCAGGACTTTGGGTTTGTCTCGCTGTCTTCAAGATAGTCTTCCTTAGCTATTTTATCAGCTTTGTTGGAGACCAACAAGGATGTGTCACTATCCTGAACCTTATCTACATTACTTCCTTTACCATTGATTAATAAGGCACTCTTCCCCAATATTCTCACAAGATTCTAAAAGAAGAAACAAGCAGACACATAACAAGTTTAGCATGTACTAGTATATGAAACTCATTTTGGTGAACCAGTTCATTAGTAAGGTGGACAAGATTAAACTGCCAAGTCTTCTATTGCCAAGTACTAGTACGTAATAAAAGCATCAAACAAACATATATCTATGTCCTATGGTCACTGCATTGTCTTGCCAAATCAAAATAGAGACACGGTTCAAATCATATCAGTTCAAGACAAAGCAGCGGTGAAAGAATACAAAGCGTGGGAAACTACACGGCACAACAAGATTTCAGATGGGTACCACGGGTCTACATGTACAACAACACTATTGGCTCTGTTGTGATGCTAGTAATGTGCATGATATGAAAGTCAACTGTATACACAATTGAAATTGAAATCAACAGAGCTATTGATAAGAGAAAACCTATTAAAGAAACATGCGTGAACATACCTGCTGTGCCATTGGAGTTTCGATTGGACCCTTCAATTTAAAAATAAGTTTGTATCAGTAAATACAATGATACAAGAGCAAAGCAATCATAGTTAAAAAAGGTGCGCCTAGGCTCTAGGCGTTGGCAAAACGCATTGCGCATAACTATGCATAATCATGCATAATCGCGCATAAGCATGCGCTTTGGTCAAGAAGCGCAAGGCGGTGGCAAACGCACAATTAACGCCTAGAGCTTTTTGAACTATGATAGCAATGAAATCTTAAATTAGAACAGCTTGTTCTTCAGGTTTAGGCACTTGTTCTACATGAACAGAGTACAAGAAGACGCAAGAATAAAATACTTAAAAGTAGAAAATGAGCTCATAGACCTTACCACATTCTTGGTTAGGGACCATCTGTAACAAGGCGTTCCTACCATCGTCCAAAGAATGTGTCTCAGGACAACGTAAAGGGAATTTGATGAGTTTCTTTGCCGGTGAAGTACGTTTTCTTCATGTAATTCGACATCGCCACCAAGCATTCTTGAAGATAGCAGAGGTATTAGCACAGGTTACCTCATCCCGAAGTTTCCAAATCTGTCCTTCTCTATAGAGAAAAATGGGAAAATTTGCTGTATTATAACCATCATGGAGGTAGGATGTATGGGACGAAGCAAAGTAATTGCCATGAATAACATTACTTACACATAACTCCTGGACAAACACCTACAACCTGGCATTTTCCTTCATCTTGATATAATATTTCCAAGATGGGAAGATACGCACATACGATTTAACAACATCAAATGCGATATATGCTAAACCACGACCGGCTGGTTGTGCTTCCTCCACAGGAATAGGCGCATTAACCGTGGAGTTGGGGTTTGCCGTGATAGTATCTTGGCCCTTTGGGCACTAGAGCTGCCTTACTAACCGCTGTTGTTTGGGAGCTCTGTGGTGGAGATGGTGTTGTGTCAACAGAACCGGTTACTATCGGCTGGGGTTGGGGTTAGATTGGGTGAAGCTGGTTCTCTGTCCATCGCAATAGGGGTACAATCATGAGAGTTTGGGTTATGTGTGGTAGGGATGGTTCTTGTGCATGTACAACCGGGGTGCTATCTCCACCAAGAGGTAGCACTGTTTTATTTGAAGACCGTGTTTTTATTCCGCTAGATACTGGCATCACCCGCTCCAATTCAAATCGCTGATAAACAGGAAACATAGTGGAATGTACATACATTGTATGAGAGACAGATACAATAGATAGTGTGGAAAAAAGAGGGCATGAAATAGTTGACATGTATATTGTTTAACTAAAACGGATAGCCTGACATAATTTCACATATATGATGTCTATCTAAACTGGATAGCATAGCATAACATAATTCAAAGATATGATGAATAACTAAACAGGATCGCATGGCATAATTCACATACATGTTATCTAAGTAATCAGGATTGCATCATTTAATTCACATATGTGATTTATATGCTAAACAGAGGGCATTCGATATGATGTCTGAACTAAGAACATGGTATTGAATATTGTGTATATGATGTCTAAACTATGCAATGCAAGACCGTATGCATGATATGAGCAGTATAACCGTGCCAAGTTAGAGCATACACCTCAGTGGGGGAATAGGACTGGTCATCTGCCTCGAATCCATCTCTCGAGGAGCTATCGGGACCCAACAAGAGATCTCGGCTGTGTAGCACCGCTTTCTCTGAAGGGCTTGTTTTCACTCTAGATTTTTCCATCTCCCACCCAAATGGCTGATTCACAGGAAGAGTAGTTTAATGTACAAACATTGTCGACAAATGGAAATGTAATGAAGAAAAGGATGGGCAAGATATCATTCAAATATATGATGCCCGTTAAACAGGATGGCATTGCACATTTCACATATATTATGGCTGGCTAAAAGACATGAGACTGCATAATTCCCATATATGATATAGAAACTAAACAGTGGCATTACGTAACATGTCTAAACTAAGCAGATGACATATATGATGTCAAAAGTAGGCACTTCAAGGCAACATATGCATGATATGACTAACATCATCATGCCAAGGTAGAGCAAACACCTTGGGGGTAAATAGGAGTGGTCGGCGCGCGAATACGCCTCGTAACAGATATCTTCCTCTCGATTACAACTGGAGAGGGTGGGGATGGTTTGCCATTGAACCCACCATGGAGCGATGTCTCCATGACATTGTATTACCGCCAAGAAAACTCTTCTCTTTTTCTCTACATGTTCAAAGCATGACTGTGTACAATATCCGGCATGCATAATGAAAAAATATGGTGAGATTATGTAAGGAGAGCATGCAGAAATTTAGAGTGATGGTAACAACCAGTGGATCGACGTTTTTCCGTTGAACTAAAATAGCCCTAATGGATCGACGTGAATGTATAGTAATAAGTGATGCAACAAGTGTACAACCTCTTTGCCGTAGCCGTGTCGACCTCAAAGATCATTGGGTTGGTCAAGCAGCTTGAGGCAGAGGTGGCTGTCGGAGGTGTGGAGGAAGATCCGAGGAATCAGAGACGGCGCCCAGGCGGTGCTCTGTTGTGATGGATCGCTCGCCGTTGGAGCAACTCTGGTGAGCCAGAAGACGCCAAGGTCAAGCAAAGACAAGACGTACATCGTCAATCTCAAGTGGGATACTAATAGCATCTCCAATAGATGATGAAAAATGGATGTAAAATTAACATCACCAAAAACCATCTGACTACAAGAGATGAGGTAAAAACTCTTGACTCTGAACTTAACTATCGAAACTGAAATTAACCGTGGAATCTGAATGCTACTGTCGAAACTGAACGCAATGGTAGCAGAGAGACACTTGACATGTAGTTTAGGGAGGGCCTGCAGTTCATCTTTCAACTCGCAGACACCCCTCGAGCCGCCGCCACCACCGGCCGAACCGCTGCCAGCCGCCGCCGCCCCGAAACAACTCGCCACCACCACCCTGGCCAGCCCTCTAGGCCCCCTGCCCCCACCCTGAACCCTAAGATAGATAGTGGGGTACCTCTCCGGCGAGCCCCCGTCCCCGCTGCGGGTGGTTCTTCCTTAACTCCGGCGAGCCCCCCAACCCCTGAAAATCGACTGACCCAAAAGTCGATTCAGTCGACTGAATTGTGGCTTAATCGAGCAGAGCAAAGCAGACGAGCAAGGGGAGAGCAGCAGAAGCACTGGGCAAACGAGCGATCGAGCGAGAGCCGAGCAGAAGCAAGATCGCGAAGCGAAGCGAAGCGAGCTGGAGCAGCAAGAAGAAGCATGAAGGAAGGAAGCGAGCGAGAGCCAGAGCAGCAGCAGCAGATCCGGCTAGTATGGACGCCACCGAAGGGGCCTCGCACTGGGGGAGAGCCGCCATGGAGATGTCGCCTGCGGTGCCGGCTTCAAGGTAGCCGCTCCATGGCGGTGCGGGATGGAGCACCGTCGGCGCCGGGAGGTCGAGTTAAGGAGAAGGTGCAATGCGATGAGTGTACAACCTCTTTGGTGGCGCCGAGTAAGCCTCGGCTTCGTCCGAGGAGTCGGTGAGGATGTTGCGGTTCCGGTGGAGCAGGTTAAGGCGGCGCTGTGGGGATGGAGCAGCTGCGATAGACGAGGCGATCGTCGGAGCAGCTCCTTGGAGGTGGAGGACGGGGCGGCTGAACCGGCGGGACGGCGAGATGGACGACGGACCCTCATCTGGAGAGGTGGACGAGGGACGTCGAGCTGTTGCGGTGGACGACGCCGTCGGGGAAGAGGCTCCGGCTGAGCAGCGGTGATGTGGCGGACGGAGGAGGGTGGGGTTTAGCGGCTGGAGCGAAGAGGTTATGGCGGCCTGGGATTTCGAATGGCAAAAAGGGGGCGATGGGAGGGGGTGAAGCATGACTTAGGGACGCGCTTGTCCAAAATGTAGGGTGTGTTACAAAAGTACCCCCCACCGATTTGAACTAGCGGCCCTTTCGGCTCAAGGTTAGAAGGGGGATTTCGCATGTCGGGATTTGGCAGCTGGAGGGAGTTTTCGCGCGCGTTGTAATTTCGGGATAGCAAGGCACGGGTTGTGAAGGCGCCAGTTTTGGGAACACGATATTTGAATTTTCGGGATATAACAAGACGCGGGTTGAATTTTAGGGACAAGCCTAACGTGTAGTAATATTGTACTTTTTTCTGACTGCATAGTAATATTGTACTTGTACGTACCAAATCAATTCGCACTTCCCTCAACCGAAAAGAAAATGAAAAAAATAAAACTATTCACACCACACAAAGAGAGAGTCTTGCCCCATTTTACTATACAAATGCTATTCAAAGCTACTCCCACCTTCCATCTATATAGGGCCTAATGCATTTTTCGATGCTAACTTTGACCAAATATTAGAGCAATGATATGACATGCAACTTACACAAAGCACACCGTTAACTTCGTCTGTGAAAGGTTCTTTCAATGATATAATTTTCACATTGTGCATGTCATGTACTATTAATCTTGTCAATAGTCAAAGGCGGTCTTAAAAATCTCATTACGCCTCTATATAGATGGAAGGAGGAGTATGAATCCATGTTATGTCCGATTAATTTTTTTCGCTTTGTCAGATAATGCATGTAACCTACTCATACCAACATTTTAGTGCATTCAAAATGTCTATACTACCGCTGCAATTCGAACTAAATTTGAATTCGTTTCTCTATTTCAATAAGAATCTACAATCATGATTGTTGCCAACTTCAACCATCATAGTTTCCTTGCTATCCGCCAGATATAAATCGGACGGCCTATAATGCAGGATGGCAGGCACACCATCATCAACAACTCCGTTTTTTATAAGAGTAGAGATAAAATATATTAAATGTAGTATAACATGTTCATAAACACACCATGTTTATCACCGTTATATATATTCACACATACGTCGGTCTAAAACACTATGATAAATTCTGCAAATATCCGAATTCGCTTTTTATAATGAAGTATACATGATCTCTATTCGTCTTTTACACCCACACAACCCCCTTATCTTTGTAGCTAGCGCTAGCTTTCTCTTGTGCATGCACATGCCCGCATCCCTCTCACCCTCCCTCAGCATTCTCTAGCTCCATCGCAAGAAATTCGTCTTTTCACTTTAGGTCGTACAACAACTGTGTGGGTACGCCCCCCAGCTCCATCTTTACGGCACACATCGATCGATATGCCTCTCTAGCCAGGTGTGCCTAGCACAAACACAAGCTTCCCTCTTCTCTTGTCACTGTCCATGCCTCACTCCCACCACTCTTTTCATCGCTCTCGCATCAAGACACTCCTCCCCGCCGATATAGTATGCCTCTCGTACCACCTCCTACATGCATCCCTCTATCTCTATCCTTCTCCTCGTGCCTCGCTTGCTTCTAACACACACATGCATGTATACCGATCCATCTCCCAACATATACCGGATCAACTTTAACTACCCCCATCGATCGACGTACCTCACAAGTTATGTCTCTCCTTTCTCTAACAAAGGGCGATTGATCTTCCTATGTAGTTATGTCTCGCTACCACAGCCACATCGCCCCCCTCATCATTCGTGCATGCCTCCCGACCCGTCTCTCACACGCACGCGTGCACGGACAACAAGCAGCCATCTCCTCTCTTATTGATATTATGGGCGTGCCCTCCGCTTGTCTAGCAAGCCTATCCCACCATTTGTTAGAAGCAACTCCACTACCACCCCTCCAACACTCTAGCTCTGCCTCTCTCCCAACCTTATTCCTCTCATGCACATATGCATGGATGCCGATCGATCTCCCTTAATACATGAGGCGATCGATCTCCTTAATACATGAGGTAGGCCTCTCCTCCTCCACACATATACCAGCCATTGTACCTCTATAGTTAATTGGGCCTCCCTCTTCCCCACCACACACCGATAGTCGAGCGCTGCAGGTAGGTATCCATGCCACAAAGACAAACTGCACATGTCCCCTCTCACGTTCCAGTAGGCCAGCCACTCTATATCTTTGACTTGGGCACACACAAATTCGATGGCACTCTTTATCGATCGCGTGCACACACACACACACACATCATCCCTCTTTTCGATTCTATGGACACCTCAAGCCGGTGATACCTCCACTCTCTTCTCGTGGATCGCCTCTATATATAGTTGTTATTTCCAGTACTCTATTTCTCACACTATGCATATGTTACTTTTTTTTGTTGAACCCCACAAAAAAAAACTCTCAAGAACCCACACACTATATCTCTCTAGGTTTGTATCTCTCTCACACAACCCCACGAGGGTGGTGTACATATACAAGAAGAGAATAGGTGCACTGCACGCATTTCACGCTGCGTGCCCAGCCACACCAGCTGGTACACGGTGGAGCTCATTTCTTTATGAAATGGCAGCCCACGTGCTAATTTGAACGCCTGTAGCGGTTGTTTACCTAGGGAGGTCGTGTACCACGCCTGCACGAAACAAAGTTCAACTTGACGCGTTGCCTCGTTATTTTTAAATAAAGTTATAGCGCTCAATGGCACATACACAGAATAAAAAATGATTTTTATGGAGAAAAAGGTAGTCCGCTCACTATATACAATGGAGCCTTGGGTGCCTGGTTTGTCGCTCTTCAGAGTATCTCACACAAGGCTGCGGTGGCCTCTCTCTCTCTCTCAACGTTGGTCACTGATCCGGCCGCATCCCGTCCGCCGGGGGAAAGGGAGTGCGGTGGCCTCTCTCTCTCTCTCTCTCACTGTTGGTCACTGATCCGGCCGCATCCCGTCCGCCGGGGGGAAGGGAGGAAGTGCATCATTTGTCCGTTCGACGGCGCCGAGGCAGCACGTCCCGATCTATGGTACACGTTGTTCTCTCTGACCAAGCTCCGGTGCGGCAGGGCCTATGCCACCTACTCGCAGATTCCGCCTGCTGCCGCTCACCTAGTTACATCCCGACGACCTCCGTGTATCCTCCGCCTTGCTTCACCGCCTGCCTTCCCACGCCGCTGCATGTGGATCTTCCATAGTTCTTTGCCCAAAACGTAGCTCGTCCAACGTACTTTCCATATTGCATTCTCGTCCTCACACCGCTTTTAGACAAACACAACCGTGTTGTTATCTTCCCTTAGGGCAAGGAATATGCTTCTTTTTGTCGCCGCATGTGTCATCAACTGTTATTGGCGATAAATTTTTCCTTTCTACCAATTTTTTTTGCAAACAGGGCTATCCAATTAACCACGTTGCTATTGCGACCTTTTGGTGAACTGCACAAATCACTTTTTTCTTAAGAGTGTTTTGTGCGGTTGTACTAAAATGTCACATGGGCAATGTCTCTACATTTCAAAGGGATCGCACAAAGGGAGATTGGTTTTGCTCTATCCTCCTCATCCAACTCCGAGCCTAATCTTCTCCAACTAGTTAGTCTTAAAAGAGACCGCAAAGGTGACCGGCTTCTATTTATGTGTTTATTGTTTCATCGGCCGTCCTTTATTATCGTGAATCACACTTAATATCTTTGGAACAGGGACGCCAGCTCTATTTTAGTGGAACTGCACAAAATGATCGAATGTTGCATGCTCCAGACAGCTACTTTTTTCCCAACATGCCTTGTTGATTTAGACAGAGCTGGGGGACGTTATCGCCAATGAAAGCATGGATCAATTTTAATTTAACACCTCACAACTCTGTCTTCGGTTGTGATGTAATTATTAGCTCGACCGCTAATAACCGACATGCATTAGCAAGGAATTTAGTTTTTTATTGTTTCCGAAAGAGCATCGATGGCAAGACACGCGAAACAGAAGTGAAAGCTCACACCATTGTACAATTTCATGTCTCGCTGGAAAATTATTTGTATAGTACGTCAATTATGTAAAGAAATGATGGAAGCTTGATAGCATTGCCAGAAGCCTCTTCATCATCCGGGTCCATGTGCCATGCACAAAATTATACTCATTTGTTCCTAAATATTTGTCTTCTTACAAATTTCAAACGGGCATATTTTAGAGTGTAGATTCACTAATTTTGCTTCGTATGTGTACTCCCTCCGTTCCTAAATATTCTATTCGTCTTTCTAGAGATTTCAACAAGTGACTACATACGGAGCAAAATGAGAGAATCTACACTCTAAAATATGTATATATATCCGTATGTGCCAGTCCATTTGAAATCTCTAAAAGACAAATATTTGAGTAGTCACTCATTGAAATTCTAGAAAGACAAATATACTGAGTATATTTAAGAACTGAGGGGTTAGTGCACAACCGCATGGGAGACTCAGCCCGGTCGTTGCGCCGCATTAATAGTGAGTAATGAGCGGTTAAATCGTAAGCCCCACCTTTCCTAATCGTAAGTTGCTCAAGAAGCAACCATCAATATGCTCTTCTTTGAATCCGCTCATACTACATCCGTCATCGTTTATACAAATAGGCTTCGTAAAAAAAGAAAAAAGATATGTGGGACCAAGGCGACTAGCGATCGGCCTGAAAAATAGCATTGGTAGTTATAGCACGGCGTCTATTACTAGTAGAGGGAATAATGCGTACACACATGCATGCAGTGCTTCCACCACGGGTACACACATGCATGCACTTACTCCATTCCGTAGTTACATGGAGAGAAAATTGTGGACTTAATTGCGGTTACCACGCCCTAATTAATTGAGCATTAAACCAAACGCGTCTAAAGTCTCTCTGGTGGTGGAAATGCATTGAGAGAAATGCATCATAATGAAGCGCTACCAGAACTGTGGACGGAGGGAGGAGTAGTATGAAGGTTCAAAACCAAAATGCCAGATGGCGGTCGGTCAACGCACCTCCTCTTGGCATATCACTGACATGTGGGACAGGAGTGTGAGCAAACCAATCTCAATTGACGGCAAAGAGCCAACCCGCCGTTCCTTGAGAGAGACGAGGAGCGAGAACACACAGACGGGTTCGCATGGAGGCCAAGATATATTTGAGCATGGTTGGTTGATCGATATCATTCATTACATGTTGGCAGTGGCGGAGCTACGTGAGGGCAAAAGGTGGCCGTGGCATAAATTAGATCAGATTTGAATTTGAACTTCGTTTGATCATAACTTGAGTTTCGTAACTCCGATTTTGTTGATTCTTTTTGCAAATCGAAGCTCTTGACCTAAACTTTCTGATAAGGCCAAATTCACATAATTTTGGTATTGTTAGAAATTGTTTTATGTTGCACGAGTTATTTGCTTGGTTTTGATGTTTTTCGAATCGTCTTCTTCGTTCTTTCTGATCTTTTGAGTGATTGCTTATGTGTGGTTACTATTGATTGCTTACGATAGATTGACCGGAGTGTGACGAATAGAACTATCAGGAGTTGAGTGCGAATCATCTTCATCAACATTGCAGGCAAGTTCACACATTGATCATACCTCTTTACTACCCAGTTTTATGCATTAGATCAATCCTCAAACATTGCATGATTAGGATCTAATTAAATTGTGGGTTTTGGGAAGTAGTTTGAGGTAGTACCTATTACCTGATTTATTATCAAACCCTTGGGAGTTACTTCTACGTTTGCTTATTTATGCCATGCTATGCTCGTAGACGTGGATTGGGTTTGAGTGAATATCCATGACAGATGTGAGATTGTTAATTAATGGTTTATCTAAGGTGGCAACTTAAACACACATCTGGGTGGATTGAGGTACCTGGCTATTCCAGGATTTGCCTATCTAGGCACTTGGGTAGACAGGATTTGCCTGTTTTTTTATGGACCGCCACCTGTGCTCAAAGGGATCATAAGATTATTCATGCTAGAAACTTCGTGGTGCAGCCACATGATACTATGGGCTCTAGCATAGTTGATTAAGTCGTGCGAACTCTTACAGTGGTAGACTAGCTGATGTAGGGGTTGTAGGTTGGTACGGTCTACCCATTCGTAAGGTGCTAGCGCTTCTGAAAGACTATGCCTCGGTCATCCGTTTCTCAAACACCATCTAGTGCGAGAAAATCAAACGGAGGAGATCGAGTCTTGTGGGCAAAGTGTACAAACCTCTGCAGAGTGTATAAACTAATCATGATTAGCCGTGTCCCCGGTTATGGACATCTTGAGTATCTAGTACTTGGATTATCAAGTAAATCTCATCATGTTACTTTAAATTAATATTGTTGGGTTTTAATGATGATGATTAATTGGGATTGAGAATGTCATCAACCATTCTCTTGTTTAACAACCACCATGATAGTTAAATAAATTTATTCCTTTGTAGTAGGGAAAAATTGGCTTTTCATAAAACATTGTAACCATAGAGCCTCCACCAGCCAAATATGCATGTAGAGATAGCCATTATTCATCATTGCTCTATGGTGTGAATTTGCCAGTACATTCAATGTACTGACCCTTTGTGGCTGCAACGTCTCATGTTGCAGGATCTTACGATGAGTAAGTGATACGTTAGGGTTACGATTTCTACACTCAAATTTGCCGTTGGTGTTGATGGGAATCCACAACTTGTTACTTCCGCTATTTGGATTGAGGTAATAGTATTTACGTTACTTTATACATGTGATTTACCTCTGTTATAAATCCTCGAGTACTGTGTGTGTCAGCATACAGATCCAGGGATGACACTTAAACACAGAGACTTGATCCATTCGGGTCAGGTCGCTACAAGATGGTACCAGAGCACATGTTGACTGTAGGACGTGACCCTAGAAACTGGTAAGCCCATAGGAAAGATTTTTTTCTAACAACTTTCTTTTCAAAAGAATCTTTTACCTCTCTTCTCTTCTGAGCTTATTCAAATATTTCCTTTTAGTGAGACTATATCCCTTTCACCTTTTGACCACTCGAAGATTCGACTGATGAGACCACTCCAAGAAGTACAAGATGTCAGACAACTAAGACCACTTCAGAATGAAGAGGATTTTATCGAGCATTATAATGATGGAAACTACGACGGATAAATACTTCGAGGACTAGGAGAATATGAAGAATTTCCAGATTTGGTATGACCAAGGAAGGCTACACTTATGGAACTTGACAGACTATGAAAGTTATCAATACCCGAGATCAAGGTGTATTGGAGTAAGACCGGAACATGGAGAGTTAGAAACTCAAAGTTTTGTCGGGAAAACCCTAAGGCAGGAGATATCAACTATGGAATGATATCTCGTGGAAATGACAAGAGCAGAAACACGCTATCCATGATGTTATCGCCCGCTTATGCTATTGTCACCGTGCTGAGTGAAGCATGCATATGCATGGAAGGATTGGATGGTAGAAGGCTGATGGAGCACCTATCAGCAAGAGGTGAAGTTTTAACCTTAGCTGATGTAACACCGGGATCTGGAGCATTACATCAAGGATTTTAAGATGGACTTGCAGGAAGCTATATTCGACAAAGAAGTATTTCGTGAAGAAACTCAGGATCCAAAAGGTGAAGTAGCCAAGCTGGAGAAGCAAAACCCCGAGGTACTAGAGATTCGTCATGAACTGAAGGGCGATAGGATCATGGTCCATGTCAAGGTTGATGAAACCCAGAAGTTTGGAATGCAACTCTAGAAATATTAAAGGACGCCACGAGAGATTTCGCGTCAACAGAGATGATCTAGCAAAAGAATTTTAGAAGGACAAGCATGATCGGAAGAAGCCATCGGAGACATGAACAAGAATCGAAGAGTTTGATGACTTTGAAGATTTATTGACCTTTAGAAGACCAAACCCCTGTTATACCCTTACGTTAGATGCAACGTTTGTGAGCTGTCATTTGTTTGATGTTTTTCCGACATCCACAAATAAAATCTGTCTTCTCAAAAAATTTGTTTGTATTGTGTGCATCCCTCTCGATCTCTCTTATCCCACCCCAAACCCATGGACCCATTAGAGGAAGAATGGAGATGAGCTTGTATTGTCTGGACCGATGAGTCAATTGGAGATGTAATCGATGGATTCGTAACATGGAGGATCACATGGAGAATAATGCTATAGCCAGAAAGGATATGACCCAACATGCTCTTGAGTGCTTTGAAAGAGGTGCCACTACCTGGTAGAGGATGTACCAAACCATCAATGGATGGCAAGGAGTAACCACATGGAAGGAATTTAAGTGGACTTTGTTAAAGTCTTGGCTAGTGTCCCAGAAATTGAGGCCTTATGGAAAGGATATGAAGAAACCTTGTGCATACAAGCTTTGTGGAGAAATAGGACACAACCATAAAGAGAACAAGGACGAATACCCTCATAAACGGAGGATTATCAAAGGAGTTAGCCGAGGATCTCAGGGAACTTCGGTTGGAGATTGTTCCCAAAGGTTTTGTTGCAGCAATGGAAGTTCAGTCTATATTGTTGGGAAAGATCCGTGAAGCTTAGAAGGATGACAAAGAGATTGCTGAGGTAAAAGAGAGGATGAGCAAAGGAAAGGCCAAAGGTTTTCGTAAGGATGAGCACAACACCTTATGGTTCGAGGACCGTGTATATGTGCCCAATAATGCAAAGATCGGGAAGTTAATACTTCAGGAGGCTCATGACTCACCATACTCGATACGCCCTGGAAACACCAAGATGTATTTGGATTTGAAGGAGCTGCTTCGTGTAATCGGTATGAAGAAGGATATTGCGTAGTATGTAGTCGTAGGTGATGTATGCCAAAGAGAGTAAGAGCAGCTTCGTGGCCGGGATTACTACAGCCTATGCCGATAAACGAATGGAAGTAGGATAAGCTTGGCATGGATTTCATTACCGGATTTCCCAGAATCCGAACGGGATATGGTTCTATCTGGGTAGTAGTTGATTTGCTTGACCAAAGTGGCTCACTTTATCCTAGTGAAAACCACCTACACAAGTGCGAAGTTGGCCAAGATATATATGACCAGGATCGTATGTCTGCATGGAGTTCCGAGGACCATCGTATCAGATAGAGGAACACAGTTTACCTCAAAGTTTTGTTATCAGCTGCATCGGACTTTGGGTACTAGGCTAGAGCTCAGTACAGCCTTTCATCCCCGGACAGATGGATAGACCGAGAGAGTCAATCAGATTCTGGAGGACATGTTGAGAGCGTGTGCGCTAAATTTTGGATGTAGTAGGGATGATAATCTACCTTACGCGGAGTTCTCATACAACAACAGCTACCAAGCCAGTTTGAAGTTGGCCCATTTTAATGCTTTGTATGGGAGAATGAGCCAGACAACGTTGATGTGGGATGAAGTTGGAGGACGTCAGTTTTTTGGACAAAATTTGATCAAGGAGTCAGAAAAGAATGTTAAGTGGATTCGAGATAGATCAAGGTAGCTCACCAGTGTAAGAGTTATGCAGACTCAAAAATGCAAGGAGGTAGTCTATGAAATTGGAGACAGAGCATGTCTTCGTGTGTCCCCTCTGCGAGGAGTTAAACGGTTTGGAGTTAAGGGAAAGTTGGCCCCGAGGTTTGTAGGACCATACCGAATTTTGGAGCATATGGGAGAAGTGGCCAACAAGTTGGAGTCACCCGAAGGACTGTCAGGAGTTCATGATGTGTTTCACGTTTCCTAGTTGAAGAAGTGCCATGCAGAGATGGCCAATATTCCCCTGTAAGGACGCTTGACCCTGGAAAGGATAATTATGTTCCACGAAGTGGAGTATGGACTTCATAAGTATAAGTTTTTATCTTGGTATGTGGGCTATCCCACGAGGATGAAGAGATGAATTACTATTGGATATAAAGGAGGTATGATGTTGGAAATATGGATCAATGGAAATTCCATGATGAGTCTGAGTAATCATGTCCTAGTTTGGTGCCAATAGAAGGAAGGAAGACAAGACAATTGGATGGATTTAAGAATACTAGGAAGTTGGAAGTTGGAATAATGATCGTAAGCCCGAGGATAAGTTCAAGGACTACAAGTGATGAGATGGGCCATAACCCATGTGCCCTGTGACCTGCCAAGAAGCAAGCACATTCTTCTTTGAAGGAAAAACCCTGGAAGAAGTTACGATTTTATCAACCGACGATTCTATAGGAGTTTACGCAAAACCTGAGAGTTGTTAAGGAATGATAGATGTTTGTCCGGCTTGCAGAATCAATGGATTTATTCTAACTTGGTTCGTCGACAAGAGAAATTCTGCAATGCTTGTGAGGATGACCGAGTTTTAGAATGCGAGATTCGCTAAACCATGTACAAGGTAATGATTTGGGTGCGGGATGGATTGATCACCATACCGACTTACTCTTATTATTCGCTTATATATATGGGATGGTAAATCTGAAGTGACTTACCTATAGTAGAGAGACGATCAAAACCTTGTTTGAACCTTAGAATGCTATAAGTATTTTCCCTTGTACACGGCAGCTGTTGCCAATCGTAGGATATACGGTGAGGTTCGACCCAGACCCATTTCCTGCAGGAGAAACCATAAATTGTTGACCACCATGAGATATCGATAGTTGTTTAGTATTGGCGCCTGACCTATCAGCTATGAAGACCCAATCCCGGAATAACCTTACCAAGAGGAAAGGACAAAAGAATTGAGGAAAAGGTTATGCCACTACCGGAAGAGCCCAGGAAGGAATTATCCTTACGATCTGAGAAGACCGACACTGTCAGTAATAAGGATGTAGTATATGAGTTTTAATGGAACCGTAACAATGCTTCTAAGGTGGTAGCAACCGAGACCCCCTGATGATCGATGGATTTTGAAGACCCCTACCCTAACCTATTTCTTGCTAGCCTCTCCGAATCTCGAGGACGAGATTCATTTTAAGGGTGGTAGATTTGTAACATCCCAAAATTCTAAATTTTGGAATGTTATAATAAACAGATAGTTTTGATTGATTGTTTGATTGATTGACTGAAAGTGAGTGAATTTGAAACTTTTTGAAAGTTAAATGAGAGGGAATAAAAGGACTTTCCCAAACTTTCATTTTGCATTTGTGATCTCCATGAATTCAATTTCTTTTCACCACAAAACCCTGGAGAGAAGATGACATGACTTCTTCCATTTATTTAAATGACAAGGGGTGTTGAAAATATTTGAATTTCATTCAGAAAATATGTCCAATTCTGAAACTTTATGCAACTCAATGATTTTCATGAGAGAAGATAAAATGACTTCCTCAAATTATATGAAATATGAGTTGGGAGTTTCAAAGAATTAAATTCAAAGTTCTTTTTATTTTCAATTTGGAGTTATTTTCAAATTATTTTTCTCCAAAAATAAAATATAAGGAAAATAGGGTAACATGATTCCCTACATCCGAAAATTGGAGAGAAATAAATTTGAATTAGTTTTGGTATTTTTAAAATGATTTTTATTGGATTTTATTTAGACCAGTAGCACTCTTTGAATTATCTGAATTTCTGAGGATTTTATTTGGTGTTATAAAAATGTCCAAGTCGTAGAAAATGTTTTTCTGAAAATTTTGATATATTATATGTCTATGTAAAGTGTTTATTTATTTTATGCTTATTTTGTTTTCTTGCCGGAAAATGTTAAAAAAAACTTTGATCGACCGGACTGGCCGGCCCAGTTCGCCGAGCCACGGCCAACCGTAGCGTCGTCCGAGCTCGGGAGGGCCTCCCGAGCAAGCACGCCCGCTACCAGACCTTACCCGGACTCCCGCCGCCGCCTTACCCCTCCTCCACGCCTCGACTTCCCCTCCTCCTTTATAAGCGCCGCCCGGACCCCTCTCTCTCTCTCTCTGCTCGCGCCGCAAGCCGCCGCCGCCGGCGAGATCCACCGCCGCCTCGCTCCGTCTCCGTCGCGGACACCGCCATCGCACCCGCCGCCCATCGCCGCCCTCCCGACCTCTCCGTTGCCCTCCTCGACCACCGGAGCCGCCTCATGACGTTCCGAGCCGCCGTCTCCCTCGCCGCCGGCAGCCGCGGTACGCCTCGCCTCTCCCCTCATCGTCCGATCTGGATCTGACGGTCCAAATCATCTTGTTTTTTTCTTTTGAATCGTTTTAGTTAAGTAGCAAACGTTCATCAGTTAGGGTTTGCACCGAACGGTTTTTCGCTCATAGCAAACGCTCGCTAAATAGCCTTTTCGTTTTATTTTATTTCTGCCAGGGACCCTTCTGTAATTAAACGTTTTACAGATTAGTCCCTGTTCTTAAAACGATCGCAACTTTTTGTTCGTTTATCCAAATCCAACGAAACCAATGCCCACTTCTTCTTTCGATCCCCTCTATCCAGTAATCCAACTCAAACATGTTTTTGAAAATTTTAAAATTTGAATTAGATCAGATTTGAATTTGAACTTCGTTTGATCATAACTTGAGTTTCGTAACTCCGATTTTGTTGATTCTTTTTGCAAATCGAAGCCCTTGACCTAAACTTTCTGATAAGGCCAAATTCACATAATTTTGGTACTGTTAGAAATTGTTTTATGTTGCACGAGTTATTTGCTTGGTTTTGATGTTTTTCGAATCGTCTTCTTCGTTCTTTCTGATCTTTTGAGTGATTGCTTATGTGTGGTTACTATTGATTGCTTACGATAGATTAACCGGAGTGTGACGAATAGAACTATCAGGAGTTGAGTGCGAATCATCTTCATCAACATTGCAGGCAAGTTCACACTTTAATCATACCTCTTTACTACCCAGTTTTATGCATTAGATCAATCCTCAAACATTGCATGATTAGGATCTAATTAAATTGTGGGTTTTGGGAAGTAGTTTGAGGTAGTACCTATTACCTGATTTATTATCAAACCCTTGGGAGTTACTTCTACGCTTGCTTATTTATGTCATGCTATGCTCAGAGACGTGGATTGGGTCGATCGAATATCCATGATGATGTGAGATTGTTAATTAATGGTTTATCTAAGGTGGCAACTTAAACACACATCCTGGTGGATTGAGGTACCGGCTATTCCAGGATTTGCCTATCTAGGCACTGGGTAGACCAGGATTTGCCTGTTTTTTTATGGACCGCCACCCAGGCTCAAAAGGATCATAAGATTATTCATGCTAGAAACTTCCGTGTGCAGCCACATGCTACTATGGGCTCTAGCATAGTTGATTAAGTCATGTGAACTCTTACAGTGGTAGACTAGCTGATGTAGGGGTTGTAGGTTGGTACGGCCTACCCATTCATAAGGTGCTAGCGCTTCTGAAAGACTATGTCTCGGTCATCCGTTTCTCAAACACCATGTAGTGCGAGAAAATCAAACGGAGGAGACCGAGTCTTGTGGGCAAAGTGCACAATCCTCTGTAGAGTGTATAAACTAATCATGATTAGCCGTGTCCCCGGTTATGGACATCTTCAGTATCTAGTACTTGGATTATCAAGTGAATCTCATCATGTTACTTTAAATTAATATTGTTGGGTTTTAATGATGATGATTAATTGGGATAGAGAATGCTGTCAACCATTCTCAATGTTTAATGACCACCATGATAGTTAAGTAAATTTATTCCTTTGTAGTAGGGAAAAATTGGCTTTTCGCAAAAAACATTGTAACCATAGAGCCTCCACCAGCCAAATATGCATGTAGAGATAGCCATTATTCGTCATTGCTCTATGGTGTGAATTTGCCAGTACATTCAATGTACTGGCCCTTTGTGGCTGCAACGTCTCATGTTGCAGGATCTTACGACGAGTAAGTGATACGTTAGGGTTACGATTTCTACACTCAACTTTGCCGTTGGTGTTGATGGGAATCCACAACTTGTTATTTCCGCTATTTGGATTGAGGTAATAGTATTTACGTTACTTTATACAAGTGATTTACCTCTGTTATAAATCCTCGAGTACTGTCTGTGTCAGCATACCGATCCAGGGATGACACTTAAGCACAGAGACTTGATCCATTCGGGTCAGGTCGCTACATGTATCCATAATTTTTTATTGTTCCATGTTGTTATATTATCATTCTTGGATGTTTTATAATCATTTTATATCATTTTTTGGTACTAACCTATTGACATAGTGCCCAGTGCTAGTTGCTGTTTTCTGCTTGTTTTTTACATCGCAGGAAATCAATACCAAATGGAGTCCAAACGCAGCGAAACCTTTTGGAGATTTTTTTTGACCAGAAGACATCCAGTGGGCCAAAGGAGTACCGAAGAGGGGGCCCGAGGTGAGCACAAGACACCATGGCACGCCTGGAGGCCCAGGCGCGCCCAGGTGGGTTGTTCCCACCTCGGTGGCCTCCCGCACCACCTCTTTGCTCTATAAATACCCCAATATTCCAGAAACCCTAGGAGAGTCGACGAAAATCAATTCCAGCCACCGCAAGTTCCAGAACCACCAGATCCAATCTAAACATTGATAATCCCCAAGTGCAGGGAATCATCGTAGCAATTTCCAAAGGTGGAAGTGATAAGTATGGAGTGTCGAACCCACAAGGAGCTAAAGGTAAGATCAATATTCTCTCAAGCCCTACCTGCCACTGATACGACTCGACGTGCAGCGAACGTTTACTTCCAACTAGCAACGAAAATAAAACTATGTTGTGGATATGAAGAGGATAACTTTGTATGATATCGGAGAGCTAAAATATAAAAGTAGGTGTTGTTATCATAAAGTTAGAATATATTACTAAGTATTATAAATAGCGAGTGTGAAATAATGGTGGATCGGTGTGCGGAATTGTCCTAGGCAATTGTTAACAAGACCGGTGATCACTGTTGCATTTTCATATGAGGGAGAGGCATAAGCTAACATACTTTCTCTAATTGGATCGTATGCACTTATGATTGGAACTCTAGCAAGCATCCGCAACTACTAAAGATCATTAAGGTAAAACCCAACCATAGCATTAAAGCATCAAGTCCTCTTTATTCCCATACGCAACAATCCCTCTTACTCGGTTTGTGTTTCACCACTCACCAACCCACTATAAGTTTAATCATGAACGTATTGCAACACCCTACAGCTGAATCCTCATGCTTGGCGCCGACACGGAGGGCACCATAGGACAGCACCAAAGTAAAACATACATCTCATACCAATCTAGATCATCAATCAACCCAAAGACAAAAGATATCTACTCAAAACATCATAGGATGGCAACACATCATTGGATCATAATATGTGGCGTAAAGCACCATGTTCAAGTAGGGATTACAGCGGTTTGCGGGAGATTGGACCACGTAAAAGATATGAGGATGGTGATGATGACGGTGATGTTGATGAAGACGATCACTGTGGCGATGATTCCCCTCCCGATGGCACTCCCAAGGTTACTCGTAAGAGAGGCGGAGAGGTTCTCCCCTTGTTCTTCCTCCTCCATGGCCTCCACCCTCCGGGTCCTTGGCCTTCATGGTGATGATGGCCCCTCCGGATACTCCTCCATGGCCACCGGTGATGATGGCCCCCTCCCAAGGGTGCCAGAGAGGGCCTAGATTGATTTCTCGTGGCTACAGAGGCTTGCGACGGCGGAACTCTCGATCTAGGTTAATTTTCCGAGGTTTCTGTATTTATAGGAATTTTTGGCGTCGGTCTCACGTCAAGGAAGTGCCCGAGATGTCCACGAGGCAGGCCCACGCGCCCTGGGGGGGGGGGGTGGGCGCGCCCCCACCCTCGTGGGCAGCTCGGGACTCTTCTGGCCCAACTCCGATACTCCATGGTATTCTTTTGGTCCATAAAAAGTCATCAAAAATTGGCCCGTCAATTGGACTCCATTTGGTATTCCTTTTCTACAAAACTCAAAAATAAGGAGAAAACAGAAACTGGCACTGGGCTCTAGGTGAATAGGTTAGTCCCAAAAATCATATAAAATAGCATATAAATGCATATCAAACATCCTATAAGGATAATATAATAGTATGAATACTTCATAAATTATAGATACGTTGGAGACGTATCAGCATCCCCAAGCTTAATTCCTGCTCGTCCTCGAGTAGGTAAATGATAAAAGAAATAATTTATGAAGTGTGAATGCTAGCAAGTGCTTAAGTTTGATCAACGATAATTCCAATCACTTTTTCTAGCATCAATATATGTCATAACAATAGCTCATCTCATAAAACTTTTCATGATCAAGTAACAAGTGAATCACATGTTTAAAGTATAGATCATAAACTTCTTGAAAACTAACAAACAATATTCTCAGTCATCAAACAATTGCAATTCATCTTATTTTCAGGAAGAGTCTATGTCAGAGCTTTGATTTAGCAAACTCCACATACTCAACTATCATTTAGTTTTTCACAATTGCTAACACTCACGCAATACTTGTGGTTATGGAGTTTTAATTGGACACAGAGAAAGATAGGGGCTTATAGTTTCGCCTCCCAACCTTTTACGTCAAGGGTAATGTCAACAATAATAGTTCATGATGCCTTACATCCAATTGGATATATATATCATAATCTTTCCAACACAAGGTGCTTGCCAAAGGATAAAATGTAAAAAGAAAGGGTGAAAATCACCATGACTCTTGCATAAGGGTAGGAGATAAAAGTAAAAGATAGGCCCTTCACAGAGGGAAGCAGAGGTTGCCATGCGCTTTCAGGGTTGGATGCACAAAATCTTAATGCGAAAGAACGTCACTTTATATTGCCACTTGTGATATGAACCTTTATTATGCAGTCCGTCGCTTTTATTTCTTCCACATCACAAGATCGTATAAAGCTTATTTCCTCCACACCAATCAATCATACATAATTAGAGGGCATTTTTTATTACTTGCACCGATGACAACTTACTTGAAGGATCTTACTCAATCCATAGGTAGGTATGGTGGACTCTCATGGCAAAACTTGGTTTAAGGATATTTGGAAGCACAAGTAGTATCTCTACTTAGTGCAAAGAATTTGGCTAGCATGAGGGGGAAAGGCAAGCTCAATGTGTTGGGCGATCCATGACAATATACTTTATTTCAGATATAAGAAAACATAACCCATTACGTTGTATTCCTTGTCCAACATCAACCTTTTAGCATGTCATATTTTAATGAGTGCTCACAACTACAAAAGATGTCCAAGATAGTATATTTATATGTGAAATCCCTCTCCCTTCAATATTCTTTCATGAATTGTTCAAGTGACCAATTCTACGTTTGCTAACTTTCAATAAGTTTACCACCTATACTTATTATGTGTGAAGTCATTACTCCCCATGTTATAGGCATATGGAACATATATAAATTCAGATTTATGACATTCAATTTATTCAATCATTTACTCATAGGATATACGTGAAGCACATAAGTAAATGACAAACTACTCCAAAAGATATGAGTGAAGAACACTGAGTAGTCAAATAATTAACTAGCCATGGGAGGATTCTTTTTCGTTCAATATTTCAGATCCAATGATTTTATTCAAACAGCAAATATAATCGAAAACACGCTCCAAGCAAAACACATATCATGTGACGAATAAAAATATAGCTCCGGGTAAGGTATACCGATAGTTTTGAAGACGAAAGAGGGGATGCCTTCCGGGGAATCCCCAAGCTTAGGCGCTTGAGTCTTCCTTGAATATTACCTTGGGGTGCCTTGGGCATCCCCAAGCTTAGGGTCTTTCCACTCCTTATTCTCCTTATATCGATATCTCACGCAAAACTTGAAAACTTCAATCACACAAAACTTAACCAAACTTCGTGAGATAGGTTAGTATGATAAAGAGAAAACCATTCACTTTGGTACTGTCAAAGACAAGGTTCATAATTTTTCTCACACAATTCCTACTGTACCATATCATTTCTACAATTTATATTGAGGAATATAAGCCATAGAAACTAGAAAACAAGCAAACTATGTAATGAAAACAGAATCTGTCAGAAACAGAACAGTCTGTAATGATCTGAACAATAACCATACTTCTGCTACTCCAAAAATTATGAAATAAATTGGTGGACGTGAGGAATTTGTCTATTAATATTCTGCAAAAATAATCAACTCAAAAGCACTCTTCTGTAAAAAAATGACATCTATTCTCGTGAGCGCAAAGTTTCTGTTTTTTACAGCAAGATCACATTAAGTTTCACACAAGTCTTCCCAAAGGTCTTACTTGGCACTTTATTGAAACAAAAGATATAAAACATGATTAATACAGTATATTAATCATGTAAACACACAAAAACAGTAAGGGTAAATATTGGGTTGTCTCCCAACAAGCGCTTTTCTTTAATGCCTTTTAGCTAGGCATGATGATTTCAATGATGCTCACATAAAAGATAGGAATTGAAGCACAAAGAGAGCATCTTGAAGAATATGACTAGCACACTTAAATATAACCTACTTCCTATGCCTAGGAATTTTGTGAGCACACAATTTATAAGAACAACAATCAACTAGCATAGGAAGGCAAAGCAAGTATAACTTCAAAATTTTAAGCACATAGAGAGGAAACTTGATATTATTGCACTCCTATAAGCATGTATTCCTCCCTCATAATAATTTTCAGTAGCATCATGGATAGCAACTTTGTTCTCATACTCAATTGGAACCTCTTCGAAATAGTGGAATCATTACTAGCTAAAGTTGACACTCTTCCAAATCCACTTTCATAAATATCACACTAAAATTCAACACCCTCCAAGATAGTGGGATCACTAATTCCTAAAGTTGACACTCTTCCAAACCCACTTTAAATGATAGTATTAATCATACTCCAAAGGATATAAGTGAAGTTCATGGGGCATTCTACAAATCAATGAAGGGCTATCTCATGCTAGCATGGTTCTTGAAGAAAAAGAAAAACACAAAGGACACAAATCATGTGAACAAAACAAAACCGAGGTATACCGATAATTGTTGAAGAAGAAAGATGGGATGCCAACCGGGGCATCCCCAAGCTTGGATGCTTGAGTATTCTTTTAAATATTTACTTGGGGTGCCTTGGGCATCCCCAATCTTGAACTCTTGCCTCTCTTTATTCTTCTCATATTGATAGCTCCTCGACCTTCAGACACTTCATCCACACAAAACTTTAACAAAAACTTGTGAGATCCGTTAGTGTAATAAAGCAAACCACTACCTTTAGGTACTGTAATGAACTCATTATTTATTTATGTTTGTGTTAAACCTACTGTATTCCAACTTCTCTATGGTTCATACCCCTCGATAATAGCCATAGATTCATTGAAATAAGCAAACAACACACGCAAAACAGAATCTGTTAAAAGCAGAACAGTCTGTAGTAATCTGGAAGTTTGGTAAAGCTATGTAACTCCTAAAATTATGAACTAAATTTGAAAATTTGAAAATTTTGTACAGAAGTAATGTGCAAAAAGTTTCAGACCCATTTGACTTTCCAGTAAAAAATGTAAATTCACGCACTACAGCCAAAGTTTCTGTTTTCGTTCTGCACATAGTAAACAAGCAATCTAATCATCCTAAAACCAGAGCTTGGCACATTATTTTTATAATTGAATGGATATATACAAGGGGATAATTATTTACAGAGAAACTTCCATGAAAAATTCTACATTGTTTCCGTGAGCATGAGCACAAGTGCTCAAGGTCGACCCTCACTTCTTCAATGCATAACTTTCCAATCACTTCTCTTTTTGAAAAACTTTTTAGGCATGAAAGGCAAGTAAGTTTTTTTTGTATTTTCATTCTTTTAATTTGTTTTGTATGTTTCACCCACAACTAAACAGAAACAAAAAGGAAAAACAAAATCTACTTAGTGAAGAAAGCAAACAAGCACACACGAGAATATCAACCCCAGGCTATTGCTCCCCGGCAACGGCGCCAGAAAAGAGCTTGACAATCCCCAAGTGCAGGGAATCATCGTAGCAATTTCCAAAGGTGGAAGTGATAAGTATGGAGTGTCGAACCCACAAGGATCTAAAGGTAAGATCAATATTCTCTCAAGCCCTATCTTCCACTGATACGACTCTACGTGCAGCGAACGTTTACTTCCAACTAGCAACGAGAAATAAAACTATGTTGTGGGTATGAAGAGGATAACTTTGTATGATATCGGAGAGCTAAAATATAAAAGTAGGTGATGTTATCATAAAGTTAGAATATATTACTAAGTATTATAAATAGCGAGTGTGGAATAACGGTGGATCGGTTGTCCTAGGCAATTGTTAACAAGACCGGTGATCAATGTTGAAGTTTCATATGAGGGAGAGGCATAAGCTAACATACTTTCTCTACTTGGATCATATGCACTTATGATTGGAACTCTAGCAAGCATCCGCAAATACTAAAGATCATTAAGGTAAAACCCAACCATAGCATTAAAGCATCAAGTCCTCTATATTCCCACACGCAACAATCCCTCTTACTCGGGTTTGTGTTTCACCACTCACCAACCCACTATAAGTTTAATCATGAACGTATTGCAACACCCTACAGCGGGAATCCCTCACGCTTGCGCGACACGGAGGGCACCATAGGACAGACCCAAAGTAAAACATACAACTCATACCAATCTAGATCATCAATCAACCCAAAGACAAAAGATATCTACTCAAAACATCATAGGATGGCAACACATCATTGGATCATAATATGTGGCATAAAGCACCATGTTCAAGTAGGGATTACAGCGGGTTGCGGGAGAGTGGACCGCGTAAAAGAGATGAGGATGGTGATGATGATGGTGATGTTGATGAAGACGATCACTGTGGCGATGATTCCCCTCCCGACGGCACTCCGGCGCCATCGGAAGAGAGGAGGAGAGGTTCTCCCCATTGTGCTTCCTCCTCCATGGCCTCCACCCTCTGGTCCTTGGCCTTCATGGTGATGATGGCCCCTCCGGGATACTCCTCCATGGCCATCGGTGATGATGGCCCCCTCCGGCAGGGTGCCAGAGAGGGCCTAGATTGATTTCTCGTGGCTACAGAGGCTTGCGGTGGCGGAACTCCTGATCTAGGTTAATTTTCCGAGGTTTCTGTATTTATAGGAATTTTTCGCGTCGGTCTCACATCAAGGAGGTGCCCGAGCTGTCCACGAGGCAAGCCCACGCCCCCTGTGGGGGTGGGCGCGCCCCCCACCCTCGTGGGCATCTTGGGACTCTTCTGGCCCAACTCCGATACTCCGTGGTCTTCATTTGGTCCATAAAAAATCATCAAAAATTGGCCCGTCAATTGGACTCCGTTTGGTATTCCTTTTCTGCAAAACTCAAAAACAAGGAGAAAACAAAAACTCGCACTGGGCTCTAGGTTAATAGGTTAATCCCAAAAATCATATAAATGCATATCAAACATCCTAGAAGGATACTATGATAGCATGAATACTTCATAAATTATAGATACGTTGGAGACGTATCAAACATCAACATGGAGGGGTTCATCATCCTCATTTGTGCCTCTCCGATGATGCGTGAGTAGTTCATTGTAGACCTACGGGTCCGTAGTTAGTAGCTAGATGGCTTCATCTCTCTCTCCTTTGATTCTCAATACAATGGTCTCTTGGAGATCCATATCATGTAACTCTTTTTGCGGTGTGTTTGTTGGGTTCCGATGAACTTTGAGTTTATGATCAGATCTATGTTTTTATCCATGAAAGTTATTTGAGTCTTCTTTGATCTCTTATATGCATGATTGCTTATAGCCTCGTATTTCTTCTCTGATATTTGGGTGTTTTTTTGCCAACTTGATCTATTTATCTTGCAATGGGAAGAGGTGCTTTGTGATGGGTTCAATCTTACTATGCTTGATCCCGGATGTAAGGGGAACCGACACGTATGTATCGTTGCTATTAAGGATAACAAGATGGGGTCTATTTCTACATAAATGGATCTTTTCTACATCATGTCATCGTTTTTTATTCCATTACTCCATTTCTCCATGAACTTAATACACTAGATGCATGCTGGACAGTGGTCGATGTGTGGAGTAATAGTAGTAGATGCAAAAGGTGAGTCGGTCTACTAATCTTGGATGTGATGCCTATATAATGATCATTGCCTGGATATCATCATGATTATTTGAAGTTCTATCAATTGCCCAACAGTAATTTGTTTACCCACCGTTTGCTATTTTTCTCGAGAAGCCACTAGTGAAATCTACGGTCCCCAGGTCTCTTCTTCATTATATTTGCCTTTGCGATCTATTTTCATTTTCTTTTATTTTCAGATCTATTAATTTAAAAACCCAAAAATATCTCTCTGAATTTTTTTTGCATCTATAAATCTACTACAATTTTTATCCCGTCTACTCGCCAATTTCTGGCGCCGTTGCCCGAAAGGGATTGACAACCCCTTTAATACGTCGGGTTGCGAGTATTTGTTATTTGTGTGCAGCTGCCGTTCACGTAGTGTTGCGTGGTTCTCCTACTAGTCGATAACCTTGGTCTGATCACTGAGAGAAATACCTACCGTTGTTGTGCTGCACCATCCCTTCCTCTTTGGGGAAATACCGACGTAGTTCAAGCAAACATCAAAAGGAATTTCTGGCGCCGTTGCCGGGGAGACATCATCAACATCTACCAGGTTCCTAATCACAAATCTCATCTCCTTGCAATTTACATCATTTTTTCATTTGCCTCTCGTTTTCCTCTCCCCCACTTCACAAAAAATTGCCGTTTTATTCGCCCTCTTTTTCGTTTGCCGTTTTCTTGCCGGATCTATCCGTATTCTTGCTTTCTAGTCATAATGGCTAGCGTGACTACCCCTCCTTTGTCACCAGATTTTGAAGTTTTATAGGCTAATGGAATCCTATCGTGTTTGCAAGCTAAAGGAGAAGCAAAGATTTTGCTTCGTAATTTTTACGTAGGATTGGCTTTGCATCATAGACAACTCTTAGATTTTGCCGCTAAAGGGAATTTTATTGAGCTTGACGCTAATGCTGCCTATGAAATCTTAGAAGGAATTCTGGGGGTTCCACCTCAAAAGAAGGGTTTTCTTTCACTATAGAGGGAGTTCAAATGTTGGGCAAACTTGGTGATTTGCACAAACATATGGTTGAATTGCAAAAATATAACGAACCCCTCAAACATCTTAATCGTAGTATCAATCGCATGAATACCTTGATTACTCTCTGTAATAAGCGATTGGATATTTTAGATCTCAAGATGGTTTCTTTTCCTGAGAATTTGGGGAAGCGCAAAGAGCCTCCCGGGTTTGAGAAAGCCCTTACAAAAGTTGCCAAAACTACGAATGAAAATACTTAGATCCTTGCTTTATGCCTAGCTAGGAGCATAAAATGATAGCGCTTGTTGGGAGGCAACCCAATGAACAAAATTTATTTTTGTCTTTTGCTTTTTGTTCTTGAGTGTTTGCACAATTATGCTACTGTTATGATTGTGTTTTTTTGTTTTAATTAGTGTTTGTGCCAAGCAAAGCCTTTATGATTATGTTGGGTGATAGTTGATTTGATCTTGCTGAAAAATAGAAACTTTTGCACTCACAAAAATAATTCTCATTTTTAACAGAAGCATGATAAATTGCCAATTATTTTTGCAGAAGATAAATATACAAATTGCTCATGTGGTCCTAATTTTGCAGAATTTTTGGAGCTCATAAGTATTCAAAATATCCAGATTGCTACAGACTGTTCTGTTTTCTTTGCGTTGTGTGCTTGTTTTGATGATTTTATGGTTTTCTTTGAAGAGTTTTTGCCATAGAAAAGCTGGAATATAGTAGATATAATACAAGAATAAAATATGAATGGGTTTGCAACAGTACTTATAGTAGTGATTTGTTTTCTTATACTAACGGATCTCACGAAGGTTTTGTTGAGTTTTGTGTGATTGAAGTTTTCAAGTTTTGGGTGAATTTACGATGGATGAAGGAATAAGGAGTAAGAAGATACTAAGCTTGGGGATGCCCATGGCATCCCAAGCTATTATTCAAAGAGAAGCAAGCAACTAAGCTTGGGGATGCCCGAGTGGCATCCCCTCTTTCTTCTAGCGACCATCGGTATTTTACTTGGAACCTCTGTTGGAAAAGGCAGTGCCTAGGAGGCGCTTAGGCACGCCTAGGCGCTAGGCAATGGCCAAACGCCTCGCCTAGGGCATAAATGGAGATCTAGGCAGGGCAAGCAAGAAATTGCCTACCCAAGCAAGAAATCATGCGACATGCGCATCGATAGGCCAAACGGGTTATATTCCAATGGCGAGATGGTAATTAACTTATTTATATGCCCTAAACTAATATCAACACCCATATAATAATCACAAATACACTACCAGTAAAAATTATATTACCGCCGAGGCTGCGCCTAGTGCGCTTAGGCACCGCCTAGGCACTAGGCGAAAGCCAACCGCCTCGCTTGCGCCTACCGCTTTTTCCAACCTTTGGAACTATATTTTTATTCGTCACATACTATGAGTTTTCCTTGGAGCGTCTTGTATGATTTGAGTCTTTGCTTTTTTTGCTTTTTATTTTAAGTCATGAATCCTTGCTGGACACACCTATTTGAGAGAGCCAAAATTATGCCATGACTTGTTAGAATTGCTCTCTATGCTTCACTTAAATCTTTATGATCTATGAAATTGTTGTAGTGCTTCACTTATATCTTTTTGAGCATGGTGTTCTTTAGTATTTGTGGCACCCCAATCTGCATGGAGCAGGGGGCCTTTGCACGTCAGCCCAGGATAACACCTGACGCACGACAGGTACATGATACAGCATTCCAAGTACAAGAATATTCATCAAATACATGTATGAAGGATTGCATCATTGATGAATACAATGTGTGGCATAGCTCTACGACTATCTAAATGGCGGCGGAAGTCTTGGTTTGGCAGCTCATCGGCTCTGGATGGGCTCCACAACTCACAGGACTGGTGAGTTTACGGCCTAGCGCGACCAAACACGTAAACAATCAAGGCATGACCTACAAACTGGCATGACATGCCAGGTCAGTACAGTGAATGTACTTGAAAGACAACCAAATATATAGCATCCAAACGAGTAGATGTGTGACGCCCCCGATTCAATCATACACTAATCATACACGCAAACGTGTACGATCAAGATCAGGGACTCACGGGAAGATATCACAACACAACTCTAAAAATAAAATAAGTCATACAAGCATCATAATACAAGCCAGGGGCCTCGAGGGCTCGAATACAAGTGCTCGATCATAGACGAGTCAGCGGAAGCAACAATATCTGAGTACGGACATAAGTTAAACAAGTTTGCCTTAAGAAGGCTAGCACAAACTGGGATACAGATCGAAAGAGGCGCAGGCCTCCTGCCGGGGATCCTCCTAACTACTCCTGGTCGTCGTGGGTTGCACGTAGTAGTAGGCACCTCCGGGGTAGTAGTCGTCATCGACGGTGGCGTCGGCTCGGCTCCATCGTCTGTTGCAGCAATCGAGTAGAGATAGGGGAAAGGGGGAACAATGCAACCGTGAGTACTCATCCAAAGTACTACGCAAGCAAGGAGCTACACTACATATGCATGGATATATGTGTAAAGGGCCATATCAAGGGTGAATCGCAGAATGCCGTAATCGGAGGGGATAGCTAATCCCGTCAAGACTACGCTCGGCACCCTCCGTCTTGCGACATGTAGAAGAGAGTAGATCAAGTCCTCCAAGTAGCATCGTATAGCATAATCCTACCCGGCGATCCCTCCTCGCCGCCTGTTAGAGAGCGATCACCGGGTTGTATCTCGCACTTGGAAGGGTGTGTTTTATTAAGTATCCGGTTCTAGTTGTCATAAGGTCAAGGTACAACTCCAAGTCGTCCTGTTATCAAGATCACGGCTATTCAATAGATTAACTTCACTGCAGGGGTGCACCACATAACCCAACACGCTTGATCCCATTTGGCGGACACACTTTTACGGGTCATGCCCGCCGCGGAATATCAACACGCCGCAGCCCTACCTAGGCACAACAGAGGCCAAAGACGCCGGTCTAAACCTAAGCGCACAGGGGATCGGGCCCATCGCCTTAGCACACCCGCACGCTATGCGTCTGTGGCGAAGCAGACCTAGCCTAGTGGCGTTCCAGTCCAAACCGGCGAGCGCCGCTCAGTCGCTGACGTCACGAAGTGCTTCGGCTGATACCACGACGCCGGGATACCCATAACTACTCCCACGTAGATGGTTAGTGCGTATAGACCAAATGGCCAGACTCAGATCAAATACCCAGATCTCGTTAAACGTGTTAAGTATCCGCAAACGCCGACCAGGGCCAGGCCCACCTCTCACCCAGGTAGTCTCAACCTGCCCTGTCGCTCCGCCTCAAAGATCCACTCGCGGGTGCCCCACAAGCCGACCCGATTTTAGTCACCACATGTATCATGTATAAAGTATATAGTTTATACCTGTGATCACCTCCCGAGTGATCACGGCCCGGTAGTATAGCACAGCAGACGGACAAGAATGTAGGGCCGCAGATGGAAATACTAGCATCCTATACTAAGTATGTAGGATTGCAGGTAAAGGTAACAACAGTAGTAGCAAGGACAGGCTATGCATCAGGATAGGTATAACGGAAAGCGGTAACATGATACACTACTCTAATGCAAGCAGTATAGAGTAGAATAGGTGATATCTGGTGATCAAGGGGGGCTTGCCTGGTTGCTCGCAAGAGAGAGGGTCGCCAACTCCGTAGTCGAACCGGGCAGCAGGCGGCCGGTCTCGTAGTCTACCGGAGAGAAGAGGGGGAAGAAACAATGAATACCATGTAAACATATGCATATCGATGCATGACATGACAAGTAACGATGCTAGGCATGCCCTAACGTGGTATGAGGTGGTACCAGTTAAGGGGGGATACATCCAGGAAAATATCCCCGATGTTTCGTGTTTTCGGGCGGAGGAGCCGGAGGGGGAAAGTTGCGTGTTTGCTATGTTAGGGATGTGTGGCGGACGAACGGGCTGCGTAACCGGAATCGTCTCGCTGTTCTGAGCAACTTTCATGTAGAAAGTATTTTCATCCGAGTTACGGATTAAAAGATATGATTTCTAAAGATTTAAATCATTTTCTGATTTTAATTATATATTTAATTCCAACATTTTCCAAAACAGTGTGTGATGACGTAGGCATGACATCAGAGTGATGTTAGCAGGTCAACTGGTCGGTTGACCAGTCAAACCAGACAGGTGGGTCTAGTGGGACCCACATGTCATTGTCAAGGGCCTTAACAGAGTTTTAAAACTAACTAAAATGGGTTAATTAGTGGGTGGGCCCCTGTAGTCAGTGTCTAATTAGGTTTTAGTTAATTAACTAAATTAATTAGCAGTTTATATATTTGTTTTTATTTGTTTTATGGCATGGGGCCCGCTTTGTCGATGGCGATGGCGCCACGTCGTGAAGTTGACTTGGTCAACGTGGCGATTGGGGCCCCAGGCCTGACGGCGACCAGTGGGGCCCGCCTAGCCACGTCGGCCGGGCAGTGCGGAGCGACTCCGGCGACCATGAGGCGGCCCTCGCCCGAGTTGGCCGGAATCGCGCTCTGAGGCACCAAATCGGGCGTGGCGAGCTCTGCAGGCAGCGTCTTGGCGTCGCGGCGATGGAGAAACACGACGGCGTGGGTGGCGGAATGGTCGCCGGCGGCAGCGCTGATGGGCTGGTCGAGCGCGGACGAAGATGGCGACACTGGCGCCGGGCGTAACGGGAAGGCTAGGATGGAGCTGCGCGACGCGCTAAGCACAAAGGGCTCGGCCCCGTGACCATTTGGTCACCGGAAGGGCGTCGGCGACGCGCGCAGGCGGCGGTGCAGTCGGGAGCTCGAGGAGAGTGGAGCTGGGGCGAGCTAGCGAAGAAATGGAGAGGTTGGGGAGGATCTACGGGGCGTGAGGAGAATCCGACACGAGCCTGCGTGACCATTTGGTCAATGGAGACTCGTCGGCGACGGGGTCCGAGGCGAGCGCCGGGTGCTTCAGCAAGAATTCAGCTAGGGCGTGCGAGGGAGCTAACGGAGATGGGCGGGAGATGGGAGCTCACCGTGCGGCACGCAAGATGGCCCTTGGGAGTTTAGTAGCCGGAGAGTCGACGGCGCCGTCGGAGACGCGGCCGGGATCCGAGGAAGAAGACGAGGTTGAGGCAGCGTTCGATGGTGCTCGGCGTCCTGCGTCTTGACGTGGAGGCGAGGTCGAGGGAGGCGGAGCGAGCGGACGGGCTTGGAAGGGCTTGAGGTCGCGGTGGTCAAAGTACTACGGCAGCGAGGCCATGGCGGCGCTTGCGGTGGGGAACGAGGGGGCGAGGTGCGGTGGATCTATAGGGGGAAGCGCAGGGACCGAGGCGAGAGTGGGGGCGAGTGGGAGGAGGAACCGAGGACGCGAAGGCGTGGCGGCCTTATCCTCTCGCTGCCACCGGGCGAGAGGGTGCGGCGGACGCCTGTTCCGACCCGGGTCGGGGAACAGGAAGGGAGGCGGCAGGGGAGGCGGGCGGTTCTCACGGATGGGCAGTGGGCGGCTGGCTGGTTCTTGATCTGAGGCTGGGGCTGTGGCGTGCGGGTGGGGTGGTGGCCAGCTGGACCAGTCGGCCCAGTGGGGGGGGGAGGATTTTCCT
Source organism: Aegilops bicornis (assembly GCA_021605145.1). Lineage (NCBI taxonomy): Eukaryota > Viridiplantae > Streptophyta > Magnoliopsida > Poales > Poaceae > Aegilops > Aegilops bicornis. The sequence continues at coordinate 210,865,375 of CM038674.1, forward strand.
TTCTCTTTCTTTCTTTCTTTTCTTTATTTTTTTTCTTTTCTGTTTTATTTCATTTTAAAGTACTTAGCCTTTTACTAAAAAGGTGTTTGCTGCACCATCATTACCTTTGCAATATTTGACAACCACCGAACATTTTAGTTTTAGTTTTTGAAAACTTTTATTGTTATCAATAATTTGAATTTGAATTTCGAACGGTTCTGAATTATTGCGAGGATAGCAACAGTAACCGAGGTGTCATGGCACGATTAGCGTGGGATTACTTGTAGCATGATTATCCGGCGTTACAAATCTCCTCCACTACAAGAAATCTCGTCCGAGATTTAGGAGGTAGAAGGAAACAGGCGGGGTATTCATCACGCAGGCGATCCTCGCGTTCCTGTGTGGCTTCATCTTCGTAATGGTGTGACCACCGGACTTTGAGGAACTTGATCGCTTTCCGGCGTGTGCGGCGCTCAGCTTGGTCGAGAATGCGAACCGGATGCTCTTTATATGAGAGGTCCTGTTGCAATTCGAGCACTTCATGATCCACTGCTCGGATTGGGTCCTTGAAGCAGCGACGGAGTTGTGACACGTGGAACACATCGTGAACCTGAGAAAGGTTTGGTGGGAGTTCCAGTTGATATGCCACTTCTCCACGCCTTTCCAGAATAGTGAATGGGCCAATATAGCGAGGAGCTAGTTTGCCCTTGATCCCGAAGCGGTGAGCACCCTTCATTGGGGTAACTCAAAGGTAAGCCTTTTCGCCAGGTTGATAGACCATGTCTTTATGATGACGGTCGTACTGACTCTTCCGGGCGGATCGAAAGCGATCTTGAGATTCTCGCGAATAATGCGGACTTGTTCTTCGGCATGTTGGATAATATCCGGGCGAAGAGTGGACGTTCCCGATTTGACCAGTTTAGAGGGTTCGGCACTTTCGTCCATATAACACTTCAAAGGGGCCATCTTGGACTAGCTTGATAGCTATTATTATAACAGAACTTCAAAGGCATACGGGAGAGATTCCTCCCATTTCTTGCGAAGGAAATAACACAAGCTCGAAGCATGTCTTGAGAATTTGGTTGACACGTTCAACTTGCCCTTGTGACTGCGGATGAAACGCGATCTTGAAAGATAAGTGAGTCCTCGTAGCTTCTTGGAAACTTGCCTGAATCTTGAAGTGAATAAGTTGCCACGGTCTGAACTAATAACCAGGTGGAATACCGTGAAGTGAAACAATTACGGACATGTAGAGAGTTGCAAGTCGACTAGCGTGATTGTTTCTTTGACCGCCAGAAAATGTGCAACTTTAGAAAGCCGGTCAATGACGACAAGAATAGCATCATTACCTTTCTGCGATTTGGGAAATCCCATGACGAAGTCCATTTCAACATGGTCCCATTTCCATTCAGGAATAGAGATAGGTTGCAGAGTTCCAGCGGGCCTTTGATGTTCTGCTTTGATACGACGGCAAACGTCACATTCAGCAACATAACGAGCAATGTCTTGCTTCATGTTAGACCACGGAATCTTTGTGAATGTCTGGTACATCTTTGTACTACCGGGATGGATACATAGAGGCGTATCATGAGCTTCTTTCATAACTTGCTGAGTCATATTCAGGTTCTTCTCCTTACACGGCACCACTAGGCGGCCTTTGAAGTACAAGGCGCCATCATCAACAATAGTGAAGAATGAGGGCTTTCCTCCTTTGAGTTCGCGCTTAATCTTGTCGGCTTCAGTCATATCCTGTATTGTCTTGATGGAGCTCACGAGATCGGGTTCGACAACCTGTGGTATAGAGGGAACCACAGGAAACAACACGGAGATTCATCTTGCGGAACTCCAGAGGAGGGGAGCGAGTGCACCGGAGGAACAATATGGAGGTTCAGCTTTACGAATTCTTCAACAAGTGAGGGCTGAACCTTGTGAATCCGGAGGTGGTTGCGATAAGACTTGCGGCTTAAAGCATCAGCCATTACATTAGCCTTGCACGGTGTATAGGAAATACCCAAGTCAAAGTCTGCAACAATCTCCATCCATCTCTGCTGACGGAGGTTCAGGTCTGGCTGAGTAAACAGATACTTCAGACTTTGGTGGTCAGTGAAGATCTCGCAACGATTACCGAGAAGGTAATGTCGCCACTGCTTTAGCGCATGAATGACAGCAGCAAGTTCGAGGTCGTGAACTGGGTAGTTCTCTTCGTGAGGGCGCAACTGTCGAGAGGCATAAGCAATCACTTTGCGCTCTGCATTAGGACACAGCCTAATCCTTGACGGAAGCATCGCAAGAAATGACGAAGTCCTTCTTAGTATCGGTGGAGCTGATCTTGGGGCAGAAGTCAACTTGTCTTTGAGTGCCTGGAAGCTTTCCTGACATTTGTCTATCCATTGGAACTTGACGCCCTTATGCAATAGGTTAGTCAGAGGCCTGGCAATCTTGGAGAAGTTCTCGACGAATCGACGGCAATAGCTGGCGAGACCGGGAAAATTTCTGACTTGCTTAACGTTCTTCGAAGGAGTCCAATCGAGAATAGCTTGAACTCGTTCAGGGTTGATGGCAATACCATCCTTAGAGATGACATGCCCAAGATAGGTTACTTCGGGAATCCAGAATTCACATTTGGAGAACTTGGCATAAAGTTGATGCTCTCGTAGCTTTTCCAAAGACAAGACGAAGATGTTGACATGTTCTTCTTCGTTCTTGGAAAATACCAGGATATCATCCAGATAAACCACGATTTAACTTGTCGAGGTAATCCATGAATATATAGTTCATCAGTCGAGAGAAGGTGGCTGGAGCATTGGTTAAGCCGAAAGACATGACGGTGTACTCGTATGAACCATAACGAGTCACGAATGCGGTCTTCGGGATATCCTCTTCACGAACACGGATCTGGTGGTAACCCAACCTCAAGTCGAGTTTAGAGAACACTGACGAACCAGCCAGTTGATCATACAGATCATTGATCCGAGGAAGAGGATACTTATTCTGAATGGTAGCTTGATTTATAGGACGGTAGTCTTGGAGCAATCGGTTTGTCCCATCGTTCTTCTTGACAAAGAGAGAAGGTGCTCCCCAAGGAGAGCAACTTGGGCGAATGAAACCACTGCGAAGAGACTTGTCGATTTCCTCCTTAAGCTCAAGGAGTTCATGCGGCGGCATCTTGTAGAGTCGCTTGGCTATAGGAGTGGTGCTCGGTTTCAAGTCGATGACGAATTCGACAGCTCTAGCGGTGGGGAATCCTCGAAGTTCTTCAGAAAGACGTCACGGAAGTCGCGAACTACAGGAATGTTTTCAATGCCCTCGAGGGTGCGGCGTTCAATGCATTCAATGCATAGAGCCTTGCCTCGGCATTACGAACGAACGAGCATTGTAGCTTATTATTTCATCGAAGGTGTAGCAGATGGACGGTCTTAGTGGCGCAAACGATTGAAGCGATATGCGCTTTCAACCAATCCATCCCCAAAATGAGGTCGATGTTAGACGTCTTCAGGATAATGGGTGAGGCATAGAATTCCAGCCCTTCGATTTCCACGGGGACATCGACGCCAACCATGGAGGTTTGACATTGTCCCACGGGGGTTTTTACCACTATCGAGGGTTCATCTGCTCACATTTAACGTCGTGCATGTATGCCAAATCTTCCGACATGAATGAATGCGATGCACCTGTATCAAATAAAACGGATGCCGGTACTGAATTTACGAGGAGTGTACCCATCACAGTAGCAGGCTGGTCTTGAGCTTCGTTCAGATCAACGTGGTTGGCATGAACTCGACCATAAGGCTTGGCATTGTTGTTGCGGGGCTGGTTGCTTCCATAGCCGATTCTTTGGAAGGGCGGTGATTACGGTCCTGGTTGTATTCTCTAGCACGGTGCCTGGTTGTCCACACCAAGCACAAACCATTATTGGGAGTGGGAACAGGAGCTTGGGGTGGTGGAGCTGGAAGCTTTGGCTGCCTAGTTGGAGGAGTAGGCAGACGAGGTGCAGCATAGGATTGCCTTGGGGCAGGTGCATTCGGCTGGTACATGTTGTTGGGAATCCATATCTTGCACTTCTGCGAGGACGGGCCCGAAGATGAGCTCGTGTCACGGTTGCGCCTGTTAGAGCTCTGGTATTCCTGCAAACCAGTTTCGACATTGATAGCTTTGTTCACCAAGGTGGCGAAATCAGCAAAGTCGTGCACTAGAAGTGCGAGCTTGATGTCGACTTGAAGGCCGTCACGGAACTTCTCCCCGTCTGCGTGCATCGGTTGCAATATCCTCTTCAAAGATAGCGAGACAAGTCCGTAAACTCACGATAAGCTTCAACAGTCATGTTGCCATGGCTGAGTTTGCGGAACTCATGATTCTTCCTGTCCATGACTCCTTGAGGGATGAAGCGGGCACTGAAAGCAGCTAGGAAGTCTGGCGGTGATGATTGTTCCGGTGGTGAAATACGCCTGTGGCTGTCCCATCATTGAGTACGGGTCCCTTCAGGAAGAAGGAAGCAAAGGTGACATAGCTGGCGAGGGCTACATCGCCAGACTCCATCTCATAGGTGATGTCACGGAGCTACCATCGACATCCAGGGGCTGGGTTGAGCTGCAGTACACACTTGGGTTGAGGCGCATGAATTCTGCAGAGTTGCCGTGTTTGGCTGCCGGTTCATATTGGGGCGAGGAAACCGAGCCATCATGTTTTCCATGAACTGGCGATTCATCTCAAGCTGTTGGATCATACCAGCCATGTACTCAAAGCGGTGGTGAGAAGTTGCCACCACGACCACGACCACTGGTCTAACCATCCCGCTAATATATAACAGGGTAGTTCAGCATTTGAGAAATTTGCAAAGGACAAGAATCATTCATGATGAAACATGCATAATGAAAGCAAAGACGATAGAAACTACATAGTAGTCGGCATTTCTTACAAAAGGGATCATGCATGTAGTTCGGTACACGAGTTGATTACATAGACTAAGACATCATAGGCGGCACGCAGGCTCATGGGCGAATGCATCTAACACTTAACAAGCAAGCCTACATCAGTCCCACGCACTGCGGAGGTAGTTGTAGCTGAAAGCTGGTAGTGTGGCAGCGGATAGTCCTCCACATCGGTGACACAGGGGCGCGGATACTGCAGTGCAGAACCCGACGCCTGTGGTATAAGAGGGCCAAGTCGGAGAGTAGCCTCCCACCTCTGGCCAACCGACACCCTGGGGCATCACGGTCCTGGCTGGGTAGATCGCAGATCGCGGCAGCTCTCTGGATCGGACAAAGGGATGCAGCAGCGTCAGAGCATGGTAAAGGTGCTGACGGGTGGTGTACAACTCGTGGCGAAGAGCTCGGTTAGCTCGATCCAGCCCATCAGCATGCAGAACAAAGTTACGATGGTAGAAGGGCTCTCGGGTGACAGTGGAGTAGGCAGCAGTGTAGTAACCCTCCGCACCAACATCGGATGCGATAGCAATGTGCCTGAAGGGGGAGGTGTCCAACTCCCGATACTCTCCACGAAGACATGTCAGAGCAGCATAAGCAGCATCGTGGACTGCCGTATCGATAGTCACCCCAACACCATGTGCGGTGTGCAGCATAGTAGTGGAGTCATACTCCCGAGAGTAGAGGTGGACGATGGCACGGTACTGCTCCTGGTTAAAGTCCTGGTACTCCTCAAAGACGGTGTACTCCGGGTGCCAGCGATAACCCGTGATAGGTCATCATCTCAGCTAGCACCGCAGGTGATCCCGAGGCACCAATGGCCGTCGTGTGGCGGACGACCTGCCTCGTGGGTTCCATCTGAAAACAAAGATGTTTCAAAGGAGTCAATGAAAGTGTGGAAATTGTTCAAAATACTATTCTAAGAAATAGCTATGGCTTTATCCAACTTTGGGGTGAATGTGGTCAAGGGATCCTAGTGTTAGTTAGTAAATTCGTTTAACCCGAGTAGAAGAGAGTTCAGAGTCCCAGAGTAAAGGTTGAGGAGTAAAAGATCCTAGTACCACCCGATGGCGACGTGGGCCCGTAAGGCACACAGCCATGTTAGTAAAAGTTTTTCTAATGTCTAGACTCGACTTCGGCCAAGGAGTGTGGAAGGGGGATTCCTACAGGCAGTCGGCTCTAATACCAACTTGTGATGCCCCCGATTCAATCGTACACTAATCATACACGCATAAGCGTATGCGATCAAGATCGAGGACTCACGGGAAGATATCACAACACAACTCTAAAAATAAAATAAGTCATACAAGCATCATAATACAAGCCGGGGCCTCGAGGGCTCGAATACAAGTGCTCAATCATAGACGAGTCGGAAGCAACAATATCTGAGTACGTACATAAGTTAAACAAATTTGCCTTAAGAAGGCTAGCACAAATCGGGATATAGATCGAAGAGGCGCAGGCCTCCTGCAGGGATCCTCCTAACTACTCTCGGTCGCCGTCGCCGGGCTGCACGTAGTAGTAGGCACCTCCGGGTAGTAGTCGCCATCGACGGTGGCGTCGCTCCTGGCTCCATCGTGCAGTTGCGACAATCGAGTAGAGATAGGGGAAAGGGGAACAATGCAACCGTGAGTACTCATCCAAAGTACTGCAAGCAAGGAGCTACACTACATATGCATGGATATATGTGTAAAGGGCCATATCGGTGGGTGAACTTGAGAATGCCGAGAATAAGGGGGATAGCTAATCCCGTCAAGACTACGCTCGGCAGCCTCCGTCTTCTTGACATGTAGAAGAGAGTAGATGAAGTCCTCCAAGTAGCATCGTATAGCATAATCCTACCCGGCGATCCCTCCTCGTCGCCTCGTTAGAGAGCGATCACCGGGTTGCATCCGCACTTGGAAGGGTGTGTTTTATTAAGTATCCGGTTCTAGTTGTCATAAGGTCAAGGTACAACTCCAAGTCTTCCTGTTATCAAGATCACGACTATTCGAATAGATTAACTTCCTGCGGGGTGCACCACATAACCCAACACGCTTGATCCCATTTGGCCGAACACACTTTTACGGGTCATGCCCGCCGCGGAAGATCAACACGTCGCAGCCCCACCTAGGCACAACAGAGAGGCCAAAGACGCCGGTCTAAACCTAAGCGCAGAGGGGTGCGGGCCCATCGCCCTTAGCACACCAAGACGCTATGCACGTCTGGCCGGAAGCGCAGACCTAGCCTAGTGGCGTTCCAGTCCAATCCGGTAGCCGCGCTCGACGTTGACGTCACGAAGTGCCGGTGATACCACTACGCCGGGATACCCATAACTACTCCCACGTAGATGGTTAGTGCGTATAGACCAAATGGCCGACTCGGATCAAATACCCAGATCTCGTTAAGCGTGTTAAGTATCCGCATGACGCCGACCAGGCCAGGCCCACCTCTCACCCGAGTAGTCTCAACTCGCCTGTCGCTCCGCCTCAAAGATCCACTCATGGTGCCCCACAAGCCGACCCGACTTTAGTCACCACATGTATCATGTATAAAGTATATAGTATATACCGTGATCACCTCCCAAGTGATCACGGCCCGATAGTATAGCAATGACGGACAAGAATGTAGGGCCACAGATGGAAATACTAGCATCCTATATTAAGTATGTAGGATTGCGAGGTAAAGGTAACAATGATGAGTAGCAATGACAAAGGCTATGCATCAGGATAGGTATAACAGAAAGCAGTAACATGCTACACTACTCTAATGCAAGCAGTATAGAGTAGAATAGGCGATATCTGGTGATCAAGGGGGGGCTTGCCTGGTTGCTCTGGCAAGAGAGAGGGTCGTCAACTCCGTAGTCGAAGCTGGCAAAGCAGCGTCGGTCTCGTAGTCTATCGGAGAGAAGAGGGGGAAGAAACAATGAATACCATGTAAACATATGCATATCGATGCATGACATGACAAGTAACGACGCTAGGCGTGCCCTAACGTGGTATGAGGTGGTACCACTTAAGGGGGGAAACATCCGGGAAAATATCCCCGGTGTTTCGTGTTTTCGGGCGGAGGAGCCGGAGGGTGAAAGTTGCGTGTTTTCTATGTTAGGGATGTGTGGCGGGCGAACGGGCTGCATATCCGGAATCGTCTCGCCGTTCTGAGCAACTTTCATGTAGAAAGTATTTTCATCCGAGTTACGGATTAAAAGATATGATTTTCTAAAGATTTAAATCATTTTCTGATTGTAATTATATATTTAATTCCAACATTATCCAAAAGCAGTGTGTGATGAGCGTAGGCATGACATCGAGTGATGTCGGCGGAGTCAACTGGTCGGTTGACGATCAAACCAGACAGAGTGGGTCGATGGGACCCACATGTCATTGTCAAGGGCCTTATGAGTTCTAAAACTAACTAAAATGGGTTAATTAGTGGGTGGGCCCTCAGTCGTGATGTTTAATTAGGTTTTAGTTAATTAACTAAATTGATTAGCAGTTTATATATTTGTTTTTATTTGTTTTATGGCATGGGGCCCTTTGTGAGTGGCGATGAGTCGCCACGCCGTCAAGTTGACTTGGTCAACGTGGCGATTAGGGGCCCCTGTGCCCACGTGCAATGACCGAGGTGGGGGCCCGCCTAGCCACGTCGGCGGATGGTGCCGGAGCGACTCCGGCGACCCAACAGAGGCGGCCCCTCGCCAGAATTGGCCGGAATCGCGCTACGGGGCACCAAATCGGGAGTGTCCAGGCTCTCTGGAACAGCCTCTTCGCGCCGCGTCCGATGGAGGGGAGCACGACGGCGTGGGTGGCCGGAATGGTCGCCGGCTGACAGCGTGGCGGGCTGCTCGGTAGCGAGACGAAGATGGCGACACAACGCGCTTCGATGCGAATGGGAAGGCTAGGATGGAGCTGCGCGACGCGCTGAGCACAAAGGGCTCGGCCCCGTGACCATTTGGTCACCGGAAGGGCGCCGGCGGCACAGCGGTGGCGCTTGATCAGAGCTCGAGGAGAGTGGAGCTGGGGCGAGCTAGCGAAGAAATGGAGAGGTTGGCGAGGATCTACGGGGCATGAGGAGCGAATCCGACATGAGCCCGTGACCATTTGGTCACCGGAGACTCGTCGGCGACGGGGTCCGTGGCGGAGCGCTCGGGTGCTTCAGCGGCAACTAGCTAGGGCGTGCGAGGGAGCTAACGGAGATGGGCGGGAGATGGGGAGCTCACCGTGCGGCACGCAAGATGGCCCTTGGGAGTTTAGTAGCCGGAGAGTCGACGGCGCTCGTCGGAGACGCGTCGGGGATCCGAGGAAGAAGACGAGGTTGGGGCAGCGTTCGATGGTGCTCGGCGTCCTGCGTCTTGACGTGGAGGCGTAGTCGAGGGAGGCGGAGCGAGCGGACGCGTCGGAAGGGCTTGGAGGTCGCGGTGGCCGCGAGTACTACGACGGCGAGGCCATGGCGGCGCTTCTGTTCTTGGAAACGAGGGGCGAGTGCGGTGGATCTCAGAGGGAAGCGCAGGACCGAGGCGAGTGGGGGGCGAGTGGGAGGGGAACCGAGGACGCGAAGGCGTGGCGGCCTTTATCCTCTGTCGCTGCCGGCGAGAGGGTGCGGCGGGACGCCTGTTCCGACCATGGGGAACAGGGAAGGGAGGCGGCAGGGGGAGGCGGGCCGGTTCTGCCGGATGGGCCAGTGGGCGGCTGGCTGAATTCTTGATCTGAGGCGAGGATGTGGCGTGTGGGTGGGTTGGTGGCCCGGTGGGCGGTCGGCCCAGATGGGGGAGGTTTTCCTTTCTCTTTCTTTCTTTCTTTTCTTTATTTTTTTCTTTTTCTGCTTTTATTTCATTTTAAAGTACTTAGTCTTTTACTAAAAAGGTGTTTGCTGCACCATCATTACCTTTGCAATATTTGACAACCACCGAACATTTTAGTTTTAATTTTTGAAAACTTTTATTGTTATCAATAATTTGAATTTGAATTTCGAACGATTCTGAATTATTACGAGGATAGCAACAGTAACCGAGGTGTCATGGCACGATTAGCGTGGGATTACTGTAGCATGATTATCCGGGCGTTACAAGATGACAAATCAAGAACCAAGCGGATGCAACAACCTACCTCATAACAGACACTAAGCATGGCATGATATTAACAAGAGACATAGATCAAACTAATCATGGAAAACATCATAGCATCTACCAGCATAGCAATAACATGGCATATTAAAACTTATTTCTAACATGGCAATAACATGGCATATCAACTCAATCATGACATGACATGGCATAGATGGATCTACGAGACATGGATACATGCATGAACTATGCTGAAAATAAACTACCAGTTACCTCCCATGAAGACATACTGTTCGTCAATCACTTACTTAACCACTGCCTTTCTAGGCAAAATCATGAGTCACCGAGATCTCATCTCGTGATCATATCTGAAACAAATCCGTGACATCTTGCGACTATCTCATAGTCCAAGTCACCACATTCTTTATATCTCCTCATTTACAACTTAGTTACATTAGGTTTATCCTCCCTTTCGACCGAGACCCGATAGTGTGACCTACTATGAACTGTGCCCATGACTAAGGACGCGGCAATCGATAGATTTAACACACACTCTGTAGAGGTAGCACACTGTACCCACACCGCGGAGTCCATGGCCTCGCACTCCCATTCGGGTGGACCAACAACATTCCGACAAAACCGCTCTACTACCATGACACTCTCCAGGCCACTCCGACCAACTCCCCTCTGGAATAAGTCATGGGTGGCCCCGTGCCTACCAAAGGCATCAACGGCCACCGTCGTGGCAAAACAATAAACGGTCCCAAATGGGGACATGTGCGCATAACCAAACTAGGGCTCACAAGGCTTATGTCCGCCTACCTGATCAGGGTAGCGCGCGTCCATGACCTTCCCTTGTTGGAGGCACCGGCGAGAGGCATAACCATAGATCGCATTAGGGCCCTCCCATAAAAGGCAAGTGTGCTGCACTGGTGAAGCTCGATTTGGTGGCACTATGACCCGATCCCATCGATGATGGAGGAGGTTTGTTATTAAGTCATATTATTATCTTCTCCGTCATCATCAACATTATGAGCATATTTAACACGAATGCAACAATGAGCATGCAGCATACAAATGCATTAACAAAATACTAAGACTCTCAAGTGAACAGCTATAGCATATGAAGCATGGCGATACCAGGTACTAGCATATCAACGGTACAAGATCATCATAGCAATGATACGAGACTAAAGCAGAGCAGTGGCATGCTATTACCATCAATAATATCCTAGCTAGCATGGCAAAAGATATCATGAAAGCACAAGCATGCATGGCAAGCAACACAACATATACCACAACTGAAATAACTGTAAACGAAACAGACAAGAACTACTGCAACTACACACACAAGGTGCAAGAAAAGTCATCATGCAAGTTCGGGGCTCATGATAAGAGGTTGGCTTGCTTGGGGTCGAGAAATACTCCTGGAAGAAGTGCGGAATGATTGCGGAAAGATTTGCTGGAGAACGCTTCTCTCTCAAAGGGGCTGGATATAGGGCAGGGGCAAAATGGGCATTTTCAGAATGTGCAAACATCAAGAAAATAGTCCCATCAGAAAGAGCTTGACGAACAGAGAACATGAGCGCTGGAATCACCTCAATCGGAGTTATGGTTGAAAAGTTGTGGCCGTTCATTCGTTAGGCAGAAAATAAACAAAAAACTGTCCATTCCTGGCCTTTTTTTTTGCGAGGAAACCACTGATTGTATTGAAACAAGAATTACAGAAAAGAACGCCAGAAAGCTAGAAATTACACACAGGTCCTTTCTGCAAAACAACGTCGCCGACGCGAAGAAGAACGTCTTGCGGTGGCCGCCGCATCTCCACACGAACCTTGGACCGGAGAGATGTCCTCAGCGGCGGGTAGTCGCCGGACCTCGAACTCCGGGAGCCTCCACTCGCTTCCGCCGGTAACGCCGTCTTGATCCAACATCGGGGCTTGGGTCGACAATGGATCCGCCGCCGAGATCCAGAGGGGATAAACGCACGACGCATCGGCCGGGATCATGGCGAGACGAGGGCGCTCCGCCGTGGCGCCGAAGAACTCCATCACGGAGGACGAGCACCACCGCAAACGAAGACCGCCGCGCCGCCCACTCCAAGACGCCGCCGGCCAGGGTCCCAACAGAGCCTACCTTGTACACACACGCGAGACGAAGCTCCCCCACCCTCCCGCCGCCGCAGCGGCCGACGGAGGGCAGGGGACCCGGCGAAACGACGGCGGAGGGGTGGATCTGCTCGGGGTTCGAAAAAGTCGCCTCTCAGAGCGGGGAGAGCGCGTCCAAGGTCGCAAATACATTGTCCATTCCTGGCCTTAACGAGTGAACGTTCACAAAGTAACCGATTCGGCCGACGGCTAAAAAAGGAAAACGTAAAACCCAGAATACGTTTACAGCAAATAGAAAGCGCGTTTACTCGCATAGCCACACCAATGTACGCCTTCGCAACGAGAAAACGCATTCTTGCAGTACGTCTTCACTTACTCCAGTCAAAGGGCCGGTCAAAGGGCCGGCCTGGTCAGCGCCTGAGAAGCTGACTAGCGAGGCCCGCCGCGACTTCTTTCTCCTCCCCCCTGTCTTCTTCTCCATCGCGACAGGACACAGGGGAGGATCGGGCGCCGGCGCCGTCGTTGCCTGGCGACGCGAGGGGGCCGGCCGTCGAGCGCATCGGCTCCGCTGCTCCTTTCCGCGTCGGTGGGTGGCCATGGCGTCGCCTGGGACGGCCCACAGCACCGGGGCCATGGGAAGGCCGCGATGGCCGAAGAGCTTGGCGGGGAGGAGCGTCGGCAGAGCTCCTCCGCCGGAGTTGGGGGTGGCTGCGGCTCCGAAGGATGCAGGGGATGGATAGGGAGCCGAGGAAAGCGAGGGGAAAGGCCATGGCCGAGGAGAACGGGCGGTGGCATCTCGGCCAGAGGAGGGGATAGGAGGAGCTCCTGGCTCGGGGAGAGGCTCGGGGAGGGGTTGTGGACTGCGAGGGAGCTCGGGGGCGCGCTTAAATAGGCGCGGGGAAGGCTCGAGAAGAGGGGGAGAGATGGCACGTGGTGGGCGACGTGTCCGTGCTCTGGCGACGGACGCGGTGTCGGCAGGCTTGGCCAAGGGTCACGGGGAGAGGCGGGATCACGACGAGAGGGAAGCGGACAAGTGGCAGAAGCTCACAGAGATGAGCGGCGCTCAGGTTCACGAGGAGGAAGAGGACACAGAAGGGAAGGCGACGGTGCTCACGGGCACGCACTGTGCAGCCACGGGAATGACTCACTGAAGAGAAATCCAGAGGGGGTGAGAGGTCCAGGGGGAAGAGGACGCCGAGGGGGAGCTGTTGGACACTCTTCGACAAGCCAGAACAGCCCGGAGCAGTCCTGTCGACGCCAACAGTGGCTAGACCACCGATTTGGCTGGCATCCCCTCGTGATCACCACGGACAAGGCGCGCTCTGGCCTCCTACTTCATGCCAAACCATGTCAGCAGTGAAGTCCTTCCAAGATGCATTAAAATGATGGTGATGGAACGGGCAGAGGCACAGGGGTCAGAGAGAACCAAGCTTCACAAGTTTGCTGTAGCAAACTTGACCACACTTTTGTGATTAACTTAGTGAGGTTAAGAGAGAAACTTGATGTCAGGGAGGTTTAATGTAGCAAGGACTACAGTCCTGGGAATTATGAGGTCATTTCGACAAGTAATTAGCATAGTTGCTTTGCAACTGCCATATCTGGTCCAGAAACCAAATGATGAAGAAGCACTCACTAGGAGTGTTGGATTGGGCTGAAAATGAACATGACAGGGTTATTTGGACATACAGAGATGTTGTAAAATACCATTTGGAGCTTCCGAAGTGGTACTTGTTTCACAAACATCTTTTCTGCCCAAAATCTTGAGAAAATTCTAGAGAAATATTGGCTAGATGAAACGATCCAAAATCTTGTGGAGATAGGTTATATGGATAGGAGAAAGCTTGGGAAAAGTTTTAGCCATAGTGGAGCAAGATAAAATATACTTGCTTCACAAACTGAAAATCTGGACAGAAACAAAGAATTGATCCTGGGCTCACATGGATCAATGGAATGAGATGAATCTTGGAGGATGGTGATGATATGATAATTAGAGACTGCTGGAAAAGTTTCAGCTCATTTTGATCATCCATGAAGGTACTTCCTTCACAGACAAGCAATCTAAATAGAAACTTGAGAAAATTTCCAATGAAGATTGGATAGATGGATTGAGCTGATTTTTGGTATCCAGAGTTGATTTATCAATTTTAATCACCCTAAAAATTTCAGCTCAAATGGATCAAGGTTTCAAGCACTTCCTTTGCAAAAACTTAGATAGGGCAGAAACTTGCATTGGATCATGTGCTCAAATTATGACCTTTGAAACATGGGTTTGGGTGGAAATGGTGAAGATATAGTAATTACAAGCTCCACAAATTATTTGGGAAATTTCCTTGATATAAAAATGTTAGCTCCTTTGAAAAATGGCAGAAAGGGAATATTGGCTTAAAATTGGACAAGACAATTTTCCTTATTTAAATATGGCCAATATTTTTGCCAGAGCTAGGATTAGACAGAAATATCATCTGCACAAATTTTCATGAATTTAGGAGATGGATAGCTATGCCTTTGGATTTTATTCCTCAGAAAGGCAAGAAAAGGAATAAATCCCAAATGGAAAATATTGCATAAGACTTAGCAATATTTTTGCATATCCGAAGTTTAGAAAGGTAGGAGGGTCTCCGGGAACAATTGGGAGGATCAACAGATCAAGGAAAATGATGGCTCCTTTGTATTCACAGAGGGCATACCCAAATTCCAAATTTTGGAATTAGGGTTTTGAGAGGGTTTGAGATGATGCAAATGAGATCTTGCCCACTAACAAAGACATGAGCAAGGTTTGAAAGGTTGGAAATGACAAGATTTCTCAGAGTCATCCAGCAAACTCAGGAGAAAGATTAGAAAATGATTGCCAGGAAGGAATAACAGCACAAAAATTGATAACCCAATTTTGGGGCGGTTACAATATTTTTGAAGAAATGCTCTCATGCTTCACTTAGATTTATTTGAGAGTCAGTAAAAAAATTTAAGAATTTCTCTCTTGTTTCACTTAAATTATTTTGAGAGAAAGAAATATGATGCTCATGATCTTCACTTATATTTGTTTGAGCTTATTAAAAGCAACATATGAAATTAGTCCCAAAGTGATAGATATCCAAGGAGGATATAACAAAAACTTTCATGAAGATCATTGGACAAAATAAACTTGATTCTTTGTAATAGTTTTGAGATATGATGATGTGATATGTGAGTCATGTTGATGAGTAATTATGCTTTAGTAAGAATATTGGTGTTAAGGTTTGTGATTCCCTATGCAAGCACGAAAGTCAATAGTTATGCAATGAAATTACATCCTACTGGTGGTGCATTATTCAGAGTTAATTATGCTTAATGCTCGCTTATGAGATTTTTCGTTTCTTGGTTGGTCGCTTCTCAATCTTTTGCTAGCCTTCATTTTGCACTAAGTATGATCACTACTTGTGCATCCAAAATCATTTAAACTAGTCTTGCCATATGAGTCCACCATACCTACCTATATGTGGTATTTCCGTATCGTTCTAAGAAAATTTGTATTTGCCATCTCTAATTTTCAAAATAAAATTTTTCTTTTGTGCGCTCGTACCGCTCATGAAACGGTAGGGGTACGGTGGCTAATATATTTCCATGATAGATATGTTATTCTCAAGATGAGTGTTTATTCACTTGTCATTGCACAAGAGTACGGCAAAGGTATTTGGGATGCCCAGTCCCGAAATGAAAAATGAATTTACTTTATGTTGTCAAATAGTAAATTCCTTGGAAAGTGTTAGTATGGAAGGCACCCGTGGATACGGTTAGCCATGGAAAGTGAAAGTATGGTGGAAAAAGTAATAAACTTTATTTTCTGTTTGGGAACCGCCTATGATAGATCTAGCATGGAAAGTATTGGGAACTACTCGATCGTTTTCATTGACAGGAAAAGCACGCCTCCCAAAATGTTTTTATCTCTATCTTTTTCGCTTTGAGCTCTGGCACCTCTACAAATCCCTACTTCCCTCCGCGAAGGGCCTTTATTTTACTTTATGCAATTTTTATTTTTTATTTGAGTCTCCATCTTCTCTTATAAAGCACCAACTAAGGGGCACTTTGATCGTACTTGAGCATTGGGTGTAGCTAATATGCGAGTGTCATGAATGGATCAATGATTGGGCATGATGGGCAAGGCATAACTTGCTTTAGTGTTGATATTTTGAGAAACATGGTTGCTTGTTGATACGCTTGAGTATTTAAGTCCTCATGTCAAAACTAGACTATTGCTTTGAACCATATAAAAGTCCAAATGTCCATACTACAAAGAAAGGAATATGTGACGAACATGTTAGGCAACATTCCACATCAAAAATTCTGTTTTTATCAAGTACCTACTCGAGGACGAGCATGAATTAAGCTTGGGGATGCTGATACGTCTCCAACGTATCTATAATTTTTGATTGTTCCATGCTGTTATATTATCATTATTGGATGTTTTATAATCATTTTGTAGTCCTTTTATATCATTTTTTGGTACTAACCTATTGACATAGTGCCCAGTGTCAGTTGCTATTTTATGCTTGTTTTTTACATCGTAGGAAATCAATACCAAACGGAGTCCAAACACAACGAAACTTTTTGGAGATTTTATTGGACCAGAAGACATCCAGTGGGCCAAAGGACTACCGAAGAGGGGGCCCGAGGTGAGCACAAGACACCAGAGCGCGCCGGAGGCCCAGGCGCGCCCAGGTGGGTTGTGCCCACCTTGGTAGCCTCCTGCACCGCCTCTTTGCTCTATAAATACCCCAATATTCCAAAAACCATAGGGGAGTCGACGAAAATCAATTCTAGCCGCCGCAAGTTCCAGAACCACCAGATCCAATCTAAACACCATCACGGAGGGGTTCATCATCCTTATCGGTGCGTCTCCGATGATGCGTGAGTAGTTCATTGTAGACCTACGGGTCCGTAGTTAGTAGCTAGATGGCTTCCTCTCTCTCTTTTTATTCTCAATACAATGGTCTCTTGGAAGTCCATATCATGTAACTCTTTTTGCGGTGTGTTTGTTGGGATCCGATGAACTTTGAGTTTATGATCAGATCTATGTTTTTATCCATGAAAGTTATTTGAGTCTTATTTGATCTCTTATATGCATGATTGCTTATAGCCTCCTATTTCTTCTCCGATATTTGGGTTTTGTTTGGCCAACTTGATCTATTTATCTTGCAATGGGAAGAGGTGCTTTGTGATTGGTTCGATCTTACAATGCTTGATCCCAGTGACAGAAGGGGAACCGACACGTATGTATCGTTGCTATTAAGGATAACAAGATGGCGTCTATTTCTACATAAATAGATCATGTCTACATCATGTCATCATTCTTATTGCATTACTCCATTTCTCCATGAACTTAATACACTAGATGCATGCTGGACAGCGGTCGATGTGTGGAGTAATAGTAGTAGATGCAGGCAGGAGTCGGCCTACTAATCTTGGACGTGACGCCTATATAATGATCATTGCCTGGATATCGTCATGATTATTTGAAGTTCTATCAATTGCCCAACAGTAATATTTTTACCCACCATTTGCTATTTTTCTCGAGAGAAGCCACTAGTGAAATCTACGGCCCCTGGGTCTCTTCTTTATTATATTTGCCTTTGCGGTCTATTTTTATTTGCCTTTGCGATCTATTTTTATTTAATTTTGCGATTTATTTTTCAGATCTACTAATCCAAAAACCCAAAAATATCTCACTGAATTTTATTTGCTTTTATTTGCATCTATCAATCTACTACAATTTTTATCCCGTCTACTCGCCATTTCTGGCGCCGTTGCCCGAATGGTATTGGCATCCCCTTTAATACGTCGGTTTGCGAGTATTTCTTATTTGTGTGCAGGTGCCGTTCACGTAGTGTTGTGTGGTTCTCCTACTGGTTCGATAACCTTGGTCTCATCACTAAGGGAAATACCTACCGTTCTTTGTCTTTGCATCATCCCTTCCTCTTTGGGGAAATCTGCACGTAGTTCAAGCAAACATCAAAAGGAATTTCTAGCGCCATTGCCGAGGAGACATCATCAACATCTACCAGCTTCCTAATCACAAATTTTATCTCCTTGCAATTTACATTATCTGAACTGAATGAAATAGCCCCTAAATACTACTACTACGAAGGGGCTCCGTACTTCCGGCAGCCTCTCCTCTACCGAGCGCGCTCAGTAAGAGGAAGAGGAGGAGGAGCCAACCGACGATCTGGACAACTGCAATACAGTGCCTGCCGCTGCTGCACCTTCTGCAAGGCTCACGTCGAATGCCCTCTGCTGCTCCAGACGACCCCTCTCAAAGCGGTGGTTCTCCTCGTAGATCTGCTGATTCCTCGCCTTTGAGGCGGCGTGTGCCGCAGCCACGGCAGTGGTAAGGCTCTTTGCGTGCTCGACGAGGCGCTCCTCCTCCTCCCGCAGGAACTCTGTGTAGCACGCAAGGTCGCTGATGCACGTGCGGGCCTCCACCTCCGGCTCCCGCCTTCGGGCGGCGGTGGCGGAGTGGGTGATGACCCCGGCGGTAGATGGTGGGCTGGCGGCCACGGCGACCGATGATGGCGTGGAGGCCACGACCACCACCTCCCGCCTTCGGGCCGCGGTGCCGGAGTGGGTGATGGCCACGGTGGCCAGCAGTGGGGTGGCGGCCATGACGGCCACCTCCCGCCTTCGGGCTGCGGCGGCGGAGCGGGCGATGGCCCTGGCTTTCGACGAGGGTGTGGCGGCAACGGCGGCCGTCAACGGCTGCCGACGGGTAGCGGCGGCGGAGCGTGTGGTGGGTGTTTCATGCACACCCAATAGGGACGCCATGCACACTACACTAGGCCGGGGACTGTGCCGCCGCCGCGGTGTAGCCTCCCAGCTGGAGATGTCCTCTGATGACAGCGGAGTGGCTGAGTGACGACGACGGACCGGTGCCATTGTCGATTGTAGGAGAAGCAGACGAGATAAGCTACAGGGAGGGAGGGGAAAATGCAACGCAGGACTCGCTGGCCGTGAGGGTTTATATAGCAGGCCGGTAAGCATTGGGATTTTGGGGGATTTCACCGAGTCAAGCGGGAAGCTTGCGCGGGAACCTGCAAGGTTGCACGGGAATGGGCTCACCGACGATTCATTGGCGCCACTTCGAGCCACCGTTTGGCCAAAAGAATGCCCCCGCGCGCTGCGCAAGCTTGCGTTGTAAGCCGTCTGCGGCAGCGGGGTGATAAGATGTGCAAGAGGAGGACGAAAGGCCACATACACATACGATTAATAAAAAAACATTTGCGATTTAATTACCTACTATACCCCCGTCCTGGTTGATAAGTAGGATTTAACTAATAAAATACGAATGCATGTCGCCAAAGATTATATAGTTGGATTCGTATTTTAACATAGTTCCCAATTATATAATTTTTATAACATGCGTTAACATTTTGTTGGTTAAATTTAAGGGCAAAGTATGGCACATAATATAAAGGGGACTATAGACCAAGACGGAGGTAAGCACGCGGCCGCTCTCTACACAGCGATGCAACTGTCGGCCGGCTTGTAGGCGACCATCTCCTGCGTGTTCAACTGCTCTATGCGAGTGGTTGCTTGTGGTTGAGGCGGCCGCGGCACACTCTGCTCGCGTCCCAACGCGATAAAGGGGTTGTCAATCCCTTCATGGTCAATTGCAATGGTGAGATCTGATAGAGATAGATATAAAAGATAACTAAAATGTAAAACAAAATAAAAGTAAGTAAAACTCAGCGAGATATTTTTGGGTTTTTTGGTTTATACATCTGAAAATATATAAGGAAAAATAGACCCGGGGGCCATACGTTTCACTAGAGGCTTCTCTCTTGAAGGCAAATAATACGGTAGGTAACCAAATTACTGTCGAACAATTGATAGAAAAGTGCAAAGTTATGATGATATCCAAGGCAGTTCTTATGCATATAGGCATCACGTCCGTGTCAAGTAGACCAAAACGATTCTGCATCTACTAATATTACTCCACACATCGACCGCTATCCAGCATGCATCTAGAGTATTGAGTTCATAAGAACAGAGTAATGCCTTAAGTAAGATGACATGATGTAGAGGTATAAAATCAATCAATATGATGAAAACCCCATCTTTTTATACTTGATGGCAACAATACAAATATGTGCCTCGCTACCCCTACTTTGTCACTGGGTGAGGACACCGCAAGATTGAACCCAAAACTAAGCACCTCTCCCATTGTAAGAAATACCAATCTAGTTAGCCAAACCAAACCGATAATTCAAAGAGAAATACAAAGATATCAAATCATGCATATAAGAATTCAGAGAACATTCAAATAATATTCATAGATAATCAGATCATAAATCCACAATTCATTTGATCTCGACAAACACACCGCAAAAGAATATTACATCGAATAGAACTCCAAGAACATCGAGGATAACATGGTATTGAAGATCATAGAGAGAGAAGAAGGCATCTAGCCACTAGCTATGGACCCGTAGGTCTGAGGTAAACTACTCATGCTTCATCGGAAGGGCAATAGGGTTGATGTAGGTGCCCTCCGTGATTGAATTTCCCTTCGGCAAAGTACCAAAAAAGGCCTCCAGATGGGATCTCATGAGGTCAGAGACCTGCGACGGCAGAAAAGTATTTTTGTGGACGCTTCTGGTGGTTTGCGAATATTTGGGAATTCATAGGCCAGAGAATAGGGTTAGAGGAGCCCCCCCCCCCCAGGCGCACCCTGCACCCTTGCCGTCGCTCCGGGACTCCTTTTCCTTGGTCTCCAAGTCCTACGTGTGTCTTCTGGTCCAAGAAAAATCATTGTAAAGTTTTATTCCGTTTGGACTCCGTTTGATATTCCGTTTCTGTGAAACTCAAAAACAAGGAAAAAACAAAAATTGGCACTGGGCTCTGGGTTGATAGGTTAGTCCCAAAAATAATACTCCCTCCGTCCCATAATATAAGAACGTTTTTGACACTAGTGTAGTGTCAAAAACGTTCTTATATTATGGGACGGATGGAGTATAAAAGAGCATATTAATGCATATAAAACATCCAAAACATATAATATAATAGCATGGAACAATCAAAAGTTATAGATACGTTGGAGACGTATCAGCCACCAATCACATCACCGGTGAGCTGGAGAAAGTGACCATGCGCGTGAAATAGTGTGGCCAGGATCAGATCCATGCTGCCAATGGAGAAGGTATGAGGATTTCTCATGTTGGTCATTCAGTTATAAAAACCCTATGAAAAGAAAATTCATCTTCGCAAAAATTTGCATGTCCCTAGTGCCTCTAAAAACCTTATCTTCGTACATCGCATTGCCATTGATAACAATGTATTTCTCGAGTTTCACCCCTTTTTCTTTTTGATCAAGTATCAGGCCATGAGGAAAATTATATATCGAGGTAGATGTGTTCGAGGGCTTTACCCATTGATTCCGGAGATTAGAAGGTTCAGTAAACAAGCATATGTGTCACCAAAGTCTCATCCACTCGGTGGCTCGATCGTTTAGGACATGCTTCTTTTTTGTTAGTCAAAAACAAATTCTTAGAAAGAATTAAATCCTGTATGTTGGTGAGCATAGCATTGAAACAATTTGTGATTCATGTCAGCGTGCTACAAATTATCAGTTACCGTATCCAATATCTACTAGTGTTTCTACAAAACCCTTGCAATTGATATTTTCGGATGTTTGGGGGCCTACCCCCACCTCTGTTGGTAGACACTCCTACTATGGCAGTTTCATTGATGATTATAGCAAGTATACATGGATATATCACCTAAAAAACTTTATGATGTCTTTCAAGCGTTTCAAAACTTTAAAGCGCTTGTCAAAAGAAAGTTTGATTGCAATATAATTGCCGTCCAATCCGATTGGGGAGGAGAATATCAAAACTTGTTCCTTTTTCAACAAACTGGAATATCTCATCATGTGTCTTGCCCCCATGCTCATTTGCAAAATGGATCTGCAGACCACACACACAGACAGGTCGTAGAAGTGGGTTTAGCCCTACTTGCTAGCGCATCCATGCCTTCAAAATTCTAGGATGAAGCATTTTTAACCGCCGTTCATCTTATCAACATGCTACCTAGTCATGTCCTAAATAATGAAACTCCAGTAGAAAAACTTCTTCACACAAAACCAGATCATTCTTCCCTTCGTGTTTTTGGGTGGACTTGCTGGCCAAATCTTAGGCTCTACAATAATCACAAACTCATGTTTCGATCTAAGGAATGTGTCTTTCTTGGTTATAGTCCCCAACACAAAGGCGTCAAGTGCCTTGATGTTCCTACTGGTCGTGTGTATATCTCATGTGACGTAGTGTTCAATGAAACCAAGTTCCCATTTCCTAATATTCACCATAATGCTAGTGCATTACTCCGTAAAAAAATTATCCTTTTGCCTCCTCATCTCCTTAGTACGGCTCAAGGGGTAAATATTACTGATGATAAATTGACTAACCCTCATACTAGTGCTATGCATGAGCTTTGTGATGATACAACACAAGAAGAGAAGAAAATGGTGAAAACAACGCTGAAAAATGGTGAAGAAATATGGTTGACAGGACGACATTTCATGTGTCCGATAGCAGGGAACATATCCCCTCAGGATCCTAGCTGCAGCAAACCGCCACACAATCTGCCTCGGGATAAGAGGCGTCAGCATCGGCGCCAGAATCGCCCATGGGCGTGCTCGCGACAACCTCGCCTCGACACGCAGTGGGCCACAACTCGCCCTGGTGTGGACGCCGACCCGCGCCAATAAACAGTCACTACATGGCAACCTGTGGCTCGCCTGGCTAACCCACCACACTACTACGTGCGTCGCCAGTGGGCAGGCATGAATTTGGAGGAGCCAACAGGCACGGGATACCATCTCAATCCCCCTAGTCCTGTGTCAGGCTCATGATCTGGGGCGGATCTACAAAGACCCGCCCCATCATTGCGCCATGATGAGGAAGGTGGCTTGGGATCTTCTGTGATCCATGAGCACTCTGGCTCACCAATAGGTGCCACAGAAAATCCTGCTGTAGCGGGAGCTATCTCGGGGATCCACTTTAGAAGATGCTGCGGGATCTTCTATGCTCAGAGTAACTGCTGCACTGATACGTCTCCAATGTATCTATAATTTATGAAGTATTCATGCCATTTTTATTATAGTTTTGTATGATTTTGGTGCACTTCTATATGGCTTTTATACGATTTTCATGGACTAACATATTGACCTAGTGCCCTGTGCCAGTTGTTGTTTTCTGCTTGTTTTTGGTTTTCCAGAAAATCCATATCAAATGAAGTCCAAGTGCAACGAAACTTTTTGATGATTTTTTCTGGAAGGAAAGGGACACAGGAAGCTTCCAGAGAGTACCAGAAGACCCACTGGGGCCCCACAAGTAACCAGGGCATGCCCAGGCGGGTGGTTGCGCCCTGGTGCCTTGTGGCCCCCCTGTGGCACCTCTTTGCGTGACTCCAATGCCAAAAATTCAAATAAATACGGAAACCCCCAGAAATGACCCGAGAACTTCGACTCCGCCGCCCCAAGTCTCTTTACCAAAGAGATCCCATCTAGAGCCCCATTCTGGCACCCTTCCGAAGGGGTCAATCATCACCGAAGGCCATCTTCATCATCTCGGCGGTCTCCATGATGAGGAGGGAGTAGTTCACCCTCAGGGCTGAGCGTATGTACCAGTAGCTATGTGTTTGATATCTCTCTCTCTCTCTCGTGTTCTTGATTTGGCGTGATCTTGATGTACCACGAGCTCTGTTAATACAGTTGAATCATATGGTGTTTCTTACTCTCTATCTTGTTTGTGATGAATTGAGTTTTACCTTTGAGGTTTCACTATTATCGGATTGAACACTTTTATGGATTTCAGAACACTTGATGTATGTCTTGCATGTGGATACCTGTGGTGACAATGGGGTGTTCTATTGGTTCACTTGATATATTTTTTGGCACTCAACTCGCAGATTCCTGAGGTGACATTGGGGTAATCTATGCATAGGGGTTGATGCACGTTTTCATCCTACTTTCTCCGCTAGAAACCTTGGGGCACTCTTTGAAGTTCTTTGTGTTGGATAGAATATTATGAACCTGAAGTTGTTTGATGCGTATCATATAATCGACTCACGAATACTTGTGGTGACATTGGAGTATCTAGGTGACACTAGAGTTGGTTGATGTGTGTCATATGGTATAATTTTAGTACTAACTCTAGGGCTGTTTGTGACACTTACAGGGATGGCTCAATAGATTGATCGAAGAAGATAACTTTGAGGTGGTTTAGTACCCTACAACAATTTCTTCTTATGTTCTCCGCTAGATACGAACTTTGGAGTGATTATTGTCGCACATTGAGGGATTGTCATATGATTCAATTATGTTAGCATTGTTGAGAGATTGCACTAGTGAAAGTATTAACCCTAGGCCTTGTCTTCAAGCATTGCAATACCATTTGTGCTACGTTTTATCACTTGCTACCTTCTTGTTTTTATATTTTTAGATTACAAAAACCTATATTTACTATCCATACTACACTTGTATCACCATCTCTTCGTCAAACTAAGGTTAGTTCTTTGAGGTGCAACTTATGCATAAGCTACGATGAAAATAAGCCTCACAGAAGCTGCCGTGGAAATAAGTCCATGAGAATGAGCCATCGAGTTCTTTTTTCTCAGCTTATGTTCCAAGTTCTCTGGTGAAAAGTCTAGAATACCCCGAAAATGTAATTGTATGACATTTAACTGCATTTTTTGTATATTGTAGCAGCAACTTGGACAACTTCATTCATACTCTCTTGCACTTGCAGAAAATACTAGCAGGACTAAACCAAACAACCATCAAAATGCTAGTGCTTGCATACAAATTTCTGAATGCATTCACTAGCAACATTCATCCTTTTTTACAGCAAGTAGAAACTTTGACATGACCAAAAACTAGGTGCACATGAGCACCGCACTTCCTGTCAACAAAAATCAGCTACATGTATATCTATGTATACTGTTACCTGACATGTAACTGACAATTTCTCATGAAAATTCATATGCATCTTTGAAATAGAATTTGAAATAGGCAAAGCGAATACTTCTTTTAATCGCCGTGAGATTGTCAAGCATTTGCTGCTCAATGGACAATTAGAGAACTAGCAGTGGGTGGCCATGGCATCTAGAGAAGTGCAGGTATCGGGGCAGTGCGTTGACGATGATGGCGGCGATGTACCAAGGGCTTCTATGCCATGGGAGGAGAGTGGGCGGAGTGGGGAGTCAGGGAGGAGCAGCCGGCATCGGTCCAGGCGGGGAAGGGGTTGGCGTCGATCCAGTCAAGCCCGGAAGCCGACGTCCACGGCCGCCGGAGGTAGGCAGCCGTCCTGCTTGCCAGAGGGGTAGCCGGTGTGGAGCAGAGTAGAGGGAGGTGGGGGAGGAGCACGTCTACCCAGCACCGCCAGCGTCCGGGATGCGAGGTCAGCGGCTGGAGGCGTGGTCGGTGGTGGACGGGAAACCCTAAAAATTCTCAATCACGGGAGGAGAGGGACGACAGGGGTGCAGAGCGCTGCTGGTGTTTTTTCCTTCGGGGTTGGTACAGGCGAGGGGCGTGGTGGCATTTTAGCCGTAATTATGTTCAAGTGCGAGGGCAAAGGGATATACCGCTTCGGTTTTTAAGTGATTGCCGCGAGAAGCTGCAGGCAGCTGCCCTACCCCACCTTTTTTCCATTGTGAAGAAGAGAGTTGTGGAAATAAGTTAAGCTCCACTTCTTTTGGGCTTTTGGCTTATTTTCACAATAAGCTGAAATAAGCTGCAAAAGAACTGGCCCTAATGCAGCTATACAATTTGCCATTGTATTTGGTGTGTTGGGGACAGAAGAGATTTTTTGTATTTGATTGCAAGGTTGTTTGAGAGAGACCATCTTCATCCTACGCCTCCCACGATTGATAAACCTGAGGTCATCCACTTGATGGTAAATTGCTAATGTCCTACAAAACTCTGTGCTTGGAGGACCAACACGAGTCTACAAGAATAAGTTGTGTAGTAGGCATCAAGCTCTTTTCTGGCACCGTTGCCGGGGAGGTGAGTGCTTGAAGGTATATCTTTAGATCTTGCAATTGAATATTTTAGTTTCTTGTTTTATCACTAGTTTAGTTTGTAATAGAAAACTACTATAAAATGGAATTGAGGTTGCCTCATATTATTCATCTTTATAATGTCTTCCTTGAAAATGATGGAACGGAAAATTGTGCTCAATTGATAGAAGAAGAATTCAACAAAGTGCTTGGCATAAATTACATGAATAATAAGCATGATTGCAATGTTGCTAGTATGAATTCTTTGAATATCCATGATACTAATGATATGCAAAGCCATAAGCTTGGGGATGCTAAGTTTGATGAAGATGATATTTTTAGTCCCCCATATTTTGATGTGCGAATTTGTTATGATGATTGCATGCCTCCTATTTATGATGATTGCAATATTTATGAAAGTGGGTTTGGAAGAGTGTCAACTTTAGATAATAATGATCCCACTATTTTGGAGAGTGTTAAATCCTATTGGAATAGTGATAAAATTGGATTTGGAGAGGTCATGACTTTATTTAGTGATGAAACCACTATTTTGGAAGATGTTTCAATTGATTATGACAGCAAAGTTGCTATCTATGATGATTATGATGATGACATGTATGCTATAAAAAGTAATGATAACCCTGAAGCTTGTCATCATGACTTGAATGTTCAATTTGATTATGTCAATCAAATATCTCATGATAGTTATTTTGTTGAGTTTGCTCCCACTACTATGAGTAAGAAGAAATTTGCTTATGTGGAGAGTAATAAATTTTCTATCCTTGTGGATCATGAGAACAATGCTTTATGTGATATTTATATTGTTGAATTCATTCATGATGCTACTGAAAATTATTTTGAGAGAGGAACATATGCTTTTACATATCTTAATAATATCAAGTTTCCTATCTATGAGTTGAAAGTTTTGAAGCTATGCTTGTTTTGCCTTCCTATGCTAGTTGATTCTTGTTCCCATGAATTGTTTGCTCACAAAATCCCTATGCATAGGAAGTGTGTTAGGCTTAAATGTTCTATTCATATGTTTCATGATGCTTCCATTATGTTTCTATTCTTTACGTTTATGCGAGCATAATTGAAATCATCATGCCTAGCTTAAAAGACATTAAAGAAAAGCACTTGTAGGGAGACAACCCAGTATTTCTACCTACTGTTTTTGTGTGTTCACATGATTAAGATACTGTAGCAATCATGTTTTATAACTTTGGTTTCAATGAAGTGCCAAGTAAAGCCTTTGGGATAGTGTGGATGATAGTTGACTTGATTTTGCACAAAAACAGAAACTTTTGCGTCCAGTGCAGAAAATACTATAATTTCCTGGAATGTGATTTTGGTATGAATTTTTTACACATGATGTATGTACAAATTCCCTACATTGTCCTAATTTTTTAGAATTTTTAGAGTTGCAGAAGTTTGGTCATTGTTCATATCAATACAGTCTGTTCTATTTTCGACATATTATGTTTTCAATGCATAGTTTGCTTGCTTTCTAGTTTCTATGGCTTATATTGGTCAATTTAATTTGTGGAATTGATAAGGTAAAGTACGCATTGTGAGAGTAAAATTACGAATCTTGTCTTGACAGTAACGAAGTGAAGGATTTGCTCTTTATCATACTAACCAATCTCACGAAGTTTCGTTAAGTTTTATGCGATTGAAGTTTTCAAGTTTTGGGTGAGCGATATTAGGAGAATGAAGAGTGTCAAGACCATAAGCTTGGTGATTCCCACTTCACCCCAAGGTAATATTCAAGGAAGACCCAAGCAACTAAGCTTGGGAATGCCCCGGAAGGCATCCCCTCTTTTGTCTTCAACATTATCGGCAACCTTACTTGGAGCTACATTTTTATTCGTCACATTGATATGTGTTTTACTTGGAGCATCATTTTCTTTTAGTTGGATTTTGTTGATGTTATTTACAATAATGTTGTGTGCCTTTCATTTCAATAAAAGTGTCAAGGGTAGCTTTCACCATGCTTAATTTGCCAGTATATGAGTTGTTTCAAAATAGAAAGTTGCACGCTATTGCGTGAATATCTAGAAAAGACAGAATGTGATAAAAGCTTGAAATTTTGACACAATAAGCTATGATAAAGTTCCTATAGTGTGGTAAATTTTCTGAATTTTTGAGTTAATTAAGTATGGATCTTGCTTCATCCTTTATAGTTTGTCCTGTTTAGACAGATTGCTGGTATGAGTGCATTGTTTGGATATGTTTGCTTGTTTAATGATTCTATTGGAGGATAGGAGTATCAAATATGAAGGTGCATTTGTATGCAATGTAAATTTATAATTTTATTCATTTGTTATAGTAGATAATGATAAGGTTTTGCATTGATTTATACTAACTTATCTCACGAGTTCTCGTTGAGTTTTCTGTGGATCAAGTTCTTAAGATTTAAGGAAACCGTGATATGAGAGGGATTAAGGAGACACAAGATCTCAAGCTTGGGGATGCCCAAGACATCCCAATTTAATATTCCAAGAAGTATCAAGCATCTAAGCTTGGGGATGCCCCGGTAAGCATTTCACCTTTCTTCTTCAACAACTATCGCTTTTGGTTGAGTCTAAGTTTTTGCTTCTTCACATGATATGTGCTATTCTTGGAATGTCATTTTATTTTGTTTTCTTTGTTGTTTGAATAAAATACTTAAGATCTAATTTTTTTAAATGAGAGAGAGTCCTATAGCTACCGATTTACTTAACTACTCATTTGATCTTCACTTTATCTTTTTGGAGTAGTTTGTCATTTACTCTCGTTCTTCAACTTTTATCCTCAGAGTAAACTGTTGAATGAATTGAATATCATAAATTTGAAATTATATGTGCTTCATATGCTTGTATCATACCTAGTAGTAGCTTAACATTGGGTTTAGAAAGCAAAATCTATTGAAGTTTGACAATCACAATATTAGTCATACAAGCAATTCATGAATGATTACTATAAGGAAGAGAACTTTCATATATAAATATATTATCTTGGACATCTTTTATGATTGTGAATACACATTAATTATTTTCAAACTTGAGCAAATTAGTTGAAGTTTGACACGGAAGACAACGTAATGAGTTATGTTTCGGTATATTTGTATAGAAGTTATATTGTTATGGATCCTCCAACATGTGGTGCTTGCTTAGGATCTTTTGCTAGCCAAAAATTCATACTAATTAGAGATACTACTTGTGCATCACCTAGTTTCTTGCAATGAGTATCCACCATATCTAACTATGGATTGAATAAGATCCTTCAAGTAAGTTGTCATCGGTGCAAAAAAGCAATACAAATTGCTCCTAAAATCTGTATGATCTTTTATTGCAAGGGGAAATAAGCGTTGTATGAACTTGTGATGATAAAGAAATAAAAGCAACGAACTACAGAATAAAGGTTGCTATCACAAGGTGTCGGTGTACTAGAATAGGGGTACCCTAGTATCCCGAACTTGTGCACGGGCAGTTGCAGCCCTCCGCGGCAAGGCTTACCGGGTGACCGCCAAGGTCCTCCGTGGTTCCTTTGGAGCCATTCAAGAACAAAGTATTCAAGCCAAGAAAACAAGGCCCCGGCAAGAGGAGCTTGCCGGGAAGGCCACCCAAGACACCTAAGAGACAAGGCCCCGGCAAGAGGAGCTTGCCGGGAAGGCCACCCAAGGCACCTAGGAGACAAGGCCCCGGCAAGAGGAGCTTGTCGGGAAGGCCCGGTGAGCGACAAGCTTCCGGACGCGACAAGACAACAACCGCGGCAAGGTGCTTGCCGCAGCAGACCACCACCCTGTACCTGCGCTCCAGCACATCCACTAACGTGTCGCCACAGGACCTTTCCAGCGCTGGCGTGGCAAGAGGCCGCGGCGCCGTGAGCTGATGGCAAGCGGCCGACAAGATTGCCATCGTGGCGAAGCGGTGGCGTCCCCGACGGTCCCTGTTTACCTTTGTTAGGGCGGCGTGACGGGCATTTAATGCCTTTGTCCCTCGCCGTCGTGGGTTAGGTATGATACACTGTACACTGTACAAGTAGCTGTACCAACCACTCCTTTTCCACTTTTACCCTTGTCTATGTTGCCACCCGTCGGAGACCCCTTTAGCATATAAAAGGAGGCCCATGCGCAACGTAGAGGGGGTTCGAGGGTTCAGTCCACGCTTCGGCCTCGTTAGCAGCTTGTGTGTACTGTAGCACTCAGCGCTCCTGAGCAAGAACTCAATACACTCAGATATGCAGCAGTAGGAGTGTTATCTCTCTGGAGAGCTCCGAAGCTAGGTAAACCGCTCGTGTGCTTCGCCTCGATCTGCTCTTCGTGCGACCTCCGCCCCCCGCCGAACCGAAAGGAGCTCGGTCCGCTGGTCCCATAGGTGTTCGTGGGTCAGATCAGCCTCCCCGACATCTTTGGCGCGCCAGGTAGGGGGGCGTCGAGATTGTGTGAATCTGATCCGGCGTCCACACGAGCTAGATCTTCATCATCTTCATCGACATGCCACCGAAGAAGAAGGCTTCGGCGGCAGATGTTCCGTCCGCGTCGAACCCACCACCACCGGAGCAAACGGGTGGTGGGGTAGACGCCGGGCGAAGAATGGACGCGTCGACGAGGAGCCGCAGTGCTGCCAAGTCCAAGGACAAGGCTGCGCAGACCTCGGCATCCGTACATGCACCGCGCCCGTCTCAGGAGGCGCGGGACCGACAGCGTCATGGTATTCACAACGCCATACGCTCGTTGGACCAAGATCGAGCTGGTGGATCTCGGGATGCTCAAGACCAGCATGCACGCCAACATCTTTGGCGCTGAAGCGAGGCACGATCGCTGGGCGGGATACTGCTCCTTCTAACATAGTTAGAAGTCCGAGCATATCCGCTCCTCGCGCCGTTCGCCATCGCCACCCACCACTCCAGCAGAAGCTTTGGCGAGAGCTCAATCGCTCCTGGATTACCCTCCAACAGCCGACAAGGTCGATGAATGGAGGGCCACCATTCAGAGTCTCATCGGCTTTGCCAACGGCGACGCTCCGCGGCAGCCGAGTGCATCGCTGCCGCGGCAGGACCGCCAAACACGAGCCGGTGGCGACGAAACCATTGGGGGTGCAACCAACATGCACTCTCCGCCCCGAAGGCCAAGATCGCCGACTCGCCGGATCCACCTCGACAGCGACTCCACCGCATCATCGGATCCACGAGCTCGTCGCGATCAGCGCCATGTTCTTCACGAACGACAGCAAGAGGACGCTCGAACTCGCATCGAGCGCCAAAGAGAAGCGCCAAGGCGTCAATCCCAGCGCTACCGGGCCCTCTGTCGTCATGCATGCGCCCGTGGGAACCAGCGACTTGCCGTACACGGTAGGTTGCCCTGCGTTCACTCGTGAGCTGCGGCAAGTCGATGGCCAGCAAGAAGAAGAATTTCAAGCCGACGTGCAGAGAAGTACGACGGCAAGACGCATCCGTCGGAGTTCCTTAGCATCTACACCATCGCGGTGCAAGCCGTCGAGGCGAGACGACAAGATCCTCGCCAACTACTTCCGGCTGGTGCTCAAGCCCAATGTCGAGATCTGGCCCATGCACTTGCCGGACAACTCCATATCCTCTTGGGCAGATCTATGCCATCGGTTTGTCGGCGCTTTACAGCGCCACAAGCCCCATGGCCAAGAAAGCGACCTTCATCCGCCGCCCGGAAGGAAGGAGAGCCCTTGCGCAAGTGCATTCAGAGATTCACCAGCGTACAACACAACATCCCATATGTCCACCTGCCGCGCGGTAATCAGCGCTGCTCCATCGAACGTCGCGAAACCGCAGGATGCGGGAGGAGATGGCGATGTGCAAGATCGAGACGCGTCGATGAGCTATATGCCCCGGCCGACAAGTGTGCACGTGTTGAGGAAGGGAGGAGACTCCCGGAGAATCTTGAGGCAGGAGGATCTAATAGTGAGGAGACCGCCCCGGCAAAGAAAAACCGGCGGCGGAGCAACAGGAAGAAGAAAGGCAAAGATGTGCTAGTTGTTGAGCAGTCCGGCAACGGAGGTGGCGCCAAGAAAGCCAAGGCTGGTAGCTCCGGCAAGGAGGTTGCCGCTGGCACCAACTGCCAGGCTGTGGCGGTTACCTACAAGCAGGACGGCTCCAACAAACAGTACTGCAAGATCCACCGCACCAAGGGCCATGACCTCCAGAGCTGCAAAAAGGTCGAGCAGCTTGTCGAGCAGCAGAAGGCTGAATACGAACGATGCGACAAGGAGAAGGCCCAGGAAGGTGCTTGAGGAGCTAGCAAGAAACGTCCCGGCCGAGGAGGACGCCGCGGCAAGGCCAAGCAGCGGCAAGGAGACAGACCTCCAGCTGCCGCGCGACAAGGATGAAGACGACGACGACGATGAAGACATGGATGATGACGAGACCGATGAGCAGGAGTTCGAGAAAGCCACAGAGGTCCTGTGCGTTGGCGGTGGTGCTTCTGCATACTTCACACCGCCAGCTCAAGCCGTGGATGCGGGAAGTCAATGCGGCGTAACCATCCGCCGAGTCACGCAAGCCTACGAAATGGTCCAAAGACGCCTATCATCTTTGATATTGAGGACCACCACGATCACAGAAGCTGCGGTCGGGTGCTTGCCGATGTTGGTTTCACAACTATCCGCAACCTCAAGGTCACTAAGATGCTAGTTGACGGGCGGGGCCGGCTTGAACCTGATCTCCTCCGCGGTGCTCGAAACTCCAGATCCACGATGGCGAAGCTCGAAGAGACCGGCACATTCAAGGAATCAATCCGGGAAGGAGCAAGCGAAGGGAAAGATCACGTTGCGGTGACATTTGGCGCCGAAGTTGAACTTCGTGGATCGAGAGGGTCACTTTTGGCGTTCGCGACTTTCCATTGCCTTACAATGGGATAATTGGCCGTCCAGCACTCGCCAAATTCATGGCAGCCTCTCACTATGCATACAACATGCTGAAGATGCCGGGCCCGATAAGTGTTATCTCTGTACCTGGCGACAAGAAGAATGCTCTTATCTGCGCCGACAAGATCTACCGGGAAGCAGCAGCTGCAGTAGATTGCAAGCCACTTGCCGCTGAAGCTCCCGGAGCGAAGAAGAAGACCAAGTCCGGCAAGAGCTCTGATGCCCACTCCGGCAAGCGCACCTCTTCGGAGTGCTGCGCTATCGTCGAGGACGCACCATTGAGCTCCACCGGCAAGTGTAAGAAGACGATGGCAGCTCCACCAGAGACCAAGAAGGTGTCCGCCAAGGAGGACGGCAGACCGGTGGTACCTTCACCATCGATGCCACTCTCGACCCTAAATAGGAAGGCGCTCGTTGCTTTCCTGCGGGCGAACGTCGACGTGTTTGCGTGGCAACCGTCTGACATCCCCGGTGTTCCCAGGAAAGTAATTGAGCACCATCTTGCCGTTTGTCCTCATGCGCGGCCCGTCAAGCAGAAAGTCAGGAAGCAGGCAGTGGAGCGCCAAGAATTCATCGCAGAAGAAATCAAGAAATTGGAAGCAGCAGGCCTTATCAGAGGAGTGCTCCATCCTATGTGGTTGGCCAATCCTGTAGTTGTACGCAAGGCCAACGGGAAATGGAGGCTTTGTATCGACTTTACCGATGTCAATAAAGCTTGTCCCAAAGACCCATTTCCCTTGCCGCGCATCGACCAGATTGTTGACTCCACGGCGGATGTGATTTGCTTTCATTTACGGATGCATACTCAGGATATCATCAGATCTTCATGGCGTAAGAGGATGAGGAGAAGACCGCATTCATCACCCCATGTGGCACATCTTGCATTTGATACGGATGCCTTTCGGATTAAAGAATGCTGGTTCAACATTTGCAAGAGTAGTCCATGACGCTTTTGAGCCGCAAATGCACAGGAATGTGGAAGCCTACATGGATGACATAGTGGTCAAAAGCAAGGACAAGGCGACTCTGATTCAAGATTTAGACAAAACCTTTGCAAATCTGCGCAAGATCAACCTCAAGCTCAACCCTGAGAAGTGTGTGTTTGGAGTCCTTCCGCAAGCTTCTCGGGTTCTTCGTGTCTCGGCCGGGAATTGAAGCCAATCCCGACAAGATCAAGGCCATTGAGCAGATTGAAGCACCAAAGCGCGTCAAGGATGTCTGAAGGCTTGCCGGTTGCGTAGCGCTGTTAGCGAGTTTATCTCTAGGTTCTGCTGAAGCGCGCTCGCCATTTTTCAAAATCTTGAAAAAGGCAGGTCCGATGAAATGGACTCGGAAGCGGAGGCTGCGCTGCAGACTTGAAGAGATACATCCTCCACTCCAACACTTGTCGCACCTAAGCCTCAAGAGAAGTTGCTGCTGTATATAGCGGCAACCAATCAAGTGGTTAGTGCTGCGTTAGTAGCGGAGAGGGAGGCGGATGATGAGCTAGCAACCATGGCAGATGCATCCGGCGATGAGCAGGGGCTTCACCGGCAAGCTCTGGTCCCGACAAGGATGGATCTACAGACGCATGAGAAGATGCGAAAAAGAATGGTGCAGCGCCCAGTTTACTTTGTCGGTTCCCTTCTGCAGGGGCTAGGTCAAGGTACTACGGTGTGCAGAAATTGCTTTTCGGCCTCCTCATGGCCTCGAGAAAGCTGCGCCATTACTTCCGGGCACATGAGATCACAGTCGTCCACTCGTTTTCCGTCAAGAGGATCTTGCAAAATCCAGAGGCAACAGGCAAGATTGTCGAGTGGGCACTGGAACTGCCAAGCTTTGGCCTCAAGTTTGAGAGCACTTCAACTATCCAAAGCAGAGCATTGGCGGGGTTCATAGCAGAATGGACGCCAACACAAGATGAAGAAATTCCAGAAACGAGCATCCCCGTCAAGGAAGCAAGCAAAGAGTGGCTGATGTACTTTGATGGTGCCTTCTCGCTGCAAGGCGCCGGTGCGGGCGTGCTACTTGTTGCACCCACCGGAGAGCACCTCAAGTACATAGTCCATATGCACTTTCCCAAGGAGCAAGCAACAAACAATACTGCGCAGTATGGAGGTTTGCTTGCCGGTCTCAGATCGCAGATGAGACCTTGGGATCAAGAAGCTCATTGTCGTGGGGTGACTCACGACTTGTCATCCGCCAAGTGAACAAGAGTTATCGAGTCCGTTGATGGAAGCTTATGTTGATGAAGTGAGAAAGCTAGAAGAGCACTTTGACGGCCTACATATGGAATATATTCCAAGAGCTCGTAACGACATTCTTGATGGTTCTGTCAAGTCGCGCCAAGACTTAAGTTTCTGTGGAACCAGGGATTTTGTGCTCAAGCTGACTCAACCATACGTAATGCCATCAACTAGACAGAGCAAGAAGAGGAAGTTGATTTACGGTGACTATTTTCCGGCAGAGCTTCCGAAGCCGCCAAGAAGGTCCCCAAGATCAACACCAACAGTCTTTGAGGAGCGATCTGCTCCGGCAAGCCCTAGGGTTTGTTCCGTTGAAGCGACGCTCCCGACAAGTTTTGCTCCGGCAAGCTTGTAGGGAACGTCAAGCTCCGGCTGAGCCGCAAGTTCTCGCCGTGGAAGCAGATGTTCCCGCAACAGCAGATGTGCCTTTAGTCCTTGTTGTCGAGCCGCAAGCTCCAGCATGGGCACAACAGATTGTCCGTTTCCTTCAGACAGGAGAACTTCTCGAAGAGCAAGAAGAAGCGGAAAGAGTAGCCCGGCAGTCAAGTATGTACCAGTTTGTCGACAACACACTGTACAGAAGAAGACTCAACGGTGTGAAATTGAAGTGTATTCACCGGAAGACGGACAAAAGCTGTTGGCAGAGATACATGGAGGCATATGTGGTCACCACATTGGCGCCAGAGCACTTGCCGGCAAAGCGTTCCGGCAAGGTTTCTTTGGCCGACAACCCTCGAGGATGCAACCGCACAAGTAACCAAGTGTGAAGCGTGCAAGGTTCCATTCCAAGCAGATACACCAGCCAGCTCAAGCTCTCGAGACGATCCCTTTATCACGGCCATTTTCGGTGCAGGGGCTCGACATCCTCGGCCCCTTTCCCCGAAGCTGTCGGGGCTTTGAGTACTTATGCGTTGCAATCGACAAGTTCACAAAGTGGCGGAAGTGGAAGCAGTGAGGAAGGTGACAGCCGCGATCGTGATCAAGTTCTTTAGGTCGATTGTTTGCCGTTTGGAATCCCTAACGGGATCATCACCGACAACGGCACGCAATTCACGAGCCGCACCTTCATGCGAAGACGTCCAAGATCTTGGCGCCAAGGTCTGCTTCGCTTCGCATTGCTCATCCGAGAAGTAACGGTCAAGCGGAGAGGGCGAATCTTGAAGTGTTGCGCGGGCTCAAGACCGTAACTTTCGGCTGTGCTGCACAAGTGCGGAAGAAATCTGGATTGAGGAGCTGCCGGTGGTTCTTTGGTCGATCAGACGACGCCAAATCGAGCCACCGCCGACACCTTTCGCTCTAGTCTATGGAGCAGAGGCAGTTCTCCCCACGAAACTTCGTGATACGGATCACCTCGAGTGCTCACTTATGATGAGCTTGAGCAAGAGCAGCTGCGACAACATGCCGCGCTTCTCCTTGAGGAGGATCGTCTTCAGGCTGCTGTACGAGCTGCTCGATACCAGCAAGCTTTGCGCCGCTACCATAGCTGCAAAGTTAATGCCAGAAGTCTCGAGGAAGGCGACCTTGTTCTTCGGCGCGTTCAGTCCGCCAAGAATTCCAACAAGTTGACGCCGAAGTGGGAAGGCCCTTACCGGGTGAAACGAGTCACTAGGCCCGGCGCTGTCCGCCTTGAGACCGAAGATGGCATTCCGGTGAGCAACTCCTGGAACATTGAGCATCTTCATAAGTTTTACTCAGAAGCGCGGTTGCGGAACCAGTTCCGGCAACCACCTTTTGTACAAGTCTTGCCGATGTTGCATGTAATCCTTTGTACAAAGCGAGCAGACCCGTGCATGCATAAGTAAAGCTAGCGTGCTTCGCACATCTTGTCAATTTCATGCTTTCTACCTCTATTTTGCATGCGTTATCTGACGCTTTGTGCAGCACCTACCCCCGGTAAGCAATAACAAGTCATAAGGCTCCATATCTTTATTTTCTCTTCTTTCTCTTTCTCAAAGAAAGGAAGGTTCCCTCGCCCACAAGTTTGCCGGGGGGAAAGGAGAAGATAATGGTGTGGACCAAGCGTCTCTCAAGGAAGTCTAGCCTTACCGGGAAGCAAACGACAGAAAAGCTAAGTTGCTAAAGTTTGAGCAATCAGTTTTAAAAATTATAAGTTATCTTCCTCGAACGACCGTACTTTGTATGGAAAACCTGTGCGCGGAGGAACCAACTCGTAGCTAGTTGCGCCCTTATTTTGTTTCGAGTCCGCTCAACAACTTAAGTGAGCTGTGACTAGTTGCGACAAGGTTACTTGTCGGAAGCGGCACCGCCAAAGAGTCTTGACGTCCCGCACTCAGTCATGCCTGTGTGCCTGCCGACAAGTTCCCTAAAAGCGAGGGCAAAAACATACAAAGGAAGGAATCAAGTAAAGGAAATAACATAGCAATTACTACCCAAAATAGAGTTATATTACAAGATAGCTTGTCGCAGCTCTAATAGATTGTTCTCATAACATGACCAAAGAGCGGCAAGAAAAAGAGAAAGCGGGCGGCCTAATCCACGCGATCGCCCTCAACCCTCTTGATCGCGCTCACCTGTCCACGATGGGTGCGACAAGGGTCTTGGCGCTTCCACATCAGCATCCGGCGGCAAGGACTTGAGGACGTTGGTGAGGTTGAGGCACGGGTTGCGGAAGGCCACCTTCATCAGCACCTTTTGAAGAGCTCCCGCACAGATCTGGCGCGACTCCTCGGCCAGCTGCTTTGGGACTTCTTCCCAGAGTCGCTGGAGGGACGTCACCACGCCTTTGAAGAACAAGCTGAGCATGGCGCTGGGTTGGAGGTGCTCATCGGAGGAATATCCAAGATCCACCATCCCAGCTCCATGACTCCTGTCGATGGCTGCAGCAACATCCACGAGACCCTCGATCCAAGGTGCTCCACATTCTCCCTAAAGGTATTACAGGCGGCGGCGGCCTCGGCGACTCCTCGTCGGCCTTGATCTTCTCCTTCAAGGCCACCTCCCGCTCCTGGCGCCCGTCCAGCTGTCCCGAGTCAAGGTGGTCGGCTTCAACTCAAGATCTGCATTGGAGTCCTTGGCGGCGCTGAGCTCCTTGCTCCTCTCGGCGAGATGGCCTGCAGCTTCGCCAAGAGTGTAGGCGTCCTTCTCGCGCTCATGCTTGAGTGCAGCAAGCTCCTCGCCGCTCTCCTTGAGATTGGCCTCCAACTGCGCCACCTTCGTCTCCAGCTCCTTCTCGGCGGCCTCGGCAGCTGCGGCAGCATCCTTTGCTTCCTTGAGAGCCCCGCCAAATGTTTGCTCGCGCATAGCTAGATCCTCCTCGTGGCTGTCAAGATTAACCTTCCGCTGCGCCAACTCGCCTTCCTGTGCAGATAGCTTCTCGGCGACAAGCCGCTGTTGCTCCTCAGCTTCGGCCTTCTCGAGGAGGAAGGCTTTGCGCTCCTCGGCGAGTCGCTCCCGCTCCACAGCCAATGACCGGGCGCTTCTGGTTAAGGCCGGAGCTCCTCCAGCGCTTCTCGATGTCTGCTCCGCCTTGCGACAAGCGCTTCCGGGATTCCAGCTTGGCTTGTCGGGCGCGGTAGAGCGGCAATGAGCTTCGCAGTTGCTCCTCCTCGGACTTCGCCGCTGCTTCTTTGTTTGGTCGTCGACCAGCGTCGGCCAATGAGGCGAGCAGCTCTTCATCAAAAGTTTCTCCTTCGGTAGGCGCCACAGGCTCGACGCCCATGGGAGCTTGATGAAGACGCCACCGCCGCCTTCAAATAGGGCGCGGCTGGGGCTCTTGAACCGGCAGCTGCCGCGGCCAGCGGAGGGATAAGCGGTCGGCGTGGCGCTGGCGCTCCTGCGGCCTCGGGGCCGTCGGTCGATCGCCGGACCTCGCCCGGCTTCTGCGGCGGCAGCTTTGGCGGCCTCTTCGCCGGCGGGCTCTTCAGCGCCAGCTTCTTCTCCGATGGCAGCGGCGTCGTCAGTATTGCCGCGCACGTCCTCCTCGCCGGCGACCTCGGTCTCCATTGGCTCTGTGGCGGATGGACCCGACGACCGGAAAATGAAGAAAAGTCAAGCAAATATTCAAAAAGAAAATCAGTAGAAGAAGAACACAAGGAAAGTTTTCAAGCAAGAGGATTACCTGTGATAGGGTCTGCAGTCATGGTCTCCGCCGCCAGGGGATCGCTGGTGTTGTCCCTTGCCGGAGAGCTGTCCCTTGCCGGAGAACTGCCCCTTGCCGGAGAAGTCTCCCTTGCCGGAGAACGATCCCTTGCCGGGGAATCCTCCCTTGGCGGTGTAGTCGAAGTAGAAGGCATGTCAGGAGCGGCTTCAGGGCACTCCTGGTAAGGCTGCTCTGCTCCTACACAAATCAGCAGTCAGATATCAGCAAAGAAAGGGCACCCATGCACGCCTAACAGCAGGAAGTAAACCATATACTTACGCTGGGGGCTGCACTGGGGGCTGCTTTGAGGAAGAGTTGCCGCATCCGGCAAGGTGGTCTCGGACGCGCCTCCTGCTGTCGCGGTGGGTTCGTCCTCGACGACAATCACCGAGGCCTTGGCTCTCTTCGGCGCTCTCTGGGCCAGCGTCCTGAAAAGGAATGGGTTCAGAGTGAAGCAAATCAGATACAAGACAAAGCAACAAGCCGAAGAACTACAAATGCTGCAGAGAATCTTACTCTTCTTCTTCCTCGTCGCAGCTGAGCGCGGAGAGATCAAATTCTGGCCCGCCTCCGATCTGACGAGGTGGAGGAGTAGGTTCCCTTGGCCGCTTGGCGGGAGCGAAAGTGGTGGTCTCACGAGGCCCCACTCCGGTTGCCGCGTGGCGTGAGGTGCTCCCGCGGCAACAGTGCTTGCCGCGGTGGAGCGCGTCGCGCGGCGCGGCAGCTGTTGACCCGTCTGCCGCCCCGCTACATCTCCAGCCTTGCGGAGACGCCTTCTTGGTGGAGCTGGGGGATCCGCTCGCGACAAGCTGTCTGAAGGAGGGGAGGAGGCGCCCTCGGCGGGCTCGCTCAACTCAGCTTCAGGCCCGACAAGATCTTCCTCACCGGCAAACTCCCCTCGCTCGACAAGGCTTGCCGCCTCTGCTGCCTCTGCCTCCTCCACGGTGAAGCCGAACTCGCCCGCGGCAGCGGCTGCTGCCGCCTCTTCCGGCCAGTGGCGTCTGGCGCATCTCATCATCGGTGGTGTCGCGGTGAGGCCCTTACATTCATCGAGGCGGACCGGCACTTCTACCAGCCGTCAAAGACACTTGCACGACGTCATCTGCAGGCTCTTGCCAGGTTGGAGCGATTCCATGCGAAGTCGCTAACGGCATCATTGCACGGTGCGGTCGAGCAAGGAATTGTTGCAATGAGACGACATCCTTCGGCAACCTGAACATCTCGGGATGATCAGGATCGGGCTTGAACAGCTCCAAGAGCATCGCGTCCGGCCCAAGACGGTGAAGTTGAAATTTAGGCCCGGGCGCAGCTTCATGATATCCGCCAGATTACGGAACTCCCAGCGGGTCTCCTCCTCTCCCGCAGGGGCGATGTGGCGAAGAAAGTCTGCGCCAACAAGGTGCCAAGATGAGCCCAGCAAGCCCGAGGCGCAAGATCCAGTGACGGCAATCTTGAGCCTAGCGTCTTCCGGGGCCAGATCGCTCCAATCGTTGCACAAGACTACTGGGGTTTGGCGCTGGCGGTAAACGGTCGGGGTTCTCCTCGACAATCCAGCACCGATCGCTCTCCACTCATCCCATTTGCTGCGGAGCTCTCCCTCCAGATAAGCTTCCTTCTTGCCGGTCCTCGAGATCCAAGCGATCCCACCGGAAAGAGGCTCCCCTCTCTCAACTCGGGGCATAAAAAAGTGGCGGAAAAGGGCTACGTTTGGATGCACTCCGACAAAGTTTTCGCAGAGATGTGCGAAAACTGCCATGGTCAGAACATCATTGGGGGTGAAGTCAAGGAGGCGGAACCCGTAGGTGTTCATGATATCATAGAAAAATTCAGAGAAAGGCGGGCAGAGCCCGCAGTAGAAGAACAGCGCGAAGAAAGGGTACCCATCCGGAGCCAGTTCCGAAGCAGCAGCTGGGAGTGCCTTCGTGCGCGGATGCGCTCGCGTCTCCGTCGACCAGAAGAGGTAGTAGTTCTCCCTCAGCTCCCTCGCGGCGAGCTAGGGGGGGGGGGGAGATTGCCCGCTCCTTTCGCAGCACCGCAAGCCGCTGCGC
This sequence comes from Aegilops bicornis, assembly GCA_021605145.1. Taxonomy (NCBI): domain Eukaryota; kingdom Viridiplantae; phylum Streptophyta; class Magnoliopsida; order Poales; family Poaceae; genus Aegilops; species Aegilops bicornis. The sequence goes on from CM038674.1 coordinate 210,906,700, forward strand.
CTCGGCCGACTTCACGGCCTTCCCCTTGTCGGCTTTCGGAGCCATGGCGGAGGTAGTGAGGGAGGTCGACGGCGTTGGTGATGCTGGTGGCGATGGGGGGCGGAGCGCTGCTCTCCTTTCAGCCTTGGAAAGAAGGGGGGAGCAGGGGAGGTTTTTTCGAGATGGGACAGCAACTGGCGAGATGGGCGGACTGCCCCTGTTTCCCCTGCTTATAAAGAGGGAGGGGGCGGACGTTCCGTTTTTCCGAATAAAGAAACCACCCACGATCTCGCCCACGATCTCTCACACGACGCCGCATTCGACGCGTGCCGTTCGTGGAGGGCGTGGTGGGTCCGGGGTGAGTTACGGCGTGACCTGCATCAGCGTGCCCGTGCCCTGTTTTGGGCCTGGCCCAACAGCGCTCAGCACCGTGTGTGGCCCAGGCCCGGGGGCTCCTGTCGGTGTACCAGAATAGGGGTACCCTAGTATCCCGAACTTGTGCACGACGATTTGCAGCCCTCCGCGGCAAGGCTTACCGGGTGACCGCCAAGGTCCTCCGTGGTTCCTTTGGAGCCATTCAAGAACAAAGTATTCAAGCCAAGGAAACAAGGCCCCGGCAAGAGGAGCTTGCCGGGAAGGCCACCCAAGACACCTAAGAGACAAGGCCCCGACAAGAGGAGCTTGCTAGGAAGGCAGCCCAAGGCACCTAGGAGACAAGGCCCCGGCAAGAGGAGCTTGCCGGGAAGGCCCGGTGAGCGACAAGCTTCCGGACGCGACAAGACAACAACCGCGGCAAGGTGCTTGCTGCGGCAGACCACCTGTACTGCGCTCAGCGCATCCACTAACGTGTCGTCACAGGACCTTTCCAGCGCTGTGGCAAGAGGTCAGGCGGCGGGAGCGCTGTGGCAAGCGGCGCGACAAGATTGCCATCGTGGCGGCGGTGGCGTCGGACGGTCCCTATTTGCCTTTATTAGGCGGCGTGAGACAGGCATTTAATGCCTTTGTCCCCCGCCGCCGTGGTTAGGTATGATACATCAGACACTATACAAGTAGCTGTACCAACCACTCCTTTTCCATTTTTACCCTTGTCTATGTTGTCACCGTCGGAGACCCTTTAGCATATAAAAGGAGGCCCATGCGCATAGCGAGGGGGGTTTGAGAGGGTTCAGTCATGCTCAGTCCTCGTTAGTAGCTTGTGTGTCTTTGTAGCACTCAGCGCTCTGAGCAAGAACTCAATACACTGGACATGCAGCAGTAGGAGTGTTATCTCCGGAGAGCTCCGAAGCTGGGTAAACCGCTTGTGTGCTTCGCCTCGATCTGCTCTTCGTGCGACCTCCGCCCCCCGCCGAACCGAAAGGGGCTCGGTCCGCCGGTCCCATAGGTGTTCGTGGGTCAGATCAGCCTCCCCGACACAAGGGGCAACATAACGTGATGTTCCTTTGCATTAAGGGCTTGCACATCCAAAATTAAAAAGCACATGACAACCTCTGCTTCCATCTGCGAAGGGCCTATCTTTTACATTATGTATTTACTTTTATGCAAGAGTCAATAGTATTCCTTCACATTTCAACCTCAATTATTCTCTAGTTGGCAAGTATCATGTGGTGCAGATCCAGGCACATATGGCCATTCAAATATATTTGATCATAAATTATTATTGTTGACAATTATCTCTATGATGAATGAGTTGGGAGGCGAAACATTAAGCCCCTATCTTTCTCTATGTTCGATGGATGCCATTTGTTCTAAAAATATGCTCTGAGTACTAGCAATCACAGAAGACTAAATGATAATTGAGTATGTGGAACTCTTACTTAGACTTTGTTGAAGATAAGTTGAATTGCAATTGTTTGGTGACTAAGAACATAGGTTGTTAAGTTTCAAGAGAATGCATTGTTTAAACGATAAGATGTGAATTGATTGCTACTTTATCATGATGAGTTTTATGAGAAAAACATGTTGTTATGATGCTAGAATAAGTGATTAGAATTATCATTGATCAAACTTATGCAATATGCTAGCATTCACACTTCATAAATTATTTATTTTAGCATTTACCTACTCGAGGACGATCAGGAATTAAGCTTGGGGATGATGATACGTCTCCAACGTATCTATAATTTATGAAGTATTCATGCCATGTTTATTATAGTCTTGTATTATTTTGGTGCACTTTTATATGGCTTTTATATGATTTTCATGGACTAACATATTGACCTAGTGCCTAGTGCCAGTTGCTGTTTTCCGCTTGTTTTTGGTTTTCTTGAAAATCCATATCAAATGAAGTCCAAATGCAGCGAAGATTTTTGATGATTTTTTCTGGAAGGAAAGGGACACAGGAAGCTTCAGGAGAGTACTGGAAGACCCACAGGGGCCCCACAAGCCACCAGGGGGTGACCGCACCCTAGTGCCTTCTGGGCCCCCCTATGGCACCTCTTTGCGTGACTCCAATGCCAAAAATTCAAATTAATACAAAACCCCAGAAATAACCCTAGAACTTCGACTCCGCTGCCGCAAGCCTCTGTACCAAAGATATCCCATATGGAGCCATGTTTCGGCAACCTGCTGGGGGGGATCGTCACCGGAGGCCATCTTCACCATCCCGACGGTCTCCATGATGAGGAGGGAGTAGTTCACCCTCAGGGTTGAGGGTATGTACTAGTAGCTATGTGTTTGATCTCTCTCTCTCTCTCTCTCTCTCTCTCTCTCTCTCTCTCGTGTTCTTGATTTGGCATGATCTTGATGTACCGCGAGCTTTGTTAATATAGTGAGATCATATGCTGTTTCCCCCTCTCTATCTTGTTGTGATGAATTGAGTTTTTACCTTTGAGGTTTCACTATTATTGGATTGAATACTTTTATGGATTTGAGAACACTTGATGTATGTCTTGCATGTGGATAGCCGTGGTGACAATGGGGTGTTCTATTGATTCACTTGATGTATGTTTTGGCACTCAACTCGCGGATTCCCGAGGTGACATTGGGGTAATCTATGCATAGAGGTTGATGCACGTTTGACACGTCCATTTTGCATCATGTTTTCTTACTGTTATTTATGATGTTTTTATGCGTAATAATGATTTTTGGAGTAATTCGAATGCCTTTTCTCTCATAATTTACAAGGTACACACAAAGAGGGAGAATTCGGCAATTTGGAATTACGGACCTCGAAAAGCTACGCCAGCCACCTATTATGCACAACTCCAAACAAGCTGAAACTTCACGGAGATTTTTATTTGAGGAATATTGAGCTAATAAGTACGGAGGGCCCACGGTGGGCACAACCCACTGGCGCGCCGAGATCCCAGGCGCGCCCTGGTGGGTTGTGCTCACCCAGGCCCACCTCCGGTGCCCATCTTCTGGTATATAGGTCATTTTGACCTAGAAAAAGTAAGGAGAGGGCTTTCGGGACGGAGCGCCGCCGTCTTGAGGCAGAACTTGGGCAGGAGCGCTTTTGCCCTCTGGCGGAGCGATTCCGCCGGAGGAACTTCCCTCCCGAAGGGGGAAATCATCGTCATCATCATCACCAACCACTCTCCCATCTTGGGTAGGGCTATCTCCATCAAAATCTTCAACAACACCACCTCATCTCAAACCCTAGTTCATCTCTTGTGTTCAATCTTGTTACCGGAACTATAGATTGGTGCTTGTGGGCGACTAGTAGTGTTTATCACATCTTGTAGTTGATTACTATATGGTTTATTTGGTGGAAGATTATATGTTCAGATCCAATATGCTATTTAATACCCCTATGATCTTGAGCATCATTATAATTTGTGATTAGTTACTTTTGTTCTTGAGGTCATGGGAGAAATCATGTTGCAAGTAATCATGGGAACTTGATATGTGTTCGATATTTTGATAGTATGTATGTTGTGACTCTCTTCGTGGTGTCATGTGAACGTCGACTACATGAAATTTCACCATATTTGGGCCTAAGGGAATTCATTGTGGAGTAGTAATTAGATGATGGGTTCCGAGAGTGACAGAAGCTGACCGATTGGATCCAAAAGTTTAATGCTATGGTTAGAATTTATTCTTAATACTTTTTCCATAGTTGCGGATGCTTGCGGGAGGGTTAATCATAAGTAGGAGTTTTGTTCAAGTATGAACAACACCTAAGCACCGATACACCCACATATCAAATTATCAAAGTACTGAACACAAATCGAACCAACATGATGAAAGTGACTAGATGAAATTCCCGTGTACCCTCAGGAACGCTTTGTTCACTATAAGAGACCATTTTGGCCTGTCCTTTGACTCAAGAGGATTGGGATACCTTGCTGCACATTTGCAATTATTATCATTACTTTCTCATTACAAAATATCTTGCTATAAAACTACTCTGCTACTTACAATTTCAGCACTTGCAGACATTACCTTGCTGAAAACCACTTGTCATTTCCTTCTGCTCCTCGTTGGGTTCGACACTCTTACTTATCGAAAAGAGCTACAATTGATCCCCTATACTTGTGGGTCATCAAGGCTATTTTCTTGTGCCGTTTCCGGGGAGTGAAGCGCCTTTGGTAAGGAAACATTTATATAGTGTGCTGAAATTTATTGTCACTTGTTACTACGGAAAACAATCCTTTGAGGGGTTTGTTCAGGGTATCTTCAACTCAAACGGAACCGCAATTACCTACCCTTGAACCTACTGCACCTACTAAAATATTGAATATGAAATCCCTTCGGGTATGATAGAACAACTGCTAGCTAATCCTTATGCAGCAGATGGAACCGAACATCCTGATATGCACTTGATATATGTGAAACAAATTTGTGGATTGTTTAAGCTTGCAGGTTTACCCGAAGATGAATTTATGAAGAAGGTTTTCCCTTTATCTTTGAAGGGAAAAGCATTGGCAGGGTATAGGATATGCGATGATGTTGGAGCTTGGAACTGGAATCGATTGAAATTGGAGTTTCACCAAAAGTTCTATCCTATGCATCTAGTTCATTGTGATTGGAATTACATATATAATTTTTGGCCTCGTGAAGGAGAAAGCATCGCTCCAGCTTGGGGGAGGCTTAAGTCAATGTTATATTCATGCCCCAATCATGAGCTCTTAAGAGAAATTATTATTCAGAATTTTTATGCTCGGCTTTCTCGTGATGATCAATCCATGCTCGATACTTCTTGTACTAGTTCTTTTGTGAAGAAGACTATTGAATTCCGGTGGGATCTTTTGGAAAGAATTAAACACAACTCTGAAGATTGGGAACTCGACGAAGGTAAAGAGTCAGGTATTAAGCTTAGGTACGATTGTGTTAAATCTTTTATGAATACCGATGCTTTTCAAAAGTTTAGCACTAAATATGGACTTGACTCTGAGATAGTAGCCTCCTTTTGTGAATCATTTGCTACTCATGTTAATCTCCCTAAAGGTAAGTGGTTTAAATATCACCCACCTATTAAAGAAGAAGTTAAAGAACCGGTACTAGCTAAAGAAGAAACTATACTTTATAATGTTGATCGAGTTGTTCCTACTGCTTATATTGAGAAACCACCTTTCCCTGTTAGGATAAAGGAACATGCTAAAGTTTCAATTGTGGTCAACAAAAGTTATATTAGAAAACCTAAACCAGATGAACAAATTAAAGTAGAACCTAGTATCTATGGTTAAGGATATCTTGGAATAAGATGTAGACGGGCATGTTATTTACTTATGTGAAGAAGCTGCTAGAATTGCCAACCTGATAAAAAGGATAAACACAGACCTATCGTTGGCATGCTCGTTGTCTGAGTTAAAATAGGGGATCACTGTTATCATGGTTTATGTGACATAGGTGCTAGCGTGAGTGCTATTCCTTACACTTTATATCAAGAAATTATGAATGACATACCACCCGCAGAGCTAGAAGACATAGATGATACTATTAAACTTGCTAATAGAGATACCATATCACCAATTGGAATTGTTAGAGATGTTGAAGTCTTGTGTGGGAAAATAAAATACCCTACTGATTTTCTTGTTCTTGGTTCCCCACAAGATGACTTTTGTCCCATTATCTTTGGTAGACCTCTCTTGAACACCGTTAATGCCAGAATAGATTGTGAGAAACAAACTGTCGGTGTTAGTTTTGGTGATGAGTCTCGTGAGTTTAATTTCTCCAAGTTTAGTAGGAAGCTTCATGAAAAAGAATTGCCTAGTAAAGATGAAATAATTGGTCTTGCTTCTATTGTTGTGCCTCCTACTGATCCTTTTCAACAATATTTGCTAGACCATGAAAATGATTTACATATGCATGAAAGAAATGAAATAGATGATATTTTCTTTGAACAACATCCTCTACTTAAACACAATTTGCCTGCTGAAACTCTAGGAGGTCCTCCTCCACCTAAAGGTGATCCTGTGTTTGAATTAAAACAATTGTCAGACACTTTGAAATATGCTTATCTTGATGAAAAGAAAATATATCATGTTATTATTAGTGCTAACCTTTCAGAACATGAAGAAGAAAGATTATTGAAATGTAGCGACCAGACCTCAGACGGTCAAGTCTCTGTGCTTAAGTGTCATCCCTGGATCGGTATGCTGACACACACATTACTCGAGGATTTATAACAGAGGTAAATCACATGTGAAAAGTAATGTAAATACTATTACCTCAATCCATATAGTGGAAGTAACAACAAAGTTGTGGAGTTCCCAACAACGCCAACGACAAAGTTGAGTGTACACATCATAACCCTAATGAATCATTTACTCGTCGTAAGATTCCTGCAACATGAGAAGTTGCAGCCATGTAGGTCAGTACATTGAATATACTGGCAAATTCACACTTTAGAGCAATGCTGAATAATGGATATTACTACGTGCATATTTGGCTGGTGGAGGCTCTACGGTTATCATTTGCATAAAGCTAATTTTTCCTACAACAAAGGAATATATTTTATATAACTACAAAGTTTGTTGAAAATATTGAGAAGGTAACCCCAACTCAATCCCAAAATTAAGAATTAATAACCAAACAAATTATTTAATTAGAGTGACGAGATCAAATCAATAATCCAAGTACCAGATACTCAAGATATCCATAACCGGGGACACGACTAACCATGATTAGTTTGTACACTCTGCAGATCGGTTTGTTCACTTTTTCCCAGAAGACTCGATATCCTACGTTGAATTTCTTGCACTGCATGATGTTTGAGAAACGGATGATCGAGACACAGTCTTTCCGAAGAGGTGCCCTTAACCGATAGATAGGCCGGTACACCTACAATCCCCTACATCTACTAGCCCATCATGGAAAGGATTCCCACAACTTACTCAACTATGCCAGAGCCCATAACGGCTTGTGGCTGCACACGGAAGTTTCTAGCATGAATAATCTTATGATCCCTTTGAGCCTGGGTGGCGAACCATAGGATGATCATACGGATACCCCGGGATCTCCTTGGACAACACTGGATTCCCCGGGTGCCCACAAACAATCCACCCAGATGTGTATTAAAGTAGCCACCTTAAGTTAACCCTTAATTTATAATAACTCTCACATCTGTCATGAATCAATCAAACCAAACCACGTCTACGAGCATAGCATAGCAGTATAAGCATAACATAGTAAATACACAATTGATATAAGACAGTAGGTTCTACCACATCAAGTTTCCCAATACCCACATGTTAATCAAATCCTATTCATGCAGTGTTTGAGGGTTGAAACTAATGCATAAAAACTGGGTAATAAAGGGATAGGATCAAATGTTACTTGGCTTGTACTGTTGATGAAGATGATTCACACTCATAACTCCAGATAGTTCTACTCGTCACACTCCGGTCAATCTATCGTGGGCAAGCAATAGTAACCACACATAAGCAATCAAGCAAAAGAATCGAAGAAAAGATTTCAGAAAACTTCAAAAACAAGCAATTAACTCTTGCAACACAAAACAATTTCTAAGATTACCAAAATTGTGTGGATTTGGTCTTATCAGAAAGTTTAGGTCAAGAGCTTCAATTAGCAAAAATAATCAATTAAATCGGAGTTATGAACAAAACAAATTCAAATTCAACTCTGTTTGAAATCAAATTTTTAAACTTTCAAAAATATGTTCAAGTTGATTATCTGGATAGAGGGGATCATAACGAAGAAGTGGGCGTTAGTTTTGTTGGATTTGGACAAACGGTTGAAAAGTTGTGAACGTTTGAAGAACAGGGACTAATTTGTAAGAAAACTAATTGCATCTAAGTCCCTGGCCGAAAATAAATAGAAAAAGAAAAACCTACGCGTTCACTACAGAACCTAATCTAGCGAATCTGTTCATTAGAGATCCTAAACGAACGAACGCTCGCTAATTAGAACTAACAGAAAAACCGAAACTAAACCGACGAAACCCAAAAAAATCGATCTAGGTTTTTACCTAAAAACCGGTGAAAACCTGCGAGAGGCGGCGGAGGCTCCGGCAAGTATGGCGAGCTCGGCGTATGGAGGTCGGCTGACACGGGTTCATTTGGCGGTGGGCAAGGCGACGGCAAGGCGCGCACTAGGCGACGGCGGTGAGCGGATTAACAATGGGCGGCGGGTGGCAGCGGCGGCTCCGGTGTTTCGATTCTTGGCGGCGGCTAAGGCGGCGGGGCGGTGGCGTGGCGCTGGGCCGGCTAGGCCGCGGCCTAGCGAACTGGGCCGGCCGGTCCGGTCGGTCCTAACTGTTTTTTTATAAAACATTTTTCCAGACAACAAAAACTAGAATAAAGCCATATAAAATAAAATATACTATAGGCATATTATATATCAAAATTTTCAGAAAAATATTTTCTACAACATGAACATTTTCTAAGAGTCAAATAAAATCCACAAAAATTTAAATAAAGCAAATAGTGCTACTGGTTCATTTTAAAATCAAATAAAATATTTTTTAAATACCAAAATAACTTCAAATTCATTTTACCCTATTTTCCATATATTTTATTTTTGGAGAAAAATAATTTGAACCAAATAACTCCAAATTGAAAATGATTTTCGAAATAACTGCAAAGGGACTTTCAATTTAATCCTTTTAAACTTCCAACTCGTATTTCATATGATTTGAAGAAGTCATTTTGTCTTCTATCATGAAAATCATTGAGTTGCATAAAGTTTCTGAATTTGAAATATTTCCAAATGAAATTCAAATATTTTCAAAAACCCTTTCATTTTAAATGCAAGAAGTCATGTCATCTTCTCTCCAGGGTTTTGTGATGAAATGAATTTGAATTCATGGAGATCATAAATGCAAAAATGAAAGTTTGGGAAAGTCCTTTTATTCCCTCTCATTTAACTTTCAAAAAGTTTCAAATTTCACTATTCACACAAGAAACCACACAATCAATCAAAACTATTTATTTATTATAACATTCCAAATTTTAGAATTTTGGGATGTTACCATCTTGTAGCGACCCGACCTCAGACGGTCAAGTCTCTGTGTTTAAGTGTTATCCCTCGATCGGTATTGCTGACACACACAGTACTCAAGGATTTATTGCAGAGTTCAATCACACACTCATTACATCGAGTGTCTCGAAAGAGAACTTATTACAATAATATGGTTGAAGGCCATCTAAATAAGATAACTGCGGAAGCTTCAAAGATAAATAAGTCCGTCCAACTCCACGGCAAAACTGAGTGCACGACAACGACCTAGCACACCTTACTCTTCGTCTGAAAATTCTGCAACATAATACGTTGTACTGTAGGTCAAAGACATGGAATATCTTTGGCAAGATAACACTATAGAGCAATGAAGAAATAACGGCTATCACTACATGCATATATGGCTGGTGGAGGCTCTATGGTTATCATTTGCATAAAGCTAGTTTTTTCCTACAACAAAGGAATATATTTTATTTAACTACAAAGTTTGTTGAAAATATTGAGAAGGTAACCCCAACTCAATCCCAAAATTAAGAATTAATAACCCAACAAATTATTTAATTAGAGTGACGAGATCAAATCAATAATCCAAGTACCAGATACTCAAGATGTCCATAACCGGGGACACGACTAACCATGATTAGTTTGTACACTCTGCTTATCGGTTTGTGCACTTTTCCCCACAAGACTCGATCTCCTACGTTGAATTTCTCGCACTGGATGATGTTTGAGAAACGGATGATCGAGACACAGTCTTTCCGTAGAGGTCCCCTTAACTGATATATAGGCCGGTACACCTACAATCCCCTACATCTGCTAGCCCATCATGGAAAGGATTCCCACAACTTACTCAACTATGCCAGAGCCCATAATGGCATGTGGCTGCACACGGAAGTTTCTAGCATGAATAATCTTATGATCTCTTTGAGCCTGGGTGGCGAACCATAGGATGATCATACGGATATGCCGTGATCTCCTTGGACAACACTGGATTCCCCAGGTGCCCACAAACAATCCACCCAGATGTGTATTAAAGTAGCCACCTTAAGTTAACCCTTAATTTATAATAACTCTCACATCTGTCATGAATCAATCAAACCAAACCACGTCTACGAGCATAGCATAGCAGTATAAGCATAACGTAGTAAATACCCAGGGTTTGATATAAGACAGTAGGTTCTACCACATCAACTACTTCCCAATACCCACATGTTAATCAAATCCTATTCATGCAGTGTTTGAGGGTTGAAACTAATGCATAAATACTGGGTAATAAAGGGATATGATCAAAGTGTTACTTGCCTTGCTGATGATCGGAAAACCCTAGTGATTCGTAGTAGCAAGCCTCGCACTCCGAAAACTCTATCGTGAACAAACAATATCATACATAAGCACTCAAGCATAAGACGCAAAGGTAAAACCCAGAGAAAATATCTGAATAGAAAGTACAAGTGAAGAGCTTCGACTTGCAAAAAGAATCAATCGAATCGGAGCTACGAAACTCAAACTACGATCAAAAGAAGTTCAAATTCAAATCAGCTTGAAACCATAATTTAAATTTTCAAAATCATGTTCAAGTTGTTTATCTGGACAGAGGGGATCGAGACAAAGATTTTGGCGTTGGTTCAACTGGGTTTGGACAAACGAGTAAAAAGTAATGAGGGTTTGAAGATCAGGGACTAATCTATAAGAAAAGTATTTACGGATAGGTCCCTGGCCGAAAATAAAACTAAAATGAAAAATCTAACAAACGAACGTTCGTTAACAGAACTAAACGAACGAAAACCGTTCGTTAAAACGATCTAACCAGTGAACGTTTACTAAATAGACTAAAACAAAAATGAAAAACCGATCTACAAACTAAACCGACAAAACAAAAAAAATCGAAAGAACTGACCGGTTCTTACCGGTCAACGACGGAATCGGATCGGCGGCGGCGACTGTCGGTAATGCGGGGCGGCGGTGGTGCAGCGCAGGTGGCGGCAGCAGCTAGCAGCGGCGGCGGTGCTAGGCGACGGCGCTAGCAAGCAGAGACGATGGCGGGGGCTACGACGGCGGTGGGTGCTGCGGCGGCGGCAAGGCGCGATGAGGAGGAGAGGGAGGCCGACGGATTATAAGGTGGCCCCCGGGGCTCTCCAACTTGCGAGAGGGGTCGACGGGGTCGGGGCGGCCTCGGACTCGTGAGTCCGGCCTCAAGACACGAGGAAGGCGACGGCGCCTTTCTATTGGCCGGGCTTCAGCCTCGTCCGGAGTTTTTTTTAAATAATTTCGTCGGAGAAGAAAATCCTAATAAATTATAAATAAATTCAAAAAATTCCACACAAAATTTCACCGTCCAACCCTAATATTTAGGACAAGATGAACATTTTTCTGGACTAAAATGCTTCTTGAAAGTGCAATTTTTCCTAATTTACTCGAATAAAATCTCAAATAAAATTCAAATAAAACAAATATTTTTAAAAAAAAAATAAATTTCCATTATTTCCTCTATTTTGAAGTTATCTTCTCTCATTATTTTATTTATTTTCGAAATAAAAATAATTTGAAATAAAAATCACTTTGATCCAATTTACCAATTTTAAAAATTCAAAAATGGATTTTTGTGAAAACCTCCAACTCTCTCAAATGGTCCTTGAGTTGCTTAAGGCCTCTAGGATATAAAATATCCAAATAAAATCAATTAAAAATGCAAAGATCACGGATGCATATGATAACCTAATGATTAACATCCTAATTGAAAATTGGGATGTTACATGAAAGTCCTAAGGAAGCACCGAGCTGCTATTGGATATTCTCTTGATGATTTAAAGGGCATTGGTCCCACTCTCTGTCAGCACAAGATTAATATGTAACCTGATGCTAAACCTATTATTGATCACCAACATCTGTTAAATCCGAAGATGAAAGAGGTAGTAAGAACGGAAATATTAAAACTTCTGGAAGCAGGTATAATCTATCCTATAGCTGATAGTAGATGGGTAAGTCCTGTTCATTGTGTCCCTAAGAAAGGAGGTATTACTATTGTTCCGAATGATAAGAATGAACTTATTCCACAAAGAATTGTTACAGGTTATGGAATGGTAATTGATTTTAGAAAATTAAATAAAGCAACTAGAAAAGATCATTACCCTCTGCCTTTTATTGATCAAATGCTAGAAAGATTATCTAAGCACACACACTTTTGCTTCCTTGATGGATATTCTGCTTTTTCACAAATACCTGTTTCTCAACCTGATCAAGAAAAGATCACTTTTACTTGTCCCTTTGAAACTTATGCTTATAGACGTATGCTTTTGGTTTTTGCAATGCACCTGCTACTTTTCAAAGATATATGACTGCTATATTATCTGACTTCTGTGAAAAGATTGTTGAGGTTTTCAGGGAAGACTTCTCTGTTTATGGGAAGTCTTTTAATGATTGTTTAAGCAATCTTGATCGATTTTTCCAGAGATGCGAACAAACAAATCTTGTCTTGAATTGGGAGAAGTGTCACTTTATGGTTAATGAAGGTATTGTCTTGGGTCATAAAATTTCTGAAAAGGGTATTGAAGTGGGCAAAGCTAAGGTTTATGCAATTGAGAAAATGCCATGTCCTAAAGACATCAAAGGTATTCGTAGTTTCCTAGGTCATGCTAGTTTATATAGGAGATTTATCAAAGACTTTTCTAAAATTTCTAGGCCACTTACAAATCTTTTGCAAAAGGATGTCCCTTTTGTTTTTGATTATGATTGTTTTGAAGCCTTTGAAACACTTAAAGCCTTAATTTATGCACCTATAGTTCAACCACCTGATTGGAACTTGCCGATTGGAATTATGTGTGATGATAGTGATTATCTTTGTTGGTCTTTGTTCTAGGGCAAAGAGTTGATAAGAAACTAAATGTTATCCATTATGCTAGTAAAAATCTAGACAGTGCTCAAAATAATTATGCTACTACTGAAAAAGAATTCTTAGCAGTGGTGTTTGCTTGTGATAAATTTAGATCTTATATTGTTGATTCAAAAGTAATTGTTCACACAAATCATGCTGCTATAAAATATCTTATGGAAAAGAAAGATGCTAAACCTAGACTGGTTTGATGGGTTCTCTTGCCACAAGAATTTGATTTGCATATCACTGATAGAAAAGGAGCTGAGAACCCCGTAGCTGATAACTTGTCTAGGCTTGAAAATGTGCTTGATGACCCACTACCTATTGATGATAGTTTTCTTGATGAGCAGTTAGCTGCAATAAATGTTGCTCATTGATACGTCTCCAACGTATCTATAATTTTTGATTGCTTCATTCTATATTGTCTACTGTTTTGGACCATATTGGGCTTTATTTTACACTTTTATATTACTTTTGGGACTAACCTATTAACCGGAGGCACAGCCCAGATTTGTTGTTTTTGCCTATTTTAGTGTTTCGAAGAAACGGAATATCAAACGGAGTCCAAATGGAATGAAACCTTCGGGAACGTGATTTTCTCACCGAATATGATCCAGGAGACTTGGACCCCCCCTCCCCGTCAAGAAAGAAAGGAGGCGGCCACGAGGGTGGAGGCCGCGCCCCCCTAGGGCGCGCCCCCTGCCTTGTGGGCCCCCCTTTGATCCACCGACGTACTCCTTCCTCCTATATATACCTATGTACCCCCGAACGATCAGATACGGAGCCAAAAACATAATTCCACCGCTGCAACTTTCTGTATCCACGAGATCCCATCTTGGGGCCTGTTCAAGCTCATGGGAAGGGAATCCACCACGGAGGGCTTCTACATCATCATAGCCTCTCCGATGAAGTGTGAGTAGTTTACTTCCGACTTTCGGGTCCATAGTTAGTAGCTAGATGGCTTCTTCTCTCTTTTTGGATCTCAATACAATGTTCTCCCCCTCCCTCATGGAGATCTATTCGATGTAATCTTCTTTTTGCGGTGTGTTTGTTGAGACCGATGAATTGTGGGTTTATGATCAAGACTATCTATGAGCAATATTTGAATCTTCTCTGAATTATTTTATGTATGATTGGTTATCTTTGCAAGTCTCTTCAAATTATCCGTTTGGTTTGGCCAACTAGATTGGTAGTTCTTGCAATGGAAGAAGTGCTTAGCTTTGGGTTCAATCTTGCGGTGTCCTTTCCCAAAGGATGTGAAGGGGCAGCAAGGCACGTATTGTATTGTTGCCATCGAGGATAACAAGATGGGTTTTTATCATATTGCATGAATTTATCCTCTACATCATGTCATCTTGCTTAAGGCGTTACTCTGTTTTCATTAACTTAATACTCTAGATGCATGTTGGATAGCGGTCGATGAGTGGAGTAATAGTAGTAGATGCAGGCAGAGTCGGTCTACTTGTCTCGGACGTGATGCCTATATACATGATCATACCTAGATACTCTCATAACTATGCTCAATTCTGTCAATTGCTCAACAGTAATTCGTTCACCCACCGTAAAATACTTATGCTCTTGAGAGAAGCTACTAGTGAAATCTATGGCCCCCGGGTCTATTCTCTATCATATCAATCTTCTGTCACTTTATTATCGCTTTGCTTTTTTACTTTGCTTTTTATTTTACTTTGCATCTTTATACCAAAAATACCAAAAATATTATCTATCATCTCTATCATATCTCACTCTCGTAAGTGACCGTGAAGGGATTGACAACCCCTAATCGCGTTGGTTGCGTTGAGCTATTTGTTTTGTGTAGGTACGAGGGACTCGCGTGGCCTCCTACTGGATTGATACCTTGGTTCTCAAAAACTAAGGGAAATACGTACGCTACTTTGCTGGATCATCCTCTCCTCTTCGGGAAAACCAACGCAAGCTCAAGGCGTAGCAAGAAGGATTTCTGGCCATTGTCGGGAGTCTACGCAAAAGTCAACATACCAAGTACCCATCACAATCCCTTATCTCTCGCATTACATTATTTGCCATTTGCCTCTCGTTTTCCTCTCCCCACTTCACCCTTGCCATTTTATTTGCCCTCTATTTTCTGTTTGCCTTTCTTTGCGTTTGCTTTTTGTTTGCTCATGTGTTAGTTTGCTTGCTTGTCACGATGGCTCAAGATAATACCAAATTGTGTGACTTTACCAATACCAACAATAATGATTTCCTTAGCACTCCAATTGCTCCTCTTGCCAATACTGAATCTTGTGAAATCAATACTGCTTTATTGAATCTTGTTATGAAAGATCAATTCGCCGGCCTTCCTAGTGAAGATGCGGCTACTCATCTAAATAGCTTCGTTGATTTATGTGATATGCAAAAGAAGAGGGATGTTGACAATGATGTTGTTAAATTGAAGCTATTTCCTTTTTCTCTTAGAGATCGTGCTAAAGCTTGGTTTTCGTCTTTGCCTAAAAATAGTATTGATTCTTGGAACAAGTGCAAAGATGCTTTTATCTCTAAGTATTTTCCTCCCGCTAAGATCATCTCTCTTAGAAACGATATTATGAACTTTAAGCAACTTGATCATGAACATGTTGCACAAGCTTGGGAGAGAATGAAATTAATGATACGTAATTGCCCTACTCATGGTTTGAATTTGTGGATAATTATACAAAACATTTATGCCGGATTGAATTTTTCTTCTATAAACCTTTTAGATTCGGTTGCGGGAGGCACTTTTATGGAAATCACTTTAGGAGACGCTACTAAACTCCTAGATAATATTATGGTTAATTATTTTCAATGGCACACTAAAAGATCTACTAATAAAAAAGTGCATGCGATAGAAGAAATAAATGTTTTGAGTGGAAAGATGGATGAACTTATGAAATTATTTGCTACTTAGAGTCTTTCTTCTGATCCTAATGATATGCCTTTGTCTACTTTGATTGAGAATAATAATGAATCTATGGATGTGAATTTTGTTGGTAGGAATAATTTTGGTAACAACGCGTATAGAGGGAAATTTAATCCTAGGCCTTATCCTAGTAATCCTTCTAATAATTATGGAAATTCCTACAACAACTCTAATGGAAATTTTAATAAGATGCCCTCTGAATTTGAGACTAGTGTTAAAGAGTTTATGAATTTGCAAAAGAATTTTAATGCTTTGCTTGAGGAAAAATTGCTTAAAGTTGATGAATTGGCTAGGAACGTTGATAGAATTTCTCTTGATGTTGATTCTTTAAAGCTTATATCTATCCATCCTAAGCATGATATCAATGAGTCTCTCAAAGCCATGAGAATTTCCATTGATGAGTGCAAGGAAAGAACCACTAGGATGCGTACTACGAAAGATGCCTTTATTAAAGCGTGTTCTTCCAATTTCCATGAAAATAAAGATGAAGTTATAAAAGTTATTGATGTATCTCCTATCACATCTTTGTTTTACAATATGAATCTTGATAATGATGAGACTAAATATGATCCACCTTTACCTAGAAGGCGTTCTAAAAAATCAGAGTTTTTAGATCTTGATGCTAAAATTGATAAAAGTGGGATTGAAGAAAGTAGAACCCTAGATGTTGCTAAACCCACTATTTTGGATTTCAAGGAATTTAATTATGAAAGTTTCTCTTTAATTGATTGTATTTCCTTGTTGCAATCCGTGCTAAATTCTCCTCATGCTTATAGTCAAAATAAAGCGTTTACCAAACATATTGTTGATGCCTTGATGCAATCTTATGAGGAAAAACTTGAGTTGGAAGTCTCTATCCCTAGAAAACTTTATGATGAGTGGGAACCAACTATTAAAATTAAGAATAAGGATCATGAATTTTATGCTTTATGTGATTTGGGTGCTAGTGTTTCCACTATTCCCAAAACCTTGTGTGATTTGCTAGATTTTCGTGATTTTGATGATTGCTCTCTAAACTTGCACCTTGCGGATTCCACTATTAAGAAACCTATGAAAAGAATTAACGATGTTCTTATTGCTGCAAATAGGAATTATGTGCCCGTAGATTTTATCGTTCTTGATATAGATTGCAATCCTTCATGTCCTATTATTCTTGCTAGACCTTTCCTTAGAACGATTGGTGCAATCATTGATATGAAGGAAGGGAATATTAGATTCCAATTTCCGTTAAGGAAAGGCATGGAACACTTCCCTGGAAAGAAAATAAAATTACCTTATGAATCTATTATGAGAGCCACTTATGGATTTCCTACCAAAGATGGCAAATCTATCCTCGCTTTTATGCCTAGCTAGGGGCGTTAAACGATAGCGCTTGTTGGGAGGCAACCCAATTTTATTTTTAGTTTTTTTGTTTTGTTTCTGTTTAGGAATAAATAATTCATATACCTTCTGTTTAGATGTGGTTTTATGTTTTAATTAGTGTTTGTGCCAAGTTAAACCTATAGGATCTTCTTGGATGATAGTTATTTGATCTTGCTGTAATTTCCAGAAACTTTCAGTTCACTAAAACAATTTTTAAAAATTACCAGAACGTGATAAAATAGTGATTCCAATTGCTTATGATCAATAAACAAATTGCCTAGGTCTTCCTATTTTGGCTGAAGTTTTGGAGTTCCAGAAGTTTGCGTTAGTTACAGATTACTACAGACTGTTCTGTTTTTGACAGATTCTGTTTTTCTTGTGTTGTTTGCTTATTTTGATGAATCTATGGCTAGTAAAATAGTTTATAATCCATAGATAAGATGGAATACAGTAGGTTTAACACCAATATAAATAAATAATGAGTTTATTACAGTACCTTGAAGTGGTCTTTTTTTTTCTTTCGCTAACGGAGCTCACGAGATTTCTGTTGAGTTTTGTGTTGTGAAGTTTTCAAGTTTTGGGTGAAATTTTTTGATGGATTATGGAACAAGGAGTGGCAAGAGCCTAAGCTTGGGTATGCCCATGGCACCCCCAAGATAATACAAGGACACCAAAAAGTCAAAGCTTGGGGATGCCCCCGGAGGGCATCCCCGGGGCATCCCCTCTTTCGTCCACTTCCATCGGTAACTTTACTTGGAGCAATATTTTTATTCACCACATGATATGTGTTTTGCTTGGAGCATCTTGTATGATTTGAGTCTTTTCTTTTTAGTTTACCACAATCATCCTTGCTGTACACACCTTTTGAGAGATCCATACATGAATTGGAATTTGATAGAATACTCTATGTGCTTCACTTATATCTTTTGAGCTATATAGTTTTGCTCTAGTGCTTCACTTATATCTTTTGGAGCACGGTGGTGGATTTGTTTTATAGAAACTATTGATCTCTCATGATTCACTTAGATTATTTTGAGATTCTTAAATAGCATGGTAATTTGCTTATAATAATAATATGCTTGGTATTCAAGATTTGTAAAACTTTCTTTTGAGTGCGTTGAATACTAAGAGAAGTTTGATGCTTGATGATTGTTTTGAGATATGGAGATGGTGATATTAGAGTCATGCTAGTGGAGTAGTTGTGAATTTAAGAAATCCTTGTGTTAAAGTTTGTGATTCCCGTAGCATGCACGTATGGTGAACCGTTATGTGATGAAGTCGGAGCATGATTTATTTATTGATTGTCTTCCTTATGAGTGGCGGTCGGGGACGAGCGATGGTCTTTTCCTACCAATCTATCCCCCTAGGAGAATGCGCGTAATACTTTGCTTTGATAACTTGTAGATTTTTGCAATAAGTATATGAGTTCTTTATGACTAATGTTGTGTCCATGGATTATACGCACTTTTCTCACCCTTCCACCATTGCTAGCCTTTCTAATACCGCACACTTTTCACCGGTATCATATACCCACCATATACCTTCCTCAAAACAGCCACCATACTTACCTATTATGGCATTTCCATAGCCATTCCGAGATATATTGCCATGCAACTTTCCACCGTTCCGTTTATTATGACACGCTCCATTATTGTCATATTGCTTAGCATTATCATGTAGTTGACATCGTATTTGTGGCAAAGCCACCATTCATAATTCTTTCATACATGTCACTCATGAATCATTGCATATCCCGGTACACCGCCGGAGTCATACACATAGATTCATATTTTGTTCTAAGTATCGAGTTGTAATTGTTGAGTTGTAAGTAAGTAAAAGTGTGATGATCATCATTTTTAGAGCATTGTCCCAAGTGAGTAAAGGATGATGGAGACTATGATTCCCCCACAAGTCGGGATGAGACTCCGGACGAAAAAAAAAGAAAGAAAAGAGGCCATAAAAAAAGAGAAAAGGCCCAAATAAAAAAAGAGAAAAAGAGAGAAGGGACAAGGTTACTATCCTTTTACCACACTTGTGCTTCAAAGTAGCACCATGATCTTAATAATAGAGAGTCTCTCATTTTTTCACTTTCATATACTAGTGGCAATTTTTCATTATAGAACTTGGCTTGTATATTCCAATGATGGGCTTCCTCAAATTGCCCTAGGTCTTCGTGGGCAAGCGAGTTGGTTGCACACCCACTTAGTTTCTTTTGTTGAGCTTTCATATACTTATAGCTCTAGTGCATCCGTTGCATGGCAATCCCTAATCACTCACATTGATATCTATTGATGGGCATCTCCATAGCCCGTTGATACGCCTAGTTGATGTGAGACTATCTTCTCCCTTTTTGTCTTCTCCACAATCACCATCCTATTCCACATATAGTGCTATATCCATGGCTCACGCTCATGTATTGCGTGAAGATTGAAAAAGTTTTGAGAATGTCAAACGTATGAAACAATTGCTTGGCTTGTCATCGGGGTTGTGCATGATTTAAATACTTTGTGTGGTGAAGATAGAGCATAGCCACACTATATGATTTTGTAGGGATAACTTTCTTTGGCCATGTTATTTTGAGAAGACATGATTGCTTTGTTAGTATGCTTGAAGTATTATTATTTTTATGTCAATATTAAACTTTTGTCTTGAATCTTTCGAATCTGAATATTCATACCACAATTAAGAAGAATTACATTGAAATTATTCCAAGTAGCACTCCGCATCAAAAATTCTCTTTTTATCATTTACCTACTCGAGGACGAGCAGGAATTAAGCTTGGGGATGCCTGATACGTCTCCAACGTATCTATAATTTTTTATTGCTCCATGCTATATTATCTACTGTTTTGGACCATATTGGGCTTTATTTTACACTTTTATATTACTTTTGGCACTAACCTATTAATCGGAGGCCCGGCCCAGATTTGCTGTTTTTTGCCTATTTCAGCGTTTCGAAGAAACGGAATATCAAACGGAGTCCAAACGGAATGAAACCTTCGGGAACGTTATTTTCTCACCGAATATGATCCAGGAGACTTGGACCCCCCATCAAGAAAGAAAGGAGGCGGCGACGAGGGTGGAGGGCGCGCCCCCCCTAGGGCGTGCCCCCTGCCTCGTGGGCCCCCTTTGCTCCACCGACGTGCTCTTTCCTCCTATATATACCTACCTACCCCCGATCGATCAGATACGGAGCCAAAAACCTAATTCCACCGCCGCAACTTTCTGTATCCACGAGATCCCATCTTGGGGCCTGTTCCGGAGCTCTGCCGGAAGGGGAGTCCACCACGGAGGGCTTCTACATCATCATAGCCTCTCCGATGAAGTGTGAGTAGTTTACTTGAGACCTTGGGTCCATAGTTAGTAGCTAGATGGCTTCTTCTCTCTTTTTGGATCTCAATACAATGTTCTCCCCCTCTCTCGTGGAGATCTATTTGATGTAATCTTCCTTTCGCGGTGTGTTTGTTGAGACCGATGAATTGTGGGTTTATGATCAAGACTATCTATGAGCAATATTTGAATCTTCTCTGAATTATTTTATGTATGATTGGTTATCTTTGCAAGTCTCTTCGAATTATCCGTTTGGTTTGGCCAACTAGATTGGTAGTTCTTGCAATGGGAGAAGTGCTTAGCTTTGGGTTCAATCTTGCGGTGTCCTTTCCCAAAGTGATAGAAGGGGCAGCAAGGCACGTATTGTATTGTTGCCATCGAGGATAACAAGATGGGTTTTTATCATATTGCATGAATTTACCCTCTACATCATGTCATCTTGCTTAAGGCGTTACTCTGTTTTCATTAACTTAATACTCTAGATGCATCTTTGGATAGCGGTCCATGAGTGGAGTAATAGTAGGAGATGCAGGCAGGAGTCGGTCTACTTGTCTCGGACGTGATGCCTATATACATGATCATACCTAGATACTCTCATAACTATGCTCAATTCTGTCAATTGCTCAATAGTAATTCGTTCACCCACCGTGAAATACTTATGCTCTTGAGAGAAGCTACTAGTGAAAACTATGGCCCCCGGGTCTATTCTCTATCATATCAATCTTCCGTCACTTTATTATCACTTTGCTTTTTTACTTTGCTTTTTATTTTACTTTGCATCTTTATACCAAAAATACCAAAAATATTATCTATCATCTCTATCAGATCTCACTCTAAGTGAAGTGGCCGTGAAGGGATTGACAACCCCTAATCACGTTGGTTGCGTTGAGCTATTTGTTTTGTGTAGGTACGAGTGACTCGCGCGTGGCCTCCTACTGGATTGATACCTTGGTTCTCAAAAACTGAGGGAAATACTTACGCTACTTTGCTGCATCATCCTCTCCTCTTCGGGGAAAACCAACGCAAGCTCAAGACGTAGCACTCATAATACTCCTTGGTATGCTGACTATGGTAATTATATTGTTGCTAAATATTTACCACCTACCTTTACATACCAGCAAAAGAAAAAAAATTTCTATGATTTAAGATATTGCTTTTGGGATGACCCACATCTTTATAAAGGAGTAGGTGGTATTATTAGGCATTGTGTACCTGAGCATGAATAGGGACAAATCTTTCAGAAATGTCACTCCGAGGCATATGGAGGGCAGCGCTGGAGAAGTGCTCACAAGGTATTGCAATCTGGATTTTATTTACCTACTCTTTTCAAGGATGCCCGTAAGTTCGTCTTATCTTGTGATGAATGTCAAAGAATAGGTAATATTGGTAAGCGTCAAGAAATGCCTATGAATTATTCACTTGCTGTTGAACCATTTGATGTTTGGGGATTTGATTACATGGGAAATTTTGCTTCCTCTAATGGGTATACACATATTTTGGTTGCTATTGATTATGTTACTAAATGGGTAGAAGCTATTCCAACCAGTAGTGCTGATCACAACACCTCTATTAAAATGCTTAAGGAAGTTATTTTCCCAAGGTTTGGAGTCCCTAGACATTTAATGACTGATGGTGGTTCACACTTTATTCATGGTGATTTCCATAAAATGCTTGCCAAGTATGATGTTAACCATAGAATTGCATCACCTTATCATCCTCAGTTTAGAGGTCAAGTTCAGCTTGGTAATAGAGAAATAAAATTATTTTTTGCAAAAGACTGTCAATAGGTATGGGAAGAATTGGTCTAAGAAATTAGAGGATGCACTTTGGGCCTATAGAACAGCATATAAAAATCCTATGGGTATATCTCCGTATAAAATGGTTTATGGAAAAGCTTGTCATTTGCCTCTTGAATTGGAACATAAAGCATATTGGGCAGTCAAGGAACTCAACTATGATTTCAAACTTGCCGGTGAAAAGAGGTTATTTGATATTAGCTCACTAGATGAATGGAGAACCCAAGCTTATGAAAATGCTAAGTTGTTTAAAGAAAAAGTAAAAAGGTGGCATGATAAAAGAATCCAAAGCGTGAGTTCAAAGTTGGAGAATATGTTCTTCTGTAAAACTCTCGTTTCAGATTCTTTGTAGGAAAACTCCTCTCAAAATGGGAAGGACCCTATGTTACCGAGGAGGTTTATCGGTCTGGAGCCATCAAAATAAATATTGCCGAAGGTACTAACCCGAAGGTTGTTAACGGGCAACGAATAAAACATTATATCTCAGGTACACCCATTAATATTGAAAGTAATATTATCCAAACTATGACATCAAAAGAACACATAAAAGAGTCCTTCCGGAACACTCCAGGATCGTGAAAATAAGGAGGTACGTGATACAGTAAGTAAACGGACTCCGAAAAATCCGCAAAAATATTTTTTGACAGTTTTGGAATATTTAGAAAATTAGGAAAATAAGAAACTTCCAGGAAGCATACCCTGGCGGGCATAAGACATCAGGGCGTGCCTGGCTTGCCAGGTGCACCCAGGTTGGTTGTCCCCACCTGGGGTACCTTCCGGACTCTGTTTTTCTTCCGTTTGCTTGTCTCCCAAGATAAAAAATCCTTATATACCCCCCGAACCTATTGACCACCGTATCGCGGTGAATTTTCTGTTCTCTTTTCTTGCTGTTTTTGGGCAGATCTGTTGAGCCAGGCATCATGTTTTCCTCACCCTCCAACAAATGAGAAGAAGACATAGGGGTGTTTCAGGTGGATCTAAGGAGAGAGGAAGCTGAAGAAGTTGCTATGGAGGAAGAAGAGGGAAATCCTTTTGGGGTTCACTCTCCGGCTTCCGAGAGAGGGACATTGGCTAGCATCTCCACTCATCTGAATCCTCGTCAAGCTATGATACCGTCTCATAATTAAGAGAGCCTCAAAGTGCAAGCAGAACCCCCATCAATAAGGCCTTTACACAGGTTACACTATAACAATTTTCACAATTTGATTCATAACTATGGGTTTTGAGAATACTCCTCGTAGGAACATACCGTCCAATTGGGACATATCTCGCCCAAGAGAAAATAGTGTGGGAACAAACCCCTGGGGCCCGAAAAATAAGCACATAATGCCTGAAGTGAAGAAAAACAGTGAGTTACTTAATCAATCCCTTCGGGAGATTCAAGGCTTGAAGGATCTACTCATGGTTATATTGGAGAACACCACTACACCACCACCACCATCTTCTTCATCACCAAAAGAAAATTGAGTATCGGGTATGGGCACTCCCCTTGGCTTCCGCTAAGCTTGGGGGAGGTGCCCCGGTATCGTATCATCCCCACTACCTTTTGCCTTTACTTATTTTAGTTCGATCATCTGTTTTAGATGAATAAAAGTTTAGTTTGATTCATTATTTTCGAGAGTGTGCTTAGTGATCTATCTTTGTAATCATGTGCAAGTTATATAATAAAGTTAATTTGAGTTTTTTGCTTTCTTTATTTTCATGTTGCAATAAAAAGAAAGGAAATAAATAAAAAAAAGAAAGGAAATAAATCAAGAAAATCATATGCTAATCTTATGGTAGGTGATGGCACGACATAAGGAAAAGTAGGAGTAGAAAATTTTATTAGAGATTGACAAACATAGCATTGGTCAATGATGCAACTCATGAAAGAATTAATAAGGGAAGAGAAGATTCACATATAAATATACTATCCTAGAAATCTTTTGTGATTGTGAGCCCCATCAAAATATTATATGCCAAAATTGTTGACGTTGGACAAGGAAGAAAACTTAATGGTTTATGTTTGTTCATATTCACATAGAAGTCATATTGTCATAGATCCTTTAACATGTGGTGCTTGCCCCTATCTTTGTTAACCAAAAATTCCGCACCAAGTAGAGATACTACTTGTGCATCCAAAAACCCTTAAACCCAAATCTCATTTTCAAGTGTCCACCATACCTACCTAGGGATTGAGCAAGATCCCTCAAGTAAGTTGTCATCGGTGCAAAAAGGCAATAAAATTTGCTTCTAAAAATGTGAGATCATTTAGTGTAAGAGAAAATTGAGCGTTGCACGAACTTGTGATGGTTAAGAATAAAAGCGACAGACTGCATAATAAAGGTCGCTATCACAAGGGGGCAATGCAATGTGACGTTCTTTTGCACTAAGGGGTTGAGCATACAAACAAATAAGCGCATGGCAACCTCTGCTTCCCTCTGCGAAGGGCCTATCTTTTACTTTTATGTATTTACTTTTATGCAAAGAGTCAAAGTTTTCTCTCTATTCTTTTTTTTATTTTCTCCTTTGGCAAGCATCATGTGCTGAGGAAAGATCTAGGCACATATGTCCAGTTGAATATGAGTGGCATGAGTTATTATTGTTGACTTCACCCTCGAGGTGAATACGTTGGGAGGCGAAACTATAAGCCCCTATCTTTCCATGTGTCCGGTTGAAACGTTTTGCTCATGTGTATGCGGTGAGTGTTAGCAATCATAGAAGACTATATGATGGTTGATTATGTGGACTTGCCTAAAGGCTCCGATACATGAACCTTCCTGAAAAGATGATGAATTGTAGTTGCAAAGTTGACTGAGAACATAGTTTGTTTGTTTCTGATAGAGTTTATGCTTTATACTTCGATCATGTGATGAACTGTCACTTATTCATGAGAAGTTATGATAAAGTTTTATGATAAGAGTCTTATGTTTAAATTTTTTGTTGTTATAATAATCTACATGATGCTTCTATGTCCGTATTTTGTTTTTATCGACACCTCTCTCTCTAAGCATGTGGACATGTTTTTCGATTTTGGTTTTCACTTGAGGACAAGTGAGGTCTAAACTTGGGGGAGTTGATACGTCCATTTCGCATCATGTTCTCTTACTGTTATTTATGTTGTCTTTATACATAATAATGCTTTTTGGAGTAATTTTAATGCCTTTTCTATCATAATTTACAAGGTACACACAAACAGGGAGAATTCCGGCAGCTGGAAATCTGGACCTAGAAAAGCTACGTCAGGCCACCTATTATGCACAACTCCAAACAAGCTGAAACTTCACGGAGATTTTTTATGGAATATTTGAGGAATATTGGAGCTAATAAGTACTAGAGGGGGCCCACCAGGTGGGCACAACCCACATGGGCGCGCCCTGGTGGGTTGTGCTCACCCGGGCCCACCTTCGGTGCCCATCTTCTGGTATATAGGTCATTTTGACCTAGAAAAAATAAGGAGAGGACTTTCGGGACGGCGTGCCGCCGTCTTGAGGCAGAACTTGGGCAGGAGCACTTTTGCCCTCCGGTGGAGCGATTCCGCTAGAGGAACTTCCCCCCCGAAGGGGGAAATCATCGTCATCATCATCACCAACCACTCTCCCATCTTGGGTAGGGCTATCTCCAAACATCTTCAACAACACCACCTCATCTCAAACCCTAGTTCATCTCTTGGGTTCAATCTTGTTACCGGAACTATAGATTGGTGCTTGTGGGCGACTGGTAGTGTTGATTACATCTTGTAGTTGATTACTATATGGTTTATTTGGTGGAAGATTATATGTTCTGATCCAATATGCTATTTAATACCCCTCTGATCTTGAGCATGATTATCATTTGTTAGTAGTTACTTTTGTTCTTGAGGTCACGGGAGAAATCATGTTGCAAGTAATCATGTGAACTTGATATGTGTTCGATATTTTGATAGTATGTATGTTGTGACTCTCTTAGTGGTGTCATGTGAACGTCGACTACATGACACCCACCATATTTGGTCCTAAGGGAATGCATTGTGGAGTAGTAATTAGATGATGGGTTGCGAGAGTGACAAAAGATTAAACCCCAGTTTATGCGCTATTCCGTAAGGGACCGATTGGATCCAAAAGTTTAATATTATGGTTAGAATTTATTCTTAATAATTTTCCTGTAGTTGCGGATGCTTGCTGGAGGGTTAATCATAAGTAGGAGGTTTGTTCAAGTAAGAACAACACCTAACCACCAGTCCACCCACATATCAAATTATCAAAGTACCGAACACAAATCGAACCAACATGACGAAAGTGACTAGATGAAATTTCCTTGTACCCTCAAGAACGCTTTGTTCACTATAAGAGACCATTTTGGCCTATCCTTTGCCTCAAGAGGATTGGGCTGCCTTGCTGCATTTTTGCTATTATTATCGTTACTTGCTTGTTACAAAATATCTTGCTATCAAACTACTCTGCTACTTACAATTTCAGCACTTGCAGACATTACCTTGTTGAAAACCACTTGTCATTTCCTTCTGCTCCTCGTTTGGTTCGACACTCTTACTTATCGAAAAGAGCTACAATTGATCTCCTATACTTGTGGGTCATCAACGTTTTCGTCGTACTTTCTCTGGTAGAAACATTGGTGCACTCTTTGAAGTTCTTTGTGTTGGATTCAATATTATGGATCTAAAGTTGTTTGATGCGTATTGTATAATCGACTCACGGATACTTGTGGTGACATTGGAGTATCCAGGTGACGTTAGAGTTGCTTGATGCGTGTCATATGGTGTTATTTTTGTATGAACTCTAGGGCTGTTTGTGACACTTATATGGATGGCTCAATAGATTGATCAGAAAATATAACTTTGAGGTGATATCATACCCTACAACAATTTCATCTTACGTTCTCCGGTAGATAAGAACTTTGGAGTGATTCTTTGTCGCACATTGAGGGATTGTTATATGATTCAATTATGTTAGCACTTTTGTGAGATTGCACTAGTGAAAGTATGAACCCTAGGCCTTGTCTTCAAGCACTGCAATACCGTTTCTGCTCCATTTTATCACTTGCTACCTTGTTGTTTTTACATTTTCAGATTACAAAAACCTATATCTACTATCCATACTACAGTTGTATCACCATCTCTTCGACGAACTAGTGCACCTATACAATTTGCCATTGTATTTGTTATGTTGGGGGCAGAAGAGATTTCTTGTATTCGATTATCGGGATGTTTGAGAGAGACCATCTTCATCCTACACCTCCCAAGGATTGATAAACCTTAGGTCATCCACTTGAGGGAAAATTGCTATTGTCCAACAAAACTCTGCATTTGGAGGACCAACACGAGTCTACAAGAATAAGTTTTGTAGTAGACATCATGCACCTCCTGCAATGCCGCGCACACGCCTACAACGAGGGGTAATACAACCAATTAACTATAAAACAAAATTTAGTTTAGCATGTTTCATGGGTGAACCTGGTACTCTCAAAGAGGCGCCTAGTGATGCACGGTGGAAGAAAGCCATGGAAGATGAATACATGGCACTTCAGAAAAACAAGACATGGCACTTGGTTCCCCAATGGCAAGATAAAAATTTGATTGATTGCAAGTGGGTTTTCAGAATAAAAAGGAAATCTGATGGAACCATTGATCGCTATAAATCTAGGATTGTAGCAAAGGGCTTCAAACATCGATATGGTCTAGACTATGAGGACACATTTAGTCCCGTTGTAAAAGCTGCCACCACTCGTCTTGTCTTGTCCATTGTTGTCTCCAGGGGATGGAGCCTTAGACAACTAGATGTGCAGACTACGTTTCCTCACGGTGTTCTGGAAGAGGAAGTGTACATGAAACAACCTCCTGGGTTTGAAACTAATAATGCTCCTCATCATGTGTGCAAGCTTGATAAAGCACTCTATGGATTGAAACAAGCTCCAAGGGTATGGTACTCAAGACTCAGTCATAAACTACAAATGCTTGGTTTTGTTCCCTCAAAGTCTGACACCTCATTGTTTATTTATAATAAGTCAAATACCTCTGTATTTGTGCTTATTTATGTTGATGACATCATTGTCACGAGTTCATCTAATGAGGCCATAACAAGACTATTTAAGGACCTAAGTGCAGAATTTG
Organism: Aegilops bicornis; assembly: GCA_021605145.1. Lineage (NCBI taxonomy): Eukaryota > Viridiplantae > Streptophyta > Magnoliopsida > Poales > Poaceae > Aegilops > Aegilops bicornis. The sequence continues at coordinate 210,935,399 of CM038674.1, forward strand.
CTCTTAAGGATTTGGGACACTTGCATTTCTTCCTAGGCATTGATGTACAATGATAGGAAGATGGCCTCCATATCTCCCAAGAAAAATATGCTACTAATCTAGTAAAAAGAGTTGGGTTTCAGGGTTGTAAACCTTCATGAACTCCATTGTCCAGTACAGAGAAACTATCTTTGACAGAAGGAGAACTCTTGAATCAAGAGGATAGCACCACATACAGAAGTCTTGTAGGTGTACTTCAGTACTTGACTCTGACAAGACCTGATATTTGATACGTCTCCAACATATCTATAATTTATGAAGTATTCATGCTATTATATTATCCATCTTGAATGTTTAATGGGCTTTACTATGCACTTTTATATTATTTTTGGGACTTGCCTATTAACCTGGAGCCTAGTGCCAGTTTTTTGTTTTTTCCCTTGTTTCAGTGTTCAGCAGAAAAGGAATATCAAACGGAGTCCAAACGGAATGAAACCTTCGGGAGAGTTATTTTTGGAACGGAAGCAATCCAGAAGACTTGGAGTGTACTTAAGGGAAGCAACGAGGAAGGGACAAGGCAGGGGGCGTGCCCTCCACCCTCGTGGGCCCCTCGTGGCTCCCTTGATGTATTTCTTTCGCCTATATATATCCATATACCCTAAAACCATCGGGGAACAGAATAGATCAGGAGTTCCGCCGCCGCAAGCCTCTATAGCCACCAAAAACCAATCGGGACCTGTTCAAGACTGCCGAGGGGGGGAACCCTCACCGGTGGCCATCTTCATCATCCCGGCGCTCTCCATGAAGAGGAGGCAGTAGTTCACCCTCGGGGCTAAGCGTATGTACCAGTAGCTATGCGTTTGATCTCTCTCTCTCTCTCTCTCTCTCTCTCTCGTGTTCTTGAGGTGGTATGATCTTGATGTATCGCGAGCTTTGCTATTATAGTTGGATCTTATGATGTTTCTCCCCTCTACTCTCTTGTAATGGATTGAGTTTTCCTTTGAAGTTATCTTATCGGATTGAGTCTTTAAGGATTTGAGAACACTTGATGTATGTCTTGCATGTGCGTATCTGTGGTGACAATGGGATATCACGTGATTCACTTGATGTATGTTTTGGTGATCAACTTGCCGGTTCCGCCCATGAAGCTATGCATAGGGGTTGACACACGTTTTCGTCTTGACTCTCTGGTAGAAACTTTGGGGCACTCTTTGAAGTACTTTGTGTTGGTTTGAATAGATGAATCTGAGATTGTGTGATGCATATCGTATAATCATACCCACGGATACTTGAGGTGCCATTGGAGTATCTAGGTGACATTAGGGTTTTGGTTGATTTATGTCTTAAGGTGTTTTTCTAGTACGAACTCTATGATAGATTGATCCGAAAGAATAACTTTGAGGTGGTTTCGTACCCTACCATAATCTCTTTGTTTGTTCTCCGCTATTAGTGACTTTGGAGTGACTCTTTGTTGCATGTTGAGGGATAGTTATATGATCCAATTATGTTATTATTGCTGAGAGAACTTGAACTAGTGAAAGTATGAACCCTAGGCCTTGTTTCCTAGCATTGCAATACCGCTCACTTTTATCATTAGTTACCTTGCTATTTTTATATTTTCAGATTACAAAAACCTATATCTACCATCCATATTGCACTTGTATCACCATCTCTTCGCTGAACTAGTGCACCTATACAATTTACCATTGTATTGGGTATGTTGGGGACACAAGAGACTATTTGTTATTTGGTTGCAGGGTTGTTTGAGAGAGACCATCTTCAACCTACGCCTCCCACTGGTTGATAAACCTTAGGTCATCCACTTGAGGGAAATTTGCTACTGTCCTACAAACCTCTGCACTTGGAGGCCCAACAACGTCTACAAGAAGAAGGTTGTGTAGTAGACATCAAGCTCTTTTAAAGGCGCCGTTCGGGAGGCTAGCTAAGCAACACTCACACCCCGTCAACTAAGCTCTTTTCTGGCGCCGTTGCCGGGGAGGTGAGTGCTTGAAGGTATATCTTTAGATCTTGCAATCAAATCTTTTTGTTTCTTGTTTTATCACTAGTTTAGTCTATAAAAGAAAACTACAAAAAAACAGAATTGAGTTTGTCTCATGCGCTTCATCTTTTTAATATATTTTTTGAGTGTGATGGAAAGGAAAGTTGTGCCAAAGTGCTAGAAGAAGAATGCATTAGAATGTTTGGAACTAAATATTTGAATGATGAACATGATTGCAATGTTGTTAGTATGAATTCTTTGAATACCCATGATGCTAACGATATGCAAAGCCACAAGCTTGGGGAAGCTATGTTTGATGAAGATGATATTTTTTATCCCCTAAGTTTTGATGAGCAAATTTACTATGATGAAAGCATACGTCCTATCTATGATGATTAATTTTATGACACTTATGCTATAAAGAATAATGATAACCATGAAACTTGTCATCTTGATCTTAATTTTCAATCACATGATAGTTATTTTGTTGAGTTTGCTCCCACTACTATTGATGAGAATAAATTTGCTTACGTGGAGAGTAGGAAAATTACTATGCAAGTAGATAATGAAAATAATGCTTTAGGTGCTGGTTATATTGTTGAATTAATTCATGATGCTACTGAAAATTATTATGAGGGAGGAATGTATGCTTGTAGGAATTGCAATAATATCAAGTTTCCTCTCTATGTGCTTAAAGTTTTGAAGTTATGCTTGTTTTGCCTTCCTATGCTAGTTGATTATTGTTCTCATAAGTTGTTTTCTCACAAAATCCCTATGCATAGGAAGTGGGTTAGACTAAAATGTTCTAGTCATATTCTTCATGATGCTCTCTTTATATTTCAATTCTTATCTTTTATGCGAGCATCATTGAAATCATCATGCCTAGCTAGGGGCGTTAAACGTTAGCGCTTGTTGGGAGGCAACCCAATTTTATTTTTGTTTCTTGATTTTTGGTTCTGTTTAGTAATAGATAAACCATATAGCTTCTGTTTAGATGTGTTTTTGTGTTTTAATTAGTGTTTGTACCAAGTAGAACCTTTGGGAAGACTTGGGTGAAGTCTTTATGATCATGCTGTAAAAAACAGAAACTTTAGCGCTCACGAGATTAGCCAAATTTTTTTACTGGAGAGTGATATTTAGTTGATTCTTTTTGAATATGATTACTAGACAAATTACTCAGGTCCAAAAATTTATTTTAGAATTTTTGGAGTTCCATAAGTATACGGTTGATACAGATTACTGCAGACTGTTCTGTTTTTGACAGATTCTGTTTTCTATGTGTTGTTTGCTTATTTTGATGAATCTATGAGTAGTATCGGAGGGTATGAACCATAGAGAAGTTGGAATACAATAGATATTACACCAATATGAATTTATAATGAGTTCATTACAGTACATCGAAGTGGTGTTTGTTTTCTTTCGCTAACGGAGCTCACGAGATCTTCTGTTAAGTTTTGTGTTGTGAAGTTTTCAAGTTTTGGGTAAAGATTCGATGGACTATGGAAGAAGGAGTGGCAAGAGCCTAAGCTTGGGGATTACCAAGGCACCCCAGGGTAATATTCAAGGACAACCAAGAGCCTAAGCTTGGGTATGCCCCGGATGGCATCCCCTCTTTCGTCTTCGTTCATCGGTAACTTTACTTGGAGCTATATTTTTATTCACCACATGATATGTGTTTTGCTTGGAGCGTCATTTTATTTTCTTTAGCTTTGCTTGCTGTTATTTATAATAATGTTTTGCATCTCTATTTTCAATAAAAATGTCAAGGATAGCCTTTACCATGCTTATTTTGCAAGTATACATGTTGCTGTTTCAAAACAGAAAGTTACCGCTGTTGCCAAAATTCCCTAGAAAAGTCATAATGCGATAAATGTTGAAACCTTTTGCATAATAAGCTCTGATAAATTTACTACAGTGGGAGTTTTCTTTCATAATTTTTGGAGTTAGGGAAGTATGATGAATCTTGCATTCTTCTGACTGTCTTGTTTTGGCAGATTGCTGTTATGTTTGCATTGTTTGCATATGTTTGCTTGTTTAATGATTCTATTTGAGGATAGGAGTATTAAATATGCAGAGATATTTAGTATGCAATGTTGAATAATAATTTTTGTGATTTGCTACAGTAGAAAATGATAAGGTTTTTGCATTGGTTTATACTAACTTATCTCATGAGTCCTTGTTGAGTTTTGTGTGGATGAAGCTTTTGAGATTAGGAAGACCGTGATATGAGAGGGATTAAGGAGACACAAAAACTCAAGCTTGGGGATGCTCAAGGCACCCCAAGATAATATTTCAAGAAGTCTCAAGCATCTAAGCTCGGGGATGCCCCGGTAGGCATCCCACCTTTCTTCTTCAACAATTATCGGTTAGTATCGGTTGAGCCTAAGTTTTAGCTTGTTCACATGATGAGTGCTGATAACCCACAAGTATAGGGGATCGCAACAGTTTTTGAGGGTAGAGTATTCAACCCAAATTTATTGATTCGACACAAGGAGAGCCAAAGAATATTCTCAAGTATTAGCAGCTGAGTTGTCAATTCAACAACACCTGGATAACTTAATATCTGCAGCAAAGTATTTAGTAGCAAAGTAATATGGAAGTAACTTGATGATAGCAAAAGTAATATTTTTTGTGTTTTGTAGTGATTGTAACAGTAGCAACGGAAAAGTAAATAAGCGAAGAACAATATGCGAAAAGCTCGTAGGCATTGGATTGGTGATGGAGAATTATGCCGGATGCGGTTCGTCTAACAATCATAACATAGGGTGACACAGAACTAGCTCCAATTCATCAATATAATGTAGGCATGTATTCCGAATATAGTCATATGTGCTTATGGAAAAGAACTTGCATGAAATCTTTTGTCCTACCCTCCTGTGGCAGCGGGGTTCTAATGGAAACTAAGGGATATTAAGGCCTCCTTTTAATAGAGAACCGGAATAAAGCATTAGCACATAGTGAATACATGAACTCCTCAAACTATGGTCATCACCGGAGTGGTCCCGATTATTGTCACTTGGGTTGCGGATCATAACACATAGTAGGTGACTATAGACTTGCAAGATAGGATCAAGAACTCACATATATTCATGAAAACATAATAGGTTCAGATTTGAAATCATGGCACTCGGGCCCTAGTGACAAGCATTAAGCATAGCAAAGTCATAGCAACATCAATCTCAGAACATAGTGGATACTAGGGATCAAACCCTAACAAAACTAACTCGATTACATGATAGAGCTCATCCAACCCATCACCGTCCAGCAAGCCTACGATGGAATTACTCACGCACGGCAGTGAGTAGCATGAAATTGGTGATGGAGGTTGGTTGATGATGACGATGGCGACGAATCCCCCTCTCCGGAGCCCCGGACGGACTCCAGATCAGCCCTCCCGAGAGGTTTTAGGGCTTGGCGGCGGCTCCGTATCGTAAACCGCAATGATTTCTTCTCCCTTATTTTTATCTCTCCGAAAGAAAATATATAGAGTTGGAGTTGGCGTCGGAGGAGCTCCAGGGGGCCCAAGAGGTAGGGGGCGCGCCCTAGGAGGGCAGGCACGCCCCCACCCTCGTGGACAGGGTGTGGGCCCTCTGGTCTTCATCTTTGGCAAGGATTTTTTATTAATTGCAAATAGATGTTCCGTGAAGTTTCAGGTCATTCCGAGCACTTTTGTTTCTGCACATAAATAACATCATGGAAAGTCTGCTGAAAACAGTGTCAGTCCGGGTTAGTTCCATTCAAATCATGTAAGTTAGAGTCCAAAACAAGGGCAAAAGTGTTTGGAAAAGTAGATACGAAGGAGACGTATCAACTCCCCCAAGCTTAAACCTTTGCTTGTCCTCAAGCAATTCAGTTGACAAACTAAATGTGATAAAGAAAAACTTTTACAAACTCTGTTTGCTCTTGTTGTTGTAAATATGTAAAGCCAAAGATTCAAGTTTTCAGCAAAGATTATGACTAACCACATTTGCAATAACTCCTAGGTCTCATGTTTACTCATATCAATGGCATAATCAACTAGCGAGCCATAATAATAAATCTCGGATGACAACACTTCCTCAAAACAATCATGATATAATATAACAAGATGGTATCTCGCTAGCCCTTTCTGTGACCGCAAAACATAAATGCAGAGCACCTTTAAAGATCAAGGACCGACTAGACATTGTAATTCATGGTAAAAGAGATCCAGTCATAGTCATACCCAATATAAATTAATAGTAATGGATGCAAATGACAGCTACACTCTCCAGCTGGTGCTTTTTAAGAAAAGGGTGATGACTCAACATAAAAGTAAATAGATAGGCCCTTCGCAGAGGGAAGCAGGGATTTGTAGAGGTGCCAGAGCTCAGTTTTGAAATAGAGATAAATAATATTTTGAGCGGCATACTTTCATTTTCAACATAACAACTAAGAGATGGCGATATCTTCCATGCTACACACATTATAGGCGGTTCCCAAACAGAATGGTAAAGTTTATACTCCCCCTCCACCAACAAGCATCAATCCATGACTTTCTCGAAACAACGAGTGTCTCCAACTAGCAACAGTCCCAGGGGGAGTTTTGTTTGCAATTATTTTGATTTAGTTTGCATAAAGCATGGTACTGGGCATCCCAGTGACCAGCCATTTTCTCGTGAGTGAGGAGCGGAGTCCACTCCTCTTGAGAATAACCCGCCTAACATGGAAGATAAGGGCAGCCCTAGTTGATACATGAGCTATTCGAGCATACAAAATAGAATGTTTATTTGAAGGTTCAGAGTTTGGCACATACAAATTTACTTGGAATGGCAGGTAAATACGCATATAGGAAGGTATGGTGGACTCATATGGAATAACTTTGGGGTTTAAGGGATTGGATGCATAAGCAGTATTCCCGCTTAGTACAAGTGAAGGCTAGCAAAAGAATGGGAAGCGACCAACTAGAGAGCGACAATAGTCATGAACATGCATTAAAATTAATAAACATTGGATGCAAGCATGAGTAGGATATAATCCACCATGAACATAAATATCGTGAAGGCTATGTTGATTTGTTTCAACTACATGTGTGAACATGTGCCAAGTCGAGTCACTTAAATCATTCAAAGGAGGATACCACCCCACTATACCACATCTCAACTATTTTAATAGCATGTTGGCACGCAAGGTAAACCATTATAACTCATAGCTAATAAAGTGTGACGCCCGGGTAATCATGCTACAGTAAACCTCTGGTAATGATGCCACGTCACCGCTGTCACTGTAGTTAATCTCGGGTTAATTCGAAAACGTTTCAAAGTTCAAATTCAAATTATGTCAACAATAAAAGTTTTCAAAATATTAAACTAAAATGCTCGGAGTGTGCAAATAAATGCTTAGGTATTTATGGTGAGGGAACCGTGCTTTTATAGGAAACCTAGATACATATAATGAAATAAAACAGTAAAGAAATAAATAAGAGAAAATGCAAAACAGAAAACAAAAAAACAAAAAGGAGAAAGCCCCTCCCCCTCAACTGGGCCGACTGGCCCAGCTGGCCACCGTGCCCCCCTTGGGCCTCAACCCACCGGGCCACCAGGCCGGCCCACCCCCGCACCATAACCTCCCCCACTCGCCCCACTAGCCACCGACACACCCTCACTCCCCCCCCGCAAAATATCTCCTCCCCCCTCTCCCCGATTGGATCGAGATCGAGGAGGAGGTCACCGACGCCGTCGCCCGTCGCCGCCAGGAGCCCTCGCCGCCTCACCGGAGCTCCTCTCCGCCGGCCTGCTTCCCTGCCGCACGTCGTCCCCGGCATCCACCCCGAGCCCCGCTGCCCTAGTCCCTACTCCCCCGCCATGAGCTCCCTCCCTCTCCCTCGCATGCTACGGCGCTGTCCGCGCCGGCCGGCACTCTCTGCTCTGGCCGGCTCGTGCTGGCCTCGCCCCGCACAACCTGCGCCCCCCCGTGCCGCTGCTCAAGTCGGCCACTGCCCCGCCCGTCCTGCTGCTGCACTTGTTGCGCCGACCACCGCCTTTTCATGTTGTCGCCCGTGTTGCGCCCCATCGTCGTCCGGGCGCCTCATTGCGAGCCGCCTCTCGCCATCGTCTTGGCCTTTTCGCGATCCGCGCCGTGCCGTCCGTCGCTTCGCCCATAGCCTGCTGCCGCTGGCCGCCCCTATTCCCGTGTCGCCGTCGCCGTGACCTCCCACTTCCCAGTAGCGGCCTGTTGCTCGGCCAAGCCACCCTGACCCTTGTCGCGGCCCTTGAAACCTCACGCGGTCGTGCCCACCGCCAGTGAGCTGCCACGCCGCGGCCTCGCCTCTCTACACTCCCTGCGAGGCGGCGCCCGCCAGCGTCGCCGCCTCGCACCGCCCGTTAACCCACACCCGCTAGGCCCCCAGGGTCCTATGATAAACGGGGCCCAGCCCCATAACGTTTATAATAATAATAATAATAATAATAATAATAATAATAATAATAATAATAATAATAATAATAAATTAAATTAATTAATTAATTAACTAAATTAATTAATCCTGCATAATTAATCTAATTAACCTGTTAGTCTAACTAAGCAATAATTAGTTTAACCTAACCCTAATTAACTTAACAATGTATGACAGGTGGGTCCCACCGGGCCCACGCGTCAGTTTGACCTAGTCAATCTCTGTTGACTGCTGACGTCATGCTGACATCAGCAAACACTGTTCTGGATAACGTTGCATTAAAATCATTAAATAAATCCTAAAAATGATTAAATTTTTCAAAATTAACAGAAAATAAACCGTAGCTCAAATGGAAATACTTTCTACATGAAAGTTGCTTAGAACGACGAGACGATTCCGGATATGCAGCCCGTTCGTCCGCCATGCATCCCGAGCATAGCGAACACGCAACTTTCCCCCTTCGGTTCATTTGCCTGAAAACTCGAAACACCGGGAATACTTTCCCGGATGTTTCCCCCCTTCGTCGGTATCACCTCCTACCGCGTTAGGGCATACCTAGCACTGCGTATTGCCTCATTATGTTTTGTGATGCTTTGTTTGCATTATATTTATTGTTTCTCCCCCTCTTCTCTCCGGTTGACTACAAGACTGACGTCGCTGCTGCCCTGATCGACTAAGGTGTTGACGACCCCTCCTTCTTGCCAGAGCAACCAGGCAAGCCTCCCCCCTTGATCACCAGATATCGCCTATTCTTCTCTATACTGCTTGCATTAGAGTAGTGTAGCATGTTACCGCTTTCCATTATTCCTATCCTGATGCATAGCCTGTCCTTGCTACTACTGTTGATACCTTTCCCTGCAATCCTACCTGCTTAGTATAGGATGCTAGTATTCCATCAGTGGCCCTACATTCTTGTCCGTCTGCTGCGCTATACTATCGGGCTGTGATCACTTGGGAGGTGATCACGGGTATATACTATATACTTTATACATGATACATGTGGTGACTAAAGTCGGGTCGGCTTGTGGAGCACCCATGAGTGATTCACGCAGTTTGGGGCTGAAAGGACCTTTGTCCCAACGACCCTCTGTGTGGATCTTTGTGGTGGAGCGACAAGGGTTGAGACCGCCTAGGTGAGAGGTGGGGTGGCCCTGGTCGGTGTCATGGTTACATCATTAACACGCTTAACGAGATCTTGGTATTTGATCCGAGTGCGGCCATTTGGTCTATACACACTAACCAACTACGTGGGAAAGATATGGGCACTCGGCGTCGTGGTATCAGCCGAAGCCTTCGTGACATCAGCGACTGAGCGGCGCGCGCCGGATTGGAACGTAATCCTGCTCTTGTATTAAGGGGCTAGTTACGCTTCGGTAGCGTTATAGCGTGCGGTGTGCTAAGGGCGATGGGCCCAGACCCCTGTGCGCTTAGGTTTAGACCGGCGTGCTGACCTCTCTGTTGGCTAGGTGGGTGACGGTGTCCTGGACTAGGGGGTACTCACCACGTCATCTCCCGATCTGTTAGATTGGGCCGAGGACCCCCATGGCCGTATACTCATGGGCCAGTCCGGACAGCTGCCGCATACGAGGAAGATTCCGCAAGACTTGGCGATCAAGACAAGGACTCCTCCCCCACCGGCGTATTCGGCTAGGACTCTTGTTATCCTAGTCGATAGTGATAGGCAAAAAATCATACCATAGGCTAGCTTCTAGGGTTTAGCCTCTCTGATCTCGTGGTAGATCTACTCCTGTACTACCCATATCATCAATATTAATCAAGCAGGAGTAGGGTTTTACCTCCATCGAGAGGGCCCGAACCAGGGTAAAACATCGTGCCCCTTGTCTCCTGTTACCATCCGCCTAGACGCTGTTTGGGACCCCCTACCCGAGATCCGCCGGTTTTGACACCGACATTGGTGCTTTCATTGAGAGTTCCGCTGTGTGTTCGGCAAAAGGTCGATGGCTCGCCTGCAGATCAACTGCGACTTCGACATCTTCGTCACCAGCTCGACTGATCACCTTGGTTCGATCGTCATGTTCGGATGAGGGCCTTCATCAACATCAGCTCCGATCTCTATCAAGATCATGGAGGAATCATCTAGGGAGCCCGGGGGCTCAATGTCAACATTGCCCTCGGGCGACCGTGCTGTTTTTCTGGACAACGAACTTGTATCCGCCGTCACCGCCTCCTCGAGCGTCGGATTGACGATTGCTTCGGTGGAATAGTGCGGAATTGCGTCTACAACAGCCACGCTAAATTTAAATCGAAGTTACGATGGAGGAATCTCCGACAATCTACGATATACCGGAGCCCTGTCAAATCTGGATGAGAATCTGGACGAGTTTAGGACGTGGTGTCCAGCTTCTATCTCGGACCTCCTTTGGAAGATCCAACCGTTGATCAACTGTGGAATTCCTATATCTACCACCCCTCAAAATTACAGCTTGATCCGACCGTCCAAACTCCGGGAACCTTCCGATTAGTGCATCACTTTTCGGATCTGCTTTCTGCGCGAAAACAAATCCGACCCGAGTTCGTCCTTTTTACAAACGGGATTTCAGACATCCTTTTTGAAGGAAGTTTTGTATGGGGTATTGTGTTTTTTCCCCGAACATATCCCACTAACTTTAAAATCTTTTGAACATGATCTTCAATATCATGCTGGTGTCAAACCAGTCTGGCAATATTGCTCCACGGCTGCCGACCTGCGCTAGACATGTCATCACTTTGTCGAGCCGAGCTCAACTTCTTCGGATCATCATCTCGGCAAGCCGAACAAGAGTCCGGCATCGCGAAGGATAAATCATCACCAACATCGCCGCCCCACGGATTACACAAAGCGGGCATACCGGCATCGCCACACGGTCGCTTCATCAAGCCGGCATCGACCACGTCACGACCTGCATCGGCAAGGCCGCACTATTGCTTCTTCAAGCTGGTTTCCATCACGCCGACCTAATTCGACATCTCGGCTGGACCGGGGGCTTCGCCATCTCTTCATCAACCTACTGCGGACACTTCGGCGTCGCTAGCCGACCAGCTCCGTCATGTTAGCTGGACCGAGGGCTTTGCCTCGGCGAGCCAACCTTTGCCAGCATTGCCATGCCGTCGTTTTATCTCCCATCAGGCAATGGGTGCGTGGATCGAGTCCCAATTTTGGGAATCACCTTCCTTCAGATTGCTACAACAAATAAACCAGGTGCTATTAATCCCAGTATTTTTTGCTTGTTTGGGTTCATTTTTCCCAAGGAATTATTACTACGGTTTGTCCATCATATGTACACAGTCTATCAAATGGTGGCTGCATTAACGATCGCATGGTGGTTCGGTCGGTTTCATTACATAGTCCGTGACGCCCGCATCGAGCTTCGGACCGACACGTGAATTCAGGCTTTGGCACGCCTTTACCGCATCACGCCGACGCCCTGCATCGGCATTGACTTCGGCGCCAGGCCATATTTCTTTTATTACTCACTTTGCATAAATTATTTATTATGCAACAATTTTTTTTAATTATCAGTATTACTATTATCTCCGGTTTGCACCATTCTTTGTGCACAGGAAAATGATCCGGGGACTACGGCGTCACTTTCTGCCGATGCTGCATTGACCGTGCTATGTCACCACTTGGCGTGTCGAGCTCTCCGCTCCGCCACCTCGGGACCGGCTTGGGGGATGGAACCTTGTCCCGTATCAAGCTCGGACCGCTTCATCAATACCGAACACATTAACTAGCTAAGTCGCTTTCATGCTCAAAGCTTTAATTTCTAACTTGTGTTCGGTTCGACCAAGCATTATACTTTTTTGGAAAAATGTTGCTTGTAAATTTTTTTTTGGTCCAAACTTTGTTTGTGACGCATAAATTCAAATACCCAATTCATTTGGGGGCTTCCTTCATGAAGCTTTTCCTTTTGCATATGATTATACTTGTACGGCTTCGTTCCTTGTTCGTGTATTACATACAATATGCACCATATTGACTTAAGCGATTTGCAAGCTGGGTTGCCTCGCTCTGTGTTTACCCCTCGTTCCCGATTGTTCGGCTAGGGAGTAAAGGAGCACCTCTGCGATTGTCATGATCGGGTCATTCGAGCGGACCTCGGCGGGTGAAGCCGAAAGCTAAGCGCTCCTATAGTTTTCAATGATGGTCGGCACACAAGCGGAACTCATGAGTCTGAAAAATCTATTGCACAAGTCTCATAATAACAATGAGCACCGAAGAAAGGTATCGGTGGGGGTACTATTTTCTTCGAAGATGCTTCTTACACTTCGCAGTAATATAGCATAAGTTCCCTGAGCGCGCTTTGTCTGTTACAGCCTTATGGCCTGATTGCCTGGAAACACCGTCGATATTCTCGACAGATGGAGCACATAACACTTTTCGGTCCTTGACCGAAGAGGGAGAAGCCGACGGTCGGTTAAGACGCGTTTAAATTTCGGTTGAACATAGATATGATATAAGTACTTCGGTACATGCAATCATTCTTTTACCCAAGTCACTTGGGGGCTCTTACATTTATATGAGCCGTATGATAAGTGTTCTTCTTCTTAGTCGTTGCAAAGTTTTATTATTATTATTATTATTATTATTATTATTATTATTATTATTATTATTATTATCTATCACTCCTTTTTTTGACACGAGCGTGTGGTCACTAGCAGGAGCCTAATTTCTCTCTCAAAGCCGCTTAGAGTTTAGTTTGCTAAAGCGGCCTAATGAGAAGTACTCCGCCCTCGGGATAGGAGGTTGAAGCCGTAAGCTGGCCTGCTTGAAGTCTTGAGATAGGATGTATCATGTTAAAGCACGACAGAAGCACTTCTTTTGCTAAGGCCAATTTTCGGATTGGCACCGAACACTTGATCTCGTTCGGACGTTAAGTTTTCTTGGCGTTTTTGGTTTTCCAAGCTTATGGCACTTTTTAAACTATTTGTGTGTTTTCAGCACAAGTCTCGCAAGCAACGCCGGGCACCTTTAGAGATTCGGCAAAAACATTCTCGGATATTGCTATATATGCATTGGTTTGAATTGTGTCTTGATTGATAGTTGGGTTGCCCGGCTCCTGCGCTTGCCTCCTACGTTCCGCTTTGTTCGGCTAGGTGCGCAAAGGGAGAACCACTGCGATTGTGCTTCCAGCTCACATGGTTAAGCACCTCAGTGGAGAAAGCCGAAAACTGACTGTCACAATAAGCGTAAACTGGTCAGCGATCTGATGACGGTGTTAAACAACGGGTCATTCATAATAATGGCCGAAGTGTTTACGGCTTGACCTCGACTGTCGCCGTACACTACCGGGGGCTATTAACTGGCCTCCCAAACTAAATCCTTGATATTTTGCTCTTACATTGGAGCTGAGGTTTCATGATCATGCTTAGCATGACAACCCAAAGAAATAAACTGATAGCGGGACTATTTTCTTTGGAAGACATTTCTTCTGTTAAACAATAATATAACATATCTCTCTACGTACCTTTGTTTATAAAACCGTATGGCCAGATTGCCTTGTTTGTTGTAAATCTTTGCCCTCATAAAGGCATTATAAAGTAGGACAAACACTCCTCGGCTATTGGCCGAGGAGGTGGAAGCCGATGGTCGGTCAACAAAGTTTTGTACAATGCGGATCAGAGCATTAATGACGTAAAGTACTTGGATACATAGAGTCATTACACATAATTTGTGATTTTACTATGGATATCAATCCTTAATTCAGCCACTCGTGCCCACATTAAGGCTCGGGGGCTACTGGGCTTCGGGCTTATTATTTACAAATATTAAAGGGGCACATCGATCCTCTGATCTGGTGTTGCCACCCGACCAGTGTCTCGGGGCTCTTGCATTGCCTATCCAATGCGAAAATTTTAAGTGTAATATAGTCTCCGAGGAGATTTTGATCCTCGAGTTGATCGGCCGCACCCAACCTGAGTCTTGAGGCCCAAACACGCCGCTTTTTGTGTCCCGAAGTATTACGCCGAGCTAGGACTTGATCCTCGGACCGATTTTGCAAATCAACTTTGAGTCTCAGCAGCTACGGGGATCAGCGGTCTTATGTCATCCTTCATGTGCATCTCGGGTTTTGGACCGATACCCACCTTGAGGGCTATTGGCTATGTATCTCGGCAGAGAATAAATTGCACCAATAAAAAATATTGACAAAAATCGGCCCACATTCGGGGTGGTGCACCACCTCGGAAGCAGTCCGGCATAAAGCTCGGGCGCTAGTGGCTGGCTCCATAGAGGGCATTTCGGCATTAAGCTCGGCTAAACTCCTTGAACTTCTTTGAACCAAGGTGATTCGACACCGGATACAGTCCGGCGTTGGAGCTCGGATACATAGTCTGGCGTTGGAGCTCGGATCTGATCCGGCCTTGGAGCTCGGATGCATAGTCCGGCGTTAGAACTGGAAGCAGTCCGGCATTGGTGCTCGGCTGCCAAAGATACCTCGAATGCAGTCCGGCGTTGGAGTTCGGACGCAAGAGGACGCTTTCGCCCGGGAACAACTACAAACCCGAGGTGTGGCATAAAAATAACAAGGCCTTGATAAAGGCGGAAACTTAAAGGGCTCCTCGGATACCCGGCGTGTAAACTCGTCGAATGCATTTCGGCGATCCTCAAGATCGAAGATGAGAAGATTTGTTGAACCAGTTTTCAGGACCGACGACTGAAGATGAAGACCGGTTCAGAAGAATCGAGGAGCGTCCCTAAACTTGAAGACCGATTCAGGGGGCTACTGACGGTGTCCTGGACTAGGGGGTACTCACCACGTCATCTCCCGATATGTTAGATTGGGCCGAGGACCCCCATGGCCGTATACTCATGGGCCAGTCCGGACAGCTGCCGCATACGAGGAAGATTCTGCAAGACTTTGCGATCAAGACAAGGACTCCTCCCCCACCGGCGTATTCGGCTAGGACTCTTGTTATCCTAGGCCTCTGGTGCATTATATAAACCGAGGCCAGGCTAGTCGATAGAGATAGGCAAACAATCATACCATAGGCTAGCTTCTAGGGTTTAGCCTCTCTGATCTCGTGGTAGATCTACTCTTGTACTACCCATATCATCAATATTAATCAAGCAGGAGTAGGGTTTTACCTCCATCGAGAGGGCCCGAACCTGGGTAGAAACTTCGTGTCCCTTGTCTCATGTTACCATCCGCCTAGACGCACAGTTCGGGACCCCCTACCCGAGATCCGCCGGTTTTGACACCGACAGTGGGGCTGCGACATGTTGATCTTCCGCGGCCGGGCATGACCCAGAAAAGTGTGTCCGGCCAAATGGGATCAAGCATGTTGGGTTATGTGGCGCACCCCTGCAGGGAAGTTAATCTATTCGAATAGCCATGATCTTCGGTAACAGGACGACTTGGAGTTGTACCTTGACCTTATGACAACTAGAACCGGATACTTAATAAAACACACCCTTCCAAGTGCCAGATACAACCCGGTGGTCGCTCTCTAACAGGGCTACAAGGAGAGGATCGCCGGGTAGGATTATGCTAAGCGATGCTACTTGTAGGACTTCAATCTACTCTCTTCTACATCTTTGCAAGGCGGAGGCTGCGAGCGTAGTCTTGACGGGACTAGCTATCCCCCTCTTATTCTGGCATTCTGCAGTTTAGTCCACCGATATTGCCTCTTTACACATATACCCATGCATATGTAGTGTAGATCCTTGCTTGCGAGTACTTTGTATGAGTACTCACGGTTGCTTTTCTCCCCCTTTTCCCACTTCCCTTCTACCTGGTTGTCGCAACTAGATGTCGGAGCCCAGGAGCCAGACGCCACCGTCGACGACGACTCCTACTACACCGGAGGTGCCTTCTACTACGTCTAGCCCGCTGACGACCACCAGGAGTAGTTAGGAGGATCCCAGGCAGGAGGCATGCGCATCTTTCGATCTGTATCCCAGTTTGTGCTAGCCTTCTTAAGGCAAACTTGTTTAACTTATGTCTGTACTCAGATATTGTTGCTTCCACTGACTCGTCTATGATCGAGCACTTGTATTCGAGCCCTCGAGGCCCTGGCTTGTATTATGATGCTTGTATGACTTATTTATGTTTTAGAGTTGTGTTGTGATATCTTCCCGTGAGTCCCTGATCTTGATCGTACACATTGTGTGCATGATTAGTGTACGATTGAATCGGGGGCGTCACAAGTTGGTATCAGAGCCGGCTGTCTGTAGGAACCCCCCTTCCACACTCCTTGGCCGAAGTCGAGTCTAGTCCTTGCAAAACTTATACTAAAATGGCTGGGTGCCTTACGGGCCTACGTCGCCATTGGGTGGTATTGGGATCTTTTACTCCTCGATCTTTACTCTTTGACTCTGAACTCTCTTCTATTCGGGTTAAATGATTTTGCTAACTCTAAACTCTAGGTTCTCGTAATTACTTCCTCCTGGAGAGCCCCTCACTCCAGATGATCGCTTCGCACGGAAGATTCGAAGATACTCTCCGAGGTTTTCCTGAGACCCTTGTGCCCATCGACTTTACAATCCCCTACCACCGATATACCCTTATGGATAACAACCTACAATTGTCGTTCATACCTTCATCCTCAGTTGCTCTTGTTATTGCAAGATGCCCTAAATTGCTCTCCGTTGTTCCGAAAATCCTTTAAGCTTACTACCTTGAAGTTCTTTACCACATGAATACCCCTATTGAAAATTCCTCGCACTTATTGAGTATATGTTCATCCCCAGTTGTTCGTATGCTTCATAAGATATTCTGAAATACTATCCGACCTTCTGAGCCTCCTCTTCAAACTATTGCTCTGCAAATACTTGTATGCTTACATTATGGATGCTCCCATATCACTAGCAATATTCACTAGTATCTTTTGACACCGTCATTTTGATCATATTGATTCAACATGTGTGCGAATGCACACAATCATCAATCAACCCTTCTAAATTATCTTTCCGACTCAGACGTCATTTTGAACATGAGCTGGTTCTCGACCAAACTATTTGTCTTCAATTGTGCCTCTAGTCTAGCCAACTTATCCATCCTTGATCAGAGCGTCTGCTTCTGATCCTTTGTTTTGGAAATCATAATTCCTTTGTTATCTAAGCATCGAATCATTCAGATGTTCTATAATATGATGCCCGTGCAATCTTTCTTTCTTTGATTGAGTACCGATACTCACATCAGCTCCGTTGTGGATCGCCCGATCCATTGTTGGATTTCATCCGACACCGTCCTTCACGTTCAATAACCTTGTGAGCCTTCCCTCAGATACATAATGCCTTTGGTAAATTGTATCCTCTGCTTTCTCAACCATGCTCAGCTTCCGAGCTGGTGGTATTTACTATTGAAGCTTGTGGTATATATTTCCACGATACCCTGATGGCTTGAACCTATGCCTTCCTTAATATGTGTGAACTCGAAAGTTTTCACGAGTCATACACTTCTGGTATTTTGCGAGATAAAATTTCAGCACTACAACTTCCTCGAAGGTGAGAAGTGAATGGAAGGTTATGCATTGGAGAAGTGGGAGTCGACCTTGAACTTTGTGTTCATGCCCATGGACACGATGTAGATCTTATCATTAAAGATTCTCTTAATCGTGGTTCCGACCATGTTCTCCTTTAAATACCATTTCTCATGCGAGTTTAAGCACTTGTCTTCTGCATAGCAATAACCCAATCCAACCTCTATTTTGATCTGTCGTCGAGTATTACCCCCTGGTATCTCGAGATTATCACAGAATTGCATAACTTCTTATGAGTTCTTTATCAAGTACTACATCCTCACTGATTCCAATTTTTTCACGAGCTCCGAGTTATTAAACACTCGAAGACACCGATAACTGAACCGAGTCCGCATTACGGTTCAACAACTCTTACTAATATTCTTTACTTACGAATTTGTACCCGATCATGTCATTCCTAGCCTGATCGGCTATATCATTATCGTGCTAAATCTTAACTGAGCTACCTGGTCCTTCTTCCCGGAACACAATTTTTGACGCTGAGCTAAGCTTACGTCGATCTTCCTTGTCATATATTATTGTCTTGAACAACAATACTTGATTCCGAGGTTGTGTCATATCCGTGGTTCCAGTGGTATTTTGCTTCACCATTCCTTTGCTTGATGTCGTGGTTATTCAATGGCAGCCTCATGGAATCCTTCGACAAAGGTGTCGTGATCATCAACATTCTGAGCTCTTCCAAAATATCTACTGAATTCTTGATGGGAAATACCATCCTTTCCCCTTGATGGTTTGTATTATCATCGGCCACTTTATTGCGTTCCCTCCAACACAAACTTGTTCGTGTTTTGTGTTGTACCTTGAGTTCCTTGCTGCCTAGCATTGTTCTTCTTTACCTTGAAATATTACCACCTTTTATGTCAAGAATGTCGGTAGAATTTCACCACCTCTTAAGAATTCTTGGTATGGTGAAACTTTTCACCATCACCATTCTTCTTGGGTCCTCGTGTTGATTCCAACCAGGGGACCAACAAGTGAGCGGCGCTGTTTGGATTCTGCCCTTCTAGCAACCCTATTGCTTTGAAGTTAATGGTCGACCGTTCATTCTTAGACTATTGATTATTGAATCATCATTCCGACGTTGGTCGTGCAACCCAACCCATATTTTGGGTGCACCTCTCATCCAATGTTTAACTGTGTATGTTCTCCTCGAGCATACACCATTTTATCATTTGATCCGACAAATGTTATCTCCTTGTTCACATAACTGTGGAAATCCACCTTTTTGGAAATCTCGAGGATTTTCGCTGATTCCATCAGCTACCCCCTCATCCTCTCCTTGATTTAATGATGAGATCTTGTTTAGGAACTTGCTCCCATAGTTCATTTCCCGAGAATCTTACATGGTCATCTCGTCAATTTGTGTTGCATCTTTTCTTCTCAGGTATCTTGAGTTTGAGGTATCTTGACTCCAATCAGATCTGAATCTCGGTCAGATATGATGGTTGGAACATACTTTCAAGAGTTATATCATTGGTCCTCTTATGACACGGTAAGGTGATGTCATGCCTAGCACACCTGGCCGGAGGACCTAGTGTTATAATTTCCTTTTTAACAATGTTACTCATTCTTCCATGAGGAAATGGTAAGACTTATTCTATAAGTTGTTCCTAATGATCCTTTTGTTTCCAAAGTCTGACCTTCACCTGTTGACCATGTCAATGCTATCTAGAAGCATGTCTGTGGTAATCCGATTATCAACAAGAACATTTGAAGCCCAATGCTAAATGTTTCTTACTCAATTATCCAAACACCGTTGTATGGGTAATGTCATGAAATTTCTCTCACCTTACCTAAAGAGTTTTCTACATTATATCCGGTCATGGATATCATGCTCTTCTTGTCCTTGGGAATGATATACCCTTGAAATATGTGTTAAACACATTTTCCTTTCCATTGTTACATTTAATCTGATAAACATATTTTCCTTTCCATTGTTTGGTTTAACCTTTCTTGTGATCTATATTATATAAGCAGTAATATTCTTCTGCTTATCCAAAATACCTCGGTGTACAACCTTGTCAGTAAGACCCTATTACTATTGTTGACAACATTCCGGTAACCACTGATGGACGAGAACTTTGCCTATTGGTCCGCCTCATCCAACGAGCAGGAAAATGGTTCTCTTCATCCCTCGCCCTTGGTACCAACGTGTTGCCGGCATAACTGGCAGGCTATCCTCTGACATGCATTGTTATCATGACTGTGCAAAATATCACCACCCTTTCTATTTTTTTAACCACATGGTGGGCCCATAACCCACAGTTCCACAGGATCGAAACCTGACTCTCATGTACACCCTATTTCCAAAGATATTCCTCCCGCTTGGGTTCATATGTAATTCACGAGCCACCTTCCGTGTGATCCGCAGTTCTGGTATTAAACACAATACTTAATTCCGTTGCTCTGAACCCCTTTCACACTCTGTTTCAGGCAACGAACGATTGCCTGCCAGCTCGAAACTTCCCATAATACCACCTTACTTTGCTCTCGATATTTTCGGAGGTTTCAATTTGAGAGTTACTTTCTGCCCTCCTTCCCCGATGTTATCTACCAGATAGTCAACCTTGCCGAGGTCCGTTCTCCTGGAATGCTTCCCCTTTATTCTTTCATAAGTACGATGGAGTTCCCAAAGTAAGGATGCCGACTTCATCACGATGACATGAAGCAGAGAAATGAAGACATCAACATAATGGATCGATCTCTTTGAGAAGAGGAACCAAGACCGAGAAGATTCGTTAGAACTTCGTAACCAGACCATTTCCCCGTTTTCCACCTCTTAAATCTCGGGACGAGATTTCTTGTAGTGGAGGAGAGTTGTGACGCCCGGGTAATCATGCTACAGTAACCCTTTGGTAATGATGCCACGTCACCTCTGTCACTGTAGTTAATCTCGGGTTAATTCGAAACCGTTTCAAAGTTCAAATTCAACATATGTCAACAATAAAAGTTTTCAAAATATTAAACTAAAATGCTCGGAGTGTGCAAATAAATGCTTATGTATTTATGGTGAGGGAACCGTGCTTTTATAGGAAACCTAGATACATATAATAAAATAAAACAGTAAAGAAATAAATAAGAGAAAATGCAAAACAGAAAACAAAAAAAAAAACAAAAAGGAGAAAGCCCCTCCCCCCTCAACTGGGCCGACTGGCCCAGCTGGCCACCGCGCCCCCCTTGGGTCTCAACCCACCGGGCCGCCAGGCTGCCCCACCCCCGCGCCATAACCTCCCGCGCTGCCCCCACTAGCCACCGGCACACCCCCACTTCCCCCGCAAAATATCTCCTCCCCCCTCTCCCCGATTGGATCGAGATCGAGGAGGAGGTCACTGGCGCCGTTGCCCGTCGCCGCCAGGAGCCCTCGCCGCCTCACCGGAGCTCCTCTCCGCCGGCCTGCTTCCTCCTTTCCGCCGGCCTGCTTCCTCGCCGCACGTCGTCCCCGACATCCACCCCGAGCCCCGCTGCCCTAGTCCCTACTCCCCCACTGTGAGCTCCCTCCCTCTCCCTCGCATGCTCTGGTGCCCGTCCATGGACGGCACTCTCTGCTCTGGCCGGCTCGTGCTGGCCTCGCCCCGCACAACCTGCGGCCCCCATGCCGCTGCTCAAGTCGGCCACTGCCCCGCCCGTCCTGCTACTGCACTTGTTGCACCGACCACTTTTCATGTTTGTCGCCCGTGTTGCGCCCCATAAATCGTCCGGACGCCTCGGCTGCCCATGAGCCGCCTCTCGCCATCGTCTTAAGCCTTTTCGCGACCACGCCGCCGTGCCGTCCGTCGCCGCCCATAGCCTGCTTGCCGCTGGCCGCCCCTATTCCGTCTTGGCGCGTCCGCCGCCGTGACCTCCCGCTTCTAACGCGACCTGTTGCTTCGGCCAAGCCACCCATGACCACTATCGTGGCTCCCGCCTTGAACCTCCACCTTGTGATCGTGCGCCCGCCGGGGCATACAGCCAGCAGCCTCGCCTCTCTACACTCCCTGCGGGCGACCGCCCGCTCAGGTGCACGTCGCCCCTCACCCGCACCGCCTGTTAACCCACACCCGCTAAGCCCCCAGGGTCCTATGACAAACGGGGCCCAGCCCCAGTACGTTTTTAAATAATAATAATAATAATAATAAATAATAATAATAAAAATAAATAATAATAATAATAATAATGATAATAATAATAAATCTAATTAATTAATTAATTAACTAAATTAATTAATCCTGCATAATTAATATAATTAACCTGTTAGTCTAACTAAGCAATAAATAGTTTAACCTAACCCTAATTAACTTAACAGTGTATGACAGGTGGGTCCCACTGGGCCCACGCGCCAGTTTGACCCAGTCAACCTATGTTGATCAGCGACGTCATCTTGACATCAGCAAACAACATTACGGATAATGTTGCATTAAAATAATTAAATAAATCACGAAAATGATTAAATCTTTTAAAATTAATAGAAAATAAACCGTAGCTCGGATGAAAATACTTTCTACATGAAAGTTGCTCACAACGATGAGGCGATTAGGATCGCAGCCCGTTAAATCCGCCACGCATCCCTAGCATAGCGAACACGCAACTTTCCCCTCCGGTTCATCTATTCGAAAGCGAAACACCGGAATACTTTCCGGATGTTTCCCTTTGTCGGTATCACCTCCTACCGCGTTAGGGCATACCTAGCACCGCGTATTGCCTCATTATGTTTTGTGATGCTTTGTTTGCATTATATTTATTGTTTCTCCCCTCTTCTCTCGGTAGACTACAAAGGTAGCGTCATTGCTGCATACGATCGACTAAGGTGTTGTGACCCCTCCTTCTTGCCAGAGCAACCAGGCAAGCCCCCCCCTTGATCACGGATATTGCCTATTCTTACGTATCTTTGCTTGCATTAGAGTAGTGTAGCATGTTACTGCTTTTCATTATTCCTATCACGATGCATAGCCTTTGTCCTTGCTACTACTGTTGATACCTTTACCTGCAATCCTACCTGCTTAGTATAGGATGCTAGTATTCCATCAGTGGCCCTACATTCTTGTCCGTCTGCTGCGCTATACTATCGGGCTGTGATCACTTGGGAGGTGATCACGGGTATATACTATATACTTTATACATGATACATGTGGTGACTAAAGTCGGGTCGGCTTGTGGAGCACCCACGAGTGATTCACGAATTGGGGGCTGAAAGGACCTTTGTCCCAACGGCCCTCTATGTGGATCTTTGTCGCGGAGCGACATGGCAGGTTGAGACCGTCTAGGTGAGAGGTGGGCCTGGCCCTGGTCGGTGTCCGCGGTTACATCATTAACACGCTTAACAAGATCTTGGTATTTGATCTGAGTCTGTCCATTTGGTCTATACGCACTAACCAACTACGTGGGAAAGATATGGGCACTCGGCGTCGTGGTATCAACCGAAGCCTTCATGACGTCAGCGACTGAGCGACGCGCGCCGGATTGGAACGTAAGCCTGCTCTTGTATTAAGGGGGCTAGTTACATTTCGGCTGCGTTCTGGCGTCTTGGTGTGCTAAGGGCGATGGGCCTGCACTGTCGGCGCTTAGGTTTAGACCGGCGTCTTGACCTCTCTGTTGGCCTAGGTGGGGCTGCGACGTGTTGATCTTCAGCGGCGGGCCTGACCTAAAAAGTGTGTCCGCCAAATGGGATCAAGCGTGTTGGGTTATGTGGTGCACCCTGCAGTGAAGTTAATCTATTCGAATAGCCGTGATCTTCGATAACAGTGACGGCTTGGAGTTGTACCTTGACCTTATGACAACTAGAACCGGATACTTAATAAAACACACCCTTCCAAGTGCCAGATACAACCCGGTGGTCGCTCTCTAACAGGGCTACGAGGAGAGGATCGCCGAGTAGGATTATGCTAAGCGATGCTACTTGGAGGACTTCAATCTACTCTCTTCTACATGCTGCAAGACGGAGGCTGCCAGAAGCGTAGTCTTTGTCAAGACTAGCTATCCCCCTTTATTACGGCATTACGCGATTCGGTCCACCGATATTGCCTCTTTACACATATACCCGTGCATATGTAGTGTAGATCCTTGCTTGCGAGTACTTTGGATGAGTACTCACGGTTGCTTTTCTCCCCTTTTCCCCTTCCCTTCTTCACGGTTGTCGCAACCAGGATGCCGGAGCCAGTGAGCGACGCCACCGTCGACGACGACTCCTACTACAATCGGAGGTGCCTTCTACTATGTGCAGCCGACGGCGACCAGGAGTAGTTAGGAGGATCCAGGCGGGAGGCTGCGCCTCTTTCGATCTGTATCCCAGTTTGTGCTAGCCTTCTTAAGGCAAACTTGTTTAACTTATGTCTATACTCAGATATTGTTGCTTCCGCTGACTCGTCTATGATCGAGCACTTGTATTCGAGCCCTCGAGGCCCCTGGCTTCTATTATGATGCTTGTATGACTTATTTATGTTTTAAAGTTGTGTTGTGATATCTTCCCGTGAGTCCCTTGTAACATCCCAAAATTCTAAATTTTGGAATGTTATAAACAAATAGATAGATTTGATTGATTGTTTGATTATTGTGTGATTGATTGACTGAAAGTGAGTGAATTTGAAACTTTTGAAAGTTAAATGAGAGGGAATTCAAATTTTCATTTTTGCTTTTATGCTCTCCGAGAATTCAAATTCTTTTCACCACAAAACCCTGGAGAGAAGATGACATGGCTCCTTCCATGGCTCCTTCCATTTATTTAAATGACAAGGGGTGTTGAAAATATTTGAATTTCATTTGAGAATATTTCCAGTTCTGAAACTTTATGCAACTCAATGATTTTCACGAGCGAAGATAAAATTACTTCTTCAAATTATATGAAATATGAGTTGGGAGTTTCAAAGGATTAAATTCAAAGTTCTTTTGAAATTATTTTCAATTTGGAGTTATTTGAGTTTTATTCAAATTATTTTCTCCAAAAATAAAATAAATGGAAAATAGGGTAACATGATTCCCTACATCAGAAAATTGGAGAGAAATAAATTTGAATTAATTTTGGTATTTTTAAATTGATTTTCTTGGATTTTTCTAGAGCGAAGCACTCTTTGCTTTATTTGAATTTGTGTGTATTTTATTTGAAGCTAGAATAAAGTTCATCTTGTAGGAAATCTTTTTCAGAAAACTTTGATATATTATATGCCTATATAATATTTCTATTTATTTTGTTTTTATTTTTGTTTGACTGTTTAAAAAAAACTCTCCCTCTTACTTGGGCGGCCCGGCTCTGCCAGTAGTGGCCCAGCTCACGCCGCTCGACCGTGCCCATCTCCAAGCTCGGGACGGAGTCCCGAGCGAGCATGCACCGCCGCCGCCGTGCCCGACCTCGCCACCTTGCGCCTTGCCCCCTCCTCCACGCCTTGCGCCTCCCCTCCCCTCCTATAAAGGGCGCCGCCCCGGGCCCCTCTCTCTCTCTCCTCTCCTCGCCTCTCCTCGTAGAACGCTTGATCTCACTGCCGCCGCATGCGTCAGCCGGAGTCGCCACCACCGCCACCTCCGACTCCGCCGCCCCGCGCCGCACTCGCCACCGTCTCCGCCCAACGTCGTCGACCCCGGAGCCGCCGTCCCTGAGTTCGCCAGAGCCGCCGCGCCACCGTTCCACCTCGCTGGAGTTAACCGCCTCCGTCGCCGGTTCTTCGTCGAAAACCGATGCCAACCGGTATAAAACCGACACCGGTCTGATACGGTTTTTCCTTTACGTTCGGTTTTCTTAAACCCTGGACTAGATCTGTTTTTTTAGGTTTTATTAAACAGCGAACGTCCACTGTTTAGATCTTATAAACGAACGTTCGTTCTGTAGAGTTTTTCCTTTTTTTCTCTTTTTAATTTTCGGTCAGGGACCTATCTGTGAATACTTTTTCTGCAGATTAGCCCCTGGTTTTCAAACGACCATAACTTTTTGCTCGTTAGTCGGAATTCAATGAAACCAACGCCCAATTCTTCATTATGATCCCCTCTATCCAGTAATCCAACTCAAACATGTTTTTGGAAAGTTTAAAATTTGAATTAGACCAGATTTGAAATTGAACTTCGTTTGATCGTAACTTGAGTTTCGCAACTCTGATTTTGTTGATTCTTTTTGCAAATCGAAGGTATTGACCTAAACTTTCTGATAAGGCCAAATTCACATAATTTTGGTACTGTTAGAAATTGTTTTATGTTGCAAGAGTTATTTGCTTGGTTTTGATGTTTTCCGAATTGTTTTCTTCGTTCTTCGAACTTTTGAGTGATTGCTTATGTGTGGTTACTATTGCTTGATTACGATAGATTGACCAAGAGTGTGGTAGTAGAACTATCAAGAGTTTTGAGTGAGAATCATCTTCATCATCATTGCAGGCTAGTAACACTTTGTTCATACATTTTCTACTTCCCTGTTTTTATGCATTAGATCTAACCTCATACATTGCATGATTAGGATATAATTATATTGTGTGATGGGAAGTTGTTTGTGTTAGTACCTATTACTGTTTATTTTCAAACCCTTGGGAGTTACTTCTACGTTTGCTTATTATGCCATGCTATGCTAGTAGACGTGGATTGGGTGAGTCTATTCCATGACAGATGTGAGATGGTTAAATTAATGGTTTATTTAAGGTGGCAACTTAAACACACATCTGGGTGGATTGAGGCACCTGGTTTCCATCAGGACTTGCCTGTTTTTCTTCGGACCGCCACCCAGGCTCAAAGGGATCATGAGATTATTCATGCTAGAAACTTCCGTGTGCAGCCACATGCTATGGGCTCTAGCATAGTTGACTAAGTTGTGCGAGCTCTTACGCGTAGACTAGCTGATGTAGGGGTTGTAGGTTGGTACGGTCTACCCACATGTAAGGTGCTAGCGCTTCTGAAAGACAATGTCTCGGTTATCCGTTTCTCAAACACCATGTAGTGCGAGAAATTGAACGGAGGAGATCGAGTCTTGTGGGGAAAAGTGCACAAACCTCTGGAGAGTGTATGAACTAATCATGGTTAGCCGTGTCCCCGGTTATGGACATCTTGAGTATCTAGTACTTGGATATCATGTGAATCTCATCATGTTACTCTAATTAATATTGTTGGGTTGTTAATGAGTACTTTTAATTGGGATTGAGGATGCTGTCAACCATTCTCAATGTTCAACAACCACCCTGATAGTTAAATAAAATTTATTCCTTTGTAGTAGGGAAAAATTGGCTTTACGCAAAACTGTAACCATAGAGCTTTCCACCAGCCATATATGCATGTAGTATAGGCTTATTCTTCCATTACTCTCTATGTGTTACATTGCCAGCATATTCCATGTGCTGACCCGTTTTCGGGCTACAACGTTTCATGTTGCAGGATCTTACGACGAGTAAGTGATACGTTAGGGTTACGATTTCTACACTCAACTTTGCCGTTGGTGTTGATGGGAATCTGCAACCTTTTACTTCCGCTATTTGGATTGAGGTAATAGCATTTATGTTATTTATACATGTGATTTACCTCTGTTATAAATCCTCGAGTACTGTGTGTGTCAGCATACCGATCCAGGGATGACACTTAAGCACAGAGACTTGATCCATTCGGGTCAGGTCGCTACAAGATGGTATCAGAGCACATGTTGACTATAGGACTTGACCCTAGAAACTGGCAAGCCCATAGGAAAGATTTTTCTCTACAACTTCATTTTCAAAAAGATATTTTACCTCTCTTCTCTTCTGAGCTTATTCAAATATTCCCTTTTAGTGAGACCATACCCTTTTCCTTTTGACCACTTGAAGATTCGACCGATGAGACCACTCCAAGGAGACAAGATATCGGACAACTAAGACCATTTGGAATGAAGAGGATTTTACCGTGTAAATGGAAACTACAATTGTTGAAGACTCCGAAGACTAGGAGATTTTGAAGGCTCTGAAGAATTCCCAGATTTTTATGACCTAGGAAGGTTACGCTTATGGAATTTGACAGACTATGGAAGTTATCAATACCCGAGATCAAGGTGTATTGGAGTAAGACCGGAACATGGAGAGTTAGAAACTCAAGTTTTGTCAGGAAAACCCTAAGGAAGGAGATATCAACTATGGAATGGTAGCTCATGGAAATGACAAGAGTAGAAAGACGGCTATCCATGATGTTATCGTCCATTTATGCTATTGGCACCATGCTGAGTTAAGCATGCATATGCATGGAAGGATTGGATGGTAGAAGGCTGATGGAGCACCTATCAGCAAGAGGTGAATTTTAACCCTAGCAGATGTAACACCGGGATCTGGAGTATTACATCAATGATTTTAAGATGGACCTACAAGAAACAGTATTTGATAAGGAAGCGTTTCGTGAAGAACACAGGACCTAGAAGCTGAAAGTAGCCAAGCTAGAGGATCAAAACCTTGAGACATCAAAGATTCGTCAGGAACTGAAGGACAGCAGGATCATGGCCCATGTCGAGGTTGATGAAACCCAGAAGTTTGGAATGCAACTCCAGAAATATTAAAGGACGTCACGAGAGATTTCGCGTCAACAGAGATGATCTGACAAAAGAACTTGACAAGGACAATCATGATCGGAAGAAAGCCATCGGAGACATGAACAAGACTTGAAGAGTTTGACGACGTTGAGATCTATAGACCATTAGAAGACCCAACCCCTGTTATATACTTACGTTAGATGCGACGATTGTGAGCTGTCATTTGTTTGTTGTTTTTCCGACAGCCACAATAAAATCTGTCTTTTCAAAACTTTTGTTTGTATTGTGTGCATCCCTCCCTATCTCCCTTATCCTACCACAAAACCCATGGACCCATTAGAGGATGAATGGAGATGAGCTTGTATTTTCTGGGCCGATGAGTCAATTGGAGACGGACCGATGGATTCAGAACATGGAGGATCAAATGGAGAATAACCCTATAGCCGGAAAGGTTATGCCCCAACATGCTCTTCAGTGCTTTGAAAGAGGTGTTGCTACTTGGTGGAGGATGTACCAAACCATCAATGGATGGCAAGGAGTAACCACTTGGGAAGAATTTAAGTTGACTTTGCCAAAGTCTCGATTTGTGTCCCAGAAGTTGAAGCCTTATGGAAGTTGTTGGGGATATAACTATTTGTGTAAGCCGCCCAGGAGGGGCCGGGTTACGTAAATAGTTACCAGACAGAAGCCCAAGTCCAAGCCTGAAGATGGCGTCTCAACAAGGGGCCTAAGGCCCACAGGTGACTTAAAGCCCGTTGTAGTAAACCGCCATAATGGCATGACTTGTATCATAAGGTAGACTTGACTAGTCACCGAGCGGACACTGTTTATGAGCCGGCCGGGACTCTGTAAGCCGCAGGGCGTCAACCGTGTATATAAGGGGACGACCGCCGGCGGCTTAGGGCAAGAAACAACCAATCGAGAACCGGGCATAGCGTATCTCGCTCCCTGGTCATCGAAACCTCAAGCAATACCAAACCACTAGACGTAGGCCTTACCTTCATCGTAAGGGGCGAACTAGTATAAACCTCTCGTGTCCTTTGTCCCGATTAACCCCTTTAAGCTTCCTAGTTGCGATGGCTCCACGATTAAGTCCTTGCAAGAGGACATCTACCGTGACAATTCCACGACAGTTGGCGCCCACCGTGGGGCCAGCGCCGCAGTGGATTTGAGTTATTGAAGGAAGCTTGAAGGGCTCAAGGGATCTGTGATGGGCGGATGACCAAGAGTCGTCGCGCAAGATCTACATCGACAATGAAGGCTGGGGCCCGACACCGACTCAATTGAGTGCGGGTACCGGGTCCCCTTTAGGCGGAATCCACGTCTTCATCGGCCGGATTGGTGAGCGGGCCCGAGGCCGGACAGCTGCACCGACCTCATTGAGACGACTCAGTGTGCGAGAGTCGCCCCGATTCAACCTGTCATAAAGCATGCCTTTGTGGGTTGTGTTCATGGAGAGGCACTTTCTGAAGGATCTAAAGATGGCAAAGAGACAGCAGTCCCATCAGATGATGATTCGTCCTCCGGCTCAACAGATTCTCTCAGAGGTCCAAGAAGGCATGCTAGGCGGCTGTTCTGACGACTCTAGCGTTCCAGATTGCTATGAGCCGCCTAGCTGGGCAGGAGTCTTCATGTCTGGGACCCAACCCGGCCAAAACTCGACGGCTGCGACAGCAATAACGTCCGGGTTAGGAGCGGCCGGGGCAGGAGGCCCCGCGCGCCCGCCGGCTCAGGTACTGATAGATCTTATGGACAAATTGACGGCCTTGTTAACCTCCACGGTTATTCCTGCAAATCCAGATGAGCATAACGCGGAGGTGGCAAAGGTGCGTGAGGAGATAGCCCATGCCAAGGAGGCCTTGGCGGCTGAGGACACCAGGCTAGCTGCGGAGCGGGCGGCTTTAGACGCACGGGCGCAGCGACTCCGATCGAAGGCTTTCGGCTTAACATGAGTCTAAATGCATCCAATGAGGTGATGAGAAGGAGACATCGAAAACCCGGTCCCGTCGCCTCGGTTTACGATCCTCGGAATCTTTTCACGACACCGGAGCCGGTCCTAGCAATCCGCCCGAAGCCAATCAATTTATGACACCGGGCGGGAGGGCCGGTTCAGCCTCGAGAGACGGCACCTCTTCACGGGAGCATGGCCCCGCCCCGATACATACCAACACCTCCGGGCCACTTTTCCAACCCCATGGAGAACCTGATAGCAGCATCGGCGCGACTGGCAGCTCTTCAAGTGGATGGTGACGACCCGATGGCGGTGGAAACCCGGAGGGTGATGGAGCTTCTTCAGACGGCCTTGGCACAACAAGAGGCCTATTCTTACAGCAGGGACATGATTCATTCCACTCCTCAGCCTTGGGTAGCACCTCGACCAAACCGGAGTCCGAGTTACAACAGACACATGGAGTCAGAGGCCTTATCAAGTAATGCCCATCATCGCAACCAACCCGGCGGCTATAACCCGGTGCATGGTCGATTGCGTCAGGAGGATGAACGGGCGGCTCAATTAGCGGCTCAGCAGACGGCGTATGATGGTTTCCCAGAGTATCCAATGACTTCTGTTGAAGCCGGGGTGGCCACTACAACCGGCGGTGTCCCTTGTTTGGTGCCGGCTCTTCGAGATGTGCGTCTACCCAAGGATTTCAAGGGTCCTCGAAAGGTGCCGAATTACACGGCCGACTTACAACCGGGGGTGTGGATTGAAAGTTACGAGATGGCCATGGAATTATTGGAAGTCAGCGACGCGGCAATGGCTAAGTATTTCACCATGATGTTAGATGGAACGGTCCGAACTTGGTTGAAAAGCTTGCCTCCCAATTCCATCAGTTCATGGGCGAGTTAAAGGCCGGTTTATCGAACTTTAAAGATACTTGCAAGCAATCTATGTCCATTGTGGACTTGACCAATTGTAAGCAGGAGGAGGGCGAGTCCACAACTCATTGGGTGCGCCGGGTCAAAGAAATAATACATTCATCTGATAAGATGGATGCCGTCTCTGCGGTACTTATGCTCCATCAGAATTGTCGTTTTGTGCCGCTGAAGGTAAGCTGGGCGCCTTAAGCGTGATTGCAATGACATGGGTACGCTGATGGCGGCTTTGGTTAAATATGCCGATTCGATATTCTTGAAGATCCCGTGGTTCGAGGAGGAAAAGACAGGAAGGCAAAGAAGAACGGCAACGGAAAGGGTCAGCAGCAATACCGGCAAGTCAAGGTGGTAACAAGCGTAAGCGGAAGGTAACCCGGCGTTTGTGGCCAATGCTAATGCTCAAGGTAATAACAAGAAGCGTAAGGGGAGAGGACCTCCTCGATCTGGTGGCTCAGGTCCATCTCTTGAGCAGCTTTTGAATGAGCCTTGTCCAAGATACGGTACTCGAGAAAATCCTGCCACCCACTTATGGAAGGACTGCGCGATCATGAAGGCTTCAAGAATTCAAACATGTTTGATGGCAATCATGGGTTAGGCGGCGGTTCAGGAGCAGGTGGTTCCCATGGCCCGGGTGGCGCCTCAAGTTCCGGTTTTCAAGGTGGTCAAGGTGGCTATAATCAGCAGCAGTCCGGTCAAGGAGGACAGCAGCAGCAGCAGTCGGGTTATCAGAGCCATCCAAAACATTTAAACGGTGGGCAATACCATGTGTTTACCACTAACTTGTGTAAACGTGACCAGAAGGTTCATAAAAGGGTTGTGAATTCAGTTGAACCGGTGGTTCCCCATTATCTGAGGTGGTCAGAACAACCTATAATTTGGAGTAGAGAAGATCACCCCTCCCGGGTTGATAACCCGGGTCAGTTAGCCTTGGTGGTGGCCCCTCAGGTTGGTGGATATAAATTCACTAAGGTGCTCATGGACGGTGGAAGCAGCATCAATATTCTCTATTATGAGACCTTTCGCCGTATGGGTCTGACTAATAAAGACTTGAGGACATCTAACACTGTTTTCCATGGGGTGGTACCCGGTAAGTCGGCGTATCCTGTTGGAAAGATCGAGCTGGAAGTGGCTTTTGGAGACGAATACGATTCCAGGGCTGAGAAGTCGACGTTTGAGGTAGTCAAAATCGAAGCCCATATCATGCTCTATTTGGACGGTCGGCTTATGCCAAGTTTATGGCACGGCCGTGTTATGTTATATCTGCAGCTCAAGATCTTGCAGGTTACAAGGGCACCATCACTGTGCATGGGAGTCGAAAGGTGGCCTTGGAGTGCGAGGAAGGAGATGCGGCTTATGCTGAATCCGTTTGTGCCGAAGAGGATCTGAAGTTTTATCAAACTAATGTTGACCCGGCAGATATGACCTCTTTGAAGAAGCCAACCATAGAGCAAGACTCGGCTTTGAAATTTAAGTCGGCCACCGAGACAAAACTGGTTGACTTCACTCCAGGTGACTCTTCCAAGCGATTCGACATCGGTACCAATTTGGATCCCAAATAGGAAAGCACGCTCATCGAAGTTCATCCGTGAGAACCGGGACATCTTTGCATGGAAACCTTGACATGTCGGGTGTCCCGAGAGAACTCAATGAGCACATTCTTAATATTGATCCAAAGTATAAGCCGGTCGAGGCGGTTTCTCCGGCGATTCAATGAGGAAAGGCGAAAGGCTATAGGGGAAGAGGTCGCTCGGCTCTTAGCGGCGAGGTTCATCATGGAAGTTTTCACCGGAGTGGTTGGCTAACCCGGTGCTTGTGCTCAAGAAAAACGGCACTGGCGGATGTGTGTCGATTACGGACCTAAATATAGCTTGTCCGGCTGATCCCTTTGCTTTGCCCCGCATTGATCAAATTATCGATGCCACTGCGGGTTGCAAGCGGTTGAGCTTTTTGGATGCTTACTCTGGTTATCATCAGATCAAGATGGCAGTTAAGGACCAGGAGAAGACGGCTTTCATTACTCCATTTGGAGCCTTACGCTATGTGTCTATGCCGTTTGGGCTCAAGAGTGCCAGGCGACTTATCGGCCGGTGTGTGCGAAATTGTCTCCACAATCAGATTAGGCGCAATGTTCATGCTTATGTGGATGATATTGTGGTGAAGTCGAGAGAAGGAAACCTTGATCTCCGACTTAAAGGAAACCTTTGATAATCTCCGGGTCTACAAGATGATGCTTAACCCGGATAAGTGCGTATTGGTGTACTGCAGGCAAACTTTTGGGATTCCTGGTTTCAAACAGGGGCATTGAAGCTAACCCGGAGAAGATCAAAGCGATTACCTCTCTGGCTAAACCGGCGTGCATCAATGATGCTCAGCGACTGGCGGGTTGCGTTGCTGCTTTAAGCCGATTCATCAGCCGGCTGGGGGAGAAGGCTTTACTGCTGTATCAGATGATGAAGAAAGCAGACACCTTTATGCGGGTGAGGTCATTGATGCTGCTTTTGAGGATTTAAAGAGACAATTGGCTGAGCCGCCGGTTCTCGCAGCTTCGATTGATAAAGAGCTATTGCTATTGTATGTTGCTGCTAACTCACGTGCTGTTAGTGTGGCTATTGTGGTGGAGCGTAAGGAGGCGGCAAGGAGCATCCGGTTCAGCGGCGGTTTATTACATCGGTGAGGTGCTCATAGAGTCCAAGCAAAGGTATCCGCATTGGCGTAAACTGGTTTATGGGGTGTTCATGGCGAGCCGGAAGCTAAAACAGTACTTCTGGGTCATCCTATAAGCGTAGTAAGCTCAGCCCCTTGGGAGACATCATCGAGAATAGGAAGCCACAGGACGAGTTGCCAAGTGGGCCATCGAGCTTGGGCCTCACGGTTTGAAGTATATGTCAGCGACGACTATCAAGTCTCAAGCCCTAGTGGACTTTATTAATGATTGGACGGAGTTGCGAGGCACCGGAGGAGAAGCCGGATAACACATATTGGACTATTCACTTTGATGGGTCCAGGGCAATTTGGAAGGCTCGGGGTGGGGTTGTTTTAACTTCCCTCGAGGTGACAAATTTTGTTATGTGCTCGGCTTATGTTTCCCTGTACTAACAATGCAGCTGAATATGAGGCCTTACTCCATGGCCTCCGGATGGCCAAGGAGATGAATTTAAGCCGGGTAAGATGCTTGGGCGATTCAGACCTCGTTGCTCAACATGTGTCAGGCACATGGGATTCTAAGGATCCCCTTAAGGCGGCTGATGCTTTAAGCCGGCTGGCGTCTCAGCGTAAGCCGGTGCCACCGAATACTTTCCTTGACGTTTTGAATAACTCTTACGCCAGTGCCTCTGAGAGGAAGAGCTTGCGATGCAGACCCGAGGCGCAGGTGGTGGCGGCTCTCCATGCCATCCCGGACTGGACGGTTCCATACTTAGCCTATATGACCCGGGGAGAGTTGCCTGAGGACGAGACCTTGGCAAGACAATCATCAGGCAGTCCAAATCCATGACGATTGTTCACAGCGAGTTGCATCACCGCAGCATCACTGGGGCGTCTCAGCGTTGTGTATCACCTACGGAGGGTCAGGAGATACTTCGTGAGATTCATGAAGGTGATTGTGGTCATCATGCCGGTTCAAAGTCTTTGGTAGCCAAAGCTTTTCGTCATGGTTTTTATTGGCTGACGGCTCATCTTGATCACGGAGGATCTGGTGACAAATGTGACGGATGTCAAAAATTCTCAAGACGAGCTCATGTGCGGCTCAAGAATTGAGGATGATTCCAATTACTTGGCCGTTTGCGATCTGGGGGCTTGATATGGTTGGATCTTTCAAAAGGTCTAAAGATAAGAAGACACACTGTTGGTGGCGGTGTATAAATTCACCAAGTGGGTTGAAGCGAGCCGGTCGATAAGTGTGATGCAGCCACGGCGGTTCAGTTCATAAAAAGGTGATCTTTCGTTTTGGTTTTCCGCAAGATTATAACCGATAATGGCACTAATATCTCCAAGGGTGCCATGGAAGAGTTACATCAACAAGAGCACATCCGGCTTGATGTTTGGCTGTTGCTCACCCCTAGTCTAATGGTCGAGAAAGAGCTAATCAAGAGATCTTGAAAGGTATCAAACCCGGCTCTTAGTTCCTTTACACGAACTCCGGGCTGTTGGGTGGAGGAATTACCTTACGTGCTATGGAGCATCAACACAACGCCCAACAGGTCTCTTGGTTATACACCTTTCTTCATGGTGTACGCATGGCAGAGGCGGTTACGCCAAGTGACATCCGGCATGATTCACCCCGGGTGGCGGCTTATGTTGAGGCTGATAACGAAAAAGCTCGTCAGGATGCACTTGACTTGTTGGATGAAGAGCGAGACTTGTCTATAGCCCGCTCGGCGATTTACCAGCAAGACCTGTGCCGTTATCACAGCCGCCGGGTTAGAAGCAGAACTTTCCAGGAAGGTGATTTAGTGCTCCGGCTCATCCAGGATCAAACTGATATGCACAAGCTGTCCCCTCCTTGGGAAGGACCTTTTGTGGTCAGCAAGAATCTCAACAACGGGTCATTTTACCTCATCGATGTTCGAGAGCACAAAGACTCACGTAAGTCGGAGGAGGAGACCCAGCGGCCGTGGAACATAGTGCATCTCCGGCCCTACTATACTTAAGCCGCTGGCTTTCAGAGTATATTTATCTTTTCTGTTTTAGCAATGTATATATTATATAAAGCAATAAGCAGGACCTCTTTCTTTTCCATCCTACAAGGTTTATGTGTCTTCTTTACTGTGTGATGGAAACGACTAACAGGGAGCGGATCATATCTGAATCCGGCTTTCCCTTTGGTCCGGCTTATGATCATATCTGAATCAAGCCATGGTCATTTGGGGGCTTCTGTTCAAACATAGGTCATATTCGAACCAAAGAGAACATAGCTGTCATACCCAATTGATTGGCACACTGCCGAACCCGCTTGGGGGCTTCTTGATCATATTTGAATCATAGCTTAACCTCTTTGGGTCTGACGTGGATCATATTCGAATCAGCGTCATTAAACAACTCTCATGGTCACTTGGGGGCTTCCTGTTCAAACATAGGTCGTATTCGAACTAAAGAGAACATAGCTGTCGATACCCATTTGATCAGCATCGCCAAAGCCATTGGGGGCTATATGATCGTATACAATCTTAGCTTAACCCCTCTAGAACGGTTCTACTGATCGTATTCAAATCAGAGGCCTTTGAAAATCAGGTTTACTTTATTCTATAAGAGTAAATAATACTAAGGGCCAGGTAAACATTAGATGTGCCAATTTTCAGATATTAAATATGACTGTCTGCTTTTTTGGGATCAAGTAAGCCGGTAAGGTATGCCTTAAACCGGCTGATACTTATGATGTTTTGGTTCCTACTCCGGATTAACGTTATCTTACATGACCCCGGATGTGGTGAGATGCCAAAGATAGTTTTTGTTTTATACACAGAGTAAAGCAGAAAGCTTTTGGATGGTTCAAGCAAGCCGACAGTGCACATTGCTGGCGGCTTGAGACATTGTTAAAGCACCGCAAAACATGCGCGAAGGAATGACAGAGTTAAGGAGTTTTCTCTATCCTATTACAAGACTCCCCGAGTCTAAAGTAAGTGAAGCATTGTTTTATAAAAGTCATAACACATCTGGCGGCTCATTCCTCCGGCTGGCTTGATGACTCCGGGTTATCCTTCCCCGCCTCTCCTTCGGTTGTTTTGTCACGGAAGGTTGACGAGGTCGATCAATGCCGCTTAAGGCATCAAATTCAGCCTCATCATCTATGAAACTGGCCGGGTCAACTTCAGGAGCAAAGGTATGCTTACGAGTTGGAGTGATCAGGCTGACGTCATCATAATGCGGAGTTGGAATCCTCCGGTTCTCGTTGTCATAACCCGGTGGTACTTTGTAAGATCAATATCGTTGCCGATGATGGTGGCCACAGGACGCACGACTCTTACACGGTGGTGAGGTCTGATTGGTGAATGCAGAGCCGTCCTCCTTTAAGTTGGGGTATCCAAGAGCAACATCGTTTAAGTCTAGCTCGAGCCAATGCTTTGGCCCGGCTTAAAAGCGGCTATGGCCCCGGCTCTACCAGATGCTCGCCTTAACTCCTGAATCCGTTGAGGTAACACGGCAAGCCGCTTGAGTACATCTTGCAGGAGATAAGGAGCATCATTTGATAAAGCCACAACGGCTAAAGCACGTTGTGACCCGGTGTATAGTTGTTCCACCAGAGTGTACACCGCCTTAAGCTTGACCAGCATATTCTGCTTGAGGTTCGTGCTCCTGGGGCCTGCGTTTATACATATAAGGTGAGCCGGAGTTAACAATTAAAATAGACATCAAAGGAATCATTGTGATATTCAGAGTATACATAGTAACTTACCAAAGATTGTTGAGACCATTTGAGATATCTGGCGCTTTAAGCCGGACAGCTCGGCGGTTGCCTCGGCAAGAAATGCCTCTGCTGTTTCAGCCCGAGTCACCAGTGAAGCCCTCTCCTCAACCCAAGTTTTCTTCTCCGATTCAAAATTTTTCTTCAGTTTCTCTTGTTCGGAGACATTGATTTCAAACTTGGAGTTGGCTTTCTGAGTTTCAAGCTCTTGGGTTTTCAACTGACTCTTCAGATCAGCAATCTCCGCCTCAAATTGACTTATGGCGGCCTTCATCGACATCAGGTTATGGTAAGAATCACGGTAAGATTACATTCAAGTCCCAAACACTTTACAAGTAAAGATACTAGGCACTTGGGGGCTAATGTATGCTTAAAGAGTTCTTAACCTATTTTACCGGGTCATGTATATTAAGTCTCAAGCACTTTACAAGTAAAGGCACTTGACACTTGGGGGCTAATGTGTTACCCAAATTCAAAGTTTCATGCTATCACCGAGTTAAATATATTCAATTTAAGCCGGACAAACTAACAGTAAGTAGATTTCTAAGTCTGCATCATATTCATTCATAAGAAATAGACTTGGGGGCTGATACAGTAAGTAAGGTTCAGGAAAAAGTTGGTTCTGCTTCACCATGTCAATTTCCAGGTCACGGCTATTGTGCACTTGGTTCAAATAGCCCGAGACTATATCACCAATGCTTAGGTGAGTATAATCAGTGATGTCCTGTTTGGTTTTCCGACGTTGGGCAAACTCCTCCTTGGCGATTACATCGAGCAAGGACGAGGGCTGGCAGTTCAACATATTGGCTTTTCGGAAATTCAACTTCGGTTGATCGTCTTAACTGGCTAGGAATTTCCGGCTGTTCAGAATCGTGGACAACGTCTTCTGCAGGCGGGTCAGAGGTTGACATTGGAATATCAAAAGCTGGTTCAGGCGGTGGCTGATGAGTGGAACTATCAGGAACGGATGAGTCAATTGCCGGTTCGGTGACCACCGGGTCTCGGGACAAATTATTCTTTTTGGCCTTCTTGCTAGGCTTCACTTGCAGGCTGTCAATCAAAGTGGAAGGATGAGTACCAACGAATAAGTATGGAAAAACTTAAAGTAAGAAAGGTGGCATTACCCGGGGCTGTTTTAAAAGTCGGCATGTTTGATTGCATCGACTTCATGGGAAGACGGAGAGGTATCCTGATAATTGGAGTCAGATGAATTGAGGGGTCGACAAAATAAACCCGCCAAAGGATAAACAGAACGCAAAGAGGAGATGACCTCAGTTCGACGCTTCCTGGTTATATCGGGTAAGCCGGAGGAGAGTTCTGCGTCTTGAGTGGCCCGAGTTTGCCTTCGGTTCTCAAGTTGTTGTTGCTTCAAAAGAAATTGAGGATCTTGGTAATCTAGAGGGTGTGAAAACCTTACTTTTCGGGTCACCCTTCAGATTTTTTGTGTTGGCAAAGGCTCTGAGTCGGAGGAAATTATAGTTACCTCTTCGCCAGCTGCTTGACTGTTTCCAGTATCCTCCTGAAAGGATCAAATGTCGATAAAGTAATGGCAAAGGAGTTAAGAAAATTGAAAAGATTACCTCTTCCTCATCCAAGAAGAGTCATCCAATTTAAACATATCGTAGGCGCTGGGTTTCTTCTTCTTAGAGGTGCCCGAATCCCGGCGGATTTTCTTCGGTCTTCTTGGCACTTGGCCTGTTTAGCAACCTCATGGTCATACTTGACCTTCCGTAAATCATCACCGGCTGTGGAAGCAGATAAAGAATCATAAGTATAAGAAGGTAACATATAAAAGGGTATTTGTGAAGACTAGTAACTTACCGCAGAGCGGGTTCTTCTTTTGAAGGGAAGTAAGCGAAGGCATTCTTGAATTCTGATGCCTTCCTTCAACATAGATTGGTATTGTAGCATCTACCGCATCGTCGATAAATCATCAGAGCTATAGCGCGACGAGTCATGCTTTTCGCTTTAATATAAGTACACATTAAGCGGGCGGCGGCTTAATGGTAGTATCCGCCAGTGACCCAGACTTCGAACGGATCGATGCCGTTTAAACCGTTCCCTAGAAGAGCTTTGATCTTCTTGATGGTGGAGTTGAGAGGCAGGCGTTCAATACCAGATAACTTATCTGCCAGTGGATGATTGTATTCGAGACGCAGGGCGCGGAAGCCGGGCAGAGGCTTCTCATCAGCCGGTGATGTATCTTAGCAGTAGAACCACGTCTGGTTCCAGTCTTTCGGGTGACTTGGCAGCTCAGCATAAGGGAAAAGACAATCTCTTCGCCGCTGGATGGAGATGCTGCCAAGTTCAAGACTAGGCCCATTGGCACGTTCGTTTTGCCGGTTCAAATAAAAAAGCTCTCTGAACAAAGCAGATTTGGTTCTTCTCCCAGGTACACTTCGCAGAAAACTTGAAAATTGCAGAGATTTGACACGGAATTGGGCCCGATGTCTTGAGGTCTAAGGTCAAAGAAATTCAGAACTTCTCTGAAAAATTTTGAGCCGGGAGGGGCAAATCCCCGGTTCATGTGATCCGTGAAAACTATTACTTCCCCTTCTTTAGGTTGAGGCTTCTCTTCAGATGGGTCAGGAACATGATAAGACATGACTTCCTTTTTTGGCAAATGACGGACTTCACAAATTCAGCCCGGCTTGCTTTTGGTGACAGTGGATGGGACCCAGTTGCAGGTTACAGGAGCTTTGGTCGATTTAGGTGCCATGACAACAAGTTGGCCTATTGCAAAATAAGAAGTTCCGGCTTAAATTTCAACCCAGAAGAAAATATTCAAAAATCTGAAGATAGCGGCTTAAAGGGGCCTAATGACATAAGGGTGATTGTGCAACAATATTTAAGCCGCTACATGCATCAAGAGCGATTCAAAATCTTTAAAGTCATGAGAAGACGGCGAGGATTACAGCTCAGTATCACTTATTTAAACTAGACACCTGGACAGTTGTGTTTAAGGGCATTTACCAGAAGAAGCTTTCCGGGTGATAGAAACAAGTTTCACAGATGACAGCTATTATTTTGGATCAAATTATTGTTCTGAAAGAAATTTTTTCTAGACCTAAAACAGAGCAGAGGAGTTCATGCGTTCTAATGAGGATTCCTTGCAAGAAAAGAAGATCTGCTAGTATATAAAATGGATGCGGAATAGGTACCGCACGAGATTTATGCTATTATGGGATCTAAAGAAGCCACGGCGGAGGGAATACGAAGAACAGGGGATGAACTACGAACTGTACAGAAGAACTGTCAACCCTAGCATAGATTTAAGATGCAGAAAGGGGAAACTTACAGTGATGGATCTGTTGCGGAGGGGCGCTGCTGTTCTCTGGTCGGATTCAAGTTGATGCAGCAGCCAAGGTTGACGGAGATGAGGTGCCTTCTTGCGGCGGCGGAGCTCGGCGGCGAGAGAGAAGCGGCGGAGGAAGACGACTCGAAAGGGAAAAATGAAAACCAGTCACGCCTATTTATAAGGAGAGAATAAGCGAGGCGGCACGGAAGCGAGGAGATAAGAATTACTATCCAGCGGCCCCGACGCCTCGATTCTCGGAACGGGCAATAAAGACAAAGATCCGTTGGGCCGATTCGGCGGAATAAAAGGGAAGATGACGTCATGACGGGTTAACACGGATCCAAAGAGTGACATCACGCCGGGTTAAAGAAAGTCTTTTTGCGCAGTCCGAAGACTGAAGATTTATGTTTTAAGTTATTTTAAGATCGACATGAGCAGGTTCAAATCAATCTGGGGCCTAATGTTGGGGATATAACTATTTGTGTAAGCCGCCCAGGAGGGGCCGGGTTACGTAAATAGTTACCAGACAGAAGCCCAAGTCCAAGCCTGAAGATGGCGTCTCAACAAGGGGCCTAAGGCCCACAAGCGACTTAAAGCCCGTTGTAGTAAACTGCCATAATGGCATGACTTGTATCATAAGGTAGACTTGACTAGTCACCGAGCCGAACACTGTTTATGAGCCGGCCGGGACTCTGTAAGCCGCAGGGCATCAACCCGTGTATATAAGGGGCGACCACCGGCTTAGGGCAAGAAACAACCAATCGAGAACCGGGCATAGCGTATCTCGCTCCACAGTCATCGAAACCTCAAGCAATACCAAACCAACTAGGCGTAGGCCTTACCTTCATCGTAAGGGGCCGAACTAGTATAAACCTCTCGTGTCCTTTGTCCCGATTAACCCCTTTAAGCTTCCTAGTTGTGATGGCTCCACGATTAAGTCCTTGCAAGAGGACATCTGCCGTGACAATTCCACGAC
This sequence comes from Aegilops bicornis, assembly GCA_021605145.1. Lineage (NCBI taxonomy): Eukaryota > Viridiplantae > Streptophyta > Magnoliopsida > Poales > Poaceae > Aegilops > Aegilops bicornis. Next base: position 210,977,243 of record CM038674.1, read on the forward strand.
AGAAGTGATATGAAGAAACCCTGTGCATACAAGCTTTGTGGAGAAATAGGACACAACCATAAAGAACACTAGGATGAATACCCTCATAAGTGGGGGATTACCAAAGGAGTTAGCCAAGGATCTCAGGGAACTTCGGCTGGAGATTGTTCACAAAGGTTTTGTTGCAGCAATGGAAGTTCAGTCTACATTGTTGGGAAAGATCCGTGAAGTTTAGAAGGATGACAAAGAGATTGCTGAGGTAAAAGAGAGAATGAGCAAAGGAAAGGCCAAAGGTTTTTGTAAGAATAAGCACGACACCTTATGGTTCGAGGACCGTGTATATGTGCCCAATAATGCAAAGATCGGGAAGTAAATACTTTAGGAGGCTCATGACTCACCATACTCGATTCGCCCCGGAAACATGACGATGTATTTGGATTTGAAGGAGTGTTTCTGGTGGACTGGTAAGAAGAAGGATATTGCGGAGTATGTAGTCGTAGGTGATGTATGCCAGAGAGAGTAAAAGCAGAGCATCAAAAGCTAGCAGGATTAATACAGCTTATGCCGATACCCGAATGGAAGTGGGATAAGCTTGGCATGGATTTCATTACCGGATTTCCCAGAACCCGATCGGGATATGCTTCAATCTGGGTAGTAGTTGATTTTCTTGACCAAAGTGGCTCACTTTATCCCAGTGAAACCACCTATAGAAGTGAGAAGTTGGCCAAGGTATATTTGACCAGGATCGTATGTCTGCATGGAGTTCCGAGGACCATCATATCAGATAGAGGAACACAGTTTACCACAAAGTTTTGGACTTAGCTGCACGGACTTTGGGTACTAGGCTAGAGTTCAAGATCTGACCTTTCATTACATAAGCAGATGATGGGCCGGACCGAGAGAGTCAATCAGATTACGGAGGACATGTTGAGAGCGTGTGCGCTAGATTATGGATCTAGTAGGGATGATAATCTGCCTTACGCGGAGTTCTCATACAACAACAGTTACCAAGACAGTTTGAAGATGGCCCCTTTTAAAGCTTTGTATGGGAGAAGGAGCCGCATACACGTTGATGTGGGATGAAGATGGAGACCGTCGGTTGTTTGGACCAAATGTGATCAAGGAGTCAAGAGAATGTTAAGTTGATTCGAGATAGGTGAAGGTAGCTCAGTCCAGGCAGAATAGTTATGCATACTCAAAAACGCAAGGAGGTAGTCTATGAAATCAGAGACAGAGCATATCTTTGTGTGCCACCTCTGCGAGGAGTTAAACGATTTGGAGTAAAGGGAAAGTTAGCCCCGAGATTTGTAGGACCATCCCGAGTTTTGGAGCGTATGGGAGAAGTGGCCAACAAGTTGGAGTCACCCGAAGGACTGTCAGGAGTTCATGATGTGTTTCACGTTTCCCAGTTGAAGAAGTGCCATGCAGAGATGGCCAATATTCCCTATGGGGCGCTTGACCCTGGAAAGGATAATGATGTTCCACAAAGTGGAGTATGGACTTCATAAGTATAAGTTTTTATCTCGGTATGTGGGATATCCCACGAGGATGAAGAGATGAATTACTATGGGATATAAAGGAGGTAAGATGATGGACATATGGATCAATGGAAATCCCATGATGAGTCTGAGTAATCGTGTCCTAGTTTGGTGCCAATAGAAGGAAGGAAGACAGTACAATTGGATGGATTTAAGAATACTAGGAAGTTGGAAGTTGGAATAATGATCAGAAGCCCGAGGATAAGATCAAGGACTGCAAGTGCTGAGATGGGCCATAACCCACAGGCCCCAGGACCTGCCAAGAAGCAAGCACATTCTTGCTGAAGGAAAAAACCCTGGAAGAAGTTATGATTTTATAAACCGACGATTCTATAGGAGTTTACGCAAAACCTGAGAGTGTTATGGAACGATAGATGTTTGTTTGGCTTGCAGAATCAATGGATTTATCCGAACCTGGTTCGTTGACAAGAGAAATTCTGCAATGCTTGTGAGGATGACCGAGTGTTAGAATGCGAGATTTGCTAAACCATGTACAAGGTAATGATTTGGGTGCGGGATGGATTGATCACCATACCGACTTACTCTTATTATTCGCGTTGCTATATGGGATGGTAAATCGGAGTGACTTACCTATAGTAGAGTGACGACGATATTAAACCTTGTTGAACCTTAGAATGGTATAAACATTTTTCCCCTTGTACAAGGCAGTTGTTGCCAACCGTAGGTTATACGGTGAGGTTCAACCCAGACCCATTTCCTGCAGGAGAAACCATAAATTGTTGACCACCATGAGATATCGATAGCTGATTAGTATTGGCGCCAGACCCATCAGCTAAGAAGACCCAGTCTCGGAATAACCGTACCAAGATGAAAGGACAGAAGTATTAAGGAAAATTTATGCCACTACCGGAAGAGCCCAGAGAAGGAATTTTCCCGAGATCTGAGAAGACCGACCCTGTCAACAAAAGGATGGAGTATATGAGTTTTGCTGGGACCGTAACAATGTTTCTAAGGGTGGTAGCACCCCAGACCCCCTGTGATGATCGATGGATTTTGAGAAGACCCCCAAACCCTAACCTATTTCTTGCTAGCCTCTCCGAATCTCGAGGACGAGATTCACCTTAAGGGTGGTAGTTTGTAACATCCCAAAATTCTAAATTTTGGAATGTTATAAACAAATAGATAGATTTGATTGATTGTTTGATTATTGTGTGATTGATGACTGAAAGTGAGTGAATTTGAAACTTTTGAAAGTTAAATGAGAGGGAATTCAATTTTTCATTTTTGCTTTTATGCTCTCCGAGAATTCAAATTCTTTTCACCACAAAACCCTGGAGAGAAGATGACATGACTTCTTCTATTTATTTAAATGACAAGGGGTGTTGAAAATATTTGAATTTCATTTGAGAATATTTCCAATTCTGAAACTTTATGCAACTCAATGATTTTCACGAGCGAAGATAAACTGACTTCTTCAAATTATATGAAATATGAGTTGGGAGTTTCAAAGGATTAAATTCAAAGTTCTTTTGAATTTATTTTCAATTTGGAGTTATTTGAGTTTTATTCAAATTATTTTCTCCACAAATAAAATAAATGGAAAATAGGGTAACATGATTCCCTACATCAGAAAATTGGAGAGAAATAAATTTGAATTAATTTTGGTATTTTTAAATTGATTTTTACTGGATTTTTCTAGAGCAGAAGCACTCTTTGCTTTATTTGAATTTGTGTGTATTTTATTTGAAGCTAGAATAAAGTTCATCTTGTAGGAAATCTTTTTCAGAAAACTTTGATATATTATATACCAATATAATATTTCTATTTATTTTATTTTTATTTTTGTTTGACTGTTTTTTTAAAACTCTCCCTCTTCCATGTTGGGCGGCCCGGCTCTGCCAGGGCAGCCCATTACGCCGCTCGACCGCGCCCATCTCCAAGCTTGGGACGGAGTCCCAAGCGAGCACACACCGCCGCCGCCGTGTCGCGACCGGTTTTATTCCGGGTAATAAATTCCAGAAAAATGGCCGTCGTGCTCACCAGCCCCAGGATTACTGTTAGCTGATGAGGCATCAACTTGGTACAGAAAATCCAAGCAAAATACATGATGTGTAGTAAAAGACCATTCCGGCCTGCGAGTACAACAAATGGTTTCTAGTGGTTGATGGCGGAAGCGGTTTGTGGATCATCAGCGCCTATGGGACTCCATTTCCCACGGGAACATCTGACCAGGTTAACTCCTATCTTCGCGAGGCTGCTATCACCATTGTGTAGGTTCCGGGGTTGTCATCGCAACGCTCCTCTCCACGCAAGAAATCTGGCCAAGACAATAGCCAGGGACAAGCCAATGAGTACTTTGAATGTACTCGCAAACATTATGAACACGGGTATAACATAAGTGATAGTCATGCACTGAAATATCCCAAGATTACGTCTTCGGTCATAAATAAAAGTATTTTATGCATTCAAGCAGGTTATCTATATGAGCATGAAATAATGAAGTGGAAATAAAATGCCACAGTCGGGCGTCTATGCGACACCACATAAAGGGCTTATAAAATAAATGACAAGCATGCCACAGTCGGGCGTCTGAGCGACACCACATAAAGGGCTTATAAAATAAATAATAAGCATGCCACAGTCGGGCGTCTAAGGGACACCACATAAAGGGCTTATAAAATAAATAACAAGCATGCCACAGTCGGGCGTCTGAGCAACTCCACATAAAGGGCTTATAAATAAACAGAAACAATGCCACAGTCGGGCGTCTGAGCGACACCACATAAAGGGCTTATAAATAAACAGAAACAATGCCATAGTCGGGCGTCTGAGTGACACCACATAAAGGGCTTATAAAATGAATCCAGTGAATATCCAGGAGGTAGAACCGTCCCAGGGATACTCAATAATTCAAACAATGAAAAAGGGGTTAGTCCATAATAATAATCATCATAATCATCACAAGTCACGAATCATAAACCAAGTCCTGGTTTAGTAGTCTTCCTCCGAAGACTGACACTAAGACCGATACTTGACCCATCCTAGACTGGAATCCTTAACCGATGACACGGCTGTTCGAATAGGTTTAATCTCTGCAGAGGGTGTACTCTTTACCCATGAGTAACGGATTTCTTTAGTCCTTCGGGACTAATTCCGTCTACGGTCTTTTAATTGAAAACACACCTGACTTGCACACACCAGTTTAACTTACCCGTGTCTGGAATCACCCATGACACCTATTAAGCAAAACTCTAAGTGGGGAGGTTGCAACTTCGCGTAGCATGGGATCAAATTTATAACGCGCGCTCTAAGGGGTGGCCTCCCCTCTCGGTCTCAACCGGAAACACCCATGCCCCCGGACCAGGTGGCATGCCTACCGGCTTCAACCGATATCTTCCACCATGGCCTCTACATGCGGTGTGTGCTTGAAAGGGGTTGTGTTGGCCGAACTGCACCCTACTTGTTGTAGGGACAAGTGATAGTACGAAGCAAGTAAGGGCTTACTGGAACAATACTCGATATACGGTCGACTCAGGAGGTTTATAAATTCCTCGCATGACATATATAACAAAATTATATTTCAACCAACAAAGTCACCACTCACTATACCTTACCATGCCATACCGGGCATAACCATCCCGACGGGGACCGGCGACAAGCTCACGCCTACTCAAGGCAGAGGCTTTCCCGGATTCCTTTCCGGCATGCATGCAAGGCACATGAGAATGGTCACCATCACAAGTATAATCATTTCCAACAACAAGGAGATCACTAAAATGTATCCATGCAAATGATCATATCACATGAAATAACGAGTATTCCGAAATGAGGTGGTTTTATAGCAGTTTCAACGAACAGACCAAATATATTATGCCGGGTTCAGAATGCTTGCCTTCAGTTTGTGTAGAGGCAGGGTGCATCCTAAAAACTTTTGCAAGCTTTCTTCTTCTCCAAAAGTCCTATTTTGAATAAATTTGAATTAACACACAAACTCAAAACAGCACAAAAAGTTGTTTTGAATTTTTTTCAAATAAACCTTCAAATAAACTAGGTCAAATTTGAGAGAGGTAGGAAAAAGAATTAATTCATTAGGAGTTATATTTTAAAAGTTATAGCCAGTCAAAGTTTAGTCAAATTCCTGGTTTTTAAATAAAACAGAAAAAGAAAAGAAAACGCTTCGAACCGGTACACGTCGAAGACGTACTTTGAGATTTATGTCTCCACTTAACCCACGTGGGTAGGCGGGGTCACCGACAGTGGGTCCAGGGGCCTTGGTCGAGTTTGACGATCCATCTCCCTCCTCTTCCTCTGCTCGAATGGCGGCGAGGTGTGGCGATCGGCCGGCGAAGGGCTGCTCCCACGGGCTCCAGGAGGGTCGGGATGGATCCATAAATCGGGGCGGTCCTCCGGTGGTCGTTGGGTTGGTGGGGACGGAGTGAGCTTCGTGGCGAAGCTTGTGGCGGAGGAGGCATTCGGGAGCAGAGTGGTTTTGGGGCTACGGTGGCTCCCAATCAAAATCGAGCAGGGGGAAGGTTCACGGGAGGAAGAGAGAACTTCTGGTGGAGAGAGTGGAGAGGGGAGGCCCTGGTTGCGGTGAACGGAGCTGGGACGTGGCAGCGGCCGGACCGGCCGGAGTTGGGGAGGACGGCCTTTTTCTCTTCAATTTACGGCAATGGGGGCACTAGGAGTACGGTGTGAGGCTGCTCGTGTGCTCGTAGGGCTCGAGGGGCTTCCTTTTATAGTGCTCTTACGTCTGTTAGCGGCGGTGGATGAGCTTCGTCGGCGACCGACTTACGTAGCTTGCGAGCAACATGGCGAGGCTGGGGATGGCGGCAGGAACTAGAGGACGAGTGGAGTCTGCTCGGGGCGGTGGCGAAGCGGGCGTGCTCGGTGGCGCTGGCCAATGCAGGGGCTGTCGGGCGGCATTGGCGGCTAGCTGCTGGCCTGCCGGAGACGTGGCGAGGGCTGCTTGGCGTTTTGCGGTGAGGAGCTTAGTGAGTGGCGTGGCTCCGCAGGGCGTGCAGAAATCGGGGCGCGACGCGTCGGCTCGGGCGCGGCACGTGCAATACGCGTGCTCTGTTCGCGCCATGAGCACGCACCGGACGTGCTCCACGAAATGCTATGGCATGGTAGGGGGCTCCAAACCACAAGAGGGTTAGCAGGGTGGGGTTATAGGTTAGGGCAAAACCATGGGACATGCTTTGGTGCAGTCGAGGTATTAAGTTCACAGTGGAAACAAAAACTCATGTCAAATCTGCCCACGCTCTCAAGGTGTTTGACAAAATGCCAAAGGCTCCTAGGCAGTTCTTGGAGTGCCCAAAACCTCCAGAGTGGGGTCTCTTTAGATAAAAGAGAGGGTGGTAAGGTTAGATTGTCCAAAGCTCAAACTTGCTAGTGCAAGTTTTGCAAAACTTCAGATCTGGTCAGAAAAGTAAATGGCATTACCTCATGAACCAAAAATGATCCAATGGGTGCATGTTCCTGGACTTAGAGGTTTGGCAAGGAGGACTACAAGTAGGAAAAGGAATCATAGATCAAGGAGCTACTAAAAAGGTGGTTGCAGTACAAAACCTCAAGTTGGACCAGAATGGAAAAGAGGACGGTTCACTCAAATTTTCCAAAGAACAACATTAGGTTAATGCATAAAGTTGAATAATATGCTCCTACTGATATCCCATAATTTTGGTAGAAGTTTTAAAGAAATATTTGAATAGGTTGTAGTGTAAAAATGCTCTCTGGACCAGATTTGAAAATATGGTGTAGAGCTCAAAATATTCAGTGGGCGGAAGATATTTTTGCACAAAAGTGGTTCAAATACTCCATATGACATTTCCAAATTTTGGTGGTATTTTTGAATGAATATATAAAAGGGTTGTAGTACAAAAGGGGCCATAAAACTATGGGAAAACATTTTTCAAGAAAATAAAGATCAGGGAGAATATTATATAATTAATTCTTCTGATAACAGAAAAGATTTTCTTGAGAGGGCAACAAGTCCAATATCATAAGTGAAAGGTTTTCAATTTAGGGAATATCTCCAAGATAACCAAGAAAAGAATGGTTTTGAAATCAAGAAAAATCAAGAAAAAGGAAAGTTAAATTTCCTGGCAAGATTTTAATTAACAAAACAAAGTTAAAGTTTTTGGGGTGTCACACGCCGTGCCCGACCTCGCCACCTTGCGCCTTGCCCCCTCCTCCATGCCTTGCGCCTCCCCTCCCCTCCTATAAAGGGCGCCGCCCCGGGCCCCTCTCTCTCTCTCCTCGCCTCGCCTCTCCTCGAAACGCGCCGCCGCCGCCAGATCTCACCACCGCCGCCGCATGCGTCCACCGGAGTCGCCCCCACCGCCACCTCCGACTCCGCCGCCCCGCGCCGCACTCGCCGCCGTCTCCGCCCAACGCCGTCGACCCCGGAACCGCCGTCCCCGAGTTCGCCGTAGCCGCCGCGCCTCCGTTCCGCCTTGCCGGATTTAACCGCCTCCGTCGCCGGTTCTTCGTCGAAAACCGATGCCAACCGGTATAAAACCGACACCGGTCTGATACGGTTTTTCCTTTACGTTCGGTTTTCTTAAACCCTGGACTAGATCTGTTTTTTTAGGTTTTATTAAACAGCGAACGTCCACTGTTTAGATCTTATAAATGAACGTTCGTTCTGTAGAGTTTTTCCTTTTTTTTTCTCTTTTTAATTTTCGGTCAGGGACCTATCTGTGAATACTTTTTCTGCAGATTAGCCCCTGGTTTTCAAACGACCATAACTTTTTGCTCGTTAGTCGGAATTCAACGAAACCAACGCCCACTTCTTCGTTATGATCCCCTCTATCCAGTAATCCAACTCAAACATGTTTTTGGAAAGTTTAAAATTTGAATTAGACCAGATTTGAAATTGAACTTCGTTTGATCGTAACTTGAGTTTCGTAACTCCGATTTTGTTGATTCTTATTGCAAATCGAAGCTCTTGACCTAAACTTTCTGATAAGGCCAAATTCACATAATTTTGGTACTGTTAGAAACTGTTTTATGTTGCAAGAGTTATTTGCTTGGTTTTGATGTTTTCCGAATTGTTTCCTTCGTTCTTCCCGAACTTTTGAGTGATTGCTCATGTGTGGTTACTATTGCTTGATTACGATAGATTGACCGGAGTGTGACGAGTAGAACTATCAAGAGTTTTGTGTGCGAATCATCTTCATCAACATTGCAGGCAAGTAACACTTTGATCATACCTTTTCTACTACCCAGTTTTTATGCATTAGATCTATCCTCAAACATTGCATGATTAGGATCTAATTAAATTGTGGGATGGGAAGTAGTTTGAGGTAGTACCTATTACCTGTTTATTTTCAAACCCTTGGGAGTTACTTCTACGTTTGCTTATTATGCCATGCTATGCTAGTAGATGTGGATTGGGTGAGTGTATTCCATGACAGATGTGAGATTGTTAAATTAATGGTTTATTTAAGGTGGCAACTTAAACACACATCTGGGTGGATTGAGGCACCTGGTTTCCATCAGGACTTACTGTTTTTCTTCGGACCGCCACCCAGGCTCAAAGGGATCATGAGATTATTCATGCTAGAAACTTCCGTGTGCAGCCACATGCTACTATGCGCTCTAGCATAGTTGACTAAGTTGTGCGAACTCTTACGGGTAGACTATCTGATGTAGGGGTTGTAGGTTGGTACGGTCTACCCACATGTAAGGTGCTAGAGCTTCTGAAAGACTATGTCTCGGTCATCCGTTTCTCAAACACCATGTAGTGCGAGAAATCGAACGGAGGAGATCGAGTCTTGTGGGGAAAAGTGCACAAACCTCTGCAAAGTGTATAAACTAATCATGGTTAGCCGTGTCCCGGTTATGGACATCTTGAGTATCTAGTACTTGGATATCATGTGAATCTCATCATGTTACTCTAATTAATATTGTTGGGTTGTTAATGAGTACTTTTAATTGGGATTGAGGATCTTTGTCAACCATTCTCAATGTTCAACGACCACCCTGATAGTTAAATAAAATTTATTCCTTTGTAGTAGGGAAAAATTGGCTTTACGCAAAACTATAACCATAGAGCTTTCCACCAGCCATATATGCATGTAGTATAGGCTTATTCTTCCATTACTCTCTATGTGTTACATTGCGGCATATTCCATGTCTTGACCCGTTTCGGGCTGCAACGTTTCATGTTGCGGGATCTTCTGACAGTAAGTGATACGTTAGGGTTACGATTTCTACACTCAACTTTGTCGTTGGTGTTGATGGGAATCCACAACCTTTTACTTCCGCTATTTGGATTGAGGTAATAGCATTTACGTTATTTATACATGTGATTTACCTCTGTTATAAATCCTCGAAATCTTGTGTGTGTCGACATCTTGATCCGAGGATGACACTTAAGCACAGAGACTTGATCCATTCGGGTCAGGTCGCTACATCCCTGATCTTGATCGTACACATTGTGTGCATGATTAGTGTACGATTGAATCGGGGGCGTCACATAAAGCATGGCATAAGCAACTGTGATCTCTAGTTGTCATTGCAAACATGTTTATTCATAATAGGTTGAATCAGGAACGATGAACTCATCATATTTATAAAAACAAGAGAGGTCGAGTTCATACCAGCTTTTGTCATCTCAGTCAGTCCATCATATATCATCATAATTGCCTTTCACTTGCATGGCCGAACGATGTGAATAATAATAAGAGTGCATGTGCATTGGACTAAGCTAGAATCTGCGAGCATTCAATAAACAGGAGAAGACAAGGCAATATGGGCTCTTGGTTAAATCAACAATAAAGCATATAAGAGCCACTTCAACAATTTAATCATGGTCTTCTCCTATCGATCCCCAAAGAAAAGAAAAGAAAATAAATAAAACTGTTTACACGGGAAAGCTCCCAACAAGCAAAAACAAGAACGGGAAATATTTTTGGGTTTTCTTTTTAATTATTACTACTGCAACAAGAAAAGTAAACTAGCTAAAAGCTACACTAATTTTTATTTTTTGTTAAGTTTTAACAAACATACAAGAAGAAAGCAGGAAAAAGAAAATAAACTAACATGGATATTATAGTGAAAGAGTATGAGCACCGACATCTAGCAATGAGTGTGTGGACATAAATGTAATATCGGTGAGAAATACGTACTCCCCCAAGCTTAGGCTTTTGGCCTAAGTTGGTTCATTACCAAGGATGGCCTGGCGGATACCCGTAGGTGTAGCTGGGGTCGTACTGAGATGAAGAGGACTCTGACTGCCACTGGCTGCAGCGTGGCGGCGAGCTGCCTCCGCGCTCCTCTCGTACTCATCTGCCTCCTCTCTGGTAATAAAATGTCTTCCTTTTGCCTGATAATGAAAGAAGGCAGGAGCAGGGAGAGTAATACAGACAACACGCCGTCTGTCAAAGATTAGTCGATACTGGAGAGGTGATTCATTCCTCTCGATAAACTGGTGGTGGACCATAGCATTATAGTCTAAATAAGTAGGAGGCAACTCAATGTCATCCTCACGAACGTCCACATCAAGAAAATCAGCTAAGCGGGTTGCATAAATTCCACCAATGAAATCTCCATTAAATCTATTATGATGCAACCTGCGTGCAACAATGGCTCCCAAATTATAAGATTTGTCTCCTAACACAGCACTCCTAAGATTACTGAGGTCAGGTACACACATATGACATGCTTCATCTTTACCATTTATGCACCTACCTATGAAGAGAGCAAAATAATGTATAGCAGGAAAATGAATACTCCCTATGGTAGCTTGTGCTATATCTCTAGATTCCGCCATAGTTATGCTAGCAAGAAAATTTCTAAATTCAGATTTACGGGGATCACTAACACTACCCCATTGTGGAAGTTTGCAAGCAGTTGTAAAATCCTCTAACTCCATGGTATAAGATTTTTCATAAAGATCAAACAGGACAGTTGGAGAATTACGTGAAGATAAAAATTCAAAACTCCTCACAAATGAACTAGTGGTGGTTTTGTTTTCTTTCACTAACGGAGCTTATAAGATTTTTTGTTGAGATTTGTGTTGTGAAGTTTTCAAGTTTTGGGTAAATCTTTTATGGACTATGGAATAAAGCGTGGCAAGACCCTAAGCTTGGGGATGCCCAAGGCACCCCAAGATATTCAAGAATAGCCAAAAGCCTAAGCTTGGGGATGCCCCGGGAAGGCATCCCCTCTTTCTTCTTCGTTCATTGGTAACTTTACTTGGAGCTATATTTTTATTCACCACATGATAAGTGTTTTCCTTGGAGCGTCGTGTATTATATTAGTCTTTGCTTTTTAGTTTACCACAATCATCCTTTCTGTACACACCTTTTGGGAGAAGCCTATTTGATTAGAATTTGCTAGAATACTCTATGTGCTTCACTTATATCTTTTGAGCTTGATAGTTTTTGCTCTAGTGCTTCACTTATATCTTTTAGAGCACGGTGGTGTCATAATTTTGAAGAAATTGCTAGTCTCTCATGCTTCACTTATAATATTTTGAGAGTCTTTTAGAACAGCATGGTATTTGCTATGGTCATAAAATTGGTCCTAGAATGGTAGGCATCCAAGTTGGGTATAATAAAAACTATCATAGGAAGTGAATTGGATGCTATGATCAACTTGATACTTGATAATTTTTTGAGATATGGAGGTAGTGATATTAAAGTCATGCTAGTTGGGTGATTATGAATTTAAAGAATGCTTGTGTTGAAGTTAGCAAGTCCTGTAGCATGCACGTATGGTTAAAGTTATGTAACAAATTTGAAACATGAAGTGTACTGGCTTGTGCATCCTTATGAGTGGCGGTCGGGACGGCGATGGTCTTTTCCTACCAATCTATCCCCTAGGAGCATGCGCGTAGTACTTGATTTTTGATGACTTCTAAATTTTTGCAATAAGTATATGAGTTCTTTTGACTAATGTTGAGTCCATGGATTATACGCACTTTTACCTTTCCGCCTTTGCTAGCCTCTTGATGCAGGTGCATTGCCATTTCTCACCTTGAGAGTTGGTGCAAACTTCGACGGTGCATCCAAACCCCGTGATACAATACGCTCTATCACACATAAACCTCCCTATATCTTCCTCAAAACAGCCACCATACCTACCTATTATGGCATTTCCATAGCCATCCCGAGATATATTGCCATGCAACTTTCCACCCTTCCGTTCATCATCATGACATACTTTACTTTTGTCATATTGCCATTGCATGATCATGTAGTTGACATCGTATTTGTGGCAAAGCCACCATGCATTATTTTTCATACATGTCACTCTTGATTCATTGCACCATCCCGGTACACCGCCGGAGGCATTCATATAGTGTACACCGCCGGAGGCATTCATATAGAGACATATCTTGTTCTAGTTTCGAGTTGTTATCCTTATGTTGTAATCATTAGAAGTGTGATGATCATCATTATTAGAGCATTGCCCAATCAAAAAAAAGAGAAAGGCCAAAAAAAGAAAGGCCCAAAAAAAAGAAATAAATAAAAAGGGCAATGTTACTATCTCTTTTTCCACACTTGTGCTTCAAAGTAGCACCTTGTTCTTCATGTAGTGAGTCTCATATATTGTGCTTCAAAGTAGCACCATGTTTTTCATATAGTGAGTCTCATAAGTTATTTTTACATACTAGTGGGAATTTTTCATTATAGAACTTGGCTTGTATATTCCTACGATGGGCTTCCTCAAATGCCCTAGGTCTTCGTGAGCAAGCAAGTTGGATGCACACCCACTAGTTTTCTTTTGTTGAGCATTTATTTATAGCTCCAGTGCATCCGTTGCATGGCAATCCCTACTCCTCATGTTGACATCAATTGATGGGCATCTCCATAGCTCGTTGATTATCCTTGTCAATGTGAGACTTTCTCATTTTTGTCTTCTCCACACAATCCCCATCATCATATTCTATTCCACCCATAGTACTATATCCAAGGCTCACGCTCATGTATTGCGTGAAGGTTGAAAAAGTTTGAGATTATTTAAGTATGAAACTATTGCTTGGCTTGTCATCGGGGGTATAGAAGTTGGGAATATCTTTGTGTGACGAAAATGAAGCATAGCCTAACTATATGATTTTGTAGGGATGAAGTTTCTTTTGCCATGCTATTTTGAGAAGACATGATTACTTTGATTAGTATGCTTGAAGTATTACTATTTATTTTATCAATATGAACTTTTATTTTGTATTCATTTGGATCTGAACATTCGTGCCACAATAAATAAAATTACATTATGAATTATGCTAGGTAGCATTCCACATCAAAAATTCTCTTTTATCATTTACCTACTCGAGGACGAGCAGGAATTAAGCTTGGGGATGCTTGATACGTCTCCAACGTATCTATAATTTTTGATTGTTCCATGCTATTATATTACCCCTTTTGGATGTTTATGGGCTTTATTTTACACATTTATATCATTTTTGGGACTAACCCACTAACCGAAGGCCCAACCCATATTGTTGTTTTTTTGCCCATTTCAGTATTTTGAAGAAAAGGAATATCAAACAGAGTCCAAACGGAATGAAACCTTCGGGAGCGTGATTTTTGGAACAAACGTGATCCAGAGGACTTGGAGTGCAAGTCAATAAGCAGCCGAGGCCTCCACGAGATAGGAGGGCGCACCCCCTATAGGGCGCGCCCCCTGTCTCGTGGGCCCCTCGGGCGGCCACCGACGTACTTCTTCCTCCTATATATACAAACATCTGGGGTAGCACGAAACACAATTTCCACCACCGTAACCTTCTGTATCCACGAGATCTCATCTTGGAGCCTTCGTCGGCACTCTGCCGGAGGGGGAATCAACCATGGAGGGCCTCTACATCAACATCCTTGCCCCTCCGATGAGTTGTGAGTAGTTTACCATAGACCTACGGGTCCATATTATTAGCTAGATGGCTTCTTCTCTCTTTTTGGATCTCAATACAATGTTCTCCCCTCTCTTGTGGAGATCTATTCGATGTAAACTCTTTTTGTGGTGTGTTTGTCGAGATCCGATGAATTGTGGGTTTATGATCAAGTTTATCTATGAATAATATTTCAATCTTCTCTGAATTCTTTTATGTATGATTAAGTTATCTTTGCAAGTCTCTTCGAATTATCAGTTTTGTTTGGCCTACTAGATTGGTCTTTCTTGCCATGGGAGAAGTGATTAGCTTTGGGTTCAATCTTGCGGTGTCCTTACCCAGTGACAGAAAGGGTTGGAAGGCACGTATTGTATTGTTGCCATCGAGGATAACAAGATGGGGTTTATATCATATTGCATGAGTTTATCCCTCTACATCATGTCATCTTGCTTAATGCGTTACTCTGTTCTTATGAACTTAATACTCTAGATGCATGCATCGATGTGTGGAGTAATAGTAGTAGATGCAGGCAGGAGTCGGTCTACTTGTTATGGACGTGATGCCTATATACATGATCATGCCTAGATAATCTCATAACTATGCACTTTTCTATCAATTGCTCGACAGTAATTTGTTCACCCACCGTAATATTTATGCTATCTTGAGAGAAGCCACTTGTGAAACCTATGGCCCCCGGGTCTATCTCTTATCATATTTGCTTCCAATATACTTTTATTTGCATCTTTACTTTTTGCATCTATACTATAAAATACCAAAAATATATTCATCTTATCATACTATCTTTATTAGATCTCACTTTCGCAAGTGGCTGTGAAGGGATTGACAACCCCTTTATTGCGTTGGTTGCGAGTTCTCGGTTGTTTGTGTAGGTGCGTGGGACTTTTGAGGAGCCTCCTACTAGATTGATACCTTGGTTCTCAAAACTGAGGGAAATACTTACGCTACACTTGCTGCATCACCCTATCCTCTTCGAGGAAAACCAACACAAGCTCAAGACGTAGCACTGGCTCAGGAAGTGTCCAATTATTTTCATTTGTCAACATATTATTCAATAGAATTTCAGCTTCATCCGGTGTTCTTTCCCTGAAAACAGAACCAGCACAACTATCCAGGTAATCTCTGGAAGCATCGGTTAGTCCATTATAAAAGATATCAAGTATTTCATTTTTCTTAAGAGGATGATCAGCCAAAGCATTAAGTAACTTGAGAAGCCTCCCCCAAGCTTGTGGGAGACTCTCTTCTTCAATTTGCACAAAATTGTATATATCCCTCAAAGCAACTTGTTTCTTATGAGCAGGGAAATATTTAGTAGAGAAGTAATAAATCATATCCTGGGGACTACGCACACAACCAGGATCAAGAGAATTAAACCATATCTTAGCATCACCCTTTAATGAGAACGGAAATATTTTAAGGATATAAAAGTAGCGAGATCTCTCATCATTAGTGAACAGGGTGGCTATATCATTTAACTTAGTAAGATGTGCCACAACAGTTTCAGATTCATAACCATGAAAAGGATCAGATTCAACCAAAGTAATTATATCAGGATCAACGGAGAATTCATAATCCTTATCGGAAACACAGATAGGTGAAGTTGCAAAAGCAGGGTCAGGTCTCATTCTATCATTAAGAGATTGCTTATTCCATTTAGCTAATAATCTCTTGAGCTCATGACTATCTTTGCAAGCTAAAATAGCTGCAGAAGCTTCTTTATCAAAAATATAACCCTCAGGAATAACAGGCATATCTTCATCATCAATTTCATCAATACAATCAGTTTCAATAATTTCTTTCTCTCTAGCCCCAACAATTTGTTCATCAAGAAATTCACTAAGGGGCACAGTAGTATCAAGCATAGAAGTAATTTCATCATAAGTATCATGCATAGCAGAAGTGGCATCATCAATAACATGTGACATATCAGAACAAATAGCAGAAGCAGGTTTAGGTGTCGCAAGCTTACTCAAAACAGAAGGTGAATCAAGTGCAGAGCTAGATGGCAGTTCCTTACCTCCCCTCGTAGTTGAGGGATAAATTGTTGTCTTAGCGTCTTTCAAGTTCTTCATAGTGACCAGCAGATATAAATCCCAAGTGACTCAAAGAATAGAGTTATGCTCCCCGGCAATGGCGCCAGAAAATAGTCTTGATAACCCACAAGTATAGGGGATCGCAACAGTTTTCGAGGGTAGAGTATTCAACCCAAATTTATTGATTCGATAGAAGGGGAGCCAAAGAATATTCTCAAGTATTAGCAGCTGAGTTGTCAATTCAACCACACCTGGATAACTTAATATCTGCAGCAAAGTATTTAGTAGCAAAGTAATATGGAAGTAACGGTACTTGATAGCAAAAGTAATATTTTTGGTGTTTTGTAGTGATTATATAGAGTAACGGGAAAGTAAATAAGCGAAGAACAATATGCGAAAAGCTCGTAGGCATTGGATCGGTGATGGACAATTATGCCGGATGCGGTTCATCATGTAACAATCATAACATAGGGTGACACAGAACTATCTCCAATTCATCAATATAATGTAGGCATGTATTCCGAATATAGTCATACGTGCTTATGGAAAAGAACTTGCATGACATCTTTTGTCCTACCCTCCCGTGGCAGCGGGGTCCTAATGGAAACTAAGGGATATTAAGGCCTCCTTTTAATAGAGAACCAGAACAAAGCATCCACATAGTGAATACATGAACTCCTCAAACTATGGTCATCAAGGAGTGGTCCCGATTATTGTCACTTCGGGTTGCGGATCATAACACACAGTAGGTGACTATAGACTTGCAAGATAGGATCAAGAACTCACATATATTCATGAAAACATAATAGGTTCAGATCTGAAATCATGGCACTCGGGCCCTAGTGACAAGCATTAAGCATAGCAAAGTCATATCAACATCAATCTCATAACATAGTGGATACTAGGGATCAGACCCTAACAAAACTAACTCGGTTACATGATAGATATCATCCAACCCATCACCGTCCAGCAAGCCTACGATGGAATTATTCACGCACGGCGGTGAGCATCATGAAATTGGTGATGGAGGATGGTTGATGATGACGACGGCGACGAATCCCCCTCTCCGGAGCCCTGAACGGACTCCAGATCAGCCCTCCCGAGAGGTTTTAGGGCTTGGCGGCGGCTCCGTATCGTAAAACGCGATGATTTCTTCTCCCTAATTTTTTTCTCTCTGAAAGAAAATAAATAGAGTTGGAGTTGGCTTCGGAGGAGCTCCAGGGGGCCCAC
Organism: Aegilops bicornis; assembly: GCA_021605145.1. Taxonomy (NCBI): domain Eukaryota; kingdom Viridiplantae; phylum Streptophyta; class Magnoliopsida; order Poales; family Poaceae; genus Aegilops; species Aegilops bicornis. Next base: position 210,994,843 of record CM038674.1, read on the forward strand.
GAGGTAGGGGCGCGCCCTAGGGGCGCAGGCGTGCCGCCACCCTCGTGGACAGTGTGTGGGCCCCTTGGTCTTCATCTTTGGCAAGGATTTTTTATTAATTACAAATAGACGTTCCATGAAGTTTCATGTCATACCGAGAACTTTTGTTTCTGCACATAAATAACATTATGGAAAGTCTGCTGAAAACAACGTCAGTCCGGGTTAGTTCCATTCAAATCATGCAAGTTAGAGTCCAAAACAAGGGCAAAAGTGTTTGGAAAACTAGATACGACCGAGACGTATAAAGTGCTATCCTTGAAATGTCGTTTTCTTTTGTTTTGCTTGCTGTTTGAATAAAATACCAAGATCTGAAATCCTTAAATGTTAGAGAGTCTTCACATATAGTTACATAATTATTCGACTACTCATTGATCTTCACTTATATCTTGTGGAGTAGTTTGTCATTTGCTCTAGTGCTTCACTTATATCCTTTTAGAGCACGACGGTGGATATATTTTGAAGAAATATATGAACTCTCATGCTTCACTTATATTATTTTGAGAGTCTTTAGAACAACATGGTAATTTGCTTTAATTATGATAGGCATTCAAGATTAGTAAAAAAAATTCTTATGAGTGTGTTGAATACTATGAGAAGTTAGATACTTGATAATTGTTTTGAGATATGGAGATGGTGATATTAGAATCATGCTAGTTGAGTAGTTGTGAATTTGAGAGATACTTGTGTTAAAGTTTGTGATTCCCGTAGCATGCACGTATGGTGAACGTTATGTGATGAAGTCGGAGCATGATTTGTTTATTGATTGTCTTCCTTATGAGTGGCGGTCGGGGACGAGCGATGGTCTTTTACTACCAAACTATCCCCCTAGGAGCATGCGCATAATACTTTGTTTTGATAACTAATAGATTTTTGCAATAAGTATATGAGTTCTTTATGATTAATGTTGAGTCCATGGATTATACGCACTTTTCCTCCTTCCACCATTGCTAGCCTCTCTAATACTGCGCACTTTTCGCCGGTATCATACACCCACCATATACCTTCCTCAAAACAGCCACCATACCTACCTACCATGGCATTTCCATAGCCATTCCGAGATATATTGCCATGCAACTTACCACCGTTCAGTTTATTATGACACACTTCATCATTGTCATATTGCCTCGCATGATCATGTAGTTGACATCGTATTTGTGGCAAAGCCAGCATTCATAATTTTTTCATACATGTCACTCTTGATTCATTGCATATCCCGGTACACCACCGGAGGCATCACACAGAGTCATATTTTGTTCTAAGTATCGAGTTGTAAGTAAATAAAAGTGTGATGATAATCATTTTTTAGAGCATTGTCCCAAGTGAGGAAAGGATGATGGAGACTATGATTCCCCCACAAGTCGGTATGGGACTCCGGACTAAATAAAAAAAAGAGAAAGGCCATAAAAAAAAGAGAAAAGGCCCAAAAAAAGAGAGAAGGGACAATGTTACTATCCTTTTACCACACTTGTGCTTCAAAGTAGCACCATGATCTTCATGATAGAGAGTCTCCTATGATATCACTTTCATATACTAGTGGGAAATTTTCATTATAGAACTTGGCTTGTATATTCCAATGATGGGTTCCTCAAACTGCCCTAGGTCTTCATGAGCAAGCGAGTTGGATGCACACCCACTTAGTTTCTTTTGTTGAGCTTTCATATACTTATAGCTCTAGTGCAATCCCTACTCACTCACATTGATATCTATTAATGGGCATCTCCATAGCCCGTTGATACGCCTAGTTGATGTGAGACTATCTTCTCCCTTTTGTCTTCTCCACAACCACCATTCAATTCCACATATAGTGCTATGTCCATGGCTCACGCTCATGTATTGCGTGAAGATTGAAAAAGTTTGAGAACATCAAAAGTATGAAACAATTGCTTGGCTTGTCATCGGGGTTGTGCATGATTTAAATACTTTATGTGGTGAAGATAGAGCATAGCCAGACTGTATGATTTTGTAGGGATAACTTTCTTGGGCCATGTTATTTTGAGAAGACATAATTGCTTAGTTAGTACACTTGAAGTATTATTATTTTTATGTCAATATTAAACTTTTGTCTTGAAACTTTCGGATCTGAATATTCATACCACAATTAAGAGAATTACATTGAAATTATGCCAAGTAGCATTCACACTTCATAAATTCTTTCTTTTATCATTTACCTACTTGAGGACGAGCAGGAATTAAGCTTGGGGATGCTGATACGTCTCCGACATATCTATAATTTATGAAGTATTCATGATATTATATTATCCATCTTGAATGTTTAATGGGATTTACTATGCACTTCTATATTATTTTTGGGACTAACCTATTAACCCAGAGCCCAGTGCCAGTTTCTGTTTTTCCCCTTATTTCATTGTTTCGCAGAAAAGGAATATCAAGCGGAGTCCAAACGGAATGAAACCTTCAGGAGAGTTATTTTTGGAACGGAAGCAATCCAGAAGACTTGGAGTGTACGTAAGGGAAGCAACGAGGAAGGCACAAGGTAGGGGGCGCGACCTCCACCCTCGTGGGCCCCTCGTGGCTCCCCTGATGTTATTCTTTCGCCTATATATATCCATATACCCTAAAACCATCGGGGAACAGAATAGATCGGGAGTTCTACCGCCGCAAGCCTCTGTAGCCACCAAAAAATAATCGGGACCCTGTTCCGGTACCCTGCCGGAGGGGGGAACCCTCACCGGTGGCCATCTTCATCATCCCGGCGCTCTCCATGACGAGGAGGGAGTAGTTCACCCTCGGGGTTGAGGGTATGTACCAGTAGCTATGTGTTTGATCTCTTTCTCTCGTGTTCTTGAGGTGGTACGAGCTTGATGTATCGCGAGCTTTGCTATTATAGTTGGATCTTATGATGTTTCACCCCCTGTACTCTCTTGTAATGGATTGAGTTTTCCCTTTGAAGTTATCTTATCGGATTGAGTCTTTAAGGATTTGAGAACACTTGATGTATGTCTTGCATGTGCGTATCTATGGTGACAATGGGATATCACGTGATTCACTTGATGTATGTTTTGGTGATCAACTTGCGGGTTCCTCCCATGAACCTATGCATAGGGGTTGGCACACGTTTTCGTCTCGAATCTCAGGTAGAAACATTGGGGCACTCTTTAAAGTACTTTGTGTTGGTTTGAATAGATGAATCTGAGATTGTGGGATGCATATCGTATAATCATACCCAAAAATACTTGAGGTGACATTGGAGTATCTAGGTGAAATAAGGGTTTTGGTTGATTTGTGTCTTAAGGTGTTATTCTAGTATGGACTCTATGATAGATATATCCGAAAGAATAACTTTGAGGTGGTTTCATACTCTACCATAATCTCTTTGTTTGTTCTCCGCTATTAGTGACTTTGGAGTGACTCTTTGTTGCATGTTGAGGGATAGTTATATGATCCAGTTATGTTATTATTGTTGAGAGAACTTGCACTAGTGAAAGTATGAACCCTAGGCCTTGTTTCCTAGCATTGCAATACCATTTACGCTAACTTTTATCATTAGTTACCTTGCTGTTTTATATTTTCAGATTACAAAAACCTATATCTACCATCCATATTGCACTTGTATAACCATCTCTTCGCCGAACTAGTGCACCTATACATTTACCATTGTATTGGGTGTGTTGGGGACACAAGAGACTCTTTGTTATTTGGTTGCAGGGTTGTTTGAGAGAGACCATCTTCAACCTACGCCTCCCATAGATTGATAAACCTTAGGTCATCCACTTGAGGGAAATTTGCTATTGTCCTACAAACCTCTGCACTTGGAGGCCCAACAACGTCTACAAGAAGAAGGTTGTGTAGTAGACATCAAGCTCTTTTTTGGCGCCGTTGCCGGGGAGGCTAGGTAAGCGGCACTCACACCCCGTCAACTAAGATCTTTTCTGGCGCCGTTGCCGGGGAGGTGAGTGCTTGAAGGTATATCTTTAGATCTTGCAATTGAATCTTTTTGTTTCTTGTTTTATCACTAGTTTAGTCTATAAAATAAAACTACAAAAAAATGGAATTGAGTTTATCTCATACGCTTCATCTTTTTAATATCTTTCGTGAGTATGATGGAAAGGAAAATTGTGCCAAAGTGCTAGAAGAAGAATGCATTAGAATGTTTGGCACCAAATATTTGAATGATGACCATGATTGAAATGTTGTTAGTATGAATTCTTTGAATAGCCATGATGCTAATGATATGCAAAGCCACAAGCTTGGGGAAGCTATGTTTGATGAAGATGATATTTTTTATCGCCCAAGTTTTGATGAGCAAATTTACTATGATGAAAGCATGCGTCCTATCTATGATGATTATTGTGATGACACGTAGGCTACAAAGAATAATGATAACCATGAAACTTGTCATCTTGATCTTAATTTTCAATCACATGATAGTTATTTTGTTGAGTTTGCTCCCACTACTATTGATGAGAATAAATTTGCTTACCTGGAGAGTAGGAAAATTACTATGCAAGTAGATCATGAAAATAATGCTTTAGGTGCTGGTTATATTGTTGAATTCATTCATGATGCTACTGAAAATTATTATGAGGGAGGAATGTATGCTTGTAGGAATTTCAATAATATCAAGTTTCCTCTCTATGTGCTTAAAGTTTTGAAGTTATGCTTGTTTTGCCTTCCTATGCTAGTTGATTATTGTTCTCATAAGTTGTATGCTCACAAAATCCCTATGCATAGGAAGTGGGTTAGACTTAAATGTGCTAGTCATATTCTTCATGATGCTCTCTTTATGTTTCAATTCTTATCTTTTATGCGAGCATCATTGAAATCATCATGCCTAGCAAGGGGCGTTAAACGTTAGCGCTTGTTGGGAGGCAACCCAAATTTATTTTTGTTTCTTGATTTTTTGTTCTGTTTAGTAATAAATAAACCATCTAGCTTCTTTTTAGATGTGGTTTTGTGTTTTAATTAGTGTTTGTGCCAAGTAGAACCTTTGGGAAGACTTGGGTGAAGTCTTTATGATCATGCTGTAAAAAACAGAAACTTTAGCGCTCACGAGATTAGCCAAAACTTTTTACTTGAGAGTGATATTTAGTTGATTCTTTTTTAAGATGATTACTAGACAAATTTCTCAGGTCCAAAAATTTATTTTAGAATTTTTTGAGTTACATAAGTATAGGTTTGATACAGATTACTACAGACTGTTCTGTTTTTGACAGATTCTGTTTTCTATGTGTTGTTTGCTTATTTTGATGAACCCATGAGTAGTATCGGAGGGTATGAACCATAGAGAAGTTGGAATACAGTAGATATTACACCAATATGAATTTATAATGAGTTCATTACAGTACCTCGAAGTGGTGTTTTGTTTTCTTTCGCTAACGGGGCTCACGAGATCTTCTGTTAAGTTTTGTGTTGTGAAGTTTTCAAGTTTTGGGTAAAGATTCGATGGACTATGGAATAAGGAGTGGCAAGAGCCTACGCTTGGGGATGCCCAAGGAACCCCAAGGTAATATTCAAGGACAACCAAGAGCCTAAGCTTGGGGATGCCCCGGATGGCATCCCCTCTTTCGTCTTCGTTCATCGGTAACTTTACTTGGAGCTATATTTTTATTCACCACATGATATGTGTTTTGCTTGGAGCGTCATTTTATTTTCTTTAGATTTGATTTCTGTTATTTATAATAATGTTTTGCATCTATATTTTCAATAAAAATGTCAAGGATAGCCTTTACCATGCTTATTTTGCAAGCATACATGTTGCTGTTTCAAAACAGAAAGTTTACCGGTGTTGCAAAAATTCCCTAGAAAATTCAAAATGTGATAAAATGTTGAAACCTTTTGCATAATAAGTAAATTTACTTCATTGGGAATTTTCTTTCATAATTTTTGGAGTTAGGGAAGTATGATGAATCTTGCATTCTTTACAGATTGTACTGTTTTGACAAATTGTTGTTATGTTTGCATTGTTTGCATATGTTTGCTTGTTTAATGATTCTATTTGAGGATAGGGGTATTGAATATGCAGAGACATTTAGTATGCAATGTTGAATAATAATTTTTGTGATTTGCTACAGTAGAAAATGATAAGGTTTTTGCATTGGTTTATACTAACTTATCTCACGAGTCCTTGTTGAGTTTTATGTGGATGAAGCTTTTGAGATTTAGGAAGACCATGATATGAGACGAATTAAGGAGACACAAAAACTCAAGCTTGGGGATGCCCAAGGCACCCCAAGATAATATTTCAAGAAGTCTCAAGCATCTAAGCTTGGGGATGTCCCGGTAGGCATCCCACCTTTCTTCTTCAACAATTATCGGTTAGTATCAGTTGAGCCTAAGTTTTAGCTTCTTCACATGATGAGTGCTATCCTTGAAATGTCGTTTTCTTTTGTTTTGCTTGCGGTTTGAATAAAATACCAAGATCTGAAATCCTTAAATGTTAGAGAGTCTTCACATAGTTACATAATTATTCGACTACTCATTGATCTTCACTTATATCTTGTGGAGTAGTTTGTCATTTGCTCTAGTGCTTCACTTATATCCTTTTAGAGCACGACGGTGGATTTATTTTGAAGAAATATATGAACTCTCATGCTTCACTTATATTATTTTGAGAGTCTTCAGAACAGCATGGTAATTTGCTTTAATTATGATAGGCATTCAAGATTAGTAAAAATATATTCTTATGAGTGTATTGAATACTATGAGAAGTTAGATACTTGATAATTGTTTTGAGATATGGAGATGGTGATATTAGAGTCATGCTAGTTGAGTAGTTGTGAATTTGAGAGATACTTGTGTTAAAGTTTGTGATTCCCGTAGCATGCACGTATGGTGAACCGTTATGTGATGAAGTCGGAGCATGATTTATTTATTGATTGTCTTCCTTATGAGTGGCGGTCGGGGACAAGCGATGGTCTTTTACTACCAATCTATCCCCCTAGGAGCATGCGTGTAATACTTTGTTTTGATAACTAATAGATTTTTGCAATAAGTATATGAGTTCTTTATGACTAATGTTGAGTCCATGGATTATACGCACTTTTCTTCCTTCCACCATTGCCAGCCTCTCTAATACCGCGCACTTTTCGCCGGTATCATACACCCACCATATACCTTCCTCAAAACAGCCACCATAACTACCTACCATGGCATTTCCATAGCCATTCCAAGATATATTGCCATGCAACTTACCACCGTTCAGTTTATTATGACACGCTTCATCATTGTCATATTGCCTCGCATGATCATGTAGTTGACATCGTATTTGTGGCAAAGCCACCGTTCATAATTTTTTCATACATGTCACTCTTGATTCATTGCATATCCCGTACATCACGGAGGCATTCACATAGAGTCATATTTTGTTCTAAGTATCGAGTTGTAATTCTTGAGTTGTAAGTAAATAGAAGTGTGATGATCATCATTTTTTTAGAGCATTGTCCCATGTGAGGAAAGGATGATGGAGACTATGATTCCCCCACAAGTCGAGATGAGACTCCGGACTAAAAAAAAAGAGAGAAAGGCCATAAAAAAGAGAAAAGGCCCAAAAAAAGAGAGAAAATGAGAGAAGGGACAATGTTACTATCCTTTTACCACACTTGTGCTTCAAAGTAGCACCATGATCTTCATGATAGAGAGTCTCCTATGATATCGTTTTCATATACTAGTGGGAAATTTTCATTATAGAACTTGGCTTGTATATTCCAATGATGGGCTTCCTCAAACTGCCCTTGGTGTTCGTGAGCAAGCAAGTTGGATGCACACCCACTTAGTTTCTTTTGTTGAGCTTTCATACACTTATAGCTCTAGTGCATCCATTGCATGGCAATCCCTACTCACTCACATTGATATCTATTAATGGGCATCTCCATAGCCCGTTGATACGCCTAGTTGATGTGGGACTATCTTCTCCTTTTTGTCTTCTCCACAACCACCATTCTATTCCACATATAGTGCTATGTCCATGGCTCACGCTCATGTATTGCGTGAAGATTGAAAAAGTTTGAGAACATCAAAAGTATGAAACAATTGCTTGGCTTGTCATCGGGGTTGTGCATGATTTAAATACTTTATGTGGTGAAGATAGAGCATAGCCAGACTATATGATTTTGTAGGGATAACTTTCTTGGGCCATGTTATTTTGAGAAGACATAATTGCTTAGTTAGTATGCTTGAAGTATTATTATTTTTATGTCAATATTAAACTTTTGTCTTGAATCTTTCGGATCTGAATATTCATACGACAATTAAGAGAATTACATTGAAATTTTGCCAAGTAGCATTCACACTTCATAAATTCTTTCTTTTATCATTTACCTACTCGAGGACGAGCAAGAATTAAGCTTGGGGATGCTGATACGTCTCCAACGTATCTATAATTTATGAAGTATTCATGCTATTAAATTATCCATCTTGAATGTTTAATGGGCTTTACTATGCACTTTTATATTATTTTGGGACTAACCTATTAACCCAGAGCCCAAAGGTCGCTTGCTTTTTTCCCTTGTTTCATTGTTTCACAGAAAAGGAATATCAAGCGGAGTCCAAACGGAATGAAACCTTTGGGAGAGTTATTTTTGGAACGGAAGCAATCCAGAAGACTTGGTGTGTACGTAAGGGAAGCAACAAGGAAGGCACGAGGCAGGGGGCGCGCCCACCCCTCTGGGCGCGCCCTCCACCCTCGTGGGCCCCTCGTGGCTCCCCTGGTGTTATTCTTTTGCCTATATATATATATATCCATATACCCTAAAACCATCGGGGAACAGAATAGAATGGGAGTTCCGCCGCCGCAAGCCTCTGTAGCCACCAAAAACCAATCGGGACCCTGTTCCGGCACCCTGCCGGAGGGGGGAACTCTCACCGGTGGCCATCTTCATCATCCTGGCGCTCTCCATGACGAGGAGGGAGTAGTTCACCCTCGGGGCTGAGGGTATGTACCAGTAGCTATGTGTTTGATCTCTCTCTCTCTCTCTCTCTCTCTCTCGTGTTCTTGAGGTGGTACCATCTTGATGTATCGCGAGCTTTGCTATTATAGTTGGATCTTATGATGTTTCTCCCCCTCTACTCTCTTGTAATGGATTGAATTTTCCCTTTGAAGTTATCTTATCCGATTGAGTCTTTAAGGATTTGAGAACACTTGATGTATGTCTTGCATGTGCGTATCTGTGGTGACAATGGGATATCACGTGATTCACTTGATGTATGTTTTGGTGATCAACTTGCGGGTTCCACCCATGAACCTATGCATAGGGGTTGGCACACGTTTTCGTCTTGACTCTCTGGTAGAAAAATTGGGGCACTCTTTGAAGTACTTTGTGTTGGTTTGAATAGATGAATCTGAGATTGTGTGATGCATATCGTATAATCATACCCACAGATACTTGAGGTGACATTGGAGTATCTAGGTGACATTAGGGTTTTGGTTGATTTGTGTCTTAAGGTGTTATTCTAGTACGAACTCTATGATAGATATATCCGAAAGAATAACTTTGAGGTGGTTTCGTACTCTACCATAATTTCTTTGTTTGTTCTCCGCTATTACTGACTTTGGAGTGACTCTTTGTTGCATGTTGAGGGATAGTTATATGATCCAATTATGTTATTACTGTTGAGAGAACTTGCACTAGTGAAAGTATGAACCCTAGGCCTTGTTTCCTAGCATTGCAATGCCGTTTACGCTCACTTTTATCATTAGTTACCTTGCTGTTTTTATATTTTCAGATTACAAAAACCTATATCTACCATCCATATTGCACTTGTATCACCATCTCTTCGCGAACTAGTGCACCTATACAATTTACCATTGTATTGGGTGTGTTGGGGACACAAGAGACTCTTTGTTATTTGGTTGCAGGGTTGTTTGAGAGAGACCATCTTCAACCTACGCCTCCCACGGATTGATAAACCTTAGGTAATCCACTTGAGCGAAATTTGCTACTGTCCTACAAACCTCTGCACTTGGAGGCCCAACAACGTCTACAAGAACAAGGTTGTGTAGTAGACATCAATATTTTCTTTGTTTTTAATAAGGTTTGTTAGTTTCTTCATGCACCCACTACAGCTCATTGGACTCCTGCAAAATGCATATATACGTGAAGAATACTATGAATGTTGGCATCACCTTTAGCAAGTCATCATCAACTCTTTTCATTGCCAGCTCTAACTCAGATTGGGCAGGTTGCCTAGATAGTAGATGCTCCACTGGAGGATTTGCAGTATTTTTTGGGCCAAACTTGATATCTTGGTGTGCAAAGAAACATGCTATAGTGTCAAGATCAAGTACAGAAGCAGAATACAAGGCTTTGGCTAATGTAATAGCAAACGTTATTTGGGTTCAGTCCATGCTAATGGATCTTGGTTGTAACGACCCGACCCAAAAACAGTCAAGTCTCTGTGTATCTATATTATCCTAAGATCATGTTGGCACACACATTACATTGTTGAAAATAACAAAGTTCAATCACACCTGATTTATTACACTGAATCTCATATCGAGTCTTTATTACATCCGAATAAATTCGGCCGAAGGCCAACTCATGAGATACACTACTTCAGAAGCGTAGACAAAAAAGCGCGTCCACCCGACTCCAAAGGGCAATCATCGAGCGTAGATCATAGCCTCACTCCTGGTCGGAATAATCCTCTGCAACATGAGACGTTGCAACCGTGTAGGTCAGTATTTTAGAATATGTTGGCAAATCATAGAGAGAAAACAATAATATTTGGCTGTGGGGCTCTAAGTTTAAGTTTTTACGAAAAGCGAAATTTTCCCTACAACAAAAGGACTTGCTTGCAATTACTACAAAGTATTTGTTGTTATTGAGATGGTTCTGCCAACCAATGTCTCATACCTGAAATCATTACTAACCCCAACAATTAATTAATTGTGATTGGTGTTGAGAGTTTCGAATAAATCCAATTTCCAGAGGCTCAGATGTCGGTAATCAGGGACATGACTAATCGATTAGATTTCCCTCTGCAGAGTCTTGTGCACTTCACCCACAAGAATTGTTCCCTCCTTTATGTCCTCACACTGCATGGTGTTTGAGAACGGGACAAACGAAACAAGGTCTTTCGTAGAGTTCCTCTGGGCCACTGTCCGTGCCCATCCATTTCCTACCGTTCTTCTACATCTGCTGGCACCGTTTATCCAGAGTCACACCTAGGGTCAACCAAGCCAGAGCCCATAGTGACTTGCGGCTGCACAGGTAAGCTTCCGGTCAAGGTATATCCATCCGTCTCTTCATGCATGGGTGAAGCTTTCTGCAAGATTCATGGTGCTTCTCCACGCATCCCTGGGCCAACCACTGGGTACTCCAGGGTGCCCTTCCATCCGTCCTCCACACAGTAGTGAATTGAAGTCTGTCTTGAGATCTTGAAGTCTTGGGGTTGTAGTCATCAACTAACTCTCACAACTCTCATGTAATTCTCTCAACCAACCCCGTCTATGAAGCATAGCAAAATAACTACAACGTTCCCGAGCATTGATAACATGGGGATTTGGGTTAATCCTACCACATGACACTACTCAAGAACATAACTCAAATTCACCTACTTGCATGCATGGTGGGGAGGATATTAACTAATGCAACAAAATCATAGGTAATAAAATACATGATCAAATGACTTGCCTTGGTGAAACAAGCTACAAATAAGTTTTCTACCACTAATAAATTTTTAATAGAAATAAAAATGAAGTTTTTACTAAATAACAGAAAGAAAAACACCTACAAAATTTTATGCAAAAAGAATCAACTTAAAATTGTTTATACAACTCCTATTATGCTCAAACTAAGTTCTCTAGTAAGATAAGAGAAATAAGATACAAAAAATATTTTTTTACTACAAATAAAATTGCTACTTCTAAGTTAACAGAAACTAAAATGAATATGCCAAAAAGAAAAAAAGAAAACAATTTAAAGCAATTAAAATTAAAAGAAATAACACAAAAAACATATAAAAACACTAAAACAGTATGTTTTCGTTAAATCCTAATTTTAAATAATCCTAAAATTCACCAAGTTAATCCTACTGATAAACAATGTCACAAAGAACAAGAGAAAAAAGAATCACTCAAAATATTACTCCTAGCTCAAAATATAGCCAAACTAGTGATTTGACAAAATTTCATGCAAATTAAAATTCAAACTTTCAAATCTAGTCAAACTTGATATCTATGGAAACTTCATAAAATTTCTGACCTAATGCAAAAAGAATTAACTAAAAACACTAAAAACCTAGGAGATATGAATTTTCTAAAAACAGAACTATCATATTTTTAAAACAAAAACTAAAAAAGAAAAAAACCTATCGAACGTGCGATGTGCTACGTGGCATGCTGCTACTGGGCTCGAGAGGTGTGCGCGCGTGTGGCAGGATCAGACGACCGAAGTGTAAGACAAAATAGTTCGGGCAAAAATAAAAATAAATACGTCTAATCTTATCCACACGTTTATGATCGGACGGTGGTGCTGTGCGGGGAGCTCACAGCGGCGGTGACGGTCTCCGGCGAGGTCCGAGGCGGCGGTGGTCGTCGGGGGAGGCAATCTAGAGGCTTCCACCAATGGCGAGAAGTTCAAAACGGTGTAGTCGAGGGCTAGGAGGCGATTGGAGGTGCCGGCTGGAGCTCGGATGGTCGGTGGGCGACGAGGCGAGTGGTGATGGGCGGTGGTAAAGCGGAGCAAGGGCAATAAATAGCGGCGGCGGCGGTGAAGTTGGTGAGGGGGTTTAGGGGGGTATGGTCAAGAGGAGCCGTGGCTTTATAACCACCGTGTCTTGGGGCACGGGCTGGCGGATACGATCTTGATCCCAGGAGAACCGACGAGCGTCACCAGAAGGGAAAGGAATCGGGGTCGGGAAAGGTGGCCGCAGCAGAGGGCGATTGAGCAGTGGGCCCAGGCGGTCAGCGAGAGTAAGGAGGGGGCAGGGGATCGGTTACCCGATCCAGAGCCGATCCGGCTTGGATGCGGTCGTGGGCTGGAATCGGTGAGGTGGGCCGTACGCGCTGAGTTTCCTATTATAGGAATTTTTTTCCATTTTTGTAATCGAGAGAAAGAAAAGAAAATACTGGAAACTAACTAAAAATATCAAATACACATATTATATATCAAAATGATAAGAAAATAAATCCTAAATGATGAACTATGTTTCAGAGGCAAAATAAAAACTTTATAAAATCATTTTTTTGAAAATTCTAAATAAACTCAAATTTGAATTCAAATACTTTTTGCACTATTTTTCTTCTAACTTTGTTGCCTCCTCTAATACTTCTTTGTCAAAGTATTTGCAAGGAATTTTTGAAATGAAATTCAAATGCTAAATTGAATTGGAGTCAAATTTCAAAATGAAACCCAAATGCCTCCGAAAATTTCAAATCTCACCTTAATTAAACCAAAGTGCATAGATGCTTAGCTAATATTGTAAAACATTCCAAATTGACAATTTGGGATGTTACATTGGTGTAATCGCTACTACAGGATGGTCCAAACACGACAGACGAATCAGAGACCCTTCGACGAAACCGTGTGCGATGCATCAATCACAAACGGTGATGTAATAAAACGTCAAAAAAGATGCAAAACATTTGCGATGGCAGCGACATCAAACATGGCTTATATTAGATTTGCGTGTGCAATGAGTGGCAAACGGTTAATCCAGAAGAACTGTCTGCGATCATGAAGAACAACAGAAACGGGCAACTAGATGAGGGTGTGTGCGATATACGGCATATAGTTCACTAGGATGAAGTGTGTGTGTGATTAGGCAACACAATGGAAATGGTTCAACTGAACAAGATGTGTGTGATATGCGGCAAACAGGTCCGTAATCAGAAATGTGTGCGAAGACCAATAATAACACAGACGACTGCTGCTAATAAGCTGTGTGATTTGCTCTGTCTACACAAGAATAACATGTGTATATATATATATATATATATATATATATATATATATATATATAACTGAAATAAACATCCAATTACATAAGTGACTACACAGATCATTCACACACACCTCAATAAACAATTGCATGCATTCTAAAGTAGGAGAAACGTTGGTCTAGTCATCTACTTCTTGTGACGCTCCCGCCACTGCTCTGTGGCTCGATCCCTCATCTGGGGCAGGAAGAAGACACTTACTCATGTCAACGATTTCGGTTTGTTGTTGTTGTTGCCCCAGACCTTGTAGTGGTCCTGGATTTTGACAAGATTCCGTCATTTCAAGCCCGAAACCTTAAGCGCTTTTAGATCGTTGGTGGTGTCCACCGTAGCGAAACAATAGTCGGAGCTGTTGATAAACCTTGAGAAACGCTCGCAAGGCCTTGTGGCTAGGTGGTAGTGGTAGACGAGGACGTCATGTCACACGCACAACTGGGCGACGACAACCTTCTGATCATGCCCGGCACGACCGATGGTGTACTCGAGGTCGAAGCCGACCACTTGGTCCTTATCCTCGGCAAGAACCTGCTCCATAGTTTGGATGGAGCTCTCCACCAAGAACGGATCGTTCGTGTACACCACCGAGAGGGCCTTCCCCTCGTGTGGTTGTCCACTACGTGATGCATGGTGAACTACCCGCTGTTGTCGTCGTCAGCCGCTGGGAGCGCCATTGGACCCACGGGGAGCGCCATTGGAACCGATGGATGTCCTCTCTGTATGTGTCATCATGTGTGTGCTTACTGTGTCGTGTGACGCGAGAGATGAAGGTAAATGACCGCCGGAATAAATGGGGGCCAGGTGGCCTGGATTCTCGGCGCATCCGCATGGCAGTTTTTGCAGCAGGTAACTGCATCGTTGCACCGCGCCCGGCGCAACCGAATGCACACGAACGTGCGTGATCGTGCGCCGGCCCACAACACTGGCAACATGCGTGGAGGGACGAGGGCAGAGCACCCAGAGGGACGCGAGAGAAGAGCGTGCGCGGCAGGACGCGAGCAGAGCACGCCGCGGCCGCCTCAACGCAAGCAACCACACACATCGAGCAGTTGAACACGCAGGAAATGGTCGCCTACAAGCTGGCCGACAGTTGTGTCGCTGCGTAGAGAGCGGCCGTGTGCTACTACCTTCGGCTTGGTCTATAGTCCCCTTTATATTTTGTGTCATACTTTGCCCTTAAATTTAACCAACAAAATGTTAATGCTTGTTACAAAAATTATATAATTGGAAACTATGTTCAAATACGAATCCAACTATATAATCTTTGGCGACATGCATCCATATTTTATTACTTAAATAATACTTATAAACCAGGATGGGGGTATAGTAGGTAATTAAATCGCAAACGTTTTTTTATTAACCGTATGTGTACGTGGCCTTTGGTCCTCCTCTCGCACGTCTTGTCACCCCGCTGCCAGAGACGGCTTACATCGCAAGCTTGCGCAGCGCGCGGGGGCGTTATTTTGGCCAAACGGTGGCTCGAAGTGGCACCAATGAATAGTCGGTGACCCCGTCCCCGCGCAACCTCGCAGGTTCCCACGCAAGCTTCCCGCCCGACTCGGTGAAATCCCCCAAAATCCCAATGCTTATCGGCCTGCTATATAAACCCTCACGGTCGGCTAGTCCTGCGTCGCATTTTCCCCTCCCTCCATGTAGCTTATCTTGTCTGCTTCTCCCACAATAACCAATGGCACCGGTCCATCGTCGTCGCTCAGCCACTCCGCCTTCATCAGAGGACAGCTCCAGTTGGGAGGCTACACCGCGGCGGCGGCGCAGTCCCCACGTAGTGTAGTGCGCGTGGTGTCCCTGTTGGGTGTGTGCGGAACACCCACCACACGCTCCGCCGCTGCTGCCCGTCGACAGCTGTTGCCGGCCGCCGTTGCCGCCACACCACCGTCGAAAGCCAGGGCCATTGCCCGCTTCGCCGCCGTGACCCGAAGGTGGGAGGTGGCCGTCGTGGCCGCCACCCCACTGCCGGCACCATGGCCATCACCCGCTCCGCCACCGCGGCCTGAAGGTGGGAGGTGGTGGTCGTGGCCGCCACTCCATCATCGACCGCCGTGGCTGCCAGCCCATCGTCGACTGTTGGGGTCATCACCCGCTCCGCCACCGCCGCCCAAAGGCGGGAGGAGGAGGTGGAGGCCCGCACGTGAGTCAATGACCT
The DNA here is from genome assembly GCA_021605145.1 of Aegilops bicornis. Lineage (NCBI taxonomy): Eukaryota > Viridiplantae > Streptophyta > Magnoliopsida > Poales > Poaceae > Aegilops > Aegilops bicornis. The sequence goes on from CM038674.1 coordinate 211,010,940, forward strand.
TGCGCGCTACACCGAGTTCCTGCGGGCGGAGGAGGAGTGCCTCGTCGAGCACACAAAGAGCCTTACCGCTGCCATGGCCACAGCAGACGCCACCTCAGAGGTGAGGAATCAGGAGATCTACAAGGAGAACCACCGATTCGAGAGGGGTCGTCTGGAGCGGTAGAGGGCGTTCGAGGTGAGCGCCGCTGGAAGTGCAGCAGCGGCAGGCACCGTATTGTAGTTGTCCGGCTCGTCGGGAGGCTCCTCCTCCTCCTCAACCTCCTACTGAGCACGCTCGGCAGAGGAGAGGCTGCCGGAAGTAGTACAAAGCCCCTCCGTAGTAGTAGTATTTAGGGGCTATTTTGTTTAGTTCATCTGACTATAGATGTGGTGGAGCCGGACAACGTACTTAAAATTAGCTAGTATATGTAGTTGAACTAGCTATTTCAGTACGTGGTTGGCAACAATTGGGGAAAAGTTTGGTCGGTTCAGCTGTCGGGTTGAACAGTTTGTATAAAGAATGACAACTTAATATATAAATGAAATCTATGCTTAATTACTGAATTTTAGTTGCAAAAATTAGATAGGGCTAGTGATTTTTAGCTGCATATTTTGACAAATCATAGTGTTACAAGGTTGACAAATGGAAATGTTACTAGATCAACAAATGTCAATCTTTCCAGTTTGACAAAGGGCAACATACCCAATATGACATATGCAAATCTTACCAAATTGTTTGTACACGGTTGCACACGGGTCATCCAAAACAACCATTTGCGTTGAAGGGATGCACAAATCCTACTCGGCACATTTTCTCTTGGCTTAGTGCTGAAGTCTGGCTTTGCATACCGTATTCAATCTGAACCGTTTGCGTTGAAGAGATGGACAAATCCTGCGCTACGAATTTTCCCTTGACTTAAGGGGGAAGATCATAGCTCTCACTTTGCATACGGGTGTTCTATCTAAAACGTTTGCGATCAAGAGCTGCACAAATCCTGCTCGGCACATTTTCCCTTGGCTTCCTGGGGAAGCTGTCGGTTTTCATACGGGTGTTCTAACTAAAACGTTTGTGATGAGTGTTTTATATATAAAAACCTTTGACGTTTTTTTTGAAAGAAAATCGCTTGATAAGTTTGTACAATAAGAGAGAAAAAGGCAAGTTCGTTCAGACCATACCTTTCATTCAGTCACACTACGAATTTATATTCATATGATCGAGATACAGTATTAAACCCAAAAAAACTATTTCCGGTGGCAGCGAATGCAGCGTGTCGCACCGTTATTGTCGTTGTCATCCTCCGGGACGCCGTTGTTGAAGTCTTCAAGGTAGCACAAAATGTTCTTCACTTAGAAATCAAACATCATGTCATCGCGCGATCGACGGGCGAGGTGCTGGAGGACGGCAACTGGTGGCACTGAGAGGTAGCGGTCGAGAGGCAGCGTCCCATGCCGGTGAGAGGGGCGCGTGCACTCGCACGGGCGCGGCAGGTGCAGCCAAACGCACGAGGACCGGCGCCACGGTGGGTAGAGGGGCACGCACGGGCACGAACATGGGAGCTGGCACTGGCATGTACACGAGCTCGCGCGGGTCCGTGGAGACCTCGTTTATGCCCGCGGCTTCCAGCTCTACAATAGTGCTCGGCAGCCAGCCCGTCAATGCTACGGGGATGGTCGCTGGCGCAGGTGCAGGTATGGGAGCTGGGACGGGAGCGAGGGTAGCAACCGCCGCGGCTAGCTCGTTCAGGGCCGTGTCCATGGGGCCCCATGTAGCGACTCGACCCGAATGGGTCAAGTCTCTGTGCTTAAGTGTCATCCCTGGATCGGTATGCTGACACACACAGTACTCGAGGATTTATAACAGAGGTAAATCACATGTATAAAGTAACGTAAATACTATTACCTCAATCCAAAATAGCGGAAGTAACAAGGTTGTGGATTCCCATCAACACCAACGGCAAAGTTGAGTGTAGAAATCGTAACCCTAACGTATCACTTACTCGTCAGAAGATCACGCAACATGAGATGTTGCAGCCACAAAGGGTCAAGACATTGAATGTCTTGGCAAATTCACAATCAGAGAGCAATGCTGAAATATGGCTATCACTACATGCATATATGGCTGGTGGAAAAGCTCTATGGTTATAAGGGTTTTGCGAAAAGCCAATTTTTCCCTATTGCAAAGGAATAAATTTATTTAACTATCATGGTGGTTGTTAAACATTGAGAATGGTTGACATCATTCTCAATCCCAATTAATCATCATCATTAAAACCGAACAAAATTAATTAAAGTAACATGATGAGATTCACATGATATCCAAGTACTAGATACTCAAAACGTCCATAACCGGGGACACGGCTAACCATGATTAGTTTATACACTCTGCAGAGGTTTACGCACTTTTCCCCACAAGACTCGATCTCCTCCGTTGGATTTCTCACACTACATGGTGTTTGAGAAACGGATGACCGAGACATAGTCTTTCGAAGCGCTTAGCACCTTACGATGGATAGACCGTACACCTACTTTCCCCTACATACGCTAGTCTACCCTATAAGAGTTCGCACGACTTAATCAACTATGCCAGAGCCCATAATGGCTTGTGGCTGCACACGTAAGTTTCTAGTATGAATAATCTCATGATCCCTTTGAGCCTGGGTGGCGGTCCATAAAAAAACAGGCAATCCTGGTCTACCCAGGTGCCTAGACAGGCAATCCTGGAATAACCAGGTACCTCAATCCACCCAGATGTGTGTTTAAGTTGCCACCTTAGATAAACCATTTATTAACAATCTCACATCTGTCATGGAAAAAATCACTCACCCAATCTACGTCTACTTGCATAGCATGGCAAAAATAAGCAAACGTAGAAGTAACTCCCAAGGGTTTGATAATAAAACAGGTAATAGGTACTACCTCAATCTACTTCCCAAAACCCACAATTTTATTAGATCCTAATCATGCAATGTTTGAGGATTGATCTAATGCATAAAAACTGGGTATGAAAAGGGATATGATCAAAGTGTGAACGTGCCTGCAATGTTGATGAAGATGATTCGCACTCATAACTCCTGATAGTTCTACTCGTCACACTCCGGTCAATCTATCGTAAGCAAGCAATAGTAACCACACATAAGCAATCACTCAAAAGATCGGAAAGAACGAAGAAAACAATTTGGAAAACATCAAAACCAAGCAAATAACTCTTGCAACATAAAACAATTTCTAACAGTACCAAAATTATGTGAATTTGGCCTTATCAGAAAGTTTAGGTCAACAGCTTCGATTTGCAAAAGAATCAACTCAAACGGAGTTATAAAACTCAAGTTACGATCAAACGAAGTTTGAATACAAATCTGTTTGAATTCAAATTTTAAAACTTTCAAAAACATGTTTGAGTTGGATTACTTGATAGGGGAGATCATAACGAAGAAGTGGGCATTGGTTTCATTGAATTTGGACTAACGAGTAAAAAGTTATAGCCGTTTTAAAGTACAGGGGCTAAATTGTAAATAAAACATCTACAAAGAAGTCCCTGATTAAAACTAACAGAAAAAGAAAAAGAACTAACTAACGAACATTCGTTACCGAACGCTAAAGAACAAAAACGTTCGCCGAAACTAATAAAACAGAAAACGTTCGCTACTTGTATAAAAAAACGCGTTTTGAACAAAAATCGAAACCCTAAGGAAAAACCGGGGAACTGGTGGTTCACATCGACCGGAAAACCGGGCGAAGTTGAGCGGCGGTTCGGGCGGTTCCGGCGACGGCGGTCTCCGACGAGAAGGGCGGCGGCTCCGGCGGTCGTCGAGGCCGGCGAAGTGGTGGGGAGGGGCGGCGCTGGGTGGCGGGTGCGGTGGCGGTGTCGGCGGCGGGCGACGGCGACGAGAGCCGTGGCGGCTGCGGCTTCCGGCGGCGGTGAGATGCGACGGCAGCGGGAGACGCGGAGAGAGGCGAGGCGAGAGGGGCGGCGGCTTTATAGGGGTCGGGGAAGGCGCGTGGCGTGGATGAGGGGTCAAGGGAGGAGAAGTCCGGCAGGGAGACGGCGCCGGCGAGCCGTGGCGGCGGCGGACTCCCGCATGGAGTCGGACGCGCGGAGGAGACGGGCGGTTGGGCCGGCTGGGCTGTCGCCTGGCTGGTTTAGCGGGGCCGGCCCTGTTCGGCGGAGGGAAGAAGTTTTTTTTAACAACGGAAATAAAATAAAAGAGAACCAAAAATAAAATTTAACCTAGGCATATTTTATACCTAAATTTTCAGAAAAAGATTTTCTACGACTTGAACATTTTTCTAGCATCAAATAAAATCCACAGAAATTCAGATAAATCAAACACTGCTGCTGCTCTAATAAAATCCAACTAAAATCATGTTAAAAAATACCAAAATGAATTCAAATTTATTTATCTCCAATTTTCTATTATAGGGAATCATGTTACCCTAATTTATGTATATTTTATTTTTGGAGAAAAATAATTTGAATAAAACTCCAATAACTCCAAATTGAAAATAAATTCAAAAGAGCCTTGAATTTAATTCTTTTAAAACTCCCAACTCATATTTCATATCATTTGAAGAAGTCATTTTATCTTCTCTCATGAAAATCATTGAGTTGCATGAAGTTTATGAATCGAAATATTTCCAAATGAAATTCAAATATTTTCAAATACCCTTTCATTTAATTAAATGGAAGAAGTCATATCATCTTCGCTCAAGGGTTTTGTATTTGAAAAGAATTTGAATTCATGAAGATCAGAAAAGAAAATGAAAGTTTGGGAAAGTCCTTTTATTCCCTCTCATTTAAGTTTCAAAAAGTTTCAAATTCACTCAATCAATCAAATCTATCTATTTATTATAACATTCCAAAATTTAGAATTTTGGGATGTTACAAACCTACCACCCTTAAAATGAATCTCATCCTCGAGATTCGGAGAGGCTAGAAAGAAATAGGTTAGGGTTTGGGGGTCTTCTCAAAAATCCATCGATCGTCTCCGGGGTCTCGGGTGCTACCACCCTTAGAAGCATGGTTACGGTTCCATCAAAACTCATATACTCCATCCTTATTACTGACAGTGTCGGTCTTCTCAGATCTTAAGTATAATTCCTTCTCTGGCTCTTCCGGTAGCGGCATAACCTTTTTCCTCAATTCTTTGGTCCTTTCATCTTGGTAAGGTTATTCCGACATTGGGTCTTCTTAGTTGACGGGTCTGGCACCAATTCTAAAAAACTATCGATATCTCATGGTGGTCATCAATTTAGGGTTTGTCCTGCAGGAAATGGGTCTGGGTTGAACCTCACCGTATAACCTACGGTTGGCAACAACTGCCGTGTACAAGGGAAAAAATACCTATAACATTCTAAGGTTTAAACAAGGTTTTGATCGTCGTCTCTCTACTATAGGTAAGTCACTCAGATTTACCATCCCATATAGCAACGCCGAATAATAAGAGTAAGTCGGTATGGTGATCAATCCATCCTGCACTCCAAATCATTACCTTGTACATGGTTTAGCGAATCTCGCATTCTAACACTCGGTCATCCTCACAAGCATTGCAGAATTTTCTCTTGTCGACGAACCAAGTTCAGATAAATCCATTGATTCTGCAAGCCAAACAAACATCTATTGGTCCTTCACAACTCTCAGGTTTTGCGTTGCTCCTATAAATTGGTCTATCGATAAAATCATAACTTCTTCCAGGGTTTTTCCTTCAGCAAGAGTGTGCTTGCTTCTTGGCAGGTCCTGGGGCCTGTGGGTTATGGCCCATCTCATCACTTGTAGTCCTTGAACTTATCCTCGGGCTTCTGATCATTATTCCAACTTCCAACTTCCTAGTATTCTTAAATCCATCCAATTGTAGTGTCTTCCTTCCTTCTATTGGCACCAAACTAGGACATGATTACTCAGACTCATCATGGAATTTACCTTGATCCATATTTCCAACATCATACCTCCTTTATATCCAATAGTAATTCATCTCTTCATCCTCGTGGGATATCCCACCTACCAAGATAAAAACTTATACTTATGAAGTCCATACTGCACTTCGTGGAACATCATTATCCTTTCCAGGGTCAAGCGTCCTTACAGGGGAATATTGGCCATCTCTGCATGGCACTTCTTCAACTGGGAAACGTGAAACACCTCATGAACTCCTGACAGTCCTTCGGGTGACTCCAATTTGTTGGCCACTTCTCCCATACGCTCCAAAACTCGGTATGGTCCTACAAATCTCGGGGCTAACTTTCCCTTAACTCCAAATAGTTTAACTCCTCGCAGAGGGGACACACGAAGACATGCTCTGTCTCCAATTTCATAGACTACCTCCTTGCGTTTTTGAGTCTGCATAACTCTTCTGCCGGGACTGAGCTACCTTCAGCCTGTCTCGAATCCACTTAACATTCTCTTCTGGCTCCTTGATCACATTTGGTCCAAACAACTGACGGTCTCCAACTTCATCCCACATCAATGGTGTCTGGCTCCTTCTCCCATACAAAGCTTAAAAAGGGGCCATCTTCAAACTGGCTGGGTAACTGTTGTTGTATGAGAACTCCGCGTAAGGTAGATTATCATCACTACTAGATCCATAACCTAACGCACACGCTCTCAACATGTCCTCCAGAATCTGATTGACTCTCTAGATTTATCCATCTGTCTGCGGATGAAAGGTCATCTTGAACTCTAGCCTAGTACCCAAAGTGCAGTGCGGTGATTCCAAAACTTTGAGGTAAACTGTGTTCCTCTATCTGATACGATGGTCCTCGGAACTCCATGCAGACATACAATCCTGGTCAAATATATCTTGGCCAACTTCTCACTTGTATAGGTGGTTTTCATTGGGATAAAGTGAGCCACTTTGGTCAAGCGAATCAACTACTACCCAGATAGAATCATATCCCGATCAGGTTCTGGGACAATCCGGTAATGAAATCCATGCCAAGCTTATCCTGCTTCCATTCGGGTATCGGCATAGGCTGTAGTAATCCGACTGGCTTCTGATGCTCTGCCTTTACTCTCTGGCATACATCACCTACGACTACATACTCCGCAATATCCTTCTTCATACCAGTCCACCAGAAACGCTCCTTCAAATCCAAATACATCTTGGTGTTTCCAGGGCGAATCGAGTATGGTGAGTCACGAGCCTCCTGAAGTATTAACCTCCTGATCTTTGCATTATTAGGCACATATACACGATCCTCGAACCATAAGGTGTCGTGCTCATCCTTACGAAAACCTTTGGCCTTTCCTTTGCTCATCCTCTCTTTTACCTCAGCAATCTCTTTGTCATCCTTCTGAGCTTCACGGATCTTCCCCAACAATGTAGACCGAACTTCCATTGCTGCAACAAAACCTTTGGGAACAATCTCCAACCGAAGTTCCCTGAGATCCTCGGCTAACTCCTTTGATAATCCTCCGATTATGAGGGTATTTGTCCTTGTTTTCTTTATGGTTGTGTCCTATTTCTCCACAAAGCTTGTATGCACAAGGTTTCTTCATATCCTTTCCATAAGGCCTCAATTTCTGGGAAACTAGCCAAGACTTTAACAAAGTCCACTTAAATTCTTTCCAAGTGGTTATTCCTTGCCATCCATTGATGGTTTGGTACATCCTCCACCCAGGTAGCAGCACCTCTTTCAAAGAACGGAAGAGCATGCTGGGCTATATCCTTTTCAACTATAGGGTTATTCTCCATGCGATCCTCCATGTTCTGAATCCATCGGTCTGTCTCCAATTGACTCATTGGTCCAGAAAATACAAGTCATCTCCATTCATCCTCTAATGGGTCCATGGGTTTTGGAGTGGGATAAGAGAGATAGAGCGGGATGCACACAATACAAACAATGGTTTTGAAGAGACAGGTTTTTATTGTGGCTATCAAAAAAACAACAAACAAATGACAGCTCACAATCGTCGCATCTAACGTAGGTATGTAACAGGGGTTTGGTCTTCTAAAGGTCTATAGATCTCAACATCATCAAACTCTTCAAGTCTTGGTCATGTCTCCGATGGCTCCTTCTGATCATGCTTGTCCTTCTCAAGTTCTTTTTCCAAATCTTCTCTGTTGTCGCAAAGTCTCTCGTGGCGTCCTTCACTATTTCTGGAGTTACGTTCCAACTTGTGGATTTCATCAACCTCGATATGAACCATGATCCTACTGTCCTTCAGTTCCTGACAAATCTCCGGTATCTCGAGGTTTAGCTCCTCCTGCTTGGCTATTTTAATCTTCTGGGACCTGGGTCCTTCACGAATTGCTTCCTTGTCAAATACGGCTTCCTACAGATCCACCCTAAACTTCTTGATGTAATAATCCAGATCCTGGTGATGCACCAGCTATGTTAAAACTGCATCCTTTGCTGACAGATGCTCCTTCAGCCTTCTACCATCCAATTCTTCCATGCATCTGCATGCTTAACTCCGCATGTTGACAATAGCATAGGCGGGCAATAACACCATGGTTAGCCATGTCTATGCCCATGTTACTGCCATGAGCTTTCATTCCATAATTGATATCTCCTGTCTTAGGGTTTTCTTGACAAAGACTTTGAGTTCTATGCTTCATGTTCCGGTCTTTCTCCGATACACCTTGATCTCGGGTATTGACAGCTTCCATAGTCTGCCAAGTTCCATAAGGGGTGCCTTCCTAGGTCATACAAATCCGGAAATTCTTCAAAGCCTTCAAATTCTCCTAGTCTTCGGAGTCTTCACTGTTGTAGTTTCCATTTACACGGTAAAATCCTCTTCATTCCAAATGGTCTTAGTTGTCCGATATCTTGTCTCCTTGGAGTGGTCTCATCGGTTGAATCTTCAAGTGGTCAAAAGGGACAAGGGGTATGGTCTCACTAAAAGGGGATATTTGAATAAGCTCGGAAGAGAAGAGATGTAAAAGATCTTTTTGAAAATGAAGTTGTAGAGAAAAATCTTTCCTATAGGCTTGTCAGTTTCTAGGGTCACCTCCTACAGTCAACATGTGCTCTGATACCATCTTGTAGCGACTCGACCCGAATGGGTCAAGTCTCTGTGCTTGAGTGTCATCCCTGGATCGGTATGCTAACACACACAGTACTCGAGGATTTATAACAGAGGTAAATCACATGTATAAAGTAACGTAAATACTATTACCTCAATCCAAAATAGCGGAAGTAACAAGGTTGTGGATTCCCATCAACACCAACGGCAAAGTTGAGTGTAGAAATTGTAACCCTAACATATCACTTACTGTCAGAAGATCACGCAACATGAGATGTTGCAGCCACAAAGGGTCAAGACATTGAATGTACTTGGCAAATTCACAATGTAGCAATGCTGAAATATGGATATCTATTCATGCATATATGGCTGGTTGTTAAGATCTATGGTTATAAGGTTTTTGATAAAAGCCACTTTTTTCCTACTGCAAAGGAATAAATTTATTTAACTATCATGGTGGTTGTTAAACATTGAGAATGGTTGACAGCATTCTCAATCCCAATTAATCATCATCATTAAAACCCAACAAAATTAATTAAAGTAACATGATGAGATTCACATGATATCCAAGTACTAGATACTCAAACGTCCATAATCAGGGACACGGCTAACCATGATTAGTTTATACACTATGCAGAGGTTTGCGCACTTTTCCCCACAAGACTCGATCGCCTCCGTTGGATTTCTCGCACTACATGATGTTTGAGAAACGGATGACCGAGACATAGTCTTTCAGAAGCGCTAGCACCTTACGTGGATAGACCGGTACACCTACTTTCCCCTACATCTGCTAGTCTACCCTATAAGAGTTCGCACGACTTAATCAACTATGCCAGAGCCCATAATGGCTTGTGGCTGCACACGGAAGTTTCTAGTATGAATAATCTCATGATCCCTTTGAGCCTGGGTGGCGGTCCATAAAAAAAACAGGCAATCCTGGTCTACCCAGGTGCCTAGACAGGCAATCCTGGAATAACCAGGTACCTCAATCCACCCAGATGTGTGTTTAAGTTGCCACCTTAGATAAACCATTTATTAACAATCTCACATCTGTCATGGAAAAAATCACTCACCCAATCCACGTCTACTTGCATAGCATGGCAAAAATAAGCAAACGTAGAAGTAACTCCCAAGGGTTTGGTAATAAAACAGGTAATAGGTACTACCTCAATCTACTTCCCAAAACCCACAATTTAATTAGATCCTAATCATGCAATGTTTGAGGATTGATCTAATGCATAAAAACTGGGTATGAAAAGGGATATGATCAAAGTGTGAACTTGCCTGCAATGTTGATGAAGATGATTCGCACTCAAAACTCCTGATAGTTCTACTCGTCACACTCCGGTCAATCTATCGTAAGCAAGCAATAGTAACCACACATAAGCAATCACTCAAAAGATCGGAAAGAACGAAGAAAACAATTTGGAAAACATCAAAACCAAGAAAATAACTCTTGCAACATAAAACAATTTCTAACAGTACCAAAATTATGTGAATTTGACCTTATCAGAAAGTTTAGGTCAACAGCTTCGATTTGCAAAAGAATCAACTCAAACGGAGTTATAAAACTCAAGTTACGATCAAACGAAGTTTGAATACAAATCTGTTTGAATTCAAATTTTAAAACTTTCAAAAACATGTTTGAGTTGGATTACTTGATAGGGGAGATCATAACGAAGAAGTGGGCGTTGGTTTCGTTGAATTTGGACTAACGAGTAAAAAGTTATAGCCGTTTTAAAGTACAGGGGCTAAATTGTAAATAAAACATCTACAAAGAAGTCACTGATTAAAACTAACAGAAAAAGAAAAAGAACTAAATAACGAACGTTCGTTACCGAATGCTAAAGAACAAAAACATTCGCCGAAACTAACAAAACAGAAAACGTTCGCTACTTGTATAAAAAAACACGTTTTGAACAAAAACCAAAACCCTAAGGAAAAACCGAGGAACCGGGGCGGTTCATTACTGGACCGGGAAAACCGGCGAGTTGAGCGGCGGTTCGGGCGGTTCCGGCGACGGCGGTCTCCGGCGAGAAGGGCGGCGGCTCCGGCGGTCGTCGAGGCCGGCGAAGTGGTGGGGAGGGGTGGCGCTGGGCGGCGGGTGCGGTGGCGGTGTCGGCGGCGGGCGACGGCGACGAGAGCGGTGGCGGCTGCGGCTTCCGGCGGCGGTGAGATGCGGCGGCGGCGGGAGACGCGGAGAGAGGCGAGGCGACAGGGGCGGCGGCTTTATAGGGGTCGGGGAAGGCGCGTGGCGTGGAGGAGGGGTCAAGGGAGGAGAAGTCCGGCAGGGAGACGGCGCCGGCGAGCCGTGGCGGCGGCGGACTCCCGCCTGGAGTCGGACGCGCGGAGGAGACGGGCGGTTGGGCCGGCTGGGCTGTCGCCTGGCTGGTTTAGCTGGGCCGGCCCGGTTCGGCGGAGGGAAGAAGTTTTTTTTAACAACGAAAATAAAATAAAAGAGAACCAAAAATAAAATTTAACCTAGGCATATTTTATACCTAAATTTTCAGAAAAAGATTTTCTACGACTTGAACATTTTTCTAGCATCAAATAAAATCCACAGAAATTCAGATAAATCAAACACTGCTGCTGCTCTAATAAAATCCAACTAAAATCATTTAAAAAAATACCAAAATGAATTCAAACTTATTTATCTCCAATTTTCTATTGTAGGGAATCATGTTACCCTAATTTCTGTATATTTTATTTTTGGAGAAAAATAATTTGAATAAAAATCCAATAACTCCAATTTGAAAATAAATTCAAAAGAACCTTGAATTTAATTCTTTTAAAACTCCCAACTCATATTTCATATAATTTGAAGAAGTCATTTTATCTTCTCTCATGAAAATCATTGAGTTGCATGAAGTTTATGAATCAAAATATTTCCAAATGAAATTCAAATATTTTCAAATACCCTTTCATTTAATTAAATGGAAGAAGTCATATCATCTTCGCTCAAGGGTTTTGTATTTGAAAAGAATTTGAGTTCATGAAGATCAGAAAAGAAAATGAAAGTTTGGGAAAGTCCTTTTATACCCTCTCATTTAACTTTCAAAAAGTTTCGAATTTCACTCAATCAATCAAACAATCAATCAAATATATCTATTTATTATAACATTCCAAAATTTAGAATTTTGGGATGTTACTCCTCATTCCTCCTTATTTTCTATCTCCTCCGGCTCGCAGTCGACTTCACCAAACTTGAAGACTAGTGGCACTTGATCCTTCTGCACCATGGCGTTGGTGGAGGTCTGCGGGAGGGAGGGGAAAGTGAGGTGAACAGTAAGGCCGCCCGTATTAAACAGCGTCTCGGGCGCCAATAACGGAGAGGATGCAAGCAAGGCGGGCGGCCATGGAAGGCAAAGGGCTTGTTTCCCAGTGAGCATGCGTAGCGTTCAACTCGCACGCTTCCCGGTGAGCCTGTGCATTGGAGGGAAGCTTGCACGCCTCTAGGTCAGCATGCACACCGGCTGCGCTCGCACGCCTCCTGTTCAGTCAAGCAACTGTTCGCACGACACCTCCTATAGCCATTAAAACCAAGACATGTGGCGTCACATGAATGGTTAAAAGAATGCACTTGATTTGAATTATACAAAAGTTTGAGATATTAAAGTGGTAGCTATTTTTTCAGAATGCCTTTGTTGGCTGTTATTTGAGTGCGCCTTCACTCAAATTGGATACCAAAAATACCACAGCATGTCGGGTGCCATTCCATGATAGCATGCCAAGTTTCATGAATTTCACATGAGTTTTGGATTTACTAGAATTGGAAAACAAAGTATCTCAACGTTTTGCCGGCAATCAACAGTGCCCTGGTGTTTGAAATTCATTCACTACTGCAGGATGCTGCTAACGTGACACTACGATCAGACACCCTTTTACGAAACTGTGTGCGATGCATTAATCACAAACGGGGATGTAAAAAACCGCCAAAAAAGGTGCCAAACGTTTGCGATGGAGGATGCATCAAACACGGTTCATATTTTAGTTGCATGTGCGATGCAGGGCACACGGTTAACCCGTTCAAACTATTTGCGATGAGGCAGAACAACAGAAACGGGCAGCCATATCAATGTGTGTGCGATATACGGCATACATTTGCTCGATGAACCGTCTGCTATTAGGGAGTGCAACATAAACGGTTAGCCAGATCAAGGTTTGTGTGATGTAGGGCATACGGTTCACTTGGACGAACTGTTTTCGATTAGCAAATGCAACAAAAATAGTTCAACTTAACAAGACGTGTGTGATAAGTGGCAAACAGCCGACCCGGATGAACTGTTTGCGATGAGAATTTACAACACAGACGGTTAATATAGTTAGTTCGTGTGCGATTCTGTGTGTACAAAAAACTTTGAAAAATGCAAACTAGTTGCTTGCGGCGGCTAGGAGTATCGCACACTATGCGTCTGTGAGTCCTCGTGTGCGATGATTAGTAAGTTACACATGCATTTCCTTATGTTAACACTTGTGTGATAAATAACACGTGGCACCGAATACGGTATTCGGGTTGTGTGTGTGCTCCACTTAGTCTTCCCGCGCTCCAGCGAATGCTTCCCGTGCTCCACATGGGTGAATTGTAAAATCCATGCCTATTCCCTCACCGGTTTCCCGCCACCAGCTAACGGCTTGCTGCATATAACCCAGGCGGCAACGCACCGCCGTGACACTTTGCGAAGATCTAGTCCTCACCCGTCTACCGTTAGTTATTCCAAGCATGCCAGGCAACGACCAAAGCTTCGACGTCGACGCCTACCTGCGTTACATATTTAGCAAGGAGAACAAGCCAGAGCAGGTCGGGGAGCAAGAGCTTCATCGCCCGGTGCAGGCACCATGGCCCATTGGCAGCGATATCGGCGTCAGAGTCCTTGGGAGCACAATCGACATATTGCAAAGGAGGTGTGATGAGCAGTTTGCCATCCACCGTGCAAAAGATCGAGAGCTGCTCGGCGGCATGATCGACGACCCACCCGAAGAACCGCCGTCACCAGTGCTCATCGAGAGCCTGATGCCCCGCAAGGAATGGGAAGATGACCTCTGCGATTCAGTCAATACAAAGGCAGCCTACGGCTTCATCATTGCCCACGGCGGCCATATCAACCTCGATCCCGATGATGTGGTGGCCAGGCTCGAGCGCATCCTTGGCGGACTTGACGTCCCCAACGAAGTAGAACATCACCAACGAGATATCCTGAGGATGCAGGTGATCGACAGAATTTGCTACCAGGCCAGAGACATGGAAATGGAGCGGTTCCGCGGAGTTGTCATGCGCGCGCGATCAGACGCTATCAAGCTCTTACGGAAGAGGCCCAAGAGCCCCAAGAGCCCCCAGCCAAAGAGTCCGTGAGGCGGAAGCAGGTCGGGGCACTCAGAGTGAACGGCCGCAAGGGTGCTATGCTGATCATGGAGTCCGAAAAGACCATCGTCGGAAGGCCACCAGCTCAGCCTTTTAGCTTATATTTTATTATAATTGTATGCATATGTAGGTCGTGAGTGTACTAGGCCTTGCCGCATTTGGCATTTTCAAATATCCTGAATATGTAAGACAATTAAGACGAATTATTAACGGTTGCCGTTATAACTTTCCCCAACGGCGAGCAGAGCGCGCGCAGGGACGCCAGAGCGGAGCGCGCCGCGGCCGCCTCAACGGCGAGCAACCACGTGGTCAACCTTCTACCATCAATAAATTTTGACCTTGTTTCTCGTCACATAGCTGATTACAACGCAATAAGTAATTGCAAATCTATTCACACCTATCAAACTAATATGTGTTCACACTTAGCACCGGGCTATAAAAACTACCCACTCGAAAATTACTTCACAGTTCCTCTCCTCACCACCCACAAAACTGGTTTTTACTGTCAAGTCATTCCGTCATGACCGATAGAAGGAGTTTATGGTGGACATATAACCAGGCAGCAAAGACCAAGGCCGTAGAAGCACTAGAGAGGTCCCACCGCGAAGCCGCAACCGCAACAGAGATGTCCCGGCGCGCCGTGGAGCCCTCGAACGAGCTCTCACGGGCACGCGAGGGCTCTCACAAGCGCATTCGTGGCGTCGGCCATCGCGACGAGCCAGGGTTCCTGAAGTCCTTCATCTACGACGACGACATTCTCGCTAGCGTCACTACGCAGTAGGAGCTGGTCGACAGCTTGACGAAGCTGCTCAAGATCAGCGATGCCTCGGTTGACAAGGCGAACGGCCTCGTCGAGCAACTCATGGGTGACAATGCGAACCTCCTCAAGTTGGTCACCGAGAAGGAGGAGGAGGCCGCCGGCTGGAAGATGCTGCATGAGCAGAGCAGTGCCTCGGAGATGATGCTGAAAGCGGTCGTCGAGGAACTGATGGGTAACTTGAGGAAGCTCCGGATCGAGCGCGAGCAGGAGGTGGAGAAATCTGTGGCTGGTTTCAAGCAAAGTCGTGAGGAATTGAAGAAGGAGCTGGAGGATTTCACCGCCCGGCCATCCATCGACGAGTAGAGACAGTAGCGATCCAGATCGTTGTTTGCAATTTCCTTGTTCTCTTGCCCCCGTGTCTTCCAGGCTTTGCCGCATGTGGCATTCTAAATTATTCGGAATATGTAAGACAATTATTATCTGCGCCATTGTAAATTTGTGGTCGTATTATCTGTTGCCATTTTATTTGTGGTCGTATTATCCGTTGCCCTATGTGGCAATTTAAATTAGGGCGGAATACGAGTTGAAAACATGAACAAAGCAAATGCTGCCATGGGATCACAAGCAAAAACCCCCCGTCCAGGTGCTTTAATTAACCCATTAATGGAGAAGTTGTTACTGACGCGGGAGGCGGCTGGTGCATGGAGGTCAAAGAGCTCGCTTCCCGGTGAGCATGGGCAGCCTTGCTGCTCGCACGTGTCCCCTCGAGCCTGCGAAGTGGACAGGATGCACATGTCCTGTCGAGCCTGTGTGGTGGACTGCTCGCACGCGTCCCGTCGAGCCTGCACGGCGAACTTCTCGCGCCCGTCCCGTCTAATCAAACAGCTGCACGCAGGCCACCGAGTAAGGTTAAATTTCGACACGGTAAATATAATACAACCATTTGCGATATTAACGTGTCAGCTTTTTGTTTCAAAAAGGACTTCATTGGCTACTAATGTGTGCACCTCTTCTCAAACTGGACAATTTTTTTACCACGACATATATGTGCCATGTCATGAAACCATGCCAAGTTTCATCTTTTTTGGGTGACCTTTTGATTTACTCGGATTTAAAAACCGAGATTCTCATTGTTTCAGGACGACGACAAGTTTGTAATTCATTCTCATTCCTTAAACGAGACGTAAACATGCACCCAATGACACATGTACGATTTCCCACCCATTTTGCTTCACTAGAGCATGTGGTTGTAGTTCAAATTTGAATTATGGACTACATTAAATGCATAGAAAACTTAGTAATAAGTAATATGTATACAATGGCCAAACGAACCCTGAACAGTTTCAAATTTTAGCCCGACACTCCTGTTATTCTATGTTGCCTGTAGAAAACAAAGTTCAAGGCGAGAAGAGGCATCGATTATCGTTTCGCCCACAAGAGGTGCATGTTTCTCACGGAACCACGAGGGTTGCGACAGGCTCCGGTTTGTAAAAGGCTTGTAATATAGCTTCACCCAAATTGGACAATTATATGTACCATGTAGTGACACCATGCCAAGTTTCATGATTTCCTGGTGAGTTTTGGATTTACAGACATTTAAAAACTGAGATTCGCAATGTTTGTGGCAAAGCCAGGACGGCAAGATGGTTGAATTCGTTCCCATTTGTTCCATGGGACCTAAACATGCACCCCAAGGAAACTTGTACAGTTTTTCTAGCCATTTTGGTGCACTTGAGCATGTATTTGTAGTTCGGATTTTAATGATGGACATTAAATGCCTAGAAAACTTAATTAATGAATAAAAAAGGTCAACGAACCCTGAATAATTTCAAAATTCAGCGCGAATCTCCAGTTGTTCTGTGTCGCGTGTAGAAGAAAATACGACGCTAAAAGAGGGAGTGATTATCGTTTGGCCCACATGGGGACACGTTTCCCTATTGAAACCATGAGGGTTCTTGCGACATGCTCCAGTTGTAAGAGGTTTGTAGCAAACCTTGGCCCAAATTGGCAATGTTTTAACCACGACATATATGTTCCATGACGTGACACCATGCCACCTTTGATGACTTTCTGGTGAGTTTAGGATTTATGAGGACTTAAAAACTGAGATTCGAAATGTTTGAGGACGAGCAAGGACAGTGATACGGTTGTAATTCGTTCCCATTCCTGGCATGAGACCTAAACATGCACCCAAGGACACATGTATAATTTTTCTACCCATTTTGGTGAACTGGAGCATGTATTTGTAGTTCAGATTTGAATTATGGACATTAAATGCCTAGGAAACACAATTAGTGTATAAAAAGGACAAATGAACCCTGAATAAGTTTAAATTTCAGCACGGATATCATGTCATTCCATGTTGACCATGGAAGAAAATACAAGGCGAAAAGAGGCAGTGATTACGTTTCGCCCACAAGGGGAACACGTTTCCCTATCAGAACCACGAGGCTTCTTTGAGAGAAGCTCCAGTTTTTGTAAGAGGTTTGTAATAAAGCTTGGCCCAAATTGGACAATGTTTTTACCACGACATATATGTTCCATGACGTGACACCATGCCACCTTTGATGACTTTCTGGTGAGTTTAGGATTTATGGGGACTTAAAATCCGAGATTCGAAATGTTTGAGGATGAGCCATGACACTGGTACGGCGTTCCCATTCTTGGCATGGGACCTAAACATGCACCCAAGGACACATGTATAATTTTTGTAGCCATTTTGGTGAACTGGAGCATGTATTTGTAGTTCAGATTTGAATTATGGACATTAAATGCCTAGGAAACTCAATTAGTGTATAAAAAGGCCAAACGAACCCTGAATAAGTTTAAATTTTAGCACGGATATCCTGTCGTTCCATGTTGCCCGTAGAAGAAAATACAAGGCGAAAAGAGGAAGTGATTACGTTTCACCCACAAGGATGAAAACCGAGATTCTTCTCACGAAATGTTTTCAAATAGCAACGGTTCACTCACGAAAGCCGATATTCAATGAAAAATTCGTGGAAACCATATTTTAAAGTTTCATAAAAATCTGAAAAAAATATGGGATGTTCAGAAGGTGGTGTTTTATTGCGACACAAAATTTCAAGTTGAAAAACATTACGAGATGTGAGCTATGAAAAAGACAAACCCCCCCCCCCCCTGAATAGTGACATTACTATTTGGCACTATTCAACATTGATTTTGTGTTTTTCATAGCTCACATCTCGTAATGTGTTTCAACTTGAAATTTTGTGTGGCAATAAAACATCATCCTCTTAACATCCCACATTTTTTGAATTTTTTTAAACTTCAAAAACATCTTTTTCTCGTGGTTTTCACCGGTTTCCACCGAATGTTGGTTTTCGTATGATATCCCCCCCCCCCCCGCTACGCACGCGATCTGATTCGTGCGTTCTGACTGGCCAGAACCCAAACCCCACAGATCGTACGTGTGCACCGTCGGATGCTCCCAGATCGAACGACAACCCTGAGCCCTTTCGATAGCACATGCAGCGCATGCGTCGTGTAGCTCATGCTTCCTCTCTACTAGGTTTTCATTCAAAACAGGCTACCGTTTCTCGCCACTCCTCTCATCGGTTTCCCGCCTCTTCTCCCAGATATGCATGATGTAGATGTTCGTTTAATTCTTATAGTTCATCTCATCCAAAATCAATTAGTTTTATAAAAAAACTATTTTAAGATTCATGTAATTGTGCACTGTAAAGGTAAAAACAAAAAGTGACAATTCATTTAGAAAAAACGGTTTGGGCAATTAAGATATGGAAGATTCTAGAGAACAAAGGAGAATTGCTTGTGTTTTGAGGTTTGTGCATTATGCTTAACTTCAACCATGGAGTCTTCTAGATTGTACATGTGGCAGAATCTGGTGGAATGTAGATGATATCCAACGGCCAGTAGTGCTCGGATTTGCCATCTCTGTACCGTCGGATTGGCTTCATCCAATGAGCAACTTTCAAAGTTAATCACACACTATATAGGTGTATAGATGTATAGATATATATAGATGTGTCCCACGCTAGACAAAATAAAGTTTGAGCACATGCGTGATGACCCCCACGGGTGCCTCAAGTTGGGAAGCCCGACATCATAGGTGTTGAATTAGGCTTGGAGTCGGGTACAGTGTTCGGTTTGTAATGTAGTTGGCGTGGCCCATCGAAGTTGTGCATTTGGGATTTAAACACATCATACACCATTGTACCCATAGATATTTTCGGGCCACATGCAGTGTATACGGGGTCTTCTGATCGACCACGTCTCCCTTGTGCGGTTTTTTTGTGATGACACGGATATCTGTGGGCTCCACGAGTGTATATATATATCATCCCGTTGACCGATAATGAGGGGTATGTGTTGGCCATGAATGGATTCCTCCTAGTTCGTGTTAGGGCCGGTCACCGTCAAATGTCGGTCAACCAAAGCTCGAGCTCATCCGTTGTCAGGATTCCCTCCCAGATGCTCAGATTGCTGGGTTCGACCTACATCAAACCCTGCGTACGTATCTTGTCCTTAACTACCTTGCCTTCATGGTTGTTGTCTGTATCGAGAGGTAGGCACCACATCTAAATTGTACAGTATTCAATATTGAAAACACACATTACCCCTTCCCAACGTACATCATTTTGGGTCGCATGCAAGAGGTGCTGGTTTTGTGGTCCCTCTCGTGCGAATTTTATGATGGTTCAATCTATTGGCCCAAGCGGTTTATCGACAACAACAACTGTCATTTGACCAAACGAAAGATTCATTGGTCCGTCTTATGGTAGGTCATGGTTACATGCATGTATGACCAAAGTATCGATCATTACGTGCATCCGCCCCGATGACATGAAGTGGGAGGTGGTGGGCCAAGCATCCTAGCTAGGTACGACATTATGTCATTATATATATATATCCTAACTAGGTGGTTGTTAGGGTGCTTTCGGGTTTGCGAGGCAGGTGCCACCAAACTTATGCATTGTGTATTTAAAGTTCTAAACATCCCCAATATTTGTACATATATTTGGCCACTTCCAGGTGGTTCTTGACTTCTGGCCCCTCTCATCGATCTTCAACGACGCGCCCAACCGTGGGCCCGTGGGGTCAAAGTTGTGCATTGGAATTTTGAACATCACAGACCACCCTTTTCACTCATATATATTTGGGACACATGTTGGTGTGGCTGTGTTTCCAAAGACTATGATGACCCTCAATAGACACGGGGTATAATATCTTAACCGTGTGCGATACAAGTGCAATGTGAATCACCACGACCGCGCAAGCGCGAACAAACTAAGTACTGACTCAACCGTGTGCGATGCAAGTGCGCTAAAATCACCACGACCGCGCAAGCGCGAGCAAATTAAGGTGGAGGTAATGGCTCAACCGTGTGCGATGCAAGTGCACTGAAATCACCATGACCGCGCAAGCGCGAGCAAATTAATGTGGAGGTACTGGCTCAACCGTGTGCGATGCAAGTGCGCTGGAATCACCACGACCGCGCAAGTGCGAGCAAAGGGCAGAGGTACTGGCTTAACCGTGTGCGCTGCACGTCTGCTGTAAAACCACCACCTGTGCAAGCTGAAGGCGGGTAAGTTTATTTGGAAATTAGGATAAACCGTGTGTGATAGACCAGCTAGCTAGAAGTATAAAAAAGAAACAGCCCGCCTCGAGCGTTGCAAAAATCGGCAGATCCACGCCACTTTTCCTTATTATCATACACGCATATTTTTGTTGGACTGTGCGCGATCTTGGGCACTCCCGCCCCGCATCAATTCCTTTACCAAAATTTTAGTAGCCGCCGTACTTCAACCGTCGCCCACACTCCTCTAGCACCGACCTTATAGTAAAATTGCACTAGCCGAGGCATTTGAACTGTCGCCCTCCCTCGTCCACCACCATCTCCACCCACCATTACTAAAATTTTCAGTAGCCGCGGCGTATCCTCAAACACCACCACCCCCCTCCACAGTCCCCCACCCGCCCCCTCCCCCCTCGAACCCTAGCTCGCGGCCGGCACCGGCGCCGCTTCCAACCCTGCGGATCTGCCCGTTCCTCCTAGCTTAGATAATAAAGTTCAGGTTACCCAGCGATTCCCATACCGCCGCCCCACTCCCCTGAGTTTTTAGATGAGGCCTGCGGTGTCCCTCCCCGCCAGATCCACATCCCCTGCTCCAGAATGTCACAGCCTAAGCTCCACCACGTATCCCAGGGAGTCGACGAGCGTTCGGCCAAGAAGAGGTCTATCATGGCCTCTCCGACGAACGTTGGTGAGGTGGCTGCCGTTCGCCCTGACCTGTCGATCCCGGAGCAACACGTCGTCGTGGAAGCCGTCGAAGATGTTGACTATGTTGCCATGCCGAAGGCTTCATGTCAGCGGGCTAGTGTATTACTGTATCTCGGGAAAACTGGCTACAACATCAAGCTCATCCACACCGACGGCTTCATGCGGGCCATGTCACAGGTTAAGTGGTCCATCCCCAACCCTCTGGTTCAACCGCCGTCGATCTCTTCGACGGCTCTGCCGCTAATCTCCTCCGCCAAGCGGTCAAGGATTTGCGAGCTTTATACGCCATCGAGCCCATTTTGTCACTTCTGAAGGACACGTTCTACGGCGGCGGCTTGGGATCCTCACTTTCCAAGTCAGATCTCATCGACCACGACCACAGGGAGGGCACCCATGAAGGTTCTTCCAAGGTGAAATAGCCCATCTGTGACATCAGAGAGCGCACCATGGGTCTGTGCTCTTCTAACTGGAAGGATCCCGTCCATGAAATGTGAGGCAACATTCTATCAGCAAATCTTACCTTTTCTAGCTAGCCAACCCATACCCTTTGTTGTGGTAGCATTTGTCGTGCGGTGCTTTAACTGTGCCTTGTTTAATTATTTCATTTATGCAAAAATGTATTGTTCAATAGGTCTATGTGATGTTTAAGTATGAATTGTCCACTTCAGTTTCACGAATGGCTATATTTGGTTGTTTATAGTGAGTAGATGCCTTGTTTATCTGTATTTGGTTGTTAGGTTGGTTGGAGTGACCATTTTTCCAGTTATCGAGCAGATGCCTTGTTTATCTATATTTGGTTCTTAGTTTGGTTGGAGTGAGTATTTGTCCAGTTATCAAGCAGATGCCTTGTTTATCTGTATTTGGTTGTTAGGTTGCTTTTTTTAGCATTTGTCCAGTTATCAAGCAGATGCCTTGTTTATCTGTATTTGGTTGTTAGGTTGCTTTTTTAGCATTTGTCCAGTTATCAAGCAGATGCCTTGTTTATCTTTATTTGCTTGTTAGGTTGGTTGCAGTGAGCATTTGACCAGTTTTCAAGCATATGCCATGT